>CM066051.1:48194646-49444646 GCA_033557465.1 Ichthyophis bannanicus | reverse complement strand
GCTTGTCAGTGGGGTGGCTCGGAACATCAGGCATATTCCCATCATCTCGGAGCGGCACTGAAAGAGAGAGAGAGGGGTACCTCAATAAAGTCACAAAATGGCCTTTTAATATGAACATTTATTTGTTCTGCTATGATCTTCCCCAATCCTACTTGCATCACAAGGCCTCATCGTGGTGGAGGTACCTTTTTTAGAATGACTGCTCCTCCATTCTCCCATTCCACTTGTTCCCACCCCAGGCCCCTAGGAAAATGGGTGGCCACGTACCTGGATAGGTGTAGGGCACTGCCTGGTTCATCAGTGCTGCGTATTTGGTGTAGGGGCTCACCAGGGGCAGCACAACAGCTGAAAGCAGACATAACAAGCTCAGTTAATTTCTGCATTCACAAAAGAGAGCGCAAGTTTCCATGAAAAAGCTCGCTTGTGCTACATACCTTCAGGAGCCCTAATACTAGCCAAACGGCACTTGAAAACCTCTCCTTTTAAATATTTAAACTCTACTAGCAAGTTCAACATGCTCTGCTCCCTCACTTCTAACAGTTACTCGAAACACTCAGCCAGTTTGAACATGTGGAAAGCAAAGAACCCACTTCCTTCAGCAATTCATTTTCCTGAGAGTCTAGCCCAGCTGTCCTTTGCACATAATACACTGTTCTTGTACTTTTTAACATGTTCAGTGCCTCTAAAAAACGTTTTTTAACCCGCCTTTGCTGCAGCATTGTTGGGTCTCTTTTGATGTTTTCAGTGGGGTTTTCCATCACTCACCTACAACACCTATGGCGGCGGCAACAGTGATAACAGGCTGCTTTGCCCAGGCATCCTTGAGGAAGGCGCCAATTCCTTCAGAAAAAAAGGTTTATAACATTAAGCTATTCTGCAGATCTAAAATGAGCAAAATGTAAAATAATCTGCTACCCCCATCCTAAAAGAAAGGGTGCATGAGCCTGACAATGGAAACTGCAGCCCTTAAATCCAGAAGCTTCTATTATAGGCAGGGGGAACTCGCAGAAGAGACAAAAGGTCACTTCTCATGCCACCAGCTGTCTTGTTCCTCTTTACCATAACACTATCAGTACAGTAAACAGGTGACTATAGTTATGAGAATGTCCTTACTCCAACTATGAAATATTACATGTGCCCTCACGCTTTATCGGCATTTTAAGGATACTACAGCCCCTTGGAATATCAGAACATCCCTGCTTTTAAATTTAATACATCACAGCTCCCTTTCTCCCCAATTTACAGGAAGTTTCTTTAATATCATCTGCCTCTCTGCTCTCGGTCAGATATTATCCACTCTCTTTCAAATATCAGCTATTCCCTGAATACTATCATCATCTCCCTGCTCCTTAGCATGCCTCCCCCCTTACGATTTATCCCTACTCCTAACCTTGAGATACTCCCCTCCCACCAAATATGACCAGCTTCTCTCTGCTTTTAGCATAAGGCATTCTCCCTGCTTATAAGTGTCATCTTCCCCCAAAATATCAGCAGCACCTAACACCCTGTCTCTGAGTTACCCCGCTGCCTCTCCTTGAGCAGCACTTACTAGACGCCATTTTGCTTCCAGCCCCTGGAATGCTGGGACTTGTAGTTTCAGCATCAACGAGCACTTTGTTTTTTCAACAACTTTATTACAAGTGAAAATAATGACAGGAAAGAGGAAACAGCACTTCTGACACATAACGAAAGGGGGCAGGACAGTAAGTTTGTTACACCAGCTTTGTGAGTGCTTAAGTATTCCCAGTATCCTCTCCTGCACTTCCCCAGAGTGAAAAGTGGAAACTCCATGCGGCCGGGCTTAAGGGGAAAGCACGAAGAAAGTGCTGCTGTCGCCTAGGCTACTGTTCCCGCCTCCCTCTAAAGCCTATTGGCTGCTTGCGTATGACCAATGAACTAGGGGGGGGGGGGGTCTACAGCATCCTGGGATAGACACGTGACTTTCTACCTGCTGCACTGAGTAGTAAATGGATATTGCAGGAAGCACAACTTATGTACAATATGACATATAAACAGCTTGTGATGAGGTGTGGGTATGAGGTTGTAGGTTGACTGGGGTGTTAGGAGTGTTCATTGAAGTGTTCAATGAAGAGGAGGGTTTTGAGTTGTTTCCGGAAATCTTTTAAGTCTGTTGTTGACCTTAGCTTTTCTGGGAGAGAATTCCAAATAGCAGCAAGTGATAAAGCCCTCGTGGTGGTGGATTTTTGGCTTTTGTGAATAAGCTGGGGGTTGGTATTGTGTTTTTGGTGCTGCTCCTGTCAGGTCTTTTGCTGGCTTTGGTGCTGATGAGTTAGTTTTAATTTTAAAGATGGTAAGAGCGGATTTGTATTTAGCGCGTGAGGTAATTGGTAACCAGTGCAGGAGGGGAGTTATATGGCCATGTTGTGATGCTCTGAGCGGCAGTGTTTTGGACTAGTTGCAGGGGTCAAGTGGTTTGTTTGGGTAATCCTTGGAAGAGGGTATTACAGTAGTCCAATGCTGGTGTAATGATGGCCTGGCATACTGTATGGAAGTGTTCTTGACTGAGGAGAGGCTTTAGTCTTCGGATCATTGCAAGTTTGTAGAAGGCGGCCTTGGAGGTCTTATTGATATGCGCTTGAAGAGTAAGATGTTTTGTCAAGTATCACTCCTAGGTACCGAACTTCGTTTCTTATTGTGATTGGTGTATTGGCAATATTGATTGAGGTGGGAGGGGTGATCGTAGATTCCTGTGTAATGATGATTGCTTCAGATTATTTATGTTGATGTTAATGTTGTTGTTAGTAAGCCAGGTTGTCATTTCTTGGAGGTAAGTTGATATTGTGGTATAGTCTGGGGTGTCTAAATGGATTGGGGTATAGGCCATAATATCGTCTGCATATATGGCATATTGTATCTTGTATTTGTTGAATATCTTGCATACTGGCTGTATGTAAATGTTAAAGAGAAGGGCGGACAGAGAGGACGCTTGAGGGACTCCTTGAGCTATATGGAAAGGAGCTGAGGTGAGGTGACCAGATGTGACCCTCTGTTGTCTGTCTTTGAGGTATGACTGGAACCACTTGATGGTGGTGTCTTGGAGGCCAGTCTTCGTTAGACACTTCAGCAGTATGTCATGGGAAACTGTTTGGCATTTGGGCAGGTATCTCAGTTGGCTAGGAGCACCAAGACTTCTAACTGCATGATTGCTTTTATATTTGGACTCCGGTACGTCTTTTACTTGTCATTATGGGTTCTAGTTTAGATTAAAAAGCCCACCAAAGTGGTTTACAGTTTGGTGGTCAAGCAAAGCATAAAATCCAACAAACAGGACCAGTGTGAGGGTATTCGATGCTCTAGGTGAACTTTCAGCCTTAACACCTCCAATCCCCCTTAGATTTTGATAATTAAACTCAACAGCCATAATCATCCCATCACCACCGCTCCCTCATCAATCCTATAAAAATGCATAACTGGACATCATGCTTTTAAATATTAAACTTTGCTTTGTATGTATGTGTGTGTCTGCTCTCCTTGCAGGTAAAAGAATGTGCTGATGGTTCTTAGAGTTTGTCTTGATACCAGATTCCATTGTTTTGCTTTGACTGCTGCTGCTCTTTGTCGCCCCTCAGAAGCTGCTGCACCTAAGAGACCTCTTAGTCATATTGAATGGTTGGGAGGCCCTGATAATACATATAAATAAACACACAGTGCAGGCACGAAAATCAAAGAATATTTCTAAGCTAGAACAATTCCTCATCATCCCTCCAGTCCACGTCCTTCAGCAGCTTGGAGACTGAGCATGTCATCTTTTTGATGTCATCTGTATACTTAGGCAGCTGGCCCCACCTATCAGCCCCAGTAAGCTCAGACTCCAAGCAGCTGAAGGAGTGATCCAGAGAGGCTGGACTCACTGAAGGGACAACAGAGGAGAGATTAGATAGTTTAGTGGTTTAGGTTTCTTGTTGGAGCATTCTGATTTTGTCCATTAAGTTATTACAAAAAAAAAGGAGATGACTTTGTTTGCCCTGGGGACCTGTATAAGGCTGTAAGAGGACAGGTCCAGGCTATTCAGAGGGGTTCCCCCTCCCCTCCACCCCCCAGCTGATGAAGAAAGGGGCTTGCGAGCACAAGGCATAGCCAACCTGGATCAGCGACTCCCAAACCCATGACAGGGTGAGGAGCCGCAAGTTTAGAAAAGGCCAGCAGATAACATTCGTCGGCACTCCCACCTCAGCACCAAAGCTGAAAGAGGCAGGCTGAGCGTGAGGCAGGAGTAGCGATCAAAAGCGGAAACTTTCTTCTGTCAGCCGGTGAATGCGGGTTGGTGCTGTGGGGAGCGGAGTGGCAAAGTGCAACACCAGGGGGCTTGTTTACAAAGCCACGGTAGTGGTTCGCGATCGCAGCCGCTGCCCCATTGAAATCAATGGGGCCGCGGCTCCGATTACGATCGCAAACCGCTACCGCGGCTTTGTAAACAAGCCCCCAGGTCTCTGTTTTGGCACACATGAGGGTAACCACATGGTTGAAAGAGGTTCCCTCAACAGCATGGGAAAAGCGCCATTTTTGCAGCGGCTTTGGCAAGGCCTCAGGTTTCCGTTGAGGGGAAGGACTCGCTGAACTCCGGGTGGGGACCCCTGTGGGGTTTTTCTTGTTTTCGGACCGGGGTCTCTCTCGGGTTTGTAAAAAAAAAAAACTGAAGACACTTTTGTAGCTCCCGGCTTTAAAACCTAGTAAGGAAGGTAGTACAAGGGTTTATCCACTCCAGAACCTGTCAGAAGAGCCTGTCAGCTTGTGGCGTGCAGGGACCGGCGGGGGTCTGTCTCCAAAATAGGCATTTGCCGCGGCTATGAAAAAGAGGCCAGAATGATAGATCATGGCTTACAGGATGGTACTGTGGAGCAGTAAGGGAGTTCCTCCCATCCCAGGAGGGGCAGGGCTCAGCAGCGGGGGAGCTCGGGAGTTGTGGCACTGTGCCGCTACTGCTGGAACCATACAGACCAGGCCCCTCCGAGACCCTCCACTTCTCAGGCCCTAGGAGGTGAGTGTCTTGCAGGGGTTTTTTCACCTGAATTCATTTTCCTCATGCATGAGATATTCGGTTTGCAACAGCAAGGTACATGGGGCAAATCTGCACCGCAGGGCAGGAAGCAGCCGGCTGCTGCCCAGGAACAGGATGTGGAGGTGGAGCTAGCCAAATGGCATACACTAGAGGGGGAATGGTGGGATCAGTCCCCACTCTCAAAGCAACCAGAAGTGGTGGACCCAGAAACGAAGTTGGATGCGGAGGAGGGGCTAGAGAAAGGTGAGATTACGCCGGAGGAGGCATCCCGAATAGTCTGAATCTTCCGGTGCAAGGAATTGGCGGCGCTCATTGCGGAATCATTGAAGACCTTTAATATGCCAGTAGGTCTCACGGTGGAAGAAGAGGTGTTGGAGGACCCGCTACTCCAGGCAGTTCGGAAGACGCAGAAGGTGTTTCTAGTACATAGAGTGGTCAAGCAGATGATCCAGGATGAGTGTGATCTGCCTGAGGCCGAGCTCCTAGGGCTGAGGACCATGACCTGGCTGTACCCATTGCTGGAGCAAGAATAGGACATGCTCTGTTCACCAAAGGTGGATGTGGCAGTCTCGGCCATTACAAAGAAGACCACAATCCAAGTAGAGGGCAGTACAGCACTCAAGGATATTCCGGATAGGAGGTTGGACACCTTGTTAAAGCAAGCATTTGATATCTCTCAGGCTTCACTGTGTGGGGCCTGGATGGTCAGAGCCTGCCTGAGGTGGGCCCAGGGGGTTCTGGAGCCAGGAGAGTCAAATCACGATTCCACAGGGCCAGCAGCTAAACTGGAATCGGTGGCCGTGTACCTCATGGATGCTTTCTGTGATCTCAGAGGTCTGTCCAAGAGTATGACCTCAATGGTTGCGTCTTGTCACTATCTCTGGCTGCAGAATTGGGCGGCAGATAGCTCCTCCAAGGCCCGGCTTAGTAAGCTTCCATTAAAGGGGAAACTTCTGTTTGGAGAGGAGTTGGAAAAATTGGTGAAGGACTTGGGGGAGTCCAAAGGAGGCCGTCTCCACGAGGATAAACAGAAACCAGTCTGCAGCTCAACCCAAGCACAGTGTCCGCCATGGGACTTCTGACGGATTTGTACGATACATTTTGTGCCTTACCAGAGGGGTGGTTTCCCCTCTGGGGGGTCAGGGCTTTGAGGGTTTTGAGCAGGGCAGGGCTTTTACGGAGCCTCCCTGTCCTCTGGGCCTAAGAAGTCACAATGAATTGAGAGGGGCCCAGGCAGAGAAGTAGTGTGTAGGGGGTCAGCTGCGGGAGTTTTACCCTGCCTGGGTCCAGATCACATCCAACCGATGGGTTCTGGGGGTCATCAGAGAGGGCTATGTGCTGGGCCCAGCCTTCATAGAGTCCCCCTGTAAGGCATGCGGCAAAGCTGCAGCGGTACACCTTGGGGCGGCTATGACAGTTGGGTGTCAGTTCGAAAGACCAGTACAGATCAGGTCAGTTCTCCATTTATTTTGTGTTTCCCAAAAAGGAGGGCACCTTTTGGCCTATTCTTGACCTCAAGCGCGTGAAACAGTGTCTGCAGGTGCCCCGGTTTTGCATGGAGATGTTGCGGTGGGTCATAGTGGCAGTGAGAGAGGTAGTTTTTTACATTCCTCAACTTCACGGAAGGGTATCTGCACATTCCTATCTGATGGGAACATCAGCAGTTTCTTTGCAGTATCCATGGGCCATTTTCAGTTTTGAGCTTTGCCCTTTGGGCTAGCAGCTGCCCCATGTACCTTCACCAAGATCGTGGTGGTGGTGGTGACGGTGCTTCGCCAAAGAGGGAGTCCTGGTGCATCCTTACCTCAACGAATGGCTCATGCGAGCAAAGTCAAGAAGAGAAAGTGAACAAGCTACAACAAGAGTGGTCGAGGTCCTGCAAAGTCTTGGATGAATGATCAACATGACAAAACGTCACTTGATGCCATCCCAGGAGATCGAGTACCTGAGGGCGTGCTTCGACACCCATAGGGGAAGGATGTTTCTTCCGGGGCACAGGGGCTGCAGCATCTGGTGCATCAATTTCTACAGATGACAGAGCTGACAGCATGGCTTTATCTGCAGCTACTCAGAACCATGGCGGCAACCCTCAAACTCGTGCCATGGGCTAGAGCTGACATGCGTCCATTGCAGACAGCCCCGCTACGCAGGTGATCACACAAGAGACATCCCTTGTCACAGCAGCTGGCCTGCCTGACAGAGACCAGGAAGGCACTCAGGTGGTGGCTGCACCCCGAGACATTGGCGGTGGGGATGCCTCTCTAGTCACTATGCTGGGTCCCGCTAACAACGGACATGAGTCTTTCAGGCTGGGGCACCCACTGCGAGGGACGCATTGCTCAGGGGCAGTGGAACTTGCAGGAAGCCGGTTGGTCCATAAACAGGCTGGAGATGTGTGCATTCGCCCTGGCGCTACAGAGGGTTCGGCCTTGGCTCTAAGGGAAGGCTGTCCGGGTTTTCTCATACAACACAGCCACAGTTACCTGCATCAATTGACAAGGAGGAACGGGCAGCGTGTTCTTGGAAGCAGAGGCCGAGACACTGCTAATGTGGGCAGAAGAGCATCTTCAAGCAGTGTCGACAGATTGCCTGAGCAGAGTTCGAGTGGACCCCAGAGAATAGATGCTCTGCCAGGAGGTCTTCTTACAGGTGGTGAACAGATGCGGCACACTGATCATGGATCTGATGGTGATGTTTTCAACAGCCAAAGTGAGCCAGTTTTACAGAAGAAGAAGAGAGGATGTCAGAAGACTTGAACGCCTTAGTACAGAGTTGGACACAGAGGGCATACTATACATCTTTCCCTCTTGGGCACTCATAGGCCACGTCGTGCAGGGATCGAGGTTCACCGGACTAGTGATCATGATTGCAACGTACTGGCTGAGATTCCCGGGATATGCCAGTCTGGTGAGCTGAAAGTGTACTGGCCTTGGTGTCTGCCGGTCAGGGAAGATCTCTTGACCCAAGGGCCGGTGTGACTGCCTCAGGTGGATCGATTCTCGCTTACGGCATGGCTATTGAAAGGGCACCGTTGAGAAGGCGCAGCTATTCGGGGCCGGTGATCGCAATGTTGCTGTAGGCCCGGAAGATGTCCACTTCTCTGTCTTATATCCGCATCTGGTGCATCTTTGAGGCTTGGTGTGGAGAGAGGCAGTGTCGGCTCTTTCTAGCAGCAGTACCAGACTTCCTGGCCTTTCTGCAAGCTGGATTTGAGATGAGCTTAGCTGCTAGTTCCTTGAGAGTGCAAGTGGCAGGATACAAGGAGTGTCATTGGGAACACACCTGAATGTGGTATGGTTCCTGAAGACAGTGAAATACCTCTGACTACCATTGCAGCCCATCGTTCCCTTGTGGGATCTCAATTTGTTATTAACGGCGCTGACGAAGGAGTCGTTTTGAGCCTTTGAGTGCTTCCTTGTTGAAGGATTTGACTCTTAAGACGGTGTTTTTGGTGTTTGATTTGTACAGCCTGGAGAATTTCGGAGCTTCGGGTTCTTTCATGTAGGAAGCCCTTCCTTTCCAGACCCACAGTTGCATCAACTTGATCTATGGAGAGCATTGCAGCGTTACTTGAAAAGAACAGCGCCATTTCGTAAATCGGAGTGTTTGTTTGTGCTGTTTGGGGGCCTGCGCAAGGGGTAAGCAGCGGCTAAGGCCTCCATTTCCAGGTGGATTAGAGAAGCTATCGCGTTGGCTTACGTGTTGAAGGGAAAGTTGGTGCCAGTGGGTCTGCGAGCACACTCAACTAGGGTGCAGGCAGCCTTGTGGGTGGAGTATGGTATGGTTTCACCGGCCAAAATTTGTAGGATGGCCAATTGGTCCTCCACTTTTTTGCTAAGTATTATCGTCTGGATGTGCAGGCGGTGGTGGATGCTAGGTTCAGAGCAGAATTAATTCAGGCTGGAATCGTGGGTCCATCCCTGTATTAAAACTGCTCTGTTACATCCCAGAGGCGAGGGACTGGACTGGAGGGATGATAAGGAAAGTTAAATTAGGCCTTACTTGCTAATTGGCGTTACTTGAATCAGTCCAGTCCTGGAAACCTCCCTGTTCATTTACAGTATTCAACAAGCGATCCCGAACCTGAAGAATGTTACCATTGCCTTTTTGGGTGGTCACGGGACATACTACAACTCAGTGTTGGCGTTGAGGTGAGTAGGACCTGACAAGAGTGCTGTCTGTCTTTGCCTTACGCTCTGCGATTTTTCACTTGCCATGTTGGTGACAGAGTCATTTATAGGGCCTTGGGGCTTCTCAACTATGCCGTCTACAGGTAAGCCTCCTGTTTCCGGGAGGGAGGAAGTATAGGTTCTATTTCGGTTACGGGCCCATAGTTATGTAAAGTTTGTTTTATATGGTTTGACTACTTATTTATTGCTCCTATGAGTCTGCTTGTCAATAGGTTACTGGGGCTCATAGGTAAGGCCAGTTGCCAGTATACTGATGACAATGCTCAGTCTCCAAGCTTCCGAAGGAGGTTGACTATCCAGAGTTGCGGGACTGGACTGGAGTTACTCAAGGAACGCCAATTAGTAGATAAGGCCTAATGTAACTTTCTGTGAGAAACATCTGAAAAGCAAGAACAGAAGGCCTCTTAGCTGGCTACAGGAAACGTTTAGAGGCTGTAATTTCTACTAGAGGTGTTAAAAGTACTGACAGAGGGCGCACAAACTTTCTTCTCCCATATTCTCTTTCTTTTTTTTTTTTAATGTGTGCTTTTGAGTCAATGCTGACTCCCGGCAACCTAGCAGCTCCTGCGTTTTCTTGGCAGCGTGACCGGATTGCAGGCGGCGGTAGATGCATTCTTCCAAGGCAATGGAAGGTTAAGTGACTTGTCCAAGGCTACAAGGAGCGCCAGTGGAGATCGAACCCTGGTCTCTTGGCTACCAAGCCAGTGCTCTAACCGCCACTTTTTTTTTAAATCTGTAAAAAAAAAAAAAAATGTAAGTCAATTCTAAGTATATATTGACATATTCACAACTATATTGTGTTTAAGTTTTGCACCATGTAGAGATGTCCGCTTCTGTTCAGAGAGTGATTCATTGCAACATACAATTTGACCAGGGGCATACATCAGATGCATGGGTGTGGGTAAAAATACATCAGCTGGGTACTGAGAGTCATACCACAGACAGAGGAACTCTATACAGACTCTTTGCTTCCTCTGTGAGACCAGGGGCTTTTTTGCAAAAGAAGCACTTTAGACTACACACCTCGGATAAATATATCAGATTTTAGTAGCTTAGAGTGATAAGAAACTGTTCCATATTCTGTAACTGTTTAGCAAACATGCAGGACTATGCATAGGGACAGAAAGTTATTAGATCTCAGATTTAGAAGGCTAGCTGCTTTTTGTTTTAAGGACAGCTGAGGAAAAGTTAGAGACTTTTGTAGGTCTTTCTCATTTCCTTCAACAGGTACCAAAGCTCCAACAATCGAGCTATGGCTAGGAAAAAATGGTATTGCCAAAGCTGTTGCTCCTGCTACAGCTTCTGTCTCTGTCTAGATAGACAGCCTGATCACAGGCGAGGGACTGGTTCTGTAGCAGCAGAGCGCAGACAACCCAATAATACCAGGAGTCAGTTCAGAAGGTCCAAATCATTTATTTGTGCACAAGACTCAAGCAGAATCAAATTCAGCAGTTTTACAATGATATTTTAAGAAAATAAAATAATATTTCTTCCTGTTAAGATCAGCAGTTTTACATAAGAAATTGAGTATTTTGTTTTTTTTAAGCATTGGTGGTTCAGTGGTAGAATTCTCGCCTGCCACGCGGGAGGCTCGGGTTCGTTTCCCGGCCAATGCACCAAGAATATGTAGCAGCAGAGCGCAGACAACCCAATAATACCAGGAGTCAGTTCAGAAGGTCCAAATCATTTATTTGTGCACAAGACTCAAGCAGAATCAAATTCAAAATGGCTGAGCAATGGTTTCTAGCAAAACAACAACTTTTATACCGTTCTTCTCCATTCTAGACATAGGCAAACTTTTCATTGGTCCCAGTAACCCCTCTCACCCATCTATTGGTCCCGGTAACATTACGTAGTTGTCCAATTAGGACTCTGGTCTGGGCTCAGCACCTGCTTACCCCCCCTTCTAGTCCCAATTACAATGGTCAGTTCACCAACTTAGATACTTCCCTCCTCCAAGGTCATTTAGCTAGTTAGAACATGTGGGAAAGCAGGGCACTGTAACTTTTCTTTCAGCAGTGTTAATTAATTCCATAGAAGCTGTGCTCTCTTATCAGTACCAATTAGACTTGTTTTTCTATATTTTCTAAGTTTCGATTCTGCTTAGCTATACTAAATTGTGTTCAGTTAAGTTTCAATTCTACGGTGTTGTCATTCAGGGGGGGGGTTTCATTCCTCTGGGCCTAATTACAGGCTTCATTTACAGGTCAAGCTGCTTAGGCCTGTCTGTTTAGTTCAATTAGCATGGATCATAGGCCTTCGCCTACCACAGTTCCATGTGCAAGATGCATGCAAGCTGAATCCCTCATGAAAGAAGTGGAGGGACTGAGAGAAGAGGTGGCGAGGCTGAGAAGCATCCGTGACAGCAAGAAGTACATCAATGAGATGAAGATGATATGCTTCAGAAAGAAGAGAGCTAGTTGCAGGTCACCAGAGGCTGCTGAATCGACACCCAATCTCCAACTCCACCATCCCTTAAATTGAAGAAAACAGTATGCAGTCCTAGGAGCGGAGGAGGTGAAAGCATCCCAGGAAGGGGAAGAACTAGAGCTCAAGTACTCCAAAGTTGCAGAATCGGTGATCCCAAGGAAGCGAAGGCTAGTGGTGCTTGGTGACACTCTTCGGAGGTGTACTGAGACGTCCATCTGCTGAGCAGACTTGATGTCCAGAGAGGTGTGCTGTCTGCCAGGTGCCAAAATCAGAGATGTTATGGAAAGTTTGTCGAGACTCATCAAGCCTATTGACTGTTATCCAATGCTGCTCGGCACAAATGATACTGCTGGGTATCCTCTGAGCGTATCAAAAGTGACTTCATGTCTCCGAGACAGAGAGTGAAGCAGATAGGTGCGCAGGTGGTGTTCTATTCAGTTCTCCCTGTTGAGGGTAAAGGCCGAGGCAGAGAAGCTCACATTTTGAAGATGAATGCATGGCTGTGTGGATGGTGTCAGAGCGTTTTGGTTTCCTGGACCATGGGATGATCTTCCAACGGCTGCAGAGTAGAGATGGCATCCACTTATCCAAGGAGGGTCAAAGCGTCTTCACCAGCAGACTAGCTAACCTACTGAAGAGGACTTTAAACTAGAGTCATTGGGGATGAGTGAAAAAAAGCACCCAGGTAAGTAAAACATTAAATAACTCTATAAACATGGGTAAAAACAGCAACCTCTGGAAAATGGTATGTATTAATGCCTGTAGTATGGGAGATAAGATTCCAGATGTTGAAGCTTTAATGGAAGAGGCTAACTTGGCTTTAGTAGCAGTTACGGAGACATGGTTCACGGACAACTATGACTGGGATGTAATTATACCATGCTATATTTATTCAGGAAGGACAGGCTAGGAAGAAAGGGAGGAGGAGTGGCACTATATGTAAAAAATATTAAAGCTACAGAATTTTAGAGCTTACGAGAGAAAGGGTGAGGCACTGTGGGTTAAACTGGAAAGAGGGAATGGAGCATCCATTTGCATTGGTGTGATATAGAGACCTCCTTCACAGGCAGAAGACGTGAACAGAGATTTAATTGAAGACATTCGCAGCATCACTATGAAAGAAGTGCTACAGATAGGTAATTCAATATGCCAGATGTTGATTGGGACATCTCTGCTCCAGTGCCTTCTAGAACTATAGAGATCCTGGATTCTTTACAGGGAGAACTAGCCGAGCAATTGATAACAGAACCCACAGATGAAGGGGCCATACTGGACCTGGTGCTAATGAATGGGGAGAGTGTTTTTTATGTTATAGTGGGTGATCATCTCGCATCCAGTGATCATCGGAAGGCGTGGTTCACTATGAGGACTAGAGCTGATAAAGTCCAGTTGAAAGTGAGGGTTCTAGACTTTAGGAAAACTAACTTTGCCAAGATGAGACAATACCTCAAGCAGTCATTAGCGGGATGGGAACAGCTGGAAGATGTAGAAAAGCAGTGGGCAAAACCAAAAGGGGATATTTTAAGGGCAACAAACCTTTATGTTAGGAAAATAAGTAAATGTAAAAGGAAAAGGAGAGACCACAATGGTTCTCACAAGACGTAGCTGGAAAAAGGTGAATAAAAAGAGCGTGGCCTTCAAAAATACTACAGATCACAGTGGAAGACGAGCATCAATATTCATAAAAGTTTAGAACATAAGAGCATAAGATATGCCATACTGGGTCAGACCAAGGGGCCATCAAGCCCAGTATCCTGTTTCTAACAGTGGTCATTCGACGTCTCAAGTCCCTGCTGGGTTCCCAAAGGTATACACATTCCATGCTGTTTGTCCCAGGAGTAAGCAATGGATTTCCCCAGTCCTCTTTAATAATGGTTTATGGGCTTTTCCTCCAGGAACTCGTCTAAACCTGTTTTGAATCCAGCTACACCAACAGCTTTTACTACATCCTCCAGTAATGAATTCCAGTAATTGATTATGCCGAGTGAAAAAATATTTTCTCCGATTAGTCTTAAATGTGCCACATTGTAGCTTCATTGCGTGTCTGCTAGTCTTTCTACTTTCTGAAGGAGTTAACAACTGATTTATGTTTTCCCATTCCACTCATTTTATAGACATTTATCATATCTCCCCTCAGCAGTCTCTTTTCCAATCTAAAGAGCTCTAACCTTTTAAGCCTTTCCTCATAGGGATATCCATCTGTCTTCTTTACCATTTTGATCGCTGCTCTCTATACCTTTTCAAATTCTGCTATATCCATTTTAAGATATGGTGACCGGGGCTACATGCAATATTCAAGGTCACACCATAGAGCGATACAGAGGCATTATAATATCCTTAGTTTTATTTTCTATTCCTTTCCTTATGATTCCTAGCATTCTGTTTGCTTTATTGACTGCGGCTGCACACTGGGCGGAGGGTTTCAACATACTATCCACCATGACGCCTAAATCTTTTTCCTGGGTGGTGGTTCCTAATGTGGAACCTTGCATTGTGTAACCATAGTTTGGGTTGTTGTTCCCTAGGTGCATAACTTTGCACTTGTCCACATTAAATTTCATCTGCCATTTTGATGCCCAGTCTTCCAATTTATCAAGATCCTCTTGCAATTTTCCACAATCCTCTTGGGTTTTAACAACTTTAAATAGTTTTGTGTCATCTGCAAAATTGATAACCTCACTCGTTATTCCCTGTTCCAGGTCATTTATGAATATATCAAAAAGCAGCGGACCCAGCACAGATCCCTGGGATACTCCACTATTCACCTTTCTCCATTGAGAAAATTGTCATTTAGCCCTACCCTCTGCTTTCTATCTTTTAACCAGTTCCTGATCCACAATAGTACACTGTCTCCTATCCCATGACCTTTTAATTTCCGCAAGAGTCTTTCACAAGGAACCAGGTTAAAGGCTTTCTAAAAATCCAGATACACTATATTAACTGGCTCACATTTATCTACCTGTTTATTCACACCTTCAAAAGAATATAATGGATTAGTGAGACAAGCCTCATTACCAGAGGATGTAGTAAATGTTGTTAGTGTAGCTGGGTGTAAAAAAGGTTTGGACAAGTTCTTGGAGGAAAAGTCTATAAACTATTATTATTAAAAAGACTAGGGAAATCCGCTGCTTACCCCGGGATAAACATTGTGGAACCTGGGTACCTTTTTGGGAACCTTGACCGGTACATGTGACTTGGATTGGCCACTGTTGGAAACAGGATACTAGGCTTGATGGACCTTGGTATGACCCAGTATGGCATTTCTTATTTTCTTAAGACCTTTCCTTGGCTAAGTCCATGTTGGTTTTCTGCCATTAAGCCATGACTATGTTCAATAATTTTGTTCTTTTTAATGGTTTCTACTATGTTGCCTGATACAAATGTCAAGCTCACTGGTCTGTAGTTTTTCGGATCACCCCAGGAACCCTTTTTAAAAATTGGGGTTACATTGGCCACTCTCCAGTCCTCAGGTACTACAAATAATTTAAGGACAGTTACTGAAAGTAAGTCTGCAATCACATATTTCAGTTCTTTCAGCACCAAGAACTTGTCCAAACCTTTTTTACAACTTGCTACACTAACAACTTTTACTACATCCCCCGGTAATGAGTCTTGTCTCACTAATCTATTATATTTTTTTGAAGGTGTGAATAAACAGGTAGATAAAGGCAAACCAGTCCATGTGATCTGCTACTCTTTAGTTTATCAAATAGCTGTAATGTATCTCCCCAATTTATTGAGAAGCCAGGAAAGTAGTCAGGAAAGTAAAGATACAAATGGAAGAAAAAATAGCCATTCTGTTTTTCAGATATGTTAGTGAGAGGAGGAAGTGAAAAAGTGGGATCGTCATCAAGGGCGAATGGGAGAAATATGTAGTAGCTGATGAGGATAAAGTGGAATTGCTTTAATAAATATTTCTGTTCTGTGTTCACAAATGAAGGGCCAGAAAGCAGGACCTCAGAAAATATCAATAAATAGGAACAAATGAGACGGATCTTTAACAATTTTCAGAAGGCTGTGTTCGCAAGGAGCTAGCTAAACTAAAAGTAGCCAAAGCAGTGGGGCCAAATGGGATGCATCCGAGGGTATTGAAGGAACTGAGGTAAGTTCTGGCGGTTCTACTTTCTGACTTTTTAATGCTTGTTTAGAGTCTGGCATGGTTCCAGAGGACTGGAGAAAGGTTCATGTGGTCCCTTTACAAAAAAGCAGAACTAAGGATGAGGTTGGGAACTGCAGGCCAATTAGTCTAACCTCTGTGGTGAGTAAACTAATGGAGAAGATGCTAAAACAGAGCATAGTGAGGTTTCTGGAATCCGATGGATTGCAGGGGTCAAGGCAGCATGGTTTTTACGAGAGGCAGGTCTTGTCAGACAAATCCCATTAATTTCTGTGACTGGATGACGAGAGTTGGACTGAGGAAGAGCTCTAGATATGGTGTACTTAGATTTCAGTAAAGCCTTTGACATTGCTCTGCACAGGCGACTTATAAATAAATTGAGTGCCCTGGGGATGGACCCTAAAGTGATGGTCTGGGTTGAGTAGGAGGCAACCAAGAGTACAAATAAATAGCACTCACTCTGAGGAGAAGGACGTTACCAGTGGTGTGCAACAAGGATCTGTCCTTAGTTGGATTCTTTTTAACATTTTTGTAAGAGATATTGCGGAAGGGCTGTTGGGTAAGGTTTGCCTCTTTACTCAATTACAGATTATGGTATCATCCGCAGACACCCAGGAAGATATAGGTAATATGAGGAGGGATCTAGCGAAGCTTGAAGAATGGCTAAGAATTTGGCAGCTGAGATTTAACACCAAAAAATGCAGGCTCATGTATTTGAGCTGTAAAAATCTAAGGGAGCGGTACAGTATAGAGGGGTGAAGTGCTTTTGTCAGGACAGAAGAGCGGGACCTGGGTGTGATTGTTTCAGATGATCTTATTGTGGCTAAATCGGTAGAAAATGCAACGGCAAAAGCCAGAAGGATGCTTTGATGCATAGGGAGAGAAATGGCCAGCAGAAAGAAGGAGGTGATAGTGCCTCTGTATAAATCTTTGATGAGATCTAATTTAGAGTATTGCGTGCAATGCTGGAGACCGCACCTTTAAATATAAACAGGATGGGGCTAGTGCAGAGAATGACTACTGAAATAGTCCGTGGGCTTTTCCATAAGGCACACGGGGACAGACTTAAAGATCTCAGTATGTATACTTTGGAAGAAAGACTGGAGAGGGGAGATATGATCAAGACATTTAAATATCTCTGTGGCATAAGTGCACCGGAGGAGAGCTCTGCAATGGGGGGGCGTAGGATGAACGTGAAAGGAAATGACTTGGGAGTAATTTACGGAAAGAGTGGTAGATGCATGAAAGGGTTTTTTTTCCTCTACGACCTCCACTGGAAGACTATCTGAATTCAGGAAAGCATAGGATGAACAGAAGATCTGTAAAGGGAAAAAGGGGCTGTAGAGCTTGGTGGTTGGTATGGAAGGGCAAACCGGATAGGTCGCATGGTCTTTATCTGCCATCGTGTTTTCATGTTTCTCTTACTGGGTAAACCAGGTTCTGCTTATCCCAGAAAGCAAAGACATACATATTATATGAAGGCAGATAAAGACCAGTATTGTCCGTCCAGTCTATCCAGTAAGGTGGCTAGAGTAGGTGTACCCAGCACTTTGTGCAGGCCACCCCCATCTGTGCCTTTGTTTTTGGGGTTGTTCCACGATGTGTGCAGGTCACCCCTCTCTATTTGTTGAAATAGAAAAAATAGTTAAGTTTTTATTTTGATTTTATCCTCTTGTTATAAAGGGATCCTCCTGTGTCTGTCCCATGCCATTTTGAATTCTGTCACTGTATTTGCCCCACCACTTCCATTGGGAGGGCATTCCAAGCATCCACCACCCTTTCAGTGAAAATGTATTTCCTGACATTGCCCTTCTATTTACCCCCTTGCAGCTTCATTCTTTGCCCTCTAGTTTTACAGCTTCCCCATCTTTGAAAAAGGTTTGTTTGTTCATTGATACCCTTTAAGGATTTAAAGGTCTGTATCATATCTCCCCTGTCCCTCCTCCCCTCTAGGGTATACATATTTAGATCTTCAATTCTCTTCTCACACGTCTTCTGGCGCAGACTCTGAATCATTTCAGTCACCTTCCTCTGAACCGCTTCCAGTCTTTTTATATCCTTTGTGAGATATGGTCTCCAATACTGAAGACAGTATTCCAAATGATGCCTTATCAACTACTTGTAAAGGAGCATTAATACCTCCTTCTTTCTGCTGGTAATTCCTCTCTGTATGCTACTCAGCATCCTTCTGGCTTTGGCTACCGCCTTGTCACACTGTTTCGCCACCTTGAGATCCTCAGAAATACACTCCGAGGTCCTTCTCCTGGTCTGTGCATACCATCCTCTCGTTCCCTATTGCATAAATCCCTTGGATTTCTTCATCCCAAGTACATGACACTGCAATTCTTCGCATTAAATCTTAACTGCCAAGCATTAGCGCATTCTTCCAGCTTTTGAAGATCTTTCCTCATGTTATCCACTCCCTCAGGGGAGTCCACTCTTGCAAATTTTCATGTCATCTGCAAAAAGACAGACTTTTCCCTTCAGTCCTTCAGCAAAATCATTCACTAATCCATTGAACAGTACCAGTCCCAGGACCGATCTCAGGGACACACCACTACTCATAGTAACCTAGTATAGGATGGCAGATAGAGACCAGTATGATCCATTTAGTCTGCCCAGTAAGGTGTCTAGATTGGTTGTAACCACTGTATCTTGCATCTATGCCTGGGTTTAGGATTGTACCCACCAGTCCATGCAGGTCACCCCCCCCCCCCCCATGCACTATTCCCTCTAAGCTGTGCGCGTGTGCGCGCGCACACACCTCGCTGAGTGAGCGCACATACTTTACAACAGAGCGCACAAAAATTACAGTTCTGATTCTGATAGAAAACAACACAGATGTCTTAAAATTTAAAAGTTGTGATTGCAATTACTAGAAATTTTCTGCTTCATTTAGTAATCGTCTATTTTCATTTAATTTGATTAAAATCAATGTGGTGTACATACTATATTCTGACGTGTAGTCAAATTTTAAAGTTTATAACTCCGAGTGTCGTTATGTGGCGCACAAAAATTTAACCTTCCTTCAAAATCTGCACAGCTGATATTTTATGCGCACATAGCCTACAGAAAATTAGAGGGAACATTGCCCCCATGCCTTTGTTTAGGGTTGTACAGGCCGCTCCATGCAGGTCACCCCCACCCCCCTTCTATTTATTGGCGTTGATTTCATCCTCTTGCTATAAAGGGATCCACTGTGTCTGAATCATGCATTTTGAATTCCGTCACTGTATTTGCTCTACTACCTCCATCGGGTGGACATTCCAAGCATTCACCATCCTTTCCTGATGTTGCTTCCAAGTCCAGCGTCATCATATGCCCTCTGGTTTTACAGCTTCCCCTTCCTTTTTCAAAGGATGAAACTGCAAGGTGGAAAACTCATAAGCAACACCAGGAAATACCCCTTCACTGAAAGAGTATTCCTTAGGTTCCTAAAGGGCTCCAGCTTCTTCTGGAAGTCAAACAAGCTCCTGTCCTTGTGGGGCGGTATAAGGATGAGGCAGCCATGGGGGCTACCCTGTGCTGTTGGATAAAGAAAGCAGTGGCCTCGGCTTATCTGTTGCGGAACGGACTAGTTCCAGTGGGATTGCAAGGCTGTCGTGTCTTCTTCCCACCCAGTGGAGTCGCAGTTTTGGTACTTCCAACTTATCTAGACTGGGTGAGCAGGACGATCTAGAAGGCGACATTTTATTTACCACATAATGTCCTTTCCTGGAGTCTTGCTAGTTCCTTCCTTTGTACTCCGCCGTTTTACTCTGTGATCTGGACCTGTGGGCTTATAATCTTCTTGACAGACTTCTGAAGACTATCCCATGCATAGTAGGTATACATACTTCTGTAGTATTCTATTTATTTATTTAGTAGCTCTTTTATACTGCTCTATCTACCAGTCATAGTAGTTTACATGGAATGTAGATAAATTTAAGAGTTGTTATCCTCACTGAGGTTGTATGTGGTAGGGCAGGGATCTCCAACTCCTCAAACTAGCCAGATCCCCAGGAACCATCCCCGGTCAGCTCAGTTTATTGATAAGCCTCCTATGAAGAACAGTATCAAAGGCTTTGCTGAAATCTAGGTAGATCACATCCATCACATGCTCTTGATCTAATTCTCTAGTCAAATGTGTTTGGCATGATCGCCCTTTGGTAGAACCATATTTCCTGGGGTCATACGACTCATTGGTTTCTAGAAAGTCCACTGTTTCTTCTTTCAGGAGTGCCATACTGCCGTGAGTGCAGCCAGTCACATCACATCGTGGAAGTTATGCAGGACTGGACCTGGTTAATGATGAAAGGGAAGGACTTGTAGTTCTTCAGGTACACGATAAGGAATGATAAAGAGGTCCAGATCATTAGGTCACTGATTTGTTAAAAAATGGGGACCTTGTGCGAAGAAGACTGCCTCTCCACTTCCATGGCATTAAGGAAGTATATGGGATTTAGAAGGGCATGAGCGTGACTCACTCGGGTGATTCAGTACAATATGACCGTGCACTAACTTCTTGCAATATTTCCCGAGGAACAACTGAGCTTTCAGAATATTTATAGCACAGCAGCGAGGGGCCATATTTGTGGAGGATCATTCACGCACACAGCAAAATCCACCATGAATGGTGTTGGGATTCACAAGCTTGTTCCCTGGGCGGTTGAGTCGGGTCACAACGTGAAATGTGGGACAGAAGGTTGCACCTCTAAGTTTCAAGGCTCTGTGCGCAAACTATAAAATTATCACAGAGAGAGCAGAAAAATGCAGGTATCCAGTCCCATGCAGGATAAAACACCTGCCCGTAAATTCATTTCACCCTAAAGATGTTAGAAAACCTGGAGAATACCCGAATTCCTAGTGAATCTAGGCAGGGACTCAAATTTGCTGCTTGGGTGGAATTTTTTATCCTTAATCCATTGCCGTCCTTTCAAAGGGGCATTGATGTGGCACTCTGAGCCTTTCCTCTGCTCTCCGGTCCTGCCCGTGCCTGCCAACATTTTAATCCAACCCTGCCCATCTTGGAGAATCTACGCAATAGTGCTGATCCCTGCTCACAGAAGTTATTGCTGTTGTGGGTTTCACAGCATGTGTTACTGATCTTTGTGACAATTCCCCCCCCCCCCACCCCCACCGGTGCTCCAAGTTCCTCTTCAGCTCAAGAGTTTGTGTCTAGTTCTATATATACATAGCTCAGTCTCCCAAACTCGTCCTTCTTAGACTCACGATGTTACTCTACATGCCTGTTTTCCTCTTCGTAGCACGTAAGTATTATCACCTCAGAATACTCATGTCCTGCTGTAAACTCTTTTCTAATGTCTGTGGTCAGAAGTTGGATGTCACATTTCCGTCTCACATAAAACATATAGAAATTGTAATTGTGCTTGTTGGATTCATATACCACTTTTACATTTTCCAGTCTGGTGCGATCTTCTGTCGTTGGCTGCGCTGGTCGGTGAGTACCGTAAAGCACGCCATCTCTTTCCCCAGTTCCAGACCTAAGAGGTGCTTGCTGGAGGCTTGTTTAGATCGGGCTGTGGCCCTCTTTGCAAGTACCTTCTGGAGCCCTTTTCACAGTATTAACAAGGGAACTTGATGTGGCCATAAAAGATAAAGACTGAAAAGGCTTTTGAAAGAGGAAAAAAAACTATAGTCTGAATTACACAGGGTGGCTGATGGACCAGCCTGCAGACATCTCTGATCGGAATTCAAATTCCAGAGCTATGATATCATGCTGACACAGGGTTACACTAGCTGCTCCAAGATCCGTATTTCTCTAGAGAAATGCTTGTCGACGTATCTCTGCTTCATACTTAATATCTTTTTCCTCTGCTTTCTCCAGTCCTACCCCCACCCTCCATCTCCTGGCAGCGGGTCCCTGGCATGAAGGGGCAATACATTGTCAATTGCTCAACTCCGTGGGCTTACCAAGGCAACCCATTTAAGCTATACCAGGAGGGCAGTCCCACCCCTGTCCAAGTGCTGAAAGCTCCAGTAACGGGTCAGAGTGTGGCTTTTCATATCGACAGTGCTGGACGCTACCAGTGTCAGTATCGAAGCTCTCTGCTTAGCAATACAGCCAGGATCCCAGCAGGTGAGTTTATGAGACCACGGATAAGAGAAATTATTACACATGGAACTTTCATAATCTTAACGCATCTTTTTATTCCAAGACGCGTTAAGATGATGCTAAGCATGAAACGTGCAGCTGTGTCTGGGGTGAGTGTCCAAGCAGCTGTTTAAGATTTGAGTTTTCACTTTTTCAGCTGAGTGGTTGCCCCCAGGCAATGTAGAACATCTTAAAACCACTCAAACGCATTATTCCGTCCTCTTACGTTTTTGAAGAAGGGAGTGGAGGAGGAATAATTTTTTATGTTCAGTGTCACATGAAGCTTGTAATTTGATCACGGAATCTGTTTTTCAGCACTATCAAATTATCCAGAGTCGGTGCTGTTCTTCAGAAAGCAAACACCTTGCAGGCCAAAATGTCTTTTATTTTCTCCAAATTTCCAGGCCCGGTGTTTGTCCTGCAGTGATTTATTCCACAGTTCTCCAACATTTTATATGAGAATGTAGTACTGAGGCAGAGGTTGCATGCAGCCAGGGGCAGAAGTGAGGCTCGGAGCTGAGGCCCAGAGATGAAAGGATTCCCTTGGAGTCTTACATAGGGAGTCACTGGCAGAATTGGGGATTAGAGCTGAGGCAGGGGAATAATGTGACTCCACCCAGAGTCGCACCTAGAGAGTGAGGGACAGAGCCGGGGATTAGAGCTAAAACACAGTGGATAAATTGACTTGCTTCGGCCCTGGATGGTAGTAAGGGCTGCGCTTCCATTCCAGGAGTGTTGGCCTTGTAACTTCTACACCATCACCTCATGCCTGAAAGCACAATTTTGAGGGTTGATTTGTAAATGGCTCTTATAAAATTGTGCGAGGGTACAGACCTTGCTGAGAATGGCACACATACTTGTACCTGATCTGCAGAATGGTGTTCTGGGGGTTGTGTGGGGCAGCTCTAGAGTTGCTTCAAGGTCTTAGCGCCCTAGGCAGACCTTAGGTTTGGTGCACCCCACCTGCTGTATGAATCTATTGTTTAGTTTTGAATGCCCTGTCCTTTGCCACCCCCACCCTCCCCCCTTCCTCCCAGAAGCTGCCTAGATCACCTAGTGGTTGAACCGGCCCTTGGGTTGTGGTTTGGGCAAAACTTCGGTGGATGCCTGCATTTCATAAAACATGTGGGTATGCGCATAAGGTCCAGGCGGACACTTGCATCTTCTTGGAGGTGGGGTACTTTGATGCTGTAACAGGCATAGAATAGATGCTTTTCTGGATACAAAATCTCCTCGAACAATCCTGATTAACTGAGGCTTCTTTCCAGGCTGCAGGCCTAACCTTTTTTGAGAAATGAGCCTCCCCGGGCTTTGCTGTTTATATAAGCTTGTCTTTCCTTTGTCTGGATTTCAGAAGCGCTTTCTAAGCCCTCAATATCTGTGCACCCTGCCCAGGAGGTTCAGAAAGGGGAGAGCTTTGCCGTTCGGTGCCAATGTCAGTATCCGGGCATCAGGTTTTCTCTGTACAAAGGCCGGATGCTCATCGATGAGCAGGATGCCACGGGGCACCCACCTGCGGCGGTGTTTCACATCCAGAATGCCAAGCTCCGAGACAGAGGGGGTTACCTCTGTTACTACCGCACCACGTCCGAGCCTTTCCTGTGGTCTGAGCCCAGTGACATACTGAAAGTGAAGGTGCAAGGTAGGGTTACAGAGCAGAGGCCAAATATCCTGTAAATATTGAGGCATGCAGCTGTTTTCTCTAGTTCGCTTACATTTCGGGGTGTTACCTTTCGGTTGTGATGATTACTAATGCCATTCTCTCCCTCTCTCGCTCTTCTTTCTTTCCACTGGCCTAACAAGGTGCAGCCCATCAGCTCCCTGTGCTGTGGGAAACGCTGGGGATCGGATCCTCTATTATGAACTGTTCTGTTCCTGCTGGTTCCACGGGAGGCTGGTTCTACTTAAACAAACAGGATGGCTCGGGACCTCGGCTAAACGTGAAGGCCAATGCAGCTTCTGCCTTCTCCACCATAGTCAACCTGAGCAAACTGGGTCTCGCTCTGGAGAAGGGGTACAACTGCTCTTTCATGCAGGAGGAACCAGATTTATATTCGGATACAGCCCTGAGTCAGACTGAGGCCATCAGCCAAGGTATGTCACGTCAAGACTGTTCCCGGCAGACAGAATTTAGGGGTTGTGTGGTATACTGCCGGAATGAGTGTGGGACAGGCCAAACCCCCAGGGCTCTAAGTTCTAATTCAGAAGAACCCGTGGAGTGCATTTAAGTGCTGAAATTGATAAAATTATGAGGGTAATTTCCAAAGCCCTTCTGACCAGTAAAACAGGCATCTGGGCAGTATGAAAATTTACCCCTGTGTATGACAGCACAGAATTGACGTTCTATCGATGGGATTTGGTGCAAGACTTTCTTGGCCAGTGGTTCTCTTATTAATCCTGCAGGTCTGCCCCTCCACTGGCCTGTTTTCAGGATATCCACAATGACTTCTAGGGTTGATGTTAATATATGCAAATGTTAGGTTAACATTTGTTGTGTCTATCTCATGCACAGGGCCGGATTTACCTTGAGTGAGGCCCTACGCCAACAAAAATTGTGGGCCCCCAGCAGGGGCGGCCCAAGGGGGGTGCGGGGCCTCATTTGCATAAGGGGCCTCATTTGCATAAATATTTGCATAATGTTACCATATACTAAACTTTGAGTAAACATGCCTCTTAATGAGTGTATGGATAAAGAAAGACTAAAAGATTTCTACATTACTATAATCCAGTGCCAACTGCCAGACACATTAGGAACTACTACAAACACTGCCCATTTAGAACCCATAGCAAACCCGCCATATCCTAACAGCACTACCAGGACTCACAAAGCACCACACCATACCTATCAAAAGGCAACACTGCAAATATTAAACCAGTACATTTCAGAGAACAACAATACATGACCTACTGGGGAAAGAGAACAAGTGGCAATGTCAAATAGGAATTATATAAACAGAACACCTCAGCTCAGTTACACATGCAGAACATAGACCATCACCAAACAAGTAATCACAATTTAGAAACAGGAAGACAATTAAACTGGGAATCCCAAAAGCCAAACTTGGAATGTACAACACTGTAGAAATAAAACTATACATTAATTTGCTCTTGTACTAAACAAAGCGCAGACGTTAATGATGCACATTTACCAGAGCTGACATATTCCAATTAATAAATTCATAATAAAGAGATATTTTTCTACCTTTTGTGCATTTTTTTCAGCTGCAATTGCTCCAGCCACTTTCTTCTGGTTTCTTTGTGTCTTCTGCTAACTCTCCATCATCTGCTGTCCATTTGTCCTTTCTTCTCTCTTCTAGTTTTTTTCCATTCTCTCTCTACATCTGCTTTAACATACTAATCTTTCTCATTTTGCTCTTTCCTCATTCCTATTTCATCCACTCAAATTTTACCCCTCCATCCTCAATCCCCACTTACTCTCCCAATACCCGGCCAATTGTAGATTTTTTATCCCTCCCACACAAAATATTTTTCCCTTCTCCATTTTACTCTTCCAGCCCCATCCCATTCTAATCCTCCCCCAACATCAGCTCCCTTCTAGTTCCAGCCTCACCCAGCATCCATTCCCTTCTAGTCCCTGCATCAGCCCATTTCCAGTCCTAGCCACCCATCAGCCCATTTCCAGTCCTAGCAACCCCCCAACCCAATACCAGTCCTAGCCCCCCATCAACCCACTTACAGTCCTTAACCCCCCATCACCCCATTTTCAGTTTAAGCCCCCCCTATAACCCATTACCAGTCCTAACCCCTCATCAGCCCACCCAGTCCTAACCCCATCAACCCATTTCCAGTCAGCCCCCATAGCCCATTGCCAGTCCTACCCCCCCCATCAGCCCACAGCCCATTACCAGTCCTAACCCCATCAGCCCACCTCCAGTTTTGCGCCCCCAGCCCATGTCCGGTCCTAGCCCCCCATAGCCCATTACCAGACAACCCCCATCAGCCCACAGCCCATTACCAGTCTTAACCCCCCCAAAGCCCATTACCAGTTCTAAACCCCCCCCAACAGCCAAGAACCAGTCCTAACCCCAGCAGCCCACCTCCAGTCTTAACCCCCCAGCCCATTTCCAGTCCTAGCCCCCCCATAGCCCATTACCAGACAGACCCCATCAGCCCACAGCCCATTACCAGTCTTAACCCCCCCAAAGCCCATTGCCAGTTCTAAGCCCCCCCAACAGCCCACAGTCCATTACCAGTCCTAACCCCATCAGCCCACCTCTAGCCTTAACCCCCCAGCCCATTTCCAGCCCCAGCCCCCCCAAATAGCCCATTACCAGTCCTACCCCCCCTAGCCCATTACCAGTCCTACCCCCCCCCCGTCAGCCTAAAGTAAAATTTAATTAAAAAAAAAAACCTGCTGGCTGCCGCCGCGCGGCCCCCTCTGCTGCCGCGGCAGCACGGACTGTCCCGCGGGGGCCCCCTCTGCAAGCTGACTCCGTCGGTCCGTCGATCCCTCCCTCCCTCCCTCCGTGCACGCTGTGAGAGGCGCGAAGGGAGAGTGTCTCCTCGCGTCTCTGTTAAGCCCGCAGGGGCTGATGGGAAATTTCCCATCAGCCCTTGCGGGCTTAACAGAGACGCGAGGAGACACTCTCCTTTCGCGTCTCTCACAGCCTGCACCCTGCACGGAGGGAGGGAGGAACGAACCGACGGCTTCAGCTTGTAGAGGGGGCCCGCGCGGGTCAGTCGGTGCTGCCGCGGCAGCAGAGGGGGCCCCGCAGCAGCAGCCACCAGGTTTTTTTTTAAAATTGTATTAAAAAAAAATTAACTTGTTCTTTTTTTGTGGGCCCCTGCCGGCTGTGGGCCCTACGCCATGGCGTACAGGTAAATCCGGCCCTGCTCATGCATATACACTGGGGATACGCTGAAACCCAACCAGTTTTGCAGTCGGGCCAGAAAGATGGGATGGACCTGTGGGATTAGCTTGAGGACCTCTGAGACTGACCACTCTCTCTCTCTCTCTCTCTGTCGTGCTACCGCTGTGCTCATGGATTTTCTCTTGTTTTTCCCAAGACTGGAGGAGAGATTTCACGGAGGAGAATATAATACGTATGGTTCTGGCTTCGGCAGTCCTGATTCTGATCGTCGTTCTCGTAGCTCACGCCTGCTGCAGAGGCAGACCCAAGAGGGAGATGTTGAATTCAGGGTGGAGAGTGAGAAGTCAGGTCTAAAAGCATGACATGCTTTGAAAGGCTCTGATCGTATCTACATTTTTTTCCTGAGAGACACATCTACGCCTGTTTCCCACAGCCTCAAAACAGAAGATAAGTTTTAACTGACTAGGGCTTGTGCCCCTATGAACGTTTCATTCTACTGAGCTACGCTGCCAGCTTTGACCACCAGAGGGCAGCAGCCTCCCTCATAGCCAGCACTGAAAAATCCTGCCCCAGAGAATTTAAGGTGGGATCTGCACCTGGCTCCCTCTCATCCCAGGGCTGGGCCAAAGACTGCCACGATTGCAGGACTTCCAGTGGGACCCAAGACAGTTTACAATAGTTCTTGTTCACTCCCCTTTGATATCTATGCCATGTTCATTTATTGCTAAAGGTTAATAAACCACAGTGAGACCTTTTTATCTTTGTAAGAGTGATATATCACTTTCAGATGTCAGAACTATGCACTGGAGAATGGTTAAGATGGCCTATTTTCAAACACAGAGATTCACCAGGGCATTATCAATCAGCATGGGGCAGAACTTCCTGAAAGATGAGCTTCAAATTAATTCTATGCATGCATCCCTCAGTAGTAAATAGTTATGCTATCTTCAATAGTGACGTTTTAAGCTTAGCTCCTTTCAGCTCTCCTGCAGTCTCCGGACAGCCATATTTAAACCTGTTGTTGATGACATCACACCAAGTGGGGTCTGTTGGTTCTTGCAGTATGTGGGAGTTGTGATGTCGCTTGAGAACACGGTGATCAATGTGGTCCAGTGTGTCCAGTGGTCCCCAAGATCTGATGGGAAAATAACTGCCCCATCTTAGAGAGTTCCACTGTAGCATCACGAGAGTTGTATTATAGCCTGGTGCCTAGCTATAGGCACCTAGAATGTGTCTATTCTAGAACTAAAAACAGGTGGTTACTTTTCATTATAAAATAGGAGCATAAAGGCCTGGAAATGCGTTAAATCTAGGAGCAGGCACTTAGACCAACCCTAGGTGTAGCGGTACAGTGTAGGGGGGTGAAGTACATTTGTCCATGAAAGAAGAGTGGGACCTGGGCATGATTGTTTCTGATGATCTTATAGTGGCTAAATGGGTAGAAAAGGCGACGGCGAAAGCCAGAAGGATGCTTGGGTGCATAGGGAGAGGGATAGCCAGCAGAAGAAAGGAAGTGATAGTGCCTCTGTATAAGTCTTTGGCGAGACCTCATTTGGAGTATTGTGTGCAATTCTGGAGACCGCACCTTCAAAGGCATATAAACAGCATGGAGTCGGTGCAGAGGGTAACTACTAAAATGGTCAGTGGTCTTTGTTATAAACCATATGGGGACAGACTTAAAGATCTCAATAAATAAACATAAATGTGTATACTTTAGAGGAAAGGCGGAATAGAGGAGATATGATAGAGACATTTAAATACTTCCGTGGCATAAATGCACAGAAAGAGAGGCTCTTTTGGTTGAAAGCAAGCTCTGCTACGAGGGGACATAGGATGAAGGTGAAAGGGGCTAGACTCGAGAGTCATATGCGGAAATATTTTCTTATGAAAAGAGTGGTAGATGCATGGAATAGTCTCCCAGTGGAGACAGTAGAGACAAGGACAGGATCTGAATTCAAGAAAGCATGAGACAAACACAGATGATCTCTAAAGGAAAGAAAGGGACTATAGTAGCTGATATGGAAGGGTAGACTAGATTGGTTTCTGCTCTCAGGTTACTATGAAATGACCACACCCGGTTTCCTAAAGATTGATGCATGTAAGTTTGCGCTCCGTCCCTCTGCACACCCACATCAGAAAAGGTGCCATGGGCCTGGGGCGCGTACTTCAAAATAGAGACCGGTTAAAGTACGCACGCCAAGACCCATCCATCCACACACATAAGTTATTACTTGTCAGACTTACAAGCATTTATCGCATGTAATGTCAAAGGATGGCTTATAAAAAAGGCCTGTCTACCTCGGGCCAGGTGTCTAACTACGAAGGGAAATCACTTAGGAAGGAGGCGCCCTGGAGAGGGGGGGGGGGGGGTGGATAGGACGGCAGAGAAAAGAAACTGTCAAAACAAAGTGGAAACTGAATCTGCCGTGGAAAATGATAAGAGCGTGTTCCATTCAGAACCACAGTGAGGCTGGTGAGAGCAGCATAACGTTTGCTCAGTCTCTCCGGGTGTGTGGTAGACTGATGCTTCTCCAACTCCTTTGTTACTTTCTTCCTTGTAGTCTGTGTAAAAGAGCCACTGCTGCCCCGGTGTGCGTGTGGGGGGGGTCTGCATTTCTGCTCTGTGCATCCCTGTGCGTGGGCCTGTGGGGGCAATGCGCCCAAATGGGTTAGTTTTGCACATACCCGTGGCAGTAATGAACATCAGGTCCGATATTCAGCAGGTTGGCCGGATAGCCAGGAAGCTAACCAGGCACTGGCGATCTTCAGGGGATAGCCGGGCAGTGACTGAAGATTGCCGCTGTCCAGTTTTCCCTGGGTGCTGGCTCCAGAATGTCCCAGTGCTAACCGGTTAGCATTGGGGTGTGTGGAGGTCGTGGCAGCGGCAATCCGTCATGAGGGCATCTGTGCCCAGCCCTATCTGGACGATTGACTCATCCGCCCACGGACATACTCCAAGGCGGAGCGCTCCATTCAGAGAGTCCTGCAAGGTCTGGAGTGCCTAGGCCGGGTGGTCAATTACAGCAAGAGTTACCTGGTGCCGTCTCAACGTTTGGATTTTCTCGGAGCGAGCTTTGATACCTGTGCAGGCAGGATGACCCTCACGGAGGAGCGCTGGTGCAAATTTTGGTGCCAGCTGCTCATGTCCAGCAGCTCCCCGCCCCTTGCCCTTGTGATTATCTGCAACTCCTGGGAGTGATGGCGATGACGCTGGAGGTGGTACCGTGGGCCAGGGTGCTTATATATCCTCTGCAGCATGAGTCAGTGGTCTTCGCTGTTGGAGGACTATGACCTTTGGCTGCCCCTGCTACCGGCAGTGCACGCCAGCCTTAGCTGGTGGGCATCACATGTGAACATCCTTTGGGGGATGCCACTGGACCAGCCAGACTGGCTGGTAGTGACTGCCAATGCCAGCCTCTCCAGTTGGGGAGCTCACTGTCTCCATCGCTACGTGCAGGGCACATGGTCACCACGGGAGGCATGGTGCCCATCAACTGCTCGGTCTATATGCTTTGCCCTGTGCCATTTCCTGCCGCTACTCTGCGGCCAAGCAGTTCGGGTGATGTCAGACAACGTGACAGTGGTGGCCTATGTGAATCACCAAGGCTGCACAAAGTGTCCCAGCATTGCGCAGGAAATGCAGCTCCTGTTTCCCTGGGCCGATCACCATCTTCAAGCTCTCTCAGGCACATCACAGGGGAGGACAATGTTCAGGCCGATTATCTCAGCCAGCAACACCTCGACCCAAGCGAGTGGGAACTAGCCCTGTGGACCTTCGACCGCATTGTGCAGCATTGGGGGTGGCCCGCTCTGGATCTTATGGCAATGCCGATGAACGTGAATGTCCTGGCCACCTTCTCCAGACAGAAGGCTCCAGCATCCAGGAGCGTGGATGAGTTAGTCCAGTCATGGCCGATGGGCCTGCTGCTCTGTCTTCTCACCATAGCCAATGATCCCCAGGGTGCTTTGGTGAGTAGAGAGACATCCTCATTGTATGGTGCTGATTGCGCCCAATTGGCCTCGGCAGCCTGGGTATGCCGATCTTGTGTGGCTCCAGGTAGCCCTGCTGTTATCCCTGGGGTCACAGAGGGGTCTGTTGCAACAGGGCTCCATCCTAATGGATGACCCGGGTCCCTTCTCGCTTACGTCTGGTTCTTTAGAGGCATCGACTGCATGATTAACACACTCACTTTACCCGATTGTTTGCTGTGATACCACCTTGATTAATATGATAAGGCGGTTTAAAAATACTGTTAAATAAATCGACTAAGGTGCAAGGGGTATTCATTGGCAGTGGTGGTGATGTTTCTCCGGGCAAGATGCTGATCCATGTCGCTTGCCTATCTATGTTGGAGTCTGGCACCTCTTTGAGCATTGGTGTGTTGATCGTGCCATTTCCCTGCGGCATGCCAGCCTTCCAGCGGTCCTGGCTTTCCTGCAGGATGGCTTTCAGAAGGCCTCACCTGTGGGTACAGATCACAGCCTTGTCAACTTTCCACCAGTCCATTCAGAGCTGCTTCCTAGCCTTGCATCGGGATGCGAGTCGGTTTCTGAAAGGCGTCAGAGTCTTGAGGGCCCCAGTCTGACCAGTGGTCCCAGCTTGGCATCTCTCAATCATCCTGCGGGCACTTGCGGAGCCCCCCTTTGAGCTTTTTCTCATCAGCATCATGTCTGCGCAGCGGATATCCAAACTTCAAGCTCTCTCGTGTCGAGTCCCCTGTTTGTCCTTCTCTGTGGAGGGGGTTCCCCTTTGACTGGTACCCTCCTTTCTGCCCAAGGACTTGACGCTGCTTCATGTGAATCATGAAATTTTCTTGCCGGCTTTTTCCCTGCAGCAATGTTCCGGGGAAGATGAGGTTCTGCACAAGTTGGATGTGTCCATGGTCCTTATGCACCATTTGGAGGTCAAACGCTCTTGGGCTCTCAGACCATCTGTTTGTTCTCTTTGTGGGGCCCTACAGTGGACACGCAGCCATCAAGCCCACCTTGGGCCACTGGATCCTTGGCCGTTTTTGCTGGCTGGCAAGGCGGTGCCGCCCGGGTTGAAGCAATTCTACCCATGCTCAGGCAGCTTTACAGGCAGAGCTCTCTGCTCTAGCACCTTTAGACATTTGTAGAATGGCCACGTAGTCGTCCTTGTCAATGTTTGTGCAGTATTATCACTTGGATGTGCAAGCGCATGAGCCAGCCCGTTTCGGCACACAGGTGCCCAAGGGGGGAGTAGCTTTGTACTGCCCTATGATCTGGACTGGCCTAGCAGGGGCGCTCTGGAATGGGAAATTTTACTTGCCGATAATTTTAATTTCCTGGAGCACTGCTAGACCCATCCAGGACCCGTCCTGGTGGGAACCCTGCCACCTTCGGCTCCGGTCACTCGATGGAGTCTTAGTTAGCCTCTCCGTTTTTTGTGTATAGTTCCCCTAGCAGAGTTTTTAGGACTGGGATTAAGGCCCCCTCGGGTGGACTCGGTAGGAGTCCCTCTGCTTGTTACGTTATACTGAAGAGGCCCCTAGCTGTACTGGGGAAGGTGGCAGTGATGAAGTCACAGCAGTCTTCCGGTATTTTCTCTGTCTCACGTCTGCTGGTTGGGGAGATAACCCTATGATCTGGATTGGTCTAGCAGTGCTCCAGGAAGGGAAATTATCAGTAAGTAAAATTTCCCAATGCTAACCGGTTAACATCAGGGGTGCAGCAGCGGTACCCACAAATATTCAACAGCACTAACCGGATTAGTACTGCTGACTATCTCTGCCAAGGTAATTAATATGGTTGGCTGGTCAGCTAACCTTGGTAGTCTCTTTATATAATGAGCCCATCACTCCTAAGCCAGGGTATGTGGAGTATGTTTCTGTTCTGTAAATCTGAGCGTGGATGCGTCTACCATTACTATTTATCACTTCTAAAGTTATTAGATATAAACAGTGCCGTACAGATACACGGAGGAGACGGTCCCTCTTTCCTAGAGCTTACCATCGAGTCAAGACGCACATACCGAACAACAAGAGAGTCTTCAACAATGAATTTATTCTAGAAAAGCGCTTAAGATTTAAGAGCAAAATGGTGGGATTTTAGTCTGGGCAGAAGGGAGGATGAGGTATGAATTCAGGGAGTTTATTGCAGGCGCCCGATTCAACAAGAGTAAGCTTGGGAACTAGAAACAGGGGAGGGAGCACAGATAAGAGTGATCCGTGGGTTTTGGTGTGTAGCTCTGTTCGGTGAGTCACCGTGGGTGCTACCTGTGTGTGTGTCTCTCCCTCCTCTCTTTCTGCTGGGTGACTATTTGTGGCTGCTGCCTCTGGGTTTGTGTGCGTCCAGAGCTGCCAAATGATACGGTTCCAGGAGGGTTTCATTTTGACCATTCCTGGCAGGGCTGGTCCAAGGTCGCACTGCCCCTGTCTCTGATTCCGTCTCAGGGAGGGGGACAGCATTTCATTCAAAGGCGGTGGCTTTTTGCAATACTGCTACCGTTGCCTCCCCCTCCCCCCTGATGGAATTGGCAGCAGCTGGAGTGAAAGGGACAGCATAGCCGGCCGGTCATGTGTGCTGTCGCCTGGCTCACCTAGTGGATGGGCCGGCCCTGATTGCTGGCTTTGCGCTCGCATCCCAAGCAGTCTGCGATTTGTCGCCCTTGATTCTACTCCTTGTAATCTGTGCTGCAGGTCTCATATTGTATCAAGATTGGCTTATCGCAAATCCAGTACTGGTCTGAAATCTCTCTCTTGGAACTGGATAGCTCTGCGACTCCCTTTGGGTGCCCCATACCTGTCTGCACATGTCTTGGTTCTGATGATCACACAGCAGCCGAGGAGAGCTCTCTGCAAACGCATCCTGAGCTTCCTCTGCCCTGGGGAGAGGGTTGGAAGAGAGAGAGAGAGTGAGCCATCAGCATCTTTTGACCCATATCATCCAATAAGGGAGTCCAACAGTTACACCCTGGCATCTGTCCCAGTTCTTTACCAAATGATGAGCTAGTGGTTATTTGCATGGCCCCACCCCCGGGCGGGGCCATCCTGTCAGGGTGGGGCTTGGGCTAGGCTGAAGTTGCAACTTTCCTCTGTGCACTGGGAGGAAGTCAGAGACACTGTCTGGACTGGAGTCTAGTTGCTGAGCCGGTGAAACCAGCATCCCCTTTCCCGGTAGGTACTGCAGAAGAAACAGATGTTGGTTCCTGCTGTTGCGCCAGTTCCCTGCCTCTCCGAGCTCCCCAGCTCCCTGCCATTCTGAACGCTGGACCACTGCTTCCTAGCCTTTCCCTGAGTCCTCACTTCCAGTGAAGCAGATGTTGGCTTCAGCTCTGCCACCTGTCCCTCCCCGTTCCATCTGATTCTGGAATTGCCTCACTGTGTCCTTTGCGATCACCTCTGGACAAGGATACTGAGGGCTGGGGAACGGAGCAAAGCGTGGCCTGTGAGAAAATGTCTAATGACCCCTGAGAGAAGATTCTTGAGTGGACAGGAGACAGTGAAAAGGGTCTTTCTTTTGTGAGGTTCATGGCATTTTGATGTACAGGGGCTGAGATACTGGTCTATAAGTACCTGTCTCACGAGAGATCCCATTCAACATCAAAGACTTGGGTCTTAATAAAGATGTCTCTAGTCACCTAGGAGGGTGGAAAACATTTTTTTACGTCATGTGTTAAACACATTAGGGACGTCTTAGTCCTCTTGCTTTCTCCCCCCTTCCGCCCACACTGTTTATTTAGACTGTTGTCGTTCCCGTAAGACCTTCGTCTGGTTGCCCAATCCCCTGACTCTTTCTGTGGGCTCATTGCCTCATCTTGATCCAATTTGTCTGGGGCAACTAGGGTCTTCCTTGAGTTGTAGTATTCAACTTTATGAGGATCTTGAGCTGTGGGAAACTTGTATTTACTGCACTGTACCGTGTGTTAAACCTCAAGGTACTCTACGCTGCCCACCGCTGTATGGGGATGAGGGCAACCCCCCTGATATTCCACAATGACTATTTGCTTTCTTCCTCCAGATCCGGGGTTAAAAATGTCGGAGCCCACAACAGTAATTTGGGTGGGAGCCCCAAAGCCCACCAGCAGGCGGTATCTACAGATTCAGAAGGCTTAGGACCCCTATAGCAAGGGGCCCAGGGCAATTGCCCTGCTTCCCCCCCCCCCACCCTCCAGAATGCCAGCCCTACTTCCTTTGATTACCCCCTTCCCTTTTATCAAGGAAGGCTGTTCTGTTACCCAGAAGTTTTAGGTCACTTCTGTTTCACTGTCACTGGATCTCTGGTGGGGGTCCCCCAAGGGCTGCTTTATTATTGCGATATTCCTGGCAGCCAAGGTGCCCCTGCAGGAGGGGTTTTCAGGGTCTCTCAGTTGCTGCCCTCTGATTCTGTTCTTCATAGCTTGAGGGGACGTCTTGTCCGAGGAGGACAGAGGGATTTCCACATATGTCTATGACATCAGTTCTCAATTGTGACATCCCTGGAGAGGATGTGATGTCATTTCTCAGAACCATAGAACAATTTGACTGTGGCTGGCAGGTGTGTAGCTCAAGGGGTCGATTCCTATGAGATGGCATATGCCCCCCCCCCCCCCGTCCCCCACATACCATGCTGCTGTTAAAGGGTCCCAGAGGATGCTGTCGGCGCACATGCTGCTGCGCTGGGGTCTTCCTTTTCTGTGGTGCTCATTCTTGGGAACGGCCTCTTCTTGACACTGCGCCGCCCTCCCTGTTCTCAGCCTGGTACATGACCCGGCTGTTGGTACCTGCGAATCCAGTCTCTAGCAGGGCACCCGCCATCTGCACGATCCCCTCTATTCCAAATTCTTCTCCACTGTTTCTGTTTTCTGATGTATTTTTCCTCCCCTTCTGTTTACTTTCTGATTTGCGTCTTCCTCCCTGGGGGTGGAACGGGGGCTGTTTGCAGGGTAGAGGAAACTTATTACGTTGATAAGAGTGTTGCTTGTGGTGAAAAATCAGGCAACAGTTATGGAAAAAATCGTTGCTGCCTTCACCCACGAACTCCCCGCCCCCCGCTGGGTGTGGGCAGCAGGAAGCCACCAAGTTGGGGCTGGGATTTAGTGGAGGGGGGGGGGGGGGTGACAGGCGTTCCCGCCACCCCAGAAATCTGAGCACAGACCCAGGAGGGTAAATTATTGTTGTGGGGTATTTTAAAGTTTTGTATGTCCTGTGGCCCTTGGTTGAGCTGTCGGACCCTCCACCCCCACCTCTCATTACAGAGTGGCAGGCAGCGGGCTAGCAGCACAGCTGGGGACCGTGGAGAGGCGGGGAACTGGCACAAGAGCTGGACCCAGCATACTGCTAGCTTACCTCAAGCCTCGGTTTTGGAATTTGTACTGTTTTAAAGATTTCCGCCCGCTCTATGTTCTGATTTATAAGTGGCGGAGGGGCTTGGTGACTGAGGAGAGTTAGGGAAGCAGAAAGAGACAGCCCCCCCCCCCCACACACACACACACTCTGGCGGTAATAATTTGGATAGCGTGCCAGGTTTTGAAGCGAATGAGTTGTAGATCATGTCTCTTATTGTAAAACCATTAGCACAGCGGAGGGTGCGCTGCCTGCGTTCTGTCTATTCAGGAGAATATTCGGTTTGTGCGTGTTTCTCCTTGTCTGTGTCTATATACATGTGTAGAGTAAACACAAGCTCATCCTGTTCACCTCGGCTGGGCCAGGCCCACCTGCCTTGCTGCCTGCATCCGCCCCTATAAATAATGCATGGTGACATGGAAGGGCTCTGAATAGTTGATGGGGACACCGGGCAGTGGAGCCTGTCGGCTGCATGAGAGAGAGCAGCTTGTCCCTGCCTATAGAGTAGTGCTCAGTAGTGCTACAGCAAGCTGTCTCTGATCTCTCCAGGTGGAGATGGTGTATCCCAGTGAGAAGGTTCGTTCTTCTGGCTTCTAACTAAGCTCATCTGGACTGCACATGAGTTTCCGATCCGCGTTCTGCTCCCCTCTCTTGGTATTTCTGGACTCTAGATGGTTTGAGATGTGAGGGCTTTCCCCTTCTTAGGGTATTTCTGTGCTGGAGATGGGGGAGGGGTGCAGCGTTGTTCCCCCTCTTGGAATATTTATGTCCTGTAGATAGGGAAGGGGTGCTGGGCCTCTCTCCCCATCGTGGGGTAGTTCTGGGCTGGAGATGGCGGAAGGTGCTGGGCCTCTCTCCTCCTTGGGGTATTTCTGGGTTCTAGATGGAGGGAGGTGCTGGGCCTCTCTCCTCCTTGGGGTATTTCTGGGTTCTAGATGGAGGGAGGTGCTGGGCCTCTCTCCTCCTTGGGGTATTTCTGGGTTCTAGATGGCGGAAGGTGCTGGACCTCTCTCCTCCTTGGGGTATTTCTGGGTTCTAGATGGGAGAGGTTCTGGACTAAGGTTACCAGACTTTTTACAGGCAAATCTGGGACACTTGTTATCCGAAAAGAGTTGGGGGGAGGGGTGGGGGTGCAGGAAGGGACACTTTAGTTCCAGGTTTGAGCAACAAAGTGTGGAGGAGAGAAGAAGAGTCCTTACCTTGTCCCCGTCCCCCCCCAATCCCATGACAGCAACAATATCACTTCCAAGCAGACAAATTACGAGCGAAACAGAAACAGCGATGCATTTCCCTCGTACTGTGCAAAATAGAAGCATAATGGATGTAAATTCTAAAAGCGGATATGTATTCAAATCACTACATTGAAAATACTTTTTTTTTTCTACTCTTTCTGGCTCCATTGTTGTAATTGCAGATAGGAGGCAGCCGAACAGGTGGGAGTCGGGGACGCAGTTCGAAAATTGGGGACATCTGGTAACCTTATGTGGGGCCTTTCTCCCCCCTTAGGGTATTTCTGGGCTGTAGACGGTGGGAGGTGCTAGGCCTCTCTAGCGTTAGGTAAATCTGGGCCAGAGATGCTTGTGATGTGTGTTTCGTACCTCAGGAATTTTCAGGAAGCGGTGCTGAGGCCGGATGAGGGCCGCGGGAAGCAATTCCTGTCAAGCACAGAGCAAAATCGGAGCAAAGCAGTCTATGCCCACCCTTACCCCACTGCCTGCTCACCTGTCTACTGCCTCGCTTCCCCTGCTTCAATTTGGAGGGGGAAGGGGGGAAAGGCACCCTTTGCCCTGGTACCTAGGGATGGTTTCGGGATCTCATTCCACCTCCACCCCTTCTGCTCCCCCATCCCTCTCCCTAAACTGATGGGCGACTAGTGTGTTATTCACAGGTACCTGGCCAGAGTGTACAAGGATTGTGAGCGCTTGTGTACTGCAGTGTGGAGGTGCTGTGTTGTGGCTCTTCTGCTGCCTTTTTGCAAGGCTGTGCCCACACTCAGGGCTGTTGTCACTATTAGGTAAAGAGGAAGTTGGCATCGGGCAACAGAGAGGGGGGTGGAAGCAAATGGCCCCGTCGTGCTGAAGTTCCAAGGTAAGTGCCGCTGCCACATGTGCACCGGCGGGAGGGCGCAAGGGATGAGATTTGCCTAGGTCGCCTCGTATCTTTGCGTCGACCCTGTCTACACTGTACTACTTTCACATGTGTGTGCCTGGTGCCTGTGATCGAACGTGCTCGCTTTGCATGTCTCCGTACATGTGTGCTGTGCGCGCTGGGGTGGGGCGGTGCTAAATGGCGAGTCTCGGAGGATGGGATCCAGCAAAGTGATGTTTAATGAAAAACAGACCCTTTTCTCATATTTCTTTTCCTAACATGTTGTAACAATTTGGAGGCCCCAGGGTCTAAGGCAGGGTTTCTCTTTCCCTCCTTGCGTCCATCTCACAGGCAGAGCGAGGGAGAAAAGCACAAAGCAAGAGATTGGGGGAAGGGGAGAGACGCTGGGAAAAGCAGCCAGAGAGGTAGGGACTGACAGACAGACAGACAAATGCAGACAGGGACCACGAGAGAGACTGCTTGAGACCTTGGTGCAGCCTGGAGCAGAGACACTAGCGAGGAGTTAGGTTTGAGAGATTTAGACCCTGCCCCAGCCCTGCTCCCAGCACACCCAGAGAAGGGCGCTTTAAGAAAACAGGTCCGAGGCCCCAAGCCAGCTCTGGGTTTCTTATTTCATCCTCCAGTGTGGGAGACTTGAGTTGAAATGGAATCCATGTGTGAAGGCAACGTGTCTCATAAAGAGGGAGAGAGCCAGAAAGAGCTGCAGATCACGCCCCCCCCCCTCCTTCCTTAAGTTGCCAACTGACTCCAGCTTCACCTGGCAGGTTGGATCCAGTCCTGGCTTTGTCACCACTGCATGGAGGGACTTATAGTTTTTCAGAACTACAAGTCCCAGCGTGCAGTGGTGACAAAGCCAGGACTGGATCCAACCTGTCGGGCTAACCTGGAGCCAGATGACAACTCTAGATATTGTGCAAACCAGTCTGCTCAGTATTTCATGACAGGGAAAAGGAGCTCGGTGACAAACATACAGAATGAAGCAATCCGGGGCCCATAACCTCCCCTCAACTGTGGGAAGTGCTCTTAAAATGATGATGCCCTGTGTAGAGTGGGGAAATGTTACTGTGTGGCAGCCGCTGCAGACGAGGAGGGGGGACCTGAAGAAAGCCCTGTGCACACTCTGTGTCAGTGCTCAGAAACACAACCTCCCCCCCCCCCCCCCACCACAGTTTCCTCTTGTATACAGCTTCCTGCACCGAGCAGGTGTGAGATGAGTCGAGCTGAACAAGGCTTCAGTTTCTGTCATCAACCGCAGTCAGATTCTTGCACAGCCTCGGGCACCCTGATCTCCCTATAAAGACCATCGCCTCTGCTGCGGAAAGTTGCCCCAAGGCCTCCTCACTAACCCTGCTCTCTCTGTTCTTGCTCAGGTTTGCTGCAGGACCGTGGACCATGGCAACCAAGGGCTGTCTCAGTGTCACCAAATACTTCCTCTTTGTGTTCAATCTATTTTTCTTTGTGAGTATTCAGTGCTGAAATCCTCAGTCTTCTCCCCCCACCCCCACCATAGGGCACGCACACACTGACTGAACCCTTGCTGACTCCTCTCCCCCCCCCCCCCTCCCTACACATGCACAGCCCTACCACACGACACACGCATACTGTCCGGACCCATGCTGGTCCCTCTTCCCCCGCCCCATAAAGCCCCACCACAGGACATGGATGTGCACACACACACACACACACACACACACACACACGCACACGCACGCACACACTGACCTGACCCTTGCCAACCCCCTTTCTCTCTCTTTCAGATCCTGGGAGCTTTGCTGTTCGGTTTTGGACTCTGGATACTTTTTGACAGAACCTGCATTATTTCTCTGTTAGGTAAGTGAGACATTCCAGCTCTTGCTTTCTTTGGGTTGGGGCGCCTGTGCCGGGTAGTCTGCCGTACCCCAAGATGCATTGAGTACTCTGCTGCAGAGTCATGGGGAGAGGTGTAGCGGTGTGCATGTAGCCTAAAACCAGCAGGGTGAGGGACACACAAACCTACATGAAGGAAGAGAAAGACGGAAAACTGGTAAGGGAAGGATATAAGAGAAAAGACATGGAGAGACTCCAAGATACAGGGAGTGACAGCGCAGTGTCTAGCATATGACCGGTACTGATGGCGCAGTGAGAGAGATTCTTAGGGTTAGCATCACAACTTTTGTTATTTCCCCCCTCCCATTCAGGGCTTAACTTTTTTGTGTGGGCAGTTTTTGCCCCAGGCAGAATTTACAAATGTGAAAAGCGTGATTACTCGCCTGTAACAGGTGTTTTCTGGGAACAGCAGGAATCAGTCCTCACATATGGGTGACGTCAGCACTGACAGAGCCCATGTGGAGCATTTCCCCAGCTTTCAAAGAAAGCCTTTGGGAATGCTATCACACATGCATGGTCCCCTTCCCGCAGAAGGGTGCCATCTTGCTCAGTCAGATGACATAGCTAAGACGGCAGTCAAACAAAAACAAACGGAAATTCCAGGGGGAGAAGGGAGGGTTGTGAGGATTGATTCCTGCTATTCCTGGAGAACACTTGTTACAGGTGAGTAAATACGCTTTCTCCAGGAACAAGCAGGAAGTCGGTCCTCACATATGGGACTCCCTAGCTCCACGCTGCCGAGGATCGAACCACAACAGTACCAACAGCAACCGATTGGTCATGAGTCGCAGAAGGTGAGTCCCCATTGAGAGATTCTGCAAGACCCTAGCATCCAGCAACACCATCACTTCGGTAGCCTGAACACAGAGGGTCTGAGGGCAGGAACTGCCTACACTCCAAGAATATTACGCAGCACTGCCTGACCAAAGGCGCTGTCCCTGCAGGATTCGCTTTCCAGGCGGTAGTGTGCTGCGAACACGTAAATGGATGACGAAGTGTAGCTTGTGCACAGAACAGAAGTGGGGCACCGATGTGGCCATCGCCCTCACGCGATTCACTGTGATCTGGTGCTCCGGGGAGAGGCCCGCCCGCTCATGAGCGAGGGCGATGCAGTCCGCCGCCCAAGAGGATAGGGTACGCTTGGTTACAGGGAGCCTCAGTCTTCTGGGGTCACAGGACATGAAAAGTCGAGGTGCTTTGCGGTGGCCCTGGGTCCACTGCAGATACAAGGACAGGGCCTTCTTATAGTCCAGCGTGTGGAGTATGAGCTCCTCTCTGCCGGCATGAGGCCACTAATAGAAGGTGAGGAGTACCACCTCCTGGTTGTGGTGAAACAGGGATACCGCCTTCGGGAGGAACTTGGGGTGAGTGCGGAGCACTACCCTATTCTTGAAGAACCTGGTGTACGAGGGGTCCACCACCAGTGCTTGAAGCTCACTAACTCTGTGAGCTGAAGTCAGGGCCACCAAGAAGGCCATCTTCCAAGATAAATATCTGAGGTGGCCTAGTCAGCTGGGAGAGCACTACGTTGAGGTCCCATTCTGCCACTGGGGGGCAGACAGGGAGCTCGGAAAGCAGAAAGCCTGTAGGAACTGAGAAACCAGGGGCTGGCTAGATAAGGGCTTTCCCCCTACTGGGTGGTGGTGAATGGATATGGCACACAGATGCACCTGGACTGAGTTAGACTTCAGCCCTGTGTGCAACAAATGCACTAGGTACTGGAATACCAGCTGGATGTGGCAGAAGAACGGGTCCTTCCTATCTGTGCACCACAGAGCAAACCTGCGCCATTTAAAGCATAAGTTCTCTTGGTGGAGGGCTTCCTGGAGTCTAGCATGATCTCCTCAACCTCTTGTGGTAGGTTGAGCAGGGCCAAGGCAACCCTCTCAGCAGCTAGGCCGTTAGAGTCAGTGACCCCACATTAGGATGCAGAAGGGAGTCCTCCTCCTGAGCAAGCTAGCTGTGCGTTGTCGGGAGAGACGAAGAGGTCCATCTCAGGCCAGTCCCAAAGGTGGAAGAGCTTCTTCACCACTGCAGGGTTGAGACACCACTCGTGAGGGTGCAGGACTCTGCTGAGTCTGTCCGCCAGCTAGTTGTTGTGGCCTGGGAGTTAAACTGCTCGCAGAAGCATGCCACTGTGCACTGCAAAGCAGAGTAGGGCTACAGGCTCCTGGAAGAGAGAGTATGAGCCCGTGCACCCCTGCTTGTTTATATAGAACACTGTGACCTGGTTGTCCATCTGGATCAGCACCAGTTTGTTCCACAAGAGGAAGTGGAATGCACATAGGGCAAGGAATACCACCCAGAGTTCCAGGAGGTTGATCTATAAAAGGGACTCCTCCCTGGATCAGCAACCCTGAGTGCGCTGAACACCGCAGTGAGCTCTCCAGCCCTGGAGAGAGGCATCTGTAGTCGGTACATTGCGGTGGGGGCACCTGGAAGGGCATTCCTGCCCAGGGGAGGCCCAGGTTTTGCCACCAGCTGAGGGATATCACCAGCTGGTGGGAGGCCCTGACCCTGTCTCAGAGTCAGCCCATGGCTAGATTCATTGAGAACGCAGGCACCACTGAGTTGTCCACATATGCAGGAGGGCTAGGGAAGTGACATAGAGGCAGAGGAGAAGGCGAGCCGGCACCATTCTGCAGTGTTGGACCTCCCCTGCCAGCTGTTTGAGGCAGTTCTGCCTTTTCCTGAGGGAGGAGAGCTCTGGCCCGCACCGTGTCCAGCTGAGCACCGATGAACTCTAGGTCTTGCACCAGAAAGAGATGTGATTTGGGGTAGTTGATGACTAGCCCCAGGTGCTGCAGGAGGAGGATGGTACGTTCTGTGCCCTGACTGGCCTCTGCGGCTGTGCCGCCTTTGATGAGCCAGTTGTCCAAGTAGGGGAAGACAAACACCCCTTGTAGGAGCAGATGAGCAGCTACCACTGCTAGGCACTTTGTGAATACGCTTGGCGAAGAGGCCAAGCCAAAGGGAAGTACCCTGTATTGGTAGTGGCCTCCCCTTACCATGAATCTCAGTTATTGCCGGTAAGATGGGTGGACCAGGATGTGAGTGTAGGCATCCTTTAGGTCCAAGGAGCAAAGCCAGTCTCCCTGGTGGAGATAGGGCAGCAGTGTTCCAATGGAGAGCATTTTGAACTTTTCCCTCACCAGGAACTTGTTCAGGTCTCCTGAGATTCACTGGTTCTTTTGGGGACAAGAAAGTACCTTGCCCCAGAGGTGCTGGGGAACAGGCTCTACTGCCCTGTCCCTTAGTAGACCTGCTAGCTCTGAGAGCAAGAGGGCCTGGTGAAGGAGAGGTCACACTGGCTTTCCTGGAAGATGCCCCAGGCATGGCAGCTGGAAGTGGAGGTGGTAACCTTCCTTCACCACCCAGAGCACCCACTGGTCAAGGTGATCTCGGGCCACGTATGGGCGCAGAGTGTCAGCCCTGTGGGCGGGTGAGGGTCTCCCAGGGGGAGGGAGGCCCTGTCCTGGGAGTCAAAAGCTCCCACCAGGTGGAGCCGGAGCTGGTGTCTGCGGTTTGGGGATTTTTGGCTTCCTGGGCCTGTGTCTCTGGCCCTTGGACTGGGATCCCTGCTGCTGCTGGCTTGGGCATACTTGATAGTGGTGACTCTGATGGAAAGGGCCCCTCTTACTCAAGAAAGTTGGCCTTTTCCCTGAGGTTTTCTTACAGGCAAGGGTAGAGGTCTTCTTTGAGAGCCTCTGCCTGGTCACCACCTCGGCCTCAATCTCTACCGCCTTGTCGGCCATAGGTTTCCCAAACAGGTTCTCCCTGGTGTAGGGAACATCCAGCAACTTTTCCTGGACCCATTGCTCGAGGTCCAAGGTCTGCAGCCAGGCCTGGCACCAAGCACTGATGCCTGCAGCTGCTGCCTGGACTGCAGCCTCAAACACATCCTAGGCAGCCTGGGACAGGAACTTAACAGTCCCAGATGATGGCCACCAAGGTCTGGAGCCATTGCAGGGGTTCCCCAGTCATCCCTGCTGAGAAGCCCGCGAGCTCCTGAATGAGGTTCTTAAGATACATCCCTATGTAGAGCTCATAGGTTTGTATCCAGCAGCCCAGCATGGATCCCTGGAAGTACTTGCACCCTAGGGTGTCTAGGGCTCTGGCCTCTCTACCCAGGGTTTCAGACGAATAAGTCTTATGACTCTTGAGTTTCTGCATCGAAGACTCCACCATGGAATTGTGGAGTAGTTGGGCCTTCTGGAAGCCTGGATGCCTCTTAATGCGGTAGATGGCGTCTAGGCATCGGCTGACCAACGGCACCAAGGACGGGCTCTCCCACATCCGTAGGAGCAGCCGCTCGAGGATGGGTTGCACTGGCACCAACAGAGCGTCCTTTGGAAGAGACCCATACTGGAGGATCTCCAGTTCTTTGGTGCGTGGGTCCTCCTTGGACTCGGTCAGGACCAAGAGGGCTTGGGCCATGTCTCGGATGAAGTCATGGAATGCCACATCCTAAGGTGGAGAATGGCGCAGGAGTTCTGGAGGAGAGGGCTCCAAGGGGATGTCTCGGTGTTGAGAGGTCTCAGGGGTAGCCCTCAATTATGGTTTCCCAGTCTGACTCCGAGGGCATCGTGGAGTCTGAGGCTCGGAGTTCCAGCGCCGCAAAGCCTGCGTCGGAGAACCATGATCCTCCAACCGGTCTCAGGTCAGACTCCTAGAAACTAGCCGGGGAGGACCAGATACCTGAGGATTGGAACCGGGACCTCAATCGAGAGCTAGCCCGAGCCGATAGCATTCGGGGCCCAGCTCGACGCCCGGGGACGCTACAGCAATCAGGTGCCCAGTTGTCAGGGCAGATGCGGACGGACCTGACATCATCGCCTGCTGCATGGACAAGATGGCAGAGATACTCTGTTTCAGGATTGCCATTCTGGCCTCGATGCCAGAAGGCTCCGCAGCTGGTGGCGTGGGCACCGCAGGTTTCAGGCCCAGAGTCGGTGCTCTGGCGAGTGCATCCTTAACAAGGACCTTGGCCTCGGGGAGCCTCATGCATTCACTGCCGGCCAAGGACTCCTCCTAAGAGACCTTAGGGGGGCACTGCTCAGAGCCACCCAAGTCCCGCCGCGGGACCTTACTGGGTTTTCCCAGTGGAACCTCGACTGACTTGGAGGATTTTTTCTTTCTCTTGCCAGGGACCGGCGTCTTTCCAGAGGAGTTACTCTGAAGACACCCAAGCCTCACGAGAGGTGCTGTGCTTTGGACTCGGCGTCAGGGAAGCTGGGGCTGAGCTGGACCACAGGAATATCTTCTCCTGCAACTCTGACCTTTTCTTGTTGGTCCGAGGGGTCATGGCTTGACACAGGTTGCAGGAGGTGCTGTTGTGGTCCAGGCAGCGTCACTGCAAGCAGCAGTCGTGGGCGCCTGTGACTGACATACATAATATGACTGCAGCAATCATACTTTTTAAAGCCACTGGGAGACATGGTAGAACACACCTGGATGGGGTTGATGACACACCCCCCCCCCCCCGGCTAAAAAGGATGCGAATGCCGGTCGAGGCAAGCCTTGATAAAAAAACAAAGAGAAAGGGAGCCGGGAACAGCACCAGGTACAGTGCCGGCTCAAGGCGGGAAGAGGAACCGGTACGCAAACGGTGAAAAACTCAACTAAGAGGATAATTTTTAAGGAATTTTTCCAGGCAAACAGGACATACGTCTGTTGGGCTCTATGGGAAAAAGGAAACTAAGCAAGATGGCACGCTTGGGCGGGGAGGGGACCACACATGCGTGGTAGCATTCCCAAAGGTTTTCTTTGAAAGCTGCGGAAATGCTCTGTGCGGGCTCCATCGGCGCTGACGTCACCCATATGTGAGGACTAACTTCCTGCTTGTTCCTGGAGAAACACAAAATCAGAGATCAGCAGAATTGTTATAACAGTCCATAAAATACCTGCTGTAAATTTGAGTGGTGCAAATATATTTGATTTTACAGCAGGTATTTTATGGCCAGGCAGAATTTAGCCAGATAAGAGGCAGTTCCGAGTGAGTTCCTAGAACTTGCTTAAACATCTAGTCAGAAAAATAACTGGCCTGAAACTAGCCAGAAATGTGTTCAGTAGGGCAGACTTAACTGGATAAATATATTTGGATAAGTGCTGCTGAATTTGCAGATAAAGTTCTCAGTGAACTTGCCCGCCAAATGGGTCTGGAAAGGTCAGTCTCATCGTGCCTATTATGTGCTTCTCTCCCTCTGTTTACACTTATCCCCCTTCTCTCCCAGGTGCGTCCTCGGCTCTGAAGATCTGGTCCTATGTGTTTTCTGGTGTGGGCATCTTTACTATGCTGCTGGGCTTTCTGGGCTGCCTGGGGTCCCTGAAAGAGATCAGATGCCTTCTTGGCTTTGTAAGTGTGACTGGTGCTGTGAAGGGAGGGGGTGGTGAAGATGTGTTAGGACTCTTCTTTCTAGACCAAGCAGGCACATGTGAGACCCATTCTCTGCCTGTAAGAGGGCTGCAGAGGGTACCTCCAGCAGAAATGTTCTCATAGTCATAAGTATGCACCTTTTTCGGGGTGTGGTATAGGTGAAAGGGGGGGGGGGGGCGTGATCTGGGTTCTGTATTGTAACATTTGCTAATTTTTCTCTTAAGTGTTTTTTCTTTTTTATAGAGTAGCTTAGATTAGCTGCTTAAGATGTTTACTTTTACTATTAGACAACTTAACCTTCATTTGTGTGCAGAGCTAAAGAACATTCCAGAGAAGAGGGCGTTAGGGACCCTCAATGTGGCAGATCAACAGACATTTCAGAATATAGTCAAGGGATATTTGATAATATTTTCAGAAAAGAGGTTTCTGGGGGGGGGGGGGAGGTCAGGAGCGTGTTTGAAGCGGATGTACTGTGCGCTTGGGAGGAACAGGGAAGGGTGTACATACTGTGTGTCAGATAGTGAGGGATGTTGGAGAGGTATACGTGCCTTTGAGAGGGGAGGGATGCTTTGTATGTGACTGGTGGTGAGGGGGAGGTTCGGGCTGTGTATATCTGTTCTTGGGGAGGTGAGGAGTGAAGTCGGGGTATTTGGGGGTATGGAGAGGGATGTTTGGGGTATGTGTGTTTTGAGGGGTAGGGCTGGGAAGGTGCTTCATGTGTTGCGGGATGGGCACATTTGTATGTATCTCACCCTGGCCCCCTCTTTCAGCCGGAGACCTAGAGATGATGGGAAGGGGTAAGGAATATCCCACAGGGCGTCACGCTGGGGGAGAGGGGTTTACTTGTCTCTTACTAGGCTGGGTTAGATGTGACCAGATGGGAAAGCGATCCCTAATCTTTCTTCCCCTTTGTCTCTCTCAGTATTTCGGGTTTCTACTTCTGCTCTTCGCGGCTCAGATCACAGTGGGAGTGCTGGTCTACACGCAGAGGAACACCGTAAGTTTTGTGCCAGGGGGAGGGGAGGAGGGAGTGTTTCATAATATGTCCCCTGTTGGGTTGGTCCACTGATCCCAGCACCCTGTTTTCAGTAGTGACCAATTTGGGTCGTTTGAAGTACTCGGGCGATCCACTCCCCGTTCCTCAATCCCAGAAGTAAGAGAGCTGATCCTCACAGCTAACTGTGACTGGACCTGTCCTCCAGAACCTTCTACAAACCTTTTTTTAAACTCAACTGTGCTCTTAATCTTGGCCCCCGTCCTCTGGGTAACAAACTCCAGTGCTCGGAGGAAGTTGACATTGGTGGAGTCACCTCCCTTCCAAAAAACAGTCTAGGATACTGCTGACAACCAATTCCCACTGCTGACTCCCTCGCCCTCCCCCCCCCCTTCAGGTACCGGTTGGGAAAACTCCCGCCATCTCTCATTGTCTTGTGTTTCCCCTTTCAGCTTCGATCCACCATGGGAATTTACATGAAGGAAGTCATAAGCCATTATGGCTCCAAACCCCAACTGAGCAGTGAGGAAGAGAGCTTGGATTTTGTCCAGACACAGGTGGGTGACAGCCGCTATGCTTCTCTCCCTGCTGTGTCCTTCTGCAGTCCCCTCTTTCTTGGATGCTGGCTCAGTCGCTCTCTTGAAACTGAAATCCTGGCTTGATAATGTTTCGTTCCCGGGAATGTGTTTGGCTCAGGGGAGGAAAACCGTGCAAGTCGACTCCATTTTCACAACGTTGTGTGCGCTGTTTTACTCCGAGGTGGTACACACGGCCGTTGGGCCTTTGCGTGTACTCTTATAACGCAACCTGAACGTTAGTCGTAGGGTCTGCAGGTGTTTTGAGTCCCCTGAAAGAAGACCGAATATAAATTGGATACGAAAAATACATTTATAAGCTATGTTTCTAAGCTGGAGTGGGGGGGGGGGGGAATATAACTCATTAAGTTGGGATGTTTTGGAAGGTCTGAGCAGTTTGTTTAACTTTATTAAATGGTATTTCAGAACCAGGCAGTACAAAAATAACATTAAATAAAGTTAAACAAACAAACTGCTGAGATCCTCCGAAACTCATTAAGTTGGGATGTTATCTTTCCCCCTCCCTCAGCAAAAAGCGCGTAACAATAATCACAGTAAAATGAATGGGCAGTGACAGAGACACGTCCCAGGTTTTGCTGCTGGCCCCGATTGTCCCGTTTCTAGCCCGATGGCAGGACACCACCGATTCTGCAGCTCCGATTGCTCTCTTTCCCCTGGGATCAAACACAGTTTTTTTCTGCTCTTTCTTTGCTGGTCAGTCTTTGATTTTCTCTCTCGTTTTTTTAAAATGTTTTATTTATAGACTTTTCAACATAAAATTTATCCAAAAGGATGAATAACATAGCAGAAAAACATATTCAATGTAAATCCAAAATAAACAGGAAATAAATCTCCAAAGCTAGTCCGCAATATATAGGATCAGAGAAAGGGAGAAAAAACATAAATTACATTATCAACAGCATGGTGACAATTCCACGGCAGCCGGTATAGAACACAACTCTCATTTCTCGGAAACATTCTCTCTAACAAAAAAATCACTCGGCTGCTTGGGCTCAAAGAAAATAAATTGTTTAGCTTCATTCAATATAATACATTTACATGGGTATTTTAGCCTAGACGTAGCGCCCAAAGCGATGGCTCTCTGGCGATAAGCCAGTGAGTTCGACCTCGCCTTTTGGGTCTGTCTAGAGAGATCAGGAAACACGGAGATCCTCAAGCCCATAAACTGAGCAGACGTACTCTTGAAATAAAGTCTCAGAACTGAACTCTGATCAGGCTCGAAGGACCTGCTGATCACCCCCTCAAGGGAACCTTCCAGGAAGCCGGTGAGATCGAAACTCACTGGCTTGGCCAGGTCTTCCGAACTCAGCAACCGTAGCGGAAGAGAGAGCAACATACTGAGCCCTTCAAAATATCCCAAAAGTGCTTAGGAACCAGGTCCAAAGGCAATAAAGGAGACCGAGGAAAGTTAAATAAACAAAGGGGCTTGTTTACAAAGCCGCGGTAGCGTTTGCGATCGTAATCGGAGCCGCGGCCCCATTGATTTCAATGGGGCCGCGGCTGCGATCGCGATCGCGAACCACTACCGCGGCTTTGTAAACAAGCCCCTAAGATTATTTCTTCCAAGCTGGTTCTTCATAAATCCAATCTTCCGCGCCTGGGTGTTCCGCTTCTTAATCATAGTGCTGACCAGCACTTGGAACCCCTACATGGGGCTCCGGCATGAACACTCGGGTGGACTGCTGAGTCTGGTCTGAAACAGCCTGAAGAATCCTTTTTTAGAGAAGAAATCTGATTCAAAGGATTGAGAGAATTGTTGAGAGAAGCAATCACGTCCCGTAAGTTCTCCAATGTAACCACCACCATTTTGTTTTTCAAACATCGCCAGGAAGCAGCTGACCAGGGATCTTCCCGATAGCAGTACAGGGTATCTGGCCCACTCTAGTGGGTGCTAATTCTCTTCCAGCAATCAGCTGTAGCCTGGACTAAGAGCCTTCCAGAGCAGCTGAGATCCCTGGAACAACACCGCAGGGCTCCAAACATCGCTCCAACTCAGTGCGGCAAACACTCCCGGGTTGTTGCGGTGATGCCCTGTAGTCGGGATCCTTTCACTGCTCAGGTCCACTGTGGAATTAAGCGGACCCACAGTAGCCATGGTCAACCACGAGGGAAGACAAAACCTCCTTTCTTTACTGTATATGGGTCTCTTGGGGTGTGATCCTGTAACGACTTTATAGCTAATTTGGGGACAGCATTCAGAGTACCGATTGGTCTATGAGCTCATTTTCAAAGGGAAATCTCTGTGAAGTCTCTCTCTTAACATTTAGGCCGATGGTAGGTCTTTGCATCAAAGCAGATGCAGAAATATTTATAAGGGGGTTGAAGAAATCTGTCCACACCCTCTCTCTCCCTCTGCAAATAAAGGTATCCAGGCTGTGAATGGTTACACAATTTTATCCAGTCTCTTGAGCGGTGGGGGAAGAGAGCAGTTTTCAGACAAGATTTGGCATGGAGAAATATTTCTTTACCCATACAAACTGCTCTGAAAATGAGCATCTTGTTAAATCGCCCAAATAGTCTTAGTGTGGAGTGAGCTGCATTTCCTGGTTATGTAGGAAAAGTCTGAATTAGTTTGGTGGTGATCTGGCTTTTTTCTGGAAAATCATCATTGTTCTCCTTTGCAGATTCTCCCTTAGGGGCCTCTGTCTTGCAACCGGTTCTCTTGCAGAAACTCTGGGGTTGGTGATAAAAGAGCAAGAGAGAAAATGGTGGCAGATAGACGATACAGCCCTCCAGTCTGCCCTTCCAAACCAACTACTACAGTCCTTTTTTTTTAATCTTTAGAGATCTTCCGTGTTTGTCCCATGCTTTCTTGAATTCAGGTACCGTCTTCGTCTCCACTACCTCCACTAGAGACTATTCCACACGCCTACCATGCTTTCCGTAAAGAAATATTTTTCCACATATTCCCTTTCGTCTTCATCCTGTGCCCCCTCATTGAAGAGCTGAACCAATGTGCATTGGATCTCCAGATCCTTTAATTTCAATCCTTGGTTTGGGCATCTCGCCAGTAGAGTTTGGGTTGGGGGGGGGGGGCGCATCGATATTTATGGTGAAGAGGGTGGGTTGTTCTCACACCTCACTTCAGATAGAAAGAGCTTTGGCAAATTAAGTGAAAACTGCAAATATCCTGGAGGATAAGTGTTTAACCTGATCATTGATCACTATCTGTACGGTCAAGGTGTGGTCGTTGGTTCAGTGCTTTGGGAGATGTGTGGATTTTTCCTATTTGTTGTTGTTGTTGTTGTTAAGGTTTGTTGAGTCAGTGTCGACTCATGGCGACACCCTGGATAGTTGTCCTAAACTGTGTTTGGTCTTCAGTCTGGTGGCTCACTTTTGATAGAGAGGCCTCCGTAGCTGCTGTTATGTATCGATCCATCTTATTGCTGGCCTTCCTCTTTTGCGTTGACCTTCAACTTTGATCTCTTTCTTCACATGATAATGTGTCCAAAGTATGAAGGTCAAAGTCTTGTCATCTGAGCTTCTAAAGAAAGCTTAGGTTTGATCTCCTCTAGTACTGACTGGTTTGTTCTTCAGGCAGTCTATGGGATACACAGTATTCGTCGCCAGCACCATAGTTCAAAGGCATCAATTTTCTTCCCGTTTTTCTTTTTCACTGTTCAACTTTTGCATCCATATGATGTTATTGAAAATACCATGGCTTGGACATCAAATCTTTGTATGGAGAGAGACATCTCTGCTTTTGAGAATTTTGTCTAGGTCCTTCATAGCCATTCTGCCAAGAGCAATGCGTCATTGGATTTCTTGATGCTTGTCCTTTTTTATGGTTAAAGTTGCCTGGGCGGGGGGGGGTCTGCTCTTTGCTTTTAAGTCAGTCTGTTTCGCTCTCACAGTGTGAATGTTGAGGTGGGGAATGAAATTCTCTCTCCTGCTCATATTCTCCGCCCCCTCCGTCTTTTACAGTTTCAGTGCTGCGGTTGGCAGTCCTTCACGGACTGGAATGAGAACCAGCAGGTCGGTAACGCCAGCGGCCTCCTGTATCCCTGCTCCTGCTTTAACGATTCGACTTCTGTGCCTGCCGGACGCAACACCATGACCTTCAATGGCTCCACGGTAGAGCAGCCCTTGTTCGGCTTTTGTACATCTGCGGAGGAGGATGCCTGGCCCATCTACGAGAGGGTGAGTCTCAATCCCGCCTGGTTCTGCCGACGCTTGGGTTCTGCTCAGAACCCGCTAACCCATTCTACCTCCTGTCTTCTCTCTCCAGGGCTGCATGATCAGTATTCGGACATGGCTGGCTGGAAACATAATGATTATCCTGGGCATCTGCTTGGGGGTCGGGCTGCTGGAGGTAAGGACCCGAGCCCCGCCATCGTCCCTCTGAATCTCTGGGGTAGGGGTGTGGGGGGGTGAGGATGAGGATGTGTGCGTTTGGGAACGTCGATCTTTCGCTACCCACAAAGCAGGTTGCGTGATTGGTTGTGCTGAGCAGATTCAGGGAGTTCTTGGGGATGGGGAAGGAGTGTTAGGGGAGGGGGTGGGAAGGAGTTGGGGGTGTGAAGGAGTGCAAAGGGAGCGCTGTGAAGATCGGGGCTTGGCAGGGGGAAGGTTGAGGAGGGGGCTGAGTAGCTCTGAGGTTGGCAGAGGTGTAGGGGGAGCCCTGATTAGTCCTGGAGGTTGGAATACAGAGGTATGCTGGGGGTGGGGGAGGTGGTGAGTAGTTATGGGGTGATGGTGGTAACATGTAGTGCCTTCTCCCCTCCCCATGCCCCCAGGCCGTGCAGGTGCTGTGTTTGACCCTGCTCTTCATTCTGGAGAATAAAATGAAACGGGTTTCCTGCCCCAGCGACCTGTTCTTCCCTGTCAGGTGCTTCAGAGCATGCCCTGTGCCGTGTGTTCCCTGGAGAGGGTGGAGGGGGGACACATTTTGTTCTGTGTTTGTGTGTGTGTGTTTTTGGGGGATCATATTGTTTGCTCTCTCTTTGTGCCGTGGGAATTTGCTTTTGCCTTCCCTTAGTGACTGGATCTTTGCTGTTCCCCGGTTGCTTTGAACCTTCCTGCATGTCTCAGTAACCGGGCTCGTAAGCTTTCTAACCCTTGATATAACTTCTGAAAGGTGGCAGAAAATTAGGGCCCGCGTATCCCATTTTGCCGCAGTACTAACATCATTAACTCTTCCCTCCCTGGCTCACAGAGACTTTTATTTGGAGCACTGGCAAGGTAAGAGCGCAGGGACTGGTATAAGGGTGTCTCCGTTCATCTGCATGTGTGAGAGATGCTCTTATATCTATAAGACACCTCACAGGGGAGGTGACTGATCTCGGGGTTTTCTCTTTCCTCCATGGAGGCTGTAGTAGAACTACTGGGCCTGGGGAGAGGGGAACAGTGACGCCCTGTGGTCATCATGGGGTTGGAGGGAGGCCTTGCAGTGTCCTGCGCTACTAATTCGCTGATTCTCTCTCTACTCCCTCAGCTCTTTGTTATGACCCTGTCGATGTGTCTGTGTAGGAACTTGGACCAGGACTACAACAAGCTAGCTCGCTACTCCTAGAGAAGCCTGATGGAGAGGAGGGGGCTCTCCCCTTAGCCCCTGCATGGACTTCACTTTCTTTGGTTTTGTCACTCTTATACAACTTGAACGAACACTGTGAATGCCGTCTCTTATCAGTGTAAGAGATGTTGCCTTGCGCTGCCTGGTTCCTTGATGCCTTCGTAGCAAGGTAATAGAATTCCCTGGACAGCATCTCTTGCAGTGTAAGAGATGCTGTCCCATGCTGGCCTGGCTCTACATGCCTCGTCCATTAGGCGATGGGCTGCTGGGAACAGTGTCTCTTACAGTCTAAGAGATGTTGTCTGTGTCGGAATTTGGACCGCATTTCAACAGTCTGGCTTGCTGTTCCTAAACAAACGTCCTAGAGGGCGGGAGAAGAGGGGGGCTGCCCCCTCAGCCCCTGCAAATACCTTTCTCGATATTCTACAAGTTGAACAGGCGCTGTGAACGGTGTCTCTTATCACATAAGAGATGTCGCCATGTGCTGGTTGGTTCCCAGATCCCTGCATAATAAGAACAGGATGCTAGAGGTGGTATAAGAGATGTTGACATCTCTTGAATACTTTTAGCATAAACGAACAGAATGTGCCCTTGGAGAGTCTGATGTCAGTATTAAAGCTTGGCAAACCCCCCCCCAAAACCCTTCCCACTTCCCATGGTAAATTAGTGCAGCTATGCCTCAGTGTTACCGGTCTGTGTGTTTGCTGGGGCGGGGTGGGGATGGGGGGGCATTGTAACAGTTTCTGAGCGATGTAGGTTTATGTAGATTGTAATAAATTTGCTTTTTGGATTATTTGAAGAGTCTTTCCTCTGTTACCGAGAGTGGTCAGTTACAGCAAATAGAATGCTAGGTATGATAAGGAAAGGAATGGAAAATAAAACAAAAGATATTATAATGCCTCTATATCGTTCCATGGTGAGACCGCACCTTGAATATTGTGTGCAATTCTGGTTGCCGTATCTTAAAAAGGATATAGCGATTTTAGAAAAGGTTCAGAGAAGAGCCACCAAAATGGTAAAGGGGATGGAAGGATACTCCTATGAAGAAAGGCTAAAAAGGTTAGGGCTCTTTAACCTGGAAAAGAGACAGCTGAGGGGAGATATGATAGAAGTCTATAAATTAATGAACGGAGTGGAACGGGTAAACGTAGATTGATTGTTTACCTTATCAGAATATAGAAAGACTAGGGGACATGCAATGAAGCTACAGGGTAAACTATTTAAGACTAATAAAAGAAAATATTTTTTCACTCAACGTGTAATCAAACTCTGGAATTTGTTACCGGAGGATGTAGTAAAGGCTGTTAGTGTAGCTGGGTTTAAAAAAGGTTTGGACAAGTTCCTGGAGGAAAGGTCCATAAACCATTATTAAGAAGGGACCCAGGATATCAATGCTTGACCCAGTACAAGCATTGTGGAACTTGTGTCTCTTGGGGAAACTGCTAGGTACGTATGACCTAGATTGGCCACTGTTGGAAACAGGATACTGGGCTTGATGGACCTTGGTCTGACCCAGTATGGCATATCTTATGTTCTTATGTTCTTACAGTCCTGCTCTCTGTCTCTGAACGAGTTTCCCATGGCCTGTGGCTAGAAGGAAGGCGAGGAACTATGCACTGTGGAAGCCTGGTACGAAGGAGGATGGCTCATTGCCGGTGACTTCTCAGATAGCAACAGGTGGGGGGTGGTCCTGTGCTTGCAGCCCCTCTACAAGCCCTCTGTTGAGCTGCTTGCCACCTGCAGGCCCTGAGCTATTTCTGCTTCCCACCCCCAGAGGAGTAAATATTGTGTCTACCCGATGAAAGAAATAAACTTAAACATGTTTATTTTATTAGTAAAACAAAACAAACTTATAAGCAGACCTGGGGTGGGGTTTCCCTGTAACTCATCTGTGCATAGGGAGCTGATGTCAGGCCCAGGGCAAGTTGAGATCTGTCGGTGCCTAGGAAAACCTGTCACCACCCAGCTTCACATTTCTCTTTGCCAAAGAGCAAACAGACCCCCAGACACCTCAAGAAGATTCTGGAAGGCTTTCAGGAATGCCAGAGTTCCCCTGGGAGAGAGAATTAAAATATTGAGGGGACATTTCCATCTGCTTGCAGATGTCTCCTCGATGAGGATGTAACATGCAGATTACTATTAGTTTCTTGGATGCATTCTTCTGTTAAATAAGTGGACAGAAATAGTGAGGTTACTTACCTGTAACAGGAGTTCTCCGTGGACAGCAGGATAAGTCGGCCACACCTGGTGACGTCCTCCGACGGCGCCATATGGAAGTGCTCTCCAGAGCTCAGAAAGGCAAGCCTTTCTGAGCACGTGTCTGTAGCCCAACCCACCGGCCCACCCCTAGCCAGTTTACTGTGTCCCCAGCTGCGCCTTTGCGGCTAGGCAGGTGGGCCATTAGGGAGACCGACCTCGTCCAGGGGAGGTGGGTGGGATTGTGTGGCTGACTTATCCTACTGTCCACAGAGAACTCCTATTACAGGTAAGTAACCTCGCTTTCTCCATAGACAAAAGGATTTGTCAGCCACACCTGGTGCCTCCCTAGCTATGCGATTGCACGTTGCGTTGCGGTGGATGAAGGAGGCCGAGGCAGATGAAGGTTTTAGCATTTATTAAAGAACTTTTCAGGACAGTGCACTGAACACCAGTGCAAAACAAACAGTGGCCAACATGGCCCAAATGATAGTGGCCAACATGGCCAAGGGATGCTAGCATTGACATGGAATCAGTAGTGGCCACATGGCCCATGAATAACAGTGGCCAACATGGCCCAACAGCAAGTAAGGAGGAGTGGGTTCATTTTGCTCCTACTCTCTGGGCAGATAACCGCTTTGCAGATATCTGTCAGGGACACGGAACACAGGTTGGCGATGGTGGTGGCCAGTGCCCTGAGCTGGTGTGCCCCGATTCTAGTTGGCACCTGAGTACAAACGGAATACAGTATTCCTCCCATATGATCTGCAGGGAGGAGTAGCCTAGTGGTTGGGGTAAGGTACTTCAGGCCGGAAGGTCGGGGGTTCAAATCCCACTAGAGGACAGCAACCTTGGGCCGGAAGGACTGGGGTTTCTAGTCCCACAGATGCTCCTTGTGGTCTTGGGCAAGCCACTTAACCCTCCATTGCCCATGTTCCCTGTAAGTATTAGTGTATGTGTCTCATATCCCCGCGTGTTAAATGTATCCCCCAATTGTGTTGTGACCGCTTTGATTGAAGGATAAGGCGGTATACAAAACTGTCTAAATAAATAAATAAATAAATGATCTTGTCAGTAGTGATGAGCTGCCAGGACTTCCAGAAGGCCGACGGTCTGCCCCCCACAGGGAACACGGCCAGTGGCTGTCTGTCAAAAGGAAGGTCTATTCTTTCCCAAAGCGGGGAGAACCTGCTTCTTTTGTTTTCTGTCCTTTTGGTGTTTTGTTGGTGGGATGCGTAACATGATGGTTGCTTATGCTGTGAAGACTGCCACTTGCGGTAGGAGGAGTTTTTCCTGGAGGCGGAGGAAGACTTGCGGTGGTAGCCTCCTTTTGTGTGTTGGTATTGCGCTCTAGGCTGTCCTCCGCCAATTTGAAGGGTGGTGCAATGCTCTTTCATATCATTCACCATATCAGTGACTTTGTCGCCAAACAGGATGTCACCGGTGCAGGGGGCATCCGCAATGCAGCTGTGGGTGGCGTCCCGCAGTCCCAAAGCACGTAGCCATGCCAGGCGTCTTGTGGAGATGGCTGTGTCAGAGGTACGGATGTCTGTGTTGAACGTCGTGCTGACCACGTGCTTACTGCATTCCTTGAGGTCCGCAAGTGTGGCCGAGGCTATCGCCTGAGTCTCTTGTGGCAAAGAGGTGATGGAGTCCTTCAGGGTTCCCAGCAAGGTGTCCTGGAAGAGGACATGCTGCAACAGGTGTGCTGTGATCCTCGTGCTGAGCACGGCACACTGGAACACTTTCTTTCCCACATCGTCTAGGAGCTTAGGGTCTCTCCCAGGTGGGGTGTGGGCATGGGTGCGTGAGGATTTAGTGCACTTTAGGGCAGAGGACACCACAGTAGACTTGTGGGGGAGTTGATTCTTTGTAAATCCTGGGGCCTGCCGGACCTGGTATTTGACGTTCAGCTTGCAGGAGTAGGCGGAAGCCAAGGTTGGATTTTAACAAAGCTTGGTTTTGAGCATCCAGCAGGTGCTGATGTATCAGAAGGGTCATGGGTGTCATGGGTGTGTCCAGGTACTTGAGCACTTCAGGTCCTGTCTGGTCTGAGGGGTCAGAGGGTGTGAGGGTTAACACAGTTGCCACCTTATGCAGGAACTTTGGATAAATGAGGTCTTCAGGAGGTGGGGTTAGTGCGGGCAGGTCTGAGCTCATGCCCAATGCCGTGACGGAGCCCCTCGCTGGTTCTCTGGGAGTTGTGGAGCCGGGTCCCCTTCGCTGATGTCAGACCGTAAGTCTGGGGAGAGGTTCCTTGCCATTGAGAAAGAATCCTCCTTTGGGGTGAAGGCTGCTGGTTGTTCGAGTTAGTTGCTGGCTGAGCATGGTTGGGCCCCTTGAGTACTTGTCCCGCTGAGTAACCCATAGTAGTGCAGGATGCTGCGGCAGCATGGAGGCCCTGCTGCAGGAGGCTTGAGAGTAGCTGGAGGACAGCCTCTTGGTTCATAATGCCCCTGCACTGACCTGGCGGCTGTCTGTGTTGCTGATTTCTCTGGTGCTGATGGCTGAAGCAGGGGGAGAAAGGCTGGGGCTTGATCTCTACCTCCTCCTCCTCTTGTGGGACCTCGTTCTGCTTTCCCCACTGCTGGAGCTGCTTGGGGAGCGCTTTCTGTGCCTCCGGTGCCTTTGATCTTGGATCCGATCACTGCTCTGAGGTGTCCAGTAGGTGTGGCCATGGGAGGAGCGGTGAGTTGGCGCTGTGGCACAGTTTTGGGAGGAGCGATGGCTCGGTGTTGAGGAACGGTCTTTCCTGGTGTGACTGTGCTGACAGGAGGTCCCTTAAGTCAGTACGGTGATACCAGTCAGGGCTCCGGCTATTGCTGCAGCACCATCCAATCCCCTGCATCTGAGTGGAGCTTGATGCTGATGAGGGCTCTCCAAGATGGTGGCCTCCAGGGAAAGCATGCTTTTGCTGGACGGGGGTAGCTTCGGCAGCCGGAGACTTCATCGGAGGAGCTTCCAAGGCGGTAGAGGGAGTAGTGGGCAGCTTTTTCAGTGTGGGAAGCTTCTAATGTTGCAGAGACTACACGGCCGGGGATGGAGGCCCCAGTGGGCACATCCTGGCTGCGGCATCCGGAGAGGTAAGAGGGGAGGGTGGTGAGAAAGTCCTGGAGTAAGTAGCGCCTTGATCTGTGGTTCGTGGAGGCATCCGAGAGCAGTGCTGTTAGTCTGCAACCTGGTGGCTTGTCCCCAAGCACCACACACAGAGGACATGTGCGTCTGTGCTGTTCATCTTCTTAGCAAATTTTTTAAAGTCTGGTTTTGCCGGTTTAGGCATGTTGTGAGTTTCTGACCGTAAGCTGCTTTCTTCTCTTCCTGTCAGATTCTAGATAATGTAATTTCAGGAGAGCAGTTGGTCTGTCTTGCTGGCAAGGTGGAAGAAGAAAGACTGAGCTGGCTAGAGGCAGGCCGGTGGGTTGGGCTCCAGACACATGCTCAGCAAGGCTTGCCTCTCTGAGCTCTGGAGAGCACTTCTGCATAGCACCGTCAGAGGATGTCACCAGGTGCGGCTGACGAATCCTGCTTATCCATGGAGAACTTTCCATGCTTGGGCTCCATGCACGTTGACCATCTGTCCTGGGGCCTTGCAGGGAATTCCCTGAGGAAATTTGTAGATGCTCAGTCGCCCTTTCATGAAGGTGTTTGGATGCAGATGAGAGAGATTGGAGTGTCTCCTTCAGGAAAGTCACGCAAGGTCTTCCAACTGCATATGCTGTGTCTGGCCACCATTTATATCCTGAGCAGTGCACAGCCGACTTGTATCCTCTATCCATCCTACCATACTGCTACAATACCGTCTGTTGCCCTGGCAAGATTTGTTGGCATTTTATACAATGGGATCACCACATGAAGGTATACAGAAAGACTTGGGGAGAAATATCAGTCTCTCTTCCTTGCTGAATTTTATGTTGTGGTCCACATTGCCTCCTGTCAGAGTGTTTTTGGTATCTGAGTTGATTAATAGTTATGTTCCCATAATTAACTTCTTCTTTTCTTCCATCCTGGTCTCCTGTGTATGACTACAAAGATCACTAGAAGTTTACAGAAAATACGCAGCCTCCTTACAAGGACAGGACTGCTCATAAAAATAAAAATAAATAAAAAATTTGCAGTGAAGGTGTAATTCAGAACAGGTAACAGGTTAAGTCAGGGGTGGTCAACTCTGGCCCTGTTGCACCACAATCCAGCCTGGTTTTCAGGATGTCCCTATTGAATATTCATGAGGTATATAGCTGCGTCTGCTATGCAAATATAGCTCATGAATATTCATTAGGACATCCTGAAAACCGGGCTGGATCATGGCGCACCAGGGCCAGAGTTGGCCATCCCTGGGTTGTGATCCAATGTACGTTTTGCAGAACAGACACAGGAGGGCAGCACTGAGCATGTTGGCTAGTAAACGCAGTGATGTCTTTTGTAATGGCGCCCTCCTGTGGCCAAATACTACCACGTAACGTTAAAAAAAGAATCCGGAGCCTTAGTATTTTAATTCAGAACCCAGGGCCATTTGGCTCTTTTGTAGTTGTTTAAGCTATGTTACTGCATGAAACCTTTCCCAAGTAGAGGTGAAACTGGCCAGTCCCTGAAGAGAGCATTTTTGAGTGCTGTTCCTCATTTCTGGAATGTTTTTTTTTTGGCAATAGAAGCATTTCATAACCAGGCAACAGGTAGTGCTTAGCAAGCTTTTAATAAAATGTATTGATATCATGGGCTTGGAGTATTGTAGCAGTGATTTTTGAATGAATGAATGAATAGTTATCTTATGAGAGCCTCCTGATGAAGTATTGATGAAACGCCGACGGTACTGAGGCATTTAGATGCGTTGCGATATCATTTAGAAGCAGAAGTGAAAAATTTCTTCAACAAGTATAAATTAAAATATGCTCTAGGTCCCATAATGTATCCAGGTGGGGCTGGTCTGGAACTGGGTAATTTGGCAGCTCTGCACAATACAATACCAAGAAAAACATGCACCAGCTCTCAAAATTACTTTACACCTACAAAATCTCCAAAGGCAAAAGTCAGAATTAAAGTTGGCGTGAATAATTCGGAGATTAGGAAGCAGCAGGTAAGAAGGAAATATCACTCTTTATGCAGCTTGTATTTCATACACTGGCCGGTTCCAGTTTCTATGGGGAAATTCCCTTTTGAAAAACAAACGCTGTGATTTTTTTTTTTATTTCCAGCATTTAAAGGTGGGAGGAAAGACCTTCCCTTCCCAAGCATCTCATGACTGGCTTCTGCTTGGCTCTGCCCTTTTGATTCTTTTTAGTTCCCCGTAGTCCCTTACCGGCTGGAGAATAGAGCTTCAAGTCCCCCTCCCCCTGCCCCCCCCCCCATGCCCTTATTCTCTGTGCATCTGGAAATGGCCTCAATGTGTCATATAAAAATCTATAACCCTCGCGAGGAGCCTAGAATATGTCAAAACTCAACCTCAAATTCCTTAACTAAACAAGACTTTTAAAACCAAGACAAAATCCCAAACCATATCGCCTAAGAAATCAATCAAACTAGGACAGCATCCTATGAAACACCAGATCCACACTCAAGAGAGGAAAAAAGATCTCGGTATTCCTCTAAAAATGTTCTACCTGTGCTGTCCAAAAAAATGACAGAAAGGGCAGTCTTCTGAAAGCAACAATGCTGCGGCATCTCACCACCAACTGACCAGGAACGCCGAGCGATGCCCTCACTAAAAAGAGGCTCCCGATGATGTCAGTACCTGAAAGGAGACCGCCACTACTGCTCAACCAATCTCAAGGGAACAAAACCCCAAAAGTAACTCAAACAGCCAAAAAAGGACTCAACTACAGCCCAAGAGCCAATGACTAGATGGCAGTGACTTGCAAAACATATTCTGCTGAATGCACCTAAATGGAATGTACATGCAAAAAAAGGTGTGTAGAAAACCCCCGAAACAATATGCAAAATCGGCAAAAAACTAATATGTGTAAAAACCCAAACCAACCTTCCCAGACCAGCTCAGAAACGGGCCTACCATTCTATCTGGTTATTTAAACCATAAGGTTCCAAGGTGTTCAGACGAAATTCCCCCTGTAGCAATCTTTTATCCCAGTTCTCCCCCCCCCCCATAAATGGAAGGTAGATTCTAGGTGATTACTATGCAGTGTAGATCTTCAAAATGATGGTTTATAGGTATGACTATTCTCAACCAATGGTGTGCCCTTTAAACAAATGCAAAGCTTACTACAATGTTCAATAAGATGCACTTGAAGTGATCTGTGGATCTTTCCCACGTAGCCTAGCCCACATGGGTAAAAAGATCAAGTTTACCACCCCAACACTCTCCCAGGGGGGTAGTTTGTCTCAAACTATAGGTCCATCTGGCATATGTGAATGAACAATGGCCACAAGCACTATGTCCACCAAGATGTCTATCTGTGCAGTCAGCTGTCTGAACACAGCAGGGCACAACAGGTCTCATGCCAAGATTTCAGACTGTCAGGTCATAGATGGTCTAGAATGTCAAGCCTGAATCTTTCCGTGGAGACAGTGGTGCTTGAGGTAAACCTTCTGCGTTCTGCCCCCCTTCAGAGATTTTGATAATAAGACTCATGAAGGACTACTTCTGGAGAGAGATCTGCAATTGTAAGTATTTACTTCTGGGAATTTTTCTAAATCTTGTGGAAAAAATAATTATTTAGATTAAAGCTGATTAATCTGTGAACCCAGTGTATTTGTTTAATCAGTCAGGGCCTAGTAGCAGCAAAGCGCTTTCAGTTTAAATTTAAAACACAGAAGAGAGCTTTCTAGTTAAATTTAGAACCCAAGAATCCATCTATCCAAGCAAGGGCTGTGGGACTCCCCCCATGGAAATTGGTCACAGATTACCTTAGAAGCACAGGACAGGTACTGTGTAGCAGCCAGCTTTTAATAGGTTTTCTTTCCTTCCCTCCCTCCCCAACACCCACCCACCCTTGGGATAATCATAGCTTTATAGGTGCTTAATAAACAAAGGAAAAGAGGTGCCATATTCACTCTCAGGTGCAGCTGTTTATTCTCATCAGCATACATTAAGGACCTGAGATTAATTAAGCTTCAGGTCAACAAAGTACATTAAACGTATTAGGTCTAGTTTTATTAGTATAAGTATCCCCAGCAACCCTTAGTAAGTAAAAAAATATCTAAACACAACCTAAACTAAAATGCAGACAGCAGTCCATCAGCAAGATGGGGGCTTTCCAGTATTTTGCATTGAGTGTCACATGTATGATTTTCCCCTAGTTGGTGAGGGGTCTTACATGTGCAGTAGGTGTAAGGAGCTCTTTGCTCTCAGGGAACAAGTCCGATCTCTGGAGGCTAGAGTAGCAGACTTGGAGGGCATAAGGAAGACAGAGAGGAACATAGACGAGACCTACAGGGATATACCCAAACTAAGAATAAATCCTGTTGTGTATATACATGTAAATACTCATGTAAATAGTTTCAGTTAATGACTTCCCCCTATGTTTTATCCAAGTTCTCTGACCTGATCTCTGTAAAACCAAACAGTTTGTTGTTCTGGTCTGTTATATTGTGAACCGCGCTGATGCTAAATAGAGCGGTATATAAGAACCTGTAATAAATAAATAAAATATAGTACTGAAGTCCCACCTCGAGTCTGGCAGCATCCCTGTTGCCATGGAGGAGAGAGGTCACGTGACAGGAGAGCATCACCCTGGTGTGGCCGGAAGTGATCCTGTAACTAGGACCTGTCCTCCAGGTGATGTAAACCCCTCTCGCACCGAGGACGTTTCTCCAGGGCCATGTGCCCATGAGGGAAGGGTTAGCACAGCCGTTATAGTTGGTGATTCGATCATTAGGCATGTAGATAGCTGGGTGGCTGGTGGACGTGAGGATCGCCTGGTAACATGCCTGCCTGGTGCGAAGGTAGCGGACCTCACTAGACACCTAGACAAGGTCTTAGATAGTGCTGGGAAGGAGTCTGCTGTCTTGATACATGTCAGTATTAATTTCATAGGAAAATGTGGTAGGGAGGTTCTGGAGGCTAAATTTAGTCTTTTAGGTAAGAAGTTGAAATCCAGAACTTCCAGGGTAGCATTCTCCGAAATGCTTCCCGTCCACGCGCAGGACCCAAAAGGCTGGCAGAGCTCCCGAGTCTCAATGCGTGGATGAGATTCGAACTGAGCCACAGGGAGATAGAGACCCCCTCCATCGTCACACACAATGTGGAGGAAACGGGGGAAGTTTGCAGTGGGCGCTGAAATCATGCTTTAGTACTCGGTGCTTTTTCATCCGTCCTGTCCCTACAGACGTGACTGCTGCATTTTCATAGCCATTTAAAGCATGTGACACTGAGACTGAAGGGAAGAGCAACTCCAGGGTCCCAGTGAGGACCCCCCACCCCTCTCGGAAAATGTGTAGGTGTGAAACATATTTCCCTGAAATGGTTAACAGAGGAGATATCTAGGCAACCAGAAATGTTTGCCTTGAAGAGCAGGAGACCAGGACATGAAATGATTTCTGCCTACAGACATCTCAGAATCAATATGTGGTTAACGGGGTGTATTTGCACAATGCAATATGCAAAAGACTTAAGGAAGCGACAGACCAGAAAAAGCAAAGTTTTGAGTACAAGGATGACATGTGTCTGAGGAGGGGGGGTTGGAGGCATCTCCTCGGTGAGTCTGTGAAAGTTCAGCTACTAACCCTGAGCACAGATGTATCGGTACCCTACCTCCAGGGGACAGCAGCAGGGGTGGGAACTGCAATAGGTGCCAGTGTCACATTAGTTAGGGAGACACTGTCCAGCCTCATGTCCCTAACGACAGGGGAGATGTTGCTCAAGGGGTAGAGGCAAGCACCAACAGATCTCCAATTTCCTGCACTTTGTGTGTGATGATGGAGGTGGGTTGCTCTATCTCCCTGTGGCTCAGTTCGAATCCACGGCTCCGTCCTTCACTCTGTGCATATATGACCCTGGAAGGAGTCGCTCTCTCTCTCAGCTTTAATCCCCAGCTCTGTCCATGACTCTGTGTGCAATAGCACAGTAAAACGTTGAGAACTAGCAAATTCATTGTATTGTATTAATGGTACATGAAATAACAATGACTATTTCAATAAAAGTGTAATGTCAACTCTAATTATATTGTGTTTATAATTATTATTTAAAATTGGCCCTTTCTTTTAGTAATTCTCTATCTGAATTTAATGTGTCTATAGGCAATGCGGTGTACATATGATCTTCTGTCATGTAGTCAAAACTCAAAGACCCGCCTCTAACATAACTCTGGCTATCATTATGCAGCACACAAACATTTAATTTTGCTTAAAAATCTGCACAGATGATATTTTTTGCACATGTTGTTAAGTGCTGTCAAGTCGATGTCGACTCAGGTCAACCCTTGGATCGTTGTCCTAAATTGTGTTCAATCTTCAGTCAGGCGGCTCATTGTTGACAGACTGCCTATAAAAAAAATCAGAGGGAACATTGCCTACATTTAAATATTAAACACTTTTGTCCAGGTAAAGGAAAGTGCTGATGATTCTTAGTTTGTCTGGCTGTCAGGATCTAGTGTTTCGCTTTCACTGCTTTGGTCTTTGCCACGCAGAAGATGCCGCTCTAGGCGACCGTCTACTCTTGCGCAATGGTTGGGCCAGCCCTGTTTTGGGGTTCAAACCTTATTTTCTGGCCATTTTTGAAGGTTATGACGGTGCCGCTGCCCGCAGTTGCGATGCCTCCCTTGCCCCCATCTCTCTCGTTTCTTTTTCCGTTCTTCCTGAATCTCTGCTACAGATTCTAACTGCAACTGCAGGGCCCAGATTCCAGAGGCAGAGGCGCCTGACCCCCGTCCTCTTAGTCCGCCGTTCCCTACTGCTCACACTTGTGTGACTTAAAACCTTTTCTGTTTCTCAGCCCTGCCCACACCTTATCTTCACATTTTATTTTAAAAGGACAAGGATCGTGGTGGTGGTGTTGGGCTTCTACTTTCTCCCTTCTGCCAGTTCCAACCCCTCCTGCTGCCTCAGTCTCACTCCTTTCTCTCTTTTGAAGTCCACTCCATCTGTCTTTTCACCCCACTTCCTCTCCGGGTAGCTGTTTATCGACTCCTGACAAGTCTGCTTCTACCTTTCTCACTGACTTTGACTTGTGGCTTTCCTTCTTTCTGGATTCCTCTCCCTCCCCCCCCTCTTATTCTCGGGGATTTTAACATTCATGTCGATAACCTCTGATCCTTATGCTTTAAAGCTCCTCTCCCTTACCTCCTCGTTTGACCTCCAGGTTTGCTCCACTGCCCCCACTCACCAGCATGGCCACTGCCTTAACCTGGTATTTTTCTCTAGTTGCTTACCCTCCAACCTCTGTAGCTCAGGTCTTCCCTTATCTGACCATCACCTTTTAAGCTTCAATCTTCATCTCCCCCTGCCTCAGCGTCGTCCTGTCTCCTCCAACCTATGTAGAAATCTTCATGCTATTGATCCTTTGGTTCTTTCTTCCACTGTTTCTTCATCTCTTTCTTCCACTATGTCATCTAAGTCTGTTGACGAGGCATTAGCGTCCTATAATGCTGCACCCTCCTCGGCTCTGGATGCTCTTGCTCAGCCCATGCCACGTCCTGTGAGGTGTTCTGCACCCCAGCCCTGGCTTTCATCCACTACCCACTATCTACGTTCCTGTGCTCGCTCTGCTGAACATGCTTGGCTCAAATCCCGCTCAACTGAAGACTTTCTACACGTCAAATTCATGCTTGTCTCTTTCCAGTCAGCCATAGCTCTTGCCAAACAAGACTATTATGTCCATCTGACTAATTCTCTTGCCTCTGATCCTCGCCGTCTCTTTACTACTCTCGGCTCTCTCCTCAAAGTGCCTCCGCCTCTGATCCCTGCCTCCCTTTCTGCCCAAACCCTGGCTGACTATTTCCATGACAAAATCCACAAGATCACCCTCCAATTCCCCACAAAGTCAGCTACTTTCCCTCCTCCCCCTCTTCACTCCCAACTTTCCTCCCCTACCTCTGCTACCCTCTCTTTCTTTCCTGTGATATCCGAAGAAGAAACGGCCCATCTTCTTTCTTCCTCCAAACTCTCCACCTGCTCCTCTGATCCTATCCCCACCGGTCTCCTAAGCCCCATCTCCACTGTTGTCCCTTCCATTTCTCATATTCTCAACCTTTCGCTCTCCATGGCAACTGTCCCTGCAGACTTCAAACATGCTGTGGTCACACCTCTCCTCAAGAAACTCTCACTTGATCCCACCTGTCCTTCTAATTATCGACCCATCTCTCCCCTTCATTTCTAACCTACTTGAACGTGTGGTTCACCACCGCTGTCTTGACTTCCTCTCCTCTCATGCCCTCCTGGATCCTTTACAGTCTGGCTTTCGTCCTTTACACTCTACTGAAACGGCTCTTGTCAAAGTGACTTGTTCCTGGCAAAATCCAAGGGCCTTTACTCTGTCCTCATCCTTCTTGACTTCTCTGCTGCTTTTGACACTGTTGACCACAACCTTCTCCTCGATACCCTGTCCTCGCTTGGTTTTAAGGGCTCTGTACTATCCTGGTTCTCCTCCTATCTCTCCCATCGCTCTTTCAGTGTGTGTTCTGGTGGCTCCTCCTCCTCTGCTACCCCACTCCCAGTTGGTGTACCCCAAGGATCTGTCTTAGGTCCGCTCCTTTTCTCTCTCTATACCCAGTCCCTTGGTGCGCTTATCTCTTCCCATGGCTTTCAGTACCATCTGTATGCTGATGACTCCCAGATCTACCTCTCTACGCCTGAACTCTCTCCGGCTATCCAGACCCGGATCTCTGCCTGCCTTTCTGACATTGCTGCCTGGATGTCCCACCGCCGCTTGAAATTGAACATGGCCAAGACTGAACTTCTTATCTTTCCCTCTAAAACCTCCTCTCCTCTTCCTCCTTTCTTTGTCTCTGTGGATAGCTCTGTACTCCTCCCTGTTTCCTCGGCCCGCAATCTGGGGGTTATCTTTGACTCCTCTCTCTCCTTCTTCACACACATTCATCTGATAGCTAAGACCTGCTGTTTCTTTCTCTATAACATCAGCAAAATCCACCCTTTCCTTTCTGAACACACTACTAAGACACTTATCCACTCCTTAATCACCTCTCGTCTTGACTACTGTAACCTACTCCTTGCTGGTCTCCCTTTGAATCATCTCTCTCCCCTTCAATCTGTTCAACACTCTGCTGCGCGGCTAATCTTCCGCCAGCCTCGTCATGCTCATATTACTCCTCTTCTCAAGTCACTTCATTGGCTCCATTTCCATTTCTGCATCCAGTTCAAGCTTCTCCTGCTGACCTATAAATGCATTCACTCTGCGGCTCCTCACTACCTTTCTTCTCTTATCTCTCACTACACCTCCCCTCGGGAACTCCGCTCTTCTGGCAAATTGCTTCTATCTGTGCCCTTCTCTTCTATCGCTAACTCTAGACGTCGCTCCTTTCACCTTGCAGCTCCTTATGCCTGGAACAAACTACCTGAGTCTGTAGGTCAGGCACCTTCTCTGACCCTCTTCAAATCCAGGCTGAAAACTCACCTCTTCGCTGCTTCTTTTGGATCTTGACTCACCTGATCTCATTTTTCCTTCCTTTCCCCCTTGTTTTATCCCTCTCTACACCTTCTGTGTTGTCTGTCTTGACTAGATTGTAAGCTCTGTTGAGCAGGGACCGTCTCTTACATGTCTGTGCAGGGCTGCGTATGACTTGCAGCGCTATACAAATGCTCAATAGTAGTAGTAGGATGTACTAATTGGTTCCAGTACTTTTAGCAACTTATCGGAGCCCCAGAGTCCTGCACGCACTTATCTAGTCTGTTAGATCCAGTCTCATGCTGGAAGGGAAACGTTGCTGGAGTCCCTAAGACCTTGAGTCCACCTGGCTAAACCACTTCCCTTCCCAAATTCTCATTAAAGCTGTAGAAAAGCCCCGGCAGCGACTGGTACCTTTTGCATAACCTTGAACACCAGCTAGCTGCTTCCGCCTTAGCCATTATCTCTCCTGCTGCTTAAGTTGGGTTTAAAAGAGGTTCGGACAAGCTCCTGGAGGAAAAGTCCATAAACCATTATTAAAGAGGACTGGGAAAATCCACTACTTAGCCCTGGGATAAGCAACATGGAATGTGTCTAACTTTTGGCATATGTCAGGCACATGTGACCTGCATTGGCCACAGTGGGAATTGGGATACTGGGCTTGATGGCCTTTTAATCTGACCCAGTATGTTTTAAGGCAATGGTTCCCAAACTTGGGGTCAGCACCCCAAATGGGGGTCACAGAAACATGGCCATTTCCCCTTCTCTCTGGACCTTCACGGTGACCTATTCCAAGTAGTTACAGTTACCAGTTAGCATGTGGCCTGTGAGCCAGTGAACATTCATAGGCCTTGGCCTCCTCCTGGGTGAGCTTTCTGCGAGACTGGAAACGTATGCTGAGCACAGGCCGCACACTGACACCCAGGACCCTCTGCTGACCGCTGCTATTGACTCCCTGCTTTGTAGGAGTGGAGGAAAGGAAAGGAGCTTGGAGATCCGCTCTTTTGAGTTCATCATCATCTTAGGTCACATGAATTTCCAGTTGTGGGATCATACGGGATAAAAGTTTGAAAAGCACTGTTCTAAGGGCTGCCGCCAACAGCACAACACAGGACGTTTTATATAGTGCTATTTCATAGTGCTTCAGTAAACTTCCTGGCAAAGCCTCCCCCATTTCTAAAGTATTCATTTTCCTTACAGAACTGGTGGCTACCAGTAAGGACCATGAGAGCTTTAGTGATGAGCTTTAGCGCAGGTTTTCTGCATTAAGCTGTGTCTGTTTTGCAATCTCTTAGAAGTGACAGCTTCCCTCCCCGCTCTCAGATTTCTGCCAGAAAAACAAGCTAGGACTGAGCAGGTGTAGTCGCTGCTTCTTCCTACTCCGCGTGGCCACAGTGCCAACATATTCTAGGACTGCAGAGTCCCCTAGCCAGGAGCTTACTCCAGCCTTCCTTCTACGGGAGAGACTTTCACTAAGGGTGGGAACAGCTCTCCCTCGGGACCAAGAAACCTATGCAGGTAAGAGGTGGGCACAGGATAACGGGACCTGCCCTTTCCTTCTGGTGATGCTTTTACCACTATGCGTTTCCTACAGGAGGACGAAGCGACAGCAACCCTGAGAGTATCAGAGACAGAGAAAGGGAGGAACGTGAGACTGTGCAGTGTCTTATAGAGGGGAATGTTCCTATAGCAGGGATTCCCGCCTGCGAGCTGTCACAGGATCTTATAGAGGGGAGTGTTCCTATAGCTTGGATTCCTGCCTGTGGACCCTCACATGATCTTATAGAGGGTAAAGCTTCATGTACTACAAGAAACAGCTGGGAATGATGCTAAGCTGTAAACTTTTTACATTTTCCCTTGCAAAGAGGTGGGGGGGGGGGGGGAGAAAAACTCTTGCAAATCTTTTCACGTCCAAAAATTCAGCTCTGAATGAGAAGGAATAAACCGTAGACTGGAGCAATATACCGAGATCTCAGACTCGATCTGTTCACATGCTCCCCTTTTGCTTTGGAACGAAGTTTCAGAAGGCGTGAAGGTTTTATGTTTTCCAAGCAGGCGTTTTTCTTTAATGTTTTGTTTATATTAGTTTGTTGTTGGTTTTTTAATCTTTATATGCTCAAGTCATTTGCGTGGTTTGCAGTTTTGCAGTTTTTATTTTGAAAGTTGCAGTGGATTGGTAAGGATTGTATTTTTACTTTGCTGTGATACGTTGCTTGGGACTTTTTTCTGCCATTCTGGATCTGTGGTAAGATGTAGTTCAGTGAATCAAACTCCAAATTCAGTAAGGTTTCTCCTATAGCTGGCTTTTTGAGCTGTGTTTCTGCATCACCATGGAGTGGCTTTATTCTTAAGAAAGCAGAAATTAGAGGGTCTATAATGAGGGGGGTTATACCAGAATCTGGGTGACAAACTGACTTAGGAAATCTAATAGTGATAGTAAACTTATAGAAGAAAATACAGGGTGACGTCAGCTTGGACAGTCTGAGAGCAAAGGGAAAAAGCTCTTAAATCATAGTTTCCCAGGTATGTTTGCTGATCAGATTTGAGATAGTTCAATTAATCTCTTCCACGTACACAAGGCAGGTTGCAGTAATCTCTAAAGGTTGTGAGACACAATGTTTTCCATGGACAAATAGGATGTGTCACACCTGCTGATGTCCTCTGGGTGGCGCCATAAATGGAAGTGCTCTCCAGAGCAGGTAGCCCCAGGGCCGGCCCGTCCATTGAGCGAGAATGTTTTTTGCACAGGGCCCCGCGTTTCAGGGGGCCCCGCGCAAAAAACATTCTTTTGTAAAAGTAAAATTGAAAAAAAAAAGAAAACCTGTCTCCTGCCGCTGTCGGGGCCGCCGCGGCAGAATCGAGCGTGCCGCGGGGCCCCCCTGTACCCGGCACAGCCTCTCCTCCCTGTAGCAGCTCTCACTGTGGAGCTGCAGTCAACGCGCCGGCTTGCAGAGCGCGAAGGGAAGAGTTTCCCTTTCGCGACTCTGTTAGGCCCGCGGGGGCTGATGGGAACTTCCCATCAGCCCCCGCGGGCTTAACAGAGCAGCGAGGGAAAAACTCTTCCCTCGCGCTCTGCAAGCCGGCGCGTCTGACTTCAGCTCCAACGAGAGAGCTGCTACAGGGAGGAGAGGCTGTGCCGGGTACAGGGGGGCCCCGCGGCACGCTCGATTCTGCCGCGGCGGCCCCGACAGCGGCAGGAGACAGGTTTTCTTTTTTTTAAAAATTTCCCTGGGCTGGGCGTTAGGAGTGGTGCTGGGCTGGGCTGGGCTGGGGGGTGGAGGTGCTGCGGGGCTGGGGTGGGCTGGGCTGGGGGGGTGGTGTGAGGAGTAGTGATGGGCTGGGCTGGGCTGGGATGGGCGGGGGGGGGGGGTTAGGAGTTGTGATGGGCTGGGCTGGGCTGGGCTGGCTGGGGGGGGGGGTTAGGAGTGGTTATGGACACTGGGCTGGTTGGGGGGGGTTAGGATTGGTGATGGGCACTGGGCTGGCTGGGGGGGTAGGAGTGGTGATGGGCACTGGGCTGGCTGGGGGGGTTAGGAGTGGTGATGGGTGCTGGGCTGGGGGGTTAGGAGTGGTGATGGGCGCTGGGGGGGTTAGGAGTTGTGATGGGCGCTGGGGAGGGGTTAGGAGTGGTGATGGGCGCTGGGGGGGCTTAAACTAAAAATTGGGTGATGGGGGATTAGGACTGGAAATGGGCTGGCGGGATTAGCACTGGATGTGGGTGGTTGGGGGGTGCGGCCTGGTATTGGGCTATGGGTGGGCTTAAACTAAAACGTGAGTGAGGGGGGATTAGGACTGGGAGTGGGCTGATGGGGAGGTTAGGACTGGTAATGGGCTATGGGGGGGCTTAAACTGAAAATTGGGTGATGGGGGATTAGGACTGGAAATGGGCTGGTGGGATTAGGACTGGGAGTGGGCTATGGGGGGGGCTAGGACTGGTAATGGGTTGGGGGGGTTGCTAGGACTGGAAATGGGCTGAGTGAAAGGGGGCTTGAACTGCAAATAGCTGTTGGGGATGGGGCTTGGAATGGAAATGGGCTGAGGGGAAGTGGGGGGCTTGAACTGCAAATAGCTGATGGGGACGGGGCTTGGAATGGAAATGGGCTGAGGGGAAGTGGGGGGCTTGAACTGCAAATAGCTGATGGGGAGGGGGACTTGGAATGGAAATGGGCTGAGTGGAAGGGGGCTTGAACTGCAAATAGCTGATGGGGAGGGGGACTTGGAATGGGCTCTTAGGGGAGGGAGCTAGGACAGGAACTGGGCTGATGGATGGGCCAGGATAGAACTGAGAATTGGGTGTTGGGGGGAGCTAAGATTGGAAATGGACTGTGGTGGGGGCTTGGATTGAAATGGACTCATGGAGGGGCTAGAACTGGAAGTAGGCTCATGGGGGCTTGGTTTAGAAATGGGCTGAGTGGAGGGGAGCTAGGATTTAACATGGGCTGATGGTGGGGCTAGGAAAGGACTAGAAATGGGCTGATGGGAGGCTGGTATTGGAAATGAGCTGATGAAGGGACTCGGATAGGACTGGAAATGGATGGGGGAGCTAGGACTGGAAATGGGCTGATGTGGGGACTAGAAGGGAGCGGATACTGGGTGGGGCTGGAACTAAAAGGGAGCTGATGTTGGGGGAGATTAGAAGGGGATGGGGCTGGGAGAATGAAATGGAGAGGGGAAAAATATTTTGTGTGGGAGGGAAGAAAAATGTACAATTGGCCGGGTATTGGGAGACTAAGTGGGGATTGAGGATGGAGGGGTAAAATTTGAGTGGATGAAATAGGAATGAGGAAAGAGCAAAAGGAGAAAGATTATTATGTTAAAGCAGATGTAGAGAGAGAATGGAAAAACTAGAAGAGAAGAAAGGACAAATGGACAGCAGACGATGGAGAGATAGCAGAAGACACAAATAAACCAGAAGAAAGTGGCTGGAACAATTGCAACTGAAAAAAAAATGCACAAAAGGTACAAAGATATCTCTTTATTTTGAATTTATTAACTGGAATATGTCAGCTCTGGGAAATGTGCATCATTAATGTCTGTGCTTTGTTTAGTACAAGAGGAAATTAATTTATAGTTTTATTTCTACATTGTTGTTGTACATTCCAAGTTTGGCTTTTAGGGTTCCCAGTTTAATTATTGTCTTCCTGTTTTTAAATTGTGATTCCTTGTTTGGTGATAGTCTATGTTCTGCATGTGTAACTGAGCTGAGGTATTCTGTTTATGTAATTCCTATTTGACATTGTCACTTGTTCTCTTTCCCCAGTAGGTCATGTATTGTTATTCTCTGAAATGTATTGGTTTAATATTTGCAGTGTTGCCTTTTGATAGGTAGTGTATGGTGCTTTATGAGTCCTGGTAGTGCTGTTGGGATACGGTGGGTTTGCTATGGGTTCTAAATGGGCAGTGTTTGTAGTAGTTCCTAATGTGCCTGGCGGTTGGCACTGGATTATAGTAATGTAGAAATCTTTGTCTTTTTTTATCCATACACTCATGAAGAGGCATGTATACTAAAAGTTAGTGTATGGTAACATTATGCAAATATTTATGCAAATGAGGCCCCTTATGCAAATGAGGCCCCGCACCGAGTCTCCGCACATGGCCCCGCACCCCCCTTGGGCCGCCCCTGGGTAGCCCCACCTCACTGGCCAACCCCTAGCCCAGCCAGTCTTTTTTCTTCCCCTTTGTCAGCAAGACAGATTGCACAGCTCTCCAGATTAATTTCAAGATAGAAGACATCAATAGATAGCTATACCTAAACCAGGCTTCAAAAATGCCCTCTCTGCGGGAGGAAAATGAATACCATGGACACACGTGCCCAGTGTTTCCAATGCTTGGGAGCCGGGCTTAGAGTTAAGCATTGCTGACACTGCGCCAGAATGTCCCCCAAAGCCAGGGAATCAAGGAGCCATACATTGAAAGATTACCTGGCCGCTGCTGCTGAACCATAAGAAGGAAACACGCAGACTTCCAGGGAGCCAGCACGCTCCAGCAGGGCATCCATCCTCAGCCGTGCTGCTGCTGAAACGAACGTGATGTCTTCTGCTGCCCCCGCGACTGTTCAGGCTCCTCCACGAGGCTCTAATGACTCTCTCCGAAACCCTACAGCCACCGGCACCAAACAATGTAGTCCTACAGCCTTGGCCTCCACACAACGAGCTCCTGTGGGTCACCATCATGGCGCCAGCAGCGTGGCTGCCTCAAGCTCCACCCCCCCAATCTTCGATTAGTCAGAGCCATGGCAACCTGGGAAGCCCCTGACGTCACCACGCAATTAACAGAATGGTGTCCAGTCACCGTGTTAGGGCCGCCTCCATCCCTCGCAGCCTGGTCAGTGCCGAGACTCACCAAGGCAGGAGACACCACGGTGCTGACAGAGAGGCCTCTCATAGGCATGGACACAGCAGCGGCGATCGCAATAGCAGCAGGAATGAAGGGAGGCCCCGGCATGACGACAGAAAACAGCCGAGACAGAGACGGCAGCAACAGTAGCACAACCCGCAGCTAGAGAAAGAGGCAGAGGAGCTGGCATCAATCAGAAAGCAGCAGCAGCGGGGCGGAGCCTGATGCCGAGCAGAGCAGACGCGTAGTGCGTGGGCTCCAGAGAGATTCAGATAGAATCCTGATAAAAGTGCCTTTTAGCCTGTATTAACCTGACTTACTTATTGCCATAGCATAGGATACCTCGCTGATGGCGGGTCCTAAACCGCAGCGGCTGGATTATGCGTCTGTACTGAACAGCAACGCGAAGCGATCCAAACCGGAGCCCATCTCCCCTCACAAAATGGCAGCTACGCGTGATGGAGCAGATGCTTTGCAGGAACTTCTCACAGAGATACGGGGAGTTAAAGAACTGGTCAAAGCTAACGGTGAGGCGTTATGTACGGTGCAGGAAGAAATCGCTGCGCTACATAGTAAAATGGAAGGCCTTTCTCTGCGGCAGGATAAAGTTGAGGCAGTCCTCTCCACCCACGGGGCCCGGCTGGAAAAGGTTGATAAACTCGAGAGACAGCTCCATGCGCTCCAAAGAGAGGTGGAAGATAGCAACAATAGGGCGCGACGCAATAATATTTGGGTGATCGGCCTTCCAGAAGGAGTGGAAGGCAAAGACATGCGGGCCTTTTTGATTAAAATGATTCCCGAGGTCCTGCGTTGCGCCTTTGAAAAGGACTTTGAGATCGATCGAGCTCACCGAGTTCCCTCGTATACTACCCTGCAGAGTTCCAGGCCGAGGCCAGTAATCTTCCGTGTTCTGCGTTTTCAGCATGCTACACAGATTATGGATTTGGCGCGAGCACGTGCTCCGGTGGAATATGAGGGACATAAACTCTCCTTTTTTCCTGATCTGGCTAAATACACTGTGAATCGGTGTAAGAAATTTTTGGAATTTAGACCCCGGTTACAACAGTTACAAGTGCACTTTGGACTGTTATACCCTGCAAAAATGCGCGTCACCCTACATAATCAGACCAAGACTTTTGAGGAACCCGACTCGCTTGCAGCTTTCTTGGATGAGAAGGAAGCTGCCCAGATGCGGTGACCAGATGAACAAGCACAGCGAGGTCAAGATTGAGGAAATGTAATTTGATGTACCCTATTCTAAACTGGAGACTCTAATCTATCAGCACTGAGGATACAGGCGCTTTCTTGGAAAATAGTGCTCTCTAAATAGGAGCTGGAGAGATAGGATAGGGGCTATGAGTCTTGGCACAGTCAGACCGAGTCCTAGCAAGGGCTCGTTTGTCTCTGGATCTCCCGAGCCAGCCCTGCCAGCTCGAGCTTCCCGATATTTCATAAGGGTTTTAACTCTCCTCCAGGGTTTCATTTAGAATGGTTCGAAAAGGCCTTTAATAGCTCCTTGATGGTCACAGATAAGCTATCTTTGATGTGTGTTTTGCTTCAGTTTTGTCTATTAGATCTTGCTCAGACCCGCAGGGGTCTATTGAAAAACATAGGTTTCAATGGCTCCTTGTAAAGTTCTTTCTCTAAATGTTCAGGGGGTTAATCACCCGGTCAAAAGACGAAAGATCATGGATTATGCGCGTAGAGAACGCGCTGATTTATTGTTATTGCAGGAAACTCACTTAAATCAAAAGGAGTCCTTGAAGCTTGGGGTGCGGCCCTATGAGGTTATAGCGTATTGTCCTGCTGCTAAAAAGCGCAATGGGGTCGCTATACTCGCTCATAAAGCTCTTCAAGTTAATGTGTTATATCATCGCTCCGATACAGCGGGGCGGTGGACTAAAGTTGTACTAAACCTGAAAGGGATGGAAATAGTTGTTATGTGTGTATACGCTCCCACCACTGACCACCCTGATTTCTTTATCAATGTTGCGAAGGAATTATCGGTAGATACTGGGAAATATATCATTCTAGGGGGGGACTTTAATCAAGTTTTAGATCCTTTAATAGATCGACAACCGCCTCGATCGATTAAAATGTCTAAGGGGCAGCTCTTTCTTGCATCCATGGTCAAAGAGCTGGCTTTAGTTGATATCTGGAGATTGCAGCACCCTCGAGATTTGGAATTCACTTTTTTTTCTGCTCCCCACACGTCACAATCCCGAATCGATTTCCTTTTAATCTCCAAGGCACTAGTCTCGAACATTGGTGCTACCAACGTTCACTCTATTCACATCTCGGATCATGCGGCGACCTCATTGGTTCTTAATGCTAGTTCCTCACCTAATAAATCGGCTGATTGGCATTTTGACAGGTCCTTGCTTGATATTCCCGAATTCTGTATAGAAGTAAAAGCGGCTATTGCTGACTATTTTCACCTGAACTCTCAGCAGGACACCTCCGGGTGGTCCTGGTGGGAGGGATTTAAGGCCTCAATCAGGGCGACCATTACCAGTTTTAGTATAAGCCAGAAAAAGCAGCGGCAACAAATGTTAGCGGATCTAGAGCAACAGATCAAAGCTGGGGAGCGGGTTCTTACGCGGCGGACTGATCCGTGTATATTACTGAGACTCCAACGGCTAAGATTTCAGTACAATACCCTGGTAAATGCTGAGGCCTCCCAGAGCATTAGGAGACAACAAGGGAACTACTACCGGGAGGGCAATAAAGCTAGCAAGATGTTAGCAACGGTACTGAAAGGAAAGCGGGAAGCCCAACAACGGGTTAGCGCCTTAAAGGAACCCCAGGAAGCCAATATGTCTCTTGGGGACCCTGAGATAGCCGCCGCGTTCCGCGAATATTACACTTGCCTGTATCGCTCGGAGCAGGAATTCTCACAGGCAGGCTTTGATCAGCTAACGGCTGACATACAGCGGCCAATTCTTTCGGAAGAGCAACGAGAAAGTTTAGACCAGCAAATAACTGCAGACGAAATTGATCGTGCCATAACATCGACACCGGGCAAAGCTGTGGGGCCAGATGGGCTTCCGGCTGAATTTTTTAAATGCTTTGCTAAGGATCTCATCCCTTATTTGCAGCAATATTATCGCTTGTTGTCTATGGCGGAGCAGCAGGTAGGTGCTTTTGCTTCGGCTAATTTGGTAGTTTTTGAGAAGCCGGGTAGGGATCCTTTGCTGGTGACTAATTACCGCCCCATTTCGCTTCTTAATGCCGACTACAAGATCTATGCTTCAGTTTTGTCTACGAGACTCGCTGGTATACTCCCCAAACTAATTCATCCGGATCAGTGCGGTTTTACAGAGGGAAGGTCGACAGCAGACAATGCGCGCATTTTGTGTCATGTTCTTGCAGGGGCGGACGCAATGGCGGTACCGATAGTGGGCCTCGCTTTAGATGCCGAAAAGGCTTTTGATCGCCTAGAGTGGCCCTTTCTTTTTGGAATCCTTCGATGGTTCGGTTTTGGTAACACCTTTATTCGAGCAATAGGGGTCTTATACACTTATCCCACTGCGAGAATTTGTGTTAATGGGGTAACGTCGGCTCCTTTTGAATTGAAGCGTGGTACCCGACAGGGTTGCCCCTTATCTCCCATGTTATTTAACTTAGCAATGGAATTACTGACTCTCCTAATTCGGCAATGCTCTGATATAAAAGGGGCGCGAATTGCGGGTCAGGAGATCAAACCTTCGGCCTACGTGGATGACCTACTTCTTTTCACTGTACCTGACTCCATTCCTAATATATTGGAGCAGATTGAGCGATATTCGTGGTATTCTGGGTATAAAATTAACTGGTCTAAATCTCTAGTGTTCCCTTTAAATAAGTGGGTTCATAAAGAACTTCTCAGTAATTATCCTTTCATTTGGGAGTCAGGTGTCGTGAAATATTTGGGAGTTCATTACCGTTACCCGATAGGCGAAACGATTTCATGGAACGCCGACGCGATCCTGAAGTTGGCTAGGGAATTAACCGCAAAATGGACACCCTTAATGTTATCATGGTGGGGTAGACTGGAGACGATAAAAATGATGATCGTCCCTAAAATTAACCATATCTTGGAAATGCTTCCTTGTCTACTGCCCGCTCATATTTATAAGCAACTCGAATGAAGATTATCTCAGTTTTTATGGCACAGTAAAACACCGCGAATAGCAAAAGGGAAATTGAAGCTTAGACGGGAGCAGGGGGGTGTAAATTTCCCAGATTTTCAATCTTACCACTATGCTTTTCTCCTCAAGCAAGGGGCACGATGGTTGGAGCACCCGACTGAAGGGAGGCCTGTTTGGCTTGACTTAGAAGAGCGGTTGGTCGCGCCCGTCCCACTAGGGTTTCCGTCTCTCCGCGGTACCTCTGGTCATACTAGATACGCTCCAAGCCTTCCTAACTTTTATAAAAATGAGTGGATCCAGCTGTTGCTCTAGATCCCGGTTGCCTATTTGGAATAATCCCCTATTTAAAATCCAAAAGAAAGCTTTTGCCTGGAAGCTATGGTTTGTCCATGGAATCTGGACGGTGAATCAATTACAGGTTGCCAATAAATGGAAGGATTTCAAGGAGCTTCAACAAGAGTTTGGTCTCCCGTCAAAATGTTATTTTCAATGGGTTCAACTTCGACACTGCTTAATTGGGGCAGGAATTGATCCTAAGCAAGGCCTTGAAGTGCCAGGGATCTCCTGAGATATTTCGGGAAATCATGCAAACTTCGGGGGTAGCGTCACGAATTTATAAGCGTTTAACCCTGTATTCGTCGATAGTGATGCAGAAGGTGCAACAGAGGTGGGAGCGGGAAACGGGGAACAGGCTCTCTGAACTTCAATGGAGACAGTTCTGGAGTAAGCAGGTCCGAGTCACCAGGTCTGCCTCCATCACTCAAACTGTTTTATTTCACGCATACTTGTTTTTATACCCCTAGACAGTTGGCACGCTGGGACAAGAGTCTCAGTCCCTTTTGTTGGACATGCGGTACTGAGATCGGTACCCTAGAGCACGTAGTTTATGAATGCTTGGGGGTGAGATCTTATTGGAGCTCTGTATGGAGGCAGGTACAGCTTATTCTAAAGTTCAGAGAGCCTTTATCTTGGCAGATAATTGGTTTTCGTTCAGCAGCAGATATACCCTCACTACCCAAGGAGGGGGCTTTTCTGTTGGACTTCATGTTAGGGATAGCGATATGTTTAGTTATCCGTAATTGGAAGCTTACGACGCAACTGACTGCCCATGAGTGGTGGCATAGAGTTTGTTTGTATAGCCAATATGAGCAGACCTTTTGTAAATCCCAGCCACCGCTTGCTAAATCTCGTCTCAAATGGCAACAACTAAATGACTTTGTTAATGCGGCCAAGCTATGTTAAAGCCTTATGACTTAGGGCTTATTTTGGCTTTTGGACCGTTTGGTTCATGGAATGTAGACCCTGGAGGAGGGGATATGGGGGGAGGTGGGGGGGTCTCATTTAGATAATTTTGGTTTGTAGTTTTGTTCAATTTGTTGTGTGTTTGTGTTGTTATATTGTATTGTTTATAAAATGAAAATAAATGATAAAAAAAAAAAAAGAAAGCAGCAGCAGAGCCAACAGCAGGCACTGCAAAAGACACCAGGACAGACATGCTAAACGGCGCGGGAGATGCGACAGACAGCCTGTGAGCCGCCACAGCGATCGAACCAGGTGGAATAGAAGAGTTCTGAGCAGCCAAAGCGCTGGGGGCGATCTAGCTCTCCCACTTCCAGATCCAGCCCCCACAGCAAACGCAGGAGGCACCGCCACAGGGGCTGTAGAAGTGCTGACAATTCCACAGCCGTTCTTCAGCTCTTTACACAGCTAGTGGAGCAGACGGCACTTCAGCCCTCCCTGATCCCAGCTGACTGCGCTGATTCAGGGCGTTGAGCACCACCGAGCCCGTCTCCGCCTGCTCACAGTGCCCCAAGCCTCGCATGGTCCACCTCCCTAGCCCTGCTATACCCGCCCCCTCAGACGGAGGACCGCTGGCAGGACTGCTGGGACTGAAATATCCGACAGGCGATGGGCATGGATGAGGGCTTCCAGCCTGCGCGACGGCATACACAACAGGATCGCAGACACACCCCTGCATGGGGGAATCCCTCTTTGGCAACAAAGTAACGGACACAGTGAACAACATGATGGAGCACTGCACAACGTTACAAACCTTGGCGGAGAATGGGCTCGAACGCCACACCCATACCCAAAAGAATAGCTACCACCACAAACCCTACTACCCCACCAAAAGGTACACCTCCAACCGAAGGCGGCAGGGCCCAAGGTACAAGCACAACTCTTACCATGGCCCTTCACATTAACGCCAGAACCAAAGAGAGCGCAAGCAAAAGAAACAAACGACCTCTTATGCTGGGAAGAACGGGCTCTCTTTTTGACAACCAGCACCGGATTGCCCCCCCACCCCCAGTTGGAGGACGCCTGTCAGCTTTTCTGGGGGCATGGAAAGCAATTACAACCGACAACTGGGTCCTTCAGATCATCTGGGAGGGATACCATATACACTTCTTTGCTCCACCCTTCCAGCATTCCAAATCCATCAGCGAGACACCACCCCACCTGGTAGCACCCATGGCGGCAGAACTCGTACATCTCCTGCCATCTCGGGCCATAGAGGAGGTGCCCACAGATGAAACCAACACTGGTTTCTACTCCAGGTACTTCCTCATTCCCAAAAGGTCAGGCAGAGTACGTCCCGTCCTGGATCTTCGCAAGCTAAACAAGTTTATAACCAAGGAGACGTTCAGAATGTATTCCCTCAACTCCATCCTGCCGCTCATATGGCCCGGAGACTCGCTGGCCTCTTTAGACCTTCAGGAAGCCTACACCCATGTTCCCATCCACAAGTCTCACAGAAAATACCACCACTTCCACATGCTGGGGCAGCACTACCAGTACAAGGTCCTCCCCTTTGGACTGTCACCAGCACCGTGTATCTTCACAACGTGCATGGCTGTAGCAGCAGCACACCTCTGCAAACAGGGCATCAATGTCTTCCCCTTTAGACGATTGGCTCCTCTCAGCGCCGTCAGCCCAAGAGACACGGGCAACGCTGCAGGAGACCATGGCCCTGCAGTCCACCCTGGGATTCCTCATCAACCATGGCAAGTTGCAATTACAGCCATCCCAACGTCTGGAGTTCACAGAGGCAGTCATTGACGCACGTACCTCAAAGGCTTACCTCTCGGATCATTGAGTGAACACGATCTCCTCGCTAGCAAGGGACCTGTCAGCAGCAGAGCATTGCACCCGCATGTTCCATCCCGTGCCTCCTAGGACATATGGCGGTGGCAACATCCGTCCTTCTGCTAGGAAGGATGCACATGCGTGACCTCTAGTGGCACCTGTGTGCACACTGGAGGCAGCACTCACAGCCCCTGACCATACGAATCCCAGTAAGCCCTTGCATCAGGGATGGACTCCACTGGTGGACCTCACCGGTGAACTTCTCAGTAGGTAAGGACATCCACCAACACAAGCTTCAGGAGGTGCTGACCATGGACACTTCCAACACAGGTTGAGGAGCCCACCTTCTATAACTCAGCATCCAAGGAGCGTGGACTAAGCAAGAAAGGAGATTGCACATAAATCTACTCGAGCTCAGGGGAACCAAGTAGTTATTTATTTATTTAAACAGAGTTGTATACCACCTTATCCTACAATCAAAGTGGTCACATCACAATTGGAGGGTTACATTTATCATAAGGGTAACATTTAGACAGTACGAGGTATTTAACAACATTATATTATGTTTGTTTAGGGTGAGTGTTTGGGGTGAGTGGGTATTGAGTTGGTGTTATGTCATTACCCTGTATGCCTATTTGGGATGACTGTATCAGTTATCTGCAGTAGATGCATTACCGTTTGGGTGGGGACTGATTTTTGCCTGCTGATAAGTTTCAATAAAGAGATAAGTTTTGAGCTCCTTTCGGAATTCTATTAGGTCATCTAATGCTCTCAGGCTTGTTGGGAGGGAAGTCCAGAGTGTGGGCGCTAGTAAGGAGGGAGCTCTTTTTGAAGTTGTTTGTTTAGTCTTGTGGAATCCTGCAGGTGTGCCGATCATGTTGTCTCTATTGGTTCTTCTCGGTCTGTTGCAGGTATCCTTCGTTATGATGTATTGGAGTGCCTCTGCTGAGAGCTGGTGGATGATTTTAAAGATGATTAGAATTATTTTGAATTTTGCTCTGGCCATCATGGGTAGCCAGTGTAGTTGCTGTAAGACTGGGGTGATGTGCTCAGATCTTGGTGTGTCACTAATGATGCGTGCCACAGTGTTTTGCACCATTTGGAGTGGGTGTAGGGTTTGTTGAGGGAGGCCTTGGTATAACGAGTTTCCGTAGTCAAGCAGAGGTGTAATGAGTGCTTGGCATACTGTGCAGAAGTGATCCTGGTGGAGTAATGGCTTGAGTTTTCTGATGATCCTTAAGCGTTGATAGGCCTTGTTTGCGGTTTTTGTGATGTGGGATTTCATGTTTAGTGCTCTGTCCATTGTGATGCCCAGATATTTAACCTCTTCTTTAACTACTATAATCCTATCTAAAATGCTGATGGTTTGTGGTGGAGTGAAGGTAGTGTTCCTGGTGATGAACATTGCCTCCGTTTTATCGTAGTTGACTGTCATATTATTGGCTGCGAACCAAGTGTTCATATCTTCAAGGCATCTGGTTATAGTTGTGATGTTCAGTGCTAGTAGGTTGACCGGGGTATACAGCATGATGTCGTCAGCGTAAATGTGATATTGGAGCTTGTGACTTTTGATGATGTTACATATGGGCTGGATGTAAATATTAAAGAGCATTGATGATAGGGCTGAGCCTTGTGGTATTCCTTGCGTGACGGGGAAATGTGACAATTTCTTTTGTGCGCATTTGACTTGTTGCGTTCTATTCTCCAAGTATGAAGTAAACCATTTTAGAGTATTTTTGCATAATCCTATTTGCTGCAGGCGTTGCAGTAGTTTGGTGTGTGACACAGTGTCGAAGGCTGCCGATATGTCCATGAATACAAGCAGGAATCCATTCTTTGTTGTCTCTGCCTTTTAAGAGATTGTCAAAGAGGGGAAGTAAGTAGTGTGTCAACTCTGTGTTGGGGTTTAAAACCATGCTGGTGGATGTCCAGTGGAGCCTTGGTGTCAATATGGTCTTGTAGTTGGTGTTGTACTGTTTTTCAATGATTTTTGTGAGGAAAGGTAGACTGGAGATAGGGCGGTATGATTTTGGTTCAGAGAGGCTGAGGCTGTTGCCTTTATGTATCGGTATTATCATGGCGTGCTTCAGAGTTTGCGGCATGTATCCTTGTTGGTGTGAATCTTTGACGATTTTGTGAATGTGATGGGAGAGCTGGGTTTTAGTGGCTTTGATCCAAGCTACTGGGCATGGGTCTGATGGTGAGGTTGTTGTGTTGAGGCTACTCATTATATCCTCAATTTGTTGTTTTGATGGTATGCTGAAGTCTTCCCAGGTTTGATGCTTCTCTATCGCTTCATGGTCATCCGTTTGCGGTGCGGTGGAGCATGTTAGGGTGTTTTTCGATTTTATGTAGTCTGCATATTCCTGCGGGTTAAGATGGAGGGTATCATGTTTTGTAGTGTCCTTGGTTAGTGTTTGGTCAGTTCTAAATAGTTCTCTTGGTTTGTTGATAGAATTCATGATTAGGTTGGTATGGTGTTGCTGTTTACCTTCATTTATTAGATTGTTGTATTCCATTTGCTTGTCTCTGTATTGAATTTGGGAGTCTTGTGATTTGTTTCTCCTCCATTTTCTCTCCAGTTTTCGGAGGGTGCGTTTTGCGTCTCTAATATCAGTTGAGTATCAGGGGGCATTGGGTCTCCTGTGTGTTTGTGCTTCTGTACTTGTAGGGGCTGATGCTGCATTTGATATTATGGAGTTCCATTTCTCTATGCCCAGGTCAAGGTTTTCATAATCTTGCTGAAGTTGTGGTTCGATTTTGTCTATGAATGCTTCTTTTTTGAAGGCCCTAAATCTCCTAGTTATGGTCTCATTTTCCTTGTGTTGGATGAGGTCATTTAGGCTTAATGTGAATTCAATTAGATGGTGATCAGACCAAGGAACCGGTGTGATTGTTGGTGTTGTGGTCTTGCCCTGATCCACCAAGTGCTTTGGGATAAACGCCATATCCGGAGTTGTACCATGTTGGGGTGTTGATAGACCTGGCACACCTCATGTTGTAGTGGCTGCACTATGTTTACTTTAAGTCGTACAATGTTGAAGTTCCACTATGTTCAGCACGTGTTGCAATAAAGTAACTGCCAACAAGCACAGTGACCTAGTCTTCTTCCACAAACGTCACTCCTCCCTCATCCACCACAACGCATGCTTGGCACAGCTAGGGAGGCACCAGGTGTGGCTGACGCATTCTGCTTGTCCATGGAGAAAGCGAGGTTATTTACCTGTAACGGGGGTTCTCCATGGACAGCAGGATAAGTCAGCCACACAATCCCACCCACCTCCCCTAGACGAGGTCGGCCTAAACTGGCACGCAGCCTAGCCGGAAAAGGTGAAGCTGGGGACATACCGGCTGGGCTAGGGGTGGGCCGGTGATGTGGGACTACCTGCACATGCTCAGAAAGGCTCACCTTTCTAAGCTCTGGAGAGCACTTCTGTCTATGGTGCCACCCGGAGGACGTCACCAGGTGTGGCTGACTTATCCTGCTGTCCACAGAGAACCCCCGTTACAGGTAAGTAACCTCGCTTTATCATTTCATGCATTTTCACCTTTGTCTCTTAGGGACCTAAGGGGGAGGGGTGCAGGGGAGGAAAGGGATCTGGTTTTGTATGTCTGGGAGCATAAGTTGGGTGTGTTACTTTGTGTCTCAGTCAAACCCTCAACTATTAGGGGAATGAGCACAGCTCATGCTTCCCAAGCCAGGTTGACTCTGCAGGACCAGATCCCAACATCCTGCTTTCAGCCGTAGAAGTTGGAATTTGGTCGAAGCAGGTCTGCGTTCGGCTTGGTAGACCCTGTTTGTTTCTCCTTCCCCTTGTTTTGGAACCTTAACTGTCACTCTTCAGACACGTGGTCAATCTTTCCTCTCTTCTGCTTTTCTTTCACAGACCATCTGCAGATCTTGGTGAAGAAGAAAGTGGCGGTTTTCATGATGTCTCAGAAGGGTAACATCCTTACTTTTTTCTTTATAATGACCTTCACCTTCTCCATAATCCTTCTGTTTTCTGGTGAGCGGATTAGTCGACAAGGGAAATTGCTTTGGGATACCTACTCCACATTAAATGCAGGTCCCAAAGCCCGAAGCACAGAGGACAGCAAGAGTACCGAGGAATGCAAGGTCCAGAAGAAAAGGAAGGGCATGTGGACAGTGAATTCCATTGGCCGTTTGGGCAACCAGATGGGACAGTATGCCACTCTGTATGCACTGGCAAAACTCAATGGCCATGAAGCCTACATCCAGCAGGAAACCCACAACTGGCTGGCCCCTATATTTAAGATCAGCCTTCCAATGTTACATACAGATGTGGTCAGGAAGATACCCTGGAGGAATTTCTGGGTCCATGACTGGATGTCGGAGGACTATAATCACATTGAAGGGGAGTATGTGAAACTCACCGGCTACCCCTGCTCGTGGACCTTCTACCACCACATTCGCGAGGAGATCCTCCAGGAGTTCACCTTCCATGACTTCATCAGGGATGAGACCAACAAGTATTTAGAGGAGGTGAAAGGGACCAGGAGGAACGCCACCTTTATCGGGGTCCATGTGAGAAGGGGGGACTACCTCATTGTCATGCCCAATTCTTGGAAAGGTGTTGTGGCAGACAAGGCCTACCTGGATAAAGCGATGGACTATTTCCGTAGCAAGTATCAGGAGCCTGTCTTTGTAGTGACCAGCAATGGGATGCCCTGGTGCAAGGAGAACATTAATGCCTCCAAGGGCGACGTCTACTTCTCTGGGGATGGGGTAGAGTCCTCACCCAGGAAGGACTTTGCCCTCCTTGCCCACTGTAATCACACTATTATGACCATTGGCACCTTTGGCTACTGGGCAGGCTACCTGGCAGGAGGGGAGACCATTTACCTCACCAACTTCACTCTACCAGACTCTCGATTCTTGAATGTCTTCCATTACGATGCTGCCTTCTTGCCGGAATGGATCGGAATCCCTGCTGACCTTTCACCTCTTCTTGAACTGTCAAGAAACAATGCAAAACATTTGAAGAACTAACAGACATCACCCTGAAAAATTTAGCAAGCTCAGGTTTACTTACTGGAAATATTTTCACTGTGAAACATCAAAAAATGATGCACAATGAAACACTGGTTCCTGGACCACCCTCTGTCTCCCCCCACCCCCAAATTAAATTGCCCATTGCATGATGTAAATTTCAGATTGAACCTGAGGACATCCAAGCATGAATGCAGCACAGAGAGCTGCAGAGAGACTTTGGAAGAGGACGCAAAGACACCACAATTGGGAGACAGCAGCAATAGCTGAACAAAGAGATGGGGAGAGGGATCCGTTTATAAGCCAAGAGCATTAACAATAATAACTAATATTTTTATTCCATTAGCATATAAAATAATTTTTTTGTGATTAGAAAATATAGGAACTTCACGGGAGGGAAAGACAGACAGGTGCGAAAGGTAATGTTACTCTGTCAGGTAACGGGTTGTGGTTTAATCTGGGAAATGACCACGAGAGGGCAGCACCGAACCCGTCTCCTATTGAAGGATGATTGCCAAGGCAATGGCGCCCTCCTGTGACCAAGCTTGGAATAGCGTCCGCAAGCCTCCAGAAGTGAAATGGGGGGTGCAGATGCTGAATGCAGAGTGACTAATGAGTTAATTGATTGCTCTTTTTAATTGGATCTCTTCTGTTTTGTTATTGCATTTTTTTGAGGGAATAAGCTGCTTTCAGTTCCTATAGTTGGGGAAACATACCAGTTTCTATAAACATGATATAAACTTAACACATTTCTTGCCCTGCTTTTAGGAATTTCCTCAAGTCTGAACAGAAGGAGCAAAAGATGGCAAAACGCCAGAAAATATAAGCGAGTCATACAACGCTTTCCTTCCAATGATCCCCTCTGATGATCACATTCTCATTTATTTGTTGTGCATTCCAGTTGGCTAATACTCCTGTCCAGGATATTTCATGCAGATAAGGACTTAAGTCCACCTCGCCTGCCCAATTTCATTCCTGGTGAAGTGCCAAGGCCCAGCTCAGCCCCCCCCCTCACTTCCTCATAACTAGTTATCTTCTGTGCTTCTCTCGAGCTTTCTTGACTTCTGTCACTGTTTTTGGCCAAGAGCCCATTTCAGGCATCCGCTTCCCTTGCTATTAGGAGATATTTCTGGAGTGTACTCCTCAGTCGATCCTCTTGCCCTAGGACTGTCTCTTTCCTCAGACGGAGGTTTTCTTCCTGTGCCCTATTTATACGTTTGAGGTATTCAAATGTCTCGTCCTATTCCACTATCTCATCATTCCTCTGATTCAGTGCTTCTCAACCTAAGCACACCAAGGCAGTTGGGTTTTCGAACTTGCCACAAGGAATACGCGTGAGATAGATTTGTACACAATGGGTCTTCTATATATGCAAATCTCTCTCATACATATTGATTGTGGTAATTCTGAAAACTCATCTGGTGAGGTGTAGTCTCCCCTCCATTTCGATTGCCTTCCTCTGGGCTACTCCTATCTATCTCTATCCCTGCAGATCTGGCCTCAGCCTTGGCAAAATTTATGGTTCTCCTTCTGTCTCCCACCATTTCCATTACAAAATAACCTCCTTTCTCATCGAGTAAGTGATTGACTTCTCCTCTGAGTGAATTATATTTCCCAACCAGCACCTGTCTTCTATATTTCCAGTCCAGCACCCTCGCACCCACCCCCAGGCTGCTCGGTTTAGCCCTGAGCTCCTACGTAGGACAGTATTGAAAACTTTCTTCTGAAATTCAAGAGAACAACATCCTGTGCCCACACCCAACCTAATTCTCTGGTGCATCAAATGGTAAAAATCAACCAGATTCATTTGGCAGGATCAGTGCCTGGTAAAGCTGCACCGCCTTAGATCCTAGATTATAGATACTACACTACGTAACATGTGTTTAGACCATCTTCTCAGTTTAGTACATGTTGCTCAAATTCATTTCCTCTACAAACACAAATCCTTTCTTTCAGTAGCTTCTCCATGAACCTTTCAAGCATGGAGGTAAAACTAGACATATTGTGTGTTCCAACCTCCTTTTTACTACCCCCTTGTAAAGATGAAACCATCCACCCTTCTCCCATCCCGTGGACTACTCTTCTCTAAAGTTTTTTTTAAAGCACTCCTTTCCCTTCCCACCATCTTTCGATTTTCCCATGTCTTCTTCATCACGTCCTTTGTTCGGGGATCTCGTTTTACTTTTCCTATGCTAATCTTTTTGCCATTACTTTTCATTCTCCTCCTTGAAAAAATAAGCTGATAGGTCTTTGCTTTAAGTTAACAAACATGTTTTGCTTGCTTAGCTTTGCCCACTCCACCCACCACCAGCATTTCCTTAAGGGAGTTCTCTATTCTACTAAGGTTGGTAATATCGAGGTCCTGGTCTGAACCCTCTCTCCTTTGCTATTCTATTAACACTGATAAAGATGGGGCCCAGTATTCCAAGTCTCCTAACCTTGAAGGTTATGCGTCTAAAACGGACTAGACTGTAAGATCTGATGAGCAGGGATCTTCTTTTACATGTGCCAATACAGTACCACGTACACCTTGTAGCGCTTTACAAATGATAAGAAGTCGTAAGTAGTAAATTTACTAGGCCTGAATGCCTAACGGATGGACCAAGGGGAGGTTGATTCCGTTGGGCAGATGGATGCCCAATTACCTTCTCTGTGCAAGGTAACAAAACTGGCTCACATAGAGGGAGGGTTTATCACCCCCTTCCAATAAACCACACCTTGTGCAAATTATACTCGTACTTGGCCCCATATTCTCACAGATTTTCCTTACAAAAATAATCCTTTATTTCTTTCTTATATTACAGAAGTAAGCATACAGGAAGCATAACAAAACTAATTAAATACAAAGTAATTGGGAGAATTTCTCTCACCCTCTCCTTAAAAGTAAAACACTTTTCTTTCTGCTTTTTCTGTTACAGTTATAAAGTAATTAAGAGATTTCCTGTTCATAGACAGATCCTAGCACAGTGAGAAAGGATGATATATGGTTCCTAGCTACACTCAAAGATAAACTAATGAAATCCTTCCACACAGACAGATGCACACAGCACAAAGAATCAGAATCATACCCAATTGCTCGTTTGCAGACATACAGTGGAAATTTGCAAGCCACCTTCTTCAGAAAATGGAGTGCAATAAAGGTAAAAGGAAAAGACCACTATGATTTTCAAAAGAAGTAGCTGAAAAAAGAGGGAGGCCTTCATGAAATACAAGAGATCACAGAGAGGAAGACAGGCATCTATATTTGGAAAAACTTAGAGAAGCTAGCAAAGTAGTCAGGAAAGCAAAGATTCGAAAAGAGGAGTAAATTGCTAATGCAATAAAAGGGGGGGGGGATAAGACATTTTTCAGATATATTAGTGAGAAGAGGAAGGACAAAAGTGGTATTGTCAGACTCAAGGGTGCAGGGGAGGAATATTCAGAAGCTGATGAGGATAAAGCGGAATTGCTTAACAAATATTTCTGTTCTGTGTTCACAGATGAAGAACCAGGAGCAGGACCTCAGAAAACACCCACAAACAGGAACAGAAGTGAGGGACATCTTGAACAATTTTCAGTAGACTGTGTTTGTGAGAAACTAGCTAAACTTAAAGTAGAAAAGTGATGGGATACACCTTAGAATACTGGGGGACGTTCTAGCAGCTCCACTGACTGACCCTTTCAATGCCTCGTTGGAGTCAGGAGTGGTGCCAGAGGACTGGAGAGAGGCACATGTGGTCCCTTTACACAAAAGCGGAAGTAAGGATGTGGTTGAAAACTACAGGCCGGTTAGTTTAACTTCGGTGGTCAGTAAAGTATTGGAAACGCTGCTGAAATAGAAAATAGTGAGGTTTCTGGAGTCCAGCGGATTACAGGATCCGAGGCAGCATGGATTCACCAGAGGCAGGTCTTGTCAGACAAATCTGATTGATTTCTTTGACTAGGTGACCAGGGAGTTGGACGGAAGGAGAGCCCTAGATGTGGTGTATTTAGATTTCAGTAAAGCATCTGACACTGTTCCTCACAGGTGACTTATAAACAAACTGAGCACCTTAAGGATGGACCCCAAAGTTACTGCTTGAGTTAGAAATTGGTTGAGTGGGAGGTGGCAAATGGTATAGGTAAATGGAGCTAACTCTGAGGGGAAGGATGTTACCAGTGGTGTGCCCCAGTGATCTGTCCTTGGTCCAATTCTTTTTAGCATCTTTGTTAGTGATATAGCGGAAGAGCTGTCGGGTAAGGTTTGCCTCTTTGAGGATGATGCCAAAATCTGCAATAGAGTAGACACCCAGGAAGGTGTAGATAACATGAGGAGGGATCTAGCTTAGCTTGAAGAATGGTCTAGAATTTGGCAGCTGGGATTTAATGTTAAAAAATGTAAGGTCATGCATTTGGGCTGCAGCAATCCAAGGGAGCAATATAGTATAGGGGGTGAAGTACTTTTGTCCACTAAAGAAGAGCGGGACCTAGGCGTGGTTGTGTCTGATAATCTTAAAGTAGCTAAACAGGTAGAAAAGGCGACGGCAAAAGCTAGAAGGATGCTTGGGTGCATACAGAGAGGAATGGCTAGCAGAAAAAAGGAGGTGATAATGCCTCTGTATAAGTCTTTGGTGCGACCTCATTTGGAGTATAGTGTGCAATTCTGGAGACTGCACCTTTAAAGGAATATAAACAGGATGGAGTCGGTACAGAGGGTGGCTACTAAAATGATTAGTGGTCTTCATTATAAAGCATATAAGGACAGACTTAAGGATCTTAATATGTACACCTTAGAGGAAAGGCGGGATAGAGGTGATATGATTGAGATGTTTAAATACCTCCGTGGTATAAATGTTCAGGGAGAGAGCCTCTTTTGATTGAAAGCAAGCTCTGCTACTAGGGGACATGGGATGAGGGTGAAAGGGGATAGACTCGGGAGTAATATTTGGAAATATTTCTTTACGGAAAGAGTGGTGGATCCGTGGAATAGTCTCCCAGTGGAGGTGGTAGAGATGAGGACAGAAACTGAATTCAAAAAAGCATGGGACCAACACAGAGGATCTGTAAAGGAAAAAAAGGACTATTGTAGTTGATATGGAAGGACAGACTAGATAGGGCATGTGGTCTTTTTCTGTCCTCATGTTTCTATGTTTCTGACAGTTTTTACACTAGGTCCCACGCTAAGCTGGCATATTTAGGCTTGTGATGGCTTCTCTCTTTGTGCCATGTAGATAATAGTGTGTTTTTCTCACATTTCTTCATCTGATGTCACCTAATACCTCTAGCAACTCACGGAGCACATCAAATGCCAATGCCGGCGATTTGGACAACATTTTAGATGTTCAGTGTTAACCCTTTCCCACTGGCTCTCACGCTAAATTATTTTTTTAAAATTTCACTAAACTTCTACATTTAGGAGCTCAAAATGTGGGTGGCAACAGGGCGGATTTAGAGCAGGGAAAAGGAGTTAGGAGGCCAGCACTAGGCACCTAAATTAGGTTCATAAATTTAGGCAAACGAACGGCAGGCCTCAATTCAGCAGCATAAATGTTCAACTCCTGAATTAGGATTTACATCTGAAACGCAGGTGCCTAAGTGAGGCTGAAAATAGGGCACACATTTAGGGGTTCAGCTTTTGCACCTGTCTGCCGCTCTAGCCCTGAGAAACACTTCCTCCATTTTAAAATGGCAGGGCCGGTATTATCTGTGCCCCCCCCCCCTTCAGTTCTGCTACTATAGGCTGGAGGAAAATTTCCTGAAAGGAAGTAAAGGTGAGAGGAAACCAGGTTCTGCTTCGGACTTCCCAACTTTCTTTCTTTTTCTTTTTTGTAATTTGACAATTTTTATTAACTTCACCTCAAACCACACCAAACCATGTACATCTCTGCCCAGTTCAGCTTCTAAAACATGTTCCTTGTTTTCCAATCATAGTCGACTTTTTATACAAAAGGAAAGGACTCTGTAATACTCTTATCGCAGGGCTGTTTAACAAAAAAAGAACCATTTTTAAATTAGAATATTACCTTCAATTTAACATAAAATTAACTTTATAATTAATTGAACTTGGGTTTAAAATGGCTTAAAATTGAAGTTGCCTCCCCTTTCCACATTAATGGGGAATAATACCCTGCAATTCTTCTAAGGACTCTTCCACCCTTATTGACGCCCTCTTCCTTAGCCAAGGTCCTTCCCCCTGCTAAGAGCCTCATCTCCCCCCCTTTTTTCCGCCCATTGTTTGAAATAACTCCATATCTTGTTTCTCTAATCTATATATTTCATGGAAATGGCTTTCCCACCCCTCCATACCCAAGGGTGTTGCCCCCTTCCATTTCCGAGCTGTTTCTCTCCTTGCTGCAATTACACCATCCTAATTAATATTCCCTGTTCACCCTCCCCCCAAATGCCCAATAGTACGTTTCTTTTCCCCAAGCTGTCTCGTGACTTAGCATCTGGACCACTTCCTTTTGCACCGCTCCCCAAAAGGCTCGCACCTGTGGGCAATCCCACCATATATGGCAATAGCTACCCACTTGGTCGCATCCTTAATGCCCCGACGATGCAACCTATCCGGGCAAATGTACCATCTATAAAGCATTTTGTAATTATTTGCTACGTTCTTAACATCTATTTGACCCTCCGTCAGTCCTTTATATACTCCCCTCCAGTCCTGACCGTCTAAAAGGTTCCCCAAATCTCACCCCCAGTTTCTCTGGAATAGCACCTGCTTTTGCTCTTCACCTCCAACAAAAAGCGGTATATTTTGGATATCACCTTTCTCCTTGTTGCTGAGACCCTACAAAGCTTCTCAAACTGCGTTAACTATCTATTATCTGGACCCAGTCTTTCCCCCTCAGCCAGCGTCTCACTTGCAAGTAACCATACAAGTCCTGCTTCTGCAACTGATATTGTGATTGTAGCTCCTCAAATGAATCTGTTATCCCTTGAGAACACAAGCTGATAGATAGTGTGCAATCCCTTCTGTTCTCACTTCTTAAACAGTGGGTCCTCCAACCCAGGAGGGAACCCCCAATGATATCTTATTGGTTGTAATAATGATTTCCCTTCCCACAACTTCACACCACAAATCCTCTATGTATGGCATTCCATGGGGTGGACTTTACTCATGTCCTATCCTGCTTCGTAATGGGCACCCCTGAGAGTCCCCTTGTACCATCTTTACCCACTTTTGCTCCTCTTCCTCCTGTCACCATACAACGTTCGCCAATTGTGCTGCCACATAGTACCCATGTACTTTAGGAACCGCCAGGCCTCCCTCTTTCCTTGTTTGATATAAGACCTGCCTCGCCACTCTTGACAGCCTGTGCTTCCAAATGTAGTGAAGTGTTTTCCTTTGTATCGCTTCTAGGGCTGCCTTTGGGACTGGAATTGGTGAGGTTTGGAAGAGATATAGCATCCTGGGGAGAATTGTCATCTTTATGCTGGCAATCCTCCCCAACCAGGACATTAGGTAGTTCCGCCACCGTTGTCGATCATCTGCTATTTATTTCCATGTCAGTACATAGTTTACCTGATACAGTTGTGCAATGTCCCCACTCAGCTGAATTCCTGAGTAACGTGGGGCCCCTTAATCCAACGAAAGGCATATTCTCTTTCCAAATCACGTCTCTCTTCCTTCCCCACTGTTAAGTTCAGCGCCTGTTTTTTCCATATTTCCTTTGAAACCCGAAACTTCCTGATACTCTGCTAGTTCTTCTTGCAGAGCTCCTAGAGATATCCGTGGATTTGTTAGGGTAAGGAGAATATCATTAGGAAACAATGATATCTTATATTCCTGACTTTGGATTCGTATGCCCCCAATTAAGTTATTCCTACTTATGTGAGAGGCAAAGGGTTCCACTGAGAGTTCAAAAAGCAAGGGAGACAATGGGCAACCTTTCCTCGTCCCCCACTGCAATGTGAAGAAGGGGGAATATCCCCCATTCACTTTAACAGCTGCATAAAGGACTTGCATAAAGGACTCTCACTTTGCATAAAGGACTCTCACTCACTTGATCTAACTAACTATCTCCAATACCCATCTTCCTCATGGTGGCCCACAAAAAATCCCAATCCACCCTCTCAAACACTTTCTCCGCATTGATAGCCGCAATCAGTCTCTATCTCGTCTAATGCGCCTGCATAAGTTGATCACTCTTTTGACATTATCTCCAGCCACTCTCCCTTGCACGAATCCTGTCTGATCGGAATTAACAAGCTGCGTTAAACATCTACCGAGTCACGCTGCAAAGATGCGTGCCAAAATTTCCGCATCCAAGTTAATAAGGGAGATCGGCTTGTATGAGGCACACTTAAAAGCATCTTTCCCTGCCTTCAATAATACACTGATTCCAGCCTGCCCCGTTGACTCTGGTAAATCCCCCCTCCCCTTCCTGCACTCCATAATAAATTTCCAATTGGGTTCTAAAATACTTGTACACCTGAACTGTAAGACCATCTAGTCCGGGGGCTTTCCCATTTATCAAACTTGCAATCGCCCTTTCTAGCTCTTCCAAAGAGATCGGCCGGTCTAACTCAACTTGGTCTTCCCCCTTCATCTTGGGGAGCTCTGTTTGTTCCAAATAGGCCTCAGTACATACCTTACTCCGGTCCCCCTCAGTCTGATAAAGCTCAGAATGTTACTCTTCCCTTATCTCCTTGTCACTGTACGCCCCCGCCCCCTCCTTCTTTAACTTCCCTACCGCGAGTTGAGCCTGTTGCTTATCACCATGTTCATAGAATCTTTGTCTCGCACATTGTAGCTGGAAGGCTATTGAAGCTGCATTTAGCTCACGTATCCGGGAGCATAGTAATTCTATACTTCCCCTCTCTCTCTCCCCTCTGCTGCCTCTCCAAGTCTTTCAAGGTGTATATCGCCTCCTCCAATGCCAATTTATGAGCTCTTTTCTTCCGAGCGCCCCATTTAATAAACTTTCCTTGCATGTGTGCTTTAAAGGCATCTCAGACAATGTCTGCAGTAACTTCCCAGAGGAGCTTTTCCGTCTCTCTGGTTATATCCGTCACTATCTCTGGGCCTTTCAGTAGGTTTTCATTCATTCACCAGTATCCGGCACCCTACCTTCTGCCCTCCCTTATCTATCTCCATCCATATTGTCTCATAGTGGACCACAAGATTGGCTCATAATCTATCTGTACTATGCTCTCCATTAAGGCTAAGGGAACTAGTATCTATTCGCGCTGATGCCTTATGAGACGGCGAGTGAAATGAGTATATCCCGCTATTGGGTTGCACTTCCCTCCATCCATCAGCCAAGCGCCGAAGAGGTAATAAATTCCTCAGCCTCTGCCTTGCTCTTCGTTCCCCTCCTCTTCTCCTCCCAGAGCTGTCTAGCTTGGGGGACAACACTGTATTAAAGTCCCCCATCACTAATACCTCCCCTGCCAGCAATTCCGTGATCGCCACAACTAATCGTTCAAAAAAACCTCTCCCTGCTGCGTATTCGGGGCATACACGTACATGATGGTAATACACTGCCCTGCAATGCCTCATATCTTCCCCCCTCATCTTTTAGAATCCCCCAATTCCTCAAACGCTATTGCATCTCGCACGAGAATAGCTGTCCCTCCCGATTTTCCCCTCTCCTCTTTTAGAAGCACAATAGCTCTAGTGAAAGTACTTATCCCTCTGTCTCCCTCGGTCTGAAATGTGTTTCTTGTACACAGGCCGCATCCAAGTGCAGTCTGTGAATCTCCCTAAAGAAAAGGCTGCGCTTCCCAGGAGTGTTCAGACCCTCAGCCCCCCTCCATTTCCCTTGTGTGCCTTTTCCCCCTCCACTTGCCCCCTTCCCCTGATCCTTTCCCCTCTCCCCTCTTCTCCCTCCCCCCATCCCCTTTGGCTCCTGCTGCCTCATTCCCACGGGCAGATCCACTCCCTGGAGTAAGTGATGTGTTGCCTCCCTCACTCCTCTTCCCCTCCCATCCCCCAACTGTGGTCTCATCATCTTAACATTACAACCTATACCTTCCCCTTCACCCGCTCATACATAATACTCACATGCACCTAAATCCATCTGTCCACTCGCGTCTCTTAACTGTTGTCCTTTACTTCACCATCCTCGCGTTGCAATTGCTGCCCCATTCAGTCATTTGAGTCCAGGATACTCCTTGTCGGGCACGCTGATTACACTCTTGGTGGGCGCCATTTCCCCTCTGCTCTCTCCCACATGGGTGCTTTACACATGACCCTTTCTTTCTCCAGAGGAAAATCCATAGAGCTCGTTAACCCCAGTTCTTGTATCGCCGCTAGCCCCTCAGCTCTGTTGCGGCTGCATATTGTGCGTCCATCTTTTGTAATTGCCAGTGCAAATGGAAACAGCCACTTATAACGTATTCCTGCTTCCTGCAGTTTCCCTGTTATATCTCTAAGCTCTCCTCTCTTTTTCAGTGTAGTCGGTGCCAGGTTCTCACATACATCCACTTTACGGTTATTCCATGAAATGCCGCCCACTTTCCGTGCCCTCTGCAACACCTTCCTCCTTTACACTGAAGTGGTGGAAGCAGACAACAGTATTTCACCCTTGGTTCAATCTCTGCGGCCCCAGGGCCCAGTGAGCTCTATCAGTCTTTACCTCTGGGGCCCCTCCTTCCAGCCAGTGTCGTCGCCCCCTATCACTTTTCTCCCTGCTCTGGGACTCCTCTCAACCACAGGCTACTGCGGTGGCTGCGATTCTCCATATCTTCCACCTTATCCGCCAGCAACGGTCGTGAGATTTTCCATTTGAGCAATTTTAGCGCCTCCCCACCTCATGGAGGCTCGGCACACAGGTCAGCCGCTAAGGTCCCGACGTCTCCTGGCAAACTTTGCAGTTCAGATTCCACTTCCAGCAACAGCTGCTTAATGTCTCCCGATGTCAGAGTCTCTCCATCCTCTAACTCTGAACTACTTTCTCTTCCGCCCTTTTCCATCTCCACCTGATTCCGCCCCATGTCACCCAGCGCCATTTGAGCCTCCTTTCTTGCTGGGGCCGCTTTGGGGAAAGTAAAGTTCTTAATGTCCACTTTTTTCTCCCCTGCCATACAACTGTGCTTTCCGCGCTTCACTGGTGAGTGTTCCCTGATCTTTATTACGTGACCAGTGTTTATTTTAATTTTGCTTTCGGGGTTGGGGGGCTCTCTCTTCATGCCGCCATTACCCTCGCTGTTGTTACTTCCTCTCTAACTTTTTTTCTTGTTAATTAGACAGGAACAAGTTGGAGATGTGGCCATTCTTCCTTTATAATCTATCTCCTGCCCCAGTATTTCTGGTCCCTGCCTGTAGCTCCCATTGACACAGGCCTCTGAGTCTATCATATGTGTCTAAATCTCCAGAACAGACACAGTAGCAAAAATCTGAGCTCAGGAACGGTTGTGGAGGAAATGGGAACCTTCCAAGGCTGTGGGTCCATACAGGGGTCCCTAAAAGTCTGATACAATACCAGAGACCACACTGGTCCCTTCTGAAGTTTCAGAGCAGGAATCAGGCTTTAGACACTGGTTTTATTGGGGGGAGAACATAAGAACATAAGATATGCCATACTGGGTCAGACCGAGGTCCATCAAGCCCAGTATCCTGTTTCCAACAGTGGCCAATCCAGGTCATAAGTATCTAGCAGTCTCCCCAAAAGACAGGTTTCTCAATGCTTGTACTGGGTCAAGTAGTGATATCCTGGGTCCCTTTTAAGAATGGTTTATGGACCTTTCCTCCAGGAACTTGTCTAAACCTTTTTTAAACCCAGCTACACTAACAGCCTTTACTACATCCTCCAGTAACAAATTCCAGAGTTTGATTACACGTTGAGTGAAAAAAAATATTTTCTCTTATTAGTCTTAAATCATTTACCCTGTAGCTTCATTGCATGTCCCCTAGTCTTTCTATATTCTGATAAGGTAAACAATCGATCTACGTTTACCTGTTCCACTCTGTTCATTAATTTATAGACTTCTATCATATCTCCCCTCAGCCGTCTCTTTTCCAGGTTAAAGAGCCCTAACCTTTTTAGCCTTTCTTCATAGGAGTATCCTTCCATCCCCTTTACCATTTTGGTGGCTCTTCTCTGAACCTTTTCTAATAACGTTATATCCGCTTTAAGATACGGCGACCAGAATTGCACACAATATTTAAGGTGTGGTTGAACCATGGAACGACACAGAGGCATTATAATATCCTTTGTTTTATTTTTTATTCCTTTCCTTATGATAGGGGGAGAGAAGGGGCTAGAGTTGAAATCTATGGAAATTCTAATTAAATAGAACATTCATAATTGCAGGGAATTCTTATTGCAGGACAAAAATAGAATTTATCAGAATTACTAAAGTGAATAAGTCAGTATTTTTCAGTTTAAGCAGTGGGATTTCAACCCCTTACTTGACATACTATACTTGTCGGGGGAGGTGATGTCATTTGACCACCAGCAGCCTTGCGGATATTGGGCTCAGATATATGGAAATAGAAGTTCTGAAGGGATTAGGGTGATTTGAACTCACAACTTTTCATTAGAAAATAAGGAAGCATACCACTGGGCTGATAAGTAATATCCTTATTTTCTTCATGATTTACAAATCACATTTCTGTAGCAGAACTAAACCAATAAAGATCACAAATAACCATTTGAAAGGAAACCTCTGGTAGGTTTTGAACTTGCCACCTTGGGATGACTCAGTATCTTGCTCTTAGTCCCAAGCTACTGCAGCTCCTGACAGGAAGGTGTTGCTTAGTGGGTCTTCACTATCCTAGAGGTCTGTGGGCCTAGCGATGGAGAAAGAGAAGGTCGGAAGCACTTGTCATGTGAAATCCTCGTTGGCTTAATGGTTCCGTGCTGGGTTAGTAATCCTAAGGCTGTCAGTTCGAGTCCCAGATGGTCTAGATACCAACCTTGTCCAAGATGTGGTGTTACTGCCCCATGTGATAGAGGGAAGGTAGTTTTAGGACATTTTTGGCTATTTTTCATAGGAAAAAACAGCATAACCCTGGCTGATGGTGGCTCTCCTCAGCTATTAGGGTTTTCCCCCAATATACTTGATATGCAGGTCTATCTGACCCCCTCCTCCCCATCCACCCACACCACTTACCTGCTCTGGCCCCCACCTAGCTTCTGGCTAAGCTAGACTCGAACCCACAACCTCCTATATTGGAGTAAAGCACCTTTAGCCGCTGAGCCACCAGTCAGCCAGTTCCTAGTCTTTTACTTTTTCTTCCCCTTATACCTCTAACTCCTGGATTTGGCTCTAAAACATAGGCATCAGCTCCTCTCACCATGGGATTTGAACCCACAACCTCCTAGGTTGGAGTAAAGCACCTTTAGCTGCTGAGCCACCAGTCAGCCAGTTCCTAGTCTTTTACTTTTTCTTCCCCTTATACCTCTAACTCCTGGATTTGGCTCTAAAACATAGGCATCAGCTCCTCTCACCATGGGACTCGAACCCACAACCTCCTATATTGGAGTAAAGCACCTTTAGCTGCTGAGCCACCAGTCAGCCAGTCCCTAGTTATTTACTTTTTCTTCCCCTTATACTTCTCATACTTGGATTTGGCTCTAAAACACAGGCAGCGTCTCCTCTCAACATGAGACTCACACCCACAACCTCCTAGATTGGAGTAAAGCCCTTTGGGCACCACACCACCAGTCAGGCAGACCCTCACCATCAGCTTTTTCTCCTCCTTAGTTCTCTCATTCTCCAATCTGGCTTTAAAACAAACACACAGCTCCTCAACGCCTAGGCAGGCGCGCTTCCCACTGGGGCAATGACCCCTCAGATGCTGGATTATTTTTGTCCTCCTTATACCTGGCTCGCCCAAATTTGTCTTAAAATAAAAAGCTTGGAGACCCTGTCAGTAGAGAAGCATATTTCTCATGAAGACACCTTCCATCTACTGCGAACCAGTCTGCTTTTCCACGTCAGAATAAATACAGACACCCCATTACTTAAGGCAGCTGAATCTAAAACCCTTTTCGTTAGGGGAGGGGGTCATTGCACTGGGCCACCAATTAGCCACTAACACGATGGTTGTTTTCATTGATGTGGCTTTAAAAGCAACCCAGGCCTGTGAAACCACAAACCAACCCCGGCACGCTTCACCCTGGAACGCTCATCCCCTTGTGATACTCAACCGCTTGTCCCTCTCTCGTCTCTTCCCTGGCCTTGGTTGGAGAATAAACAGGGAAGTGGCTATAATTAAAGGATTTAAAGCCACAAGCTAGAACTGCAGAACAGAGCCTCATTCCTGGAAGTCACCACAAAGCCACAATTTCCAGCCTTTTCATTGTCAGCGGTGGAGCAGCACCTCCCACCTCTACATTCAAAATAAATCTAGCTTTCCTTCCCTTTCTATTTTTCATGTCCTCTTTTGAGATGAAAAGTGTCAGAGGTAATGTAGCAAGTGCAGGGAGCGAGGACTTATTCCAACTCCAGAAAAGAAGCAATGGCTCCCATCTAGGGTTGCCAACTGGCTCCGGATGCGACCGGCAGGCTTGATCCAGTCCTGGGCTGACTCCATTGCATATAGGGATATGTAGTTCTGATTTCTCCATTGCACGCCATAAAAAAAGAAGACTACAAGTCCCTGCATGCAATGGGGTCAACATAGGACCGGAGCAAGCCTGTCGGGCGCATCTGGAACCAGTCGTCAATCCCATCCCTGCACCGTTCAAGCGCTCAGCTCAAGCTGCCCAAACATTTGTATTAAGTGCCTAAATATCAAATGTAGGAGAGATGCTAAGGAAATATTTGAACCCAAACCAGCCAGGGCTGGTGCCACCCTTAGGCATGATTAGGCAGTCACCTAGGGGATCAGTTTCTGAGAGGCAGCAAAGTCAAAGAGCAGCAGTAATTAGAGCAAAACACTATATCCTGACAGCCAGACAAACTCTAAGAAGCAGCAGCACTTTCTATTACCTTCAGGGAGAGCGGACACACACATACATACAAAGCATATTTTATTATTTAAAAGTACAACACCCAATGATGCATTTTTACAGGATTGTTGTGGGAGGGCTGGTATTGGGAATGTGATGATTTGAGTTTTTTTATCCAAATCTAAAGAGGGGGGAGGCGGGGCATGAGGCTGTAGGTTCACTTAAGGCACCTACCACCCTGGCCCCAGTACTTCATCAGAACCAGAGGAAAAGAAAACTCTCCAGAGGGGGCAGAGAATCCCCATTACCTCTCCTCTCCACATTAATCCTGAACCTACTATGGATTTTTGGAGCTCTGCTGGAGCTTGGGACCCATCGGATGAAGTCTCAAGCCCTGAACAGACGAGGGATTCAACAGCAAGCACTGCAGAGTTCCCCAGTTCCAGGAGTGAGATATTTTCCCAGTTCTGGTTTTAAATTTGCTTTAAAATGCATTATGGCATTTGTAGTCCTTGATTTTACCCATCGGAATCAGTGCTGCAGCTCCCATAATGCATCAGAATGAGCTTGTCAGAAATCCAGGACTGGTTTAAAATCTCACTCCTGGAACTGGGTAACTTGGCAACTATGGGCATTGGGAATGCTGGAGATGGACTTTATTGCAATATCCCAGCCCGCCCCTGCCCCTATAAATCTCAGAACAGAAGGCAGAGAGAAGTCCTTCCCATTCCTCATTTATTAACAGCACTTCGAAGCCAACTCTGTCTCCCTTTAATCTTTGGGTCCCCTCTCTGTTGGCTTTAATCCATGATAGCAAAGTACTGAATGGTTAAAATAAATTGCAGCTGCAGCTCTCCCAGCTCCTCCCTCGGGTATTAAGAGGCCCACTTTCTTTGCAGGAATATAATTACCCCTCATTGAACCCTTAGAAGGAGATTAGGTGGGAATGGGATAGGCATTTGTGCTCAAACACACATTTTAAACATATGTGTGAGTTAGAACTAATGACTGCTGTCTATTCCTTACTCATTTTGTCTACAAAGAGCCCCCCCCCCCCCCCAATGAATATGAATGAAAAGCTGAGGGGTTAGATTCCCCCTCTCCTTTATCCCCAGGCAGCCTTACAGTGAGCCTTACAGGAAACAGATGTAGGGTTAGAGTACTGGCTTGCTTACCGAAAAACCAGCCTTTGATTCCTACTGACCCATAGGCAAGTCATTTAAGCCTCCATTGCCTTGGAAGAGAGGCCTCGCGGTCTACTTCTGGTCACACTGCCACGAGAACCCAGGAGCTGCTGGGTCAGCATTGACGCAAAGGCATGCATTGCATTGGTAAGGGGAAAGCAATCCTACCTGCATTCTGGAAATGCAAAACTACTGTAATTGAGCAGCACTTTTGTTGTTAAATACAGTGTCGCCCCCTTGTGGCCATGTTTTAGAATAGCAGGCTCAAAAACTGCAAAACAGACTCACGCCTTATAGCAAACGCCACTAGTAGGATTTCAACTCAGAACCACCTCCTTATAAGGTCTTGAGAAGGATCAGCACATGGAAGCTCGTTGCCTGAAACAAGGGAACCCCCTCTGAGGCCAACTGCAGTGTACGCATCATTTGCATTGGGCCTATATCATTGATAGAGTTAGGGTTGGCAACTGGCTCCAGTTGAGCCCGAGAGGCTTGATCCAGTCCTTGGTTTACCCCATTGCATGCAGGAACATGTAGTTCTGATTTCTCCATTGTACTCCATAAGAAAAAGAAGACTACAGATCCCTGCATGCAATGGGGTAAACCCAGGACTGGATCAAGCCTGTCAGGCACAACTGGAGCCAGTTGGCAACCCTAGATAGAGTTAATGCATTTTTATCATCTCATTCCTTTAAAGGGATCTTTGCTGAGGTGATGTATGTACCTGAGACATTAGTCAACATACAAACCTCAAGAGAAACCCCTTCAAATTACTCTTCAAACACAGGTTCTATGGAGAGGGCAGATGCTTGGAGAATCTTGCTTCAACTCAACCGTTTGGAGGGCCAATGTCTCATCAAAACAGGGCAAGCCCTTCTACTTGGCAAACTCAGCAAGCCCCTAATTTATTTTGGTGGGGGCAGGGCTCACTGAGCTTGCAAATGCTTTCCACCCCCCTTTTAAGAATCAGTCACTAACATTTTGAAACTTCACAGCCAATATTTTCAACAGTTATTGGGGGGGGGGGGGATGCTGGATAGGTGGGGGAGATAGAGGGGTTATAGAGAGGGTGAAAGGAGCAGAGAAGATGAAGGGTCTGAGGGGGTGGAGGGAGAGAGAAGGCACTGGGTGGGTGAGTGAGAAAGAGACGCTGGGCACTGGGGTCAGGGGGCAATAGGAGAGGACTGCTGGGCAGAGAGGAAGAAGGCAGTGTTGTGTCAAAGTCACAGAAGGGGGCGCTGTGCTGGATCGAACCTCTGCCAGCATAGGGAGTGCTCGACTGGAGCTGCGGGTGGTAGGTAAGCTGGCAGAGGAGGGGGGGGGGTGCAAGGTTGAACTTTCACCTAGGGCCCCCTAACACCAAGCCTATGTCACGGCAAGTAGGAGATGGAAATCTCCCTCTTATGCACTTAAGAGTGTGCCTAGTCAATTTTTATACACACAAGGGTGATGTTCACAGTACATCTCTTAGACATGTAAGATACCAGAGCAGTTTTTGCCCTGGACACGAAGGGGGAAATTTTATAAGGAGCCGCCTGAATTTACACGCAAACAGCATCTGTAGATTGCGGTCTCTTAGTCATTTACATGGGTTCGAAGTGACTGAGGCATATAAATGGCTTCTTAGAAAAAAACGACTAGCGTGATAGTTTGTGTTGCAGGTACTTTCACTGTGGGTGTGCACACGGGCAGCGTTTGGGCTGGCGTCAGTGATCACGCTTTAACGTGTGCACACACATTCACACTTACAGAGTCAAATAGGCGGGCACTTGACTTTAGAAAGAGGTGTAAAACACGCACGTGAAAACGCAGATTAGGTGCTGCTTTAGAAAATTACCCTTAGAGGGGGAGTGGGAGAGGAGGTTGGAAAAATGAACCCAAACAACTTAAGAAAGGACCTTTTTTTTTCTTTAAATACAAGCAGGATAGAGCCCTTTACACTGGGAGAATCAACTCCAGAGTCAGAAGTGGTATCAAGCCACAAAAAGGCCCAGAGACACCATTAAATATACAATTCATACATAAATACACCAGTTACAATAAACATCATGGAAAAATAGTCTACCCTGATCTTAGGCGCACAGTGAAGTTGAGAACGTATTGTGGGAAATTTTCATATGAAGGAAAGTAGTTTTGCCTTTACCAGATCCCTTGCCCAAGCCTCAGTGCCTCTCATCCGATATCTGTTACCCAGGATGCCCCTCGGTCTTCCTCAGGCTCTCGCCTCCTCCTCCAGTGCTTCGTTCAGGGGTTTTACCAGGCAGGTTAGAGCCCCACAGTGACATCCTTACACAGGGGAAGGGGGAGAGGGCCAATTTGAAAATTATCTCTCCTGCCACCGTGCCCCTTACTGCCTCTTGACCCAAGGTATGGTGAGAAAGGAGCCCAGGGGAGACTGAAAAACTTCAAAACCTCCCCCCGGATGGGTCCCTGCTGTCTGCTAGGTTAACCAGTAATACGGTAGGTACCGCACCAGGGGAATGTGATACATAAGAAGACAGACAGGAAACTATATAGTTATTGCAAAGTTATCATATGAAATCACAGGTGGTTTTCATTCCATTTTTTCTCCACAATACTTGAGTCTTGATTGGTCACAGCGGAGAAAATCTGACTGGGGGGAGGGGCAAGGAATGGGGTCCTTTGAGCCCCCTGGGATGAAGGTCCTCAAAGAACAGCACCCCTTGTGGTCATTCTCAGGCATGGTCGATGGTTAAAGTGCACAGAGTCAAGCTCATCCTTGCATGCAGGAAAATCAGTCGCTGTTCTGAACCTACGACCTCTGTCTGAAGGGTCTGAAAGAGAGTATACCAGCTCAAGAAATAGCACAGGAAGGCACTGTACCCCTATGTTAGCAAGATTCGGGAAAACTCCTTCCCTGCATGGTGCTTGCATTCTTGTAAGAGGAGTGTACACCCACGACAAAGATTGGATGCTGGGGAACGACCTCCGAGCTGACCACAGGGTCCTGGAATTCAGGCAGATGCAGGAATTTCTTGCCACAAAGTTGGCTGCGGTGTCTCAGAGGAGGGCCAAGCTGCTGGGAATACATTTGTGGGTCATGGGAGCTAGCCCTGGTACCACTGGTGAGAGCTGGTTGGAGAAAGGAGGGTTGCAGTAGAAGAGAGAGAGAAATCTCTGTCTTGTGAAATTAACAGCTGGTCCTATCTCCAATCGAGACACCAGAATTATGCAACAGGCAGGTAGCTCTGTGCTGTGTATATTTATATAGACTGTACATAGATATGTTCTTTGTAGGACAGGGAATTTTGTATAGTCAAAAGTTTTAGCCAAACGTCAGTCCTCCTTCCTCCATCTCGGTATCCACTTTCTTCTTCTGTTTCTCCATTACGGCCTCCAATTCTGAGATTTTCCTGGAATCCTGCACGGGCGAGAGGAGTGGTAGGTGTTTGTGAACTGAAGGGTGCATGCATGCAGCACAGCCAGGGGCGAGCCCACACAGAAACATGCCTCTTACCTCTAGGAACGACTTCTGCACCATAATTTGGCTGTAGACACGAGCTCCTTCTTCAGGGCTCACGGCTTTGAACTCATCTTTCTGCAGGGAGAAGAGCTGAGCTCCATTGAGCACACCAAAGGAATTTACTGTCCTGAGCAGAGAGAACAGAAGACATGCTTACCCTAAAAATTGATTCTGGAAATGTCCATCAGTCATCGGCCAGGAGACCTTTCAACCACCTACCAATCATTGCCCAATAGATCTTACAACTATCCAACAATCACCCACCAATCATAGACCCCACGACCTTTCAATCTCTTACCAATTTCCATCCAGGAGATTCTACAGTCACCCACCAATCACAGACTAAGGGACCCTTCAACCATCTGCCAATCATCATCTAGGAAACCTTTCAATCACCTCCAGTCACCGTCCTGGAGATCTTACTACCACCCAACAATCACAGACCTGGATAAACAACTACCTATCAATCAAAAACCAACAGACTATATTACCACTCACCAATCAAAGCATGCAAGGAGATTATAAAATGTTCACCAATCAGAAAGTAAAAAGAATATGGTCACTCCCAGTCAAAAGCTCAGAAAATACAGTCAGTGCTCAGACAAAATTCAGTCATCCTTCGAACACCAGTCACCTCACTTGAGCACAGCAAGGGGATAAGGAGAACACCAGCCTTATACTCACAGAGTATTGAAGCCCTTGGCTTGCAGCCATGCTTTGACTTCTGTAGGACTGGACTCTTCACTCAGGGTTCTGGAGGTATCTAACGTCTTCTGTATAGAGAAGGTCTTTTGGGGTGCCATACGGCCATTGGCTAACCGGAGCAGCAGTTCTTCATTTATGACATTGATCTGGCTGTGCTTATCTAAGGCAGAGCAAGAAGAAATGATATCATAAATCCCAGAACCCTCTGCAATGGAAGCAACTATGACCCTGTCACCAGATCCCAGAGGTCACTCATGGGGTTTTAGGAGAGTTCTGAAGGGGCTGAGGAAAGAGGGAGTGTAATTCCCATTGGGTAGAGCATGGGTGCTGTGAGTAATTAGACCCATAGATTATAAAATTCTATATTTATGTGCATAAGTGGAAAACGTAGGCATGATAATTCAAAGCAGCTTTAGGACTGGCGTAAGTGATCGAGCCTTAATGTATGTATGCGCATTCGCATCTACGCTGTATTTCAAAAAGTCAAATATTTGACTTTAGAAAGCAGGTATAAAATGCGCATGTGAAAATGCAGATTAACTAGGTACCAGTTTAGAAAATTACCCTCAGAGGGGGAATGGGAGAGGAGGTTGGAAAAATGAACCCACTTGCAAAGAGGCCAACATTTTTGATAGAAGACTATAAAATGTACAGAAAACTCCATGTTGCACGATGTATACATGGATTTCTGAAGAACATATCCTGTGAATACAGAGTTATTTGTTGTTTTTGAAAACTGATATACCACAATAGTTGAGTACTCATTCAAAGCAGTTTATAACCAAGGTAACCATCAGGCCCTGGTGCTTAGCCAGACTGCAGTTCTTTCCTCACCTTTCTCACTGCTGGTGTCTCTGTTTAGTGTCTCAGAACTGCCCCACTGCACGTGTCCCTTCGTATTCCCGGGTTTCTTGGGAAGGACTGGAGGTGGGTTTTTCTATGAATACAAAAGCAGGATTTTTTTTTTCATATAAGAAGAGTCAGGGTCCTGAAGTGATTCATTGCCTCTGCTACTAACAGATTCACAACCATCTCTGAACATAGATGTATGTTTTGAATCTTTTATTTGTGTACTGTGATATTCCTCTCACCATTTCACCGTATGGCATCAGCGGCCCTAGTCCTGTCCATACCTTCAATTGCTGAGCTGTGCTGTCAGCGTCATTTGGTTTTACTTTAAGCTCTTCAGTTTCATCTGGAGTGACAGTGGTGAGAATGTTAAAAGGCACGTAACCGAGCTGCCCGTACCGATTCTGAACCTTCCACCATTTCTTGCTGTCATCTATCACCTGGACGAAAAGAGCAAAATTGTTCAGTCAAACGTAAGGCATGTTCTGTCCTTGACATTCTCTTTCCATCTTCTTTCTGTCTCCCGATCCCATCTCAACTCCTCGCAAAGTTTGTGTTTTCTCTCTCTTTCTATCTCTCCTCCTCTCTCGGCATGCCCCTTGATGCTTTGACTGCCCAGGTCCTTGAAGCCTACCTCTACGATTTCCCCCTGCAACACAGAGAGCTCATTGCTATTCCTGGCCACAAAGTCATATGTGCAACTGACGCATTTACGTTGAGTCTCACCATATCTGCAGAAGACAGAAAAGGAAAGCAGGGGGGTGAGTCAACTTTTGTTCACACAGACAACATGGGCTCCTCTCATTTCCATGTTATCAGAACCTTCGTTTCAGATCTGCTCTGAGACCCAGCAGTCACCTGTTATACATTGGGCTCAGCACCCTGTTAATATCACACATGTAGCAGAATCATTGCATCACAGAGCACACTATAACCATGTAACACTAGAGAGCTTAAACAGATGTGACACATCACACTATGATGGTTTAATACTATGGAATACACACGGACGTCGATGCTGTAACTATAGAACAGTCTATATGGCAGATTTTGGAGAGTAGAAATAATGGCAAGAGATTTCTTACGGACCCATTGATGGTGGGAGCTGGTTGCAGGATCTGCGAAGTGGATTGCTGCAAAACCCAAAGGAGAAAACACACAGTGAGGTGGGACGTGCACTGCGAGACGACATCAGAATGGGATGGGAGGAGGATGCAGGAGAAGACAAAGAGGGATCAGAGAAATGAAGAGGAGAAGAGACATGGTAGGGGGGTCAGGGTGTTTCTACGGGTCCTCCATCACCAGTACCTGGGATCGTAGTTCCTCATGCCGGTGCTGCAACTCTACGGGGTCTTCCAAGGGCTGCCCTTTGCTATTCTCCTGGGATGGCTGCCAGCCACTCCTGAAATTGGGGATGTAGGGCTCTGCATAGTCTCGAGGGAACTCCACCCTAGTGACAGGAAAGCAAAAAAGAGAGAAAGATCCCATCACATCAATCTCCTAAAGATTATGCAAGTTCAGAAAGCAGTAACATTTGTGCCGCTTTTCCTACAGGGGACAAGGACCTGAAAGATGCCAAGGTCCCTTCCCCAAGGCAATGTCTGAGAATAGAACCCCCGAGGGTCCCAGAGGTTGTGGCAGCGGCAACTGCATTGCTGGCCAGAGGCAGGTATAGGTGCTTGGCTATGCCGGGGGTGGAGTTGGGGGGTGATGAAGCAGCCCCACTGCATCTCTGTGTCTAGCCATCAAAATCCCCCCATCATGCAAACTGCAGAGAACAGCGGTGGGAATAGGACTGAGAGTTCAAAGAAAAGATATTGAGGGTGGGCATGGGGTAAGCCTTTGATGTTGGTTATATGTTTACCTACTCAGAATGATAGAAGACCAAAGACAGCACAGAATAAATGCGGCTGGCACAGGAAATGATATCCTGCAGGGGGTCAAGCCTGTATGGCTGACAGCTGTGAGATAACCTTAGTTAGAGAGTGTGAGGACCAACGGGCAAGCTAGCGATTTGGTCCTTATCTGCTGTTACTTTCCGCACCTCGGCTTTGTCCAGTTTGGCCCCAGTGACATCCATAGAGCCATTTCCTGCTCGTTCAGTTTCTCTTTCAGCAGGCTCACGGCCTCCTTGGTAAGCATTGGAGTCCTGATGTCAGTTGCAAACTCGGCACCTCCTGAACTCTCCACCGTCTGCCAGAGAGACAAGAACCACCTCTTCAAAACATGGAGGGTCTCCCTTCCCCAGCCCCAGATTCTCAGCAAGAGAGAGTTATACATTCACAGACAGCAGGACTGTGCAGAGATGGCCAGCCATGTTCTCAGCTGCTTAAGGTGAGCCCACAGTGACTGGAATTACCGATGATCCCATGAACCCCCCCCTCTCCTCACTCACCGACTTCAAGGGCGCAAACAGAAAGTGCACTAACTCCTCTGAGCTGGGATTTGTGATGTTGTTTCTAAGTCTGGCCTAGAGGGAGAGAAAGAGATTTTTAAAACATAGAATCGAAGGGCCCACAGACGGTAACACACACACACAACAACATAAAAGATGACATAGCAGGTTACACCAACAGTTCTTCAACAGTGACCAATCCAGGTCATACGTACGCAACAGGATCCCAAGGTGTTGAGTCATCCCTTCTTGTTCACTCTCAGGGATATTTGATGGTTTTCTCAAGTCTACCTGGCTAATAATAGTTTATGGACTTTTCTTCCAGGAACCTGTCTAAACCCCTTTTAAACCCAGCTCTGCCTTGGCCACATCTTGTGACAATAAGAACATAAGATTTGCCCTACTGGATCAGACCAGGGGTCCATCTAGCCCAATATCCTGTTTCCAACAGTATCCAATCCAGGTCACAAGTACCTGTCAGGTTCCCAAAAGGTAGACAGATTCCATGCCTCTTGTCCCAGGAGTACACAGTGGATTTCCCCAGTCATCTTTAAAATGATGTATGGACTTTTCCTCCAGGAACTCATCCAAAACTCTTTTAAATCCGGCTACACTAACAGCTTTTACTACATTTTCTGGTAACAAATTCTAGAGTTTGATTACATAGTGAGTGAAAAAATATTTTCTCTGATTAGTCGTAATTGTGCTATATTTTAGGGGTATGTTTACTAAACCGGGCTATCGGTTAACTCGGGCTATCTGCCACTAGGTCCCATATTATTCAATGGGACCTAGTTGCAGATAGCCCGGGTTAACCATTAGCCTGGTTCAGTAAACATACCTCTTAGTTTCATTGTATGTCCCCTAAACTCTACTGCTTGATTGCTGACTAAAAAACACTTCCTCCACTTCATTTTAAAAGTGCTACCTATTAGTTTCAAGGTGAGTCCCCTCATCTTACCACTGAAGGAGTAAATAACTGTTCTCTGTTTACTTGATCCACTCACCTTTATTTTATAGACTTCTATCATATCCCCTCTCATTCATCTCTTTAGCCATCCCCTTTATCATTTTATTGCACTTTTTTTGCAGTTTTTCAAGTTCTGCCATAACCTTTTGGAGATGATATGACCAGTATTACATAAATTACCTGTATATGATTGCAACATAGATCTATATAGAAGCTTCATGATATCCTTTGTTTTATTCTCCATTTAGAGGAACTAAAACAAATCTCATTGAACCTGGAAGATGTAATGTTGTTGTTGTTAAGTGCCGTCGAGTCGGAGTCGACTCATGGCGACCCTCTGGATAGCTATCCTAAATTGTGTTCGGTCTTCAGTCAGGCGGCTTATTGTTGACAGACTGGTACCCGTAGCTGCTGTTATTGTATCGATCCATCTCATTGCTGGCCTTCCTCTTTTGCGTTGACCTTCTATCTTGCCAAGCATGATGTCTTTCTCTAATAATCTCTCTCTCCGCATGATGTGTCCAAAGTATGAAAGTCGAAGTCTTGTCATCTGAGCTTCTAAAGAAAGCTTAGGTTTGATCTCCTCTAGTACAGACTGGTTTGTTCTTCGGGCAGTCCATGGTATACACAGTATTCGCCGCCAGCACCATAATTCAAAGGCATCAATTTTCTTCCTGTCTATCTTTTTCACTGTCCAGCTTTCACATCCATATGATGTTATTGAAAATACCATGGCTTGAACAAGTTGAATCTTTGTATGGAGAGAGACATCTCTGCTCTTGAGAATCTTATCTAGGTCTTTCATAGCCATTCTGCCAAGAGCAATGCGTCGTCTGATTTCTTGACTGCTTGTTGCTTCTTTATTGATAGTTGATCCAAGTAGGTTAAAGTTATTCACAAATAAAATAAATTAAATAACTAAAGAGTAACAAATCACCTGGACCAGATGGTATATACCTCAGAGTACTCAAAGAACTAAAAAATAAAATTACAGACCTATTAGTAGTAATTTGTAACCTGTCATTAAAATCATCTACAGAACCTCAAGCTTGGATGGTGGCCAACATAATGCCAATTTTTATAAAGGCTCCAGAGGTGATCCAGGAAACTACAGACCAGTGATCCCAACTTCAGTGTTAGCCAAAATGGTAGAAATTATTATAAAGAACATAATTATTGAAATGTGAAGGCACATTTTACAAAAGACGTCGGTGCAATCTGTCCAAGCCAGAACGTCTGAAATAAAAGCAGGCATTGTCTAAGTTCAGGCACGATTTCACAAACATGGACATGTCCGATATGGAGGTCTATAGGACATCTACAAAGGCATCTCCAGTTTAGCATTCAAGACTGAGGACATCTAGGAACAGCCTAATGGTTAGAATAGTGGGCTAAGGCCAGGGTTCAAATCCCACCACTATCATTGTGATTGTACAGGGGATGGTGGCATACCATCTTCCCTACACCCTCTGGATGTTTTACGGCCAAAACAAACACTTTACCAATGCCTATTCTTGCCTGGAACAGGTCTATACATGGACGGGGTTGCAGACATCCCTCAGACTACTTGGCCGTCCATGCACTGGGGACGTCTTTAAAAACCATTTGTAAAATGGTTCCAGGGATGTCCACATGTACATTTTCCAATGTCCAAATCATGACCAAGGCTTTTAAAATGATCACCATAGATAGTCATGGTTTAGTGGGACCAAGCCAACATGGATTTAGTCAAGGGAATTCTTATCTCACTAATTTGATATTTTTTGGAAGGCGTGAATAAACAGGTAGATAAAGACGAGTCGGTTGATATAATGCATCTAGATTTTCAGAAAGCCTTTGACAAGGACCCTCTTGGGAAGATTAAAAGGTCATGTGATAGCAGGCAGTGTACTATTGTAGACTGGAAACTGGCTGAAAGATAAAAAAGACTAGGGCCGGATTTAAGATATTGGCCTTCATAGAAATATAAAGATGCCATACTGGGTCAGATCTGGGATAATCAACATGGAATCTGTCTACCTTTTGGGATCCTGAAAGGTACTTGAGACCTGGATTGGCCACTGTCGGAAATAGGATACTGGGCTCGATGGACCATTGGTCTAACCCATTATGGCATTTCTCATGTTCTTCTATCTTTCCTAATCATTTCTGAGTTGCTGTTTGCACTTTTGGTCACCGCCACACACTGAGCTGAGAACTTCAGCTTATCGTCTACCATGACCCCAAAATCCTTTCCTTAGATTGTGACTTCCACTATGGTGCACACAATTGTGTACCTAGAATCAGGATTATTTTCCTTATATCCATCACATTACTGATTCATCTGCCAATTAGACACCCAGTCTTCCTGCAGTTCCTCACAATTTGCTTATGATTTATCTGACATAAGGGCCTCGAAGCAACAATTTTGAAAGGACCCCCAGAGCGAGGAAAGTCCACTTCAGAAGATATAAGTGGGGCCCCCCTGCACCACAGGGGCCATCTGGGCAGAAATTACACCCCTCCCTTTTCTAAATCAGTTATTTGTTTTTTTAAAGTGCCTTTGTGTCAATACTGACTCCTCGCAACCCAGCAGCTCCTGGGTTTTCTTGGCAGTGTGACTAGAAGTAGATTGCCAGGCCTCCTTCTGAAGCAAACTGACTTGCCCAAGGATATAAAGAGCGCTAGGGGAATCAAATGCCGGTCTCTTGGTTACCAAGCCAGTGCTCTAAACACTAGGCTACTCCTCCATGCCAGATCATTTATAAATATCTTCAAAGGCACCAATCCCAGTACAGATCCATGATGGGGTAGTCCACTAGGTTTACCCACCGAGAAAACTGACCATTTAGAAAAACTCAGAGAGGCAGAAAGTCAAGTATTCAAAGAGTGTAAAGCATAGATTTCACGTAGATACTGGAGGGATGTTGTCTCTGGAGTGGCATTAGCAGTGAGGAGTTTCTCTGGTGTGTCAATTGGGTGTTTTTGGCATGGCGTTAGGGTGTCCCTGGCATGGTTTGGGGTCTACGGCATGATGTCAGCAGTGGGGGGTATATCTCTGACATGGAGTTAACAGAGAGTGGTGTTTTTAACATGAAGGGTGTCTCTAGCATGGAGACAGCACCAAATGGTCTTCCTGGCATACAGGCACACATCTGATGGGATGAAGTGTCTTTGTTGTGGATGTGTGTGCCTGGTATGCATGAGATGCCTCTGGTATGCTTGGGAGATGCCTGTGGCCTAGATAGGGTGACCATGAGGTTGACGCTGTGAATGAGGTGTCTGTGCTGTTGTAGGGTGTTTCCTTACCAGGAGTGAGAAGCAATACTTGAATTTCTGCAAGATGTCCGTATATTCATAGATGGAAGGGGGTTTGGCTCTGAGTGTCAGGAGCCCCTCTAGAAGAGAGAGAAAGTAAACATGGGCATAAGCTGGGTCATGTCACTTGGACCCCATCCCACCAATCTAAAGCCTCCTCACCCTCCTTACCTCCAGCCTCTTTATTCTTCGACCGTCGAGACTTCTTCCGCTGGTCTAGGATCTTGAAGGCCTCTGAGGATTTCTGGAGCTTTGCTACGAAGTTCTCAATGTCATCAAACGTGTGATTGAGGATGTCCTGAGGGGGATGAAGGTATGTCAAGACAAGGCCAACGGGAGAGTTAGAAACCCAAGACGAGGAAGTTCCCCAGTTCTACAAAAGAGAGACTCCTCGTCTTCAAGGGCTTGGAGCCTGGAAGCTAATGAAGATGGGGCTAAAAGAGGGTTGGGCAGCGACAGTGCACTCCAAGCCCCCACACGACTGGGACAAGGGGGTGGTTCTGGGAATCTCAGGGGGCTTTAGGTAAAAGAATATAGAACTCACCACATCACGCTCAGCTCGCAGTGAGGTTAATTCCTGTGTAACTCCGTCCACTGCATGAGAAGAGAGAGCATTACCCACGCTGATTTGGCCTCCCTTAACATCTGTATGGACCTCATCACTCACACTGACTCACCATCCTTCAAACATTTCTATACACTACTACACTACATGTGCTGACTCACTGTCACCACAACATCTGTCCACCCCAATGTCTTTCCCATTCTCCCTCTTCCTACCTCTCTAGCTTTATTGTGTTATCTGGTACTTAACTTTCCCTCTCTCCTCTCTTTCTCTGGTTTTGTCCTTGATTCTCACACAGTCCTTCTGTCCACCTCCACAGCTTCTCCATCTCCCTCACTCACCAACAGTGTTCTCAGTGCTTTCTCTCTCTTGCCTCTGCTCCAGCTGCGGGATATTCTGTCTTCCCATGGGACTCCCAGAGGACTGCTCCAACTGTGATGTCCCATTCACTGTGTTCTGAGGTGCCAAAACTGATCCTTGGGATTTGGCTCCAATAACGGCATAGATTGGGGACTTGCGTGAGGCTTCTCTGGCCAGTATATCTAGAGGGTGTGTAGACTGGGCCAACAGAGTTCGACGCTGAGCATATGGGCTGTAAGAGAAGGCTTCAGTGCCCGGGACCACCACTGGAGACATACGGGAGGGGGACTTGTTCTGTTCAATCACCTTCTTATTCGTCCTTGCAAAAGGGAAAAGAGAAGAGAGAAAGATGAGATATGGTGGGTGGGGGGTGGAGACAAAAACAGAAGAAAGAGGGAGGAATAGCAAAGACAACAGAGAGAGAGAAGTTAAAAAAGAAGAGAAAACCATATTTCAGTAAAACAGTTATTCACCTGTAGCACGTGTTCTCCATGGAAAGCAAGATAAGTCCTCACATTTGGGTGACATCACTGATGGAGCCTTGCATGGGAACCTTTCTCAGCTCCTTCTAGAAGGCTTTGGATTGGTTCTACTAGGCATGAGCGTGAGTTCCCGCCTGTCACCACCACACCTCATTCCCTCCGTCTGATGACTAGCTAAAGCCAGAATACAACTCTAAGGGGAAGTGGGTGGGTTGTGAGGACTTATCCTGCTGTCCATGGAGAACACTTGCTACAGTTAAGCAATTTCGGACAAGCAGGATAAGTTCTCACATATGGGGTTCCCTACCAGCTGCCTTATAAAGTAAAAAGAGAAGAACAAGTGTCTCATCAAGCAGATACAGCCAAGAATAACTTTTTTTCAGCAACAATCCTTTATAGAAATTACATTATCTATGAGAAGACAGCATGGAATAGAAAAGAACAGGAACTGAATTCTGAACAGATTGATCGGAAACTGCTGTCACATCAGATTCTCACAACCAAAAATAAGACTTTCCAGGTCAGGAACTTCATAACACAGGAATCCAGTGACTTGAAGGAAGCTTTCATCCGCTGAGTTAGAACCACGTTGAGTTCCCAAGACATTGTGGGCGGCATAAAGCGAACAACTAATACTTGTTCAGAGAGGGTTCTCATCTTACATGATAGTGGTAAGCACCAATTGCACTGAGATAAATGCTTAAATTGCACTGAGATAAATGGTTTTCAGATCAGACTCAGATAAATGTAGTTTTTGTGGGGAACACGAGAAAGGGTCTAGGGCTTGCCCCTCACACTGGACAGCAAACCTTCTCCACTTAAAACCATACAATCTTTGTGTAGAATCTCTTCTGGAAACCAGGAAGATGGTGGTATCACCGACTGGCAAGTTCAACGTAGACAAAGTTAGCCCTCAACATCCAAGCTGTGAGGGCAAGGGAACCGAGTTGGGATGCAACACAGTCCCCTGATCCTGTGTAATTAGAGCTGGTGAGTTGCCCAGGCAAACCAGTTCCCTGATGGAAAACTTGAAAAGAAGAGGGAACCATGGCTGCCTGGGCCAATAAAGCACTATGAGAATCATCATGCCTGTAGTCTCTGAGTTTCACAAGAGTTTTCAGTCCACATCCCTCATCCCCCAATGCAGGAGGATGGCATCTGAAGTTAGTTTGCCATGTGTCCCCTCCCTGGAGCAGAACTGAGACTTTTGCTTGTTATGAGGAGTAGCAAATAAATCCATCAAGGGGGTGCCCTATTCCCAAAAGTTGGACTGAGCCACATCCCAATTCAGAGTCCATTTGTGAACTTGAAGGATTCAGCTCAGCCTGTCCACTAGGGCATTGTTCTGTCTTGGCACATATGTGGCTCTGAGAATCATCCACTGAGACATGACAAAGTTCCATATCCTGACCATTTCTCAACACAGGGGGGGATGAATCCATTCCTCTTCTTGTTGATGTAATACATTGTAGCTTGGTTGTCAGTCTGGACCATGATAATCTGGGTGGTCAACTGATTTCTGAAAGCCTTTGGAGTGTTCGAGACATCTCTCAGCCTCATGAAATATATCTTGTGGAGACTCTCTTGGGTGGACCAGAGGCCCTAGATGGTGGAATCTATCTACATGAGCTCATGAACCTAGTTTGGATGCTTCTGTCATTAACAAATTTTGATAAGGGCAAATTAGAAAAATGCAACTTTTTGCCAGATTGGAATGATCCATTCACCAGGACAGGGAGTCCCAAAGAGGAGTGACAGACATGATGTCTGTGAACCTTTGAGTGGCTGATGTTCATTGCGTGCTCAAGATCCACTGAGAGTATCTCATGTGGAGAGGTGCCAAGAGAGTTACATGAACCATCACATCCATGTGGACCAACATTCTCAACATGGTTCTCACCATCTGTTATACTTCTATGATGGCCACCTACTCAGGTGAGTCTGTCTTGCGGGAGGAAGGCTTTTGTCTGAGTCGTGTCTAGCAGAGCTCCAATTGGGATGATGGGCTGAGACTTGACCTGAGGTAGTTTATGATGACCTCTAGCATTTCCAGCACCCATATTGTGATGCGTACAGATTCTTGAATCCCTTCTTGAGTGGTGCTCTTGACCAGCCAATGGTCCAAATAGGGAAATAGATGCACACCCAGTCTACTTAGAAACACTGTGACTACTGCGAGATATTTCGTGATTGCACAAGGAGCAGATGTGAAGCTGAATGGCAATACACGGTACTGGACATGTTATTTCTTTATGATGAAATGCAGATACTTCTGTAACTGGGATGTATTTGTATGCGGGTGTTGGCATCCTTCAGATCTAATCGCATTTTGTACATTAGGGCGTAAGCTGCCGGGAAACCCTTTCTGAAAAATTCTCTGACCAGGTGATTGTTCAGATCCTTTAGGTCTAGAATGGGATGGTATCTCCCTATTTTCTATGGCACTGGGAAATACCTCGAAGAAAACATCCAGCTCTTCCTTCTCTGGTGGCCTGAAGGACAGAGTTCCTGAAGAAGCAAATCCTGTTGCAGAGAGGGCAAAGCATGGACTATTAGTGGGCAATTTGGAGGGATCTCAAATAGATGTAATCTGTATCCCTCTCAGACTATTTTGAGCACCAGAGTCAGAGGTTATAAGAGGCGAATGATCTGCAAAATATTTGAGTCTTCCCCCAACCAAAATATTGTCCAGAGGCAGCAGCAGGTGAGAGGCTATGTTCTCTAGGAGCCAGTCAAAGCCCTGCACCTGGTTTTGGCTGAGATGCTGGCTGGTATAGGAGCCTGGGATAGGAGCAAAAAGGTTGCCTCACCTGGGAAGAGCAGCAGGGAGGCAGGTACCTATGCCTGTGAGAATAATACAACCACTGTTGCCTCCCACTGTGGAACCTGTCATACTGGACAAGCACCTCACCTTCCAGCCACACATCAACAACATAATAAAACCTGCTTACTACAAGATGAGAACCCTACAACGTCTATGACCACTACTGGATGCCATGACTTCCGTACAGTCTTCCAAACCCTGGTTTTTCCCCACATATGGGCTATTGCAATATAATCTTTCAAGGCTTACCAAAATACATGCTGCAAGCACTGCAGATGGCAGAAACATGGCTGCACGCATTATTCATGATGTATCCAGAACAGACAAGATCAATAGTGGGACTTGTACAAATTGTTCTCTATATACTAGAACATCTAAACAAATCTCAAAATAAACATCATACAAATATTACTAACAAATCTCTAACAATTTTTTTTACAAGCGGTTTTTAGCTCTTAACAATTTTTAACCATATTTATTGGCAGGCGGGAAGTCAAACTGTGATTTTACTGGTACAACACTCTAAACAAACCACCTGGTCACCTTCATCATCGTTCCCACAGCCTTAAGAAAATGACCAACATTAACAAAATTCACAGCACAATAAATAGAATCAAACACCATACATTCTTAAAAACCATTAAGCAATTAAGCGCTAAACATTCAATGGACTTCAATATAGATGTTGTTGTTGTTAAGTGCCATCGAGTCGGAGTTGACTCTTGGCGACCCTCTGGATAGCTATCCTAAATTGTGTTCAGTCTTCAGTCAGGCGACTCATTGTTAACAGACTGGTACCCGTAGCTGCTGTTATTGTATCAATCCATCTCTTTACTGGCCTTCCTCTTTTGCGTTGGCCTTCTATCTTGCCAAGCATGATGTCTTTCTCTAATGATCTCTCTCTTCGCATGATGTGTCCAAAATATGAAAGTCAAAGTCTTGTCATCTGAGCTTCTAAAGAAAGCTTAGGTTTGATCTCCTCTAGTACCGACTGGTTTGTTCTTCGGGCAGTCCATGATATACACAGTATTCGCCGCCAACACCATAATTCAAAGGCATCAATTTTCTTCCTGTCTATCTTTTTCACTGTCCAGCTTTCACATCCATATGATGTTATTGAAAATACCATGACTTGAACAAGTCAAATCTTTGTATGGAGAGAGACATCTCTGCTCTTGAGAATCTTATCTAGGTCTTTCATAGCCATTCTGCCAAAAGCAATGCGTCGTCTGATTTCTTGACTGCTTGTTACTTCTTTATTGATAGTTGATCCAAGTAGGTTAAAGTTGTTCACGATTTCAATTTCTTCTCCTTCAATGATGAATCTGTTGATTATGCCAGTTGTCATGATCTTTGTCTTCTTTACATGAAGGTGCAGGCCCATTTTGAGACTATGTTCTTTGATTATGAGAAGCAAATGTTTCAGATCATCTTCACTTTCAGCCAGTAATGTGGTATCATCAGCATAGCGAAGGTTGTTGATGAGTCTTCCACCAATCTTCACACCTCTGTTGTCTTCATACAATCCTGCTTCTCTGATGATTTGTTCTGCATATAAATTAAACAGGTAGGGGGAACGTATGCAGCCTTGTCTTACACCTTTGCTTATTTTAAACCATACTGTTTCCCACTAGCACTCCTTGTGGCCTTGAGCAAGTCACTTAACCCTCCATTGCCTCGGAAGAAAGGCCTGGCAATCTACTTCCGGTGACACTGTCAAGAAAACCCAGGAGCTTCTGGGTCGCCAGGAGTCAGGACTGACTCGAAGGCACACATTGCATTGCATTGTTTCTCCTTGTTCTGTTCAAACTGTTGCTTCTTGATCAATGTACAGATTGCGCAAGAGTACGATCAGGTGTTCTGGTGTACATTGTTGATAGACATTCCTCGTAGACGAATAGAGATTAAGCGTTCGCTGACTGCATTGTATTTCATTACAGTTCTTGCAAGTTTCTTCTTTATTATAAATGCAACACCATTTCTTCTTTGTCTTTCATTTCCAGCATAGTAGACCATGTGATCATCTGATGCAAAGTGCCCGATGCCAGTCCATTTCAGTTCGCTGACACCCAACAGATCAAGTTGTACACGTTCCATTTCATTCTTGACCACCTCCAACTTCCCTTGGTTCATGCTTCGTACGTTCCATGTTCCAATGAGTAAGACATCTTTACAGCTTCTGACTCTCATTTCATGCGCAGCTACATCAGCAGTCAGACTTCCCGAGGGCTTTGATCCAACCACATCATAAATGCTGACTTTATCTGAAAAGTCTTCAGCTCTTCCCCAGTAGCTAGTTGAGTGCTTTCCGACCTGGGGGGGGTCTCATCTTCCAGCACTATAGCACAATTTTTTTTGTTGTAACTATCCATTGGGTTTTCATGGCAAGATACAGTAGTAGATTGCTGGGCCTTTCCTCTGCACAGTTTAAGTTTGGTGTTGTTGCCGTTGTCACAGAAATGTGATCCTCCGCTGTCAACATTATCCCATTCTGCTGCTGCCCAGATGGGTGGTTTGTCTTGGTCTGGCACCTCAGCTGAGACCTGTCCATCTTGGGAGACCCTGCCAGTAGTTATACTACTGATAGTTTAGCCCTCAGCATCACTGATGCACACAAGCCCTCACAGCACGATAAGCTGCAAACCAAGTGAGATAGGGGACTACAAAAGCCAAAACTGTGACTCCACCATATAACACACAGATTCCAATCTGCAGGTTCACTCCAACAGTTTTTCCGACAGCTTTACCACTGCTATCCCTGCTGTTTACAATTGCTACTCAGATTTCTCCTACCACGGCCAATGGTTTTACTGCTACTGCGGCCTCTTCAGTGGTTATTCAAAACACTTCACAAACAATGCAATATGGACCCCAATTAGTCTCTACACAAATGATGGTCCCTGCACAGACGATGGAGTCAGCCGTGGTTTCAACGTTTTGTTTCCAAGGAGAAAAAAGTGGCATATGTTGTAGATACACATTGCGTTGCAAGTGGTACCATCATCTGTGCAGGGACTAATTAGGGTCCATATTGCATTGTTTGTGGGGTGTTTTGAATTATCAATAAATCTGGTTAAAAATTGTTAAGAGCTAAAAATTGCTTGTAGAAAAATTCGTTTGTTAGAAATTTGACAGTAATATTTATATGATGTGTATTTTGTGATTTTTTAAATGTTCCAGTATATAGAGAACAATTTGTACAAGCCCCACTATTTATCTTGACTAGTTGTATGTGTGGCACTTTTTTGGATGTATTTTTGGGGCATCCAGAACAGACTACATAACACCATTACTCAAACAAGCACACTGGTCCCCCATACTAAGTTAAACAAAGTACAAGGTCCTAGTAACTACTTTCAAAGTAACGCACAAATTATCTTCAGAATTTCTTCAATCACTCCCACATAAAACACCAAATAATAGAACCAGAATACACAAAATACCTTCAGTGTCCGAACATTAAAAGTAAAGACCTCTTGGTCTATCTCCAACCGAGCCGTCTTCCTGTATGCATATGAGCCATAACTGACTTAAAGGACTTCAGAAGGAATCTTAAAACTCATCTCTTCAATGAATACTTTGACAGTGAAATCTAATCCATGGGCCAGTACCAAGGTCGGACTATTATTTAGTCCATTTCAAGTGTAGGTGGAGGAGGAAGCAGAAGGGAGGAGGGGAGCGGGGAAGCATTGGAGGGAGGTCAGGGAGAGGTTGCGATGGGTCATCAGGAGGGAAGAGTGGCTGATCCCGTGGATGTACAAGTTGAGGATTGGTTGTGCCGGTTAAGCAAGTGTTTACTCATGCAAGGAGACAGCAGCCATGGTTCACGACAGAGTTGCGGGATCAGAAGAGGGGTTTACAATGCTTGGAACATCAATGGAAGCAAACCCATTTAGCAGAGGATCGAAGGAGGTGATGACTAAAGGCCAATACATATAGGTAGTGTGTTCAGGTTTCGAAGAAGGAATCTTTCTTGGCTAAAATAGCGCATGCTCGCAACCAGACTAGAGCTATTTTTTGTTTGACCCTAGTGGGGGGGTCAGAGGTCCATTGGGGAAGGGGCAGTAGAGGATGTGGTAGATTTAGATAGGATGGTGCAGCTTTTTCTGGAAAAGTGTGTCACTTGAAATTGGGGATAGGTGATCGACTGCCGGAAGTAATGTTATGTGGGGAGCAGACAGTGGACCGTAGCTTGGAAGAGTTTGTTCCTGTTACTAGTGAGCGTCTCGTTCAGCAGCTGTCAGGCCTGCAGGAGACTTTTTCAGGCCTGGATCCTGCACCTATTGGATGGTTTAAGGTGGCTTTTCAACCGGGGATTTGAGGGACTGTCATAATTATAGATCCATTTCGAATTTGCCGATGTCAGCAAAACTGATGGAAAAGGCGGTAGTAGCCCAAGTGGGCAGTTATGTGGAAGACTTTTCTCTTTTGGAGGGTTTACGCACTGGTGGTGGTGTGGAGATCCTTCTTTTGGTGCTGCTGGACCACGTGTATGTTTGGTTGGACAAGGGTGTTTCCGTATTGTTGATCTCTTTAGGTTTGTCTGTAGCATTTGACTTGGTGGAAAGGAGGTTGCTAGTGTTACGTATTAGGAGAAAGGTATTGGATTGGATATGCTCCTTTATGAGTGACAGGCAGTTCAGAGTACAGGGGATGGCTAGGAAGTCGCAGGTGTATAGTTGGGAGTGGGAAGTCCTCAGGGTTCACCTTTGTCCCCACTATTGTTTAAGATCTATTTGCAGCCCCTGGGTTCTCTGGGGTGGTCTTTTGGATTTACATTTTACACTTATGCGTATGACCTGCAGATTTTGGCCTCTTTACAGGGTGATCTGGAGAGGATGGTAGTGCAATTGAATAGATGCGTGGGGATTGTGCAGACTTGGTTGGCAAATAATGGGTTGGTTCTAAGTGTGGCTAAAACCAGATGTTTGTGGTTTGGAGCAGTAGAACAAGAAGAACTCTTTGCCTAGCGTGGCAGGTTTTGTTATTTCCTGGACGGAGGAGTTGCAATCTTTGTGGGTAATTTTGGAAAGGGAGGGGGTAGGGGATAAGCAGATTAGTCAGGAACTGCAAATTCAAACCGTGGGGGGGCCGAAATTTATTTATCAGTTTTTTATAACGCTTTATCATTTCAGTCAAAGTGTTACATTGTAACTTAAACTTGGTAATGCACATTAAACAGGGACATTGAAAATTTGGATTTTTCTGAGGTAATGGAGGGTTGAGTGACTTGCCCAAGGCCACAAGGAGTGCTAGTGGGAATCGAATGCTGGTCTCTCCTCCACTCCTTGCGGTTGGTCTCTCAACTGGGACCGTTCTTAGATGATAGGGCCTTACAGCTGGTAGTCCAGTTGTTTGTTCAGAGGGCATTAGATTACTGTAACGTGCTTTATGTTGGTTTGCAGAGGAAATGTATATGAAGGCTTTAGGTACTGCAGAGCATGGCAGCCCATTTTCTGTTGGGAGTGTGCAGGTGGGATAGTGCATTGGCCCCCAATTTGGGAGCGTTGTTTGTTTGAGTTACTGGTTATCGCCTTTAGGGTGTTTCATGACTTGCATCCTGAGGATTTGCAGGGGCTCCCGTGCTGGTATGAGTCTCCTCAATCTTTCCATTCTTCGCAAGGGCAGATGATGGCTATCCCCAGTCTAGATGATGTACGAGAAGCACGCTGGAGGTCTTGTACATTTCAAGTGGTGGTGTCTGAGACATGGGATGAGCTTCCTGGGGAGTTGTGGGCATTGTACAGCTTGTTGGGCTTTTGTAAGATTCTATAGACATTTTTATTTTGGGGGCAGAGAGGGTATGGGTTGGTGGGGGGAGAGGTTGGTTTTTGTATTGTTTGTTTATATATGTTGTAATATTTTTTGTATACACTTTTGATTGACTGTGGCCAGAAAAGTGGTATAAACTTTAATAAATAAATAATCCCCTCTTACCCCTAATATTCCCCACTTGGACTGTCATCTGTTATTTGTATCTCAGATGTAAATAACTTGATGCTTCAATGTTGTTCAAAGTTCAAGTCATCTGTTTACCCTTTGAAGTTCTACTTTCAGCATTATATGTAATATTTATTTAACAGGTTATACATTGTAATTTAAACTTGGTAATATACATTAAACAGGGACATTGATAATTTGGATTTTTCTGAGGCAATGGAAGGTTAAGTGATTTGCCCAAGACCACAAGGAGTGCTGGTGGGAATTGAACGCTGATCTCTTGGTTCCCAAGCCCATGCTCTAACCATTGGGCTACTCCTCCACTCCATAGCTGAAGTTCAGTTAAACTGTGAACCGCTTTGACTCTAAGATAAAGTGGCATATAAAAATAGCTAAATAAATAAATAAACCTCCTAGTTGACGAGGAGGCCAAGTCAAAAGTGGACCTGGAGAGGGTTTTCAAAGGGTTTGTATGCCACTTGATCATGGCAGCAGTTTCCTGAACCTCGTTTCTGAAGAGATTCTCTCCCCGACATGTCACATCACATTAGCAAGTTGTTTCTGCACAATGGGCTGCAAATCTGAAGCCTGGAGCCATGAGAATATTTACGTGCCAATACTCATGAAGGAGGCTCTTGATGTCATATTGAAAAAAATCATAGGTTGCTCAGACGATGTATTTTCCACACTCTTGTCACTAGGGATCGGAATTGCTCAGCTTCTCTGGAGGAAAGAAGTTGGCAAACTCATCTAGGTTGCACAAGACGTTCTGCAAGTTCCCTTTCATGAAGAGCTGGTAGGATGCCAGATGGGATGTGAGCATGGCGTTCTGAAAGAGTTTTCTCCCAAGACAGTCCAAGTCTGAACCTTCCTCCTCAGGAGCGACGACAAATGGGACTTGGAACCTTTGTCTCTTTTGCAAGCAGATTTGATGACCATGGAATGGTGGAGCTGTTGAAGCTTCTCAAATTTAGGAGCCTTCTGGATTGACTAGAAGCATGGAGGGGGGAGGGGGATGTCTCCCACATTCTCATCTGCAGCCTCTGAAAGATGCAGTGCACAGGCACTGCCCCCCTACTTCTCCAGTCCACCCTCTTCCCTTCCTCCAGCCTACTACTACCACAAGGTCCACCAACCACTATTACTCCTCATCCCTACTCCAAACTGTTATTCTCTTGGTTTCATTAAGTTAAGCCTATATCTTGTTATGTTACCATGCTGTATCATGTTTTATGTTGCTTCGTTCCATGTAGACCCTAATTTTAAGTGTCAACATTACGTTTTCATTAACATGCTGCTTGTAAACCGCCTTGACTCTGAGATAAGGCAGTATATAAAACCAGATAGATAAACAAATAAAATAAATAAATGAACTTAAAAGGAGGATCATTTTGGAAGGAACTAGTGCTGAGGCCTTTTGAGGCCCTGAAGAGAATTCTTTTCCCACAGGCAGTTTTAAGGTTTCGAGACCGGACTCGATGCACTGATGCATTGACGCATCAAAGTTGTAGTCTCACAAAGGTCAGAGAAGATTGTCATCTTTTTTTCAAAACCTTTCATGAGCTCCTCCTCAAGGGCTGCCATATAGAAAGACATAAGGTCTGCAGCAGATTCAGCCAATGTCTGTGGAAATTGATGGAGAGGATCAACAGACTGGTTTTGGCTCGGTAGAGACTGGCATGGCTCCTCCAATACCATGGAGGATAAGTGGTCCTCATGTTGGGGCTACATTGAGGTTCAGGCCTCTTTCGATACCTTGATGCTCTTACATCGTGCTCCAATGAACTGTGATGCCAAAGCACGGATGTCTCACTTGATGCTCAACATCCAATGCTCTCGATGTCTTGTAGGGTGACGATGAATCCTTCCTCCTCCTTGAGGCAGTACTGGTGGTTCTCCAATGCAGAGGGGATCTATCGGCGCTCAGCTCTGAGTGGGTTTGAGGGCTCCTTAATGTTGATGCACCACTAGTGTCTGATGCAGCTCTGGAAGTCATGTTGCTGATCTCGAAGACGATGGATTGGTCTTCTCAATGCCCAAAATGCATTTGCATTACTTCTATCAACCCTGGAACTCTCTCCTTGTCATTTGTGAACATAAAATACAAGGAGAAGGCTCATGATTGGGTCCCAAGCACTGTGGGCCCCATTAGTGAGTGTCTGTTAGAGGTATGGCTCTATAGTACTGGGAGCACTTTTTAAACCCACCGTTAGTTTTTAGGACATTGTGTCCAGAAAGAAAATGTACACAACCTCCAATCTCATCAATTTTAAGTTCTTTATTTTCCCTCATTGCCACTATAGGCCTAAGGTGTTCTGGATGTGACTTACCTAAGGTCACAAGAAGTGCCAGTGGGAATCAAATCCTGGTCTCTTTGTTACCAAGCAAGTGCTCTAACCAGTCCTCCACTCCTCCATTGTCTCGGAAGAAAGGCTACACTCCTCCACTCTCCATTGCCTCGGAAGAAAGGTCTGGCAATCTACTTCAAGTCATACCGCCAAGAAAACCCAGGAGGCTGCTGGGTCGCCAAGAGTCAGATTTGACTTGAAAGCACACATTGCATTTGCAAAATTGATGAAAAGAGAAACTTAGAAGCCTATACTCGGGGACAAGGGACGTTTAGCTAGGGCAGCAACAGAGAAAGAACACACACGATAGAAACCAGTTCATGAGATGAAGTGATGTCCATGGTACTCTGCAGAAAAACAAAGAATGAAGAGACTGGGTGCGACGATGACAGGTGGGAACCGCGAAACCATCTGAAAACTTCTAAAAGGAGCTGGGAGGGGTTCCACTGGAGTCACCACCCATAGGTGAGGACTTATCCTACTTGGTCCATGGAAAAACAATTGCCTCTGTGTTTCAGGGAAGAATTGTTTTATTCCAGGATCTGGTGGCCCAGGTGGAAGGAAGACATGCAAAGAGCATCTTCCGGCCCTTTCTAGAGAGCCACCGATGCACATTCCTGGTTATAGGCAGGAAGGAGACAGCTGAGGCCGCTTAGACCCCAGTGCTGGCTACACAGCTCTCACCTCAGCGTCTCTGGTCTCTTTACTTTCTCCCCGCTCTTAAAATCAGACACAGCGCTGCCAATGTCCTCTTTGATCAGTTCTGCCTAAGGAAGAAAATGCAACAGAATGAGAAAAAGGCACGAGGATCTGAGACGAAGGGGCTTCCGTATGCCCACTGGAATCTGAGCAGGGTCCCAGACTCCCCACACACCCTCTGGAAACTATGAGGGGCTTCTGCACACCCTCCAGGCTGAGAGGGCTCTCCATAATCCCCAGGGGCTGAGAAGGGTCTCCACACACCCACTGGAGGCAGAGAAGGGTCTCCACAGTAGGGTTGCCAACTGGCTCCAGATGCGCCTGACAGGCTTGATCCAGTCCTGGGTTTACCCCGTTGCATGCAGGGACATTTAGTTCTACTTTCTCCATTGTACTCCATAGGAAATGGAAAACTACAAGTTCCTGCATGCAATGGGGTAAACCTAGGACTGGATCAAGCCTGTCGGGCGCATCTGGAGCCAATTGGCAACCCTACTCCACACACCCTCCGGGGGCTGTGGAGTCTCTGTGCACTTTTCGATGCAAAGGGTCTTCACACACCCACCGGGGGCAGAGAGGGGTCTCCATAGCTCCCCTCCCAAGGGATGAGAAGGCTCTCCACACACTCCTGGGGGCTGAGAGAGGTCTCTACATATTCTCTAGGCCTAGGGGGGGAAGGGAAGAGAGGCCCTGAGACAACCCCTGTAGTCAGACAGGGATTAGCTGCTTAGCCCCCTCCCCCAAATATTTCTGCTCCTTATTTGCTGCTGTTTCCCCTCCTGCCTCCTACCCTCCTTCCTCTACCCTTCTCACCCCGACTTGCGTGCATTGAAAGAAGTGGACATCAGGATTGGCCTGGTAGGTGTCCTGGCAGACGAGCAGCAGCAGAGAGCGAGAGTGTCTCTCGGGTACCACCGTGTCGCAGCGTTTGATTGCCGGCAGATGGTAATTCTCTAGCTCCTCCTAGATGGCAGAAAGAAAGGAAAGGATGAGTGTGACCCAAGAGAGAAGATGACATGACAAACTCAAATTCCCAACTCCACCAGCAGAGGGCAGCTCTCAGACCAAACCCCTCAGACATCTGCTATAGCCTTTCTGCTACTGGAACCTGCAGCTCCACTTTAAGCATTGCTCCTAGCTTGGGTCAGACAGTTAACTGCTTGCTTGTGAGTTCTGTGATTTGTATATATGATCATTCTTAATGTGCTTTTTACCGTATCTGTACTTTTCTGTAATCTTCTTCTGTCTCTATCTTCTCCTCACCGCCGTTTGAAATTGAACACGGCCAAAACCAAGCTTTTTTTTTCCCCCCCTAAACCCACCTCCTCCTTTCACCCTTCTCCATCTCTGTGTATAACGCTTTACTCCTCCCTGTTACCTTGGCTCGCAACCTCGGGGCCGTCTTTGACTCCTCCCTCTCCTTCTCCACACACATCCAGCTGACAGCTAAAACCTGTCGCTTCTTTCTCTATATCAGCAGCAGAATTCACCCCTTCCTTTCTGAACACACTCCTAAGATGCTTATCCACTCTTTAGTCACCTCCCGTCTAGACCATTGCAACCTCCTCCTTGCCGGTCTCCCTCTGAATCATCTCTGTCCCCTTCAGTCTGTTCAAAACTTGGCTGCACGGCTAATCTTCCGTCAGCCTCGATATGCTCATGTAACCCCTCTTCTCAAGTCGCTTCATTGGCTCCCTGTTTCCATATCCACCTCAAACTTCTCCTATTGACGTATAAGTGCATTCAATCTGCTGCTCCTCATTACCTTTCCTGTCTTATCTCTTCCTACACCCCACCTCAGGAACTCCGCTTTTCTAGCAAATTGCTTCTATCTGTGTCCTTCTCTTCTACTGCCAACTCCAGACTTTGATCCTTTCACCTTGCTGCTCCTTAGGCCTGGAACAAACTACCTGAGTCTGTGTGTCAGGCTTCATCTCTGGCCCTTTTCAAATCCAGGCTGAAAACTCTCCCTTTTGAGACGGCCTTTGGATCCTGATCAGCTTACTTTCCTATGTGTTTCCTTACCATTCCCCTAGATGTATCCTTGCCCTCAGCTACTGTGTTGTCTATCTTGACTAGATTGTAAGCTCTGAAGAGCAGGGACCGTCTTTTACACGTGTCTGTACAGCGCTGTATACACCTTGAAGCGCTATATAAATGATCAGTAGAAGTAGCAGTAAATCATCAGGGGACAGAGGGAAAATACTAAATCTATCTATAACAATTACAAAGTCCCAAGTCTCCGTCCCAGAAAAACAAATTCTGCAGTTACAACCCTCTGGAGTGGTTCTCGCAACTCCCATGCTTGCTGTCAGGAAAATGAGTAAAAATCTCATAATAGAAGCAAGGCCAATGGATTGTCAGGAGCTGGGGAGAGAAGCTAACAGAGGCTGAAAATATCAAGCGGAGACTCCAGTAAAATACAGAGAGCACAGGGACTGAAAATACCAGAGGGAGACTCCAGCAAAATGCAGAGAGCGCAGGGACTGAAAATACCAGAGGGAGACTCCAGCAAAATGCAGAGAGCGCAGTGGCTGAAAATACCAGAGGGAGACTCCAGTAACATGCAGAGAGCGCAGGGACTGGAAATACCAGAGGGAGACTCCAGCAAAATACAGAGAGTGCAGAGGCTGAAAATACCAGAGGGAGATTCCAGCAAAATGCAGAGAGCGCAGGACTGAATATACCAGAGGGAGACTCCAGTAACATGCAGAGAGCGCAGGGACTGAAAATACCAGAGGAGACTCCAGCAAAATGCAGAGAGCGCAGGAGTGAAAATACCAGAGGGAGACTCCAGCAAAATAAAGAGAACGCAAGGGCTAAAAATACCAGAGAGAGACTCCAGCAAAATGCAGAGAGCGCAGGGACTGAAAATACCAGAGGGAGACTCCAACAGAATGTAGAGAGTGCAGTGGCTGAAAATACCAGAGGGAGACTCCAACAGAATGTAGAGAGCGCAGGGACTGGAAATACCAGAGGAGACTCCAGCAAAATGCAGAGAGCGCAGGGACTGAAAATACCAGAGGAGACTCCAGCAAAATGCAGAGAGCGCAGGGACTGAAAATACCAGAGGAGACTCCAGTAAAATGCAGAGAACGCAGGGACTGAAAATACCAGAGGAGACTCCAGTAAAATGCAGAGAACGCAAGGGCTAAATATACCACAGGGAGACTCCAGCAAAATGCAGAGAGGGCAGGAGCTGAAAATACCAGAGGGAGACTCCAGCAAAATGCAGAGAGCACAGGGGCTGAAAATACCAGAAGGAGACTCCAGCAAAATGCAGAAAGCGCAGGGGCTAAAAATACCAGAGAGAGACTCCAGCAAAATGCAGAGAGCGCAGGGAATGAAAATACCAGAGGGAGACTCCAGCAAAATGCAGAGAGCGCAGGGGCTGAAAATACCAGAGGGAGACTCCAGTAACATGCAGAGAGCACAGGGACTAGAAATGCCAGAGGGAGGCTCCAGCAAAATGCAGAAAGCGCAGGGGCTGAAAATACCAGAGGGAGACTCCAGCAAAATGCAGAGAGCACAGGGACTAGAAATGCCAGAGGGAGGCTCCAGCAAAATGCAGAAAGCGCAGGGGCTAAAAATACCAGAGGGAGACTCCAGCAAAATGCAGAGAGCGCAGGACTGAAAATACCAGAGGGAGACTCCAGCAAAATGCAGAGAGCACAGGGACTAGAAATGCCAGAGGGAGGCTCCAGCAAAATGCAGAAAGCGCAGGGGCTAAAAATACCAGAGAGAGACTCCAGCAAAATGCAGAGAGCACAGGGACTAGAAATGCCAGAGGGAGGCTCCAGCAAAATGCAGAAAGCGCAGGGGCTAAAAATACCAGAGAGAGACTCCTGCAAAATACAGAGAGTGCAGGGATTGAAAATACCAGAGGGAGACTCCAGCAAAATGTGGAGAGCATAAGGACGAAAATATCAGATGGAGACTCCAGTAACATGCAGAGAGCGCAGGGACTGGAAATACCAGAGGGAGACTCCAGCAAAATACAGAGAGTGCAGAGGCTGAAAATACCAGAGGGAGATTCCAGCAAAATGCAGAGAGCGCAGGACTGAATATACCAGAGGGAGACTCCAGTAACATGCAGAGAGCGCAGGGACTGAAAATACCAGAGGAGACTCCAGCAAAATGCAGAGAGCGCAGGAGTGAAAATACCAGAGGGAGACTCCAGCAAAATAAAGAGAACGCAAGGGCTAAAAATACCAGAGAGAGACTCCAGCAAAATGCAGAGAGCGCAGGGACTGAAAATACCAGAGGGAGACTCCAACAGAATGTAGAGAGTGCAGTGGCTGAAAATACCAGAGGGAGACTCCAGTAACATGCAGAGAGCGCAGGGACTAGAAATGCCAGAGGGAGACTCCAGCAAAATGCAGAGAGCGCAGGGGCTGAAAATACCAGAAGGAGACTCCAGCAAAATGCAGAAAGCGCAGGGGCTAAAAATACCAGAGAGAGACTCCAGCAAAATGCAGAGAGCGCAGGGAATGAAAATACCAGAGGGAGACTCCAGCAAAATGCAGAGAGCGCAGGGGCTGAAAATACCAGAGGGAGACTCCAGTAACATGCAGAGAGCACAGGGACTAGAAATGCCAGAGGGAGGCTCCAGCAAAATGCAGAAAGCGCAGGGGCTGAAAATACCAGAGGGAGACTCCAGCAAAATGCAGAGAGCACAGGGACTAGAAATGCCAGAGGGAGGCTCCAGCAAAATGCAGAAAGCGCAGGGGCTAAAAATACCAGAGGGAGACTCCAGCAAAATGCAGAGAGCGCAGGACTGAAAATACCAGAGGGAGACTCCAGCAAAATGCAGAGAGCACAGGGACTAGAAATGCCAGAGGGAGGCTCCAGCAAAATGCAGAAAGCGCAGGGGCTAAAAATACCAGAGAGAGACTCCAGCAAAATGCAGAGAGCACAGGGACTAGAAATGCCAGAGGGAGGCTCCAGCAAAATGCAGAAAGCGCAGGGGCTAAAAATACCAGAGAGAGACTCCTGCAAAATACAGAGAGTGCAGGGATTGAAAATACCAGAGGGAGACTCCAGCAAAATGTGGAGAGCATAAGGACGAAAATATCAGATGGAGACTCCAGTAACATGCAGAGAGCGCAGGGACTGGAAATACCAGAGGGAGACTCCAGCAAAATACAGAGAGTGCAGAGGCTGAAAATACCAGAGGGAGATTCCAGCAAAATGCAGAGAGCGCAGGACTGAATATACCAGAGGGAGACTCCAGTAACATGCAGAGAGCGCAGGGACTGAAAATACCAGAGGAGACTCCAGCAAAATGCAGAGAGCGCAGGAGTGAAAATACCAGAGGGAGACTCCAGCAAAATAAAGAGAACGCAAGGGCTAAAAATACCAGAGAGAGACTCCAGCAAAATGCAGAGAGCGCAGGGACTGAAAATACCAGAGGGAGACTCCAACAGAATGTAGAGAGTGCAGTGGCTGAAAATACCAGAGGGAGACTCCAGTAACATGCAGAGAGCGCAGGGACTAGAAATGCCAGAGGGAGACTCCAGCAAAATGCAGAGAGCGCAGGGGCTGAAAATACCAGAAGGAGACTCCAGCAAAATGCAGAAAGCGCAGGGGCTAAAAATACCAGAGAGAGACTCCAGCAAAATGCAGAGAGCGCAGGGAATGAAAATACCAGAGGGAGACTCCAGCAAAATGCAGAGAGCGCAGGGGCTGAAAATACCAGAGGGAGACTCCAGTAACATGCAGAGAGCACAGGGACTAGAAATGCCAGAGGGAGGCTCCAGCAAAATGCAGAAAGCGCAGGGGCTGAAAATACCAGAGGGAGACTCCAGCAAAATGCAGAGAGCACAGGGACTAGAAATGCCAGAGGGAGGCTCCAGCAAAATGCAGAAAGCGCAGGGGCTAAAAATACCAGAGGGAGACTCCAGCAAAATGCAGAGAGCGCAGGACTGAAAATACCAGAGGGAGACTCCAGCAAAATGCAGAGAGCACAGGGACTAGAAATGCCAGAGGGAGGCTCCAGCAAAATGCAGAAAGCGCAGGGGCTAAAAATACCAGAGAGAGACTCCAGCAAAATGCAGAGAGCACAGGGACTAGAAATGCCAGAGGGAGGCTCCAGCAAAATGCAGAAAGCGCAGGGGCTAAAAATACCAGAGAGAGACTCCTGCAAAATACAGAGAGTGCAGGGATTGAAAATACCAGAGGGAGACTCCAGCAAAATGTGGAGAGCATAAGGACGAAAATATCAGATGGAGACTCCAGTAACATGCAGAGAGCGCAGGGACTGGAAATACCAGAGGGAGACTCCAGCAAAATACAGAGAGTGCAGAGGCTGAAAATACCAGAGGGAGATTCCAGCAAAATGCAGAGAGCGCAGGACTGAATATACCAGAGGGAGACTCCAGTAACATGCAGAGAGCGCAGGGACTGAAAATACCAGAGGAGACTCCAGCAAAATGCAGAGAGCGCAGGAGTGAAAATACCAGAGGGAGACTCCAGCAAAATAAAGAGAACGCAAGGGCTAAAAATACCAGAGAGAGACTCCAGCAAAATGCAGAGAGCGCAGGGACTGAAAATACCAGAGGGAGACTCCAACAGAATGTAGAGAGCGCAGGGACTGGAAATACTACATGGAGACTCCAGCAAAATGCAGAGAGCGCAGGGACTGAAAATACCAGAGGAGACTCCAGCAAAATGCAGAGAGCGCAGGGACTGAAAATACCAGAGGAGACTCCAGTAAAATGCAGAGAACGCAGGGATTGAAAATACCAGAGGAGACTCCAGTAAAATGCAGAGAACGCAAGGGCTAAATATACCACAGGGAGACTCCAGCAAAATGCAGAGAGGGCAGGAGCTGAAAATACCAGAGGGAGACTCCAGCAAAATGCAGAGAGCACAGGGGCTGAAAATACCAGAAGGAGACTCCAGCAAAATGCAGAAAGCGCAGGGGCTAAAAATACCAGAGAGAGACTCCAGCAAAATGCAGAGAGCGCAGGGAATGAAAATACCAGAGGGAGACTCCAACAGAATGTAGAGAGTGCAGTGGCTGAAAATACCAGAGGGAGACTCCAGTAACATGCAGAGAGCGCAGGGACTAGAAATGCCAGAGGGAGACTCCAGCAAAATGCAGAGAGCGCAGGGGCTGAAAATACCAGAAGGAGACTCCAGCAAAATGCAGAAAGCGCAGGGGCTAAAAATACCAGAGAGAGACTCCAGCAAAATGCAGAGAGCGCAGGGACTGAAAATACCAGAGGAGACTCCAGTAAAATGCAGAGAGCGCAGGGGCTGAAAATACCAGAGGAGACTCCAGTAAAATGCAGAGAGCGCAGGGGCTGAAAATACTTTAGCTTAGTTTCTTTGTTTGACATATCACTTTTCACCGGGGCAACAACTGTTCAGCACAGAAAAGGATGAACTAATGTTTGGGAGTTAAGACAAACTATAGAACATGAAAGCACAGAGTCAGGGAGGGGCAAGAGGGACAAACATTTTCTTTAAACACATCATCTCTGTTGGGGACAGTGTTCTGGGCTTCTCTCACCCTCTAACAGGTGTGTCAGTCTCCTGTGCTAAGAACATACCATGCAGAGGAGTGTCCAGCCAGGATGCCTCAAGGCAGGGCAGACTGGACCAGAATGAGGTGTTAGAGAGAGAGAGGCTGGGGACAGCAAGGCAGGATTACAATGGTATCAGACAGAAATATACCAGCAACCAATGTAAGAGACAGGGCTGACCTTGAAGGGGGTACCCTAGGGAGAAGATGTCCCACCAAATGGCCGTGATATTCCAGACACAGGGGCAGCCGAGACAGAGGTTTGATTGTGCTTGGAAAAGAGGTCACACATTGGGTTGGCAAGGAGACCATTTATGTTTGGCGTACCTAGTGGCAATTCCTTGTCATGTGGTGTCCAGATGACTAATCTCCTCGTCCTATCTTAAGGCTGGCTCTGGTGAGAGGGGTAGCAAGAGACAAACCCGTGGGCAACTCAGTACTAGAAGAATGGGAGAGGGGCGAAAATTCCACTGATGATCTCTGCCATGCTGGAAGCCCATAAGAAGAGGAAGCACACTAAGAGCCGCTGCTTCGGGGCGATGGAGGAAAGCGCTCTAGGCTTTACACGTAGGTTAGCTGAGCGCAACACCGGTGTTTCAAAGCAAAGTCTAAGGAGGTAGCTTGTTGAGTATCTGTGTGTTTGCATAACCATAGTAACATAGTAAAGGATGGCAAATCAAAACCCTTATTGCCCTACTCAGTCTGCCCAGCTGAGATATGTTCACTCTGGCTGGATGAGCTTATAAATACAATCCAACAACAGTTTTCCCTCTCTGTGTCTTCTATCTGAACCCACCCCCATTCCAGATACCACCATCTGCAAGCCTACCTCCCATAATGCCAATGCCCAAATCTGAATGACTCTAGGCATCTGTTGATGAGTGAGCATGTGGCTGAGTGTGTTCATGTATCTGGGTGAGTGCAGATGAGAGCTTGTGGATGTCTCACCTTGGACTCCACGTCCAGGAGCTTCACAGAATTGCTGTTAACCTGCAACAGCATCTCCTGGGTCCAGACCTTGCCCTTGGTATCCATAATAGACAGTTTTCGGACAGCGTCTTCCACAGTGTGGACGTCATCTTCCTCACCGATGGTGAAGGTCACCAAATGCTGTGGAAACAGGAGGCTAGGTCACTCAGAGATATTTTTTTGAGAGAGAGTGGCTGGCTCATTCCAAGAGACATTCCATGAGAAGGAGTAGCCAGGTCATATCAGACACTCTACGAGAGGGAATGACTTGATCACTCTGAGAGACACTCTAGGAGAGAGTGTGCCCAGGTCACTCTGAGACACACTCTATGAGAGAGAGTGGCTGAGTCGTTCAAAAAAATGTCAGAAGAGGAATCAACTGATCACTTAAATAAACTAAGGGAGAACCAGCTTGATCACTCAGAGAGACATCCCAAGAGACATTGTTGTGGGAGCACTCTGGGTCTGGTATAATAAAGTGTATTTTGGTAGAACATTATTTCTGCAAACTCTTATTTGAACAGACCGTGCTAAGGAACATTTGCCTCAGGGCGTCTACTAGAACACTTACGTTGACTTGATACTGGGAGACGTCAGACATGGCAAAGCTGGAATACTTCTTCCTCTGCTCTGTGAGATAAAAAAAAAGAGACAGTCAGTGGTTGGAAATGAATCATGGCCAAGGCTGGGAGAAGACCCAGGCAGCTGCCTGGCCCTATCAGAGCCGGCTGCATCGGTGACAGGAGCCTATGGAGAGTTTCAGCAACCAACAGGAGACATTTAAGAAGGACACGTTCCCCCTACAGATCTCCAGTGATGCCCGCTCGCTCCATGCCACCCCATCATCTTACTGTGGGAGGTGTTTGACAGGGATCACGACAATCGTTTAGCCTGATTATGCATCTGTGTGGACTTCTTCCCTCCCATCTGAAGTCCCGGGACTTTTAGCTGAGTCTTCCTGCCCTCCCACAAAATGTGAAAAACTCTTCAGCAGATCAGCCCTTTTAGATCACTCTGCACATTTTAAAATCCTCTTCGGAAAACGAACCCACTGGTGGCCAGAGTATTTTCTGAGAGCAACTAGCATCCACATTGTTAAATATCCCTCCAAAAAGACTGACAGGTCTTGGCTCAAAGTGCAACAGCACAAGCCTCAGGGTCCTTAGCAGGTGGTTTGGGGGTGATTCATGGTTTAAAGTTTCACTTTTGCAGAGATTTAGGGCTGTTACTGGGCAGGTCTAGCAGCCTGGCAAAGGTTTCCTGTGTTGGAAAGAAAGACCTGAGTTTCGAGTTTGAAATCTGGCTGCTTGGGCCGGTTAGACAGGATAGGGAAGGTGTGGGGTGGAGTGAAGTGAGCTGAACTCACAGAAAGTGTGTCAGGGAGAGACGAGATAGGAGGAGGACTGCAAGCCATAATTCTAGAAAGCCTTTTGGGTGGGCAAGGCCTGTCTTCCCCTGCAGTGACCCTACTTGTACTAGATTTGTGGCAGGTGTTCCCAGGGTGTAACACAAATTTACATTTTTTTTCCAGAGCACACTATTGGGGCTGGTTCTGAGGGTCTAATTTATAGACATGACCCCCAGACTGAGTAAAGCATCCACACAATGCCTACTTCCAAAATGAGCACCCCATATGTCATGGACAGGTAAGAGCCATGTGCACAAGTTCCTGGAGGAAAAGTCCATAAACTATTATTTAAGAGGACCAGGGAAATCCTGTAATAAGCAGCATGGAATCTGTGTTCCTACTTGTGACGTGAAATGGCTGCTGTTGGAAACAGGATACCGGGCTTGATGGACCTTTGGTCTGACCCAGGATGGCACATCTTATGTTCTTATCTTCTGATCTTACGGTCTTGTGGCTGTGAAAGACCTTACAGGAGAAGCTGGAAAATGCTTCTCTGCAGTTGGTCTGTGGGGCACCTCCCTTGGCAGGATGGGATGTGGCAAGTACTGATGTGCACATGTGAACACTCGCCTAATCTAGCTTTCAGTTCTTGCGACATATGCCTGCGTCCGACGGCAGATCCAGGAGGAGGGAGAGTGGGCAGGCTTCTCTTCATAGGGTGAAGGATAAAGGGGCGCAACCCTGGAGGATTCAGAGGGTGTCAGGGCAGGAGGCTGTGGGGGGGGGGGGGGGGAAGCAGACAGTGAGGGGAGCTTAGCTAATGAGTGCCAGTCTAGAGCTGGTCACTGAAGTGTCTCAGGTGTAGCCAGTCCTGGGGTGGAACACAGATGATGGCATAACATTGCCTACAGTGCCTCCTGCTGGGAGCAACTGGAACTGCAGGAGCTGTGATCTTAGCAGACCTCCTCCCTACCCTGAGCTTCTACACCAGTGGTTCTCAAAGCAGTCCTCTGGCACCCCCCAGGTCACTCAGGATTTCAGGATATCCACAATGAATATGCATGAGATAGATCTGCCTACAGTGGAAGCAGTGCATGCAGATCTATCTAATGCATATTCGTTGTGGATATCCTGAAAACCTGACTGGCCCAGAGGACTGAGTTGAGGACTACACCATTCCCTCCAGAGCCTCTTTCTAGAAGAGGCTGAGACTGCAGAAGTTGTAAGCGTCCCCCTCTCCCCCCCCCCCCAGCATTCCTACACCTTTCTCTACAGCACCTCCTGCTGGGAGAGGTTGGGACCAGAGTTGCTGCCCTCCCCCACCCCCTGGTGATCAGTGCTTAGGTTTTTCAGATATTGGCCCCTAAGTTTGCACCTGAAGCAGAGGGGGCTGAAGCAACTTAACCAAGGTCACAAAGAACATTAGTGAGATTTGCACTCGCAGTCCAATCAAGAAAGCCGGCGCTGAAGTCGCGCACTAGCAACTTTTTATGCCTATTTGCATATGCAAATTAGCTACATGTTAGCTATTCGTTAAACTGTGCGCAAATGGTAGTGTTAAACTGGGAGAGCAAGCCAAACATATGCGCACAATTAGTCGGTACTAGTTGGCATGCTCTCCCAGAGAAAGAGGGGCCCCACGGAGGGGTGGGGGGTTCAGGGCTGCTGGGCCACCAGGGCTTTGCTTTGTGTCGGGGGCACCAGCCTCTGAAAGTATTTTGATGGCATCAGGGGCTTTCCTCGATGCCTTGATCATCTTTAGCATTTCTCCTCAGATGATCCAGGCATTGTGGAAAGCACCCGATTCCATCAAAAAAATGTCAGGGGTGACTCGCTAGACGTTTAAGCCACCTCAGACCCAGTGTAAAGATATTGGCCCTAAGATTGGCCATTAAATCCTCTACGTGTTTCTCTGCATACCTGTTTATTATGTGCAACTCATTTGCCTATAATTTAAATGCATTTAAATACTCTTGGCATTAATTGTGTGCTAGTTTTTCCATTCCTGTTTACACGTGGGTCCATCTTGTTTCTGCATTTGATGGTAGCAGTAAATGTATTTAAAAGGGGCATTATCTGGGCTTAAAGACCACACTAGTTTTCTGCATTGGCCTGTTGGGTTTTCTGGGTTTCCAAAATGCTGCTTGAATCACTAGGCCACTCCCTCACTCTGATCAAACATAAGGAGCCCCTCACAGGCTCTATATAAAATTCCATCACTATCTGCAAACTCAAGCTATCACACGCCTGTACTCAAATATGTTATCCTAATGAAAACACATCATTAATTAATGTTAGACTTCCAAAATTAACTTTGTGCCAAAATCTCTTTGTAAGCTTTAGCTTTCTTCAAAATCACCTCTGCGTTCAACATAAATAAAGCTTTTCAAACATGACATACTTGTGTCGATTGAAGAAAAATGTTCTTTTCTTTTAAAAGTCATCAAAACAGCATGATGGGAAAGAGGGCAAAGGCAGGGATGATGTGTCAGAGGAACTGGGTGCTGATAACCCTGAGATCGTTTATCATTCTTGAGAAGCAGATCTTCAGGAGTCACACTGAGACACTTCAAGTATGAATACAGCACGGACAGCTGAAGAGCGAATCTTCATCAGAGCCCCATTCAGGTGTCACACAGATGCATAAACTATGAATACAGCACGGACAGCTGAAGAGCGAATCTTCATCAGAGCCCCATTCAGGTGTCACACAGATGCGTAAACTATGAATACAGCACGGACAGCTGAAGAGTGGATCTTCATCAGAGCCCCATTCAGGTGTCACACAGATGCATAAACTATGAATACAGCACGGAAAGCTGAAGAGCGGATCTTCATCAGAGCCCCATTCAGGTGTCACACAGATGCGTAAACTATGAATACAGCACGGACAGCTGAAGAGCGAATCTTCATCAGAGCCCCATTCAGGTGTCACACAGATGCGTAAACTATGAATACAGCACGGACAGCTGAAGCGTGGATCCTCATCAAAGCGCTATGCAGGCAGTATGAGGGCTGCATTCTCTGCTAATTCATACTTCCTCTGAAAAGGCACCCTCCTTTCCAGCTGCCACTGGAGCCCTTCACCCCCCAGATCTGAGAGCACTGTGATTTTGCCATCTATACATGCTCGTATTGGGGCAACTGACGATTCCAATGGGGGTGAGGAAGAGCCATGCCCGGTTTTACCCCAGTGCACTCTGGGAGATTAAGTTTTTGTGCTCTTCTGGGGGGGGGGGGGGGGGAAATGAGATGCACAAGCCCTGGCATCCCATGTGAGTAAATCCTGGCCTGGATCAGCCGATCCCTTGAAGGCATGGAATGGTCGGTAGGCACTATGTATTGATCCGAGTGCTTCGTTCCAGGAATCCTCTGATCCACTTACCCTTCCTTTCTGTAACTGGGGGAATGGGGGAGGGGTGGAACTTACCGTATATCGACCTTGCGCTTGGTTTTGCAACTCCATTGATGCTGCTGTGGAAGAGAGAAAGAAGAAAGGGTTATTATAAATATTTCATACACAGTATTTATATATATATATACACAGGGCAGTGGTGTACCGAGAGCGGGGGGCGGTGGGTGCACCCCCGTCGGGCCAAAAGAGGCAGTGTGCCAAACGTATCCTCAGCTGGTTTGACACACACACTGTCTCCGTGGGCCCAGCTACTGTTCTCCCGGCCAACGTCTCGTAATTAGTCTCCTACTTTCAGTCAAACTTAGCAGCCTAAGTTTTCAGTTGAAATTGTTTCTTACTCTGGGAGCTTAAAAGTTGCGGTCGGCATTTTCTAAAACTCCAGCTTTTCGGACAGTGACTGTGGATGATGTGGGAACTATCTGGGTGGTGAATACGCAGTTATCTGGATTCAATGGGCACCATCCGGATAGCTTCTGCTTCGCCATCTCTGACTGTCAGATCTGGATAGCTCTTAGGAAAAAGCTCTTTTGCTGTCGCTGGATATCCGAATAAAGTCTGTCTCTGCTCCGGCAGATTATGCCATTGAACATCCGGTTCAGTGGAATTTTTCTCCTTTTGAATATTGGCCCCTATCAATTGAGATCTGCCCTTCATTTGCCAAGATTTATGAACCTAGGGCCTGATAGTCAAAGGCTTTATGTTCCTAACTTTAAGGGTTATGCTCCTAAATTGGCCTCTTAGAAAATTTACTAGGGCTGAATGCTTAATATTTTCTTAAAATTTCACTAATCTCCTAAATTTAGGAGCATAAAAAGTGAATGGAAGCAGGGACAGGTTTAGGATGAGGAAAAAAAGTTAGAAGTTCAGCACTAGGCACTCAAATTCAGAAGATAAATCTAAACAAATGAATGGCAGGCCTAAATTTAGGAGCATTAATTTTCAGCTCTTAAATCGGGGTGAATTTTCAGCTGAAAACATAGGCTCCTAAGTATGGCTGAAAATACGGCACAAATTTGGGAGCCTAACTTTAGGAGTTTGGCTTTTTTTGAATTATCAGACCCCACATTTATGAGCCTAGAGTGAAAACTGATGCTAAGCTCTTAACGTTTTTCCTTTCCGTAAATCTGCCTCTGTTGCTGACCACTTTTTATGCTCCAAACTTTAGGAGTTTATCGAAATTCTGAGCATAAATTTAAGCACTCGGTCCTAGTATATTTTCAAAAAAGCCAATATAGAAGACTAACTCTCAAAGTCAGTAAATCCCTTGAGTACTGGTCTCATATATTTTTCTGTCATTTTATATATACTTGATGCCTTAGTTTGGTAACAAACATACAAATCATTTGGACATGAAAGGATCCCAAAGGTGACGAGAGAGGGAAGGAATCTGTGATCGATGCAGGTGTTGTGGGTCACCTGCTTATAATCTATCGCTAACCTGTCTAGACGTTCTAGACTTTTTCTAATGGAAGCTGTCTTCAAAAAATGTAATGCTCCCTAGCGGGCATCCCTGGGTCCGGGGCCAACCTGGCAGGCTCCATAGATCCCTAAGAGTTTAGCGTCATGGTGTCTCCGCCTGGTTCTGAAGAGCGCTAGTGGGTGGAGATCACTCTCCCGTCTCCCCAGGAAAATCAAAGAAATAGTATTCACGGACAAGGCTGGCTGAAAAGCTTTTGAAATTTTATGACATACAGTAATTGAATGACAGATGTGGACTGTCTTGGATCAGACAAGACCTGTGTGATTGAAACTATCACTGTATCTCAAACGTTGACTTGATAGATCATGACATATGCAGATAGCCCAGACCCTAGACGAGTTTGCACTACTGAAACCTAGAATAACTGCTTCTATCCTGATGAAGCTCTTCAAAGCCGGTCAAAAATATATTAAGTTCGTCCAATAAAAAAGGTATCACCTGCATTTGCTTGCTGACATTTATTTACACAGCTAAATTCTCTGAATTGCTTTCATTCAGTTTGCTTATCTGATCCTTGGGTGAATTCCAGCAGAGCTTGGCAGCAATGAGGGCGGGGGAGTGGAAGGGAGGTACCGAGCCAATACATACCAGCAAGGATGGAGAGGGGTGCCGATGGTACCTCACCCTGAACCAGACAGAGATGCCTGCCTGTACCATGTCCTATTAAGCAAGAGGAGCTGAAGAAACCGAGAGAGGCTTGGAGAGAGGAGAGGATGGGGGTGTGGAGAAGGCAAAGGGAGAGCGAGAGGGGGAGAAAGGGACTGAAACAGTGGAAGGAAGAGAAAAAGAGAAAGACAAAAATTAACAAAGAAAGGAATATTGAAACAAAAAGACAAGGAGAGAAGGAGAAAGACAACCAGTGAGAGACGGTGAGGAAATGAAAGAGAGACAGGGACAGTGGTAGGCAGGAAGAGATTTGCCCCTACAACATTGCGACCATCAGCTGATTTATCTTTTCTTCATCGGCAGTCCGCCATTCTCTTTCCACCCTCGCCCCTCTTCTCTTTCTCACCAGGTAAGTGGCCCCTACCTGTGCCCTTCTCCGACATGATCAAATCTGGACTCCGCGCCTGGAAGAGACATCCTGAGCACTTCATCAGGGTCCCTCTCTTACCAGAGTCAAATCCTGCCTAAAATCTCACCTCCTGCGGCCGTTTTCAACACATTCATGTTCATTTGGTCAGTTTCTATACCACCCTTCACAGGGCAACGGGGCGGTTTACATTACCATTGCAATACCAAAACAAAAATTGTAAATAGAAACCAGAAGAGATCGGAGATAACAGAAAGAGAAGGAACTTAATACAACAATCAAAACTAACCACAGGTCATAGAGACAGTAAATAAAAGGAGCAGAAACAAGGCGGCCAAGCTGCTGTCCCGCTGAGAGGAGAGGTGAGGTGAGGTGAGAACTACTGAAAAAAGAATAAGGAATTTCTATTTATTATAGGGTAATGCTATCTTGGACAAAGAGACCAACTCCCGGGAAAAGCCTGGGAAATATAATAAGCTTTAAGGGAGCTTTTACACATTTAGGTAATGAGGATTCAAGATGAATATTTGTAATTAAAAGGTTCCACATATAGGGAAAGAAAACAAATATGGGATGGCGTGGTCTGAACAGTTTGGAGACGTTTCACATCAACACATATCACTCCGCCATAAGGGGAATTACAATAATCTAACTTACTAATTATGAGCGTGTGAATCTTCGGTGCTGGACAGCGGTGGGCCACATGGGCCCTGGCACTATCTTAAATCGCGGTATAGCAGGCAGAAGGCTGCCCGTGGGGGTCCCATCCCTGTGAGAAAAAGAGTGACGACTGTGGCAAAGAACCTTCCTGTCTGCCCGCGGGAGATCGGATCCCCACGGGTAGAACAGGAAAGGTCTTTGCCCTGGAGTGGAGTTTGGGGCAATGTTTGGGCCCCTCCCCAAAAAGGCCTTCCGCCGCCCCTGGTGTGCATCAAAAGTGTCAGAGCTTCCTCGCTCGATATGTGTTGGTCAAACGTTAGATGGGAATAGAGATGAAACCTACGACTTTGAGGACGGCGCTCAAAGAAAACGATTGCCCCAAAATAAATGGATCAAATGTAGATACTGACGGATGGTCGGTAAGCTTGTGATTTTGTGCGATTTAATTTCAAATGGTTACTTTCAAGCCAGGAGGCAACTTCATCCAGATACTTATTCAGATGGGAGAGATCAGGCTGTAAAGAATTAACATAAAGCTACTAGTGGTATGCCATCAGCAAAGTAACGTCGGCTGACCTCATAAGATTGTACGAGGCTGGCTAATTTCTGGGGCCAAAGTGGAGTCCTGTAGAACCCCACAATTTAAAGGATAACTGAGTGACTTAGCAGAATCCAGAAAGACATAAAAATGTATGTCGTCAAGGAATGATTTAAACCAAGAGAAAACAGTTCCTCTTAGACCCAAATCAATTAAGCCAAGTAGGAGAAGCTTGTTGTCCACCAGGTTAAAGAATATGGCCAGGTCCAGAGATACTAACATATTGACCTTGTCAAATTCTTCCCTAACGTCATTAATCAGAGCGACTAGCAGTTAAGCTATCATAGTACATATCACAAGGTCTAGTCCCAGTGCCGGGTCTTTTACTAAAGGGTAAGGATTAGGAACTAGACTGGAAGTTGAGCAATTAGGGGCCTATTTACTAAGCTGCGCTACCTGTTTACATGGCCCAGTGACATACCAAGGGCAGGTTGGTGGGGGTGGTGTGCCCTGGGTGCCAGCCAAAAGAGGGTGCAGTTGTACAAAATTCCAGGCCCATAGGGCAGCAGCATGCGGGGCAAACGTACTTGTTTAACTTGGGCTGCCTCTACTACAGGCCCAGCACTGTTAGCTCCCGAAGTCTTGCGATAACAGCTGCACCGTGAGACTTCAGCCAGGGAGTGTAGGCAGCATGGCAAGTAAGTTTGCCGAGCAAGCAGGGGGTGGAGGGGGGAAGAGGGATGTTGCGGGGGGTGGGGATGTCACGCTGGGGGGGTATCGCCGAAGGGGAGTGTTGAAATGATCCACTCTGGATGTCCCATTGGCTAGGGTACGCCACTGATATGGCCCATAGTGTGCGCTATCAGGCCGCATTAATAGCGCAGGGAAAATGCAGATAGTGTAAAAATGCACCGCACTATCTGCAGAAACTGCAGTAACTGTCATAGTGGGCGGGACATGAGCAGAGAGTGGGCGTGTCTGCAACGCTTGGCGACAATGGGCGTCAACAGCACACGGTAACTGTCAAAGCTGCAGAGAGCACGGATGCAGGTCTCACCATCTCAATGGGTGACGCTAGGAGCATCCACAGTGTTGACGGGTCACACACTCTGCATTTTCAACGCAAATCTGCTGGTGAAATGCCGTATGCACCCCCAACAGAAAGAAATGTCACGTTAGCTGCAAAAGCTTAGTGCACTTCAGTAAACACACCTCTCAGTGGAGCTAATGATTTCTCCTACGTCTAAATCAGTCATGTTCATGTTCTGGCTCCAGACGAAGTATTGGATGATCAAGTAACATCACAATATTCAATCCACCAAGCCATTAATGGTTGGAAAAGTATTTTTTAAGATGAGACATCTTATGAAAGAAATACAAGGGCTACTTTGGTCGAATCCTCTGCCAGAAGTGGAGTCACTAGCGAGCTCCTTAGAGGGAACTTTGCTCGTTGTATTGTGTTGAGAATAATCCAATCTCTTCGTGCTCTGAATGGAATTCAGATAATATGATCGATGTCCCTTACAAGAAGGGAGAAGGCCAGGCTCTTTAGTCTTCCTCCACAGAAGTTCAGCTCTTCGAGCCTGGTCTTAAGAAGACACCATCCTCGACGATACCAGGTGGAGTTTCATTTCCCTTGATCTGTAATCACCTGGCAAGAGGCTATTTCAGCTGGAACAGTGCTAAAAGAGGAATTCCATAGATTTATCTGAAAATCCAGTGCTAGTAGAATAAAGCTTACGGCTAGAGTGTCAAGATTAAGATCTCTGCGACATCTAGATCCAACTACCTTCATATGATGGGGCCTATTTTGGGGCAGAATGGTAAAATAAGAGTGTGATCCATCAAGGATAATGAGAGAGAGAGAGAGAGTGGACTAGATGAAAACATGAGATCCAATGTATGACCCGTAGAAAGGGTAGGAAAAAACATTCCTGGGGCTGTCTCTGTTCATAGCCTCCCTAATTCAATCAGTCTTTAAGAGAACTTCTCTAAATTGTCCCATCAGTCGCTGATCTCTACAGAGCTTAGCGTCTTGTAGCGCTAGACATAATTTACCAGCCACAGAACTAGGAAGAGAGTCAGAGAGGGTCAAAGAGATGCTGTGAGAGAGCGAGCGAGCGAAGGAGAGCAAAAGATAGTGTAAGATAGTGTAAGAAGGGGAGACAGAGTGTCAGAGGAGCGAAAGATGAAGAGAGACAAACAAAGTAAGAAAAACAGAGACAGTAATTAGCCTCTAAAGATATTTATTATGACATCTTTTGCCTATTTTTCCTTTCTTTTCCACCTTTTTTGTGTGTTATTCTGGAAAGACAGGTACAAATTGTCGGACCACAAAAGTTTACTGAAACTGGGAAACAGGGAGAGAAAGAGAGAGACAGGGAGAAGGCAGATGAGAAGAGAGATGGAGAAAGATACAGAGACAGGGAGAAGGCAGGAAGTGTGTAATATGCAGAAAGATTAAAAGAAACAGACCATGTTTCAGAACATACCCAGCTGGGGAGCTCATTCTGCAGCCCAAAGGTCTTCACCCTAAAAAGAAAAAGAGATCACAGGTCACATGGGGTGCTCGAGACCAGACCCATCCACAGGTATTTCTATCCCACTGAATCACATGGTGTTTACATTAATTAGGACTTGATTAACTGCCCTTCATGGAACATAGTGGTGTACAACAAATTAAAACAATAAGTTAAAGAATTAAAAAGAATTAAAAGACAGAAAGGAATCTCATTCTGTTACAGCGCAGGATTGAGGACACTCAAACCATGAGAGAGTAAGATAGAGAACGGGGTGGTGGGGGGGGGGGGGGAGGAGAGAGGGACCGACAGCAGTAAGGGGATCTCAACAGGGGGAGGGCAGATTGTGGGCAATATTGAAGAGATGAGTCTTTAGAAGGGCTCTGAATTTTGTGTAGGATGGTTCTAGGTGGTTAGGAGGGAGGGCATTCCATGTGGCAGGAGCTGAGTGGACGTCAGATGGGCTTGGGAAACAGAGGGCAAGTGTAAACGGTTGGCGTGGGTGCTGCGGAGTGCGTGATATGGGGCATGAAGAAGAAAAGAGTCTGAAAGATAACAGGGGGAGCCTGTGTGGAGCGCATGATGGACCAAAGTAAGGAGCTTGAACTGGGGGCGAAACTACATAGGAAGCCAATGGTAGTGAATGAGGAGTGGAGAGACATAGTCAGATTGAGAAGCATGTACAAGGATACGTTCTGCAGTGTTTTGTATTCATTGTAACCGGTGAAATTGATGTGGCGGGAGACCAAGGAAAATGATATTGCAGTAATATAGTGCTGAGAAAACCAGGGTGAGCAACAGTCAATGAAGAGTCAGAGAGAAAGGGACGGGTTACTTGTATTTGTTGGAGAGTGAATAAAGAACGTTGGACGGTGGACCACAGTAGAGAGATGATCGCAGAAAGATAGATCAGAATCCAATATGACGCCAAGGTAGCAGATAGAATTAACGAGGGGGGTGGATAGACCGGAGGGGGAGGGGATGGAGCACCAAAAGTGAACTAAATAGCAGCTGATTTGAGTGGGTTGAGATGACGGTAGTTGTTGGTAAGCCATAGGGAGATCTCCGAGACAAGTGTTAAGAGGTGTAAGATCCAGGGAAACTGGGCTGGTGTGGAAAAATAAAATGAAATCATTGGCGTAGTAATGAATGGAAATGCCAGACTGTTGAACAATAAGAGCTAAGGAGACCGGAACAGAACCCTGGGGAACACCACAGAGCAGGGGGAAAGATGAGGATGAGGAAGGCCCGACAGAGACAGAGAAGACCGCTGTGAGAGAAAAGAGGGAGGGGTAACCATTCCTAGGTATGCCTGTCCCTTCTGTCTCACCGTGTCATATGGCGATCAGAATACACACCATCCCCAGACATTTCTATCCTTTCTGTCTCACCCTGTCACACGGCGCAGGGAATAACGACCATCCCCAGACATTTCTATCCTTTCTGTCTCACCCTGTCACACGGCGCAGGGAATAACGACCATACCCAGACATCTTATCCTTTCTGTCTCACCCTGTCACACGGCGCAGGGAATAACGACCATCCCCAGACATTTCTATCCTTTCTGTCTCACCCTTTCACACGGCGCAGGGAATAACGACCATCCCCAGACATTTCTATCCTTTCTGTCTCACCCTGTCACACGGCACAGGGAATAACGACCATCCCCAGACATTTCTATCCTTTCTGTCTCACCCTGTCACACGGCGCAGGGAATAACGACCATCCCCAGACATTTCTTATCCTTTCTGTCTCACCCTGTCACACGGCGCAGGGAATAACGACCATCCCCAGACATTTCCATCCTTTCTGTCTCACCCTGTCACACGGCGCAGGGAATAACGACCATCCCCAGACATTTCTATCCTTTCTGTCTCACCCTTTCACACGGCGCAGGGAATAACGACCATCCCCAGACATTTCCATCCTTTCTGTCTCACCCTGTCACACGGCGCAGGGAATAACGACCATCCCCAGACATTTCTATCCTTTCTGTCTCACCCTGTCACACGGCGCAGGGAATAACGACCATCCCCAGACATTTCCATCCTTTCTGTCTCACCCTGTCACACGGCGCAGGGAATAACGACCATCCCCAGACATTTCTATCCTTTCTGTCTCACCCTGTCACACGGCGCAGGGAATAACGACCATCCCCAGACATTTCCATCCTTTCTGTCTCACCCTGTCACACGGCGCAGGGAATAACGACCATCCCCAGACATTTCCATCCCCTCTCTCACTGTATCATATGGTGCAGGGACTAAAGACCATCTCCAGGCATTTCTATCCCATCTAATTTAAAATGGTACTTACACTGCAAATTGGCACAACAGACAAGACTAAAATGGATCAACAAATTGTTCTCCAGTACCATTTGGAGGATAATGCTTTGCTTCATCCCTTTTGGTGTGGCGTTTGTGAAGGTCTCTGTTTTGTATACCTTATGATTCTACCTGGACAGGGCCAGCTCCACTTCTAGACAAGATCAGGCTTTTGCCTAGGGCGGAAGCTTCTACAGGGCTGAGGGGGGGGGGGGTATTCAAAGAGCAGCAGCAATCAAAGCAAAACAATAGCTCCTGACAGCCAGACAAACTCTAAGAACCATCAACACATTCTTTTACCTGCAGAGAGATTGGTGCACACAGACATACAAAGCAAAGTTTAATACTTATGGGGCCTGATATTGATTTAGGCAGGCTATGCACCCCTACGGTGCATATCCGCGCCTGCCGACCCTTAACCCCGGATATTCACAGCCGGGGTCATACGTGACCCCAGCATTGAATATCTGGGAATTGCCGCCAAAGCCAGAAGCCGCAGTAGCTAACTGGCTAACAGCAGCAATATTTCATGCTACCTGGTTAGGTCCTGCGTCTTAAAGATAGGCAAGGCTTTCCCTCACCTATATTTAAGGCGCATATCGCTAACCGGGCAGCAAGCAATATTACTGCTGCCTAGTCAGTGCTTGTCGCGGCTTCTGCTCTGTCCCGATGCTAACCGGATAGCATCGGGCACGTAGGGGAGTTAGAGAGGGTATTCAATGGCTCTAACTGTGTAAGTGCCGTTGAGTATCCCCATTTCAAGCATTTACATGGCTTACTTGGCTGTAAACCAGGTACATGCCTTTCGAATATCGGGCCTATGATGTCCAATTATGCAATTTTATAGGATTGTTGTTGGAAGGGTGGTGCCGCGATGATCATAATTATTAAGTTTAATTATCAAAACCTGGTTGGAGGGGATGGAAGGCTGAAAGTTCACGGAGGACACCCAATACTTTGCAATGACCCTGCACCGGGATGGGCCCGAAGCTAAAGTTACTCATTGTATTCGACACCTCAGCTGCTTTTGACATGATCGACCATTTCATTTTACTTCAATGGCTGCTTGGAAATAATGTCCTTTGTTGGTTTCATTTTCTCCTAGAGATGGGTTAAAGGAAATTGTTGCTGGAAGACAGGAGGCCTCGTGGAAACCGGTTGTTTCTGGGCTTCCGCCCTGTCTTCAGTGCTGTTCAATATTTACCTTCAGCCACTGCCAGCCCTGTTACAGTCTCAGAAAGTGAAGTTTCAAATGTCTGCAGATGATATTCAATTGTTAATTCCCTTTCATGCATCTGAGTCAATTTCCAGTTTGTTAAGTCGCCAATTGAGTGTCATTCATAAGGAGAAAGCTACTTTGGGACCCGAATAAAACAGAGATGACGTAAGTGATCTGCCACCTCCTACTGATGGGATAGTGCGATATCACGTCCTACCATGGCCCATAATCTGTGGATTATACTGGATATCCGCGTATCATTTAGTGTACTAACGATATCAGTTTTTATGCTCTCCCACTCAAGGGAGGTTGGGAAGAACTTAGACATAAGGCGTTGAGGATATTGGTCCTTCTCTTTCTGGGGGCAAAATAACTGACAATATACCGGGACAGGACAAAATTTGGCACGGGGAAAAAAACAAGTCAGTAGGCACATTGAGCTCAAACATGAGCCAAACTGGAGCAGAGATTCCAGGAAAATCCCCCTCCCTCCCCCCCAAAAAAATGCCTGATGCATTTCAATGGAAGAAGCATAGAAACACTGATACAAATACACAGAAATTAGGGAAGTGCTTCTCTCTGATTGGAAAAGATAATTTTTCAGCAGCTGCTTCTTTTTATTGAAATATATTCCATTCTGGACCCCTATCAGTATGGGTTTTGCAGAGCACATAGCACCGAGACCTTGCGGTTATCTACACTGGAAACCATCTGTCAAGGCTTTGATCACAGGTATTCATTTATTCTAGGGTTGGATATTTTGTCAGCCTAAATCATGAGATGTTATCTAGCTATGGTATTTCTGGAGTAGTACTGAAGCGATTTTTATCTTTTCTTTCTAACAGATCTCAGCAGGTCTGTTGGAATAATACTTTTTCGTCAAAGCAGGTTTTAGCAACAGGAATACCTCAGGGATCTGCTTGTTTCCACTGTTTCATAATTCATATCTAACACCTATTTGTCATTTGCTTTCACAGCTAAATATACATTGTCGTACACCTTTGCTGATTTTAAACCATTCTGTTTCTTCTAGTTCCATTCGAACTGTTTCTTCTTGATCAGTGTAAGGATTGTGCGAGAGAACGATCAAGTGTTCTGGTGTACCCATGCTTCTTAATGTGGCCCAGAGTTTCTCATGGTTTACAGTCAAAAGCCTTTCTGTAGTCAATAAAACACATATGGATATCCTTTTGGTATTCTTTAGTCTTTTCAAGGATCCATCTCACATCCGCGATGATGTCTCTCGTTCCTCGCCCTCTCCTGAACCCTCCTTGCTCTTCAGGCAGTTCTGGTTCCAGGTCTGGTGGTAGTCTCTGCTGAATGATCTTGAGTAGAATCTTGCTGGCATGTGGGGTCAGAGCGATTGGGCGATAATTTCCACAATTAGTCGGGTTAGTTAGTTAGGCTACTTAAGTGAACTGAAACAGCAGAGCATAATAATTTACATCAGTGGCATGAATGTATGTTAATATTTTGTTTTATTATGGGTACTGTACATTTCAGGTGTCGGTTATGAATATCGCTTTTGTAAGATGCTTTGAATATTTGGAATAGCAGGTTATAAATGTTATTTAAATTGAATTAAATTTAAATTGCTTCTCTCCTCTTCCCTACTGTCCTGGTAACACACAAATAAAAACACAGACACAGAAACACAGAAGGACTGGAAAAAATTCCAAGAGGCAATGTACTCACACTTTCTTTAGCGCTCATCTTTCAGTGCCAACACACGCCTGTTGGCCTGGTTCTAGAGATTCAGATGTGTATTTCATTTTTATTGTTGTAAACTCTACTGTGAAACCTACAGACTGTACCATACCGCTTTCTTTCTCCATGGACAAGTTGGATAAGGCAGCTGACATCGCTATCTGATGAAAACCTCACTGCTTTCTTAATAGTTGCTATGTATGGTGAAACCTAGTGACTGAACCAGTTGATGCATGTTCTGCCAACACGGCTGTGGGACAGTGGTGATGTGATTAAACTGCAATATCCATCCGTTGAAATCTATCAATACATCCAACCATTAGATGCCACTGTAAAACTTTGTTTCATTTTATGAATCTTTCTAAATCAAATCAGAGACTCACACAGGCACAAATGCACAGAGGGATTGAAAGGAATTCTATGAGTCACGATGCTTCCCTCACTTGTTTATAAATTGTGGCTAGGGTGCAGCCTTAAACCTCAGCTGTAGACTGTTGATTTTAGAACCGATCTGTAAGCCATGGTCTCGAACATCCTCGATGATTGCAACCCTATACATATAGGTCTCCCTGTGGCCCAAATCCTTCAGATCTCTCAAAACCCTGCACTATGACTTTTCAAGGGCAGCATTCTCCACAAAAGGGTGAACCCGGTATTAAAAAAAACATTGCATTGCTACCAGTTGCCCAAAGGATTAAATTTAAGATCTGTGTGCTGGGGTTTAAGGCCTGGAATGACAGTTGTACCTCTTAACTTAGGGGACTGTTAAGGCTGTAAGGTTTGAAGTCACATCTTAGATACTACATGGAGTATGATATTGAGATATTGAGGTTGCGAAATTTTAGGCAAGGCCTTGCCTAAATACGAATAAGGAGATGCAGCAGTGTACGGTATGTGGCGATACATGGAGTCTAAAGAACTATTTGACAAATGTACAAGTGTGAAAAATAGTAGAGGAAAATCGTTAACTTCAGCATCTAAGTCGTTCATTTTGCAAACCTACACGTCTAAAGGCCGCCCTCCTTATCTACTTTGTTTGGATGAGGAAATAAAGAACAGGGGATTAAGGACGATGACCCCCTTAATCCCACCTGTGAAGGGTTGGCCGAAATGAGCACTTTAAAAAAAAAATGTAAATGTGCTAGGGAACAGGTGTATATCCCGCATGAACAAGTAGGGGATACACATGTTCTCGTCCAGACCACCCTCTAGGCACAACCCCTTGCAGTTTCTACCCAGTAAGGACATCCACGTGGAAAGTCAGCCTTTTTGAAAATCGCCTTTTCCACATGTAAATACTTAATTTTACACGTGGAATGGCTTGTAAAATAACCCCCTAAATGTGGCACATGGATTAGTCTTTTCTGAGGCTGGAATACTCTGCGTGCGCTACTGAGACGGGAGAAGGATTTCTTTGAAGTTTCAAACAGAAGCTGAAGGTTTTTCTGTTTATCAAAGCCTTTGGCGAAGTTGCTCAGTGGGAGTTTGGTGGGGCCACTAAATCGGGATGTTGTGGTTGTTTCTGCTCTGTGTTAAACTTTGCCTTGTAATAACACCTCTTCTCAAGTTGTTTCACTGGCTCCCTATCTGTTTCCACATCCAGTTCAAACTTCTCCCACTGACCTACAAGTGCCTACATTCTGCGGCTCCTCACTACCTCTTTCCCTACACCCTTCCTCGACAACTCCACTCATCAAGTAAATCCCTCCTATCTGTGCCCTTCTCTTCCACTGCCAACTCCAAACTTCACTCATTTTACCTTGCTGCACCCTATACCTGGAACAGACTACATGAGTCATACGTTGGGCTCCATCTCACAGGGTCCGCAGAGCAGCCATATGATTGGAGGGAGGAGGCCCAAGTTCTGGTCTTAGCCCCCATGACCTTCCCCTCCTGTTCCGCTTGAGGAGAACCTGATTTCCTGTGGGCAGATGAGACAGAACATCGCAGCAAAGACTCCTTCAGTCTGCCCACAGGAGATCAGGGCAGACAGGAGTCGTCTTTGCCGTGATCACAGCCACTCCCTTCCCTTCTGCCCACAGGAGATAGAATCCTCACGGGCAGACAACTTACATGGCGGTCGCGATTGTGGCCTTCTCCTCCCGTTCTGCCCATGGGAGTCCAGTCTCTGGCAGGCGGACAGAAGGGGTCTTTGCAACAATCACAGCTGCTCTCTTCTCCCTGGAGAAGGGAAGGCAATGACCTGCCCCCATGCAGTTTGCGGCTGGCACCTGGCAGACAAAAATTTGTTGGGGGCCAGGGCCCATGTGGCTCACCCCATTCTGAAGTCTATGCCATCTCTGGCCCTGTTCAAATCCAGGCTAAAAACCCATCTCTTCGAAGCTGCTTTTGGATCCTGACCCCCTTACTCTCCTGTTTACCACCCATACGTGCTCTACCATGTCCCTGTAGTTCTACCCTAGTCCTCAGCCTATTGCATGGTCATCTTGCATAGATTGTAAGCTCTGTTGAGCAGGGATTGTCTCTTACATGTACGTATATACCGCTGCATATGTCTTGAAGCGCTACACAAATGATTAGTAACAGTAGGACTAAAATGCCTATTTTATTTCGCTCATCTATTTGTACGGTTTCCTTCTGTATTGATAGGTGCATATAGTATTTTATCTATGATCTATGAATTGTTCTGTGCATTAATCAGTTAGTAACTCATTTACAAACTATAATTCCAGTCATGTGCAAATATTTCTCCACCCCTGTATGTTTTGCTGAATCCGCAAGCGAACAGGAGCTGACCCAGCCATTCTGCTGGGAAATGTTAAAGAAGATCTATTTCTGCAAATCGTAATGCATGCTCTTTATCTACTGAGGGTTTTTTTTTTTTTTTTTTACGATTCCCAAAAAAGAAAACAGAGACTACGGCACGTGCAAGTCTGTGCACCCTTTCCATTAGTACTTTGTAAAACCTTTGGCAGAAATAACAGAAATAAATGTTTCCTGTAACCAGCAAGAGGTCTTCTGATCTTGCTTTTGCAATGTTTCCCCCTCTTCCTTAAAGAACTGTTCTAGCTGTAATATTCAAGTGTGCAGACGATGGAAGTCATTTGAAAACCTTCGCTCCTTTCTCTCCTGTCAGTTGATTTTGAGAAACGGATTGCTATCTTGCTGAAACATCCAACCTCTTTTCAGTTTCAGTTTTATTACTGCCTGTGGGACATGAGCCTCCAAAATGCTGATATTTAGCCAAATCCATCCTTCCTTCCTTCCTCCTGCATAATAGTTCCTGTGCCAACGGCTGCCTCATACCCCAGAACAGAACAGCTGGCTAGGATTAGTGTTTTTTAAATTAAATGTTTCAGCGGTTCACAACACTGACTGTGGGATTTAAATCCATCATGTATATTAAGTGCCACTATCCAAATTGGGGGGGGGGGGGGGCACTGAAAAACACTTGCCGTGTGCAGACTGTTGGGGCTATCCAGATTGCGGCGATATTCAGTCCGCTATTGCGATAACCATAGAATGGCAAAAAGCTCTCCTAAATTTATCTGGACCGAATATCGCTGCTTTCTGGATAATGTTCCACTCCGCCCGAACGCTGTCCCAATAGGATCTGGTTAGTGCTGAGACAGTCTCTAAGGGTACTCAGTGACTGTAGACATGAATAGTGACAATCGGCTTCTACTGCTATGGATATTTGGCTTTAAATATTGGCCAGGTTTTTCCTAAACGTTTCAGAAATATGCTAGATAATGACTGCCGCGATGAGTTCGTAAAACCGTTTCCTCTGGATAAAAACTCCAGCGTCAGCTAAACTTTTCAGCAGGCTGTGGGGATTCTCTTTTTGAATAGTTTTCAGGCTGTTCTATCAGAGATTTCTCATGGTCTTCCAGATCTGACTTGCATTTTCTAATCAGGTCTCTTACAGCTGAAATTGCTAGCTGGAAGTATTTAGAGAACGTTTTTTATAGCAGCCCTTGAATTGAAGAACCGGTATGCAGCCCTAGAAGTGGAGGAGATGGAAGCACCTGAGGAAAGTACAGCTCGAGCACCCCAAAGTTGCAGAATCACTCACCACATGGAAGGGAAGAGTAGTGGTGGTTGGTGACTCTTCTGAAGAATACTGAGACGTCCATCTGCTAACCAGATTTGATGTCCAGAGAGGGGTGCTGTCTGCCAGGCTCCAAAATCTGAGATGTTACAGAGAGTTTGCCGAGACTCATTAAGCCTACTGACTATTATCCAATGTTGCTCATCTATGTCAGTAAAAATGGTACTGCCAGTTATCCCTCTGAGTGTATCAAGAGTGACTTCATGGCTCTGGGACAGAGGATGAAGTAGATTGATGCACAGATGGTGTTCACTTTTATCCTCCCTGTTGAGGGTAAAGGCCGAGGCAGAGAATCTCGCATTCTGGAGATGAATGCATAGCTGTGTGGATGGAATCATCCAGAGCATTTTGGTTTACAGAAATATGGGATGATGTTCCAAGGGCCGCAGAGCAGAGATGGTGTCCATCTGTCCAAGAAGGGTTGAAGTATCTTCAGCAGCAGACTGGCTAACTTACTGAAGAGGGCTTTAAACTAGATTCATTGGGGATGGGTGAAGAGAGCCCCAGGTAAGGGAAGAAACCCCCCAAGTAAGTGAAACATTAAATACCTCTGTAGAAATGGGCAATAGGGGAAACAACTGGAAAGCAGTGTGTATAAATTCCCGTAGCATGGGAAATAAGATCTCAGATGTTGAGGCTTTAATGGAAGAAGCTGACTCAGATTAAGTGGTAGTTACGGAGACATGGTTCACAGAAAACCATGATTAGGATGTGATGATAGCAGGCTATACTTTATTCAGGAAGGACAGGGGAGGGAGAAGGGGAGGTGGAGGGGCACTATATGCAAAAAATAATATTAAAGCTATAGAATTGCAGGGCTTAAAAGGGAGCGAGGAGGCACTGTGGGTTAAACTAGAAATAGGGAAAAGGAAATCTATTTGCACTGGTGTGATATGCAGATCTCCCTCACAGGGAGAAGAAGGCGACAAAGATTTAATAGAAGACAGACACAGTATTGCCATGAAAGGGGAAGTGCTACTGATAGGTGATTTCAATATGCTGGATGTGGATTGGCACATCCCTGCTGCGGTGTCATCTAGAAGTAAGGAGATCCTGGATTCCTTACAGGGAGAACTATTCAGGCAACTGGTATCAGAACCCATACGTGTTGGGGACATACTGAATATACTGTTTACCAATGGGGAAAGTGTTTCTGATGTTACAGTGGGAGATCATCTCACAGCCAGTGATCACCAGATGGTATGGCTCTGTATTAGGACTAGGGCTGATAACATCCATTCAAAAAGCAAAGCTCTTAAACTTTAGCAAAACTAACTTTGCCAAGATGGGATAATACCTCAAAGAGTCGTTAATAGGATGGGAACAGCTGGGGGATGTAGAAGAACAGTGGGAAAAACTGAAAGGGGATATTTTAAGGGCAACAAACCTTTTTGTTAGAAATGTAAATAAATGTAAAAGGAAAAGGAGGCCGCTATGGTTCTCAAAAGAAGTAGCTGTGAAGGTGAAGAAAGAGGGAGGCCTTCGTGAAAAACGGAGTTACTTACCTGTAACTGGAGTTCTCCGGGGACAGCAGGATAAGTCAGCCACACTTGATGATGTCATCCGACGGCGCCGAGACGGAAGTACTCTCCATAGCCCAGAAGGGCTTTTAGCCCTTCTGAGCATGGGCCAACTGGCCCCACCCTCCTGCCCGCCCCTAGCTAGCCAGTACGTCACTAGCTGAGCCTTTTGCCGCTAGGAGGCGGGCACCAGGACTGAGGCCGACCCCATCCAGGGGAGGAGGGGGGTATGTGTGGCTGACTTATCCTGCTGTCCCCGGAGAACTCCAGTTACAGGTAAGTAACTCCGTTTTCTCCTAGGACAAGCAGGATGAGTCAGCCACACTTGGTGCCTCCCAAGCTGCCATGCGCTGTGGGGGATGGGGAAGGCCGAGACCCTTCTTCAGGTCTGAGCATGACAGCATGTTGAAAGTTGCAACAAGGGTAGATAGGCCTATACCTGGGCCTGAAGAGGCGAAGCACGCATGTGCAGTAGTAGCGTTGTAAGCACATATAGGCCTGCAGGAACCTAGGGGCCTTGAGTGGCGGAGCACACCTGTGCCGTAGCAGCATGTAGTAGCAGGGAGTAGTTACCAGGCACTGTATGACGGCCTGCCATAGCAATTGTAGTTAAAAAAGAAAAGGGGCAGCAGAGGTGAAGACCATCAGGCAGTAGTGGTGCGGGAGCAACCGCAATGAGGACATCGAGCAGTGGTGGTGCAGGAGTAACTGCAACGAAGAAGCAGCTGCATCAGTTGCTGGCATGAGGGAGGAACATCTCTAAAAAGGGGAGGCGTCTCTTTCGGGTTTGTTTGTTTTTTTTTTTTAAACGTGTAGTCGACTCTGGACTTGTTATTGGAATTTCTTAATTGCTAGATTTGGTGGAGAGTAGAAAAGTCCATCTTGCTGGCAAGGCGGAAGAACTGAAACTGGCTAGCTAGGGGCGGGCAGGAGGGTGGGGCCAGTTGGCCCATGCTCAGAAGGGCTAAAAGCCCTTCTGGGCTATGGAGAATACTTCCGTCTCGGCGCCGTCAGATGACGTCATCAAGTGTGGCTGACTCATCCTGTTTGTCCTAGGAGAATACAAGAGATCACAGAGAGAGGAAGACAGGCATCTATATTTGGAAAACTTAGAGAAGCTAGCAAAGTAGTCAGGAAAGCAAAACATACAAAAAGAAGAAGAAATAGCCAATACAATAAAATGGGCGGATAAGACATTTTCAGATATGTTAACGAGAGGAGGAAGGGCAAAAGTGGTATTGTCAGACACAAGGGTGAAGGGGAGGAATATGTAGAAACTGATGAGGGTAAAGTGGAATTGCTTAACAAATATTTCTGTTTTGTGTTCACAGATGAAGAACCAGGAGCAGGACCTCAGAAATCACCCACAAATAGGAACAGAAGCAACGGGAATCTCAAATGATTTTCAGAAGACTGTGTTCGTGAGGAACTAGCTAAACTAAAAGTAGACAAAACCATGGATCCAGAGGGGATACATGCAAGAATACTGAGGGAACTTAGGGACGTTCTAGAGGCTCTACTGTCTGGCCTTTTCAATACCTCTTTGGAGTTGGGAGTGGTGCCAGAGGACTGGAGAGAGGCACAAGTGGTTCAGGTACACAAAAGCAGACATAAGGATGATATTGAGAACTACAGGCCAGTTAGTCTCACCTCTGTGATACCTCTGTGACACCCGGCGATACCATTTCCATACAAATATGGTATTATCAACAACACACCAAGTTTGATACTCAAACCCTTAGTGGTGGTTATGTTTCTGTGAAACTACTGTTATTATGACTCCATGTAGTAAGTTTTGTAAATAGTTTCCCCTGTTATCCAAGTTTTTGTGCCCTGTTACCTGTAAAACTCATACGCGTTTAACTGTACTGAGCATTTTTTGTTACATGTAAACCACGCTGATGCTGAATAGTGCGGTATATAAGAAACTATAAATAAATAAATAAATAATTGGAAAGGCTACTAAAAGAGAGAATAGTGAGGTTTCTGGGGTCCAATGGATTGCAGGACCCAAGGCAACATGGATTCACCAGAGGCAGGTCTTGTCAAACAAATCTGATTGATTTCTTTGACTGTGTGACCAGGGAGATGGACTGAGGAACAGCCCTAGATGTGGTGTATTTAGATTTCAGTAAAGCCTTTGACACTGTTCCTCACAGGCGACTTATAAACAAACTGAGCATCCTAGGGATGGACCCAAAAGTTACTGACTGGGTTGGAAATTGGTTGAGTGGGAGACGACAAAGGGTATATGTAAATGGAACTCACTCTGAGGAGAAGCAGGTTACCAGTGGTGTGCCACGGGGATCTGTTCTTGATCCTATTCTTTTTAACATCCTTGTTAGCGATATTGTGGAAGTGCTGTTGGGTAAGGTTTGCTTGTTTGTGGATGATACCAAAATCTGCAATAGAGTAGACACCCAGGAAGGAGTAGATAATCTGAGGAGGGATTTAGCTAAGCTTGAAGAATGGTTGAGAATTTGGTAGCTGAAATTTAATGCTAAACAATGCAGAGTTATGCATTTGGGATGCAAAAGTTCAAAGGAGCGGAACAGTGTAGGGGATGAGGTACTTCTGTCCACGAAAGAAGAGTGGGACCTCATTGTGCAATTGTGTCTGATGATCTTAAAGTAGCTATTCAGGTAGAAAAGGCAATGGTGAAAGCTAGAAGGATGCTTGGGTGCACAGGGAGAGGAATGGTCAGCAGAAGAAAGGAGGTGATAGTGCCTCTCTATAGTCTCTGGTGTGACCTCATTTGGAGTATTGTGTGCATTTCTGGAGATCACATCTTCAAAAGGATATAAACAGGTTGGAGTCAATGCAGAGGATGGCTACCAAAATGGTTAGTGGTCTTCATTATGAAGCATATGAGGACAGACTTAAAGATCTTAAGATGCATACTTTAGAGGAAAGACGGGATAGGGGCGATATGATAGAGAAATTTAAATACCTCAATGGCATAAATGCACAAGAGGGTCTCTTTCAATTGAAGGCAAGCTCTGCTATGAGGGGACATAGGATGAGAGTCAAAGAGGATAGACTTGGGAGTAATATGCGGAAATATTTCTTTATGGAATGAGTGGTAGATGCGTGGAATAGTCTCCCAGTGGAGGTGGTGGAGAGAAGGACAATATCTGAATTCAAAAAAGTATAGGACAAACACAGAGGATCTCTAAAGGTAGAAAAGGGGACTATTGAAGTTGATATGGAAGGGTAGACTAGAAAGGCCATATGATCTTTTTCTGCTGTCATGTTCTATGTTTCCCCACCTTTGTAAAAGTACATTATATTCATTTTCAAATACCCAGACAGCTGCTTAGAGGAGCCCATGGATGGTGAAAGTAGACAGAACAACAATTACCTACAGAAATGTTTGCAAGGTTAGAGTATATGTTCAACTGTGGAATTTTCTTCACCTTACTAATTGAAGTCCTAATGAATAACTAAACCTTTTGAGCCTAATTGACAACTTTAATAAAAAAAAGAATGAATCAACTGGAAACTTATCCAAATTTTTTTTTATCTGCCATATTCACTTTTGTATTATTTTTAAGTCTGTTAATTGTGCATTACAATTTGCAACAAAATGTTGTGTTTAACTTTCTACCATCCTCTTTTCACTTATTGATTCATAGAAACATGCCATTCGACTCTGCACATGATAACTACAAACAAAAACAGAAAACCATAAATAAAATACAAAAGCCTTAAATAAAAAGAAGAAAAATTAGATAACTGTACTGTATAAGATACCAAGCATTCCAAACTCATGGCCATCATGAAACAAGATAGAATTTATCATCAATCCAAGATCTCTGTAATTAGGCAACCTGCTTTCAAAGTTTTTTCAAAACAACAAATAGTTACAATTAAATTTTAACTCTGGTGTAGGTTGTTCCATAACTTCTGAGTTCAAAGAGCTAAAGTTCATTTTCAAGAAGAAAACAACTTGAGCTCTTGAAAGGATGGGATTTTGAAGGGGAAACCCTGACTAGAATGAAATGGCTTGTAAACATATATTGCTGAAGGACCAAGAAAGATACCGGCGATCCAGACTTTGTGAAACTTGAAATGTAACCAAAAGGATTTTAAAGACCTCCCTTGATCTGACAGTAGTCAATTCAATGCAATGCAATCCGTAACAACACAGCTCTCTCTGAGCTCTTGTTGCATGTAATGATCTTAACTGCTCTACTTTGTCAACAGTACATTGGTATATTTGGCAAAGACACATAAATAGAACCTGGCTTGCGTAATCTATCTAAGGTCAGAAGAACATGTAGGAGTGTGAGTTTACCTAAGATAGTTAACATTCAAAAAGCCACTTTTCACACCCAAGTCCAACTGATCCTTAAGAATAGTGACTCTCAAACTTCAAACATTTTGGACTAGGGTAATCCCAGTACACCCCAGTCTGGGCCATAGGTGCCAGCTGTTGGTAGGTTCTTGAGCAACCCAAAAAACGAACAGAAACTTCTTCACTGCGTCCAGAAAGGAGCCATTGGTGTTGAGTTTATCACCCAATTCATTTGGAGTATCTTGCTTCTATGGCCTGGACTTATTTTTAGTTACTGTTTGTTTAGATTTCCTAATCTATAAACATTTCATTTTTTGCTGGGGTTTCCTTCAGGCTAGTAACCTGCAACCAAGTCTTGACTGTTGAAAACCACTTTCCGCAAAAGCAGAGTTTGTATCCATAGAATCTTAACTGGAAAGAGTATTAACAACTCTAATATAGACCCCCCAAGTCACGGATCCCAAAGGTTGTAAATAAACTTGGAGGGAGTAAAGAATTCCCTGTGGAATATCACAGACAATTGGTGAGAGGCATGAATTAATGTAAGCAACATTCCATATTGATTGCTGAAATGTAATAAGACCATTTAACAAACAGACCAGACATACTCAGCTGACCTTATCTCATCAATACTAGTGGATAATCCACTGGGTAAAAGGGCTGCAGAATGATCAGTTTGAAACAAGGTCCATGGGTCAATACCAGTCCCATATTGTCCAAGAAGACAAACTATCACCCTTCCAGAAGCCTGTCTAAGGATCGAGGAGGTCTTGGGAATCAAGTTGTTCGATGAGCTCTCACAGCAAAACGTTACGATGAATGAAACAAAAATGGAAGGGTAACCGCTGACTTACAATTGTCATGAACCAAAGCGCCCAGCGTAACTTGCTTCGGAACAGGAGCTATGATATCCATTTTTAGAGAGGAAGGAGACTTGCCACTCTTTAAGGAAGAGAAACAGATTTGACTCATGGCTTTCTCAGAAGTTCAAAGTCAGTCACATTCAGGAAGTATTTTCCTATCTCCAGAGGTCTTGTAATCTAAGTTTCTATCTGAGGCAATGGAGGGTTAAGTGACTTGTGCAAGATCCCAAGGCGCAGTGGTGGGTTTTAAACCTAGCTCTCAGCCTGTTGCTCTAACCATTAGGCTACTTTGCCACAGGGAAAGTTTAATAGACTCCGTAATATCACATGGCGCAGGGAATAAAGACAATTCCAGGGAATTTCTATCCTTCTATCTCACTGTATCAGATGGTGCAGGGAATAAAGACCATCCCCAGGCATTTCTATCCTTCTATCTCACTGTATCACACACTGCAGGGAATAAAGACCATCCCCAGGCATTTCTATCCTTCTATCTCACGGTATCACACGGCGCAAGGAATAAAGACCATCCCCAGGCATTTCTATCCTTCTATCTCACTGTATCACACGGTGCAGGGAATAAAGACCATCCCCAGGCGTTTCTATCCTTCTATCTCACGGTATCACACGGCGCAGGGAATAAAGACCATCCCCAGGCATTTCTATCCTTCTATCTCACGGTATCACAAGGTGCAGGGAATAAAGACCATCCCCAGGCGTTTCTATCCTTCTATCTCACGGTATCACACCGCAGGGAATAAAGACCATCCCCAGGTGTTTCTATCCTTCTATCTCACGGTATCACACCGCAGGGAATAAAGACCATCCCCAGGCGTTTCTATCCTTCTATCTCACGGTATCACACGGTGCAGGGAATAAAGACCATCCCCAGGCATTTCTATACCTTCTATCTCACGGTATCACACGGCGCAGGGAATAAAGACCATCCCCAGGCATTTCTATCCTTCTATCTCACTGTATCACACACTGCAGGGAATAAAGACCATCCCCAGGCGTTTCTATCCTTCTATCTCACGGTATCACACGGCGCAGGGAATAAAGACCATCCCCAGGCATTTCTATCCTTCTATCTCACGGTATCACACGGCGCAGGGAATAAAGACCATCCCCAGGCATTTCTATCCTTCTATCTCACGGTATCACACGGCGCAGGGAATAAAGACCATCCCCAGGCATTTCTATCCTTCTATCTCACGGTATCACACGGCGCAGGGAATAAAGACCATCCCCAGGCATTTCTATCCTTCTATCTCACGGTATCACACGGCCCAGGGAATAAAGACCATCCCCAGGCGTTTCTATCCTTCTATCTCACGGAATCACACGGCGCAGGGAATAAAGACCATCCCCAGGCGTTTCTATCCTTCTATCTCACGGTATCACACGGTGCAGGGAATAAAGACCATCCCCAGGCGTTTCTATCCTTCTATCTCACGGTATCACACGGTGCAGGGAATAAAGACCATCCCCAGACGTTTCTATCCTTCTATCTCACGGTATCACACACTGCAGGGAATAAAGACCATCCCCAGACGTTTCTATCCTTCTATCTCACGGTATCACACACTGCAGGGAATAAAGACCATCCCCAGGCATTTCTATCCTTCTATCTCACTGTATCACACGGTGCAGGGAATAAAGACCATCCCCAGGCATTTCTATCCTTCTATCTCACGGTATCACACGGCGCAGGGAATAAAGACCATCCCCAGGCATTTCTATCCTTCTATCTCACGGTATCACACGGCGCAGGGAATAAAGACCATCCCCAGGCATTTCTATCCTTCTATCTCACGGTATCACACGGTGCAGGGAATAAAGACCATCCCCAGGCATTTCTATCCTTCTATCTCACTGTATCACACACTGCAGGGAATAAAGACCATCCCCAGGCATTTCTATCCTTCTATCTCACTGTATCACACGGTGCAGGGAACAAAGACCATCCCCAGGCATTTCTATCCTTCTATCTCACGGTATCACACGGCGCAGGGAATAAAGACCATCCCCAGGCATTTCTATCCTTCTATTTCACGGTATCACACACTGCAGGGAATAAAGACCATCCCCAGGCATTTCTATCCTTCTATCTCACGGTATCACACGGCGCAGGGAATAAAGACCATCCCCAGGCATTTCTATCCTTCTATCTCACGGTATCACACGGCGCAGGGAATAAAGACCATCCCCAGGCATTTCTATCCTTCTATCTCACTGTATCACACGGCGCAGGGAATAAAGACCATCCCCAGGCATTTCTATCCTTCTATCTCACTGTATCACACGGCGCAGGGAATAAAGACCATCCCCAGGCGTTTCTATCCTTCTATCTCACTGTATCACACGGCGCAGGGAATAAAGACCATCCCCAGGCATTTCTATCCTTCTATCTCACGGTATCACACGGCGCAGGGAATAAAGACCATCCCCAGGCGTTTGTATCCTTCTATCTCACTGTATCACACGGTGCAGGGAATAAAGACAATCCCCAGGCATTTCTATCCTTCTATCTCACGGTATCACACACTGCAGGGAATAAAGACCATCCCCAGGCGTTTCTATCCTTCTATCTCACTGTATCACACCGCAGGGAATAAAGACCATCCCCAGGCATTTCTATCCTTCTATCTCACGGTATCACACGGCGCAGGGAATAAAGACCATCCCCGGGCATTTCTATCCCTTCTCTCTCACTGTATCACAAGGTGCAGGGAATAAAGACCATCCCCAGGCATTTCTATCCTTCTATCTCACGGTATCACACGGCGCAGGGAATAAAGACCATCCCCAGGCATTTCTATCCTTCTATCTCACTGTATCACACGGTGCAGGGAATAAAGACCATCCCCAGGCGTTTCTATCCTTCTATCTCACTGTATCACACGGTGCAGGGAATAAAGACCATCCCCAGGCATTTCTATCCTTCTATCTCACGGTATCACACCGCAGGGAATAAAGACCATCCCCAGGCATTTCTATCCTTCTATTTCACGGTATCACACACTGCAGGGAATAAAGACCATCCCCAGGCATTTCTATCCTTCTATCTCACGGTATCACACACTGCAGGGAATAAAGACCATCCCCAGGCGTTTCTATCCTTCTATCTCACGGTATCACACGGCGCAGGGAATAAAGACCATCCCCAGGCATTTCTATCCTTCTATCTCACGGTATCACACGGTGCAGGGAATAAAGACCATCCCCAGGTATTTCTATCCCTCTATCTTACGGAATCACACGGTGCAGGGAATAAAGACCATCCCCAGGCATTTCTATCCTTCTATCACACTGTATCACACGGCGCAGGGAATAAAGACCATCCCCAGGCATTTCTATCCTTCTATCTCACTGTATCACACGGTGCAGGGAATAAAGACCATCCCCAGGCATTTCTATCCCTCTATCTCACGGTATCACACGGTGCAGGGAATAAAGACCATCCCCAGGCATTTCTATCCTTCTATCTCACGGTATCACACGGCGCAGGGAATAAAGACCATCCCCAGGCATTTCTATCCTTCTATCTCACGGTATCACACACTGCAGGGAATAAAGACCATCCCCAGACATTTCTATCCTTCTATCTCACGGTATCACACGGCGCAGGGAATAAAGACCATCCCCAGGCGTTTCTATCCTTCTATCTCACGGTATCACACGGCGCAGGGAATAAAGACCATCCCCAAGCGTTTCTATCCTTCTATCTCACTGTATCACACACTGCAGGGAATAAAGACCATCCCCAGGCATTTCTATCCCTTCTATCTCACGGTATCACACGGCGCAGGGAATAAAGACCATCCCCAGGCATTTCTATCCTTCTATCTCACGGTATCACACGGCGCAGGGAATAAAGACCATCCCCAGGCATTTCTATCCTTCTATCTCACGGTATCACACGGCGCAGGGAATAAAGACCATCCCCAGGCATTTCTATCCTTCTATCTCACGGTATCACACAGCGCAGGGAATAAAGACCATCCCCAGGCGTTTCTATCCTTCTATCTCACGGTATCACACGGCGCAGGGAATAAAGACCATCCCCAGGCATTTCTATCCTTCTATCTCACGGTATCACACGGCGCAGGGAATAGAGACCATCCCCAGGCGTTTCTATCCTTCTATCTCACGGTATCACACGGTGCAGGGAATAAAGACCATCCCCAGGCACTTCTATCCTTCTATCTCACGGTATCACACGGCGCAGGGAATAAAGACCATCCCCAGTCACATTCAGGAAGTATTTTCCTATCTCCAGAGGTCTTGTAATCTAAGTTTCTATCTGAGGCAATGGAGGGTTAAGTGACTTGTGCAAGATCCCAAGGCGCAGTGGTGGGTTTTAAACCTAGCTCTCAGCCTGTTGCTCTAACCATTAGGCTACTTTGCCACAGGGAAAGTTTAATAGACTCCGTAATATCACATGGCGCAGGGAATAAAGACAATTCCAGGGAATTTCTATCCTTCTATCTCACTGTATCAGATGGTGCAGGGAATAAAGACCATCCCCAGGCATTTCTATCCTTCTATCTCACTGTATCACACACTGCAGGGAATAAAGACCATCCCCAGGCATTTCTATCCTTCTATCTCACGGTATCACACGGCGCAAGGAATAAAGACCATCCCCAGGCATTTCTATCCTTCTATCTCACTGTATCACACGGTGCAGGGAATAAAGACCATCCCCAGGCGTTTCTATCCTTCTATCTCACGGTATCACACGGCGCAGGGAATAAAGACCATCCCCAGGCATTTCTATCCTTCTATCTCACGGTATCACAAGGTGCAGGGAATAAAGACCATCCCCAGGCGTTTCTATCCTTCTATCTCACGGTATCACACCGCAGGGAATAAAGACCATCCCCAGGTGTTTCTATCCTTCTATCTCACGGTATCACACCGCAGGGAATAAAGACCATCCCCAGGCGTTTCTATCCTTCTATCTCACGGTATCACACGGTGCAGGGAATAAAGACCATCCCCAGGCATTTCTATACCTTCTATCTCACGGTATCACACGGCGCAGGGAATAAAGACCATCCCCAGGCGTTTCTATCCTTCTATCTCACTGTATCACACACTGCAGGGAATAAAGACCATCCCCAGGCGTTTCTATCCTTCTATCTCACGGTATCACACGGCGCAGGGAATAAAGACCATCCCCAGGCATTTCTATCCTTCTATCTCACGGTATCACACGGCGCAGGGAATAAAGACCATCCCCAGGCATTTCTATCCTTCTATCTCACGGTATCACACGGCGCAGGGAATAAAGACCATCCCCAGGCATTTCTATCCTTCTATCTCACGGTATCACACGGCGCAGGGAATAAAGACCATCCCCAGGCGTTTCTATCCTTCTATCTCACGGTATCACACGGCCCAGGGAATAAAGACCATCCCCAGGCGTTTCTATCCTTCTATCTCACGGAATCACACGGCGCAGGGAATAAAGACCATCCCCAGGCGTTTCTATCCTTCTATCTCACGGTATCACACGGCGCAGGGAATAAAGACCATCCCCAGGCGTTTCTATCCTTCTATCTCACGGTATCACACGGTGCAGGGAATAAAGACCATCCCCAGACGTTTCTATCCTTCTATCTCACGGTATCACACACTGCAGGGAATAAAGACCATCCCCAGGCATTTCTATCCTTCTATCTCACTGTATCACACGGTGCAGGGAATAAAGACCATCCCCAGGCATTTCTATCCTTCTATCTCACGGTATCACACGGCGCAGGGAATAAAGACCATCCCCAGGCATTTCTATCCTTCTATCTCACGGTATCACACGGCGCAGGGAATAAAGACCATCCCCAGGCATTTCTATCCTTCTATCTCACGGTATCACACGGTGCAGGGAATAAAGACCATCCCCAGGCATTTCTATCCTTCTATCTCACTGTATCACACACTGCAGGGAATAAAGACCATCCCCAGGCATTTCTATCCTTCTATCTCACTGTATCACACGGTGCAGGGAACAAAGACCATCCCCAGGCATTTCTATCCTTCTATCTCACGGTATCACACGGCGCAGGGAATAAAGACCATCCCCAGGCATTTCTATCCTTCTATTTCACGGTATCACACACTGCAGGGAATAAAGACCATCCCCAGGCATTTCTATCCTTCTATCTCACGGTATCACACGGCGCAGGGAATAAAGACCATCCCCAGGCATTTCTATCCTTCTATCTCACGGTATCACACGGCGCAGGGAATAAAGACCATCCCCAGGCATTTCTATCCTTCTATCTCACTGTATCACACGGCGCAGGGAATAAAGACCATCCCCAGGCATTTCTATCCTTCTATCTCACTGTATCACACGGCGCAGGGAATAAAGACCATCCCCAGGCGTTTCTATCCTTCTATCTCACTGTATCACACGGCGCAGGGAATAAAGACCATCCCCAGGCATTTCTATCCTTCTATCTCACGGTATCACACGGCGCAGGGAATAAAGACCATCCCCAGGCGTTTGTATCCTTCTATCTCACTGTATCACACGGTGCAGGGAATAAAGACAATCCCCAGGCATTTCTATCCTTCTATCTCACGGTATCACACACTGCAGGGAATAAAGACCATCCCCAGGCGTTTCTATCCTTCTATCTCACTGTATCACACCGCAGGGAATAAAGACCATCCCCAGGCATTTCTATCCTTCTATCTCACGGTATCACACGGCGCAGGGAATAAAGACCATCCCCGGGCATTTCTATCCCTTCTCTCTCACTGTATCACAAGGTGCAGGGAATAAAGACCATCCCCAGGCATTTCTATCCTTCTATCTCACGGTATCACACGGCGCAGGGAATAAAGACCATCCCCAGGCATTTCTATCCTTCTATCTCACTGTATCACACGGTGCAGGGAATAAAGACCATCCCCAGGCGTTTCTATCCTTCTATCTCACTGTATCACACGGTGCAGGGAATAAAGACCATCCCCAGGCATTTCTATCCTTCTATCTCACGGTATCACACCGCAGGGAATAAAGACCATCCCCAGGCATTTCTATCCTTCTATTTCACGGTATCACACACTGCAGGGAATAAAGACCATCCCCAGGCATTTCTATCCTTCTATCTCACGGTATCACACACTGCAGGGAATAAAGACCATCCCCAGGCGTTTCTATCCTTCTATCTCACGGTATCACACGGCGCAGGGAATAAAGACCATCCCCAGGCATTTCTATCCTTCTATCTCACGGTATCACACGGCGCAGGGAATAAAGACCATCCCCAGGTATTTCTATCCCTCTATCTCACGGAATCACACGGTGCAGGGAATAAAGACCATCCCCAGGCATTTCTATCCTTCTATCACACTGTATCACACGGCGCAGGGAATAAAGACCATCCCCAGGCATTTCTATCCTTCTATCTCACTGTATCACACGGCGCAGGGAATAAAGACCATCCCCAGGCATTTCTATCCTTCTATCTCACTGTATCACACGGCGCAGGGAATAAAGACCATCCCCAGGCATTTCTATCCTTCTATCTCACGGTATCACACGGTGCAGGGAATAAAGACCATCCCCAGGCATTTCTATCCTTCTATCTCACGGTATCACACGGCGCAGGGAATAAAGACCATCCCCAGGCATTTCTATCCTTCTATCTCACGGTATCACACGGTGCAGGGAATAGAGACCATCCCCAGGCATTTCTATCCTTCTATCTCACGGTATCACACGGTGCAGGGAATAAAGACCATCCCCAGGCATTTCTATCCTTCTATCTCACGGTATCACACGGCACAGGGAATAAAGACCATCCCCAGGCGTTTCTATCCTTCTATCTCACGGTATCACACGGCGCAGGGAATAAAGACCATCCCCAGGCGTTTCTATCCTTCTATCTCACGGTATCACACACTGCAGGGAATAAAGACCATCCCCAGGCATTTCTATCCTTCTATCTCACGGTATCACACAGCGCAGGGAATAAAGACCATCCCCAGGCATTTCTATCCTTCTATCTCACGGTATCACACGGTGCAGAGAATAAAGACCATCCCCAGGCATTTCTATCCTTCTATCTCACGGTATCACACGGCGCAGGGAATAAAGACCATCCCCAGGCGTTTCTATCCTTCTATCTCACGGTATCACACGGTGCAGGGAATAAAGACCATCCCCAGGCATTTCTATCCTTCTATCTCACGGTATCACACGGCGCAGGGAATAAAGACCATCCCCAGGCATTTCTATCCTTCTATCTCACGGTATCACACGGTGCAGGGAATAAAGACCATCCCCAAGCGTTTCTATCCTTCTATCTCACGGTATCACACGGCGCAGGGAATAAAGACCATCCCCAAGCGTTTCTATCCTTCTATCTCACTGTATCACATGGTGCAGGGAATAAAGACCATCCCCAGGCATTTCTAACCCTTCCATCTCATGGTGAGTGGAGGAGTAGCCTAGTGGTTAGAGTATGGGCTTGATAACTAAGAGACCAGGGTTTAGTTCCCATTGGCACTCCTTATGGCCTTGGGCAAACCACTTAGCCCCCCATTACCTTGGAAGAAAGGCCTGGCGATCTATTTACTGCTCTGTTGCCATAAGTCAGCAGTGACTTGAAGGCACACATTGCATTTATCTCACGGTACAGGGCATAAAGACCATCTCCGAGCCTTCTATTCCTGTTGCATCTATATGATGCTGGACAGACTGGACAGCCCTTGAATTCAATCAGTCAGCACACTCTGGAGCTCATAGCTCCCCTTCGTTCTCAGGGAATTAAAACTGTGATTGGCCACCACCCCTTCTTTGCCATTCAAAATATAAAGGAACACGCTGCCGCCCTATAATATCACCACTGAAGCATTTTCACTCTGCAGAAGCCAGGACATGACATCACAGGTAGGGCAGGAGGGTTCCAGGTCCCAGTAAGCACTGGGTAGACCGTAGAGTGGTGTCGTGTCAGGGCTTCACAGGGATATTGCCAGGCTGGAATTACCTGCTCCTGCTCGGGTGTGGATTTTCCATCAAGGACTGGATAGCTTCCTCCGTGATGCAATTTCTGTATGATACAACCATCTCTCAGAGTTATTACACCTCTTCCTTACAATATAGAAATATCACACCCTGTAATATAATACACACCACTCTCAGCTTTCCACACCTCGTGCTTTAAGATAAGCCTTTTTAAAGCTATAAACACCCTCTCTGAGATTATCACTCAATAGGTCCCCCTGAACTAATACACTTTTCTCTCACAGCCCATTATTCAAGTCATCATTCATATAATGTTCCCGTCTCATGGATTATCATAAAGACATAGAAATGAAGACCGATAAAGACCATACGGCCTATCCAGTCTGTCCATCCACACCAACTACTCAACTCTACAATCTCTTCCTCTCTCTTGTCCAGATACAGTGCTCATTTCTGCTGCTGCCGCCGGGAGGCTGTTCCACACATCAACCACCTTTCTGAAAAAGCATATGGGGCCGATATTCAGCGGTGATAGCCAGTACCGTTAACGTGGCTGGCCGGCGCTGCTTTAACTTAGACCTGAATATTCAATGTTGGGGTCCTATCCGGCCATCGGCATTGACTATCCAGGATACCTGGATAGCATTGAAGCTCTTTGGGCCACAGTGATATTCAGCCGCCAGCCAGTTAGCTTAAGTTAGGTCAGCCTTTATTCTTCCTAACTTTAGCCACTTTAAGAGAATTGGGCAGCAGCTGAATACCGCCGCAGCCTGGTTATCTTTGGCGCCGCCCTCGGAACGCCCGAAGGCTAAGCGATTAGCATCAAGGCATCTAGCGACATCAAATATAATCAGTGGCATAAACCGGTTATGAGCAGCTGAAGAACCCTATCACCGCGATTAATACAGTTGGCAGACTTGCGAACCACGTTCATCACTTTGAATGGTCCCTCCATATTTTCTTAGATTACTCCTGAGTCTATCCCCCTTTCACCTTCATCCTATGCCCCTTCGTTGCAGAGCTTCCTTTCAAATGAAAGACGCTCTCGTCCTGTGCGTATTTATGCCACGGAGGTATTTAAACATCTGTATCATAGCGCCTCTCTCCCGCCTTTCCTCCAAAGTATACATACAGAGATTTTTAAGTCTGTCCCCATATGCCTTATGGTGAAGCCCACTGACCATTGTGGTAGCCACCTTCTGCACCGACTCCATCCTGTTTCTATCCTTCTGAAGGTGTTGTCTCTAAGGCCGTACAAGATTATTAGGCCTCCTTGGTGAATTGTGCTTTTATACCTCCTTCCCTAAGACCCAAACCCCACCAAGAATTTCATAAACTGAACTGCGATTACGCCAAATCCACCCCTCTAAGAACGAACTTGTAAAAACGCATAACAGAGCTTCAGTGTTTAACTATTCAATCATGTCTCATGTATACAGGATGGGGGTTATTTTAAAAGGTTTAATCATAATTTGGAGTGGAGGAGCACTGGCTTGGCAACCAAGAGACCAGGATTTTATTTCCACTAGCACTCCTTGTGACTTGGGCAAGCCACTTAACCCTCCATTGCCTCGGAAGAAAGGCCTGGCAGTCTACTTCTCGTCACACTGCCAAAAACATCCAAGAGCTGTTGGGTCGCCAAGAGTCAGCACGGACTAGAAGACACAGTGCATTGTTTTGCAATCATAAATTTACACTTGTCAGTAAGGCCATTTTAGAAAAAGCTTGTTTTACACGTGAATGCCCATACCATGTCAAAAGTAGGCAGGGGGGGGGGGAGGGAGGGGGTGTCAGGGATGTGACTTGGGCAGAAGCAAAATCAACACATATTCCCCATTTCATACAGGGAATATACCTGCAAGCCTGAAATTGACCGCATCCGGATTTACACCCGCTCCCTGACATGGATAGGCATTTTAAAAGGGCTTGTTTCAGCCAGTCCTTTACAGGAGATATTAAGGGGGGGGGGAATTTCCCCCTTAGTTCCTCAATATTTATTTCCCCCTCCAAATTGGAATGAGGTAACCACAGAGGTCTCTGTAGGTGATTAAGAGCATCTGTCTGTCTAGGTATGCAAAATGGCTACGATAAACGTATAAGTCACCGGGTTTCCTCCGTCGATTTTTACCACATGTATATTGGTGAAATGGTTCCTTCTGCTCCAGGTGGCTATCAGTTCCCTTGCATTGCTGCACTTCCTTTTGTCTGTGTCCATTTAGAGGGGCAGAGATAAGTTGATTTTACAACAGCCTCATGCGCACTCACCCTCTCTTCTGAAGTTGATATAGATTTGAAGACGTTTTTACATCCACGTCCCTCCCAACACAAATACCCTTTCTAAAATGTGCCTTTATATGTGTAACAAATTAAATTTCCATAAGCTGTTTACCCAGGTAAATGAACTATGTGAAAAAGGAATAAAATATCTTGCAATAAGCCCACAAATATTTTCTTCAAATATAAGCAAAAACATTGTGGGAACAAATATGTCACAATTATTTCTCAATACTAACTCAAAAAACTTGATTTACAGTTGAAATAGTTTTTATAGTGGTTTTCTTTTTAATACAAATATAATCTTCTTCCAATAAATAATTAATCAACATCCCATAAAACAATTAAATAAAGGAAGTGGGGAGGAGAGGCAAGATGGCGTCTGACTGAAGTCGTGGCTCTTACCGTGTCGATGAGCTCCAGGTCCCTGATGAGTGCCGCTATGGGCAGAAAGAGGAAATCAAAAGACCCAGCCCTCCAGTTTAGGATCTTCTGTGTTGGAGATCCAGTGGATGCTTGCAGACTGCACAATCCACCTGGGTACTTCAAGCGGCACTCCAGCAAGGCCGACAGTGCTTTCTGCGTCAGCCCTTAGTGGGGTGTCTTGAAGCCCCGAAGACAGAGCTGCACAGTCGAAAACCAGAAGTTATTCCAGTAGGGCCAGTGAACTCTCGCCGCCTTTCCCATTCGGTGGGGCCCGTGTTGAGAGTTTGGAGGGGGCTCCAGCAATGTTGGTCTTCACCATTGGTTGAGTTGGTGAGTCTCATCCATGTAATGGAGTCTGCTTCTTCTGAGGGTGGAATGCCTTTACCTCTGGGCTCTGTCAGACTTCAGAAGACTGCAGGAGTGACAGTGGACACTTTGGGGGAGGTGACAGCCATGGTGAATTCTTTACTTCTCACCTTATCAGGTGCTGTTGGAAAAGAGCTTCTCTCTGTGAAAGAATCATTGCAGGTGCTGTCTCAGGAGCAAGCACACCATGCTGCACAGTTGGCTCTTCTTGAAACCCACCATGTTGAGTTGCAAGATACCTCTGGGGCTCAGGTTAAAGACTTTACCATTCTGGCTCACAAGAAGAGCACTTGGAGAATTTCTCCAGACGAAACAACCTGCATTTTACTAACTTTCCCAAGGTGCCTATGCTTGCTCCAGGGAGATTTTGAAAATGCCCTAAGGCAACTTATCACCTATTGCCAGGGTGCAATATTTGTTCTTGAGGTCTGTAACCTGTCCATTAGAAGGCAAACAAGCACCAGCCGAAGCCCTGCAGGGCTCGTTTGACCTGAATAGGTTTTTGGAGGGCTCCCTGGAGGTTGTGATGGATAGAACCACCCTCGTGGTTACCGCAGGATGTAGTAAAGGCTGTTAGTGTAGCTGGGTTTAAAAAAGGTTTGGACAAGTTCCTGGAGGAAAGGTCCATAAACCATTATTAAGAAGGGACCCAGGATATCAATGCTTGAACCAATACAAGCATTGTGGAACCTGTGTCCCTTGGGGAAACTGCTAGGTACGTATGACCTAGATTGGCCACTGTTGGAAACAGAATACTGGGCTTGATGGACCTTGGTCTGACCCAGTATGGCATATCTTATGTTCTTATGTTCTCGTGGCTAGTTTTGCACTTGAGATGGACCGTAATACTGTTTTGCAATTATATTTCTGTCACAACTATGAATTGCTTATGGGAGCAAAGGTACAAATATTTCCTGAAGTCAACTCAAAGGTGGCGCAAGGACTTCCTGGATCTTAGGTCCAAGGTCCTTGCACTGGGTGCCATTTTGTGTTAGAGTTTCTATGTAGGTGTTTTTTGTTTTCCTGGATGGTAAACAATTTCTTTTCTTTGACCCCAAACAATTAGTAACCTGCTGGTGATTTGTGAGGGATCATAGGTTGTCTAGTCTTCTCCCCGTTAAGCTGGATGTGTCTTTTGTAGGAGAATGTTTTCTCTTTTTCCTATTGCTTGCCTCTCTTTTTGGTGGTCTAATATTGATATTGGGGAATTTGTCTTGAGATAATATTTATCTATCTTATTGTTTGTATTACCCTAATGGTTACCTTTATTCTCTTTGTTGAGAACTCATTTGTGTAAAATCTTTAAAGAATAAATAAATAAAGGAGGAGGGGAGTTCAGATTGTCTTGGAGTAATCATAGTAGATCAATAGTTCTTAGCCCAGTCCTCGGGACACATCCGCCGCTCAGGTTTTCAAGAGAGCCACAATGAATATGCAGGAGATATGAGGCAATGCATGCAAACCACGGTATGCAAATTTAGCTCATGCATATTTATTATGGTTATCCTGAAAACCCAACTGGCTGGCGGTGTCCAGAGGACTGGGTTGAGAACCTCTGCTCTAGCCTATTCTTCACGTTTTGCTAGATTCCTTCATATGTTGTCTAGACCTTCCATCAGCACGTACATCTATCTGCGGAGAGGGGGATACAATATTTTCAGATAGCCATTTGCCCAGATTTTGGAAATTGTTCTCATTGCTTTATGTATATCTATAGCATACATAAGCAAAGTTTAATATTTAAAACTATGTGCATTATTAGAGTTGTTCTGGGAGAGATGGTGTTGAGATGATGGTTGAGTTTAATTAGCAAAATCTTGGAGGGCGCCTAGAAGCCTGAAAATTAACTGGGGGGGCATAAGAACATAAGATATGCCATACTGGGTCAGACCAAGGTCCATCAAGCCCAATATCCTGTTTCCAACAGTGGCCAATCTAGGTCATACGTACCTAGCAGTTTCCCCAAAAGACACAGGTTCCACAATGCTTGTGCTGGGTCAAACCTTGATATCCTGGGTCCCTTCTTAATAATGGTTTATGGACCTTTCCTCCAGGAACTTGTCCAAACCTTTTTTTAAACCCAGCTACACTAACAGCCTTTACTACATCCTCCGGTAACAAATTCCAGAGTTTGATTACACGTTGAGTGAAGAAATATTTTCTTTTATTAGTTTTAAATAGTTTACCCTGTAGCTTCATTGCATGTCCCCTAGTCTTTCTATATTCTGATAATGTAAACAATCGATCTACGTTTACCCGTTCCACTCCGTTCATTAATTTATAGACTTCTATCATATCTCCCCTCAGCAGTCTCTTTTCCAGGTTAAAGAGCCCTAACCTTTTTAGCCTTTCTTCATAGGAGTATCCTTCCATCCCCTTTACCATTTTGGTGGCTCTTCTTTGAACCTTTTCTAATAACTCTATATCCTTTTTAAGATACGGTGAGCAGAATTGCACACAATATTCAAGGTGCGGTCTCACCAATATCTTTTGTTTTATTTTCCATTCCTTTCCTTATGATACCTAGCATTCTATATGCTCTCTTGGCTGCCGCTGGGCTACTTTACTCTTTTTTGGAACCTCTCTGCTTTTGGTAGTATCCTTCAAGGATACCTTCTTCCAACCATCCGCTCTTGGGCGACTGTCGGCTTTCCCCTATTATCTAGTTTAAAAGCTGCTCTATCTCCTTTTTAAAGTTAATGCCAGCAGCCTGGTTCCATCCCGGTTAAGGTGAAGCCCATCCCTTCGAAAGAGCCTCTCCTTTCCCCAGAATGTTCCCCAGTTCCTAACAAATCCAAAACCCTCATCTCTGCACCATTGTCTCATCCACGTATTGAGACTCCGGAGCTCTGCCTGCCTTTTGGGTCCTGCACATGGAACGGGAAGCATTTCGGAGAACGCTACCCTGGATATGCGGTGGAAAGGTAGAACACCATAACGGCACTGATTATAGAGGTGTCAGTCTCAAGTGACTATTCTATGAATCGCATTGCGAGGATGAAGATCTTCAAGTACCAAGAACTGCAGTCAGAGACCAAGAAAATATGGCAAAAAGATACAAGATATTTCTCACCATGTTGGGTGCCATGGGCTTGATTAAGGGGAATTTCCAAGTGCACCTCGATAAATTACTCACATATGTTACATCTTATGAACTCTGGAAGGAAGCTCTCTTTGGCATGATGCAAGTACTACACTGAGCATTAGCAGTAAATTTGAGACTGAGATCACACACCGCATATCCTGGCTTAGGGGTGAGGGTAATGATGGTCATGGAATAAGCAAAACTAACCCATTTGGAGAAACTGCCCCAAAGGTTTGTCTAGGGTGCCTAAAACCCTTGCATTGGCTCCGTTTCCATCCCTATTTGTGTTTCTTTTCTGAGATCACATGCCTGGCCCTTTCTCAGTGAACACCAAACAGAAGCATTTCTTAAGCAATTCCACTTTAGCCTCATCAGCCTCTTACCTCTTTCACCCTTGCATCTGACAATACCATTTTTGCACTTCCTCCTGTCGCTAATATATATAAGAAAATCTTGTCTCCCCATTTTACTGTAATGATTATTTTCCTTCCATTTCCATCATGTCTTTCCTGATTGCTTTCCCAACTTCCCTTAGCTTATCCAGATACTTTTGCCTATCTTCCTCTTTCTGTGATCTTCTGCAATTTATAAGCACTCGCCTCTTCCCCCTACCTTTTCAGCTACTTTAATTTATTTATTAATAATTATTATCTGCCTTTCTGAAGAGATTCATCCAAGGCAGTGTACAGCACTGTAGTAGCAGCAGAAACAATAGCACAATGACCCTTTGTCAGCATCATAGACAATTAGAACAGTGAGATAAAACAGAGAAAGGCAACAATAGACAGCAATATGATGCAATGTCAGTAATGTACACCTAAAAACAGCACTGTAGAACACATTCAAATAACAGGAACATAATACAATGTTAGCAGAATGCAAAATGTACTGTGCTGATAATTGTGAGCATTCTATCTTTGTTATCTGAGTGTTCTACCACGCTGCCTATACCTTCATAGGCAGCGTGTTAGAACACTCAGATAACAAAGATAGAATGCTCACAATTATCAGCACAGTACATACGATATACCATGATAGGCAGCACAATAGAACAATCATATAATAATGTTATCGATATACAATGAAACATCTTACTAGGCAGCAGAGTGGACAGGTGCACTTGGGACATATAGCCAGATATGATGGCTAAAGACAAAGGCAGAGGGCCGAACAAAAATGTGTAACCCGATTGAGTATAAATTACAAATACAGATGAATAAGGTATGAGGATCAGGTCACTGTGCCAGCTGGTCCTGAGGCAGCATGAGTGAATGGGAAGCCAGTCACCAGAGCCATTAAAGGCTTGGGAGAAGAGCCAGGCTTCCATCTGCTTCCTGAAGAAGAGGTGGTCTTGAGTAAGGCATAGCCCCTCTGGGAGTGAGTTCCAGAGTGTGGGGGTTTCTCCTGAGACAGCTCCCCGGCAAGCGTCACATCGTGTGATTTCCTTTGACGAGGGTACAGTTCGGGGTGTCCCTTGAGATGACCTTAGAGGCCTCAAAGGTAAATTCTGGTCCATTTTTTCTTTAACCTCTTACCTATGTCTCCTTTTCTATCAGAGGTTTTTTGCTTCTCTTGCAATATCTCATTTCAGTTTTGCCCACTGCTCTTTGACTTCCCCCATTATTTTCCTATCCAGCTAACAAATCCTTCAGGTATTTCCCCATCCCTCCCCCAAATTAAATTAGTTTCCCCAAAATCTAGGGCACTCGCCTTTGAATGAACACTTACTGCCTATATCCTAATACTGAACCTCACCATCTGGATCCCAGATGATCACGCACCTTGACATCTGAAATACTCCCCAGATTCATTATCTCCCTGTCCTGTGGGTTTTGTTACTAGTTACCAGAGTAGTTCTCCCTGTAGAGAACCTCATGCTCAGAAAGGTTCTGAGCTCTAGAGAGCACTTCCGCATACGGCGCCGTCGGGGGACGACACCAGGTATGGCTGACGAATCCTGCTTGTCCAAGGAGAATCCAGGATATCCCTGCTTCTAGAGGATAGCACAGCTGGAACGTTCCACTCAACTTCTGACAGGTTGGAATCATCCCCTGCTATAATAATCCTTCTCCTGGCTTATCATGCCTTCTGAGTTATGCACGATTTTCTCAGACTATTGTCCCCTTTTGTACAACAGTATACTTCAACCCCCCCCCCCCCCATGTGTTATATTGAAGAATTGTTACCATCATGCACTACAGTTATTGGTCTCAACCCAGTCCTCTGGTATTCCCTAGGCCAGTTGAGTTTTCAGAATATCTGCAAGAAATATGCAAGAGAAAGGTTTGCATGCAATTGTATGCAGATCCACCCATGCATATTCATTGTGGAGATCCTGAAAACCCGACTGGCCTAGGACTGGCTTGAGAATCTCTGCGCTGCACTGCACCCTCGGGGCTATGACTCAGTGACATCCAGCATCTCTCTGGTATTAGCTGGCTCTGTTAATACCCCCTTCCCTTCTATTCCTTCATCCTGCACCCAATCTCCTTTTCCAGATTTTGTGTTTATTTAATTAGGCTAGTGCTAATCCCAGGGCTAACATTACCTACTCTTACATATGCCAACACAGGGAAAAACCAGTGTGTGTGTGTGTCCCCATAGTCGCCCTTCTCAGCCTCTCCTTCCCTACATGCCAGACCAGGGTCAGGGCTCACTCTCAGAGTGTGCGCAGAGCTTTCTTCTTCTTCCCCAGAAGGGCCCAAGAGGATGTGGTTAAAAATTAATTGCTCGCCTGAAACTTGAAAGCTTTCTTCTACTGTGAGAGAGTTGGGAAGCAGCCCAAGGTCAAGTGGAGTGGAACTAGCTGCCTAGGACCAGGTTGCGCAGACATATTTCCAAGGCAGAGCTGTGACATTCAGACTGCCGATTTCCCTCCCCCCCCCCAGAAGCCAGAGATAGCCCAGCAGTGTGTCTGCTGGGGTCTAGGAGTTGAGGGGGCTCTTTCACCAGCTAATGTCATGTTATAAACATGACCAGCTGACTCCAGGTCCTCGGGGGAAAGGAGAATCCGGGCCTGATTTTATAGCTCCCCTATTCAAGCACAGCATTGCCAAGTCACCCAGTTCCAGGAATAAGATTTGTTTGGCTAATGATGGTTTTGAACTTACATCCCAAAGCACAGTGGGATTTGTAGTTCCTGCTTCTACCCATTGAAATCAATGCTGCAGTTCTCATATTAGAGCAGATCAGGATGGGGCTGTCAGAAATCCAGCTGAAACTGGGTCATCTGACAGCTCTGAAAGAGTTTCTGGCTGGCATACATGTAAAAGCAGGGAGGGGGCTGAATTAGCACTAGCAGCAAGAGGCTTGAGCCTCGACTATGCTCCCTTTGCTCTTTTCCCGTGAGTAATTCATAATTCAGTTACCTTCGAAAAATACAAAGCAACAGATCAAAAGCAAACCCTTTCGTTCCGCACCTCCAACCTGGATCAGGGGTAAGAGCTGGGTGTGCCGATATTGGGTTCCTTCAGGACTCCCACTGAAATATGAGGGAGAAAAAAGGTAAGTGGGGCAAAAGAAAGACCCCAGGGACCCTGCCCTAAGTCCACCTATGAACTTAGCTAATTCTGTTTAGGATTTTTTGACTTCTCCAGGAGACTCTTTCAGACAAATGACAGTTCTCAGCTTGTCGGACAGGGTTTGGGAAGGGGAGGGGGCATGGGAACCCAGGCCCTTAGATTACAAGAAGATAAAGGATACTTTTTTTTTTTTTTTTTTTTACCAAACTCCCATCTGCCTGTGCAGAGGGTCTACATTAGCATCTCTGGGGATTTCTCAAGGTGAAAACCGAGCAGAGGAGGTGGTGAACAGGATCCGCCTGGCAGCAGTTGCCCGCCCTTCATATAAATCACTTTTAGGGAGATACATACTCCCAAGCTCCAGGTCAGCAACTCAGTGGGGACGCGGGGTGAGTGTCACACCCCACCACCTTCTCCTCACCCTTAATCTGCTACATTCTGCTGTGAAAACTATTCACAGGTATCATACACTCCACAGCCCCAAAACAACCAGACAGGGTAAGTGTGTCCCTAACGCTGTCAGAGGCCATTGTCATGCAATTTATCGTCTTTTAACAGATTAAGTACATAAGACTCAGATCGGTGGCCCATCGACTCCAGCATCCTATCTCCAATAGGGGCTAGTCTGGGTCACTTGGATATACCAGGCTGATCCTGATGGGAGATCCATTCTCTGATCTTCACTTCCAGACGTAAAAGATGGTGACAGCTGAGTCTACCTGACTAATAACTGTTTAGGGACCTCTCCTTCAGAAACTTGTCTAAGCCTTTTTTAAACCCTGCGGCACCACTAGACCTGACCACATTTGCTGGCAACAAAATCCAAAAATTGATTACACGTCGAGTGAAAAAACCCAAAACCAAACCTTACTTTCTTAACCATAAAAAGTATTGGAAAGAAAAACTCACGCAAGGCAAAACCGTACAACTCCACAAATCACAGTCCTTGTAATCCCAGCGGTCAGGCACCAGCAAAGGGCATTTCCTGGCCTGCTCCTTCCTTGGGAAAAGCAACAGGTCTCCTCCCCTCCTCAGTGTTGGCAGGGCTCTGGGTGCCACAGGTAAGCTCCTTCGTTCGCTCCCTGTCTGGACTGAGCTAGGAGCACAGCACAGGCTGTAAAAACAGACACACACAACGAGGGGGACACACCCTCATACTGTTACATTCCACAGGGCTTTGGAAAGCAGGGTGTCACTCAGGCAGCAAGGTTGGATGGGTTGACAGCAAATTCAAAGCAACTGCAGTGAAATACCGGAAAGAGACATCAGCACAGCACGCTGGGTCCAGCTACCATATCTCCTCCCCCCCACCCTCCCAGGCGGTGCACATTCTGTAGGCAGGCAAAGGCATACACATGCCTATCACTACAGGCATGCAAGCCGTCAGAAAAAAAAACAGGTGGTGGTGTGGGGCAGGAATGAGGTGCACTGGCAGAATCGTGTTTGGGGGAGCTGGAAGGGGGGCAGTCTCAGCACTGGAATTGCAAAGGTGCTGCAGTGCAGGAGTGAGGTGCATTGGCAGAGGTACATGGGAGTGGTAGGGAGATGCAGCAGGGCAGGAGTGAGGTGCATTAATGGATGCAATATGGTAAAATCAGGAGTGGCTGAGTGACCTGGAGCCAGATCTTCACTGTAGCCTTACACTGTGACTGGAGCTATGCTCTCACCTCTCCACCTTTAGGTTTAGGAAATACAGAGCTACATCATGCATGACACAGTGAGGAGAGAATGACAAGCATGGGGTGAGCCCTCAAAAATAACAGGCAAGGAACGTGAGAACCACTTATTACACGGTCCAAAGAAATGTCTCAAAGATGACTTGGCTGGGTACTAACCTTCGTGGAAAATCCTTCAATGCTGCACGTGGAGTTCTCAGCTCACTTCTACTCTGTTTCCTGGTGATAGATGCCAGCATCTGTTGAATCTGAATGCTTGGCTTACTGCAGAGTTGCAATGGCTGCCAGTGGCTAGGCTGTGTTCTGCATGTGCAGGTGCCATTGACTCATGTCACAAGCAGGGTGAAAACAGCTGGCCCTTCAGCCTCTCACCTCTCAAATACACAAAGGGCAGAATTGCAAGGAACAGAGAGATCACAGCCAAGAAGCTCTCACCTCATTGCTGCTGTGAGACGGTAACCATCTTTCTCTGGTAAGGTAAAAAAGTCAGGATGTTCCAAGTTAACAGGCAGGGAAATTCACGTCAGGTCATGGGTCACAGGTGTGGACCATAACTGACCAGCAACTGTGCTGTTCCCAGTTTGCAGAATGACTCCGCCCCTGGGCTCATGAATGGAGAAAGGAAGACCCTTCTCTTCTACCCCAGGAAGGCCATTTTGCATTCCCCCATGTCTGTGATACCTTAGCTGTATTGGTGAACCATTAATGCACACTGAGCCCCTCACCTCCCTCACAGCATTGATACAAGACAGAGTAGTTACTCACCTGTAACAGGTGTTCTTCCAGGAGCAGCAGGAATCAGTCCTCACTTATGGGTGACGTCGGCGCTGACGGAGCCCTCGCGGAGCAATTTTCCCCAGCTTTCGCAGAAAGCCTTTGGGAATTGCAGCGCGCATGCGCGGTCCCCTTCCCGCCCAGGGATGCCATCTTGCTCAGTCTGATGACATAGCGGAAAGACAGCAAAAGGTTTGCAAGATATGCAATAAGAATGACTGCAACTCCAAGGGGAGGAGGGAGGGTAGTGAGGACTGATTCCTGCTGCTCCTGGAGAACACCTGTTACAGGTGAGTAACTACTCTTTCTCCAGGACCAAGCAGGAAGTCAGTCCTCACTTATGGGACTCCCAAGCTTAAGGCTACCGGAGACCTCAAGCCTAAAGAGCTTCCTGAAGCTCAGCAGTACAGAAGGAAGGAATCTTCTCTGAATACGCATCCGGCCGGTAGCCAACACCGGGGCCGGAGGGTAGGAGTTGCCTAAACCTCAAAGAGATGGTGGAGGACTGCCTGACCGAAAGCACTGTCCCTGCGGGACTCCCTCTCCAGGCAGTAGTGAGCCGCAAAAGTCTGACCTGAAGACCAAGTAGCGGCCCGGCAGATGTCTGCCAACGGAACAGAGCGGAGGTGAGCCACGGACGCAGCCTTTGCCCTGACTCGATGAGCCGTGACGTGACTTTCCAAGGAGAGGCCGGCTGCCCCGTAAGTCCAGGCGATACAGTCGGCCACCCAGGTGGACAGAGTGCACTTAGAGACAGGCACCCCCAAACGATTGGGATCAAAAGACACGAAAAGCTGAACCGCTTTTCTATGCTCCCGCGTACGGTCAAGGTAGAAGGACAAGGCTCTTCTACAATCCAGGGTGTGCAGGACAGTCTCAGCTCGGCTGGCATGCGGCCTGGGGAAGAAGGTCGGAAGAACCACCTCTTGATTGATGTGAAAGTGGGAGACCACCTTTGGAAGGAACTTAGGGTGGGTCCGCAGGACCACCCTATTCCTGTAGAACCTAGTGTATGGAGGCTTCGACACTAGGGCCTGCAGCTCACTTATGCGCCTCGTGGAAGTGAGGGCTACCAAGAAGAGAGTTTTCCAGGAGAGGAAACGAAGAGGGCAGGTAGCCATGGGTTCAAAAGGCGGGCAGGTAAGCCTTTGCAGAACCACGTTGAGGTCCCAGTCAGGGGCTGGAGGGCGCAACGGAGGTTTAAGCAGAAGGAGGCCCCTGAGGAAACGCGCCACCAAGGGGTGCGAAGAGAGAGGCTGGCCTTCAACCGGTGAATGATGTGCAGAGAGAGCACTGAGGTGGACTCTGACAGAATTGGATTTGAGACCTAGATCGGAGAGGTGAAGCAAATATTGCAGTACCACCAATACTAGACAGGCAAAGGGGTCCTCAGATCGCTGAGAACACCAGACCGAGAAGCGACGCCATTTGAGGGCGTAAGATTTCCGGGTGGAAGGTCGCCGAGATGCTAGGACGACGGCTTCCACCTCCGGGGGTAGCAGCAGTGGGGCTAGGACTACCCTTTCAGCAGCCAGGCCATCAGGTGCAGGGCCCTGAGGTTGGGGTGCAGAAAAGTACCCTGCTCCTGGGTCAGGAGATCGGGCTGAAACCCCAGGGGAAGAGAGGTGTCCACCGCTAGCTGTAGAAGCAGAGGGAACCACGGTTGTCTCGGCCACCGGGGCGCTACCAGGATCACGGAGGCCCTGTCCTGGACAACTTTGAACAAGGTCCGGGACACCAGTGGTGTGGGAGGGAAGGCATACAGCAGACCCATGGACCACGGGATGAGGAAAGCATCCGGCGCCACTCGAAGAGGGTGAAGGTGCTGGGAGCAGAATCTGGGGAGCTGCCTGTTCAGGGGACTGGCAAAGAGATCCACAGTGGGAGAGCCCCACCGGCGGAAGATCTGCTGGGCCACCGCGGGGTTCAACTTCCATTCGTGCGGCAACAGAATCCGGCTCAGTTTGTCTGCCAGGCAATTGTCCTGCCCTGGCAGGTAAACCGCTTTGAGGAGGATGTCGTGATCGACAGCCCAAGAGCACAGCCTCCGGGCTTCCTGACATGGAAGGAGGGAGCCCGTGCCCCCTTGTTTGTTCACATAGAACATGGCAACCTGATTGTCCGTCTGCACCAGTACGGACTGACCGAACGTCTGGTGAGAGAAGGCCCGCAGAGCTAGGCGGATCGCCTGTAGCTCTAGAAAGTTTATCTGCTGGGCGGCCTACCAAGGTGTCCAAAGGCCTTGAGTGCATGTCCCCCGACAATGCGCCCCCCAGCCCAGGAGGGAGGCATCTGTCGTGAGCACCCGGGACGGTGGGGGCGACTGAAAGGACATGCTGAGCAATAGGTTGGGCAGGTGAAGCCACCATTGCAGGGAGGACACCAGACTGTCGGAAATCTGTATCAGGTCCGACAGTCTCCCTGTGGCCTGATGCCACTGAGTGCGAAGGCTCCACTGGGCAGGTCTCATATGTAGACGGGCATTCGGAGTGACATGGACCGTGGAGGCCATGTGTCCGAGCAGTTGCAGGAACTGTCTGGCAGGGGCCGGCGACTCGCTGTTGAACCTGCCGGCTAGAGCCATAAGCCTGTTGGCCCATTCCAGAGGCAAGAAGGCATGAGCCTGCCGAGTGTCCAGCCGTGCCCCTATGAACTCGAGGTCCTGAGAGGTAAGCAAAGCGGACTTTTCGAAGTTTATGACGAAGCCCAAGTGCTGAAGCAGAGCCACCGTACGCCGGGTGGCCTGGGCGACCTCTGGAGCAGACGATGCTCGGATGAGCCAGTCGTCCAGGTATGGGAAGACGAAGAGGCCTTGAAGCCTTAGGAAGGCTGCCACCACTGCCAGGCACTTCGTGAACACCCTGGGAGCGGAGGATAGGCCAAAGGGCAGTACTCGGTACTGATAATGGTTCCCTGCCACCACAAACCTTAGGTATTGTCGGTGGTCCGGGTGAATAAGGATGTGGGTATAAGCATCCTTTAGATCCAAGGAGCATAGCCAATCTCCCTGCTGGAGGTAGGGCAGTAGGGTTCCAAGGGTAAGCATCTTGAACTTTTCCCGCTGCAGGAACTTGTTGAGGTTGCGTAAGTCCAGAATGGGTCTGAGGCCTCCTGTTCTCTTTGGCACCAGGAAGTACCTCGAGTAGAAACCGTGACCGCACAGATGCTGGGGCACTGGCTCCACCGCCCGTTCCTGAAGCAGACTTTGCAGCTCCTGAAGGAGTACGTCCTTGTGCAGCGGGGGTCTGGGAGGCTCCCCCGGGAAGTAGGGGGGGCACCTGGTGAAAATGTAGGAGGTAGCCCTTTTGAACCACCCGCAACACCCAGGCATCGGATGTTACGGCTGACCACCTGTGAGCAAAGTGGGTCAGCCGGCCCCCCGTGCTGAGCGAGGGCCCCTGGGGGGGAGAGGCTATGCTGGCATAGTCAAAAAACCCCACCCTGCTGGGCCGGGGCCTGCGTGGTGGGCTTGGGGGCTTTCTGCCTCCGGGATCCATTACCTTGCCCCTTAGGCTGCTGCCCCTGATGAGGGGTTGTCGAGGCCTGATAGTGTGGGTGGTGCTGCTTATAAGCGAACACCTTCCTCGGGTAAAAGGGCTTTTTTCCCGAGCCCTTCTTCCTCTAAGAAGGAGCAGAGGTTTTTCTGGAAAGGCGAGTCCTGGTGAGAGTCTCTGACTCGAGCTCCGCCGCCTTGTCGGCCATGGGCTTGCCGAAGAGGTTTTCCCCTCTGCAAGGGACATCGACCAACTTGTCCTGCACCCACGGCTCGAGGTCGGAGGACTGAAGCCAAGCTTGGCGGCGAGCCCCGATGCTGGCTCCGGCTACTCGAGCCGATGCTTCGAAGCCATCATAGGCCGCTCGAGAAATGAACTTCGAACACTCTCGAATCCCTGTGGACAGGGCTTGGAACCGCTGCAAGGGCTCCTCGGAGAGACCGGCGGAAAAACCCGCCATTTCTTTCGCCAGGTCACGGAGATACATACCCATATACAACTGATATGTCTGGACCCGACAAGCAAGCATAGAGCCCTGGAAGCATTTCCTACCGAGGGCATCCAGATTCCGGGCCTCCTTACCTGGAGGCACCGAGGAGTGCATCTTTTGACTTTTAAGTCGATGCATGGCCGATTCCACCACCATGGAGTGGTGCGGTAGTTGCGGACTCGATACATGGAATCGACCCGCTTGCTCAACACCGGCGTCGAGGCCGGGCTTTCCCACATGCGGAAGAGAAGCCGCTCCAGCATCGGGGGAACCGGTACAGTAAAGGCCTCCCTAGGGGGGGAGTCATATTGAAGGGCCTCGAGCTCCTCGGCTCGGGGTTCCTCCTCTGGATCCGCGGGAAAAGCCAAGGCCTTGGTCATATCCCTCACGAAATCGGAGAACCGGGTATCCTCCAGGGGGGACCGCCTCCGAGGCTCCGACTCGGGCGAGTCGGAGGGGACGCACTGGGTCTGAAAGGAACCGGGTGACTCGTCCTCCTCCGTGTCCCAGCCCGACTCCTCCGAGTAGTCGAGCGGCTCCGTGCGCACGGGGCCCGGGGACCTCCTCCCCGACTGACCTCGGTCACGAACGGAAAGCCGAGGGAGACCCAGGTCGAGGATCGACTCGAGCTCGTATGGACTCGAGGATCGACTCGAGCTCGTATGGACTCGAGGATCGACTCGGCCTCCGGGGTCGACTTGGGCGTCGACGTCCCGGTGGTCGGGGCAGATGCACTGGCGAGGCCGGTGATCAATGCCCGCTGCTGGTCCATGAAGGCAGAGATACTGCGCTCCAAGGTCGTCAGTCTGAGACCAAGCTCAGAAGACCCAGCATCCGCCGACTCGGGCCCCGACGGCGTTGGGCCCGACTTCGGTTCATCCGTGGGGGAGTCCAGGAGGACTATATCACTCACGTGTCCAGGAGTCTCCACTTCGAGACGAGGAAGCTTCGAAGGCCTCTCCCCCTCCGAGGGCCCGGGGAGTCGGGCCGGGTTGAGCGACCTGGCCCTCGAGGAACCAGGATTGCCATCCGGCTCCACCCTTGCGGGCCTCTTCTCCCGCCGGTGTTCCCGGCCGGGGGAGCCCCGTTCAGAAGAACTCCAACGATGGTCTGAGCCGGAGCCACGAGACGTCGAGGCCTCTGACGAGGTCCGCGCGGAGTCAGAGAAGATACGATCCCTTTGCGACTGCCGACTCCTCAGGGCCTTCGAGGACATCCTGCTGCATGGGCCGCAACTCATAGGGTCATGCTCGGCCCCCAGGCAGCGGAGGCAGCAGTCATGCGTGTCAGTAAGAGACATGAGTCTGACACAACGATCACACTTTTTAAACCCGCTGGCAGCCATCGGGGGAAAAAGGACCCCTGCAAGGTCGAAAGACCGCGCTGCCAGGGATGAAGGAAAAAGTGGCGGGAACGCCAGTTGGAATAAAAAATATGTGAACGGGCTCAAAAGCCCGGCGGGAAGAGGACACACGAACCAAGAAAAAAATTAACGAGAAATCAAACTAAAGAAATCAACTTTTTCAGCGGCGGTAACAAACTACGTCTGTAGGGCTCCGCGGAAAAAAGAAGACTGAGCAAGATGGCATCCCTGGGCGGGAAGGGGACCGCACATGCGCGCTGCAATTCCCAAAGGCTTTCTGCGAAAGCTGGGGGAAAATTGCTCCGCGAGGGCTCCGTCGGCGCCGACGTCACCCATAAGTGAGGACCGACTTCCTGCTTGGTCCTGAAGAATGATCATTACCCAAGGTCTGGGCCCCTAACCATTAAATAAATCAGAGAAACCTACCTTGCTGGCCTAGTCTCATGTTTGCATTACAGGAGAGTATGCTGCACTCTGGTAAAAAGTACTGGGGTAGGGCAGGGTCCATGCCCAAAGAGCTTACAAGCTAAGTGGCTACCTCAGGTAATGGGAGCTAGAGTGACTATATCAGTGGACTATGAGGGATTGGAACCCAGCTTTCTCTGGCTCTTACACTATACCTTGGGATTTAGGCCCAGAGAGCATCTGTCTCTGAAGGAGCGAGCACCACTCTAGAGAATGTTTCTAGCCTGCAGGAGATTGAGGGTTGTCTTTTTCTGAAAAAGGAGTCACGCTTTCCACACACATGCCCAGCGGGTTCCACTAGGTTCTGGGATACGTTTCCTCACTTGTTCCACTAATGTCCCGTATTTTAAACTGGTTCTTCCACGGTGTGAGGTAAGTCTGAAGATATTTATAGGTGCTAAAGGTGTTGGCTGGTAACTGGGATATTACTCAGGCACAGGAATGCACAGAGGAGAGGGCGGGGGACAGAAATAGGGGAGGAGATGCAGCCTGCACTGGTGTGGAGCCGGAGCTATGCTCATTTCCAAGAGTGAGCTGTGCCCTGCACAGCTGTCAACTTATCCAGCTCCTGTAGAAATGTTGTAGGCCAGTTCTGTTTTTAAATTGATCTCCCAAAGCTGTGTGGCATTTGTAGTCCAATTAAAATGAGGACTGCAGGATACATCTAGGTAGGGTAGCCAAACTCGGCTTGGACTAAAATGTCTGCACTGGAACAGGGTAAGTTGACAGCTATGTCAGGGACACCTGAAGATCCTTCACTAGCCCCAGAGGGAAAAGTAATTAGGTCAACAAGCTCTGTAAGGGGAGAGTCTTAAAAGCCGCCCTGGGGCTGAACTAGGGGTCTGTGCAATGTCAGATAGAATGCACTGGACACTTCTTTTCAGAACTGAGGACACTTACAAACTAAGAAGTTACGCAAAGCAACATGGCATTTGTAACCCCTGATTCTACTAGTGAAATCAGTGCTGCGGGGCCTATAATGCAACAGGATACAGTTGGCAGAAATTGAGAACAGACAGATAATCCTCCCTTCCTTAAACTGGGTAACTTAGCAATTCTGCACTTCGGGAAAGACTTCAATGGTAACACACTCCAAGCTTCCTCTTTCATTGCCACTCTGCAGTAATTGAGTGACAGTAAAACTGCAGGGGTGACCCAGGACAACACATGCTCAAAATCCAGGATGATAATTCTTGCTGTTGTTGTTAAGTGCCGTCGAGTCGGAGTCGACTCATGGCGACCCTCTGGATAGCTATCCTAAATTGTGTTCGGTCTTCAGTCAGGCGGCTCATTGTTGACAGACTGGTATAATGCTAAAAAGAACTTTCTGGGTCAGCATTTGTCTATCAGCTGATTCCTCTGATTCCTGTCAGCACGGGGGGGAGGGGGGGGGCATCTATTAGCTGCCAAGGCCTATGCCAGCATTCCTCCCCACTCTGCCATCTCAGTATCCCTTTTCCAGGGTAGCGGGCAGAGCGCCACTGGGTTGACTGTGGGTCTAATCAGCCAGAGAGGAATGAAAGAAGAAATTTCACTTACCATTAATTTCCTTTCCTGGAATCCTGCTAGACCAGTCCAGACACGTAGTCCCCCTACCCGCAGATGTTGGAGACAGAGAAAAAGAAATACCAGAAACCTGATTGGCTGAGCCCTGGCAGATATATGGCTGTACCCAACAACGCAAGACAAACTCTAACTGAAGAACAGGTACAATAACCGAACATTGGAGTGCCCTTGTAAAACCACAAATTATGTACAAGAGGCAGCCCTTCGTGAGGAGCGGCAGTGGCCAAACCACTGCGTGGAAACATGAGCCTTGGCTCCACTGTAAACAAATTGCCCGACAGGACACAGAACAGGTGGGTCTTGGATTGCTCTAGCAGGATTCCAGGAAAGGAAATTAACGGTAAGTGAAATTTCTCCTTCCAATTCATCCTGCTAGATCAGTCCAGACAAGTGGGAAGTACCCAAGCTAACCCACCTCAGAGCGGGAAGAGACAACTGCTCCTATCACCCTGGCCCCAAATTGTGCCACATCTCAAGCTTGGAAATCAAGGCAATAGTGTCACACGAAGGTGAACAGGGAAGACCAGGTAGCTGCTCTACAAATGTCAAGGGGAGCGACTTGTGAGCGCTCCATCCACGATGTCGCTTGAGACAGAATACAGTGAGCCCGGGGGGGGGGGGGCAGAGGCTTACTCTGGAGGATGTAGGCAGACTCAATGATCTGGTGGAGCCACCATGAAATGGTAGCCTTGGAGGTTACAAGGCCCTTCCGAGGCCCCGCAAACAGCACAAAAAGGCGATCAGACTCGCAAAAGGAATTTGTAACCTTCAGATAGCGTCTTAGCACTTAGCTGAGATCAACAGCGTGTAGCCCTTTGTTGGGGCACGTGCATTGCTCCCTGGAGAAGGCAGGGAATGAAATAGTCTAGTTCAGGTAAAAAGCCATAAGAACCTTTGGCAGGAAGGAAGGTGCCACCCGCAGGGACATGCCTCCACAGAGGAGGAGAGAAACGGATCCTGGCACGAGACAGCTTGCAATTCGGAAACTCTTCTGGCCAGGGTTATGGCTACTAGGAACGCAGTCTTGAGGGACAAGTCCCAGAGTGATATACACTTGAGCAGCTCCAAGGGCACCCTCATAAGGTCCCTGAGGACTAAGGCAGGATCCCATGGCAGAACCACCCTTACACCTTTGAGAAATCTGGTAGCATTCGCATGAGAGGCAATCAAAAGCCCTCCAATGGGACAATGAGACCACAGAAACAAGGTAGTGCGGAGACCTGGACCCGGAGAGAACCAAGGGCCAGGCCCTTGTCAAGACCCTCCTGAAGGAAGGCCAGAATCTCCAGGATTTGCACCCACCAATGTGCGAGGTGCTGTCGAGAGCACCATGACTCAAAAGAGACGTCACAATTGCATGTGCGCTAATGATGTAGAGGGGTGCTGTGCTTTTAGCAGGGTAGCTACCACCTGTTTCAAGTAACCTCTTAGATTCAAATGGCGCTGTTCAAGAATCAGGCCATAAGCGAGTAGGGAGCAGGGTCATTCATGGTGATTGGACCCTGCCGCAGGAGACCTTTCCGAGCCCCAAGATCCAGGGGAGATGACTGGGCTAGCGGAATGAGGTCAGCGTACCATGGTCTTTGAGACCAGTTGGGCACCAGCAGGATCACCACTCCAAGGTGAGCCTCGATGCATTGGAGAACTCTCCCAATCAATACCTGGGGAGGGTGGGGGGAGGAAGATGTATTACCGAGGTGTGGAAGGCCACAGTTGAACCAACGCATCCAGGCCCTGCAACCCATGCTTCTTTCTCTGAATAATAAAGGAGTGTGCCTTGGCGTTCACTGCTGATGTCATAAGATCCATTGTGGGAAGCCCCCAGGTCTGAACTATCCGCTGAAATGCTCGAGGGGCTAATTCCCACTCTCCGAGATTCAGAATGTCACAGCTGTGGAAGTCCGCTTGAATGCTGTCTATCCTTGCGATGTGCTGGGCAGACAGAGTCTGCAGATGATGCTCTGCCCAGGGGAAGAGAACTACCATTTTTCTGGTCACCCCAGACACTTTGTATTGCCTTGGTGGTTTAGCAAGGACACAGTTGTCACACTGTCTGAAAGAACGTGGACTGCTTGGGCACGAAGGAGAGGCAGGAAGCGCAGCAAAGCCAGGTGGACTGCCCAGGCTTCCAGGTGGTTGATGGTCCAGTGTACCTCCCGTGACATCCAGATTTGCTGAGTAGTCTGGATCAGGCAATGAGCTCCCCAGCCTGAAAGGCTGGCATCGGTAATCGGTAAAATCCAGCAAGGAGTCTCCAAGGGGATGCTCTGGAGGAGATGGGTTGGCGAGAGCCACCAAAGAAGGCAGTGTCACGTAGATCGAGGGAGCGGAAGCAGTTGGTCATAGTCCTCGGACCCCGGGGTCCAGCAGGAGAGATGTGAGTGTTGCAGGTTCCACATGTGTTCTCTGGCCCATGGGACTACATTGATGGTGGCAGCAATGGACCCTAAAATCAGAAAATAGTCCCACACGCATGTGCAGCTCTACAGAAGAAACATTCATAGCTGAGACGACAGCTTGAGAAAATGCTCCCCATCAGGAATACTCTGCCCCAACAGGTATCGAAAAGTGCTCCGAGAAACTCCACCATTTGTGAAGGCTACAGTCAACTCTTGCATTGATTGACCACTCAGCCAAGGCTCCCTAGGAAGGACAGCGCCTGGGAAACTGTCTGGTTGGCCTCCGAAAAGGAACCTGTGTGAATGAGCCAGTTGTCCAGGTACAGGTGGACTCAAATGCCCCGTTTGCGCAAGCCTGCTGTGGCCACTACCATAACTTTGGAGAAGGTTTGCAGAGCTGATGCCAGGCAGAATGGCAGAGCGCAAAATTGAAAGTGCTGTCTGAGAATGGCAAAGCACAGAAAATGCTGTTGAACTTCCTGGAATGGAAGGTGGAAATACGCGTCCACCAGGTTGAGCGAAGCGAGGAATTTCCCCTTGTGAACCACCTGAATCACTAATCATAGTGTTTCCATCTGAAAATGCGGCACTCGAAGGGCCCGATTGACCTCTTTGAGATTGAGAATAGGACAAAAGGACCCATTCTTCTTGGGTACCATGAAGTAAATGCAATAATGGCCTAAACTTCTTTCAGGAGGAGGAACTGGTCAGATGGCCTGCAGAAGTAGTAGGCGGTGGATGGTGGTCTGTATGGCCGCTCTTTTCTGGGAGCTGGGAGCATATGAGCTGTATGGCCCCATAGAGCAAAACGAGGAAAGCCTTGCAAATGGGTTGTACACTCAAGTGCATAGCCCTGGGTGACGATATTGAGGACCCATTGATCGGAGATTATGAGTGCCCACTGCTGGGAAAATAGCTCCAACCATCATCCTACTTTGTGTGGATGATGAATAGGGTCGCTGTCCTGAGTGGCACATCAATGACTGTGGCTTGTCTTCCAGCAGCCGCTGGGGTTTGACTTCTTCCAGGTTCTTGACCAACTTGTCAAGGTCTTCACCAAAGAGCAGCATGCCCTTAAAGGGGAGCTTGGAGAGGCGCACCTTAGAGGCGGCATCAGCCGACCACTGACTAAGCCAGAGCCATCGACGAGCCACTATCTGACCATGCAGAGAGATGAAACAGATCATAATACGCATCTGCCAAGAAAGCTGTTATGGATTCCAAGCGTGTCAATGCAGCATCTTCAGATAAGTGCTGAATCCAATACAAGAGGGCACGGGTCACCAGTCTTCCACAAACTGAAGCTTGCAGTGCCATTGTGGATGATGAAAAAGTCATTTTGAAGAGACCCTCGACCTTCCGGTCCTGCTGATCCCAGAGTGCTGCACCTTCTACCGGAATAGTGGTGTGCTTAATAACGCCCGCCATCAGAGCATCCACTTTTGGATATGCGAGCCATTTGTCCATATCTGCTGGGGACCAGAGATAGTGCTGACCCAGACAGCTAGCCATGTGCAAGGAGGCATCAGGTGACTCCCACTCTTGAGACAACATTTATTGGAGTTCCGGTGGGAAAGGCAAGGCTCTGGAGGGCTTCTGAATGCCCTGGATGGGATAGGCCTGAGAATGCGCCTGGGGCTGCTCTTGTTCTGGAGGATCTGCAAGGTGTAAGGTGTCCATTACTTGAGCAATGAGTGCAGGAAGCTTGTCTTTGCGGAACAGATGGATATTTATGTGTGCCACCCTGGTCTTCAGCTGAGGCCTCTGAGGGGGACCATTCACCATCCTTCCCATCAGAGGCCTCTAAGCTACTCTCTGCTGACAAGGCTTCCTCATTTAGGAGAACGGGTGCCCAGTGGTTTAAGGCCCAAGATATCTTCTTGGAAGGACGACCCTTATCCTTGGGGACAAACTCCTCTTGAGAGCACATCCAGGACCCCGATGCAGAAGTCTAGCGAGGTTCTGTGGGCGGAGAAGGACTCCGAATCAGAGATGGTAGTGTCTGAGTGCCAGAGGGTCCAAGCCTGCCTAAGAATTGAGAATCCTGTTCCCGAGGAGAAGAATCCTGAGGCAGCAGCGTCTGAGCAGAAGGGATTGCAGGCTGGGGCAGAAGGAGAGGCGGGTCAAGAGTATCCTCTACTGGAGCACTGCTCCTGGTATCTGCAGGGGCTGGCCGTGCAGAGGGGCCAGGACTGATTGCGCTGGATATGGGGGCCATGCTGGAGGATTCCCCCGGGTGAGCAGATCAAGCTGTGCACACCCTGTCCCGTAAATCCTTGCGCTTGTGGCTGCAGACAATGCACCTTTGGATGGAGGAAAGCATTATGAGGAAATGACTCCCTGTGCAATGCTGGCACAGGAAATACAGCTCTACAGCCCAAAAGAAGTGAACATGTCCACAGGAAACCGCCGCTGCTCTAGCACGCCATGCGGCTTGACTTGCTGCCCAAAAACAGCTGCCGCGGCTGTGCCCGCCCCGTGCCTGAGAGGAGGAAAAATGGCTGCTGCACCTTCGGTAGCTGAGGAAAACACCGGGTGACAGAAATAGAGGCGAGAGTGCAGTTGTAAGGCTGCAGTGATTCTCAGGAGCAAAGAAACCCAGGTGTGTCCTTGGTATCGGGAATGCAATCGATTGATGGCAGGCCAGGAGCGGGGAGAGTAAAACTCACTGTGTCAGGATCGCAGAAGCAGAAGAGTAGGGGAGCCAAAGCGCACATAGTATCATGTAGTAAACTTAGACTGGTGCTGCTTAGTTAAATAAGCTAAGTAAGAGAACCGAAGGCTCTCCCTGCTGTTGGCCTGCAAGGTCCTCATGACCAAGAGCCCCCCCCCCACCCCGCCCTTAAGGGAAACTTATCTGGTCCTCCTGACCTTAGCACACAGGAATTGGGCTGGGAATTCCAGAGGGGCACCAGAGACGTCCGGCTAAAAAGATTACCAAACTGGAAAGAAACTTCCAAGAGAACAGGTAAAAAAACCAGCATCATCTGCTGGAGACAAGAGAAAATACTGAAGGTGACCCATAGGGGTACAGCTATAAATCTACCAGGGTTCAGCCAATCAAACTTCTGGTATTTTTTCTCTGGTCTCCAACATCTGCTGGTAGGGGAAACTAAACCCACTTGTCTGGACTGGTCTAGTAGGATGAATTGGAAGAGTTGCATTAACCTCGTCAGCGCTGACCCATCCTGCATTCCTAGCATTGCTTTCAACCTCCTCACCTATGACATCAGAAATGTACCTGTCACACTACGAGACGGAAAAAGATTTCTTTGGGAATGTTAATATCCTCCTTGAATTTTTGGATAGAAGGGGGTCTATTTATCACTCACCCCACTCAGCAATTACCAATACGTTTATTGTCCTTGCTTGCCTCCCCCCCTCTATCTCCCCTGCCTTTCCCCTCTCAGCAGTTCCTGTATTCCTTATTGCCCCTGATTTTTCCCATCATTATCTCCTGTATCTCTGGTTATTACTCCTGCTTTTCCCCTCCCTCAGCTGTTCCCGTTTCTGTGGTTATTGCCCCTGATGTTCCCCTGCCTGCCCCTCTGTCCCCACTCAGTAGTTCCTATCTCTCTTATCATTGCCTCTGCTTCCCCCCACCCCCTCACTGTCCCTTCAGAGGTTCCCGTATCTCTGGCTATTGCCCCTGCTTTTAACCCTCAATCTCTCCTCAGCAGTTCCTGCATATTTAGTTATTGCCCGTTTTACCCCTCCCTGCCAGTCCTGCAACAGTGTGTATTGCTCCTGCTTTCCTCCTGACAGATATCTCCAGGGGCGATACAGATTCCCAACTCTATTGCTATGGCTGTAAATCATGTCTAATGCATGTCCTTCTGTGCCTTTCAACGATCATCCTGAGAGCAGCACGGGAGTCGATTTGCTGAGATACTGCAGTACGGTACACTATGTACTCTTTAGTTGAAGAGTTTAGTGCCAAGGGCAACCTTGTAAACACACTCCTCATAGTGATTTGGTGAGGCAGCCTGGGATGGCATGCACAAGGAAAGGAATCGCAGGAGCGCAGAACTTGCCACATCAATCCCGGAGATTCTTTCATGCCCGTTGTGCCACCCCCCCCAAGAGATTCAGGATATCCCACTGCTGTCTGGTATAATGCAATGCTTGCTCTAGGTCCAACCCCTAAAAGGTTGGCATCAAGGTTGACTGTTCTGCAAGGGCTGGAGGACATTCCAAGGTACAGTATTCCTCTGCCAATTCATGGCTCTGTTCAGCCCTCGGTCACTTTGGCCTGCACAGTATCCGTACTCCCATGCTGCTCTCAGAATGATCCCCGAAAGGTACAGAAGTACATGCATTAGGCATGATTTACCGCCATAGGAATACAGTTGGGAATCTATATCACCACTGGAGAGAATGGGCAAAGGGACTGGGGCAGGAGATGCCTTTACGCTCCCTCCTCCTGATTACTACCCTATCGCCTTTTCCCTATCGTTAGTATGAATGTATAACTTTCCTAAATTAAACGGCGTTCCTTTCCTTTTCTAGGTTTCTTTGGACTTTTGGAGTGAACACAGCCCTGCTGTTTTGAGGGTGCGGTATATCAAACAATGAACGAACACAAACAGTTCCCTGAGCCCTACTGTGCATGCTTTCCCCACTTGTTCAAATTTTCAGTGAGGCACTTCCACGATCCCAGCACCACCTTATTTCGTGCATATTAGATGCCGATAGAGTAGATAAGGCACACATTTTATTTTTAAAAAATGCCACAGAATTAATAGAAACAATGTTCAGAAAACAAGTGAAGGGAAACTCTAGCACTACAGGCCAAGATATGAAGCTACAAAGTAAAAACGAAAGCAACATCGGGAAATATTTCTTTGGGGAAAGACGGGGGGGGGGGGGGGGGGGGGGGGGGAGGGGGGTGCTTGGACTAGCTTGTTAAAAAGGTGGTAGACCCAAAAACCGGTGCTGGGCTTCAAAGAGAAATGGGACAAGCGCAGAGGATACCTAAAGGGCAAGAGGAAGGTAACCAAGAATGGGGCACCTCAAATTAAAACAGCTATGAAACGACTGTTGCACTTCTCTTAAACTATAGGGAAGGAATCTGAACTGTGCGGCAGATACAACTACCAAAACCAAAGGCCTAGAGAATGTTAACATGCACTGCGCATCGGGTAGGGAATTTGATTTTGCTCACGTCTTTCTCAGAATTCAAGGCAAGTTACATTCAGGTAAATGAGGCATTTTCCGGTCCCCAGAGGCTTACAATTTAAGCTTGCACCCGAGACAATGGAGAGTTAAGAGACTTGCCCCAAGGTCACAAGGCATGGCAGTAAGCTCCAAACCGGGCTTCCCTGCGTCTTTGCCCACTGCTCTAAACATTTGGCTAGTCGTCAGCTCCAAATGCAACAACTTTACTGTGCAGACTAGGTAGACCATACTGGTCTTTCTCCATCATTGTCCACTGTATTACTATGCTACACACTTTTTCATATGCAGATGCAATACTCATGTCGGACACCTTTCAGCCCGCTGATATCTCCCGAGCATGCATTGAATACAAGTGTCTGTGGAAGACGTATGGACCTCCCCTCCACAAATATTCCATTGTATGATCACTATAGAACCCCTAGCATGTCCTGAAATCTGCTGTGGACCACATGAAATCCTAAAAGATTCTATCACTCCCTTCTATAATGCTCGACAGGCACACAACTGAAACTAAAGATCAGAACCACCCTCTGCTGGGGAGAGAAAATACTGGAGGTGATGCCTAGCTGCACTGGTCTAAGTACTGGAATCTTCTGTTTTCTCTCTCTCCATCATCGTCTAGCAGGGGGAGATAATGCACTAATCTGGACTGGTCTGGCAGGATGGCCTGAAAAAGAGCACTGAAACTGAATACCAAAGACAACGGAGATTATGTAACCTGCCCAAGGTCTCAACTTGGGGCAGAAGCAGGACTTGGACGCTGGTTTCCGTGCTATCTCCACAGAACCAAGTGATCCACTAGAAAAAGATTTATCCATTTGTTGTCAGACTCATAAACCACTATCCATAGATAATAAATACCCTGTAACATTTGTATATGTTCCTGCTAACCCTCCATTATGTCCAGTACAAATTTAGGATTGTAAAACCTCAGGATACATAAAAATACCTATTGTATCTGAATATAACACGCCATGAACTACTGGAGAGAGTTCGGCGCTAAATCCAAATTTTAAAAAAAACCAATAGGCTCATGGCTGATCCTTGAGAAAAGTCTAGTTCCTTTCCCAAAGAGCTCTACCTAAAGGAAACTAGAGCACGGAAGAAGGAACTTATTGAAGACCCCGGAGCGATGGTGTGAGATGGTTCCTACGCTACCTCATAGCCAGAGCACACTACCAAGGCTGTCAATGTATGACATGGCTTATATGTAGGTGCAGCAAAGGAGACAGGCCCTTCCCTGCCCCCAGTAGCCTACGGTATGGGCCAGCCCTGGTAAGACGCTTCATGCCTTGCACTGCTATTGTAATCCCACACCCTAATTTAGCAGCTGATGGGATATCACAGTGCAGAGACTCCCAGTGAAGCACCTGTCATGCTGATCTAAGGCGACTTGCTGCGCAACAACAGTGCGGGGGGGGGGGGGGAGCAGGTTTGGTGAGTCTTTGCCAGCTTTACAATTGTTTGTTCTGTGGGAGGGGAGAGATAGCTGGCATTTCAGAGCAAGCTTCTAGCACAAATCAAGATATATGCACACCCTTCTGCAGCATGCCGATGCGTCACAGGTGGGGACACTCATCGCCATAGCAGGTACTTGTCCACAACCAGCATATGTAAGACTTCATTTTCATCTTCAGTTTGTTATGGTCCAATGTCCTCCATAGCCACATTTTCAGTTTGGCAGAATCTGTCCCTACCACAAGCATAGAGACAGAGCCAGGGCTGAGTGTAATTGTTTACCTGTAATATGGGTTCTCTATTGACAGCAGGATGATGCAAGTACATGGGTGGTGATGTCATCTGAGGGCACCATGGACAGATAGCTCTTCATGGACAACCCCCCCCCCCCCCCGAATGCTTTTCTGTGCATGTGTGGCTATTCCCACATTCTGACCATGCTCGAGGTAGTCCAAGGATGACAGCTTCAACTGAGGGGGAAAGGCAGGAGAGACTGTGTGCCTGCATCATCCTGCTGTCTGTGGAGAACGTCCATTATAGGTAAGCAACTATGCTTTCTCTGAATGCAGGCTCTCAGTCTGTGACTCCAGAGCCGAGGGTTGCTGTCCCATTAGGATTATGTCCTGCAACTTGGGAATGTCAGTAGTGGGCAGTCTGTAGTTGCTAGGCAAAACATTTGTGCACTACAGTCTGTCAAAGGGTGGCATCTCATCTAGATGACTGGTTGAGGCAGTAGGGCTCCATAAAAGTATGAATAGAGGACATGGTTGCCGCCCTGCAAATGTCAAGCAAAGAGGCAGATTTGAGGTTGGCAATAGTAGTGGTGCTGGTTTGTAGGGTGAGGTCCAACCCTGTGTGGCAGAGATTTGAGAGTACAAAAAGTCATAGTAACATAGTAAATGACAACTATCAAACACAATCCCTCCAGTCTCCCCAGCAAGGTGGCTAGAGATGTAGAACTGCGCCTGCTGCTCTGGGCAGGTTTACCCTTCTATGCCTTTGCTTTAGGTTGTAGCTGCCGTTCCAGGCAGGTTACCTCTCTTTATGACGTTATTTACATTTACTTTGATTCCATTCTCTTGCTGTGTAGTCAATACAGGCCACTGTCCAATTTGAGATGATGCGTTTGGTAAGTGGTAGACCCAGTCATTTGGGGTCAAAGAAGAGAAACAGCTACAAACGCTAGCACAAGTTGTGTGTACATTTAAGTAGTACAACAGGGCCTACAGTACACAGTGTGCAGGGCTGCCTCACCCTGACTTGAGTGTGGCTATGGAAAAGACACAGAGAAAATTATAGATCGATTGAGATGGAAAGAGCATATCACTTTAGGAAGACAGATCACTGGAGGATAACAGATTGAAGAAGAACTGGGTGGAATGATGGTAATGCACCAAAGCCTGTAACTCGCTCTTCTTGCTGTGGTGACAACACTGAGGACAACAGCCTTCCAAGCGAGAGGCTTCACTAAGAGGCTCGAAAGGGGACAGGGGCGCCTGAGCTAAGCTAGAACCAGTTTGACCATGTAATAGTTTATTATGGACTGCTCTGGAAATTTTCTTTTCCTATTTTGGATGTAAAATTTGAAAATCTTCAATAAAAATAAAAAAAGACTGAGGTCCCATTTCATGGGGGGTGGGGGTTGTGTGAAGCAGGCTCTTCATCAATTTACTGATCGTGGCATGAGCGGAAATCGATTTGCTGTCCACTGGTTTTGGCATGCCACAACAGTAGTCAGGTGCACCCTCACAGAGTTGGTCTTGAGTCCAGCCTGACAGAGGGAGAGGAGAAATATTTTAAGAGGGGTGGGTATTGGGCAACCGGAGGGATCTTTTGTACTGACGTGCACCAGTACACAAACCAAGCCCACTTGAATTAATACCGGTAGTAGCTCCTGGTGGATGACTGTTCAGCAGCAATATCTGATCTTTGGGGGAATCAGTAGAGTCATGATCATCTGGCTTTCAATATCCACACCATCAGTACTAGCGAGTGCAGGTTTGGGTGCAGGAGAGTGCTGTGTTGCTATGTCAGAAGGTATGGATGAGCTCCCAATGGAATTAATGGGGCTGTGGCCAGAGCAGAGATATGGTAACCAAATTTGGTTGAGGCCAATGCAAGGCTACCAAGTTGAGTCTTGGGTGATCTTCTGAACGGTTCTGGAGATGAAGGGAATCAGGGGAAAAGCATAAGGAAGTCTCCGATTCCAGTGAATTGCAAAGACATGTTGGGCGAAGCAGTATTCACCCAGCCTAGGGTGGCAAAATAAGGGTCGCAAACCGATCAATGTCTGGAAAGTCCCACCAAGTGAAAAGCCAATTAGCCACAGTTTGGGCCAGGGGCCAGAGCCGTACCAAGTGCTGTGCAAGCAGTGCAGCCAGACACAAGCCCAATAAGAGCAAGTTCCTGAACATGGCTGGGGAAATGGCACGGCCCCAGGATCATAAGTCACACAGGGTGCATTTCTGGCTTGGTAGGTCCTGCCAGGGACTATTTTTGCAAATCAACTTGTCAGCTGAGGAAGTCCACAATCATGTTCTGCTAACTGGGCAGATAAGAGGCAATCAGGAAGCAATTAAAGGAGGGTGCCAGATTTTGGTTGCTTCACAGCACAGCAGAGTCCCCTTGCTTGTTGATGTAAAACATGTCTGGAAGACGAGCACTTTGCCCCTGATCCAATGTGCGAATGTGTACAGGACCCTGCAGAGGGCTCTAAGCTCCAGCTAATTTATGAGTAGGCTCCATTCACGGAGAGCCCAGGTGCCCTGTGGTCAGAGATGGATTTCAGAGCCTGTAAAGAGAAACATGGGTGGTGTTCCACAGCCAGAGGAGAGGTGCTGGCATTAAAGCTTATACTTTAGCTCTAGAGGACATTGAGAACAGTCCAAAGTGTTGTGCCCAACTGCCAGGCACTGGCCACAGAGGCCATGCACATCAGTGCATTCATGGTCTTTTGAAAACTGAAGCCAGGTTTCAACCTGGTTTCTGTGCCATGACTGAAGAAGAGAGGAGTTGTTTTGTTTTGTTTCTTAAGTGGATAGCATCACTGCACATCTAAATAGCTAGAGCATTTATTTATTTAACAAGCTTTTATAGACTGCCCCTTCCTGAGATCAAGGGCAGTTTACATGAAGCATCACAGCAACTTTCACATTAACATTTGAAACTATGTACATTTAACTTGTTGCAACTGTATATACAATAAACTTTTATATCTATATAGCATAGTCTGTGTGTGGTATGGTTATATGCATTGGTATCATGAGGTATGTCGTGTCATTTTGTTACAAATTTTGCATTACCACTTGGTTATTTTTTTATGGTGTTTTAGATGTCTTGGGATTTATTGATACTATTTGAATCACCGAAATAAGTCAATAAAAAGAAATGTTTTTAAGCCCTTACAGAATTGCAGGAGGTCCTTTGCTGCTCTTAAGTCATTGGGAAGTGAGTTCCACAATATTGGAGCAATGTAAGAGAAGGCTCAGGAACTAGTACATTGGTTTGTGTTGCAGATATCGGAGGGTATTTTGTAGGTGTTTTGGGAACAGTTTCTTCATTCCCTTGAAGAGTTAGGTGTTGTGAGGAGGGCTGATAGTGGGTTTGTGGCAATGCTATTATGGTGCTTAAATATGATCATTGGGTATTTATATTTTATTCTAGAGGTGATTGGTAACCAATGTAGTTCATAGAGTATGGGGTTGATGTGTTCAACTCGCCTTGTTGTTGTTGTTGCTATGCATGCAGCAAGGTTTTGTGCTATTTGGAACTGGTGGGTAGTTTTTTTGGGACATCTTTGTAAGATACTATTACAGTAATCTATGTGTGGTGTTATTAGACATTGTAGAACAGTTCTGAAATTGTTGTCTTCTAAGAGTGGTCTGAGCTGTTGGATAGTTCTTAATTTGAAGTATATACTTTTTGTAACTGCTTTTATGTGTTGGGTCATGCATAGAGTTTTATCTAGAACTAAGCCTAAGTATTTTACTTCTTCCTTGACTTCCAGTTCTGTCTCCTGTATGACTATTTTATTGGGGGGGAGGGTTGAAGTTAGGGCTTCTTGAGATAAAGAGGACTTCGTTTTTTTTTTGAGAGTGATGTTGAGATTGTGAGTGTCAAACCATTCTGTAATTTCAGTCATGCATGCTGTTATTTGGAAGAAATCCAGGTTTGTAGTGTCTATCGGATGGTACATCATTATGTCATCTGCATAGAGATGATAGTTAATATTGTGTGAATTGAAAATGTTGCAAATTGACTGAATGTAAATACTGAACAATAGTGCAGATAATGACAAGCCTTGGGGGGGGGGGGGGGGATGCCCTGTTTATGTGAGAAGACTGAGGATGAGTTTTGGCCTATTTTTTTATTAGTGTGTTTTGCATACCGCTATTTTGGGTAATCATAGCAGCTTACCTGCTCTGTACTGTTCTAATTAGATTGTAAGCTCCGATGAGCATGACTCTGACGGGCAGGGACTGTCTCTTATGCTGGCTACCTCTTGTAGGTTAGCTGTGCAGCAGTGCATGCGTGGCGCTCTATAAATGTTGAATAGTAGTGGTGATGGTAGTGCTGCATTCTGTTTGTAAGATAAGATGTAAATCATTGTAGGACTGTTCCTTGCAGTCCAATTTGGTTTAGCCTATTACAAGGATTTATTTATTTACAATCTCTTATATACCGCACTATTCAGCATCAGCGCCGTTTACATGGAACAAAAAGGCTCAGTACAGTTAACACGTATGAGTTTACAGATAACAGGGCACAAAAAACTTGGATAACAGGGGTAAACTATTTACAAAACTTACTACATGGAATCATATGAACAGAGGTTTCATAGAAACATATGCACCGCTATGGGTCAATCTTGGTGTGTTGTTGAGATACCATATATTTTCCTGGCGAATGGTATCGCTGGGTTTCTTTGGGCTCTAGGGGATGTCGTTGGGCTCAATGAGGTACTTGTTGAAAAGGTGGCATTTGAGGGCTTTCCTAAACTGTGATAGGCTCTTAATAGCCCGGATACCAGGAGGTAATGCATTCCAGCATCTGGGCCCACTGAGACTAAAGGCCCTAATGGCTGTCGATTTAGTGCAAACTGTTAGTGCTTTCGGGACTTTTAGAGAATATATAGATATGGATCTTCTTGCTCTATCTGGGGATGTGGTATGGATGAGGGCAGTTAAGGATGCAGAGGAGAGATTGTTAACAGCTTTGAAAGTGAGTAATAAGGTCTTGAAAACAATTCTAGCCTGGATGGGTAGCCAATGCAACTGTATCAGCAGGGGCATCACGTGGTCGCTCCTGGAGGCTCCATGGAGAACCCTTGCTGCCGCGTTCATGGCGAGCTGCAGCGGGTTCAAGGTGGATTGGGGAAGACCTTGTAGGATGGCATTGGCATAGTCAAAATGAGGTATGATCAACGCCTGGTAGATTGTCTGGAAATCATTTGGTTCCAGCATAGTTCGTAAATGCCTAAGTGAGCGGATCTTGTAGTATACTGCTCTATGTTTCCTATGTGGGCCTTCATATCCAGGCGTTGATCCAAAGTGACTCCCAGGTAGCGTATTGAGGGTTTAGACTGCAACTCAGCTTCTTTTACTTTGAGATATTGTGGAGGGGTAAAGTTAGGGTTCCTCGTAATGAAGAGTACTTCCGTTTTCTTATGTTGTATTCGGAGGTTTTGAGAAAGAAGCCAGTGGGATATTGCATTGAAACAGCTCGTCAGTGGGGAGAGGTCCAAATGCTCAGTAGAGAAGGGTATGTAAAGCAGGACATCGTCTGCGTATAACATGCAATCAACATTGAAGGACCAGATGATATTACAGATTGGCTGCATGTAAATGTTGAACAATAGTGCAGACAGGGAGGATCCTTGTGGGACTCCCTGGCTTTGGTGGAAGGGTTCTGAATTTATCCCTCCAGAACGAACATGCTGCCATCTTCCAGACAGGTAAGATCTGCACCATTCAAGCGCTCTTCCATTAATGCCTTTCTCAATCATGAGATTTATGCTGTCAAATGCTGCTGCTAAGTCGATAAAAATGAGTATAAAAGCCCATTTAGTAGAGTCTAGGCCACGTATCAGTTTGTCTAGCAATGTCAGCATAAGGGTCTTGACACAATGTTGCGGTCTAAATCCGTGTTGATTCTCATCCAGTGGTGCATTTAGTTCAATGAAATCTTGAAGTTGCAATTGTACAACTTTTTCTATCACCTTCATTAGGAATGGTAAGCTTGATACTGGTTGATAAGAATTGGGTAGATTTTTGTCAGAGGATGAAGCTTTTAGTATGGGACGGACTGTAGCCTTTTTAATGTAGATGACATGTACCCTTGTTTCAATGAGGAGTTTACTATCTCACAGATGGTTGGGCGAACACATCTTTAATTGCTTTCAACCAGCTGACCGGGCAGGGGTCACTGGGAGAGGTTGTGGCGTTTATGTTATTATATTTTTGAGATGTTTGTTGTCTATAGTGTAGAACGTTGACCATGCTGCATTATGTGGATTTGATTTTGTGGTCTGGGGGCTGCATGGGACCATAGTATTCTCATTGTGGGTTGAGCTTGCTTATATAATAATTTGTGGATGTAGTGTTGTGTCATTATTATCTTCAGGGGGTGTGTTTGTTAGGGATTTCACTATGGAAAATAGTTCCCTTGGTCTATTAAGTGATTTTTTGATTAATGTTGTATGATATTATTTTTCTATTGTTTATGGCATCTTTAAACTGCTTTAATGTTTGCATATATTGTCAGTTGTTGTTTTCCAATTTTGTACGTCTCCATCTGTGTTCTATATTTCTTAATATTTGTTAAAAAATTTTTAGATCTGTTGTGTATCATTTATTTGTGTTTCCTTTGTATTTCTGTGAGGGTTTGGAACTATGACTGCTTTGGCTAAGGTTGTGTTCCAGTTTTGTATGATGTCATCTAGGTTAGTGGGTGAGCTGTCAATATTGGGTATGGTATCATCTAGAAACGATGTTTTGTCAAATGTTTTGAATTTAGTGTATATTGTTTGGTTTTTGTCTATCATATTTTTTAATAGGCAGTGTTGGTAAGGCAACGGTTATAAGGAAATGATCTGTCCATGGTAGTGGGGTGGTTATTGGTGGGTAGTAGTTAATGTCTTGGGTGGTATCTGTTTGGAGGAATAGGAGATCTAGTGCATTGCCTTTGTTGTGTGTTGGGCTTTGAACTTGATTAAGGCCCCTGTCTGCCATTGCATTTAAGAAATGTGTAGTGTGTGTTATGTAGCAAGGGGAGGCTAAAGTCACCAAGGATGTATTGTGTTTTATTAGTCTTTGTGGAGCATGCTAGTTCTAAGATGGAAGCTAGCCAGCATGAGGGGGGGACACACTGCTAGATGACATCACCACCTGTGTACCTATTTGCATTCATCCTGATGGTTGACAGAGGATAAATTAGGGGTTACCCGCTAATTTTTTTCCTCGAGTGCCTCCAGTCCAGTCCTTACTTATGGGGTTATGCTCACCTACCAGCAAATGGAGACTGAGAACCACTGCTCTGCTGATGTCACCCTATGAGGGTCCTGTGCAAGACTCCTCAGAGCAGTATTTCTATAGCAAAGCAGACTTCACAACACAGCTTATGAAATTGTTAATATTAATTTGGAATAGTAGTAAACAGTAATTACTCTGCAAGGCATCTGGAAATAGCAGAAGAATGAAAACCTTGCACCCAAAATGACCCCCCTTTCAACCCCAGGCAGAAGCAAGGGCAGCAGAGTACAACAAAGCCTTGGTCTTGGTGAAAGCTGCACCCAAATTATAAAAGCCATCTACCAGAAAAGTCAAACCTGACTTGAGCCTAGCTGCCTCTCAAAGGGACGCCTGAAGGTCCTCAGGATTCTCCAACAACTTCTGAGACCATCTCATACATGCCTGAGCCACATATGCACCATAAATGGATGCCTGCAGGGACAACACTGAAATCTCAAAGGACTGATACAGCATGGCCTCCAATTTTCTATCCTGTGTATCTTTCAGTGCCACATCACCTTCCAGTAAAATGGTAGTCTTCTTAGTGACTGCTGTCACCAATGCATTCACCATCAGAAACCTCAACAGTTGCTTGCCCTTTGGCGGAATGGGATAAAGTCTAGCCATTGATGTATGTACCTGTAAGTTAGTCTCTAGCCTCTTTGACTCAGTTGGAATCATATCCCCAGTGGCACTATGTAATGGCATGGGTCCTGGATCCCTTCTAACAAAGGATCTCTCCCCCCCCCCCCCATGCAGGAAGATGTTCCAGAATATTAAGAGCCACCATGGATTGAGAAATAAATGTTACCAACTCATCCCTGTGGAAAACCCACACATCTGTAGGGGGTTTTCTATAGGCAAAATCTCCTCCTCTTCAAGGTCTTTGGTTTGTAGATCCTTGCAATGGTTTGATGACTCCTCCAGGGGAGCTTCTTAGCACCCAGAGCAAACCAACACCTGATTCTCCAACTCATACAGCCGGTCTATCCAAGGCTGCTTGGCTGGAGCTGCAAACTGTCATCTTGCTCCACAGGCATAATCCATAGCTGATCAATCCACAACACTAGACCCTGCTTCATGCAGCAGCAGAACAAACTCTGGGGAAAAAGGCAAGTCCCGAGTGCCTGACCCCCCTTCAGGCTGACTGTAGTCAAATCAGATGTCCTGACTGTTGCTGTAGGCAAACCTGAGGCTAGCCTCAACAAAATAGCACTTCCCATCACAATCAGGTCCTGCTGTGGCTGAGAGGACACTGAATCAGTCTCAGCCATGTCCCTACTGCCCTCCTCCAATGCTCGATTGCATCAAATGGAGAAATTTCACTTACCATTAATTTCCTTTCCTGGAATCCTGTTAGACCAGTCCACAAAGGGGGGTTGTAGCCCCCTTTCAGCAGATGTTAGAGACAGAGAAAGCTACCAGAAGCTTGATTGGCTGAGCCCTGGTAGATATAAGACTGTATCTTTAGAGGTCGCCTTTAGTATACTCTGGCAAAGCGATGCAATGTGATGGGTAACTAAATAATGCACAGAACCCAGCACAGGCATGCCTACGTGCAAACTGATAACTATATACACGACCTCGGAATAGGGGAGGACCTGCTCCAGAGAACTGTAGTCCTTGGTTCCGCAAACAAGGCTGTCTGAAATACTGTCCTGATAAGGCTGTCTGAAAGGTATACCACATGGGTGGGAGCTGGATTGGTCTAGCAGGATTGCAGGAAAGGAAATTAACAGTAACTAAAATTTCTCCTTCCAATACATCCTGCTAGACCAGTCAAGTGGGAAGTACCCAAGCTATGCCAACCCAGGGTGGTAAGAGACAGCTGCTGCCACCACAGTGGCCCCAAAGTGCGCTGCATCTGGGGCTTGGAGATCAAGGTGATAGTGGCACACAAAGGTGGACAAAGAGGACCAGATGTCCGCCTAACAAATGTTGAGGGGGATGGGCAACTTGTGAGCAAACTGCCCATGACGTTTCTTGAGTGCAACCATAGGCATCGGCTTTCCTTGGAGGATGTAGGCAGACTCAATGGTTCAGCGCAGTCAGTGGGTGATGGTGGCCACAAAGCCCCTACAAGGCCCTGCAAAGAGGACAAAAAGGTAATCAAACTTACGAAAAGAATGCATGGGTTTCAGGACATGCCGTAAAACTCTGCTGAGGTCGCCTGAGTGAAGCCCCTTATTGGGCCCTTACATTTTCGCTCCTTGCTTTTTCCAAAGAACATAGTCTGGTTAGCATGAAAGAGTGTAAGCACTTTTGGTAGTAAGGACAGAACTACCCACAGGGAGATCCCTTCCACTAAGGAGGAAAGAAAAGAATCCCAACAGGAAAGAGTTTGGAGATCCTCCTAGCCAAGATAATGGCGACTAAGAATACAGTCTTGAGGGACAAATCTCAAAGGGTGATACACCTAATGGGTTCGAATGGTGGCAACATAGGACCAAGGAGAGATCCCAGGAAGGGACCCACCAGGCGGACCTGAGGGCAAAGAACCCGCATCCCCCTGAGAAACCTGCTGACATCAGCATGGGATGCAAAGGAACGCCCTACAATAGGACCCCCTAAAACAAGTTAGAGCTGAAACATGGACTCTGAGGGAGTTGAGGGCTAGGCCCTTGTCCAGCCCATCCTGAAGGCAGGCCAAAATCACCAGGATTTGCACCTGCTGCTGCGAGCACCATGACTCAAAAAGGCACCAGACCTTCGTATACGCCAAGGAGGCCGAGGGGTGCTGCACCTTTAGAATCGTAGCTACCACTCTACTCGAGTAGCCCCTAAGAGTCAATTGGCGCCTCTCAAGAGCCAGGCCATAAGCGAGTAGTGTGGCAAGGAGGCCTATCCAGAGTCTGGGGGAGGACAAAGAGACAGGGAATTCACCCTAGTAAATGGCCCCCTTTACTCAAGTCAGGGTAGGAAAGACATAAACACCTTCAGGGATCAGAAACCTTCCACATGGACCACATTTCATGCTCCCCCTAGTGGAATGAAGGGGAGAGGATACAAGGCTCAGAACCCTTTAGGCAGTGAATGCTTCAAGCACTCAGGTGCCTGGAGTCAGGCTGATTGCCGTCACCTGAGTAGGGTGGGGTTGGAGCTAGAGCCCTGGAAGTATAAACCCAGAGCAGAGTATGATTTAGTGAAAAGGGGGAGATGAGAAGCAGGAAGCCAAGCTGAGCAGAGCAGAGGAATGGAGCTTCCAGCTGGAGAGAGTGCTATTTGGCATGTAGCATGGCCGCAGGAGAGTTTGGAGCCAGGAACAAGAGACTCCAAGATCCCCCGGGAGGCTGTTAGCTGAGCATGCTGAGCAAGGTGGGGAGTCAGAGCCTATGCAGCTGGGAGAGCCCGAGGTGAAGCTGAATGAGGAGGACACTCCCATGGACTGTTCCTTGTGCCAAGCTTTAAACCGAGGAACGTAGAGAAAGCAAGCCAATCCTGAAAGAAGGTTATCCAGGAAAAGGGTACCCTTATTCCACAAGCAGGGTGGCTAAGATTCCCATGTGTTTATAAAGGGGAAATTTACCACAGACTTTAAATGTGCTTTTTGTTTGGTGCTTTAGCCAGCAAGGCCAAGAAGGGAATACATTAGGCTTGCTGGTAAAGACTGTGTATCCTACAATAGAGAGAACCTTTAAAACTACATTTTGTGGTTGGATATGTTTTGGACAATTTTTGCTTCAAAGAGTCCTGAACCAACAATCCTATGTGTGGTATGATCGAACCATTGTGTATATAAAAATAATAAATTTCTGTCATTTGCCTTACCTACTTGAGCCTGACTACAGCTTTCTGCATGGTGCACTCAATACAGCTGAATAAGGACTACATTTCCCAGAGTGCATTGCAGGGAAATAGTTTTAAAAAAAGCTGAAAAAGCATACAGCAGAAAGTTCCTTCAATAATCCACGCCCTTCTAACCTAGAGGTGAATGGTGGTGGCGTGACAGTAGGGAGCCAGGTCGTCCATTGTAGGAGACCTGGACATGACCCAAGCGGCAGAGGGGACGCCTGGAGCAGGCAAACAAGATCAGTATATGAGGGCCTCCGTGCCCAGTCAGGTGCCACCAGAATCACCGTGCCAGGGTGAGACTTGACGCGTCAGGCAGCTCTCCCGATCAATGCCCAGGGAGGAAATAGGTACAGCAGAGGGGCCAAAGGCCACGGCTGGACCAACGCATCCAGGCCCTACGACCCCTGCTGCTTCCGGTAACTGAAAAACACAGAGGTCTTTGTGTTTGCCACTGTTGCCATCAGATCAAAGTCTGGCCAGCCCCAGGCATGAACTATTCTTTGGAAAACCCAGGGGGCTAACTCCCATTCACCAGGGTCTAGGAGGTAACGGCTGAGGAAGTCCGCCTGGACATTGTCTACTCCAGCGATATGCTGAGTCGACAGGACCGACAGATGATGTGCCGCCCAGGGAAAGAGAGCATCCATTTCTCTGACTACAACTAGACATTTTGTTCCGCCTTGCCGGTTCAGGTAGGATACACCATTGTAGTGTTGTCAGCAGGATTCTGACCGCCTGAGCATGGAGGAGAGTCAAAAGGTGAAGAAGGGCCAGACGGACCGCCTGGGATTCCAAGCGGTTGATGGTCCTGCCAGCTTCCAGGGGCATCCAGGATCCCTGAGTTGTTTGGTTTAGTAAGTGAGCCCCTCAGCTAGAGAGGCTGGGGTCGGTGGTCACCAGAATCCAATGAGAAGTCTCCAAGGGGATGCCGTGGAGCAGATGGTCTGGCAAGAGCCACCAGGTGCAACCATACTGTGTCAACCGGGGAAGCAGTTGACGCCAGTCGTAGTCCTCTGAAACAGGAGACCAGTGGGAGAGAAGCACCCATTGAAGATTCCGCCTGTGCGCTAGGGACCACGGGAAAACCTCGATGGAGCATGCCATGGACTCTAGAATTTGCATAGTCCCACACCCGGGAGCTGCTGTAGGAGAAACACCTGGATCTGAGAAGAGAGCTTTTGAAACCATTCCTGCGTCAGAGAAAACATGCCCTGGAGAGTATCAAACCAGGCCCCTAGAAACTCAAGGACTTGAGACAGATGTAGGCAACTCTTGGTATGATTGACTACCCAGCCGAGGCCCTCCAGAAAGGCCACCACACTGGCGACTGTCTGACAGGCCTCGGAGGAGGAACTTGCACGAATGAGCCAATCGTCCAAATACAGATGGACCCTGATGCTCTGCTTCCATAATGCTGCTACAGCCACTATGACCTTTGAGAAGGTGTGTGGAACTGAAGCCAGAGCACAAAACTGAACATGCTGTCCAAGGATGGTGAAGCGCAGGACGTGCTGTTGATTGTCGCGGATGGGAATGTGGAAATACGCTTCTGCCAGGTCCAGAGGGGCAAGGAACTCCCCTTTCCAAACCACCTGGATGACTGACAGTAAGGTTTCCATGCAAAAACGCAGGACCCGAAGGGCCCGGTTGACCTCCTTGAGATCCAGGATTGGGAAAAAGGAACCATCCTTCTTAAGCACCACAAAGTAAATGGAGTAGCAACTGAAACAACGCTCCGCAGGGAGGACCGGTTGGATGGCCCATAAGAGGAGGAGACATTGAAGGGTGGCCTGAATAGCAGCTCTTTTTTGGGGCGCCCTGCAGGGCAAAACAAGAAAGGCCTCCTAAATGGGATGCAGGCAATCGAGAACATAACAGTGACAACAAGGTTGAGAACCCATCAGATGGAGGTTATGAGGACCCACTCCCAGGAATATAGCGCCAGCCGGCTGCGGATCCCTGGAAGGGTTCCCTCCCCTGTCAGCGGGGGAACAGGCGGATCTGGAGAAATTTGCCAGGCCTGTATAGGCATCTTTTCCTTTTTGAATGTCCAGAAAGAACTGTGATCTCTGGCCTGCGTGCCCAGATGCCTCAGCTGCAAAAGGCTTGCCTGAACACTAGCGCCGGGAGTCACAGAACCTTGACCGGCAGGAGGAGGATGGATAGGACTGCTGACCGGAGCGGTGTGAGGATAACCTAGGCTTGTCCTCCAGCAGCCTCTGGGGGGCTCGACGTCTCCCAAGTCCTTGACTAGCTTGTCAAGATCCTTGTCAAAGAGCAGTTTATCCTTAAAGGGTACCTTGGCAAGGCACGCCTTGGAGGCTGCATCAGCCAACCACTGCTGAAGCCAAAACCAGCGACGAGCCACTGTCATGGCAGCCACTGAGCAAGCCAAGAGGCGAAGCAGATCATAATAGGCATCCGCCAAAAAGGCCATCACAGATTCCAAGCGTGCTAATGCCGGATCCTCAGGCAAGCGCTGAATCCACCGCAGGAGGGCGTGGGCCGCCAGGCCTCCACCAACGGAAACTTGAAGTGCCAGTGTGGAGGAGGAAAAGGCCATCTTGAGAAGCCCTTCCACTTTCCTATCTTGTTGGTCCTGAAGCGCTACTCTGTCTTCCACTGGAATAGTGGTGTGCTTGATGACACTCATCACCAGAGTATCCACCTTTGGGAAGGCGAGCCATTTCTCCAGCTTTCCTTGGGACCAAAGATAGTGCTGCCACAGACACCGAGCAGAGCCAACTGTAAGGGCGCATCAGGTGAGTCCCATTCCTGCGACACCATCTGTTGTAGCTCCTGTAGAAAGGGAAACACTCTAGAGGGCTTCTGAATACCCTGTAGGATAGGATCTGCCTGGGATTGAGTCTGGGCAGGGTCTTGTGCAGGAGGGTCCAAGAGGCATAAAGCTTCCAGCACTTGTGCAATCAAGGCCGGGAGTTCTTCCTTGTGGAAAAAACAGTCTGCAAGCCGTCTTGCTCCTCGTGGTCAGAGATGTCCAGGTTCCTGTCCGCTGACAGAGCCTCGTCGTCTGGAGGCACATTTGCCCAGTTCCCTCAGGCCCATGCAGCTCCTTGGGTGGGAGTCCTCCTTTTGAAGCCGAAGCATCTTGGGGGCAGTGATGCTCTTTTGAGTGGAGAGGGTATCCAGGCTGGAGGTGGCAGGAACCGCACGCCAGAGATCCCATGCCTGCCTAAAACACGCTAGGAAGTGTGAGAGTCCTGGTTTGAGGTAGCTGTGCTGGAGAAGGGTCCCGAGACTGAGGAAGCAGCAGGGGAAGCAGAAGAGTGTCCTCCACTATAGAAAGGGGCAATGGAGTTCCCTGGGGCAATGCAGGAGAGTTAGGGTCCTCACCAGTTGCCCTAATACTGGTTTGGGAGGATTCCCCTGGGTGAGCTGCGCAGAAGGGGCAAACTCGGTCTTCCAAGTCCTTGCGCTTGCGACCACAAACAATACAACGCTGAAGGGAGGAGGACATGGTAAGAACTGCCCACTCGAGTGTCATTTCAGCAGTAGCTCCGTTGAGGGAGGACCCCAAGAGGAGTGCTGCCACCACAGAGGTTTGCCCAGGAACTGGAAACCGGTTCCCACCAAAAAAGCTGCCGTTTGCACCCAGGCCAGTAGGAAAAATGCCGCAGAGCAGATTTCCGCTGAAAACACTCACCTCACTAAGCGCCGCATACGGCCTTGCCTGCCGCGCAGTGCAACCAACAGGGTGGCTGAGAGAGGACCAACGGGAGCAACAAAGAAACGGCGACTGCTGGCAGGGAGCAGAGGCAGTGGCTAAGTACTCTCTTTTCCAGAGACAAGGCTTAAGGCAGATTCAAGGGGGAGGGGAATCCCAGATTCACTGTAAACACATGCGGCAGATGGTTGCAGACAGAGGCTGGAGAGCCTGCCCAAACGGGTTGAGCTATTCTATTTGTAGTAATATCTTCCTTTTTTTTGTTTGTTTTAAAACTCAGCGTACAATGGTCTTCATGGCCAAGAGGCTGGAAATCCTCCAAGGGGAGCTGTACTGGTCCTCCTGACCAGGAGCTCACCCTTCAGATCAAGCAGTGCTGGCGTGCTGGGAACCCCCAAGGGATGCATCCAGTCAGAAGAATTCCCAAGAAACTGTCAGGGAAGAATAGGAAAACACACAAACATCATCTGCTAGAGACAGAGAAATACTAAAGGCAATTCCTAAGGGTACAGTCATATATCTACCAGGCTCAGCCAATCAAGTTTCTGGTAGCTTTCTCCGTCTTCAACATCTGTTGGAAGGGGGGCACAACTCACTTGTCTGGACTGGTTTAGCAGGATGAATTGGAATAACTGCTTTTTAGCCACGCGACCCATTTCCACACAGCTGCGGCAGAAACTAGAGTCAGACAATTGACTTTGGCAGCTGCCACAGACTACAGCTGGCTTGGCCTGCTGACAGAGCCATGCGCTTGCCCCCCTCCCACTCCTCTCTCAAGTAAACCGATCACTCACTGCTACTGCCCTCCGGCTGCCTCTAGGCCCGACCCCTTCTCTCTCATGTTGTGGTCCTAGCCCTGTTAAAAAAAAAAAAAAAAAAGCACATCTAAGTACTTCAACTGCAGTGCCCCAAGAAGCAAGAGCAGAAGGAGAAATCGACCGGGGAGGGAGGGGGACGACTCGGCCCACTGGGTGTTATATCCCTGGGCCCACCACTCTGGGCCCAAAGCCAAGCCAAGCCAAGCCATTGACAGGGAGAACCCTGGCTTTGTTCAATGCTGCTTTACACCCTTTTTGTTGTTTTCTATTAAGCTGTCCAGTGCAGTATAGACCCACACAGGAGCCAAAAGCAACCTCCTTCTGCTGGAGCCTGAGAAATACTTGTCTGAGAAGCCTCACACAGGACCCTTATAGGGTGATGATATCAAACCAGTGGTTCTCAGTTTCCATCTGCTGGTAGATGAGCATAACCTCAAGTCAGGATTGGACTGCAGGGATGATTACGAAAGCCAGTTCTCTCCTTCCCTCGCTTACAACAGGGAGAACAGAGGAACTTGAACTTAACCCAATAACAGAAAAAACCCCACACACTCCTCTCAAAAAAATGTTTTAATAGTATGCGCATGCATGTGATATTTAACACCTTTTCTCATCCGGCTTTTAAAGAAATAAATTGCCACAATCATCTTTTCATATATATTTCTCTGGAAGTAAACAAAACAAGCCGGACAGTCATGCAGGCGACAGGCAGGCCAGCGTCACAGTCGTATAGAAAATAAAGTTCCTTTTCTGTCATATATACAGAAGAGATTCTGCCCTTTATTTTGGGGGTGGGGTGGGGGTACAGGTTCATTTGCTGGAGTGCTTTTCCGCTTTTTTTTGCATGTCTGTACAAATATACATTCTCGGCAGCTGCACGATCCAGCTTTCTATCCTTTGCCCCTCTCCCTCCATACCCATGAGTGTGGCAAAGTGAGAAACCCCAGGCCATAGTCCTTGCAGTTTCAGGGGGTGGGTTCCATGGCAGTTAAAACGAATAAGGCTACAATAAAATAGACAGGCTAAAGAAGGTACAAGGAGGGGGGGGGGGGAGAAGAGGAATTTGGGGGGTGGCACAGGACATTTTGCATAATACTGTTGGCTTCTCATCGCATCCCCACAGCTCACGAAAGGTTTGGCTTCCTGATACATGGGAGGGGAGGGGGTAATCACAGTATTTTTTTGGTGGACAAAAGAGGAAGGGGGTCAGTGGTCTTGGCTCAAGAGGAGCTGGAAGAGCAACTGCAGAAATGCAAGTACACACCATAGGGGGGAAGGAGGAGCACTCTTGCTGTTCACAAAGTCAGAGTCAATCAGGGAGGCGTGCTCTGTTGGGCACAACCAACACCCTCTACCCCAAATACAGGGCACAGCAGCAGCACATGGGGGGCACAAGGAGCCCAAGAGGAGACGTGAGATCAAGCAAACATCACACTTAAAGAGAGTGCATGGCAGACTGCAGAGTTCCCATCTTCTATAATGCGACAGTATAAAATGAACCAGGATGCAAAGAGGCTGCCAGCGCATCCAAGGCACACCCCCCCTCCTACCATTCTTGCCCTGCACAACAGGGGGGGGAGGGGGGGAACAGGTGGCATCCTCCTCGGTGCTGGTATGTCTGGGGCTCAAAGCAAGTCAGATGAGGGGGGAGAAGAGCTACTGGTCCTACGCATTTCTCAATGCCTAGTAATTAGTTCAGGCTACTCATCTCTGCTGCTCAGAGCACGCTTAGATGGAACTGCACACCCCTTCTTCATTCCCTTTCGATACCTGCTAAGGTCTTTTCTCTTGAGATTCCAAAAGCGAATATGGCCCTGTCTTCGAGGCACTATTCTCTATCTCCTAGGCAGCTGGAATGGGAAACGGGGAACATGCATCTTGATGCAGGGAATGGGAGGAAGGAGCACTTTGCATTTCTGCATTAAATCAATGCATGCTTCCTTTGCTCTTAGAATGCTAAGAGCAGGGACAGGAGCAAGATGACCCTCTCAGGTAAGAGGGTCTTCTCAGCAGCATCGTACAATGACAAAGTCCACAGTGAGGGCCCCTGCACTCCAATGCAATGAGGCAATCTGTTGCCCCTCCTCCCCAACTTCCATAAACCATCCTTTTGGCACCCCCATAACAATGGGACTCCCTGCGCGGGAATCATGGACAGTAAAAAAAAGGCCTCCCTATTCCTCCCTCTCTTTCTGCAGCAGCGGCAGGAGTTCCCGCCACCATCCTTTCAGGTCAAAGACAGTAATGTGGCGCAGAACAGTACTGAAGTCTAACACAGACTAGATTAGCAGATGCAGTTAGCTGCCTAAGGCGAGAAGCAGGTGGGGGTAACACGGCCCCGTGCAAACCACAGCTAAAGCACAACCGGGCTGGGCCACTCAGAACAGTACAGAGATGTAAACTGGATGTGTTATACAAGACAGGGAAGCACACGATGTCTGGAAGCAACACGGAGCCTGATCCAGTCTGCTGCACCATTGCTGGTGTGCAGCTCAGGCCCCTCCATTTGGCACCAGATAGGAGTGCAATGGGGGCACGGGTGCAGGGGACGTATTCTTCTGCCTTCCCCACTTCGGTCTCTCCATTTCCATTCTACAACCACTGGGTTTCTTCACTTGGACAACTTGCTGATTACTCGAATCAAGGCTGCGTTCTCATCTTTCAACCGTTGGTTGTCTGCTTTGAGATCAGAGAGAACCTGTCAGGAGAGGGGAAAGAAAGCAGGTGTGACACCACGCGGGAGGAGGGACACACAGGAAACGGTTCAGATAAGATCAGTGCTGCACATAAAGTGGATCCTGAGACTATAAAATCCCAGCATCCAAAAGGACAGATTACAGGTAGATGTCTCTCTCTTGACTAGGTATTCACTGCAGAACACAGAACATCATAGCTGAGTTTCTGGGTGGACGGCATGAACATTAAAGAATATCATAAATAGAAGGGGTGAACTCTGCCGCTGCCATCCCCTTCTTCCCCCCCCTTCTCTTCAAAGCACGTGCAGGTAAGACTAGTGAGACCTCTACCTTAAGCTCTTCTTCCATCTCGGCTGCTTTTCTCTCCAGGGTTCTGCGTTCCTATGGAAATCACAGCAATACCGTGGTTAGGCCGTTATCCAACCTAAGCATGAGCCAATGTTGGAGCAAACAAAACACTCATACATTTGTATGCACACAGGGGCCCATGCTTAACACCCCACTAGCCTCACCTCATTCCACAGATTGAGAAGGTGCTCGTTTGGACCAATTTCCCAAAAGCCCTAGTACACCCCAGGACAGGAGGACAACACTTCATATCCTTTGTTATTTTTGGGATAGGAGATCAAAACCTGAAGACTACAGTATAATATCATGGAAGCTGAAGAGCAATGTTCCAATTCCACCAACTCTCCAGCAGGCCATCCTATGCAAAGTGTTTGACCCGCCTAACAATGTGTTTGCTCCAGACAGTGCTCAATTTGATTTTAATGCATAACAGATTGTGTCAAGGCACAGCATACAGGCTGTTACCTGATGAGAGGTTTAGCCGAACCATGTAATGTTTTGCCAGTATTATATGGGATGGAAAAGGGAAAGGGGGCTTGAAGACTGAAAAAATGGACGAGTTTCCTACCTGACAAAGGTAAAATAACTGTTTATGTATATAGCTCTGAGAAAAGCAAAAAGATGGAAAAATCTGCTTGTACCTGCTCATTTTCTTTCCTTGAACACTACCAGACCAGTCCAGATGAATGAGTTATGCCCCTCTGCCAGGATACAACAAAGCAGGGTGATAAACCACACCACGGATTGGATCGAAAATAGCAATTTTTGATCTACTCCACGGTGTGGTTCATCACCCTGCTCTATTGTATCTTGTCTTGCAGCCTGCAGGTGGTGGTTGCTTTATTTCTGGACTTCTGTCCTCTACCAACAGATGGAGACAGAGAGGACACCATGTATCCAGGCACTGTGTGCAGTCACTCTTCAGTTTTTTTCAGTAAAAAAGCAAAGACAGACCTTCCCAAAATTACCCTTCTCCACAGCCATTACTGGACCCCTTCATGACCTTATGTGGAGAACCAAAGGCATAATACACAAAAACCACCAATCAAGCATAGCATAGCATTAAACGTACCAGCAAACACAGGATAGGATTCTAGACTGGTCTGGTAGGACTCAAAGAAAGAAAATTAACAGGTAAGACCAAAATTTCCCTTCCTTATCTATCAGACCAGTCCATACAAATGAGATTTAACAAAAACACCCCTTCCACTGGGTGAATTTGAGAAACACATGCCCCAAACACCCTGCCCTGAAGGCGGCATCCTCTCTGGCATTAACCTGAAATTGGTCATGCTATGTGACAGAATGGAACACTGTCCAGGAAAGAGCCTCACCAAACTCTGTGGACAACACCATACAAAGTTTCTGCCCAAGAAGATGGAAGCCTCGAGACCCAAAAACACTAGACTCTCCTCCAGCATATGGACATACAAGATTGCTTCTTCTGACAACCTTGTCAACAATCAGCTTGGACGCATCTTCTCCTCTCTTTGGGACAGACTGTTTCTATACACAGAGGATCTCTAAAGGAAAAAAGGGGACTGTTGTAGTTGTTTCTTTGGAAGGACAGAGAAAAATGATAACGGAAAAAGACCACATGGCCTATGTTTCTAAATCATTAAGCAGTTCAAGATAATTAACAGCGCTCCATGAACACAAGCCTATTCCACAGCTTTTCTACCAAAGGAAGACAACACTATCCAAGCTATCTGATTTGGCGAGCATACACCTGGCAAAGGGAACAGCCTCAGCGAAACAAAAAGGCGGCTCCTTACAAGAGTCTGTATTTTTGAAGTCTGCTTGTCAAACAAATAACCTCCAGAACTCTATCTTGAGGGTAAGGACCTTGAAGGCAACTCACTGCAGAAGTTCCAAGGTGAAGAGGTAAGCCTCCCTCCCTCAAAACAAAATGAAGAAACCAGCTCGGGAAGAACTTCAGCACTGGAGGCCTAAGGAGCATCTCCCCTATAAGGAGCACATAACACCAGGGTATGAAGACAAAAAGGATGCTCTCTCAACCACTATGACGTACATTAATTCCATTATGTTCAACAAACACTTAGACCTTTCTTCAAACACTTCTATAGGAGCAAATACCTTCTGAGGATCAAGTTGCAGGACAGATTAGAGAGGTGCTTCTTCTGGACCAGAAGCCTCTGTCCTACAGACAGACTGCCTTTGACCTTGAATCTGACCCAATCTGCGTATCACGGCCTCCTGGTCCAATCTGACACCACTAGGATTGCTAGACCATGATACATCGCGATTCTCTTTAGTAGAAAAACCCAGAAAATGCCACAAAGGACTTACATGGTGAAACCCTACGAGACCACTGTGGCAACAGATGGGCAGAGGAGCACTGGACTGCCCTGTCTGCAGCTCACATTGCAAGTTTCGACAACCTGCAGACTGGCTGGCTGCATTGGAACTGTGTGGGTCTGGGTGAAGCGAGTCCCACTCTTCCACATGTGACCTCATAGTATGAAGTCAGGGCATTCCAGTGGATGCCCAACAGCTAGAGCTATTCAGCCATGGGGCGGGTCCATGGATGGCGGCTTGGTTGCCCTGCTTCAGGTGGGAACCAGAAGGGATACTATATCTATCCCTCCCTGGCCTTTGGTGAGCTACCTTCTATAGAGGCTTTGGATCCCTATATAAGCTTTGGGTCAGAGAATCCTAGTAATCCTGGGTGGGCCTCACAGATTGGGGTACACAAATTCTTGATCCAGGGGGTGTGGTCCTCTCTCTCTTGCTACTCCAATGGATGGGCCTATCATGGCAGGGGCTCCTAGTAATGCAGTTCCCGGTACCTGCTTGCTTAGGACCTGGCTCTTGTGGGATATAGGCTTCTAAGAAGTGCTGCTCTGGAGTGGAAGCAGTCTCCCTGCTTATGGACAGTAGGCCTCTATCATTCTAGCTTATCAAAGGTCTTTTGAACAATCCGACTTGGCCCTGAACTCTCAGGGTGTAGCCCTGCTGTGTTACAGGCATCCCATTCAAGGGGTTCCTTGGCAGTGCACTATGGCATTTCCCGATTCCTCAGGAATGGAGTACTTCTGGTTGCTTGGTTTTTCGTGTGAATCAGTACGTCTCTGATGTTGATGCGGAGGGTTTCAACGTATTATTCATAATGATGCCTAAAACCGTTTTCATAGGTGATGGTTCCTAAGGTGGAACCTTGCATCGTGTAACCATAGTCAGGGTTGTTCTCTCTTGGCCTAGACGTAAGGATTTTCTAGAGGGCTGGCTCCTCATGCTAACTTCTTGGAGACTCTTGTGTTCACCAGGAGGGGTCCGTTCTATGGCCCTTTTTCTCAGAAAGAACCATTCTGGTCTTTGACACCATCTTGTGCTTTAAGAGTTATGCTGGCCTTCTCTCAAGGGTGCTGCCTCCCCCTTATCTCCCTTTTTCAATGGGGAACAGACTATCGTCAGTCCTTCCTTCCTTCCTTCAGAGAAAGATTTTCTGAAGTATCCCTTGCTGCATCTCCAGGAAGTGTCTGGGGTGCTGTGCGGTTACATGATGTGGCCGACAGCACAAAGCCAACAGGGCTCAACTGGAGGGCATCCCTCAAGACGGCTGCCAGGAGCCCACAAGCTTCATTGCACCAAATCACACAACTACCATATGCTGGAGATAGAGAAAAAATGGAGGATGCCCCTAGCTGCACCAGGCTTAGTACCAGGGATGATGTCACTGAAGTTTCTAGTCTTCTCTCTGTCTCAATCATCTGCTGGCTGGTGGGCATAACCCATTTGTCTGGATTGGTCCAGGATGCTCTGAAATACCAAGAGGTCTGCTTTGATCCCTGGCAAGGAAAGGTTTCCTGGACTGAGCACTGGATAAGAAGTTTTCAAAAACAAGAGATTTCTCTACTGGCGAGAAGCTGCCTCATGTATGAAACAAATGGCAAGGCTCAGGGGCCCTGGCGGCAAAATCTGATCTGGGCTATGGCAGGAAGGCAGATTAGCTCTCTTTAGAGGTCACCTCTGAGTACTGGACAGAGATTAAATCCCGCTTGAAGCTGGAAACTATAGGCAAAGGAAGGGATTGCAGAACTAAACAGCTCTTATGAATATAACATAAATGCGATACTGGGTCATACCAAAGGTCCATCAAGCCCAGTATCCTATTTCTAACAGTAGCCAATCCAGGTCACAAGTACCTGGCAGGTTCCCAAAAAGGTATGCAGGTTCCACAATGCTTGTTGCGGAGTAAGCAGTGGATTTCCTGGGTCCTCTTTAATAATGGTTTATGGACCTTTCCTCCAGGAACTAGTCCAGATATTTTTTAAACCCAGCTATACTAACAGCCTTCACAACATCCTCCGGTAATGAATTCCAGAGTTTGATTATGCGTTGAGTGAAAAAATATTTTCTCGTTAGTGTTAAATGGGTTACATTGTCACTTCAATGCATGTCCCCTACTTTCTACTTTCTGTTGGCGTAAATAGCCAATCTATGTTTACCTGTTCCATTCCATTCCATTCATTAATTTATAGACCTCTATCATATCTCTCCTCAGCCATCTCTTTTCCAGGTTGAAGAGCCCTAACCTTTTAAGCCTTTCCTCATAGGGGTATTCTTCCATTCCCTTTACCATTTCGGTGGCTCTTCTCTGTACCTTTTCTAATTCTGTTATATCCTTTTTAAGATATGGTGACCAGAAGTGCACACAATATTCAAGGCGCGGTCACACCATGGAATGATACAGAGGTATTATAATATCCTTGGTTTTATTCTCCATTCCAAAGCTGAGCAGGCCAACAAATCGGTATCCATAACAGGCCGACAAAGCCGCTGCATTCCATGGCAGCAATCATTTCCCGGACTTCAGATCACATAGCTCCATCTTAGAACCTTAAGGCCATGCAAACGCTCCTTTTGCTTACCTCTATTGAGTTCTCTCCTTTGCGGCCGATTCTCTTTTGAAAGATATTTTAAAAATGCTCTTCAAGGGGCAAGGGAGGGGGTGAGGGGAGAAGCAAAACTGGTGAGAGAAAGAGCCAGGAGCAGGAGGAGGACGGATTCCTCTGGATATCTTCCTGGGGATTTAGAAGCAGAGTCTATCAGGGCCGAGACCCATTCTCTTTGCCTGCATTCAATTAGATACTCTGTTTTCCCACTGAGCCCAGGAGTATATGTCCAGACCAGTCCCAAGCTACTTGAGATCTCCATCTTGCATCTGCTGGAGAGAAAGAAAAACTGAAGAGTGGCGGGCTGCACAGGGGTCATCTATGGGGCAAGGCTCACGAGCATTTTCTGTGTCTCATTTGCTGGTAGGAGGGGCAGATCCCATTTGTCTGGACTGGTCTGGTGGACGATAAGGAATTATGGATTTTATATAAGAAATGTCAGACAGAGCAAGAGAACCGCTCAATTGTAAGGCTCAGCTTTGCTCTATCTGTGTAACCCTGAGCAAGTGACTGTCTCCCAATATTACGAGTGTCTGCTGAATGTATGTTTATACAGTCTAAATAAGGGGTGAAATGGGAGGCATGGAGCAATGGGTGTTAACAGATCAATTACTTACAAATCTCTCCAGTTGAAGCAAGGCTGGTCTCTCCATGTGAAGCTCCTGTCTCTGCAGTGGACACAGAGAAAGTGAAGAGAATGAGCGACGGGCACAGGTGGCAGAAAAGATCGCCATCGTGCGAGCCATCACCTCACTCACCTGTGTGATTTTTTCCAGCTCCAGCTTCACCTGAGTGAGTTTCAGCTCCGCTTCCTGCAGCTGCTCCTTCAACGTCTCGTTCTCCGAGAGCAGATCTTGGTAGAGCTGGGGAGGAGAGAAGCACGGAACAAGGAAGGGGGGAGAGGGAGGAGCAGTCATGAGGAGCCAGCTTAAAGTTCCCCCTCCCCTCGTTCTTTAGGTCTCACATATTCTGTGACTTCATTAGCCAACACTATTAGATAGCGTTACAGGAGTAGGAGAAACCCTATCCCTACCGCAACCACGAGACTATGGCAAACAACGTTCATCATTCTGTTACCACTTACTCAGCCCCTGACCATCCACATTTCTATGGGGACTCTGTCTCCTTTGGCAGTCAATGTTTGCAGAATCGCGAGGCCCCCGCCTTTTCCCAGCAGCTGGCCCACAATCCAGTCCAATGCTTCTTACCTCCTTATAGCTCTGGTTGACCTCTTCTCTAGAGTCAAAAGTGCAGTTGTGTGTCTGGTGATTGTGGTTCCCTGTCCTGTTGGGCAGTTCCAGGCTGTTCACATAGCCGGATACCCTGTAAAGTGCAGAATTCAGCTCACTTGAGGAAGGGTCCCATCACTAACACCCACCAGCCTGTAGCTAGGCTCTTTTTGTAAGAGATTTTAAAGCCACCCTTTGCTGGTCATCCAATTCAAATGGTATAGCTCAGCATGCATCACTGACGTCTCCCCTCACCCCCACTAGGTCATGCAACCCAGGAGCCGATTGTAGACTTACCCATGCTCTGATGTGCCCTCGCTGTTCACTGGCTCAGTCTCTTTATTGCTGTTCTCCTCCTCCTGATGGAAAAGCAGCAGAAAGAAGAGAATTACTCGACTGCAATAATCGGGGGAGTTGGGGCAAGAAGGCAGAACCATCAGCCTACGAGACGCTCCCGACATCATGAGCTAACACATCTCTACCACTGAGTATCTGTTCCTGGAACTTCTGATTGGTAAGGGGGGGGGGGGGGGAAGAGTTGCACCTGTTTAGCTCAGTTCCATTTATTCGTAACCTTTGAAGCAGAGTACACATGCGGGACTTTTGCAATAAAGCCCACTATCACTCAGCAGAAGAGTGATCTTTTACTGCACATTATTGGTTTTCTTTGATTGCTGTGAACTGTGTTTTCTCCTCGTAATATCCCTCTTTTTCCAATAAATGTTAAGTTAACCAGCATGCTGCAACCTAATGGTGCCACATTCTAATCACTAGCTACTGGAAATGACGGGGTACTCTCTTTCTCCCTGCTTGCTGTATGCAGCTGAATCAGAGTTTTTTTTGTTCACTGTATTTTGTTAATAACAAACATCTTAGTTTGTTAGCACTGTGCTCAAGATTAGTGAATGTTCTTGGTATTTTTGGCGAGTGGTCTGGAAGTGCTTTTCTGGAAGTGTGTGATCTCAGGGTGCAGTGTCTACAGAAGCCATCAGAAGGAAGCATGCGGCCAGAGGAAGCCAGTTTGCAGGTGGGCCATTATTAGGAAAGGGGAATGCATGCAGGTGCAGATGAGACCCTACAGTGATCAAGGATTTCATCCCCTATTGGGAGTTAAGGGTAGCACGGACGCACTACATGGAACAGCAGGCCCTGGAGACAACCTGCTCTAAAGACGAGTAAAGCATCATCGAATGTCAGGACAGACAGTGACCGATCCTAAAGCACAGCAGATATATAGCTACTTTCAGAGAGAAAGCACAGTTACTTACCTGTAACAGGTGATCTCCGGAACAACAGGAATTAGTCTTCACATATGGGAGACATCGCCGACGGAGCCCGCACGGGAATGCTCCCCAGCATCCAATCAGAAAGCCTTTGGGAGCATCCCCCGCGCCTGCGCGGTGGGCTTCCCGCCCTTCCTACTGCCTCTCCCCAGTTGAGTTTCATAGCTGAACCAGAAAGAGAGGAGAGGAAGGAATAGAGAGAAAGAGATACAACTCCTAGGGGAGGTGGGCGGGTTGTGAAGACTAATTCCTGCTGTTCCGGAGATCACCTGTTACAGGTAAGTAACTGTGCTATCTCCAGGAACAAGCAGGAATGAGTCTTCACATATGGGGACTCCCTAGCTGAGGATGCCCAGGGGAGATTCCGTAAGCCCGGCCCAGGACGGGATGGCATTTGCCCAACCTGAATCCCCGGCATCCCCGGAGGGATGGAGGGTAGAAGTTGAGAAGAGAGGAACAGCAAAACCCAAAGACTATAGGGAGAGTAGTCATTAGAATGCATGGAAGCATCATTAAGTTATTAATGAATTAATGACATAGTACCATGTAGAGCTTACCTACTGAGTTGTAGGAAGTAGGACTGTGATGGAGGTACTGTAGACGCAGTAGCGAGGTCTTCAAGGGAACTTCACCGCAGCGAGGAGGAAGTTCCAGATCCGGAAGGCCAGAAGATCCAGGAGTCAGCTGGGTCAGGAGAAGGACGGCAGGTCTTCAAGGAAGCTTTATGCAAAGCTGAGCACTCCCTTAGGAGCAGAGTCCATAACTCAGAGGACTAACAGTAGAAGACTGGCCGATCTGGATAGCCTATTCCGGAGAAGAGTAGGGGTGTACCCCGGAGCAGAAGGAGTACACAGCCTGCCCTAGCTAAGAGATAGGGAGACAAGGGTCTGAACCTCCGGGAGGAGGGCATAACTGAAAATAGAAGCTGTTGACTTCACAGCAGTAGAGTACAACCAGTCCGAGGGCCAATCTAAGGAATAGGCAGGCGGACTGGCCGGACCCCGGAGGGGGGGGGGGGGGGGCGTGAGTACCGGCCATTGGAAAAAAATAGGCGGCAGAACACAGGCACTGTGGGCATCCCCCAAAACGCGCCTATCGAGCAGGCGATATCTGGCATATCTAAGCCGTTGGGCATGGAGAACGCCCCACCCCGGCACTAATGCAGGTACGTTGAGGAACCTACATCCATGAGCATAACACTGGTAAGGCGGACCTGCCAGTGATCCACAGAACGTCCACCTGGGGAGGTGGCGTCAAGATCCGTCCGGGAGAGGGATCTATTCCGGTGGAACACGGGCAGATCGGTGAACGAACAGCACGGTAGCGTGAAGGACAGAGGATAGCATCAGTCCGGAAGAACACACCAGGGGGCTCGAGGCCCTATAGGTGTCCCCAGGACCTGCACGCAGAAACTCGCCCCCGCACTAATCGGGGGACATGAGGGCATAGTCCCTGGTAAGCATTGGGGGGACTATAGCGGCTGGAAGGAAAATTCCGGTACGGAAGCAATCAGCAGGGGAATACTGGCCGAGAAGGGTTCGGGGACGTACCTAAGGGTAAGCCAGCTGACCGTGGGCCAGAGCTATCACGGAGTAGAGGTGGTCTCCCTCTACCAACGGAAGGAGAGTACCTGAACCCCTGGATAAGCCCCCGAACCATTTGCCCTACTGAACGAGCCCCAGAGTAGAGCTCAATTGTAAACTTCTGGTAAGAAGGTAAATTGCAGGCAGCCGCCCACCGGAGCCTAAAACTGCTTGGTATGAGAGTTCTGGTGCGGGCCCGGGGACTTCAACCCAGGGCGAGGGGTCCCTTGCTTGGGCGCACCTGGCGGTTGGGCAGAGGGGTGACATTTCCTCTTCCTAGGGAAGGAGGGCCTGGTGAGGCGCGCACCACCGCCGGGGGGAAGCCGGGCCCTAGGATGGCTTCTAACGCTGGGAAGGTTAGCGAAGCACTGCACGACCTGACGTAAGGCTTCGCTATTGAAGAGGTGATCTCCGTCACAGGGAGAATTACCCAACTCGGACGCCTGCAACCATGCTGTACGGCGTGCTCTAATGGCAACAGCAGAGCATCTGCTGACCGACAGGAAGGAGTCTAGAGAAGCACGAGAAAGGAACCCAGAGATATTCCTGCAGTGATAAAGAAGCAAGGAATATTCAAAGGCCTTGGTTGCAGACAAGAAGGGAGACAACAGAGATAAACTCTCGGTGACCTCCCGGAGCGACAGACTCATATAAAAAATATATGAAACAATCCTGGACGCCAGCATAGACGTCTGGAAGGTTTGACGTCCTAGGGTATCTAGCGTCTTCGAGGCGCGGCCTGGAGGGCAAGAAGAATGCTTTTCTTGCTTCCGGCCTTCCTCAGCGCCGATTCCACCACAATGGAACGATGTGGAAGCTGGTGCTGCCGAAACCCCGGGGAGGGAGGCACCCGATACAGAGCATGCATCGCAGTCGACGGTGCTGGAACCCTCAAAGGTGACCGCCAAGCCCCCAGCAGGAGATCCTGCAGGGAGGGATGCAGAGGAAGCATCACGGCGGCCCGTTCCGCAGGGCCTGGAGTTAGGTCCGGGATAGGGATGGCCAGCAAGTCCGCCATGTCAAGGAGGAAATTCTGAAAAGACGGCTCTCCCGGAGGGGCTATGCCGTGGGAGGCGGTGGCGGGAGAGGCCGCCAGGGCACCGAGAAGCCTCTTGGGCTGATGCCCGCTGGGTAGAGGAGGGGACCAACAGCCCCGGACTGGGGTGGTCAACAAGGCGTCGTCGGCTCCTGGAATTGATTCCAAGCTAGGCATCGAAGGGATCGATGGCGCCGACGGAGCCGCCGGAATCGGCCTCGGCCCCGAACCCAGGGGTGGCGCTGCCCCCGGCAACTGAAGCGGTTCCGTGGCAGCCGGGGGGCAGTGGCCAACGATCTCCGCTCTGCGTCGCGGGAGGGGACAGGGGCCAATCCCGAGACGTGTCGTGGCCAAGTCTTCGAGGCTGGATATCGAACCGAGCGATGAAATCGACTCCCTTCTAGAGGGCCCCGGCGGGGGCGGCCGCGCCGGCGGTGCTGGTCCCGGGGAGCGGATCGGAACCGCGTCGATCGGCGGCGCGAGCATCAAGGGCCCCCGAGGACGAAGCTCGGTGGAGAGGGGCCCATCCGACGCCGGCACCGATGTTGGGCGGCGGGCACTGCCAGATGCTGGGCCCCCTCTCGAGCCCGCCTGACCCGGAGGGAAATCCTTCTGGGGCATACGACCCGTCCCCGAGGGTACCCAGGTCGCCCGACGACGAGCCCCTGCGGGAAGGGAAGTGCCAAACTCCTGCGCCGACGCCGGGGTACCGTTGCGGGACGGCGCGGATCCAGGCTGGATCGAAGTGATCGAAGACCCCGGGGCCCCCTTTCTCGGAAAGGGCGGGGCACTCGACGGCCGCAACGATGCCTGGGGGTCGCCCGTCTGGGGCTGATTGACATACCCCGAGGCTCCCGGGGAAGGCCGACGGCGGTCCCTGGTGCTCGATGCCCCTGCCGTCTCCGGCGGAGCGGTGCCGCGCAAACCCGGTACCACCCTCGCGCAGGGCTGGGATACCGGTAACCCAGCGCGGGTCGAAGCGACCGGCCCCGAGGCCCCAGATGACCATCCCCGGCGAAGAGTGGAACCATCGACGCTGACGCGCCCGAAGCGGGTACCACCTCCGCGCATGGCCTGAACGTAGGGCCGCCAGACTGTGTCGAGTTGGTCGGCCCTAGAGCTGCCGAGGGCAGCGGCAGGTGAGCCCCGGTGGGGAGCGGGTCACTCGACCCCGACGGGTCGGCACCGCTGGGAGCGGATACTACCCCCGTAGGAACGCCATACCGGCAGGAGTCGGTTGGCCCCGGAGGCGCCGAGGACCGCGGCTGACAGCCCCCGGTGAGGAGCGGAACGCTCGACGCCGACGGGTTGGCACCGCCCGTAGCGGATACCACCCCCACGCATGGCAGGGATGAAGGAACGATCCCTGGCGAAGAGTGGAACACTAGACGCCGGCGCTGATGCCGGGGAATCGGCACCGCTCGAAGCGGGTACCTCCCTCGAGCACGGCTTGTACATAGGGAGGTCAGACTCGGTCGAGTCGATCGGCCCCGGAGGCGCCGAGGACACCAGCTGACGATCCCTGGCGAAGAGTGGAACACTAGATGCCGGCGCTGATGCCAGGGAATCGGCACCGCTCGAAGTGGGTACCTCCCTCGAGCACGGCTCGGGAATGTTCTGTGAGGAGCGAACCCCAGGAACATCCCGAAACCCCGCAAATGCTTTGGAGCCCGAGGACTCCCACCGGGGTATAGTAGCCAAGGGGGACTTGAGGGGTTGGCCGGAGCAGTCGCCATGCCGCGCATGAGACTCGCCCCTCAAGACTTGGCTAGTCTTAACAGACTGTTGTGTGGTTACCTGATCCTGGAGAGAAGAAAAACCCGATGACCGCGCCTTGGGCGTGAAAACGTCATCGAGGGACACCCGAAAAAGGGAAGGTCTTCTCCCGACACTGTAGCCCGGAGGACCCGGGGGGAAGGGTCAGGCCCCAAACAAGAGAGGCACCAGGCATTGGAGTCCATGTGGAAAACTAAGTCCCCGCAGTGAGGGCACTTCTGGGGCTCCATGCTGTAAGCCCGGTAGGCCTCGGCGCCCAGAGGGAAAAAAGGTCCCGCTAGGCGACGAAAAATAAGTGAGAAAAGAAAAACAAAAGGGCACAGAGGTGCCGCTGTCGGTGGGAAAAGCCGCGACTACAGAAACAAGAAAAGAAAAGAAAAAAAGGTAAAAAGTTCTGCGGTGGCAGGAGGGACGTCCTGCCTGCTCCGCGGAAAACGAAAAACTGGGGAGAGGCAGTAGGAAGGGCGGGAAGCCACCGCGCAGGCACGGGGGATGCTCCCAAAGGCTTTCTGATTGGATGCTGGGGAGCATTCCCGTGCGGGCTCCGTCGGCGACATCTCCCATATGTGAAGACTCATTCCTGCTTGTTCCTGGAGATACAGCTAATTCTACCAGGGGCAGAGGGCATAACAGTGGAGAAAAAGCACTATTTACAAACCTCTCCACCCCTCAACCTACCTGAGAAGCATTTTGGAGTCCGCTGCTAGCCCACCTCCCCATTCTCATTTTTCTCCGTTCACGGTTATCTGTCGCTCTCTCTTCACCAACAACGCCTTCAGTCTCTGGAGCTGCTGTGGGAAATAGCAGACCTCTGTGTCACAATGTCCTGTCTGAAATGCTCGTCTCTTTAAAAATTAGAAGGGAAGAGGGCTGGGAATAGCCTGAAAGATGGAGAGGCTCAGAAGAATAGAGGGAACAGTTCCCTAGAAACCAGCCATAATCTCTACCACTTCCAAGCCCAGTCTCTGTTCTCGCTTCTCTTTTCCCTAAAGAAACAGCGTATGGAGGGAGGAGCCAGGGCTCTCTCCTGTTCCTCCCTGAAGGGTCAGAAAATAGCATAGGGACTGGGGGCTCACAGCCTGTTGGCTTCCTAGCATATCCATGATAAATGCGCACAAGATAAAAATGAGCAGATGCTGGCTTTCCAGTGTCTCCCAATTTATCTTATTTACTTGCTGTGGGGTCCCCGGGAAATATTTGGGACACCCTGGTATAGATAGAGGAAGAAAACTACTCACTTGTCCTTCCCTGAGGGTTCACAGCATTTAGAGGGGAAGGAGAAGAGGGGCTCCCTGTGCTGGATGCCTGGGATCCTTTGGTTAGGTCCTGTAAGTATTAGAGAACAAAGATGAAGTTATCCAAAGTGGGTCTGTTCAGTGCGTTAACATATAGGCCTAAAATGCCTGGCTTGCAGGAAAAACAAAACTACATCGTTCCTTCACCTCAAGTTAAACTGTTAACTCTGAATTATAGTTTGCCTATGTTAAGTTAAATCCAGTTAGTTTACCCACTCTCTTCTATGTACTTAAGTTAAACTTATCTGTAAGCCACTTTGACAATTTGATAAGGCGTTATGTAAGACCAGTTAAATAAATAATAAATAAAACACACACGCACATTTAGTACGGGGCTTTTCCACTGTACAGCAAACAAAGAGGAACAGAGGTAACAGATGATGTGGATTGATAAAAACTTTCACCACTTGCATTTTGTTTTTTGCTGGGTGTTTGGGGAATTGGGATGTCTTTGTATTTAGCTCTGTTGAAAATAAGAAGTTACACAAAAAAATAAAAACAAAAAAAACAGTTAATGCCACTAAGATCATTTCTTTACAAATGATATAAATATACAGATTTGTGGCATTAATCTCATTTTTTGTTTTCTTTTTTTTTTGTGGGTTATCCTGCCTTTCTATTTTAATTTTTTTGCTATGTGTTTGCTTATAGTCTACAATTTAAGTTAGTTAAATGCTTTGTATTCTTTTTTGTGCATGTTTATGCATTCTGGGGCATGTTTACTGCATGCTAAGCACGTTGAGGTTATCACTGTTAAATGCAGTCAAGTCTGTGTTGACTCACAGCGACCTTCTGGATAGCTGTCCTAAAGAAGAAATTAGACCTTACCTGATAATTGATGTTCCTTGAGTTACTCCAATCCGGTCCCAGCACCTTTGGGTATTCGCACCCACCAGCAGTTTGGAGACTGAGTATGTCATGATTTTCATGACACCCCCATAGACAGCTGGCTCCTCCTCCCAGCCTTCAGTATTTAGCTGTATTTATATTACGCTTTTCACCGGGTCAAAGCGGTCAATTGGGGGATACATTTAACACGAGGGGATATGACACACATACGTTAATACTTACAGGGAACATGGGCAATGGAGGGTTAAGTGGCTTGCCCAAGACCACAAGGAGTGCCTATAGGACTAGAAATCCCAGTCCCTCCGGCCTGAGATTGCTGTCCCCAGGTGGGACATGAACCCCCGGCCCTCCGGCCTGAAATACCTTGTCCTAACCACTAGACCACTCCTCCCTCTTATCCTATTGACAAAGCAGACTCACGGAAACAACTATGAAAACTATCAGTGTAACCAGTAATTCCAATTAACAAAAAGGTCCTCTCTCCACCCCCCCCCCCCCCAAAGGAGAAAGGGAAAACCCCTGCTCATCTATCACGGATGGAAAGGGGGATCCCAGAGACCAATGCTAACTGTTGGAGTCCGCTACCATCCTTAACTTCCTCTTTTTGTTTTTGTTAACATCCACGTGTCATTGTCCCCCTGGTCGTTTGTGAACAAGGTCGACTTCTTCTAGCCGGGAAGCCACAAGCTAACGGTCAGCCTCAGTTATCAGTTACTAGTATACAGTGAGGGATTTGGGACTGGACTGGAGTAACTTAAGGAATATCAATTAGCAGGTAAGGTCTAATTTCTAATTCCATTTAGTTTCCGGCACCTTTGGGATGTATCATAGCAGTACTACCCCTCGGATGGTCCCACCAACCTGGTTTGCAACACCGTGGAACCAAAACGAGCCTCCTGTGAAGCCTGCACATTCCAGTGATAATACCTCACAAAGGAAGAAAAGGAGGACCAGGTCGCCGCTCTACAGATGTCTACAGGCAGCACCAGACTAAACTCCGCCCATGACGCTGCATGGGCCCAGGTCGAATGGGCTCGGAATCCCATGGGAACCTACCTTTGTCTCAACAGGTAAGCTGAGGAAATGCCCTCCCTGATCCATTAGGTTATAGACACCTTGGACGCTGTTTCTTCCTTACGTAGCCCTCCAAACATATCCAGGGTCACCGCACAGCCCACAAGCCTGCAGAAGCTAAATCGGGAAGCAGCTATATTGAGCCACTGCCCAGTTAGCTCCCACGGGTAAAGATAGGCGCAGCAAAAGCTGGCCTCTCTTACCTGTGAGTGCTAAAGGGGCAGCGGTGCAATATCATTGCTGTCCAGAATGCCAATGCCACACCCCGATGCTAAGCGGTTAACACTGAAGCGTGCTGCGGCATTAATCGGGTATATTATCCCTCTAAGCAGGCATTTACAGTTTACAGTTCTGTAAACTATGTAAATTACTTTGAATATTGGGTCCAACATCTTTCTGAAAAATAAAATGTATAATTACTATTTTTTTTGTTTTTAACAGATTGAAAATAATAAACTAGTGAACATGGCAATACAAATACCTGTATACCCTTTAAGTCACTACTTTGCAGTATCTCCTTTGAGAAAAATAACAGCTTCCGAATGTTCACTGTAAACAAAACATTCTTTCTATTCTTGTTTTTGGAATTTTTTTCTCAATCTTCCTTGCAGACTTCTTCTAGCTCAGAAGGAGAAATTTAATCTTACCTGTTCATGTTTATGCTCCCCAACCAGCAGATGGAGACAGAACATAAGTTTACGGTAACGATATCCACACTATATCGGAGTCGTGAAGCTCTCAACAAGACGATATGCAACATCAAAGCCAAGACGACAGCATTTCTTAGAAAGCAGTTTCAGTTTGGTTAATATTGTATGTTAGTTGATCTGTCTCTTGCCCCTCTCCAGCCAACACAGAGGACTGTTCCCTATGAAGACTTGTGGGGCTGGAAAAAAAAATGCTGAAGGGATAGAATCTTGTACCCTATATAAAGGAAATATCTACCCCAGCAGCAACTGTCTTCCTCGATGGCCCTGACACTGGTCTAGCAAGACTCAAGAAACAAACAATTAAGAGTACATTTCACCTTCCTTATCTTCCTGTTCAATCAGTCCAGACACCTGAGAAGCACCCAAAGACATGTACAAAGGGTTGGAAGAACAAAAGCAGCATCCTCCTGGCTCAACCATCCAGCTTATAGTGCTTCACAAAAGAATGCAAGGACCAACTAACTATTGTCCTCAACCCAAGAAGCAGCTTGAGCTCTCAAACATGCTTGGATTCCATCCAACACTTTATGACCCTTGAGCAGATATGCGGAGACTATTGCCTCTCTAATCTACCTGGATAAAGAGGCTTTCAACAACACCTCCTCCAAACAAAACAAAAAAATGCTACCAGACTTGTGATAAGTGTTAGTTACCTTCAGCAACGTGAGCAAACATCCAATAAGTGAAGGATCTCGACTGGCCCTCAAAGCTCCTTCTTGGATAAAGCTAGAAAATGAACAAATTGGTTCAAATGAAAAGGGAAACGCCACCTAAAGCAGAAAGGAGGGCACTGGTCGAAAGGTAATCAAATTGCGTGAGATCACCAGGTATGGATCCTTACAAAGGAGAGCTCACAACTCCAAAATGCACTGCATGGAATGAACAGCCACCAAACACACAGCCTTCAGAATTAGATCTTTCAGAGTAGCCCATCTCAACGATTTAAAAAGCAGCCCTTAGCAAGACACTGAACACCAAATTATGATCCTTTGATGGCACAAGAGCTCTAAAAGGAGAACAAATGCACTTAACAGCACACAGAAACTGTGACGCGCCTGATGCAATGCCAAAGAACAGCCCCTGCACCTTTATCCTGGAAACACAAGCGCACTGCCACCAACACATGCAACGAATCCAAGGATAATCCTTCCTCCAAACTGTCCTGTAAGAAAGGCAGAATCAAGGGAATCTCTGCCCATCAAGGCAAGAAACCCCAACTTGCATGCCACACTCAAACAAACGTCGAATGTAGACATACACCAGGGAGATGGAACGTCGGTGTGTCCCCTGGAGCTTGTCAATCACAGCCACAGAATACCCCTTCCAGCTCAAGGGATAGGCTAAAAGCCAAAATGGATCCGGATCCTGCCAAAGGTCAGGTCCTTGACACAGTAGCCCTTAGCTATGTGGTAGGGGAAGAGTATCCCCCATTAGAAGATGCACCAACTCTGCATGAGTCAATCCAGGGCCACAAGTATTACCAGTGTCAGAAGACCCTCTATCCTGCTGGTCCTCCGATTTGGCTTTGTGGATATTTTATTTGGGTATATTAATGGTGGGCTTTGGTTTTTAGCAAATCGTATAAGTGAGTGCTTTGACATTGCACAAAGTTTCCTCTGCAGCACTTGGTTGTTTTAATAATTTTATTTTGCTTGTATGTTGTGCTCAATTTATATACTAATATAGTTTTATTAGATACTCCATTGTTTATCATAATATGATTTTTTAAATATCATCTAAAATATCTAATGTTCTATAATGCAGTAATGTTGCATTGGTTTATTATTTTTTTCTCTTTTACTATAGGTTTATCATTTTAATATGTTTTCGTAGCATTTTATTTCGTAATTAGATATTGCAGATTTTTTTATATTATATATTCTATAATGCTGAAATGCTATATTGAGTTTTCTTGTTATTTTTGTATTATTGCTTACTTTTTGCTTTTATATATTTTCTCTTCAAGTACGTTTATCATTTTAATGTTGTTTTGTAGTGCTTTATTCCAATTAGCTTTTACTTCTTACAGACTCTATGATATACTATGAACATACCATACTTCTAATAAGTTTTTTTTGTTTGGTATGTGCTTCATTAAGGTTTTTATGATTACTGCTTTAAGACATTTGTATCTCTTGTATATATATCTGTAAATTTTAGACTGACAAAGGTCCTGTAGCCAAAACTTGGCAGAGTCTGTCTTTGCTTCAATAAAGAATTTTGTATTCATGGTCTCCTTCTGCTTCCTTGTTCTGTGATTGCTAGCAAAGTAATGAACCAGAAGAGAGGGAGCTCACACGAGGGGGAGAAGAGGAGAGAGAGGAAATGGAAAGGAGTGGCAATAGTGCAATGTGGGCCTTTGAGTCAATGCCGACTCCTGGAAACCCAGCAGTTCCTGAGTTTTCTTGGCAGTGTGACCAGAGGTACAGTATATCAAAATACCCCTGGGGCCTGCACCTGCCACACCATAGAAAAGGTGTGCGAGCCAATACCCTGGGGTTCCTACCACTATCAAGCTCAATCCAGTGCTAAGAATTAAGGGAACTGCCAGTAGGCTAAGCCCTGAGGGATAAATCCATGATGTCCTCTGCATCAATCCAGAATCAGTCAGCATCTGCTGGAGAAAATATACGGGGCTGGTTCAAGGTTGCATCATCCAGGTATAGTTTGTCTTATGTCATTGGAAAGCTGTGTTCTATACCTCCATCTGCTGCTTGAAATCAGAGACCCAGGTGTCTTGACTGGTCTGACATAACAAATATGGAAGTATTCTTAGTTCTCCTCACACGCACTTTAGGTTTGACATCTGCACACAGATTTTCAAACAAAGGCTGAGGACTGAAGGTCATTCCAAAATGTTCATCTTTCTTTCCTTTAAAGTATCCTCATGGTTGATTTTGAAGTATATTTCAGTTCATTGTTTGGCAAAAATATCCAACCTCTTTTTTAGCTAAAATTTCAATTTCATCATCTATTGTAGGACATTAGCTTTCAGAACGTAATGATACTTAGTTGAATTCTTCCTTCTACCTGCACAAAATTTCCTGTGCCAATGGCTGCCTCATACGCATGCAGGTGGCAAATGCTTCACTCCTTTTTTTCTCCAAACAGCTCAATTTTTTCTTTTAATCTGTCCAGAGAATCAAGTTACAGTTTCAGACCTATGACGTTATTTGTTTTGCAAACCTTAGATAATAACTTTTGTGAAGACGTAGGAAAAGTGCTTTCTTCTGACAACTCTCCCATACAAATCGCTGGTATCTAAGCAACAATGGATAGTGGACTCCCACTCTGTATCGGCTAAACATCTCAGCAGGTCCTCTACTGTAATCTGTGGGCTCTGTTTTACAGATGTTACCAGCTTTTGGTTTGTTCTATTAAAGGTTTTTCTTGGTCTTTTGAGATCTTGTCTTGCCTTCAACAGTGCCATGTAACACTGGACCCCCAAAACAGGCTAGGACAGCCACCTGAACCTTCAGCAAATACAACATCAGCCACCTATCCAGCAAACCCTGGAGAAGGGCTAAAAATAAAAAATTCCAGGCCACCAAGGGGATGCACCCCAGTCACGGCACAAAAGTTTCAAAAAGGCATCACACTGAAATATAAAGCGAGGGAGGTGAATCAATGCTAAAGTATTAAGGCTGAAATCACTGCCAAAGAACACCCCCCATTTGACTCAAACAGCACCTCTCAAGGCCAAGCTGTAAGCCAAAACAAACTAAGGTCGTCCATATGAATTGGATCCTGGTAAAGACGGTCCCCTCCCTAGCAACAGAACAGACTGCCCCACCAACAAACTAGATCTGCATACCAAGGCTGAAGAGGCCAGTCCAGGGTCACTAGGATAACCAGAACTGGATGATCCTCTATCCTCCATACCACCCAGCCCATGATGTGCCTCAAACACATAACTAATACAGTTATGCAGCAGGTCCAATATGACAGAATGTTAATACTGCTGGAGATTGGCTTCTTCTGACTGAAGAACTCTGCAGTCTTGGCATTTGTCCATGTTGCCATGAAGTCTAGAACGGTCAACCTCCAACAGTCCACAGTCTTCTGGAAGGCCTCCGGCCCAGTTCCCATTCCCTGGGATCTAAGTGACACAAATAAGGAAATCTGCCTCGATTCATATGAAATGGAGCAAACGCCTTCAGCAAAAAGGCAGGTGTGGTTCAGAGAACCACCCGCTCAGACATCATTAGGAAAGGTTCCCAACAGGATAAAGCCTGCAATTCTGAAATGCGCCTGGCTGAGCAGATGGCCACCAAAAAGACCACTTTCAGAGTCAGGTCTTTCAATGAAGCCTGATGCAAGGGCTCAAAGGGGGAGGTGACTAACCCTGATAACACCAAATTTAAATCCCAGAAAGAAACAACCGCCCACAGCGATGGCCTGACCTGCTTGATGGCCTGCAGAAACCTAGAAACATCCAGATGACACTGCTGTCAATCCGCAAACTCTCTCTATGCTAAATTAAGAACCCTCCGTAGCCAATTCCAACTTAGGAATCTCCCCCAGCTCCATGACCGAATCTTGGAGCAGAGCCAAGAGGGATTGAACCCAGCGCATGTAGGTTCAAGCTACATAGGCTCCACAGACAGAGGCCTGCAAGGACAAGGCGGTCACCTCAAACACCTGCCGCAAAAGTGCCTCAAGCTAACAGTCCTGTAGAGCCTTGAGAGCAGTACCACCCTCAGCAGGATCGTGGTCTTTTTGGTCACTGTTGTGACTAAGGCATCCACCCTAGGCGTACAAAACACATCCTTCACCAATGGAACAGGGTAATCTCGGGCCATCGCCCGACCTCCCCGTATCTTGGCCTCAGGAACTCCCCACTCTGCCTCGACTATCTGCACAATGGCCCTATGAACAGGAAATGAATTCTGCGGAGTGTGCATCCCCTACAGCAGGGGGGTCCTCCAACAGGACCTCATCCTGCGTGGAACTGAAAGGCAGGCTCAACACCATCAAGGAATGGGAAATCAAGGCAGCAATTCTTCTTTTCGGAAAACCCGCACTATTGTGAGATCCTCTCCAAGGCTTGTGTGCTCTTCCTGTTTATAGTGGAATGGCGAGTGTAGATTGCGAGCTAGTTCTTCTAGGTCTACTGGTCATTGCTTTCAGGAGTAGGAAATGAAGGTATTTGGAAGACAGCTGATGGTATGCTTTGAAGGTGATAATTAAGGCTTTGTATTTGGGCCCAGGCTTTAATAGTCCTGAGATGGGGGAGGACCATCTAGAGAGGAATTAAACTCTGCCCAGTGATTCAGCTTCAGAGGCCACCATGAAAGCCCAACAGCTGCAAACAGTCCCATACTCTGGGTGTTCTCTACACCCAAAAGGCAGAATTATGGGAGACAAGCTTGGCTCTCCACTCCTCAGTTAGGAAAACTCCCCACATCTGATTCAAAACGAGCACCAAGGTGCTCCACAGACTGGCAGGGAACCAGATTGCTCTTTGCATAATGCACCACACAGGCTAGACTCTTCAAGAACTGAATCATATTGTCCAAAGCCAAATGACAGTGCTGTTCTGAGTTGGCCTGAATCAGCCAGTCGAAGTAGTGATGAGCACTAATTCCCTTTCGTCAAAGGGCCACTGCCACAAGGCATCATCTTTGAGAATGTCCTAGGAGCTGTGGAGAAACCAAAGGACATGGCCTGCACTAAAAATGTTTGCCCAGAATTGCAATTTGAAAAAAACCCATTGTTGGTCCATCCAAATGGGTATGTAGAAGTAACTCAGAGAGACCCAGATGAGAAAACTTGCTCTTCCCGACTGCTAAAATGACAGTACTACATCTCCATACGAAAGAATGAGGGGAGAAAGACACATGAGCCTGTGACCCAGAGAAATGCTCCTGAGAAAGTTTCAAAGCAGGGGGGGGGGGCACACTAACATGCTCTCAGAGGCCAAATCCAAACCCCTCTGAGCTACCTCTGAGACAAAAGCCTTCTTCACAATGGCATCACTTCCCACCGCCACTGAAAGGCACCATATCATGCTTTACTCTTTCTAAAGCCGGCTGTGGAGGGGAAGTCCACAGCCCTTCCAACAATGCAGCTGGACAATACACACTACAAGCCAAATACTGGGGACCATGATCAGTCATCTCCGTGGCTGCCTGACAGTGTCACCACCCACAGGAAAAACAGAGCCACTGGATCACCACACACCTAGCCCCCCTGACCAAACACTCAAACTGCCCTCCATTGTACCTTGCCTGGTCACACAAGTTCCTCCCCCCACCCCACCTTCCCCTTAGCTTTCTTCAGAGACGCCATCAAATCCATCTCCAGCTGCCCCCAGCGATCCACAGCATGCAGGAAGGCCAGCTCCAACAGAGCTCACTCCCCGGGATCCAGAGAGTTGCGACTCTGATAATCAGCCTGGACATTGTCTTTAGTGACATGGGCAGCCGAGATCACCAGTAAGTGACCCTCTGCAACAATGGGATCGCCTCTGCCGCTACTATGGAGCTCCGAATGTCACCCTGGCGATTGATATATACCACCATTGTGACACTGTCCAACACCACTTGCACTGCCTTGTGACAAAACAGTGGTAAGAACACCAAGGCCAGACGCACCACCCGCGTTTCCAAGTAATTGACTGACCAACAGCTCTTCCCTGGTGTCCACTGGCCCTGAATCACCTGAGACAGACAGACAGACAATGTGTGCCCCAGTCGGTTAGGCTAGCATCCGTGATTATGACCACCCAGTCCAGAGATTCAAGAGGCATCCCTGCAGTGAGTCTTTCTGAATCCAGCCACCACTGCAAACTCGTTCGGGCCTACACCCAAATGAGGCGGCGAACTTCCATGGACTGCCCCCTGGGGAGACCACTGCTTTAGAAGGTTTGACTACAGGGCCCTCATATGAATCCTTGTCCAAGGCACAAATTCCAACGTGACCGCTATAGAGCCCAGAGCTTGGAAGCAATCCCATGCCTGCGTACGGGGAACATTCCTCAACCCCACACCTGGGTCTGCAATTTGGCAATCCTGCCTTCAGGGAGAAAAACCCTCCCCTGAGGGTGTCAAACCAAGCCCCCAGATACTCCAAGGATTGAGACAATTACAGCCTGCTCTTGACAAAGTTGATTATTCAGCCTAAATCCTGAAGACACCAGATCACCAGCTTAATCACCTCACAACTCTCCTGGAACAATTTGGCCCGGATCAACCATTCGCCCAGATACACAGATAATAAGTCCTCATCCACCTGTAAGTCTCTGCCACTACCACCATGGACTTTGGTAAATACCCAAAGTGCAGTGGTGAGACCGAAGGGTAAGGCCCGAAACTGAAAATGAACAAGAGGCACTGCAAAGCATAGAAAACGATGGTGATTGGGATGAATGAGAATGTGTAAATATATTTTGGTCAAGTCCAGAGAAGTCAGAAACTCCCCCGCTGCACCACCATCATCACAGAGTGCAAAGTTTCCATGTGGAAACACTGAATCTTCAAGGCCCTGTTGACTCATTTCAGACTGATGCTAGGCTACCAAGAGCCCTCCTTCTTGGGGACCACAAAACAGAATACCAGGGCCCGAGCCCCAGTCTTCGCGAGGGGCTGGTATGACCGCCTCCAGCTGCAACAGGCGCTTGAGCATCTCTTCCACTGCCTGAACCTTGTCAGAAGCCCAGCATGGCGACGACATGAAAGCATTTGGGAGGGGTCTGGTAAACTCGAGGGCTTAACCATCCCAGATCACCTCCAACCCAAGCGTCCAACGTAAGCTGGGCCCAAATGGGAATGAATCACTGAAGGCAACCACCCACAGGTGAATCCCTATCAGGGCCCCTGAACTCTCATTGGAAAGATGGCGTCACCAGGAGCCCCGGACTCCTCCTTGGACTCCACAGGATCCCTCACAAAAGGACGGGCTCTGTTGCAAAAATCATGACTTCTGTGGATTAACTGCTTGGGAAGGTCAAAACCTACGATAATCTCAACCATGGCCCCACAGAGGAGCACCTTTGCCTACTCCCTTCAGTTTATCCTCCAGAAGCTTGGGCACCTTAGAATCCCTCAGACCCTTCACCAATTTCTCCAAACGGCAATTTCCCTTTAAAGGGAAGCTTGTTGAGCCTCGCCTTGGAAGCCACATCTGCTGACCAGTTATACAACCAAAGTAGCGGGTGTGCCAAAAAGCGTAGTTACTCACCTGTAACAGGTGTTCTCCAGGAGCAGCAGGAATCAGTCCTCACTTATGGGTGACGTCGGCGCCGACGGAGCCCTCGCGGAGCAATTTCCCCAGCTTTCAAAGAAAGCCTTTGGGAATTGCAGCGCGCATGCGCGGTCGTCTTCCCGCCCGAGGGTGCCATCTTAGCCAGTCAGATGACATAGCTAAAAAAGACAGCATAAAAATTTGCAAAAAGAACATAAGCAGACGACTGCAACTCCAAGGGGAGGAGGGAGGGTAGTGAGGACTGATTCCTGCTGCTCCTGGAGAACACCTGTTACAGGTGAGTAACTACGCTTTCTCCAGGACCAAGCAGGAAGTCAGTCCTCACTTATGGGACTCCCAAGCTCAAGGCTACCGGAGACCCTAAGCACAAAAATGAGCTCCCTCTAGCTCAGCAGCACAGAAGGATAGAATCTTCGCTGAATTATCACCCACCGGTAGCCCACATCCGGGATGGAGGGTAGGAGTTGCTCAGACCTCAAAGAGATTACGGAGGACTGCCTGTCCGAAAGCACTGTCCCTACGGGACTCCCTCTCGAGACAGTAATGGACCGCAAAAGTCTGGCTCGAAGACCAAGTAGCGGCCCGGCAGATGTCTGCCAGCGGAACAGAGCGGAGGTAAGCCACTGACGAGGCCTTTGCCCGAACGCAATGAGCCGTGACTCGACTTTCTAAGGAGAGTCCGGCTGCCCCATAAGCCCAAGAGATACAGTCCGCAACCCAGATGGACAGAGTACGCTTGGAGACCGGGAGCCCCAATTTATTGGGGTCAAAAGACACAAAAAGCTGAGCAGCTTTACGGTGCTCCCGCGTACGGTCAAGGTAGAAGTTCAATGCCCTTCTACAGTCCAGGGTATGGAGGACCGTTTCAGCTCGGCTGGAGTGTGGTCTGGGAAAGAAGGTTGGAAGTACCACCTCCTGATTGATGTGAAAAGGGGAGACCACTTTAGGCAGAAATTTTGGGTGAGTCCGTAGGACTACCCTATTCTTGTAGAACCTAGTGTAAGGGGGATCAGACACGAGGGCCTGCAATTCACTTACGCGCCTAGCGGAAGTGAGGGCTATCAAGAACAGTGTTTTCCAAGACAGAAAACGGAGAGAACAGGTAGCCATAGGTTCAAAAGGCGGACAGGTGATCCGCTGCAAAACCACATTCAGGTCCCAGTCAGGCGCTGGCGGGCGCAGAGGTGGTTTAAGTAGAAGGAGACCTCGGAGAAACCTCGCTACAAGAGGGTCATTGGAGAGAGGTCTGCCGTCCACTGGCACATGATGTGCTGAAAGAGCACTGAGGTGAACTTTGACGGAGTTGGACTTAAGTCCCAGATTAGAGAGGTGCAGCAAGTACTGCAAGATCACCGACACCGGGCAGGAGAAGGGATCCTGAGACTGTTGGGTACACCAGACTGCAAAGCGACGCCATTTAAGGGCGTAGCATTTGCGGGTAGAAGGCCGTCGCGAAGCTAAGACGACCTCCTCCACCTCCGCCGGCAGGAGAAGGGGAGCAAGGACTACCCTCTCAGCAGCCAGGCCATGAGGTTGAGAGACCTGAGGTTGGGGTGCAGAAGGGACCCCTGATCCTGAGTGAGGAGATCCGGTTGTACCCCCAGAGGGATTGGATCCTCCACCGCCAGTTGCAGCAGGAGCGGAAACCACGGCTGCCTGGGCCAGCGAGGGGCCACCAGGATCATGAAGGCTTTGTCTCGGAGAACCTTGAAAAGAGTCCGAGAGACCAGCGGGATGGGAGGGAAAGCGTACAGAAGGCTCCCCGACCACGAGATCAGAAAGGCGTCCGCCGCAACCCGAAGGGGGTGTGGCTGACGAGAGCAGAAGCGAGGAAGCTGCCGGTTGTGAGGACTGGCAAAGAGATCCACCGTGGGGAGACCCCACTTGAGGAAGAGCTTCTGAACTACCAAGGGATCCAGACGCCACTCGTGCGGCTGGAGGACCCTGCTGAGTTTGTCTGCAAGGCAATTTTCTTGGCCCGGGAGATAAACTGCCTTGAGGAGAATGCCGTGCCTGATGGCCCAAGAGCAGAGCTTCTGTGCCTCCCGGCAGAGGAGGAAGGAGCCCGTGCCCCCCTGCTTGTTCACGTAGAACATGGCAACTTGATTGTCCGTCTGGACAAGGACGGACTGTTGGGAAGTCAGGTGGGAGAAGGCCTTGAGAGCTAGGCGGATCGCCCTGAGCTCCAGGAAGTTGATCTGCTGAGCAGACTCCCACGTGGTCCAGAGGCCCTGAGTACGTGCCTCTTGGCAATGTGCTCCCCAGCCCAGGAGGGATGCATCGGTGGTCAGCACCCGGGTCGGCTGAGGTGACTGGAAAGGCATTCCGAATATCAGGTTCGGCTGCCGGAGCCACCACCGGAGAGACGAGAGCAGCGGCTCGGAGACGCGCACTAGGTCTGCCAGGCCGCCTGTGGCTTGTCGCCACTGCTGGCGGAGACACCATTGAGCAGACCGCATGTTCAGGCGGGCATTGGGGGTCACATGGACGGTGGAAGCCATATGGCCGAGCAGTCTCAGGAAGCGCCTGGCGGAGACCAGGGGCTGGCTGCTGCGAAAGCGGTCGGCTAGGTCCATGAGCCGTTGAGCCCTGTCGAGCGGTAGGTACGCTCGTGCCCGAGGAGTGTGCAGCCTTGCGCCGATGAACTCGAGATCCTGTGAGGGGAGCACAGTGGACTTTGCGAAGTTTATGACAAAGCCCAAGTGCTGCAGCAGAGTCACCGTGCGGCACGTGGCGTTGGTGACCTCTTGAGCGGACGCTGCTCTGATGAGCCAGTCGTCGAGGTACGGAAAGACATAGAGGCCGTGAAGCCGGAGATGGGCCGCCACGACCGCGAGACATTTTGTGAAGACTCGCGGCGCGGAGGATAGGCCAAAGGGCAGTACTCTGTACTGGTAATGATTTCCTGCCACCACAAACCTGAGGTATTGGCGGTGGCTTGGGTGGATGAGGATGTGCGTGTAGGCATCCTTTAGATCCAAGGAGCATAGCCAATCTCCCTGCTGGAGGTAGGGCAGAAGGATTCCAAGGGTAAGCATTTTGAACTTCTCCCGCACAAGGAACTTGTTGAGGTTGCGCAAGTCCAGGATGGGTCTGAGGCCCCCTGTTCTCTTTGGTATCAGAAAATACCTTGAATAAAAGCCTTGACCTCTCAGGTGGTGGGGCACCGGTTCCACCGCCTGTTCCTGCAGAAGACCTGCTAACTCCTGAAGGAGCAACTCCCTGTGCAGAGGGGGGCGCGAAGGTTCTCCCGGAAAATAGGAGGGAGGGACCTGATGGAAGTGGAGAAGGTAGCCTTCTCGCACGACCTGAAGTACCCAGGCATCTGCGGTGATGCTGGACCACCTGTGGGCGAAGTGAACCAGCCGGCCTCCGGTGCTGGGAGGAACCAGCGGGGGGGGGAGAGGCTATGCTGAGCGAGTCAAAAACCCCCACCCTGCTGAGCAGGGGCTTGTGGTGCAGGCTTGGGGGCTTGCTGCCTACGGGACCCGTTACCCCGTCCCTTGGCCTGCTGGCCCTGTTGGGGAGCTGCAGGGGCCTGATAATGGGGGTACTGTTTGTAGGCAGCCGCCTTCCTCGGGTAAAAGGACTTTTTTCCCGAGCCCTTCTTTTTCTGGGAAGGGGCGGAGGTCTTCCTAGAAAGCCTGGTCCTGGTGAGAGTCTCAGTCTCAATTTGTGCAGCCTTTTCCGCCATGGGCTTGCCAAAGAGGTTTTCGCCTCGGCAGGGGACATCGACCAACTTGTCCTGTACCCAGGGCTCAAGGTCCGACGACTGAAGCCAAGCCTGTCGGCGGGCACCGATGCCGGCTGCGGCCACTCTAGCCGAGGCCTCAAAGCCATCATAGGCTGCTCGGGACATGAACTTTGAGCATTCCCGAATGCCCGTGGACAAGGCTAGGAACCTCCGCAAGGGCTCCTCGGAGAGACCAGCGGAGAATCCGGCTAGCTCTTTAGCCAGATCCCGGAGATACATGCCCATGTAGAGCTGGTAAGTCTGGACACGACATGCGAGCATAGAGCCCTGGAAGCACTTCTTGCCAAGGCCATCCAGGTTACGGGCCTCCCTTCCAGGAGGCACCGAGGAGTGCATCTTCTGGCTCTTAAGACGATGCATGGCCGATTCCACTACCATGGAATGGTGTGGCAGCTGTGCCTTCTGAAAGCCAGGGCTCTTGCGGACCCGATAGATAGAATCGACCCGCTTGCTCAGGACCGGCGAGGAGGCCGGACTCTCCCACATGCGGAAGAGTAGTCGTTCCAGCATAGGAGGAACCGGCACAGTAAAGTGCTCCCTCGCGGGAGAGTCATACTGGAGGGCGTCGAGCTCTTCGGCTCGAGGCTCCTCCTCGGGATCCGCAGGGAAGGCCAAAGCCTTGGCCATATCCCTAACGAAGTCCGAGAACCGGGCATCCTCCGGGGGGGACTGCTTCCGAGGCTCGGACCCCGGTGAGTCCGATGGGACACACCGAGTCCGGAAAGAATCAGGTGACTCTTCCTCCTCAGACTCCCAGACCGACTCCGACGAGGACTCGGTGGGGTCGGCCCGGGCAGGGTGCGGCGCCAGCCGTCCCGACGTCGAGGGAGTCGGCGTCGGCGACCTCGGTCCCGAACGGGAGGCCGAGGGTGACCTCGACCGAGGATCGACTCGAGTTCTCATTGACTCGAGGATCGGCTCGGTCTCCGGGGTCGACTTGGACGTCGACGTCCCGGCGGTCGGGGCAGCGGCGCCAGCGAGGCCAGCGAGCAGTGCCCGCTGCTGGTCCATGAAGGCAGACAGTCTGCTCTCCAAGGCCGTCAACCTGAGTCCGAGCTCAGGTGACCCAGCAGCCCCCGACGGCGTCGGGCCCGACGTCGGCTGTCGCGGAGGCGAGTCCAGAAGGACCACAGGACTTACCCGGGCAGGCATCTCCGACTCCAGGCGAGGTCGCTTCGGGATGTGTTCCTTCTCCAAGGACCCGGGGCGGCTGTCGGGGCTATGCGACCTGGCCCTCGCGGAACCAGGAGCGTCCACCGACGCCGCCCTCGCGCGGGTTTTTCCTTCCGACGATGGTCCCCGGAGGGAGAACCCCGGTCGGAGGAGCTCCGGCGACGGTCCGAGCTGGAGCCTTTCGACGCGGAGGCCTCCGACGAGGTCCGGGTACGGCTGGGGTCAGTGAAGATTCTCTCACGCTGATGCCGCCGACTCCTCAACGCCTTTGAGGACAGTTTGCTGCAGGGCCCACAGATCAGTTCCTCATGATCCGGGCCCAGGCAGCGGAGGCAAAAGTCGTGTGTGTCGGTTAGTGACATATTTCGGTCACACCGACCACACCGCTTAAACCCACTGGCAGCCATCGGGGGAAAAAGGGCCCCTGCGAGGTCAAAGGACCGGGCTGCCAGGGAAACCGAAAACGAAAGCTGACTAAGTCAGAAAAACCGAAAAAAGTAAGCGGACTCGAGACCGACGTCGCGAGTCCGGGCGGGAAAGCGAGCGGCGTCGAACCGAAAGGAAAAAGAATAAAATAACGAAGAAAATCGACTTTTTCGCGGGGACAAGACGGGGACGTCTGTAGGGCTCCGCGGAAAAAAGAAGACTGGCTAAGATGGCATCCTCGGGCGGGAAGACGACCGCGCATGCGCGCTGCAATTCCCAAAGGCTTTCTTTGAAAGCTGGGGAAAATTGCTCCGCGAGGGCTCCGTCGGCGCCGACGTCACCCATAAGTGAGGACTGACTTCCTGCTTGGTCCTGGAGAACCACCATAGTTACACTCTTGGCCAATGCGCACAGCAGGTCATAGAGCAGATCTGATAGGAAGGCCGAGACAGACTCCAGCCGAGTGGCTCCCACCTGGCCAGCAGGATCTGAACTTGCCTCCTTCGGAAGCCGCTGAGACCCCACAGGCAGGTCTGAGCCATGTAAGCCCACATATGGTCCCGCTGCAGAGCTGATACTTCAAGGGCCTGCTTCAGCAGTGGCTCCATATGCCTGTCCTGTGGAACCTTCAGGGCCATGCCATTCTCCACCAGGATGGTGGTCTTATGGGTCAATGCCGCTACAAGGGCATCCACCCAAGGCAAACGCAACTTCTCCTTCTCCTCCAGGTGAATCAGGTATAGCCGTGCCTTACTCTGACCAACATGTAAGCCCACATTGGGAATGTTCCACTGCCCTGCTATTACAGCCTTCAGTGTCCTATGGGCCAAGAAGGAACACAAGAGCTTTCGGATGCCCTCTATCAGTGGGTCCTCAGAGGGCTCCGCAGAGACTGACCTAGGATCCTCCACCCGAAATAAGAGGGGAGCTCATCCTGGTGAAAGATCCATACTGCTGTGGGATCCTCCCCCCACCAGGAGTTCTCCCTTCTCCAGCTCCTCCTGCAAACGCTCCTCCAGTAAGTCTGCTGTCCCTTCTAAGGGGTCCATAGAATCGAGTGACCCCAAAAGAGGTGAGCTCCAAATCCTCATACACTCTGTCCTTACATGAGCACTTAGTCACAACCAAAACCCTCTGCCCAAGGAGGGCTTGGAGGACACTGGGGATCCTACCCTCAAGCCCTGCTGCATAACAAAGGCTTAGTGAAGTAAAAGAACCAATAAGGAGAAAAGGGGGAGCCCCTGGCTTCCCCACTCTCCCCTGACACCACCGTCAATGTTCCCAAAGTTTCAGCTATAGGATGTAGAGACAGAGGCTCCATGCCCTCCGAAGTCACAGCTCCCAATAAAATGGCGGTAGTTCCTGCCAAAACCCTGGGATCACCGCCATCTCCGAGATCATCATCCTGCTTTTCAACTCCTGCCTTGCATAGATCCAGCATCCCTGGGTGTCCACCGAGGCAATCCACGTCATAGCCCAACCTCAGATGTCTGTGCTCTGACTACTACATGCAATGCACCAGTCACGCTCCATGTCCTTGTGGCCCGCACTCTCCCCTGTGCCCATTTGCACTACCCCGGTGCCAATCCCAGACTCACCAGGTGGCCACTGCCTCAGCGGTCAGTCTCCACCACAGTCTGTTCCTGCTTCTGCCTACTCAGTTTAATTGTTTACTTTTTCTTTCGCCTTAAAGGCGGAAAAGTGGAATAACGAGTGAGGTTATCAAATTTGCAGATGACACAAAACTATTTAAAGTTGTTAAAACCCAAGAGGATTGTGGAAAATTGCAAGAGGATCTTGATAAATTGGAAGACTGGGCATCAAAATGGCAGATGAAATTTAATGTGGATAAGTGCAAAGTTATGCACCTAGGGAAGAACAACCCAAACTATGGCTACACGATGCAAGGTTCCACATTAGGAACCACCACCTAGGAAAAAAAGATTTAGGCGTCATTGTGGATAACATGTTAAAACCCTCGGCCCAGTGTGCAGCGGCGGCCAAGAGAGCAAATAGAATGCTAGGTATCATAAGGAAAGGAATGGAAAATAAAACAAAAGATATTATGCCTCTATATCATTCCATGGTGAGACCGCACCTTGAATATTGTGAGCAATTCTGGTCGCCGTATCTTAAAAAAGGATATAGCGATATTAGAAAAGGTTCAGAGAAGAGCCACCAAAATGGTAAAGGGGATGGAAGGATACCCTTATAAAGAGGCTAAAAAGGTTAGGGCTCTTTAACCTGGAAAAGAGACGGCTGAGGGGAGATATGATAGAAGTCTATAAATTAATGAACGTTAAAATGGTAAATAAAGGCAAAAGGAACAGGAGACCGCTATGGTTTTCGAAGGAAGTAGCTGAAAAAGTGAAGAAAAAGAGGGAGGCCTTCATGAAATACAAGAGATCACAGAGAAAGGAAGACAGGCATCTGTATTTGGAAAAACTTAGAGAAGCTAGCAAAGTAGTCAAGGCGGCAAAGATTCAAAAGGAGGAGGAAATAGCCAATGCAATAAAATGGGGAGATAAGACATTTTTCAGATATATTAGTGAGAAGAGGAAGGGCAAAAGTGGTATTGTCAGACTCAAGGGTACAGGGGGGGAATATGTAGAAGCTGATAAGGATAAAGCGGAATTGCTTAACAAATATTTTTGTTCTGTGTTCACAGATGAAGAACCAGGAGCAGGACCTCAGAAAACACCCACAAATAAGAACAGAAGCGAGGGACATCTTGAACAATTTTCAGAAGACCGTGTTCGTGAGAAACTAGCTCAACTTAAAGTAGACAAAGCGATGGGACCGGATGGGATACACCCTAGAATACTGAGGGAACTTGGGGACGTTCTAGTAACTCCACTGACTGACCTTTTCAATGCCTCGTTGGAGTCGGGAGTGGTGCCAAAGGACTGGAGAGAGGCTCATGTGGTGCCTTTACACAAAAGCGGAAGTAAGGATGTGGTTGAAAACTACAGGCCGGTTAGTTTAACTTCAGTGGTGAGTAAATTAATGGAAACGCTGTTGAAAGAGAAAATAGTGAGGTTTCTGGAGTCCAGCGGATTACAGGATCCGAGGCAGCATGGATTCACCAGAGGCAGGTCTTGTCAGACAAATCTGATTGATTTCTTTGACTGGGTGACCAGGGAGTTGGACCGAGGGAGAGCTCTAGATGTGGTGTATTTAGATTTCAGTAAAGCCTTTGACACTGTTCCTCACAGGCGACTTATAAACAAACTGAGCACCCTAGGGATGGACCCTAAAGTTACTGCTTGGGTTAGAAATTGGTTGGGTGGGAGGCGACAAAGAGTACAAGTAAATGGAGCTCACTCTGAGGAGAAGGATGTTACCAGTGGTGTGCCCCAGGGATCTGTCCTTGGTCCGATTCTTTTTAACATCTTTGTTAGTGATATAGCGGAAGGGCTGTCGGGTAAGGTTTGCCTCTTTGCGGATGATACCAAAATCTGCAATAAAGTAGACACCCAGGAAGGTGTAGATAACATGAGGAGGGATCTAGCTAAGCTTGAAGGATGGTCTAGAATTTGGCAGCTGGGATTTAATGTTAAAAAATGTAAGGTCATGCATTTTGGCTGCAGCAATCCAAGGGAGCAATACAGCATAGGAGGTGAAGTACTTTTGTCCACTAAAGAAGAGCGGGACCTAGGCGTAGTTGTGTCCGATGATCTTAAAGTAGCTAAACAGGTAGAAAAGGCGACGGCAAAAGCTAGAAGGATGCTTGGGTGCATACGGAGAGGAATGGCTAGCAGAAAAAAGGAGGTGATAATGCCTCTGTATAAGTCTTTGGTGCGACCTCATTTGGAGTATGGTGTGCAATTCTGGAGACCGCACCTTCAAAAGGATGTGAACAGGATGGAGTCAGTGCAGAGGGTTGCTACTAAGATGATTAGTAGTCTTCATTATAAAGCATATGAGGACAGACTTAAGGATCTTAATATGTACACCTTAGAGGAAAGGCGGGATAGAGGTGATATGATTGAGATGTTTAAATACCTCCGTGGCATAAATGTTCAGGGAGAGAGCCTCTTTCAATTGAAAGCAAGTTCTGCGACGAGGGGACATGGGATGAGGGTGAAGGGAGATAGATTCAGGAGTGATATGCGGAAATATTTCTTTACGGAAAGAGTAGTGGATCCGTGGAATAGTCTCCCAGTGGAGGTGGTAGAGATGAGGACAGTAACTGAATTCAAAAAAGCATGGGACCAACACAGAGGATCTCTAAAGGTAAAAAGTGGACTGTTGTAGTTGTTGTTATGGAAGGACAGACTAGATGGGCCTTGTGGTCTTTTTCTGTCATCATGTTTCTATGTTTCTATGAGTGGAACGGGTACACGTAGATTGATTGTTTACGTTATCAGAATATAGAAAGACTAGGGGACATGCAACGAGGGAAACTATTTAAGACTAATAAAAGAAAATATTTTTTCACTCAACGTGTAATCAAACTCTGGAATTTGTTACCGGAGGATGTAGTGAAGGCTGTTAGTGTAGCTGGGTTTAAAAAAGGTTTGGACAAGTTCCTGGAGGAAAGGTCCATAAACCATTATTAAAAGGGACCTAGGATATCATTGCTTGACCCAATACAAGCATGGAGGAACCTGTGTCTTTTGGGGAGACTGCTAGGTACGTTTGACCTAGATTGGCCACTGTTGGAAACAGGGTACTGGGCTTGATGGACCTTGGTCTGACCCAGTATGGCACATCTTATGTTCTTATGTAAAAGCCTGCTCTATCCTGGCCCCTTTCCAAGGGTTGGGAAGGAGGAAGACAAAGGTAGCCCACTGGCGAGGAGTGGCTGGGGAGAAGGGGGAGGGACCCAGCATCAGCAGGTTCTGCACCTCAGGCCTGCAACACTATAGTCGGCCAAAAATCAGCAGCAGGATGCGCAGACTATACTTCTATACCACCTCCTGGAGATTGAGAATATTGGCTAGGCTACTTATAGCATACTAAGTTTGCATTCTCAGTCTCCACCGGCACGTAGAGGAGCATAAGAAATTTGTCTGGACTGGGCTGGAGGAACCATCTGGAACATCCATTTTTTTAAATGTTCCTGACAGTTGAAATTGACAATTGGAAGTACTCAAATATTTAGTATAGCCTTCCCCTGCTTTGTAAGTTTAGGACCTTCATTTTGAAATGCTCAGAGAGCTCACAGGAAAGCTCATGGTTGCTGAAAGTAGACTGAACGATCACAAACTGGAGGTTAGAAAGGTCAAAGTATTTAGTCAACAATGGATTGTCTTCACTTGATTAATGGAGGGCCTAATGAGTCAGTGAACATTTTGGGCCTTAACCACTTTTTAAAAAGGAACTTTAAAAACAAACAATTGGAAGGGTGCCCAAACCTTTGCACCTCCCATATTCACTTTAACATTGTATTTCAGTCTGTTAAAATTGGAAAATAAATAAACAGTTATGCTTTAAAATTGGCAGAAAGATGTGCTTTTAAACTTTGTGCCATGTAGGAACATGCCTGCTTCTGTCCACTAAGGTGAAATTAGACTTACCTGCTAATTGTTGTTCCTTAAGGAACTCCAGGCTAGTCCTGAACCTTTGGGGTCTTGCTCCTCCTCCAGCAGCTTGGAGACTGAGAAACATCATTCTTTTTTTATGACACCGGTATAAGTACACAGGATCCGCCTCCTGAATTCAGTAATCTATTGACAAAGCAGACTCACTGGAGCAACAATTAATTAGTAACTCTACCAACTATCTGCACATAACTTAACGGATAAGAGTACTAATTGGGCAGAACACTATTTGAAACTCTTCGTATTCCCCCTATTACTGAATGCTTGCAACATGCTGAGATCCCCATTTTCCGACATGAAAGATATAGAGTGCCACTACAAACACCCTTGAGAAGAATCCCTCCCCTTATGGACTATACCCGGTACTGCCATGCGGGCCGCTTACCTGTTACACATCAGTCGCTTCAGGCCATAGTCCATGTAAAGATTCAGGTGGGATACAGGACTAGCCTGGAGTTCCTTAAGGAACAACAATTAGCAGGCAATTCTAATTTCACCTTCCTTAGCGTCCCTCCAGGCTAGTCCTGAACCTTTGGGGATGTAGCAGATTAGTGCAAAAAAGTCAACGGGAGGGACCTACTAGACCAGCCTGAAGCACTGCCTATCCAAAACAGGCATACCTTTCTGCCTGCAAATCCAGACAGTAATGTCTGATAAAGGAATGCAGAGACGACCAAGTAGCCGCCTTACAAATTTCCGCCGCCGGAACCAAACTACCCTAGTCAAATGAGCCCGTAAACCTTCTGGAACTGTTTTACCTTTCAAAATATATGGGGACACAATTGCTTCTTTAACCCATCTGGCAATGGAAGCCTTTGATGCTGCTTGCCCTTTCTTTGAACCTCCAAACAAAAACGAACAACCTTTCTGAACTACGGAAAGAAGTTGTAGTCTTCAAATACAGCTTCAGTGCTCTCCGAACATCCAATCTATGTAACTGCTTCGGAGCAGAACCCACACCGCCTTCCTCAAATACTGGCAGTGACACTACCTGATTGACATGAAACAGCGATACCACCTTGGGCAAAAATGATGGCACCATCCTCAACACCACCTTTGAATCACTAAAAACCAGAAAAGGTTCCCTACAGGACAACGCTTGTAACTCAGATATTCTCCTGGCCAAAGAAATAGCCACCACAAACACCACTTTTAAGGTAAGATCCTTCAATGACGCTCTCGCCAAAGGCTCAAAAGGCGCTCGTACCAAAGCTTCCAGAACTAAATGTAAGTCTCACGTCGGAACCACTTGTCTACACGGTGGACGCAACAGCGCGACCGCCCTCAAAAACCGTTTGACATCTGGATGTCCTCCTAGAACCTCGCCTCTTATCTTACCCCTGTAACAGGACAGAGCTGCCAACTGCACCCTTAGAGAAGCCGCTAACCCCTTCTCATATCCTTCCTGCAAAAACACCAGTACCTGCGGTATCAAAGCTTTTAAGGCCGTAACCTTGTTGCCTACACACCAATCTTCGAACACACACCAAATACGAATATACACCAAGGAAGTCGACGTCTTCCGAGCTTTCAACAAAGTGGCCACCACTGCTGCCGAATAACCTCTTGCTATCAAACCTTGCCCTTTCAATAGCCAAGCCGTAAGCGAGAACCGATCCACCTGAGGCATCAACAGAGGGTCCCTGGGTTAACAGGTCCCTCCGAACCGGCAGCTTCCATGGCTTGTCCCCCAGGAGCCTCATCAGATCCGCATACCACGGCCGTCTTGGCCAATCTGGCGCAATTAAAATCACCCGTCCTCTGTGAAGTTCTATGCACTGCAGCTCCCGACCTATTAGCACCCAGGGTGGAAACACGTAGAGTAGTCGGTCCTCCGTTCAAGGCTGAATTAATGCATCCAGGCCTTCCAACATCCTTTCTCGTCTTCTGCTGAAAAATCGACTGGCCTTTGCGGATTGAAAGGTCACCATGAGATCCATGACCGGTGGGCCCCACTGACACACCACCATTTTGAACACCTGTGTATGGAGGGCCCACTCCCCCGGGTCTACTCTTACCCGACTCAGAAAATCAGCCTCTATATTTTCCACCCCTGCGACATGCGCCGCTCACACCGCTAACAGATGTACCTCGGCCCACTCGAACAACTGATCGGCTTCAGCTTCCAGCGCCACATTGCTGGTGCCCCCCTGCCGGTTGATATAGGCTACTGTTGTCGCATTGTCGGAAAATACCCGCACGGCTTTCCCGTGAAGACACCTCTGAAAGGCTCTTAGCGCCAGAACAACCGCTCGCAACTCCAACCTGTTGATCGACCAGGCCTTTTCCTGATTGGACCACCAACCTTGTGCGTACTCCCCTTGGACATGCGCTCCCCAACCTGAAAGGCTGGCATCCGTCGTCAGGGGGATTCAATCCGGCCCCTCTAAGGGCATTCCTTTCTCCAAATTCTCTGCCCTTAACCACCATAGGAGAGCGAGACGCGTCTCCTGCCAACAGGGTAATATTTGAAACAGACTGCCGTTCTGGTGTGACCAACGTCTGAGTAAGGCTCTTTGCAAAGGTCTCATGTGCACTCTCGCCCATGGCACTACCTCGAGTGTCACCACCATGGTCCCTAACACCTGCAGGTAGTGCCAGGCCGTAGGGTGCCTGTTGTGAGGAAAACAGACCCGCCACCGCAGACCTTGCGCCCGTTTCTGTGGCAGAAACACCTTTCCAACACTAGTATCGAACCGAGCCCCAAGGTACTCCAGCGTTTGCGACAGACTCAACCTGCTCTTGGACACATTGACTACCCAACCAAGCCTCTCCAAGAATGCCACCACTCTGACTGTGGCCACCTCGCTCTCCGCTTTGGACTTCGCACGAATTAACCAATTGTCCAGGTAAGGATGAACTAGGACCCGTTCTTTCTTAATGCCGCCGCCACTACCACCATCACCTTGGTGAAGGTTTGTGGTGCCGTCGCTAGACCATACGGTAATGCTTGGAATTGAAAGTCCCATCGGTACCGCAAATCGTAAAAACTTCCGATGTTCTTGACAAATGGGAATGTGCAAATAAGCTTCCGACAAATTGAGGGACGTAAGAAACTCGTCTTTGCACACCGCTACTATGACCGATCGTAATGTCTCCATTCGAAAATGAGACACCTTTAGACAGCGATTTACCCACTTGAGATCCAAAATTGGCCGATAGGCGCCTTCTTTCTTTGGCACCACGAAATAAATGGAGTACCGACTGCAGCCGCATTGGTCTGGCAGCACCGATACCACCGCCTCGAGGGCGAGTAGGCGGTCTAAGGTCTCCTGTACTGCTGCGTATTTGGCCTGTGCTTTGCACGGGGATTGTACGAAAGAATCGGTCACTGGACGCTGAAGCTCCAAGGCATAACCCTTCACGGATAACTTCCAGCACCCACTGATCGGTCGTGATCTGGGTCTAGGCAGGATAAAAATTCCACAGGCGACCCCCTATCGGCACCTGCCCCGCCTAGACCTCCCTGGCTTCATTGTGACTTTCGCAGATTGGAGGAAGAGGAGACCGCAAATCCTCTGCCCGCTCCTCTGAAACCTCGAAATCCCTGGCTACTATAGGGAAACCTTCCCCTTTGCATTTGTCCAAAACCTTGGGGAACGAAAACGACGAAAATCGTTGTTGTCCCTTAGCTGTCGGCCCCGAGCGACTTTGCTTCTGCCTATCCTCTGGCAGCCTACTGCCCTTGGATTCTCCCAAATCCTTCATGAGCTTCTCCAGATCTTCTCCAAACAGAAGCTTCCCCCTGAACGGGAGCCTACTCAACCTTGATTTGGATGATCCATCCGCTGCCCAATTGCGTAGCCACAGATACTGCCTGGCCGCTACTGCCGATGCCATACTATTCAACAACCCACGAACCAGATCATACTGAATGTCGGCTAGATAAGCCGCCCCCGGCTCTATCCTGGCAGCTTCGGCGGCCGAATCCCCCGCCTGTCCTGCCTGAAGACCCTGAGCCCAACGCAAACAAGCTCTGGCTACCCAAACTTCACAGATGGATGCTTGTAGGGACAGCGCATTAACATCAAAATCCTGTTTCAACAAGGTATCTAATTTTCTGTCCTGCGCATCCTTCAGCGCTGCACTCCCTTCAACTGGAATGGTAGTTTTCTTGGTAACTGCCTAAACTGTGGCATCCACCTTAGGAGACCTAAACAACTCACGATCCTGTTCCACTAATGGGTATAGCCGAGACATCACTTTGGACCCCTTCAGCCCAGCCTCTGGCATATCACATTCTCCTTGTATCATTTCCTTAATCACCCTGTGCACAGGAAAAGCCTTCTGCGACTTACGAAAGGCCGGCAACAAAGGGTCCTCCAACGTTGCATCTTCTGCTGGCCCTATTGCTGGCATATTAAGCGCCTTAAGCATTTCAGATATTAGCGCTGGTAACTCCTCTCGCCTGAAAATTCAAACCACGCGCGCTTGATCTTCCTGTTCTGTAATCTCTCCTTCCTCTATGTCCTCTTCTAACTCCAAATCCTGCTCTAAGTCCTCCGAATCAATGCCCTCCGAAGCAACGGACTGCCCCGACCGTTCCTTCTCGGACCTTACTCTCTTCACGGGGATGCCTGACCCTCCTGTACTCCAGAGGTGTCCCTGGCCACTTTTCCCCCAGTTCTCCCTCTGTGGAACTGGAGGTGGCCTTTATCTGCTCTCCCCTGAACACCTGTTGTATTAAAGAGATGAATTGCGGTGAAAAAATCGCCGCCAAGCCCCCTGGGACTTGCACCTGCGACGCCTGACCACTTTGAACGGATGACGGCTCCGCCACCGGTTCCAAAAGGGGGTCACCGGAAGACTTTGGCTCAAAGAGGTCCGAAGCACCCCCCTTTGGGCTCTCCACCCCCTCTTCAAGCCCCTGTTCCATGGAGACCGACTGCCTAAAACAGCTTTTACAAACTCCTGATTCGGATACTGCTCCCCTTCTGGAACCACAAAGTAAACAGAGTGGTCTAGAAGGCATACTGCTTGAACAGGTAATTAGGGCACACCTCCTGCTTCTGTCCCTGAGTAACCTCCTCCAACCTTTATTCCACAGAACTTGAGAACGTCCGTTTTTGGGTTTTGTTTTTTTTTTTAATTTTAAAACAGTGGGGGTACTCCCAGCACCTTCCCCCCAAAAAAACAATCTTGAAAACGAAGCTTCCCTCGCTAAAACGAAGCCGCTAAAAAACCCTGCTTCCTAACAGTAACTGAGTTTTCCCGCGCGTGCACGCTCACCACGAGGCACAGCCTACCACGGTCTCCACACGCTGCCTATCTGCCCTGACACGAAAACGAGAAATCTCGACAACCCTGGCCCCCTTACCTTGCCGCCGAGTCTTTAAATTGTGGTGATTCACCCTCTCCACGCTCAGCCGGGATCGCGGCTTCAGCGCTTGGGGAGAGGTCAGGACTGCAGCACAGCTTGTCGAGCTCCGCCGGAATGAGACTTCAGCATTAGAACTGTCAGCCAAGCACAGGTATCCCTTTGATGTTACTCTGCCGGTTCCTCACCCATATCAGTGGGTTCGGGAACCGGACTCCAGCTCTCCTCCCCCGTAGCTAAGTCTTAGCTGAAAACTCCCCGATAAGGCAAAAGGAGAGGGGGAGGGAAGGATGGAAAATAAGCAGCTCAGCACAGCTTTCTTCACCAAAACTCCTCTTCTCTAGCATAAAGCCAAGCTGGCACCAATTCCTAAACAAAAAAAGCTTTAAACCAATTCTACCCCTGCTGCTTAATTGCTCCTCCAAGTGAGCTCCTATCTCTGGGCTCACCAGCCCTCCAGCTGCTTGGAGACTGAGATAACTGAATTCAGGAGGCGGATCCTGTGTACTTATACCGGTGTCATCAAAAAATAATGACGTTTCTCAGTCTCCAAGCTGCTGGAGGAGGAGCAAGACCACAAAGGTTCAGGACTAGCCTGGAGGGACGCTAAGGAAGAGATTTTATTGAAACATACATTTTGATCAGGATGGGTGAAGGAAGCAATTGCATCTGTGTATCTTCTCAAGCATAGGCTGGTTCCTGAGGGGCTAAGAGCGCATTCCACGAGAGCCCATGCGGCCATATAAATAACCAGGAGCAGTTTTCAGAGAACACCATTATTTTACTTTAAAAAAGTGCGAATATCAAGGATCCCCATTGGCACATCTTCTGCTCCATCTGGTAAACCAGGAGTCTTGAAAAGCCTTTTCCTCTAGTAGAGGAAGTCCATTTTTATACAAGAAATCCCTTACCCCCCTCTCAACCCAGTAGCTCAGACTCCCAAGTTCCCATGAAAAACACAAACTCCAGCTGCATTTACCATGCTCTCCGAAGAAAGATCTCCTTCCCCCTTTTCCCTTTGGTCATCCACTTTAGCTTTGGGTTCAGAAGCACTGGAGGTGTTGCCGAAACGCCCCAAAGTCCTCTCAGCTTCTTTCAAATCTGTGAGGGTGACACCCTGGAGGTAGAAGGCAAGAACAAAGTCTTTATGAGAGCGGGTACTCGCAGAGAGCTCCTTCAGCACTATGCACAGTTGCAACGGCGGACGACCCTATCAGCGCCATCTTATGAGGCCTGCTGGAGTTTTCAACAGCATCAACCACATGGCAAGAGTAGAAAATGTAAAAAAAAGCAAATCTCAACGCAGGAAAAGACCTGAGTGCTCGTAACCCTCTGCTGTCACCCATTACTGGCCTTCGATGCTCTATCATGGAAATAAGAGACTCAAAGGTAAAGCGAGGGGATCGTTTTTAAATTTCAGATTTTTTTTTTTTTTTTTTTTTTTAAAAGGGAAAACCAAAAAAGGATTATCCCTTTTCTTCAGTGTGGAAGGACGACCTGTTGCTGTTTCTGCGTGGTAGGGCATGATTCCACACAGGTTAATTAAAAAAAATAAAATACAATAAACGTGTTAACCGATCGACTTGTCACCATTTCTTTGACCCTCTGGATGCCAGAGCTGGTACCTGCGTAGATCTGCGGGACTGTCGCATGAGTCGTGACCGTGCCTTGCGCTGGGACTCCGACTCCTCATCACGCACCGGTGTCTGGTAGGACCTAGAGGGGGGAAGGAAAAGAAGAGGGGAAAGATTAGCAACATGGTTGCTGAAAGGATAAACCTCGTCAAGTGTTCTGAGGCCAAAGAAATACTGAAGAAATACAACTGTAGCACCTCTGCTCAACATCCTGAGTGAAGTTGGAAGCTGCAGGGAGCTTAGGGTTCAAAACGAGTTCAGGATATATCATGGCGTCTCAGAACACAAAGAAATGACTTGCTGGCCAAGGGGCATCTGGCAGCCAAGAAACATAGTAGCAGTATTTAGCTCACGCTTTTCCAGTAGCAGCTCAAGGCGAGTTGCAGTCAGGTACAGTAGTTATTTCCCTGTCTCCAGAGTGCTTATCATCTAAAATTGTATCTGGGGCAATGGAGGATCAAGTGGCTTGCTCGAGAACTGTCAGATGGACTTGAACCCTAGTCCTTCTGATCCCAGGTTGCTGCCCTAACCACTAGGCTACTCAAGAGTTCTAGCTTGCAAAGTCTTCTCCTTTAAGTCTTCAGACTTGGAGCAAAAACCTCAGCTTGCTGGTGTTGGGGACCACTTGATAACAAATCTTGGTGGTCAATGTGTGGGTTAGGCTGAGCTAGGTAAGAAATCATATAAACCCCTTACCTTCTCTGGTCCCAGAGGTCTGTGCTTCCTTTATTTGTGGAGCTTGTGGTGGTTGTGGTTACCAACAGTGGTGTACCACCACTGAGAACCGGGTCAATCTTCATCTGTAGTCCACCTTGTGAACGTCTGGCAGGGTTGATGAAGGTAAGAATTAGTGGGTGAGAGGGGAAATGAAGCGTGCAGGGGGGACTAACGGGCAAACCATGAAATCCCAGATATCACGTGGCGTCATCTAGCCTTCTCAATGCTGTCCCAACAAAAGCACCCCCCTTCCCACATAAATACACACACAAAAACAAAGAGGGAGCATGTCAAGTCTTATGACTAAACATGATCTGGGCTAATGCATTAAAGAAGTAGGAAGCCCATAAGCCTCTATATCCCATCCTTCTAACCCAGCACATCAAAGTTTGATCTATGGAGGTTTGGAGGAGTCCTGCTATTTCATCTCACTCCTTGTCATTCCATACTGTTAACAAGAACATATGTGCAGCGCCTCCCACCCCATGAGCCTGTTCTGCTGTTTTCCCCAGTGACTTCCCCCTCTCCTTACACAAAGCACGCATACTCACTCATGCCCATCTTCCTTGGGCACCTCTGTCTCTAGTGGGTCAAAGATCCTCCTGCTAGGAGTTGGGAGGACCCGAGCCAAGCGCGGCTCTTTACTCTGTAATAGAGAAGGGGAGGTGATGTCATTCACTACACAAGCTCTGTGGCATCATAAGTCTGGAAGCCAGACTGAGCCTAAAGAAAGCCGGATCCTATAGAAACAGATACTGTTCATCAGACCAAAACAATGACCTATCAAAACTCTCTGAACAGCTCTTTGTACCCTTCTTCTGTTAGCCCAATATTCGGTCTGAAAATATCCATTTTGACCCAGACAGTGCTATGCTGCAGCAGCTGTGTGATCCAGAGAAGCACTGAGTAATGACTCAACTGCTTCATCTAAGCTGAAGCCTATAAGATTGCCTGAGATGCCTACTGCCCACTCTGTCAAGACCTGAGGCAGCCCTTACCTTCTCCTCCATGCCCAGACGAGGGCTGGAGGCAGAGCGCTTGACCCCAGCCTCCTTGGGCTCCCCAATTTTGGCATCCTGCAGTATCCCAAAGCTGCCCGTTTTACGCAGGCCTGCCCTCCAAGTGGCCAGTGAAGAATCGTCTCTCTCTATGCGGTGGTCAGATCCTCCAGCAAACTGTATGCAGAAAAGGGAAGACAAAAGAGACAGGCCATGGATGACGGGATACAAGGCTAAAGGGTGCAAGTAAAATCAGACTTGCATGTATCCATGGTCTGGAAATAGCACCTACAAACCCTTCTATGGCAGAGAGCCTCACGTCCAGTGCATATAGCATACCCCTCTCCTCTAATGCCTCGGTGAGAACAGAGGGATGTAACTGACCCACTCGGAGAACAGCATCTCAGTCCTTTATGTATGGACTGGTCCTCTGTGAGAGAGGAAAGCCCACTTCGCCTGCAGCACAGACCCAACTCCCTGATTAAGTGGATAGAAGGTGTGTTTCTTCATTTTAGTGTATGCGGCCCTAGGCAGGTTTTAATGCTATGGTGAAATCAGGCCTTACCTGCTAATTGGCTTTCCCCGAGTACCTTCAGTCCAATTCAGACCTGTGGGTTGTCACATCTCACCAGCAGCTTGAAGACTGAGCGCGTCAAAGCTGATGATATCTGCATACGTAGGCGGCTGGCACTATCCACCAGCCCCAGTATTCTATTGACAAAGCAGATTCGCAGGAACAACAATTAAGAAAAAGGACACACAAAGAACGGTAAAAGCCTATTTTCCCCAAAACAGGCAGTCAAACCCTTCCTCCCCCCTGAAACTAAGAACAAGCTTCACCAACACACGTATAAAAACCTGACTGGGAGCACCAAGGTTATTTAGTCTTCTCCATGTGCTGCGCAAAGAATTTTCAGGCACCATGGCCTCTCCCCCCTCCCCTTTTTTTAAATCTTTTGCACCCTATTAAATAAAAGGAGAAGGGGGTGACCCCCAAAGGAGTCCCTCCGTACCGATGGCTGCTACATTCAAATTCATCAGACCTCTAACACAGTGATGGACTTCTTCCGGCTCAGGGTCACCACTGCCAATTACAGCTTAAACACAGGGAGGGTCCAGGACTGGACTGGAGGTACTTAAGGAAAGTAAATTAGCAGGTTAAGGCCTAATTTCACCCTCCTTATTGTTCTTCCAGTCCAGTCTCGACCTGTGGGATTACCATAGCAATACTAATCTCGGGCGGGATCTGTGAGCCTGGCCTGTAGCACAGTCGAACCGAACCTCGCATCTCCCATCGCCTGCACATCCAGGTGATAATGCTTTACAAAGGTGTGCAAGGACGACACATTGCCATCCTACAGATGTCCACCGGCAGAATCAGGTCAGGTTCCACCCACAATGCAGCTTGCGCCAAGGTCAAATGAGCCCGCAATCCCCTGGGGAACTCTCTCTATCGCAACAAATAAGGCAAAGAGATGGCATCCTTCACCTATCGAGAAAAGGAGGCCTTGGAAGCTGCCTCTCCTTTATCCTCCAAACTAGACAGACGGTCTTGACTGACGAAATGGTTCTGTCCTCTTCAAATAACACCATAACACCCGATACACATATAGGATAGAGATGGAGCACTTCTAGGCCTTCAGCAAGGTCGAGATGATTGAAACAGAGTAGCCCCGTTTCCTCAACCAAGACCTTTCAAGAATCAGGCCGTAAGCAAGAACCAATCCACCTGAGGCATCAGAACTGGCCCCTACGAAAGTAGGTCGGCTCGAGCTGGCAGGTACCAAGGAAATTCCACAGTCCACGACCAATTGGAAGCAATCAGGACAACCAGCCACCGACGTACCTCGACCCATTGTACCATGCGCCATATGGAGTGCCCATGGGGGAAACATGTACAGGAAGCCGTTAGTGGGCCACCATTGCACCAACATTAGCTCTCTCCTCCAGTTGTAGAACCAGGCCACCTTTGTGGATGTGAAGGTTGCCAGATCCATGATAGGCAGCCCCCAGTGTCTCACCAATTGTGCAAAAACTGCCTCACTGAGTGTCCACTCCCCTGGATAGAGGCGAAAACAGCTGAGATAGTTGGCTGTCACATTCTCCGTCCCAGCCACATGAGCTGCAGAGTGCCTGAAGGTTGCCCTCTGTCCATTCCAACGGCGGGCCTCTCTCGCATTCTAACTGTACGCTGCTTGTGCCACCCTGATTTTATGTAAGCCATTGTGGTGGCATTGTCCAGGAACACTCACCACCTTTCCCTGCAGCAGGGATCAAAACTCCTGCAGTGCCAAGAACACCGCTCTCGTCTCCAACTGATTGATGAGCCAGGTACTCTTTTCCAAAGACCAGCAGCCCTGCGCTATCTGGGTCTCGCAGTGTGCCCCCCAGGCTAAGAGACTAGCAGCCGTCATCAACAGAACCCACAGCAGGGACTGCAGGGGCATTCTGGCTAAACCTTTTTCTGGTAGCAGCCACCACCGGACAGAGTAACTGCTACGTCAGAGGATGGTGTTGAGCTGACCATCTATGCAAGACATAGGGCACCAACTTAATGGATGCCGCTATGGAGCCTAAGACCTGAAGATAATGCTGCACTATTGGTATCTTCATCCTGAGAAACTGCCAAACCTGTGCATCTGCTCCACCAGCATGGATACTCTGCCCTTGTCCATTTGAAACTGTGCCCCCAAGTACACCAAGTCCTGTGATAGCAGCAGATGGCTCTTTAAAAAAATGATGACCCAGCCAATGCTCTGCAGGACCTCAATGACCCGCACTGTGACTTGTTTGCTCTCCTCTTTGGACTTAACTAGAATGAACCAATCGTCCGGGTAGGGATGTACCAGAATCCCCTTCTGATGAAGAACAGTTGCGACCACAACCTTGGTGAATGTGCAGGGGGCCGTTGCAAGTCTGAACTGTAAGGCTCGAAATTGAAAGTGCCCTATTAGCACCGTGAATCAAAGAAACTGCCAATGCTCGGGCTGAATAGGAATGTGCAAGTAGGCCTCCATGAGGTCGAGTGAAGTCGTGAAGTCAGGAACTCTCCTTCCCTAACAGCTACGATGAACATAAGATATGCCATACTGGGTCAGACCTAGGTCCATCAAATCCAGTATCCCGTTTCCAAAAGTGGCCAATCTAGGTCATACGTACCTAGTAGTTTCCCCAAGAGACACAGGTTCCACAATGCTTGTATTGGGTCAAGCAGTGATATCCCGGGTCCCTTTTAATAATGGTTTATGGACCTTTCCTCCAGGAACTTGTCAAAACCTTTTTTTAACCCAGCTATATTAACAGCTTTTACTACATCCTCCGGTAACAATGTCCAGAGTTTGATTACATGTTGAGTGAAAAAATATTTTCTTTTATTCATCTTAAATAGTTTACACCCTAGAAGAGCTTCATTGCATATCCCCTAGTCTTTCTATATTCTGATGATGTAAACAATCTACATTTACCCGTTCCACTCCATTCATTAATTTATAGACCTCTATCATATCTCCCTTCAGCCATCTCTTTTCCAGGTTGAAGAGCCCTAACCTTTTTAGCTTCTCTTCATAGGGGTATCCTTCCATTCCCTTTACCATTTTGGTGGCTCTTCTCTGTACCTTTTCTAATAACGCTATATCCTTTTTAAGATACGGCAACCAGAATTGCACACAATACTCAAGGTGTGGGCACATCATGGAACGATACAGAAGCATTTTAATATCCTTTGTTTTATTTTCCATCCCTTTCCTTATGATACCTATCATTCTATTTGCTCTCTTGGCCACCTCTTCACACAGGGCGGAGGGTTTTAACATGTTATCCATGATGACGCCTAAATCTTTTTCCCGAGTGGTGGTTCCTAATGTGGAACCTTGCATTGTGTAACCATAGTTTGGATTGTTCTTTCCTAGGTGCATAACTTTGCACTTGTCAACATTAAATGTCATCTGCCATTTGGAGGTTCTCCATATGAAACTGGGACACCTTCAGACACTGGTGGACAATCTTGAGATCCAAGATGGGGCTAAAAGTGTCTTCCTTTTTGAGAACCACGAAATAAATGGAATACAGACCATAACTGTGCTGGTCTGGAGGCAGCTGCTCCATGGCCTCTAGCTCCTGAAGCAGTGTTAGCCTGTCCTGCATTTTGCTGGGCACTTTGCAAGGATTCATGACAAAGGCTTCTGCAAGAGGTCACGCAAACTCCAGCGTGCACTCCTCTCTGATGATTTCCAACATCCACTGGTCGGATGTGATGCAGACACCAGCAGGGTAAAACTCCCGCAGCCAACCTCCCATAGGAACCACCCCTTCCCGGATCTCCCTCTCTTCACTGTGCCTTTCACATTTAGAATGATTTTCTTTTCTTTTCTTTTTTTTTTTTTTAACTTTATTGCCAAAAGTGAAATTAGACCTTATCTGCTAATTTATTTTCATGAAGTCCCTCCAGTCTAGTTGGTTTGTGCTCATACACCAGCAGCTGGAGACTGAATTATGCAAATTTCTTCTGTGATATCACCCTACATTTGCCCAGGAGCTTCCTACTCTCTCCAATATATTTCTTACAAAGCAGCCAACTCTACTTCTATAGATAAGGGCAAAACTAAACAAAAAACTTCAATGGAACTAGCAGAAACTGTCCTCTTCCGTCCTGGATCAGAAAAAGAAATAATTCAACATCCAATAGGTACGGTCCAGGAATCTCAGAAGCATACAACGCGTGAACAAGCTTAGGCTAGTATTCTTTGGTTCTTCTCAGAATTTTTTCTTTTTATATATGCAGCTCTTAGATATTGGCAATCTCCGAGCCAAACGGTCCATGAAGGAAAACTCAAGAGCAACAGACACCCCCCCCCCCTCCCACTCAAGGGTCAAGGATTGCCTACTGGACCTCATTGCACATCCTGGCTCGCGAAAGTAACCCAGAAAGAAAAATTTGGACTAGACTGGAGGGAATCCATGAAAGTAAAGTAGCAGGTACATCCCTCCAGTCCAGTCAGAAAGGATGTACCACAGCAGTACCTAGAGCCGGGAGGGACCTGCGAGCCCCACCTGAAATGCCTGAGCTCCAAAAACACGCCTCTTGACTTGCCTGCACAGCCAGCTGGTAATATTTTGCGAAAGTATGCAATAACCACCACATCACCACCTGACAGATGTCCACCAGAGGCACTAGGTTAAATTCAGCCCGGAAAGCCGCATGGGCTCTCGTGGGATGCACTCTTAGCCCCTCAGGAACCAGCCTTAAGATGCAATTGCTTCCTTCACCTATCTTGATATGGACACTTTGGGGGCCACATCCCCTTTTCGAGGTCCTTCAAATAAAATGGACAGTCCGATCTCCGAAAGGACTGCATGCGCCTGAGAACACCGTAGTGTCCTCCGCACATCCAACTTGTGCAAGCGCTGACCCTCTAGCTCCATGTTTGCTGCAGAACTGGCAGCCTTACCACCTGATTGAGATGAAACAGACCACAGTGGACAAAATATGATGGTTCTGGTCGCAAGACCACCCTCTCTTTAGACATAACCAAGAACGGTTCCTTACAGGACAAGGACTGCAGCTCAGAGATGCGTCTAGCCAAACAGATGGTCACTAAGAAGACCACATTCAATGTGAGATCCTTGATTGTATCCTCTCTCAATGGCTCAAATGGCGGAGCGGTGAGAACTGACAAGACAAGACTGAGATCCCAAGGAGGGATCCACCTCCCTGAGTGGTGGTCTGACCTGCTTAACTGCTTGTAGAAACCGTACCACATCGGGATGACCAGCCACAAAGACCCCTTGAACCTTGCCTCAGTGACATGCTAGAGTCTGAACCCTCAGAGAGTTCGAGGCCAGGCCCTTATCCAGGCCATCCTGCAAGAATGAGAGGGTGTCCCCAGTTGACGCCATCAAGAGACGGAGGCCTCGTGGTTCACATCTCTCTTCAAATATGTGCCAGACAAAAATGTAGGACAAGGAGGTAGATCTTTTTCTCACCTTTAACAGTGTTGAGACTGCCATCGGCGTATAGCTTCTCTAACAGCCATGCCCGCTCAAGAACCAAGCCATAAGCGAGATGCGATCCATGTGGGACATCAAGATGGGATCCTGTGACAGAAGGTCATCCTTGCTCAACAGCTGCCAAGGACCGTCCACCATCAACCGGGCCAGATCCGCATACCGAGGCCAAATCGGGAGCCTCGAAAACCACTCGACCCCTGTGTCTAGTTATTCTTTGCAGCAAACACCCAATCAGAGCCCATGGAGGGACGATGTATAGCAGTCCCTCCCACGGCCAGGGTTGTGCAAGAGTATCAAGACCCTCCAACATTCACTCTCTCCGTCGACAGAATACATATTCGCTTTGGCATTGTCCATCAAGGCCATCAGATCCATCACCGGCTGCCCCCATTGACCCATTATCTAGGCGAACACCAAATCCTGCAAGGACCACTCTCTCGTATCGAGCCGATGGTAGCAAAGATATTCAGCCTGAATGTTAGCCTTCCTAACTACATGAGCTTCCAAAAGCCTGAAGGTGCTGCTCTGCCCAACTTAGGACTGGTGCGACCTCGGTGGCTAGGGCTACACTACCAGTGCCTCCCTGTCTGTTTATATATGCTACTGCTGATGTGTTGTCCAAGAAAGCGTGAACTGTCTTGTTCTCCAACAATGGATCGAACCATTTCAAAGCCAGACCAACTGCTCTAATCTCCAGGTGACTGATGGACCAGGCGCTTTCCTCCTCTGACCACTGCCCCTGAGCTACCTGGGAGCGACAATGTGTTCCCCAGCCATACAGACTGACGTCCGTTGTTACGAGCATCCAATCCGACCTCAGCAAGGACACTCGCTTGGTCAAAGTTGTTTCTGTTCAGCCACCATGCTAAGATGACCTTCGTGTCCCCCTGACACTGAAGTCGGTGAGACATAGCGTGTAGCTTAAGTGACCACCGAGAAAGAAGCGTCCTCTGCAGTGGACACATATGTGCTCTGGCCCAAGGCACCAAATCCAATGCCACTGACATCAGCCCCAATACTTGCAGGTAATGCCAGGCCAAGGGCTTCACCATCCACAGGAACTGCCACAACACCTTTTGCAGCCTGTCAACATGCTCTTCTGGCAACGACTCAGCTGACCTCCGTGTCGAAGAGTACAGCTAAATACACCAACTGCTGCGATGGTTGTAACTTGCTCTAGCTGAGTTTTTTCACCCAACCCAGATCTTGCAGGAAAGAAATCACCCGAGTCTCCCTTGCACTTTCTTCTCTCAACTTTTCCCGTATTAGCCAGGTGTTGAGGTATGGGTGCGCACCAGGATGCCCTGCTTGCATAGCACTACAGCTGCCACCACCATCACCTTGATGAATGTCCAGAAGCCGGTCCAGAGTCGTCCTTACCTCCTGTACCTTTGCTGGGCCCATGCAGGGGGAGACCATAAACGCATCGGACAGGGGATGAAGAAGAAGAAACTCTAGGACATACCTATAGCAAATGATTTCTAGAACCCACTGATCCAAAGTAATCTGGACCCCAGGAGTAGTAGAAACGCTAGAGGTGCCCTCCGAAGCGCTCCCTGATCTCCTGAGTTCCCTTACTTCACTGCAGTTTCCAGGAAGAGGCAGAGGGACCACATAAAATCCACAGTCCATTCCTCACCCTCGAAAGCACTGCCCTCTGTATGGGAACCTCCCTCACTGAAAAGGTGTACAGCGTGCCATTCTAAAATGGCGGGAATCGCACCCCCCCCCCCCCCCCATACCTGCAGTGGTTTGTCCTCCACCTGCTTGGAGTCACCCAAGTCTTTGACCAGCTCCTTAGGAGAGTTGCCAAACATCTTTCCTTTGAAGAGAAGCTTACGCAACCAAATTTTGGAAGGCACATCAGCTGACCAGTTACGCAGCCATAACAATCGCCAAGACACCACCACCACCAAGGCCAAAGCCTTGGAAGAGGAGTGTACCAAATCATAACAGAAATCTGACAAATAAGCTGCAGCAGACTCCAGCTTGGGCAGTTCTGTTGGCTCCATACTCTCTTTGCAGCCCCTATCCAGTAGCGCCTGCATCCAGTGCATACAGGCTCTAGTAACATTGGCCCCACAGATGGAAGCCTGCCAAGAGAGGACACGGACTTCAAATACCCATTTTAGAGGTGCCTCCAGACAATGATCCTGCAGATCCTTAAGGGTAGTGCCGCCCTCCACAGGAATGGTGGTCTTCTTGGTCACAGCCATAACCAACACATCAACCTTAGGCATATGAAGGAGTTCTTTTTCCACTGTTGGTAGCGGGTATAGACGGCAATCACCCATCCTCCCCTCAAGCCTGCCTTGGACAGCTCCCATTCCACCTCTATCATTTGCACTATAACCTTGTGCACTGGTAATATGCATACCCTGCAGGAGGGAATCCTCCAAGGTGAAGTCTGCCTCCTCTGTTCGAAACAGAAAAAGTAATTAGTTCTTACCTGCTAATTAGTGTTCCTGAAGGAACGACAGTCCAGTCCCTTTACTTCTGGGTTACGCAACCCTTCCATCAGCTTGGAGGCTGAGCCCAACCTTTTTTGAGGTGGGGCGGCATAAATACCACTGGGACCACCCCCCAACTCCAGTAATCGAATGAAAAAGCAGACCTAAAGAGTTTCCATTAACCATCTATCTAACATAAGAACTTAGATAGACGATGTTGTGGTATATATGTATAAACACACTTTTTTTTTTTTTTTTTATAGAGAGAATGGATAGCATGAGGGGAAAAAAAGGGAGGACGGTCGGAGGTGGTATGTCTGAGGTTGCCCGATCCGACTTTCTCCCGCGTCTCTCCCCCGAACTGGCCCCACGCTCGGTCCAAAGCTTCCTTCTGACTGGTAGGTCCTAACCGGGTGGGATCAGGGACTGGACTGTCGTTCCTTCAGGAACACTTAGCAGGTAAGAACTAATTACTTTTTCCTTATCGTCACTCCAGTCCAGTCCCTTTACTTCTGGGATGTAAAAGAGCAGATCAATCCTGGGTGGGATCCGGCATACCGGACTGAAGGACCGCCAGACCAAACCGAGCATCGGCTGCACTCTGGATGTCCAGTCTGTAGTGCTTGGTGAAGGTATGCAGGGAAGACCAAGTCGCTGCCCTACAGATATCCAACGGAAGAACTAAGCTGAACTCTGCCCACGACGTAGCCTGTGCCCGGGTGGAGTGCGCACGGAGACCCGCTGGTACCTGTTTCCCTTTCAGGATGTAGGTGGAAGCAATCGCTTCCCTGATCCATCTGGAGATGGAGGCCTTGGCCGCCGCCTCCCCCTTGTGTGGACCCCCAAACTGAACGAATAGTCGCTCGGACTTCTGGAAGGGGGCTGTGCAGGAGAGGTAGCGTTTCAGGGTCCTCTGGACATCTAAGAGTCACAGTTTGTTATCCCTACCTTCCAGCCCCTCGGCGGAGAGGACCGGGAGGTGAACTGCCTGGTTCACATGAAAGGGAGAAATGACCTTGGGCAGGAATGAAGGGACCGTTCGCAGAACTACCTTGTCCTTGAGGAATAGTAGAAAGGGGGGCTGAGAGGACAACGCTTGTAGCTCGGAAATCCGCCTTGCCGAGCAGATAGCGACCAGAAAGACTGTCTTCAGGGTTAAATCCTTTAAGGAGGCCCTCTTCTCTGGTTCGAAGGGTTCCCTGATCAGGGCGTTAAGCACTAGGTTGAGATCCCAAGGGGGGACGACCGACCTCCGTTGAGGGCACAGGCGTCTCACCGCTCTTAGGAACCTGGAGAAGTCCGCGTGCGCCCCTAGGGACTTGCCACGGACCTTACCTCTATAGCACGCGATTGCCGCCAGCTGAACCCGCAAGGAGCTGTGCGCTAGCCCCTTGTCAAATCCTGCCTGTAAGAATTCTAGGACCTCAGGGACTGAAGCGGAAAGGGGTTTCCGTCGGCGCTCCGCACACCACGCTTCGAAGATGGCCAAGTCCTAACATAGGAGAGGCAGGTCGAGCGCTTCTTAGCGTTCAACAGGGTCGAGATGACAGCTCCTGAATAACCCCTCTTTAGGAGTCTCGCCCTTTCAATAGCCAGGTCGTAAGCGAGAATCGATCCACGTGAGGCATCAGAACTGGGCCTTGCTTCAGCAGATCCCTCTTGCAAGGGAGCCGCCAAGGATGGTCGGCGATCAACCTCATCAGATCCGCATACCAGGGGCGGCGAGGCCAATCCGGAGCTATGAGGATTACGTATCCGTGGTGCGACTCCACGCGTTGGAGAACCTTTCCGATCAGAACCCAGGGGGGGAATACATAGAGCAGGCCCTCCGGTGGCCACTTCTGGGACAAGGCATCCAAGCCTTCGGACATTCTCTCTTTGCGCCGGCTGAAGAATCGGTCCACCTTGGCGGACGAGAACCTTGCCATGAGGTCCATGACTGGGAGTCCCCAACGGGCCACTATCTGGTCGAAGGTCTCCTGCTCCAGCTCCCACTCTCCGTGATCTATCTTGCACCTGCTGAGATAGTCTGCTGTGACGTTGTCCGTGCTTGCCACGTGCTGGGCTGAGAGTGCTTCCAACCGAATTTCCGCCCACTGGAACAGAGTGCTCGCCTCCTTCTCCAAGGCAGGGCTGCTTGTGCCGCCCTGGTGGTTGATGTAAGCCACCGCGGTGACATTGTCTGAGAGAACGCAAATTGCTCTCTTTTGCACTAAGGCCTCGAGAGCTCTGAGCGCTAGGCCGATAGTCCGCAATTCTAGTCTGTTGATGGGCCATTGGGCTTCCAAAGGAGTCCAGCTGCCTTGAACGAACTGGTCCTTGCAGTGAGCTCCCCAGCCTGCCAGACTGGCATCCGTCGTCAGTAATAACCACTGGTGAGGCTCGAGAGGCATCCCACGATCCAGATTCCTTGGGCACCGCCACCAGCGCAGAGACTGCTTGGTCCGCGGAGCGCAAAGTAACTGCATTGACATGGGGTGACGTTGGGGCGACCACCGACGCAATAGCGACCTCTGCAAAGGACGCATGTGGGCTCGGGCCCATGGTACCACCTCTATTGCCGCTGCCATTGTTCCCTGGACCTGCAGATAATGCCACGCAGTGGGGTTTCGTCTGCCCAGGAACTGAGTGACCAGAAGTCTCAGTTCTCTTGATCGAGACAGAAACACCCTGCCTCTGCTGGTGTCGAACCTTGCTCCGAGGTACTCGAGTTCCTGGGAGGGAGTCATCCTGCTCTTTGCTCGATTGATGACCCACCCCAACTCTTCTAGGACTTGAATCACTCTCGCTGTCACAGAGTGGCTTTCCTCCTCCGACTTTGCCCGGATTAGCCAATCGTCCAGGTAGGGGTGTACCAGAATTCCCTCTTTCCGTAGGGAGGCCGCTACTACCACCATCACTTTGGCGAACGTCCTTGGAGCCATAGCTAGGCCAAAAGGTAGGGCCTGGAACTGAAAATGGCCCCTTGGTACCGCAAATCTCAGGAATTGTTGATGGGATGCCCTGACCGGGATATGCAGGTAGGCTTCTGTCAGATCGAGGGACGATAAGAACTCCCCGCCCCTCACGGCTGCTATGACCGAACGCAGGGTTTCCATCCGGAAATGCGGAACCCTGAGGCAGCGATTGACCTGCTTTAGATCTAGTATCGGGCGAAAGGACCCTTCCTTCTTTGGAACTACGAAATAAATCGAGTACCGACCAGAACCACGCTGGTCTGGAGGTACCGGGACAACGGCCCCGAGCGTTATTAGGCGGGTGAGGGTTGTCTCTACCGCCGCTCTCTTTGCAGAAGAACCGCAGGGAGACTGAACAAAGGCTGGATGTATTTGTTTTGCAAATTCTAGAGCATAGCCCTCTCTGATAACCTCTAGGACCCATTGATCGGACGTGACCCGGGACCAGGCGGGAAGAAATCGCCTTAGGCGTCCACCCACGGACGGTTCTTCCCCCTGGACCCCCGTCACCTCATTGTTTTCTATTTCCCTGAGAGGAGGAGGAGGACGCCCCGAAACCTCGGCCTGCTCCTCGAAACCCTCTGAAACCTTGTCCCTTCGAGGGAAAGCGGCCCCTGGGAAAGGGGTTTGTCCTGGCTGGACGGAACCTTCGGGCGTCCCTGGGCTGGTTACGCACTGGGGCTAGGGGTCGTCCTTGCTTCGGTCTATCTTCAGGCAGCCTGCCCCCCTTAGACTCGCCAAGATCCTTTACCAGCTTCTCCAAATCATCTCCGAATAACAGCTTCCCTTTAAATGGGAGGCGGCTCAGGCATGCCTTCGAGGATGCGTCCGCTGCCCAATTCCGCAGCCACAGATAACGCCTAGCTGCCACCACCGAGGCCATGTTCTTGGATAGGCTTCTGATGAGGTCATACTGACTATCCACCAGGAAGGCTGCTCCGGATTCCAGCCTAGCAGAGTTGGCCTGAGCCTCGCCAGGTGGTCCCTCTGCAGCCTGCAGCTGTTGTGACCACCTTAAACAGGCTCTCGCCACCCAAGCTCCTGACACAGAGGCCTGCAAGGCAAGGGCACTCACATCAAAGGCTTGTTTCAGGAGGGTATCCAGCTTTCTGTCTTGAGAATCTCTTAAGGCCGTGCTGCCCTCAACTGGGATAGTAGTCTTCTTAGTAACTGCTGATACCGCTGCATCCACCCTGGGAGACTTCAGCAGTTCTTTGTCTGCCTCTGGAAGCGGGTATAGGCGAGACATGGACCGCACTCCCCTTAAACTAGACTCAGGTTGATCCCATTCTTCCTGGATCATCTGACGCATTACCCTGTGGACAGGGAAGACCTTCTGGGATCTCCTAATGGCCTGGATTAAAGGATCCTCCAATGCCTCCTCCTCTGCTGGCGCGTCTGAGGAGACATTAAGGACCTTTAGAGACTCATTAATTAGAGCCGGGAGCTCCTCCCACCGAAAAACTCTAATTATCCTGGCCTGATCTTCTTCAGGGATCTCTCCTTCTTCCAGCTCCTCCTCTTCCTCGTCCCAGTCTTTATCAGAGTTATCCTCCTCCGGGGTGCCCTGGGAGAGGGACGCGAGAGGGTCTTCACAGCCCAGCCGGGGGCGTTTAGATGGGATGCCTGAGTCTGGATTGCTTGCCCTCTTGGGCTTGGCCTCGGCCGTCGAGACTGCTCACCTGTCCCTGAGCCCTGCTTACGCAAGCAATAGGCCTTGTGGAGTAAAAGAATGAAGTCTGGGGAGAAAAAATCCCCGGCGCCCCCTTCCCCGGAGGGAGGGGGCGAAGAGGGTGGAGGAGGGGTAGGTAAATCCGAGGAAGTGGAGGGAGGGAACTGGGACCCCCCTTCCCCTTCTAAGGGGTCACCAGACTCCTGAGAGGGCTGAATCATGGCCAAATTAATTTCTTGCTCCACGGAGGTAGCCACTGCAGCGCAACCCCTGCAGACTCCTGCCTCCGAGGAAGTGCCCCTACACGTGCCACAAGAGGGGCATCTAAGCTTGGCCGCCATGCTCTTGATCCCAGATAAAGCAGGCCTTCCTGCTAGGAAGAATAAGCGATGGGCCTGTCCCAGCTAACTGTACAGCCAAAACCGCTGTGTGAGTTTTCCCTTAGGAGCTCCTCCTCTCTAACAGGCCCTCTTTTCTATTAACAGACGATGCTCTTAAACAAAACCAAGATAAAGTAAATTAAAATCAAGGAAATTAAAATGAAATTAAAGTAGATTAAAATAAACGGAGAAAGGCTCCTTTTAGTAATGTACTTGCGGTTTGCAGCTTCCGTTGTTGACTGGGCCCGGCTCAGCAATCCCTGCCGTCGGCTCTACACGTGGTAGGCCTCACCACGTGGAGCCTGAACGGGGGATCGCGAGTGTGTCCTCAGGGCTGTTAATTCTCCACCCCGGATGCCGCAGAAGGCTGGGAGCCGACTCCTAAAGCAGAACCGCTGCAATCAACTCCTCCGCCGCAATCGGGAGGTCCGGGGTTCGCCGCCGCGTCCTTTGGCTGCAGGACGGGTCCGGTGACAAAATTTAACTTCCGGCATTGCCTCCAGCGCTCAGCCACCAGGTGGGCTTTGGCGCGAGGCAGGGCAGTTCGGCAAAGAAATCCTCGGGAATCAGTCGGATTTGCCGCCGAAGAGCTCAGCAAAGGTCCTCCCCGGGGCTGCAAGCCCAGAACCACCTCAGATGCCCGACCCGGCCGGGGGGGGGGGGGGGGGTGGGTGGGGGGAGAGAGCAGGCAGTAGCAATTAAAGGAGCAGAGACTGTTTAAACCTAAAGAAATAAAAGTAATAAAGGTAATAAAGGAAAATTTTTTAAAAGATTTAGATAAAAGGAAGACTCCAGTAAGCCCTAGGCTTACGGAACCCTCCAGCTACTTGGAGGCTGAGAATACTGGAGTTGGAGTTGGGGGGTGGTCCCAGTGGTATTTATGCCGCCCCACCTCCAAAAAGGTTGGGCTCAGCCTCCAAGCTGCTGGAAGCGTTGCGTAACCCAGAAGTAAAGGGACTGGACTGGAGTGACGATAAGGAATATTTAATGTCGCTAGGGAATGTGAAATAAGCACTAGCAACTCCTCCTTATAGAAGCCGCATATGGAGGGGGTCCTCCCAAGGGGGAAAATCCACCTCCTCAAAGCTGACCCTCACGGTCCTCACTTGATCTTGAAAGCCCCTCCCCCAGATCTTCTATGCCCCCTGATGCACCCTATCTAGGATTCACATTCATATGGGCCCTCCATGGCCTACAAACACTTGGCCGGACCTACTTCCATTACAGTGGATGATGGATTCTTGGCATTTGCTGCGCTCATGGAGGCCAAGGCTCTATCAAGTCCCTGTCCCTTTTCTAACCGGTATGTCTTGTTTAATAGTAATATAAAAACTCTGGAGAAAACAAGGAATTCCCCTCCTAAGTACTGTCCCTCAGAGCTCCTGAAGGCTGATGCTCAGCTGTGTATGCCATCCCCATTTGATCCCACACAGGAATGGCTGCAGCAGACTGTGGGCTACAGGACAAAATGGCCGTTGGAAATGAAGCACGGAAAATTTTCCGCCTTAGCTGCGACTGACTTACGACCCAAACCCGGTCCGTAGGCATCTCTTGCGATCCACCAGCTAGCAGACTTGACCCTCCTCGACGTTCCTCCACTTCTCTGCTCTCTCTCTCACAGGCTTGGCAGCACCCAGTCTGAGAGGACTGCGGTGCACGCCGCACACGGCACACACTAGCTTCAAGGAGGGCATGCTCCGCTTCCCCTTACCTCGCCTGCCGTGACTGCAACCAACTTGGAACCAGAGGACCAAAAAACAAACTATACGGCCAATGATTCACTTACCGCAGAAGGGATAAGATGGTGGTTAGACTTCCGGGCTCTCTGCGCCATCGGGAGACACCAGTGATGATCCAACTGCTCATGGTGCTCCCACAGAGGTCTACTCCTGCCCACTGAAGAACTCCAGAGAGGAATGCCAATACTTTAAGGCTTTAGATCTCACAAATTCTATTTTTTTTATATAATTTACAATCATGGTCACCTCTGCTCAGACAGTACTGATTGGCTCTCCAAACACAGAAATCAACACTAACAACTCCCAGGTGCCCTTCACATCTCAGTTAGTCCAGACAGTAACCCTCTGGATGAACACCAGCTGATGGAGATTGAATTACTGGGGAGATCAGGAAGCTCCTGGGCTAATGTAGGGTGAAATCATCGAAGAAATTTGCATAATTCCGTCTCCAGCTGCTGGTACTGAGTACAATCTGGCTATCTAGACTGAAGGGATGTGGATGAAGTCATGAATTTTGTCATGCTCAGTCTCCAAGCTGCTGGTGGGGCGAGACGATCCACAGGTCGGGACTGAACTGACAATAAGTTATTTTCTCTACCTAATTGTCACTCCAGTCCAGATGAGGGGGTTATGCTTAGCTACCAGCAGATGGGGAGTGAGAACAGAGCTGAAACTCGGCTCTATAAGAAACCTGTGCACTCTAACTCAGCCAGTATGTCTCAGTCTCCAGCAAATGATGTGAGCAAAGCCTATTCAGACTAAGACTGGGTAATTTTGTGGAGCTGGGCCGTCTTTTCTCCTTTTAGCGGGCTTTTAAGATCTTGGAGGGAGAGGAAAAAAAAAAGAGAATGAGCAAATGGAAAGCAGGTTCCTGGCACGGCTGTGCATTGAGCTAGGTCGGCATCAAGAGCCACGCACATGGCCAAGCCTGAGGTCTGCAGCCAGTGTACTGCCTGTGGCAGCCATCGGGCACAGCTCTCAGCTGCGGGGCTGCCTCCAAGAGTGTGCGGCTGCCACGGCTCTATCTAGCGGCGCAGAGGGCGATGGAGGAGACATCGGAGGACTGCGATCGCATTATGGGGGTGAATGCAGGCCCAGAGTTTTGGCAGAAACAACCGCCATTGAAGCACTTTAAATAATTAAAGAAAGAGAAAACAGGATGGAGTAAAGGCAAACTGAGCACAAGGGAGACATACCGGAGAAAGAGGCGGCAGACACAGCAAGAAACAGAGGAAGCCTCACCTCCTGGCTGGAAGGCAAAGGGACAACAGCACTGGGTGGAGATCCATCGGCCATGCCATTCAGTGTGCCAGCACCGGCCTGAGCTGTGGCTTTTCTCTGGAGCTCTGCCAGAAATGAAATGGCAGACAGGGGAAAAAAAAAGATACAATTTTAAGAACTTTATTTCACTATACACGTAGTGAAACATACAACAGAGAGAACCAAGGCCTTCCATGCAAGAACTGAAACTGGACTGCAATACGGCCAGCCACATCGATGTATTAAAAAGAGGTAAAAAAACCTTCCCTTGCATCCAACGTGCTAGTTCATTCACACTATCCGAAATACTGCACTTCAGTTTCCAAGCTTCTGAAACCACGATCCTCTTTCCCATAAATAATGCTGGCAGAAAGAGTAGTTACTCACCTGTAACAGGTGTTCTCCAGGAGCAGCAGGAATCAGTCCTCACATATGGGTGTCATCGGCGCCGATGAAGCCCCAGCGGAGCATTTCCCCAGCTTTCTATGAAAGCCTTTGGGAATGCAGGCACGCATGCGCGGTTCCCTTCCCGCCTAAAGGTGCCATCTTACCTCAGTCAAATGACATAGCTAAGAACAGCACACAAAATGAAAAAATAAACTATGTACAACTGCAACTCCAAGGGGAGGAGGGAGGGTTGTGAGGACTGATTCCTGCTGCTCCTGGAGAACACCTGTTACAGGTGAGTAACTACTCTTTCTCCAGGATCAAGCAGGAAGTCAGTCCTCACATATGGGTGACTCCCCAGCTCTGGGCTACCGAGGAACCCAGGCTGAACAAGAGAACTCCCTCTAGTCCCAGCTGCAAAGAAAGGCTTTTCAAGGACACAACCTTCACCGGTAGCCCAACAGAGGGCAGGAGTTGCCTAAACCTCAAAGAGATTCCGGAGTACTGCCTGGCCAAAAGCACTATCCCTACGGGACTCCCTCTCCAGGCAGTTATGGGCCGCAAAAGTCTGGCTTGAAGACCAAGTTGCAGCCTTGCAGATGTCTACCAAGGGCACAGAGCGGAGATGAGCCACTGAGGCAGCCATTGCCCTGACACGATGGGCCGTGACCCTACCCTGCAAAGGAAGGTCAGCCGCCTTGTAAGCCCAGGTGATACAGTCAGCCACCCAGATGGACAAGGTACGCTTGGACACAGCCAACCCCAACTTATTGGGGTCAAAAGATACGAAGAGCTGAGTAGCCCTTCTATGGCCCTGCGTACGGTCAAGGTAGAAGGATAAGGCCCTCCTACAGTCCAGGGTATGCAGAACTGCTTCAGCCTGGCTTGCATGTGGCCTAGGGAAGAATGCTGGAAGGACCACCTCCTGACTGAGGTGGAAAGAGGAGACAACTTTTGGGAGGAACTTTGGGTGAGTCCTGAGGACTACCCTGTTCATATAAATCCTGGTGTAGGGCCTGTCACAGACCAGGGCCTGAAGCTCACTTACTTGCCTAGCCGAGGTAAGGGCTATCAGGAAGAGTGTCTTCCAGGAGAGGAAGCGTAGTGGACAAGTAGCCATCGGCTCAAAAGGAGGGCGAGTCAGTTGCTGCAAGACCACATTCAGCTCCCACTCAGGAGCAGGAGGACGGATGGGAGGTTTGAGCAAAAGCAAGCCCCTGAGAAAGCGGGACACCAAGGGGTGACCAGATAGAGATTGTCCCTCTACCAATGAGTGGTGAGCTGCTAGAGCTGAGAGGTGGACCCGAACAGAATTGGACTTAAGTCCCTGATTGGATAAGTGCAATAAGTACTGAAGCACTACTGGCACAGTACAGGAGAAAGGATCCTCTGTACGTAGCTGACACCACACAGAAAACCTTTTCCATTTGAGAGCATAGGTTTTCCTAGTGGACTGTTTCCTAGAGGCTAGGACAACCTCCTCAACTTCCTGAGGTAGGCCCCAGGGAGCCAAAACTACCCTTGCAGCCTCCAGGCCATCAAATTGAGAGCTTTGAGATTGGGGTGCAGAAGGGAACCCTGCTCCTGTGAGAGAAGGTCGGGTTGCAACCCCAGAGGCAGTGGAGGATCCACCGCCAGTTGAAGCAGAAGAGGAAACCAAGGCTGTCTCGGCCACCTGGGAGCTACCAGCAGGACCGAGGCCTTGTCCTGGAGAATCTTGAATAGGGTTCGGGTCACCAAGGGCGTGGGAGGAAACGCATAGAGGAGGCCCTGAGACCAAGATATCAGAATAGCATCCGCTGCTATCTGCAGAGGATGTGGTTGTCTGGAGCAGAACTTTGGCAGTTGCCTGTTGAGGGGGCTGGCAAAGAGATTCACCAAAGGCAGACCCCATTTCAGGAAGATCTTCTGAACTACTGAAGGATGCAGCTGCCACTCGTGGGGCTGCAGTATCCTGCTCAATCGGTCTGCCAGGTAGTTGTCCTGGCCCGGAAGGTACACAGCCCTGAGGAACATGTTGTGCTTGAGGGCAAAAGAACAAAGGTCCTGAGCTTCCCGACAAAGGATCCTGGACCCAGTTCCGCCCTGTTTGTTCACATAAAACATGGCAATTTGGTTGTCCGTCTGAATCAGGACAGACTGTTGAGCCAGGGTAGGAGTGAAAGCTTTGAGTGCTAATCGAATAGCTCTGAGTTCTAGGAGATTGATCTGCTGTGCAGCTTCCCAGGGAGACCACAGACCCTGGGTGCACTTGCCCAGACAATGCGCTCCCCAGCCTTGCAGGGAGGCATCTGTTGTTAGAATCACTGTGTAACCTGGAATCTGAAAGGGCACCCCTTTCAGCAGATTGGGTGGGTGTAGCCACCAATTGAGGGAGTACAGAAAGGATCTGGACACCCTTATCCTGTCTCTGAGGCTGCCCGTGGCCTGTGACCACTGAGTCCGAAGGCACCACTGTGCAGGCCTCATATGGAGCCTGGCATTGGGGGTCACATGTACTGTGGAAGCCATGTGGCCTAGAAGCCGCAGGCAGAGTCTGGCGGAGACCTGCTGAGAAACTGACTTGCCAAGGCTATCAACCTTTGGGCTCTGTTTTCTGGCAAGAATGCCTTTGCCAGGAGAGAGTCCAACCGGGCCCCTATGAACTCCAAGTTCTGGGAAGGGAGCAAAGTGGACTTTGCAAAGTTTATGATAAACCCCAGGCTTTGCAGAAGAGCAATGGTACTGAGGGTGGCTTGATTGGCCTCCTGACCTGTCTGACCCCTGATGAGCCAGTCGTCCAGATAGGGGAAGACAAAGATGCCCTGATTTCTCAGGTAGGCCGCCACCACTGCTAAGCACTTTGTAAAGACTCTGGGGGCGGAGGTGAGGCCGAAAGGCAGCACTCTGTACTGATAATGGTTTCCTCCCACAATGAACCTGAGGTACTTTCTGTGGTCTGGATGAATGAGGATGTGAGTGTACGCATCCTTTAGATCTAAGGAGCATAGCCAATCTCCCTGCTGGAGGTAGGGCAGAAGGGTTCCAAGAGTAAGCATCTTGAACTTCTCCTTCACTAGAAACTTGTTGAGCTTCCTGACGTCCAAAATGGGACGAAGGCCACCGGTTCTTTTGGGCACCAGGAAATACGTGGAGTAGAATGTGACCTTGCAAGTGGGGAGGCACAGGCTCCACCGCCCTGTCCATCAACAGACCCTGAAGCTCCTGACGGAGAAGGTCTGTGTGCAGAGGAGGCCTTGGAGGCTCCCCTGGAAAATATGGGGGTGGCAATTGGTGGAAATGGAGGGCATAGCCCCTGTGGATGATGTCCAGCACCCAACTGTCCCCGGTGATAAGGGGCCATTGGTGGGCAAAGAGGGCGAGACGACCTCCTGTGCAGGGTTGGGAGAGCAGTGGAGGAGAGGCTATGCTCATGGAGTCAAAAGCCCCCACCCTGCTGAGAGGTAGCAGGGGCCTGAGGCTTGGGGGTCCTCTGCCTACGGAGCCCATTACCCTGGCCCTTGGCTTGCTGACCCTAGGGGGCAGCTTGGGTAGCCTGATATTGTGGGTACTGTTTGTAGGCAGTGCCCTTCCTCGGGTAAAAGGGCTTTTTACCCGAGCCCTTCTTTTTATGAGAAGGGGCAGAGGTCTTCCTCGACAGCCTTGTCCGGGTGAGGTGCTTGGTCTCGAGCTGAGCGGCCTTCTCGGTCATGGGCCTGCCAAACAGGTTTTCACCTCGGCAAGGGACATCGACCAACTTGTCCTGAACCCATGGCTCGAGGTCCGATGACTGTAGCCATGCCTGGCATTGAGCAGCGATGCCGGCTGCCGCAACTCGGGCCGAAGCCTCGAAGCCATCGTAGGCGGCGCGGGACATGAACTTCGAGCAGTCCCGAATCCCCGAGGACAAGGACTTAAATCTCTGCAAGGGTTCCCCGGAGAGACCAGCAGAGAATCCGGCCAACATCTTGGCCAGATCCCGCAAGTACATGCCCATGTACAGCTGGTAAGACTGGACACGGCAAAGCAAGCATCGAGCCCTGAAAACACTTTCTACCGACGCCATCTAGGTTTCGGGCCTCCCTGCCAGGAGGCACCGCGGAGTGCATCTTCTGACTCTTCAGACGATGCATGGCCGATTCCACAACCATGGAATGGTGTGGTAGCTATGCTTTCTGAAAACCAGGGCTCTTACGGAGCCGATAGATCGAATCAACCCGCTTGCCAAGAACCGGCGCCGAGTCCGGTGCCTCCCACATACGGAAGAGGAGCCGTTCCAGCATTGGAGGAACCGGGACAGTAAAGGCCTCCTTCAGAGAAGAGTCATACTGCAGCACCTCGAGCTCTTCAGCTCGAGGCTCTTCCTCGGGATCCACCAGAATAGCCAAGGCAGTGGCCATATCCTGGACGAACTCCGAGAACCGGATGTCCTCCGGGGGGGGGGGACCTACTCCGGGGCTCAGACTGCAGTGAGTCCGAAGGGACGCACCGAGTCTTAAAGGTGTCAGGAGACTCCTCGTCCCCCGTCTCCCAAGCCGACTCATCCAAGGAAGAGAGTCAGGGTCTGACCCCGCGGGGCCCTGGAGCACCCGCCCCGACGCCGGAAGCACCGGCATTGACGCCCTCGGTCCCGAACGGGAGGTCGAGGGGGACCGCAACCGAGGTCGACTCCGAGCCACAATGGACTCGAGTATCGGCTCGGTCTCCGGGGTCGACTTTGACGTCGATGTCCCGGTGGTCGGGGTAGACGTGCCAGATAGGCTGGCCATCAGTGCCTGCTGCTGCTCCATGAAGGCAGACATTCTGCTCTCCAAGGCTGTCATCCTGAGACTCAGCTCGGGAGACGCAGCAGCCACCGACTCGGGCCCCGGAGGTGCCGGGCCCGATGTTGGCTCCCTGGGAGGAGTCTCCACGAGGACTATGGGGCTTACGTGTCCAGCAGACTCCGGCTCCACACGAGGAACTTTGGCAGGCTTCCCCGGTTCCACAGGCCCGGGGCGACGGTCGGAGATCTTAGACCTGGCCCTCGAGGAGCCAGGGACCTCTTCAGATGACGCCCTCGCGAGCCGTTTCTTCCTCTTGCGTTCCCGGTCGGGGGACCCCCTGTCCGAGGAGCTTCGACGGCGCTCGGGATCGGAATCCCGAGATGTCGAGGCCTCAGACGAGGTCCGGGCCCGGCTGGAGGCCGAGTCCGAGAAAAGCCTTTCCTTTTGCTGCTGGCGACTTCGTAGTGCCTTGGAAGACATCTTTCCACAGGCCCTGCACGACTTAGGATCATGGTCGGGGCCGAGGCACCGAAGGCAGCAGTTGTGTGTGTCGGTGAGAGACATTAGTTTCTTACACCGATCACACTTCTTAAAACCACTGGAAGCCATCGGGGAAAAAAAAAAAAAAAAAAAAGAGTCCCCGCGAGGTCAAAAGACCGGCCTTCCAGTGAAAAAGAGAAAAAAAGGGCGTGAACGCCAGCCATGAAGGGCAAAAACAAAAAAAGAGGAATCGGGCTGGATACCGGTGTACCGAACCCGGTGGGAGGGGAACCGGCGTTGAACCGGAAGAAAAAGAGCAAAAAAATCGGTGAAAAACCTACTTTTAACCGGGAAAACTGGACACACGTCCGGTGGGCTTCACGGAAAAAAAAGAGACTGAGGTAAGATGGCACCTTTAGGCGGGAAGGGAACCGCGCATGCGTGCCTGCATTCCCAAAGGCTTTCATAGAAAGCTGGGGAAATGCTCTGCTGGGGCTTCATCGGCGCCGATGACACTCATATGTGAGGACTGACTTCCTGCTTGGTCCTGGAGAATGGGCAGAACCCAGGGGATCACTTGACTAACAGAAGCTGTAAAATCTTCCAGTTCAAAAGTATTCCATCAGCGCCTAACCTAACTACCAACTTTTAGCTGTGTTTCAAGAGTAGCAGATCTCAATACCATAAAAGGCACTCACAATTACCCACCCCTGGAAAAACAGATGAACAGCATCACAAGAGCAGATTGCCCCACCGTCACCTACCACTAGTGTTCCGAGCCTCCTCTTCAGACTCTGAGCTGCTCTCCTCGGCCTCGATGGAGATGGTGCCCAGCGTCGTCCTCTCCTTGGACTGGTCTTGCACAGAGATCTTCTCCTTGCTGCTCATGCGGCAGACCGAGCTCCTGGAAGATGAGATGAGTCAGCTCTAGTGCCGCTTTGGATACAGCTACAGCAGTGGCACTGGACAACTTAAAAAGGCAAGGGACTAGATGAGGCCCGAGGACTACAAATGCATGTCCGTGCAGGCTCAGCCTGACCCCGGAGACCAGGTACCATCTTTCATCAAATATTACACGACACTTAATTCAGAGTTCACTGGTAGATACTTCTCTAGAGCTTTGCTTCTATTTCCTTCCAGGGCTCAAACATGCGCTTTCTTTTTCTGTACTGAACAGAACAGACCGAAAAGGTTCTGCAACCTTTTTACTGAGCCCCAAACGAAACACAGACAAAACACATAACTAGCAAGCAGCAGATGATAAGGGAAAGATAGAGCCTCTTTTCATCTACATTGCCCACTCTTTGTGCTTAACACCATACCTAAGTGTGAATCGGACAGCCCACATTTACCTTCCCATCTCCTGCACTGCGCACAATGTCTACCCACTCACCGTCTGTGTTTGCTGGTGTACAGAGGCTGCTGCTCCATGCTGGTATCTATTACAGCTTGTTTCAGGTTTGCTTCCTTCTCACTACGCAACTAAGAACAAAGCGGGAAAACAGAGTTAAGACAGAAAAATAAAGACTGCTGAGCAAAAAGGGGGGGGGGGGGGTGCTGGAAAGATAGCAGGAAGAGGTATGTTGTAGCCTCACACAAGCGTGCCCTAATCTTGCAGCTATTTGGAGTAAAGTATCTCCCACTTACTGAATGTGACAAGACCACTGCTGGGCAAAGCCGTGTTCCGGGCGCTTTGGGAAGGCTTTCATTCTCCCATGATGTGCTGCCAGAGAATTAAATTCACAGCAGCATGACGCACGAGTGCTCTCCTCCTTCAATCTAGCACCCAGTGCATGCATCCAACTCACCCTTCTGTGATTAAATGGCCCAAATTGCACAGAAAGGCTTAAATGTGATACATTTTTGGAACATCTACCTCCCTGGACTGTCTCATAAAAGATGCTATCACATCAATGATTTCCAAACCAGTGAGAAAGCAGTATCAAGAAGCCTGACTCACATGACCAAAACTCCGATAACGGACAGTAAACGAAAGTGCAACAATCAAATGACTGACGGCTTGAGCTCCCCAGGCCGGGTCTGAGCTCGCCGGTCGCGACCACCACGCTCCACGAGATTCCCATAGCTGGACCAAAATTCGACATCAAGAGCTTTCAACTACAACGATATCACCCAGGTAAACAATTACTGGACTTATCTACCTCCTGATGCAAAAGACCACTGTGCAACCCTGGCCTATGCCCGCCCCCCCCCAAGTAGGAGCCAACATACCTCTGTATATATAATGTGTAAACTCCCCACTGTCACAAGCCCTGTTCTCCTCAAGCCAGCTGTTACATTGTAAACCCCTACCAACTCTAAAGGCTACTACTGTTTATTTAGAGCTAAATGAAACAAAGTATCTCTAACCAGCAAGTTGTTACATTTCAATGCAGTAACCCAATAACCTTCTTACAATAACCTTAAGACTGTATCGCACAATACTGTATCTGTTTATACTGAATGATAGGTAACGATAGGACTGTATCGCACAATACTGTATCTGTTTATACTGAGTGATAAGGAACGTTAGGACTGTATCCCTATTTTGTTAAAGTAATAAGAAACGCTGTACCCCAACCCATCTATCCCTGCTAGACTGTTGGTACCCAACAACTATCTTGCCGGCCTACACTAACTCATCTCTAGGCCAGCTGCCTTGACTTCACCCCACACTGCGCCACTCGAATCCAAAATCCAAGTATTTCTGGCAGACATAAAATGGAGCCTGCTCACACCTTCCTGATTTTGTGCATGTGTATACTAACATCTTCATATAGAACCATCCCACACTCACAATACTGCATTCCTCTACTATATACACCAATCTACCTTCTCCACCCCCCCCCCTCCATTACCCATCCTGCATCAATACAACTTAAATCCTATCACCACCACACAAACACCAAGTAAATTACCCCAACGACACACCCATATCAAAGGGAACAAATCTCAAAAACACCCTAAAACCAAAGCAAAGAACACTATTGGATCTCAAATACAACTCACACGAACCACACACCAAGAACATCACACATGTAACATTATCCTTATTAATGCTAGGTCAATAAGGAATAAAACGCATATTATCCACAACATTCTAACTGACGAACAACCAGATATCCTATGCATAACAGAAACATGGCTCACTGACTCAGACTCTGCAACAATGAACCAAATACAGAAGCCCGGATACCAACTATACAACTGCCCACGCATCAACAGAAGAGGAGGCGGAGTCCTTATAGCAGCCAAAACCAGCCTTCAACTCACAACCACATCTACGGTCACAAATCCAGATCTTGACCTACTTAAAGTCGAGAGCATGGCATTATCCATCTGCCTAATCTATCGACCTCCCTCACCACAGCACGAAACACTAGCCACAGCACTAGAAACCATCACATCCACACAAAGCAAAAAATTCCAGATCATCCTCGGAGATTTGAACCTAGCATCAATTCCTCCGTCCCACACGGACTCCTTCTATGAAGCCATCGACCAATTGGGTTTCCAACAAATAATAAGCAACCCCACACACGATAGAGGAAACATCCTAGATATGATTTTCATACCCAGAAATCCACAACAAAGCAATGAACCACCTATAATAAACATAACTCAAGTACCATGGTCAGACCACCACCAAATCAACTGTAAACTTAAACTACAGTGCCAACCCAAAAACTCAAAAGGAGATGAGAATGACCAACCCCATTAGGAAATTCAGCAAACTCAACGAGGAACACCTCATAAGCACCATTGCATCCCACATAAACCTAGATTCCACAGACCTAGACGAACTAACTAACAGATGGAACACACACATCCAAAATACATCTAACCCAACTCTGAAACACACATCAAACCCACATAAGATCAACTCGGAACCCTGGTACACAGGAACTCTAATAAAATCAAAAAGGGAGCTCCGTAAAATAGAGAGAAAATGGAGACAAACCAAATCCTCCGATCTCAAAACTAAATACATGGCCCATCTCGCAAAATACAAAGACGACGTGAACAATGCAAAAAAATTACATCACACCAACATCCTAAACAAGGCAATCAATCGCCCACGAGAGTTATTTGAACTAGTCAAATCACTAACCAAAACCGACCAAAATGCCAACCTCAACAAATCCATCAAGGTCCAAACACTGGCAAACCACTACGCGACCAAACTGACGGCCCCTGGTCCTCCACCCCCCCCACCAACACCACAAATCAGAAGTGAGAACAACACAACGCAAAACCAGTTATGGGAGCACTTCCACAAAATAGGAACCAAGCAAATCACAGCCATTGTCACAAGTCTGAAAAGCACCACCTCCCCACTAGATCCCTGTCCTGCATCCTGGATCAAGGCAGTGAAACAAGACATAGCACCTCACATAGCACACATAGTTAACCTATCCCTACAACAAGGAATCATGCCCTCAGAACTAAAGAAATCAGTCATTAGACCGATCCTAAAAAACACGACACTCAACGGAGAAGACCCAGCCTCCTACCGTCCCATATCAAGTATCTCATTCCTGGCAAAGATCATAGAAAAAACGGTCCTTCTACAACTCCAAGACCATCTGACTGACAGTGCTCCTCTTGATGACCAGCAATATGGCTTCAGGCAACATCATGGAGTTGAAACCCTGTTACTAGTTCTACTTAACAACCTCCTAAAGGGCCTTGAAAACAAAAAGAAAATGTACATTCTTGTATTCATTGACATCTCAGCTGCCTTTGATACAGTTAATCATGGGACCCTCATAAATAGGATAAAATCAATAGGAATAACAGGAACCCCACTAAAATGGTTCTCATCCTACATCTCAAATCGAACACAACAGGTTCAATTCAACGGAGAAAAAGCAGAATCTTTCTCACAAACACAGGGAATCCCCCAAGGCTCTGCTCTCTCAGCACTTCTGTTTAACATATATATGCAGCCACTATGCAAAATTTTCTCACGGCACGAAATTAATTACCACATCTATGCCGATGATATCATGCTATACACACAACTAGACACTAAAAACCCAGACTACAACCCACTGGAGACATGTATCGGAGAGATGCAAGACTGGTTACAACAAAGTAGTATGTCAATTAATCACAAAAAAACCGAAGTAATGTATATCTCCAAAGAACCGAATTTTGACCCTCCCACATCAATAACACTATGTAACAACACTTACCAAACAAAAAAAGAAATAAAGTATCTAGGAGTCACATTTGACTGTGACCTAAAGATGGAAAAACACCTCCGAAAGACCAACAGAGCAGTTTTCCACAAGCTTAGAGTGCTCCAACCCATTCGGAATATTATTAATCCCCAAGACTTCAGAACAGTGGCCCAAGCACTCATCATGCCACATTTTGACTACTGCAACGCCATCCTACAAGGTTTACCTAAAAAAAACCTAAACATATTACAAATGGCACAAAATGTAGCTGCCAGGGTCATAATGAAGAAAAATCTAAGTGACCACATCACACCAGTACTAATTCAATTACACTGGCTACCCATAACAGCTCGCACAAAATACAAAATACTAACAACCACCTTCAAACTCATCCACAACTTAGCACCTTCCTTCCTCAACAACCTAGTAAGATTGCAACCTCCTACCCGAAACAGAAGAACCCACAATTCCAACATCCTTCACACTCCAACAGATATAAGATCTGCCAAAGCTAACACCAGCCACAGGGCTTTCTCATATGCGGCGCCAACACTGTGGAACCAACTCCCACCAGAACTACGAGCTAGCAATGACCTTCTAGACTTCAGAAAGAAACTCAAAACGCACATTTTCCAATCACATTTCAACCTGAACTAAACCCACAGATGGAGTAGCCCCTGACCACTGTGTCCAAGAAGATTATCCTGTATATATGTATTTATGTATATATGTAAATGAACTCCCCCATAGCTAAGAAGTGTTAACTCTGTATGATGTGCTTTTCTGACAATCTGTATGTAAACAAAATTTGTACCTGCCTTGATTCGGCAGTTTCACAATAGTAATCCTACCCGCTTCTGATCGCTGGAAGGAGCGGGCTACAAATGCTTGCTAAATAACTAAATAAATAAACCAAAGACAGACAGCCTGGAGTTGAGGAGTCTGTACTAGGCCCTGATGGCTCACTTGGGTCTAAATTACTTTGGATCAACAGGAGTTGGAAGGCAGAGACAGAATAGACGGAGATGGCTCTGCTGAGGTACTCACATCCTCTTGTTTCTTCTGAAGCTCTTCCAGCAGGCTCAGGACGTCATCATCGGCAACGTCACAGGGCCTCTGACCCTGCAAAGAAAGAGCATACAGTATCTGAGGGAAAGGCCTACAGAGCGAGAGCACTGCACTCAACTGAAGACAGAGGCCTGTGGCCAGAGAAGCCACCCATCAACGGTAAAGTCCTAAATTTGTCCAGTGCGGTGGCAGCCTCTTTTTGCTGCCCAAATAAACAGAGCACTGTCAAGTTGGGTGAAAGCAGTGGTCCATCAAACTCAGCACCGTGCCTCTGACAGTGGCCAGTCGCTATCTTAAACACACCCAGCAGATCGTAATGGAAAGATCTAATTCCAGCAGGAAGAGCTGAAGACGCCCAGGTTTATCTAATAAGGAGTTGTAGACCTGCCCTCTCTGCTAGAAGGCAGGCTAATTCATTCTGCACGGTACAGCCCAGCCCGGCCTTCATCTCCCCAATCTGTACAGGAGATCTTCCTGTCCCAAGGGAGTATCGAAGAACCTGCCTCTCACCGCATTACTGAGTGCACTCATGTCACAAAGGTTTTCCACCAGGATGCAGCAGGCCTCCTCTACTCCCCAGTGTGCAGCTGCATGCAGTGGTGTCCAGCCATCCCTATCCCGAACGTTAGGGTTGTAGCCAGCTTGCAGGAGCAGCCTGGACAAAGAAAAGAGAGCAGCAGTGAGGAAAGGTAAGCTGCCAGCAGAGATGTTTTTTTAAAGGCTTAGTTCGATCGTAGTTGCTTTTGTCCCCTTCGATCATCAGCTTATATGCAAATGCACTGTGAAATCTGCAATCTGTTTGCCAGGATCTGACCTTTTTATATAGGGTACCACTCTCACTTTGAGGTCAGTTTTCATTAACAGAAGTTCTCTACTTTATTTTATGTATTTGACATATTTTTATATACTGCTCCTTCTAGAGATCAGAAGTGGTTTATAGTGAACATAAAAGGAACTTTACATTGAAACTTCAAAAACTTATGTGAACTATATTACAAGAACTATATACAGTATTACAGCAGATATAGTCTGGGAACTTTATTACAATAAGTATATACAATGTTGCAGTGGGTATAAGCTTGGGAGCAACACTGTGCTGGGAGTAATTAGATTGATCTTGGGGTATCTCATGTGAGATGCCATAATGCTCAATGAATAGTTGGGTCTTTAGTTCTTTGCTGAACTGCTGTAAATCTTTCATAGCTCTTAAATTATCAAACAGAGGGTTCCATAATACTGGGGCAACGTATGAGAAAACCCTTGAGCTGGTAGATTGGTTAGTGGTATGGAAGTGATTAGGTATGGTTAAAGTGTTTTGAGAGCAGTGCCTTCTTATTCTAGACTATGAGGGTGTCGTAAGGAGGAAGGATAGAGGTGTAGAAGCTATTTTGTTGTGTGCTTGAAAACAATCATTAAATATTTATATTTTATCCTTGTTACAATTGGCAACCAGTGAAGATTATGAAGAACTGGGGTAATATGCTCGGTTTGCTGTGCCTTGCATAAAAAGCGTGCAGCAAGGTTTTGGGCTAGCTGGAGTTGATTAATGGTTTTCTTGAATAGGCCTTTGAGGATACTGTTACAATAATCAAAATGTAGGGTTATTAGTGCTTGTAGGACTGTTCTGAAATCATATTCTTCTAACAGGGGCCCGAGATGTTGAATCATGCGTAATTTGAAGTATACAGCTTTAGCGACTGATTTTATATGGGAGACCATATTTAGCGTCTGATCTAAAATTATGCTGAGATTTCTCACCTAATTTTTGACTTCAATTTCTGAACACTGTATCTGGATTTTATGGGGGGAGATGAAGTTTAGGTTTCTAGAGATAGAATACTACTGTTTTGTTTTATTTTTTTTAATGCTGCTTTTAAGCTGTGTGCTTTGAGTTATTCAGTTATATCGTCTAGGCAGGAAAGTATCTGAGCACTTGGGGTCAGTGGTATCTATGTGATGATACATAATTATATCAGCGGCATAGAAATGCTAGTTTACCATGCGTTTTTTGAAGATATTGGATATAAAGATTAAATAATAAAAACGGAAAGGGGGAACCTTGTGATACCTTGTTCTTGTTTAAAAGTTGTAGATGAAGGGGGGCGGAGCCTGATGTCCAGCGGGGGGGGGCGGAGCCTGATGTCCAGCGGGTAAGACGCTTCGCGCTGAAGCTCCCGAGAGGCCTACTTAGAATCCTGACTTAATACCTATACAAACTTACTATTTCGCTCCGGGCTGACCGGGGTACCTCGGGGGGGATGGCGGCCCATAAACCAGCGCGCTTGGACTTCGGGTCTCCTTCTTCTTCTCACGGAAAACGCTCCAAAACAGAGGTGTCCTCCCCACAGAAGATGGTTCCATTTCGGGAAAACCCCGAAATGCACCTGGAGATTTTAGAGGAAATACGCGGCGTGAAGGAATTGGTGCAGTCCAATGGAGAAGCGCTTAGAGCCATGCGAGAAGACTTTGGAGTGCTCCAGGACCGACTTGAAAGTCTCTCATTACGGCAGGACAATATGGCGGGGGTCCTCGACTCGCACGCGGTGCGCTTGGGCACACTGGACAAGGCTGAGCGCCAGATACAGAATCTTCAAAAGGAGTTAGAAGATAGCAATAATCGAGCCCGTCGCAACAATGTGAGGCTCATTGGAATACCGGAGGGGGTGGAAGCGGGAGATATGAGAGAGTTCCTGCTCAAAACTCTTCCCTCCTTGCTGAAGATCACCTTTCATAAAGAACTGGAAATCGATCGTGCACACCGTGTTCCTACCCACATGGCGCTCAACCGAACGACCCCCCGGCCTATTATCTTTCGCTTGCTACGATATCAACAAGTGGAACAAATTTTAAATGCTGCTCGGGCGAACCATCATTTGGAATTTGAAGGTCACAAAGTCTCCTTCTTCCCTGATTTGGCAAAGCCTACCGTTGACCGACGGAAGAAACTCCTTGCTTTTCGCCCTCGACTTCAACAGCTACAGGCTCGCTTTGGCCTGTTGTATCCCGCGAAGCTCCGAGTGACTCTCCACAACCAAACCAGGACATTCGAAGATCCTGATCTACTATCAACATTTTTAGACTCCAAAGAAGCAGAGCAGATGCGCTAATCCAACGACTTGGACTTTTATTTGCCGGCTCTGTCCGCCATTTTGAAGGGCCCGATGCGGCGGTCATAGTCAAGCACAGAGACTACCTGGACTTTCTTTCTTTCTTTCTATGACTTTTTGTTTTTTGGTCTCCTATCCCTCCATGATGTGTGCCTCGGTCGGATTCGGAGCACGCACAGTCCTACAGGTTATGTGTTTTTTCAATTTCGGCCTTCTCTGGGGCTTCTCCCCGCAGACACATGGTCGCCAGTAATTTTTGGGGTTCTGCTTCTTCTCTACCGCGCTGCGGTTTTTCTTTTTTAATGTGGGGCGCTTCATTGTATTATCTAAGCTTATTTTCTTTTATGCCATATGTACAGCCAGATACAGTCAATATGAGGGACATTGTGAAATTATGTGCGCTATCATGCTCAGAATTTTTAACTTATCTGAATGGCCTTATGTAAAATCTTATCACTCAACGTAAAGGGCATTAATAGTCCAATCAAAAGAAAGAAAATCCTTAGCTATCTTAGCCATGAGCATGCTGATTTAGCGTTTCTTCAGGAAACGCACTTAAACTCTGCTGAAACACTGAAACTCAATGTTAAGCCTTACATGGTGGCTGCCTATTCTCCCGCCGTTTCCAAACGGTGCGGGGTAGCCATTCTGGTTAAGAAATCTTTGCAAGCTACTGTAATTGATACTAGCGCTGACAAGGAGGGTAGATGGGCCCGAGTACATCTTAAGGTTGGAGATAGTGAATTTACATGTATTTGCATTTATGCCCCGAATGTGGACAACCCTGCTTACTATGCAAGTATTGCGCAGTTGGCACAGGCCTCTGCCAATACTCCATTAATACTTGGTGGTGATTTTAATCAAGTGTTAGACCCTCTGATAGATAGACAGCCGCCTAGAACGAGTAGTCCACCCAAGAGTCTTGCTACCCTTACAGCTCTGATGCAAGATCTTGCGCTGGTAGATATATGGAGGCTGCTTCACCCCTCCGACTTAGAGTTCACTTTCTTTTCTGCCCCCCATCACTCCCAATCTAGAATAGATTTCTTTCTCATTTCCAAAGCAATGATTCCTCAAGTAGACACGACTAGGACTCATCCTCTCCATATTTCAGATCATGCTGCCATATCTTTATCATTACATGTCACTGCGCGGGACGATTCTCCCCGAGCTTGGTTTTTTGATAGATCCTTACTGGGTCAAAAAGATTTTCAGGTTGATATAAAGGCCGCTATCCAAGATTATTTTCATTTTAATTCACCCCATGATACAGCGAGCTGGGCTTGGTGGGAGGGTTTTAAAGCATCTATCCGCGCAACTATAACTAGCTATCAAATTCGGCAGGGGAAACAAAGAAAGCAGCAATTACTGATTCTGGAGCAGCAGATACAAGCTGGGGAGCGTCTTCTCACGTCCCGTACTGACCCATGTATTTTACTCCGTTTACAACGCTTGCGTTTTCAATACAATCAGCTTTTGTACACTGCTGCTGTTAAAAATATTGAATCACAACAAGGGCTATATTATCGGGAAAATAATCGTGCTGGCAAATTATTAGCAAATGCCCTAAAAGGTCAAAAAGAAGCCAAGCGTGTTACCGCCCTCCGTAATCCGTCGGGGGGGGGCTTGGTCACTAAAGATACTGAAATCTTAGAACTCTTTCGTGATTTTTATACTCGACTTTATCAATCTGAATGTGATTTTGAGCCAGATGTATTTGAACGCTTACTTTCAGGGGTACAAAGACCGACCCTATCTGACGAAGATAGAGTGGCCTTGGACACACCATTTACTGTCTCAGAAATTCATTCTGCTATCAAGAAATGTGCCTCCGGTCGAGCCGCAGGCCCAGACGGTCTCCCTGCTGAATTCTACAAAACCTTTCACGCTGACTTAGCTCCAGTTTTGAAACTTTATTTTTCTGCTCTGGCCGAGGAGGGTTCTCCTTCTGGGTCCTTTTCAATGGCAAATGTAGTAGTTTTTGAGAAAGAGGGGAGAGACCCGCAACTAACAGCTAATTATCGTCCAATTTCCCTCCTAAACGCGGACTATAAAATATTTGCCACCATTCTCTCTACCCGGCTCTCTGATAGGATGCCTACCTTAATACACCCAGATCAATGCGGTTTCATTCCTGGTAGATCAACTGCTGACAATGCTCGGACTCTATGCCATGTACTGACTACCGCAGTTAATCTTGATCGCCCATTTGTTGGTCTCTCACTTGATGCTGAGAAGGCCTTTGATCGCTTAGAGTGGCCCTTCCTGTTTGCAGTCCTCCGCTGGTACGGATTCGGGGAAGGTTTTCTCCGTTGTCTTCGCACCATGTACGCACAGCCTACAGCCAGTATATGTGCCAATGCTTTAAAGTCTCAGCCTTTTCCCCTTCAACGCGGCACTCGCCAGGGATGCCCACTGTCTCCACTTCTCTTCGATCTTGCACTCGAACCCTTGGCTTTACTAATCCGGCAATCGGAGGAGATTCATGGAGTCCCCTTCACCCATAGGGAAATCAAAATTTCAGCGTATGCTGATGACCTTATGCTTTTTGTCTCTATAGACTCAGTACCGGCTGTCCTAGAGCAAATTGGTAAATACTCACAACTGTCCGGTTATAAGATAAATTGGACCAAGTCGGTAGCCTTTCCATTAAATCCTTTGCTTCATCAGGCAGATATGCAACCCTTCCCCTTTTTATGGCAACCTCGCATGGTCAAATACCTTGGGGTTCACTATTGTTCTCCTTTGGAAGACACTATCTCCTTCAATGCCAAAGACTTAACCTCTAAAGTCCGGGCGCTTACTCACCGCTGGACTCCTTTAACACTTACCTGGTGGGGTCGATTAGAAACCATAAAAATGATGATTGTTCCGAAAGTGAATTATATCTTAGAAATGTTGCCCTGTCTCTTACCTCGACGTATATATAAAGATATAGAGGGCCTTCTGACTAGATACTTGTGGCAAAACAAGACACCTAGGATAGCGAAACATAAGCTGCAAGCAGATAAGGAAAATGGGGGTGTCAGATTCCCTGATTTCCTGAAGTATCATCAATCTTTTCTTCTCAAACAAGGCGCTCGTTGGCTGGAAGATCCAGTACCGAGTAGACCTGTGTGGCTAGACATAGAAGAGGACCTTTGCAAACCGATTCCTCTTACTTTTCTCCCTGGTATGACTCTCCCATCAGACTCCCACTTTCCACCAATGCTTTTAGACACCTTAGGTGCCTTTAATAATCTTATGCAATCTTTAGACTCCCGACTCTGTCCGTTAGACAAGCTCCCACTTTGGTACAATACTCGATTTCGAATACAAAATAAGCCGATGGCGTGGAGCCCCTGGTACACTAGGGGCATTTGGATTCCTAGTCAGTTGTTCCATGAAGGTCGCTGGAAAACTTTTAGTGAATTGCAAATTGAATTTGGTCTCCCAGCGAAACACTACTTTCAGTTGGTGCAACTTCAGCATTGCCTTCGGAGTGCTAAGGTGCTCCCGCCATCGGCCTCCCCTACACAAGGTTGGTTGGAGACTATCCGATCTATCGGTAATTCACCGGGTGTAGCATCCAATTTTTACAAAACCTTATGTAATGCTATAACTAGAGATACCCCTATAGCGCAGAAAGCATGGGAGAGAGAATTGCATGTGACTTTGACCCCGGAGCAATGGAGCCTTGTCTGGAGTAGAGTGACACGGGTCTCCCGATCTGCCTCACTCACTCAGACACTCTTCTTTCTAGCCCACCGGTGTTTTTACACTCCTGACAGATTAGCCAAATGGAACACTACTCAGGGCAATAGCTGTTGGACATGTCATGCGGCCATTGGTTCACTACCTCATGTTATGTATGAATGTCCCGCCCTACAGTATTACTGGCGTCGGGTCTGGGGTCGTATCCAGTCTATTTTGCACTTTCAAGAGCCCCTTTCTTGGAGGATAGTGGGACTTCGCTCAGCTGCGGGGATCCCCTCTCTTCCAAAAACGGCTTACTTCCTTTTGGACTTTATGCTTGGTATTGCTATTTCCCTAATCACGAAATACTGGAAAAATAGCTCTCATCTGAGCCCCAATGAATGGTGGAATCATGTCTGTCTCTACAGTAAATATGAACAAATACCTCGTATGTTTGCTTCCCCCATTCAGACTCCTCATCATCGGTCTAAATGGAAGATGCTCAATGACTATGTACATTCTGCTCAATGCTCTCATCTGACTGTCTAAATTTGTATATATCTTTGTCCCATGATTATTCTGTATCGCAGATACTCTTTTGATTGTTTTGATGTATAATCACTGTTGTTTGGAAGCGTTCACATGCTGACATAATCAGCTAGAGAAGAAGCGTGGGGGTGGGGGGTAATTGGGTTTACTTTTCTTTATTGTATACTTGTTTTGTCTCCTTTGGTGTGTCGTTTCTTTTGTTTGTTGCAAAATGAAAATAAAAGTTTAAAAAAAAAAAAAAAGTTGTAGATGAAACCTTGCCAATTTGGACCCATTGCATGCGGTTGGCTAATTAGAACTTAAACCATTCAATGACCATTCCCTGAAGACCAATTTGCATAAGCCTGTTTAAGTATATTATGGTTAATACTATCAAAAGCAGAGGCAATGTTTAGAAATATTAAGATAAATGCTTGCTTGCTGGAGACCAAGCCACGTATGAGATTATTCAGGAAAGTTAGCATTAGGTGCTCTACACTGTGATGTGGTCTAAACCCATGTTGTTCATCAAGCGGGACGTTTAGTTCAATGAAATCTTACAGTTGATTTTGCACAACTTTGTCAATTGCCTTAGCTAAAAACGTCAGGCTTGATATGGGGGTCTGTACGAGTTTCGGTGGTTTTTGTTTGCTGTAGCTGATTTTCGTATTGGTCGGATTACGGCTTGATTTAAGGCAGGTGGCATTTGTCCTTGTCTCGAGGATGGTTGGTGCCAGCTGACTGGGCAGGTGTCGCTGAGTGAAGTGGTTGTATTGATGCAGATGATTGTATTTTTTTTTTTTTTTTTTTAGATATTTTAGGTCTATAAAAGGTGGAATGTTGATCATATGTCTTGTCCAGGAGGGTTGAGACTGTTAGGTTGTGAGTTGAAGGGAGAGAGGGAGTTATCAGAAATAATAGGTTTAAGTTTATCCAAATAATAATTGGCAAGAATTTGTGGATGGATAGATAAATTTCACTTACTGTTAATTTCCTTTCCTGGAATTCTGCTAGACTAGTCCAGACAAGTGGGTTTAGCTCCCCCTGCCAGCAGATGGAGACAGAAAAAAATACCATAAGCTCTATTGGCTGAGCCTTGATAGATATATAGCTGCACCCTTAGAGGTCACCTTCGGTATATTCTGACAAAGCAAAAGGTATGGCCACTGTAGAGCCAGCACGATAACATCATGCCACGACATGGAACATAAATTATGTACACGGAGCATCCCTTCTTGAGGAGCAGCAGCTTCCCTTGCAAAGAAGCTGCTTGAGGATACAGAAATGGGTGGGTCCTGGATGGTCTAGCAGGATTCCAGGAAAGGAAATTGATGTTAAGTGAAATTTCTCCTTCCAAGTCATCCTGAGACCAGTCCAGACAAGTGGGAAGTACCCAAGCCAACTGACCCTAGGGTGGGAAGAGGCAGCCACTGTAACTATGCTGGCCCCAAACTGTGCCGCCTCTCGAGCCTGGAGATCGAGACAATAGTGACGCACTATTGTGGACAAGAAGACCAGGTAGCCGCCCTGCAAATGTTGAGGAGAGCGACCTGCGAGCGTTCTGCCCATGAAGTCACTTGACCCCGAGTAGAGTGCGCTCGGAGTCCAGGGGGCACAGACTTACCCTGGATTATGGAGGCAGATTCAAAAATCTGGCAGAGCCAGTGAGAATGGCAGAGTACTCCATTGAGATCCACGGCCCGAAGCCCTTTATTAGGGCTTGTACCTTGGTCCTTAGGGAAGGCTGGGAGCGATATATGCTGGTTCAGGCAAAAGGCTGTAAGGACCTTTGGCAGGAAGGAAGGTACCCCCCCCCCACAGGGATACGTATGCCTTCCATCGAGGAGGAGAGAAAAAGGGTCTCAGCACGAAGGAACCGGCAACTCGGAGACCCTTCTGGCCGAGGTTAAGGCTGCGACAAGTCCCGGAGTGATATACACTTGAGTGGCACTTCCCAAAAGAACTTGGAGGACCAAGGCAAGATCCCAGGGCGGGACGACTGAAAAGCGTAGCACGCTTGCACCTCTGAGAAACCTGGCCACATCCACATGAGAGGCAATCAAGCATCCCTTGAAGGGACCACGGAAACAATTTGGAGCATAGACATGTGGACTTGGAGAGCCGAGGGCCAGGCCCTTGTCGAGCCCCTCCTGCAGGAAGGCTAGGATCTCGGGGATTTATGCCTGCCACAGCGAGAGGTGGTGCCTGGAGCACCATGACTCAAATATACATCACACCAGCATATATGCCAATGACAGAGGGATGCCGCGCCATTAGCAGGGTAGCCACTACTCTGCGAGAATAACCACTGTGACTCAAACGCTGGCATTCAAGAGCCAGGCCGTAAGCGAGTAGGGAGCAGGGTTATTTATGATGATTAGACCCTACTGCAAGAGATCTTTGTGAGCCCCAAGAATGAGAGGGGGCGATTGGGCTAATCACATGAGGTCAGCATATCATGGTCTCCGAGGCCAGTTGGGAGCCACCAGGATCACTGCTCCTGGGTGTGCCTCGATGTATCCAGGAACTCTCCTGATCAGCACCAAAGGGGAGAAGACATATAAGAGAACTGATGCCAGCCACGGCTGGACCAACACGTCCAGACTCTGCGACCCGTGCTCCGTCCTCCGACTGAAAAAGGAGGGTGCCTTGGCATTCGTTGCTGATGCCATGAGGTCTATCGAGGAAGTCCTCACATCCGCACTATCCACTGAAATGCCCAAGGAGCAAGTTCCCACTCTCCGGGGTCTAGACAATGACGACTGAGGAAGTCCGCTTGGATGCTGTCCACCCCTGCGATGTGTTGGACCGACAGGGCCTGTAAAAGACGTTCTGCCCAGGGGAAAGGAAGATCCAGTTCCCTGGTCACCCCTGGATACGTTGTACTGCCTTGGCAGTTTAGATAGGCCACAGTCATCACGTGGTCTGAAAAAACGCAGAGTGCTTGGGCACGGAGGAGCAGCAGGAAGCACAAGGCCAGGCGAACTGCATGGGACGCCAGGCGGTTGATGGTCCAGCGTGCCTCCCGCAGTGTCCAGGTGCCCTGAGCCGTCTGGTTCAGGCAGAGTGCTCCCCAGCCCAAAAGGCTCACATCGGTGGTCATCAAAATCCAGTAGGGAGCCTCCAAGGGGACGCCTTGGAGGAGATGGGTTAACGAGAGCCACCAATGAAGGCTGTGGCACATTGATGGAGGTATTGGGAGTAGCAGTTGTAGCCCTCGATCACTGGCGACCAGCAGGAGAGCAGACTGCTGCAGATTCCTCATGTGCACTCTGGCCCACGGGACACCGATTGTGGCTGCCATGGACCCTAGGATCTGAAGATAATCTCAGGCACGTGGGCAGCTTTGCAGAAGAAACATTCTAAGCTGAGAGAAGAGTTTGAAGAAGAAGTGCTCCCATGTCAGGAAGACCCTGCCCTGACAAAAGTCAAACAGCACCCCCAGCAACTCCAGCTGCTGAGACAGCTACAGACAAATCTTGGTATGATTGACTACCCAGCCGAGGCCCTCTAGGAAGGAGACCACCTGGGAAACTGTCTTGTGGACCTCCAAAATAGAATCTGCATGAATGAGCCAGGTAGAGGTGTGCACGGATGCCTTGTTTGTGCAAGGCTGCTGCTGCCACTGTCATGACTTTGGAGAAGGTTCGTGGAGCCAAGGTCAGGCCGAACGGCAGTGCACAGAACTGAAAGAGCTATCCCAGGATGGTGCAGCGTAGAAAACTGTGCTGATTTCCTAGGTGGGGATGTGGAAATACGCTTCTGCCAGGTCGAGCAAGGCGAGGCGTCTCCATTTGAAAATTAGGTACTCAAAGGCTCCGATTGACTTCCTTGAAGTCGAGAACTGGACAAGAGCCGTCCTTTTTGGGCACCATGAAGTAGATGGAGTAATGACCAGAATCTCTCTCTGAAGGAGGAACTGGTCAGATGGCTCATAGAAGAAGTAGGTGTTATATGGTGGACCAAATGGTCTCTCTTTTATGGGGTGCACCGCAGGGCAAAACAGGACGGCATCGCGAATGGGTAGCAGGCACTTGAAAGCATAGCCCCGGGAGACTATATGTTAAGGACCCACTGCCGGGAAAATAGCTCCAACTGCCTTCCTACTGTTGGCGAGTCCTGGATGGGCTCCCCGCCTCGTCAGCAGGAGGGCCAGGCAACAGAGAACTTGGCTGGGGCTGCGTAGAAATTCTGTCCTTCTTGGATGCCTCGAAAGGGCTGTGATTTCTGAACAAAAAGGCCAGACAAAGCTAAGTAGACTACTAGCCAGGCCGGTAGCACCAGGAGTCGCAAAATCTGGTACATTGTGTGGATGGCGAATAGTTTCTCTGCAAAGAGCAGCGCGTGGATGACTTCAGCTTATCTTCTGGCAGACTCTGGGGCTTGACTTCTCTCAGGTCTTTGAGCAGCTTGTCAAGGTCTTCGGCAAAGAGAAGCTTACCCTTAAGGGAAGCTTTGCAAGGTGCTTCTTGGAAGTGGTATCCACTGATCACTGATGCAGCCAGAGCCAGCGATGAGTTACGGTGACTGCAGCCACCAAGCATGCCAAGAGGCGAAGCAGAACATTAAAGGCATCTGCCAAGAAGGCTGTGACAGATTCCAAGCATGCCCTCAGGTAAGCGCTGAATCCAGCGCAAAAAGGGTCCAGGTTGCCAGACCACCACAAACTGAAGCTTGGAGTGTCTGTGTAGATGATAAGAAGGCCGTTCTGAGGAGAATCTCAACCTTCCAGTCCTGGTCCACCTTCTACTTGAATGGTATTGTGTCGAGTAACTCCTGCCACCAGAGCATCCACTCTTGGAAATGCGAGCCAATTGTCCATATCTGCTGGTGATCAGATGGTGTTGACCCAAACGACAAACTGTACATAAGGAGACAACAAGTGAGTCCACTCCCGAGACACCATCTATTGGAGTTCTGGTGGGAAAGGAAAGGCCCTAGAGGGCTTCTGGATGCTCTGCAGGATGGAATCAGCCTGAGACTGAGCCTGGGGCTGGAGCTGCTGCTGTTCGGGAGGATCAGCAAGGCATAAGGCGTCCACCACTTGGGCAAAGAGCACCGGTAGCCTGTCCTTGCAGAATAGATGGATATTCTGTGTACCATCCTGGTCATCAGCTGAGGCTCTGAAGGGGACCATTCACCATCCTCATGGTTGGGGGCTTTCAAACTCTCGTCGGCTGAGAAAAAAAGACCTCCTCCTCTGGGACAACAGATGACCAAGCACCTGAGACCCATGACACCTCTTTGGGAGGGTGGCTGCCATCCTTAGGAGCAGCATCCAGCTGAGTGTGTTTCCGGGACCCTGACACACAGAGAGCATCGCTGTTTTGTGGGTGGAGACGGTCATGGTAGGGTCCAAGCCTGCCTGAAGAGGGCTAGGAAATGGAAATCCTGTTCCTGAGGAGCCACCTCCTGGGTCAGAAGCGCCTATATGGAAGGGGCTGCAGGCTGCAGCAGCAGGAGCAGTGGGTCCATTACTTCTTCTGTTGGCGCACTGGTCCTGGGGTCTCCAGGGCAGGTAGTGCAGATGAGCCCTCTCTGTTAGAGTTGGATGTGGGAACAGTATTGGAGATCTCCCCTGGGTGAGCAGAGCAAGCTGAACACCCCCAAGTCCCTCAGATCTTTGTGCTTTCTGCTGCACACGATGCATCTCCGCAAGAAGGAAGGCATCCTGTAAAAGGAGCATTGCCGGCCAAGAGAAGCAGCTCCTTGGCTCAACGGAAGAAGAAACTGACAGGGAGTAGCCGGTACAACCGAAGCCTACCAGCATTACTAGACCGCTTGCCTCAATTGCATGGCCAGGAGGAAAGAAAGATGACCGCCGCATGAGCCGGTGCAACAGCAGAAGCTTGTCTGTGCTATTAGACCTAGTGTAGCTTCCCTCCTAAAACTGGTCACCGCAGCAGTGCCCATGTGGCTGAGGGGAAGGAAAAGATGGCCGCCACACTTTCTGCTGCTGTGGAAAACCTGCCCAGTAACCAGACTAGAGGCGGAAACAGATCTCTCGATAGCCACGGCTTTGAGCCAGATAACCCAACCCCCCCCCCCCCCCCCCCCCCGGTATAGTGACCGCCAGAGTCTCCGTGTCCAAGGAAGGTAAAGAGGTAAAGATGAGCAGCAGACCGGGGTGGGGAGGGAGGAAAAAACTCACTGTGCCCGATGCGATCGCAGGAGTAGTAGAGCAGGGGAGCCAAAGCAGACACTGAAAGAAGGCTGACCACAACTGCTGATGTAGATAAGCTCTATAAGAGCACTGAAGGCTCCCACTGCTGCCAGCCTACCAGGTCTCCTTGTGACCAGGAGGCGGCCTCCCCCTCACTTAATGGGAGCTTGGCGAGATCTCCGAGGAATTGAGTTGGGAAATTCCAGAGAGGCACCTCCTGTGTGCCCTGAAAATGTCCAGCTGAATTATCAAATTAAAGGAAAACCTGAAAAGAAAAAAAAACAGGAACACACCAACATCTGCTGGAGACAGAGAAAATACTGAAGGTGACCTCTAGGGGTGCAGCTATATATCTACCAGGGCTCAGACAATCAAGCTTCTGGTATTTTTTTCTCTGTCTCCAATATCTGCTGGTAGGGGGAGCTAAACCCACCTTGTCTGGAATGGTCTAGCAGAATGAATTGGAAAATTACTTTAATCTTCATCTGGTGCCTGTGTGCTAGTTAAAGCCTGTACGATAGAAAATAGTTCCTTCGGTTTGTTGAGTGATTTAGTGAGAAGGGTAGAGTGATATTCTTTTTTTTTCTTCTATTGTTTATGGCCTCTTTGTATGATTTTAGCGTAAGCATATATAATTTATCATCATTTTCCGATCTTGTGCATCTCCATTTGTGTTCTAGTTTCCGCAATTTTAGCTTGAGTACTCTTAGTTCTGTTGTGTAATATAACTTGGAGGTTTTCTGTTTTGAGTTGTTGGGGTAGGGTGGAGCTAGCGTGATATTGGAGATAGTGGAGTTCCAGTTAAGTATGATATCATCCAGGTCATTGAAGGAGCGATCTATGAGGGAGGGAATTATTCAAAAAGGTATTTTTATCAAAGGATTTGAATTTTCTACGGAATGCTGGGTGAGGATTCAGCTGCAGATAGAGAGGGTGTTGCAGGTAACATACACTCTATCAAGAGGTGGTCAGTCCAGGGTAAAGGGAGTGCTCTGGGTCTGGTAGAGCACACATTTTGAGTGAAATTGTTTTGGAGGAAAATGAGATCTAATATATTATCTTTTCAGTGCTTTGGGACCTGAACCACTTGATGAAAGCCTATATCTAACATAGCATTTAGGAAGTGGGAGGCATGTGTGCTATGAAGGGCTGGTAGGTTGAAGTCACCAAGTATGATGTGGGATTTGTTTAGTAACGCGGTGCAGGCTGCTTCTACAATGGATGAGAGGTTGTTAGGGGAGGTTGAGGGAGGATGATTGAAAAATGTTTGTTTTGAATGGTTAGTACATCCATGTCTTTTATTGTTTCACACCTCGCTAACAATTTTGTTGTTTTTCCAACTACAGGGATAGGTTTTCTTTTGAAATTCACTTAGGTGGGTAGCCGGTGACAAAACCCCTTGTGGAGTTTGCATTCTCTTTATCTGCGGGCAGAGGAGAATAATCCTTTCTGCACCTGCAAAATCTGCTTGCATAAAAGATGTCTAACAGCAAGAGCACTGTGAATCCCATGCTTGGTTTGATGCCATTCTGAGACGACCAATTGCTAAGACAGGCAAATTTACTTGGGCAAATGCCTTTGAAAAATACCTTCTTTATGGATTACTGAAGCCGCTGGATAGAGAGCAGGAGATCACGAGTATGAATGAACACGTGTGCTGCTGCTATCGATTATCTGAATCTCAGTCTAGCACAAGGCAAACACAATTAAAAGACTTTCCCGTTATTTCCATCCATGCCTACCGTTGCCCTTAAGAAACCTAGTACTTTCTGTCTGACACTAAGCCCCATCTCAACTGCACTCTCACCAGGATCTGCCCATCTCCCTAGCACAGTCACTTGCCTCATGACCTCAATGTAGCCTTTGGCCGCAGACACATGCAAAGCCCCAGCTCCTGTTTTGGGGTGCCGGACTTCCTCAATCCTGCCAGCATTCAGCCACTGGCGGGCATCCTGTAGCATGGACTCCTCTTCCTCACGCTTGGCCACAGTCACGTCGATACCTGCAACGAGAGAGGAAGGCTCAGCGAGGAGGCAGCTCGCTCTACTAGAAAGGGACAACAATCCCTTTTTATTGGCACACATAGCTAGGGCTTGTTTAGTGAGAACTTGTCCTGCTGTGAGCCAACATGGGGGACAAGGTCTGGATGTATTTGTTACACCAGCAGTCATGTCAGGCTACATATACTTTTGTCATCTGTTTACTTGCACCCTCTCTCTCTCTCTTGCATAGTACCTGTGCATATTTGAGTTTTGGTTGGTGTCAGTATTGCTCGGAATGTGCTGGGGAGATGAGAGACAAGATCTCTTGGCCATCCCCTACCTTGCTTGGCAATCTCCTCCCGCAGCAGGTTCTCCATGCAGTCATCCTCACAGATGTCCAGGGGCACGTCACCATCACAGTTTACAGCTGCAACGTTCGCACCATGCTTCAGAAGGTATCTAGGATGGGCAGAGAAACATTTAGTCTGGCGATTGGTTCTGTGTCGGGAGTCTGAAACATATTCCAGAAGGGCTGGAGGCACAGAAATGCCAGAGACCTAAATGCCCAACAGAACAGGAGCAACAGTCAAAGAAGCCTCAGAGAGAAGTCCTCAAAGACCGCATACAGCTCTTGATGACCGTAAACATTCAGTTCCTAAGTATCATTCAGGGTTCCTAGCAGATACAGAAGGGGGCATGCTCATACAAACCATGGAGAATGAGGGAAAATATCCAATGGATCATACAAAGAAGCAAAAAATATAAGATATGCCATACTGGGTCAGACCAAGGTCCATCAAGCCCAGTATTCTGTTTCCAACAGTGGCCAATCTAGGTCATACGTACCTAGCAGTTTCCCCAAAGACACAGGTTCCACAATGCTTGTACTGGGTCAAGCATTGATATCCTGGGTCCCTTCTTAATAATGGTTTATGGACCTTTCCTCCGGGAACTTGTCCAAACCTTTTTTAAACCCAGCTACACTAACAAAAAGAGTACACTTGGCTCTGAAGGACAATGAATATTTCCTTTAGATGTCCGATACTACTCCCCAAATTCAATTTTCCAGGGTGTGCTGCATTCACCCATAACTCACTCTGCTATTTCCAGGTAGCCACAGGAGGCTGCCACGTGCAGTGGTGTCCAGCCTTCATTGTCCGCTTGGTTCACGTTGGCACTGTGATCCACAAGGAACTCTACCACTTCCAGGTTTTCATCAATGCAGGCCTAAAGAGACGGAAAGACAGGACATCCATGAACCCACAGACAGCATGTGCAGCTCTAGCTAATTGCTATCAGTGTTTCTAACACCCATCAATCAGCCCTCAGATATTCAATATGCACCCAAAGTGACATGGGGAGGGGGGAATATTCAGCAGCAACAGCTAGCCATTCTAATGTGGCTGGCCACCACCACCGAAACTTAAGGTGAAATTAGACCTTATCTGATAAATTTCTTTCCCCTCCAGTCCAGATACATGGGTTATGCCGTATCACCAGCAGATGGAGACCGAGAAACACTGGAGTCGATGTCATCACCCTATAAAGGATCTGTGCACATCTGCTCACTCTAATATTTCTATTAACAAAGGCAACTCCACAAAAGACAAATATTATGCAATTTATGAACCAACATTTAGCAACTATTTACCTTAAGAAAACTCAGGAATCGAGAATCACTGCTCCTAAAAAAACCATTAACAGCATTATTTAGGGGCTGACTCCTTATCAAGACACTAGGGAGCACCACAGAAAGCAATGAACGGACACAACTGCGCACACATATTCCTTACACATCCAGGCTCGCCACAAGAACACAATGGCCTGGTTCTGGACTGAACTCAAGAGACTAGAGGAAAGAAAATTAGCAGGCAAGGTCAATTTCACTTTCCTCATCGTCCCTGCAGTCCGGTCATATGGGATGTACCAGAGCAGTACTCAACTATGGGTGGGATACAAGAGCCCAGCCTCCACCACTCGTGCACTTAACTGCACATTTCCTCATGTCTGAGCATCCAAGCAGAAATGCCGTACAAAGGAATGGAGCAATGATCACACCTCTGTTTTACAGATGTCAACAAGAGAAACAAGACTGTCCTCTGCCCACAACATCGCCTGGGCTTTGGATGAGTGGGCTTGCAGTCCCTCTGTAAGTGACCTACGCTTAAGCAGATAAGCAGCAGCCATAGCCTCCCTTCAGCCAACATGCAATGGATGCATTTGAAGCCACTTCCCCTTTGCGTGGCCCTCCAAAAATAACAAAAGATGATCTGATCTCTGAAACGCCTTTGTCCGCTTCACATATTGCCAAAAGACCCATCAAATATCCAACAGGTACAACTTACGAGACTCTTGAGTCCTTGTCCAACCCAGAAAACACTGGAAGAGTTACTGTTTGGTGAAAGTGAAATACCAAAACCACCTTAGGCAGAAAAGGATAGATCCAGATGAAGAACCACCTGTTCCTTGAAAATCATCAGAAAGGGCTCCCTACATGACAAGGCTTGCAGCTCTGAAATCCTATGCAATGAGCAAATGGCCAAAATAAAGACCATCTTCAATACAAGATCCTTCAAAGAAGTTTGATTGAGAGGCTTGAACAGAACTTCCGTAAGGGATGATAGAACCAAATTCAAGTCCCATGGCAGCACTAGGGGTCGCAACATGGCAGATGAATATGCTTTAAACTTTGCTGTTTTCCGGATCATGCATCATCTTCCTAACTGGAATCAACATTTAAGCTACCATATTGTGGCTCTCTTAAGCGTAAACTGACTAAGCAGTGGATGTCTGTTCTTTTTATATAGTCCTCAAAACAGATTGGTGGGATTGAGGCAGGAAATTTGAATTTGAATTTTTGGAGGGAAAGTCCATTGGAGATAGGCTGGATACCTCTCTTGTCCCATAGATCAGAAGAAAGCAAGCCATAGTATGGTGACTGAAATGTCTGTTCCAGTAAAGCACAGTTACTTACCTGTAACAGGTGATCTCTGGGAACAGCAGGAATAAGTCTTCACATATGGGTACGTCGGTACCGACGGAGCCTGCGCGGGAACACTCCCCAGCTTCCCAAAAAAGGAAAGCTTTTGGGAGCATCACACAGCGCCTGCGCGCTGCCTTCCCGCCTTTCCTAACCGCCTCTCCTCAGTTCGAGTTTTAAAGCTGAGACAAAAAGAGAGAGAGGAAAGGAAAGATAGAGAGAGAGACACACAACTCCTAGGGGAGGTGGGTGGGTTGTGAAGACTTATTCCTGCTGTTCCCAGAGATCACCTGTTACAGTTAAGTAACTGTGCTATCTCCAGGAACAAGCAGGAATGAGTCTTCACATATGGGGACTCCCTAGCTAAGATGCCTGGGAGATCCCCAAGGTTATGAGACCCTTGGAAGGGCTCTACCTCCTCATATGGATCTCAGGCATCCCTCCAGGGAAGGAGGGTAGGAATTGATTAAGAATGGAACAGGTGTTTGAGAACAGCCTGACCAAACAAGGCATCCCGGCGGGAGTCCTTGTCCAAACAGTAATGGGCTGTGAAGGTATGAACCGAGGCCCAGGTGGCCGCTCGACAAATCTGATCAATGGACACAGAATTTAGATGAGCCATAGAGGCTGCCATGGCCCTCACATTATGTGCTGTGACATGGCTTTCCAGAGAAAGGTTCTTACTCTGGTAGGCAAAAGAAATACACTGAGCAATCCAATTGGACAGTGTTCTTTTAGAGACTGGAAGTCCCAGATGAGAGGGATCAAAAGCAACAAAGAGTTGAGAAGACTTTCTATGTTGCTGTGTCCTTTGCAAGTAAAAGGCAAGAGCTCTCTTACAATCCAGAGTATGAAGGTTCCTCTCTGCACTTGATGCATGAGGAGCTGGAAAAAAAACAGGTAAATACACCTCTTGATTAAGATGAAAAGGTGAGACCACTTTAGGCATAAAGTGTGGATTGGTCCTAAGGACTACCTTATCATGATGGAACCTTGTATAAGGTGGATTAGCCACTAAGGCCTGCAGTTCACTGATGCGGCGAGCTGAGGTGACTGCAATAAGGAAAATAACCTTCCAGGAAAGAAATTTCAAGGAGGTTGTGGCTAAGGGTTCAAAAGGTGGCTTCATGAGCTGACCAAGAACCAAATTTAAATCCCATGCCACCGGAGGAGGCCTAATGGGAGGTTTAGTTAAAGTGAGGCCTCTCATGAATCTTGCAATAAGAGGATGAGAGGAAATAGGTTGTCCATTGATAGGCCTAAGAGATGCTGCAATAGCACTCAAATGGACCCTTACCAAATTTGTCTTAAGGCCTGCATTGGAAAGATGCAGGAGATATTCCAATAGAGAATTCAAAAGGTAGTGCTAGAGGGTCAAGACCCTTTTCAGCACACCAAATGGAAAACCTTTTCCATTTAAAAGCATAGGAACGTCTAGTAGAAGGTTTTCTGGAAGCATGGAGGATATCCTTCACCTGCTGAGACAGATTCCAGCCCTGAAGGTCTAGGCCTTCAGTAACCAAGCCCTGAGGTGAAGGGACTTGGGGTTTGGGTGCCACAAAGTCCCCTCCTCCTGGGACAGAAGGTCTGGAGCAGCTCCCAAGTCCAGAGAGGGGGCTTGGGAGAGATGCAGAAGTAGAGGGTACCACACTTGGCGTGGCCAGCGTGGAGCTATGAGGATCATAGATCCTTGATCCCTCTGGAGTTTGAACAGAGTCTTGGGAATCAAGGGAATGGGTGGAAAGGCAAACAGGAAGCCTTGACCCCAATGAAGGAGGAAGGCATCCTTGGCCTGAACTCCCTGACACGGAATTCTGTAACAGAACCGGGGAAGTTTGGCATTCCACGGACTTGCAAAGAGGTCTATGTCCGGGGTTCCCCATTCTTGGAAGATTCTGAGTACCTGACACATGTGCAGGGACCATTCGTGTGGAAGCAGAACTCGACTGAGTCTGTCTGCCCAAGAGTTTTGGATTCCTGGGAGGTATACTGCCAGGAGATGGATTTGATGCTCTCTGGCGAAGGCCCACAATCTTAAAGCTTCGTTGCAAAGCGACAGAGAGCCAGTTTCTCCTTGCTTGTTTATGTAAAACATGGCTACTTGATTGTCCGTATGAATGAGGACTGTCTTGTAGCTGAGGAGGGTATGAAAGACCTTAAGAGCTAGAAAAACTGCTCGAAGCTCCAAGTGGTTGATATGAAGAGAGGTCTCCTGTGGTGACCAAGTGCCTTGAGTGGAGAGGTCTTGTAGATGAGTTCCCCAACCTGTTTGGGAGGCATCTGTTGTGAGGGTTGCTTGGGGCAACAACTGTTGGAAGGGGGACCCCAGCAACAGATTTTGAGTGGACATCCACCACTGGAGAGACCAAAAGAGACGTTTGGAGGTTGCTATTTGGTCTGAGAGAGCTCCTGATGCTTGAGTCCACTGGGCGAGCATAGGGTACCACATGTACTGTGGAAGCCATGTGGCCTAGCAGTTGTAGCATCTCCCGGGCAGTTAAGTGGCTCTTTGACTGAATCTGGGAGGCTAACTGCACTAGACATTGGCAACGGGCCTGAGGAAGGTAGGCCCTTGCAGTGGTAGTGTCCAACCAGGCCCCTATGAATTCTAGGGACTGAGTAGGGGTGAGCTGAGACTTTGGGAGGTTTACCACAAGTCCCAGATACTGCAGAATGCGTCTTGTGCGGTCCAGGGAAATCTGGGCCTCTGACTGAGATGGAGCTCGGATGAGCCAGTCGTCCAGGTATGGGAATACAAAGATTCCCAGAGAGTGTGAAGAAATGCAGCTACTGTTGCCATACATTTGGTGAACACTCTTGGAGCAGAGGCCAGGCCAAAAGGAAGCACCCTGTATTGATAATGTTTTCCTTGGAAAAGAAAACGGAGGAATCTTCTGTGAGATGGATGGATGAGGACATGTGTGTACGCATCCTTGAGATCTAGAGAACAAAGCCAATCCTGACTTTGAAGGTATGGAAGGAGAGTGCCCAGAGAAAGCATCTTGAACTTCTCCTTGCATAGAAATTTGTTCAATTCCCTGAGATCTAATATGGGTCTGTATCTCCCTGTCTTCTTTGGAATGAGAAAATAGGGGGAGTAAAACCCTGACCCTTGTTGAAGAAGAGGAACTTCTTCTATTGCCCCTTGGGCAAGAAGGGTAGCCACCTCCTGACCTAGAAGGTAGAGAAGAGATGTGGGAGAATTGAAGTGTCTCACCATGGTGTGGGGAGGAAGGTCTAAGAAATGAAGTTTGTAGCCCTCTCTTATGATGGAGAGGGTCCACTGCTCTGATGTAATTTTCTCCCATCTGGGAAAAATGAGCTAACCTTCCTGGGATGGTAAGAGGCTCGGGCTGTTTTAGAGCCAGAAAGGCTAAGTTCTCTAGCATCAAGTCAAAAACCCTGAGGGGGTTGGGGCTGCTGAGTTGCAGCAGCCCCTGTAGACGTAGGCCTGGCCTGCTTAGGTTGCTGACGCTTAGTGACAAAGTGACCTGTAGAAGATTGCTGGCCAGAAGCAGAAAGAAATCTGCCCTTTTTGAAAAAAGACTTCTTGAAGGGTTTTTTTTTGGCAGGAATGGAGGTTGACTTTGAAAGTCTATCCAGAGCAGAATTTTCTGCATCCATTTGAGTGGCTTTTATTTGCCATTCTTTGCCAAATAGGTTTTCACCTGTACAGGGAAGATTTCCTAAGCCATCTTGAACCCAGGGTTCTAAATCAGAAGCTTGGAGCCAAGCAATTCTGCGAGCAGCTATGGCAATGCCTGAAGCTCTGCTGGCACCTTCAAAGGAGTCAAAGGCTGCCCTGTTGGAAAACTTTGAAATGTCTTGAGTATGCTTAAGCCAAATGAGGAATTCTTCCCTTTTATCCTCTGGAAGAAAAGGGAGGAAAGTGTGCAGCTTATCTGCAACTTCTTTCAGAAATATACCCATGTAAAGACTATAGGAGTTGATTCTGGCAATAAGCATACTGGCTTGGAAGATTTTCCTATCAAAAGCATCCAAGGTCCTACATTCTCTTCCTGGAGGAGCAGAAGAGTGTCTCTTTGTACTCTTTATCCTCTTCATAGCTGACTGCACCACAATGGAATGGTGAGGAAGCTGTGTTTTATGAAATCCAGGACAAGGAGGGACACGATACATAGTGTCCAATCTGCGAGAATGAGGAGATATGGTGAGAGGAGTCTCCCATAAGTCAATCATGTGTTCATAAAGAATCTCATAAATTGGTAAGGTGACTGCCTCTTTAGGAGCCTTAGAATAACCCAAAATATCTATTTTTTTTTGCTCTAGGCTCTGATTCAGAGGTTACTGAAATAGAAAGTCCTTTAGCTACTTCTCTTATGAAGTCTTGAAAGGACAAATCCTCTGGAGGAGACATTCTTCTTTTTGGAGAAGGCGGCTCTTCAGGAAGGGCAATGGATACTTCAGCAGACTCCTCTGATGTATCAGAATCACCAGAGGAATCAAAGTACTGTCTGTCAGGGTGCTCTTCTAACGCTCGGTAAGCGTATCGAGCGGTATCGACATCGGGCGTCATCGGTACCGGTTCGGTACCGATGAGCAGCCCTGGATAGGGAAACGCTGCAGTCGGTAACCTGGTCGATGTCGATGCAGTCGGTACCGGTACCGGTGCTGGTACCAGAGTCGATACCGACAACGGAGTTTGTTGTGGTATCAACGGCATCGCAGCTTGAATGAAGGCATTGATAGCCTGGAATTCGGTACCGGAAGGTTGTGCCGGTACCCCAGAGCATTCTAACAGGTGATCGGTCGAGGCCGTGCCGATTAAAAAAGCAAATAGTAGGAAATAGTATAACAGGGACATTGCCAGGATATGATTACTAGCCAACAGGGAGCAACTTATGTATAAGGGTGCAATTTGAATTGTTTCAAATTAGTTTGAAGAGAAGAAATACATTCCCACTGCAGTAAAATAAGACGCACCTCTGATCAATTGTCAGTACTCACATGACATGAATTAACCAATGGATGCTGGCTCTAATGTTTAAAATGGCCACATTCACTCGCTGTTCCATTTTCACAATTTTGAAGACAAGGCAGCTGCCTGAGACAGTCAGAAAAGTCATTAATCAAGCTTCAAAGGCATACAAGGCCATCTCCAAATACCTTGGGATTCCTGTGTCTATAGTTTTCAATGTTAGTAAGATGAGGTTTTCTGCTCATAAAACTTTCAAGAACCTACCAGGGCATGGTGGGAAGAGGAAAATTAATCCAAGTAGTTTTTGCAGCTTAGTGTGAACTGTTGAAAAAAACACCATGTACAACATCCAAAGAGCTTAAGGCTCACCTGGAATCTGGGGGGGGTGGTGGTTTCAACCTGCACCATATGCCATGCACTAAACAAGAGGTAATTAGACCTTACCTGCTAATTATTGTTCCTGAAGGAACGACAGTCCAGTCCCTTACTTCAGGGTTACGCAACCCTTCCAGCAGCTTGGAGGCTGAGCCCAACCTTTTTGGGGTGGAGCGGTATATACCACTGGTGCCACCCACCAACTCCAGTAAACGACTGTCAAAGCAGATATAACCAACCTAGATAACTCAGAAAACATAAGTAAACAAACTCAAATCTAAGTAATTTTTTTTTTTTTTTTTTTTTAACCAGGAGAAGTTAGTAGGAGAGGAGGTCCAGGGAGAAGGTAGGAGAACTGCCATGGTGCGTGCCTTTTCTCCAGCCTGACCCACCAACACACCTGAAACCGCCCTCAGGCCGCAGACCCCTAACAAAGAGAACGGCCGGAATGGCTACAGAACTAGGGAGGGTAGTAGGGACTGGACTGTCGTTCCTTCAGGAACAATAATTAGCAGGTAAGGTCTAATTACCTCTTCCTTATCGTCACTCCAGTCCAGTCCCTTACTTCAGGGAAGTACCAGAGCAGTACCAGCCCGGGCGGGATCCGCCATTCCGGAACGTAGCACTGCCTGTGCAAACCTAGAGTCCGACGAGCTCTGCACATCCAGCCTGTAGTGCTTGGTGAAGGAGTGCAGAGAGGACCAAGTCGCTGCCCTACAGATATCCAGAGGAGGTACTAGACTGAACTCCGCCCAAGAGGTAGCCTGTGCTCGAGTTGAGTGAGCGCGCAAGCCCCCTGGGACCTGTTTCCCCTTGAGGATATAGGCGGAAGCGATCGCCTCCCTGATCCATCTGGAAATTGAGGCCTTGGCTGCCGCCTCACCCTTGTGGGGCCCTCCGAACTGTACAAAGAGTCGTTCAGATTTCCGAAAGGGAGCCGTGCGGGAGAGGTAGCGCTTCAAGGCTCTGGGGACGTCTAGCAGATGGAGCTTACTGTCTCCCCCTACTGCCCCCTCCGGTCGGAGAATCGGGAGAGAGATGGACTGGTTGACGTGGAAGGGGGAGATCACCTTAGGCAAAAAGGAAGGAACCGTCCTAAGTACTACCTTATCCCTGAGGAAGGACAGAAAGGGAGGCCGAGAAGACAGGGCTTGTAGTTCGGAGACTCGTCTGGCTGAGCAAATGGCCACCAGGAACACCGTCTTCAGCGTCAGATCCTTCAAGGAGGCCTTCTTCAAAGGCTCAAACGGACCCGTGGCTAGGGAATTCAGAACTAGGTTAAGGTCCCAAGGGGGTATGACCGATCTTCGTTGTGGTCGAAGCCGCTTGACCGCTTTCAAGAACCTTGCAACGTCCGCGTTTGTTCCCAAGGCTTTTCCGCCCACCTTGCCCCTATAGCACGCGATGGCCGCCAGTTGTACTCTCAGGGAGCTGTGAGCTAAACCCTTGTCGAGGCCCGCTTGCAAGAACTCCAGCACCTCCGGGACCGAGGCCGACAGGGGATTCTTCCGGCGTTCTGTACACCATGCTTCAAAGATACGCCAGACTCTTACGTAGGAAAGACAGGTGGAGCGCTTCCTCGCACTCAACATGGTCGCGATTACTGCCAGTGAGTAGCCGCGCTTCAAGAGCCGCGCCCTTTCAATAGCCATGCCGTAAGCGAGAATCGATCCACGTGTGGCATCTGAACCGGTCCTTGCTTGAGTAGGTCCTTCCTGACCGGAAGGTGCCATGGTCGGTCGGCGATCATCCTTACCAGATCCGCATACCAAGGATGGCGAGGCCAATCCGGGGCAATAAGGACTACTAGACCCCGGTGAGCTTCCACCCGCTGGAGGACCTTCCCGATTAGAGCCCAAGGGGGAAGACATAAAGGAGCCCTTCCGTGGGCCACCTTTGAGACAGGGCGTCCAGGCCCTCGGACATCCTTTCCTTTCTCCTGCTGAAGAATCGGCTTGCTTTGGCGGATGTGAACCGTGCCATGAGGTCCATTACTGGGGGACCCCACCGGGCCACTATCTGGTCGAAGATCTCTTGATGCAGTTCCCACTCGCCGTGATCTATCTTGTACCTGCTGAGGTAATCGGCCATGATGTTGTCCGTACCTGCCACGTGCTGTGCTGAGAGCGCCTCCAGGTGGACTTCCGCCCACTTGAACAGGGAGTCCGCCTCCTTTTCCAATGCCGGACTGCTGGTGCCCCCCTGGTGATTGATGTACGCCACGGCGGTGACATTGTCGGAGACGACGCGAATCGCTTTCCCTCGCACTGAAGGCTGAAGAGCCCTGAGCGCCCGCGAGACCGCTCTCAATTCCAGGCGGTTGATAGGCCAAAGGGATTCTACTGCCGACCATTGTCCCTGGACAAACTGGTCCTCGAAATGAGCCCCCCAGCCTGCCAGGCTGGCATCTGTCGTCAAGAGTACCCACTGAGGAGGCTCTAGGGGCATTCCGCGACTCAAGTTCCTTGGGCACCTCCACCAGAGAAGAGAGTGTCTGGTCCGAGGAGCACAGGGGAGCAGTCGAGACAAGGGGTGCTGTTGCGGAGACCACCGCCGCAATAGAGACCGCTGTAAGGGGCGCATGTGAGCTCTGGCCCACGGAACGACTTCTATTGCCGCCGCCATGGTACCCAACAATTGCAGGTAATGCCTCACTGAAGGAAGCCGTCTGACCATGAACTGTGAGACTAGAGTTCTCAGGTCCTTTAGCCTTGAGCTGGACAGAAAGACCCTGCCCTTGCCTGTGTGGAAACTTGCTCCGAGATATTCGAGCTCCTGTGATGGAACCAAACTGCTCTTTGCTCGATTGATGACCCATCCTAGTTCTTCCAGAACTTGAACCACTTCGGCTGTTGCTTGGCGACTTTCCTCCTCTGACTTTGCCCGGATCAGCCAGTCGTCCAGATAGGGGTGCACTAAGATTCCCTTCTTTCGTAGGGCGGCCGCTACTACCACCATCACCTTGGTAAAGGTTCTGGGCGCTGTTGCTAGCCCGAAGGGTAGCGCCTGAAATTGAAAATGACCTCGAGGTACCGCGAATCTGAGGAACTGCTGATGGGCCCTTCTGACCGGGATATGTAAGTACGCTTCTGTCAGATCCAGCGATGTTAGGAACTCTCCGGCCCTCACGGCCGCTATCACTGACCTTAGGGTCTCCATCCGGAAGTGAGGTATCTTGAGGCAGCGGTTGACCTGTTTTAGGTCGAGGATCGGGCGAAAGGATCCCTCCTTTTTTGGGACGACGAAGTAAATCGAGTACCGACCCGTACCGCATTGGTCTGGGGGCACCGGGACTACGGCCCCGAGAGCTATGAGGCGGGAAAGTGTCGACTCCACGGCTTCTCTTTTTGCTGCGGAGCCGCAGGGAGACTGAACAAAAGCTGGGAGTATTTGCTTTGCAAATTCGAGAGAGTATCCTTCTCGAATCACTTCCAGCACCCATTGATCGGACGTGACTCGGGACCAGGCGGGAAGAAACTGCCTCAGGCGACCGCCTACTGGCAATCCGTCCTCCCGGACCCCCTGTATCTCATTGTTGCTTTCTGGGACCCGAGGAGAAGGTGGAGGAAGAGGATGAGAAACCTCTGCCCCGAAACCCTCTGGCACCTTGACCCCTAGCGTTAAAACGACCCCTGAGGAAAGGGTTAGGTCTGTTCGAGCGGAACCTCCGGGGTTCTCTGGATTGGTTCCGAGAAGGGGCAGAAGATCGCGTTTGCTTGATCCTGTCCTCCGGAAGTCTGCTGCCCTTGGACTCGCCCAGGTCCTTTACCAACTTGTCCAAGTCTTCTCCGAAGACAAGTTTCCCTTTAAAGGGGAGGCAACTCAGGCGAGCTTTGGAGGAGGCATCCGCGGCCCAATTCCGGAGCCACAAGTAGCGTCTGGCTGCCACCACCGAGGCCATGTTCTTTGCTAAGCTCCGGATGAGGTCATACTGGCTATCTGCCAAGAAGGCCGTACCTGATTCCAACCTTGCCGAGGTGGCTAGGACCCCATCGGAGGAACCCTCCTCCGCCTGGAGTTGCTGAGACCACCTCAAACATGCTCGTGCCACCCATGCTCCCGAAACTGAGGCTTGTAAGGCAAGAGCGCTCACGTCGAAGGCTTGCTTAAGGAGCGTGTCCAATCTTCTGTCCTGGGCATCCTTCAGCGCCGCGCTGCCCTCCACTGGGATGGTGGTTTTCTTCGTTACTGCCGAGACCGCCGCATCCACTCTGGGGGACTTCAGAAGTTCTTTGTCTGCCTCAGGGAGAGGGTAGAGCCGAGACATGGCCCTGACTCCTCTCAACGCTGACTCTGGTTGATCCCACTCCTCCTGAATCATTTGACGTACCACTCTGTGGACAGGGAAGACCTTCTGGGACCTTCTGACGGCCTGAATCAAGGGATCCTCCAAGGCTTCCTCCTCTGCGGGAGTATCCGAGGCTACGTTGAGAGCTTTCAGGGAGTCATTAATTAAAGCGGGCAACTCCTCCCGCCTGAATACTCTGATTATGCGAGAGTGGTCCTCCTCCGGGATCTCCCCTTCCTCCAGCTCCTCCTCTTCCTCCTCCTCCTTTTCCGAGGGCTCTTCCTCTGGCAAGTCCTGGGAAAGTGGAGTGAGGGGCTCTTCAACTGCCAGCCTGGGACGCTTCGAGGAAATCCCCGAGTCCTGGGAGTTAGATCTCATGGGTCTGACCAGTTTGCCTTCAGACGACGGACCCGCTTCCCCTGGGCCAAGACCCCTCTTACGCAGGCAATAGGCCTGGTGCAGCAGGAGAATGAAATCAGGGGAGAAGAAGTCCCCTGCTCCCCCTTCTCCTGCCGGCAGGGAGGAGGAAGGAGCTGGGGGAAGGAGGGTCTCTGAGTGCGAGGGAGGGGACAGCTGAGGCGCTGCTTCTCCCTCTAAGGGATCAGAAGACCCCTGCGAGGCCTGGGACATGGCCAGGCTGATTTCCTGTTCCACAGAGGAAGCGACAGCGGCGCAGCCCCTGCAGACCCCTGCCTCAGATGCAGTGCCCCTTCTAGTGCCACAAGAGGGACACCTCGGTTTGCCCGTCATGTTCTTGGGAGAGATCTCCTAGTTGCCTCCCCCAACAAAAAGATACTTTTCCCCCTCAGACTAAACAAAATCAATAAACCAGATTAATCCAATTAAATTACATTAAAATAAATTAAAATAAATTAACTAAACTAAATTAGGCTAATAACCGGCCCCCCCCCTTACAATATTAGACCCAGCAAGTTCTCCGGGGCTGGGGGGGCTATGTTGCAATATTTCCCCCTCAATATCTCATTAAACGCCAAGAAAAGCTGTAGCAGGAAAACTTCTGTAAATTTGCTAACAGCTTAAGCTGTATACTTGCGGTTCAGGAGCTCTTCAGTTCCAGGCCCGAGACCGCCGTTCTCCTTAGGGGCTCAACACGTGCTAGGCCGCAGCCACGTGGAGCCCTAGATGAATCGCCTGCAAACGCTGGCCTCTGCTGTCCCCCGCGCTCCGGCGGTAAGGGGGAGAGGAAACTGAAGCCCGAACAATTTCGGAGCTCACGCTGCCCGCCGCGCTTCTCTTCCGCCGCTGAAACAGCGCGTCGCCGTAAGAAGAGAAGGGGGGCTGAAGAGGATTTGGCTCTCCCCACGTGTACGGCGCGTCCTCCAGCGCTCAGCCGCCAGCTGGGCTTCGGCACGAGGACGGGCCGGATCTGAGGCAGGCAGACCGGAGAATAGGCAGCACGGGCAGTGAGAGGAGCTCTGGACTTTCCTCCTCGCTGCTGCCCGATCCGCAGAGAATCAGTTTCAGTACGCTGCGGGGAGGAAGGGAGGGAGGGAGGGAGGGAGGGGGGGGGGGAAAGGAGTACTCCGGAGAGAATCAAATAGGATACCAAGGATCCTGTAAATCAAATGAATTAAATAAATCAAATCCAACTAAATTAAATAAATTAAATTCAATAAATTAAATAAAAAGGAATTTAAGAGGAAAGAAAGACTCCAGTAAGCCCTAGGCTTACGGGACCCTCCAGCTGCTTGGAGGCTGAGTATACTGGAGTTGGTGGGTGGCACCAGTGGTATATATACCGCTCCACCCCAAAAAGGTTGGGCTCAGCCTCCAAGCTGCTGGAAGGGTTGCGTAACCCTGAAGTAAGGGACTGGACTGGAGTGACGATAAGGAAAGAAAGACTTCATGGGCGAAGGAAAAAGAGGACCCCACTGCTCAAAGACAGATATAAAAAGTCACACCTGATCTTTGCCCAAACCTTCCTCGAGAAATCATAATCCTTCTGGGAAACTGTTACGTGGACAGATGAAACCAAACTTGAGCTCTTTGGCAACGCAGACCAGTGATACATTTACAGTTGAAGAAATGAAGCTTATAAGGAAAAAAAACCCTTCTTACAGTTCAATATGGTGGAGATTCCATAATGTTGTGGGGCTGTTTTTGCTGCCTCAGGAACTGGAGGCCTGGAATGTATTAAAGGAATAATGAAGTCAAAGGACTACCAAGGTATTTTGGAGAGAAATGTGCTACCTAGTGTCAGAAAGCTAACATATATCCAAAAGTACAAAAGAATAGTTAAAAGGAACAAATGGACTGTTGTAAACTGGTCAGCCATAAGTCCTGATCTTAATCCAATTGAGAACCTCTGGAAAGAGCTGAAATCTGCCATTGGTAAAAGGAATCCTGGAAACATTCATGATCTGGAACAAATTGCAGATGAAGAGTGGGAGAAACTACCAGCAGACAGATGTACGAAACTTATAAATGGCTACAAGAAACGTTTGGAGACAGTCATCACTGCCAAGGGTTGTGCAACCAAATATTATTGAAGGGTGCTATTAATCCTATCCAGGTCATATTTTGTTTTTATCTCAGAAATTACTATGTCTAAGTTGCATAGACATCTTTTTTTTTTATTGTACGCCTTTGAACATACTATTAAAATATTATGACGACATACAGTTGGAATATTTGCAATTATCTCCAAGATATTTTACACAACATAACCTAGAAGGCAAGGGTGGCAATAATGCTGACCACAACTGTAGGATACTGTCACTTGGCCACTGCTGAGCCAGAGCATCCAAGCCTTCTGATATCATTTCTCACCGGCGACTGAAGAAGTAATTGGGTCTTACCTGCTAATTCGTGTTCCTGGAGAATCTACAGTCCAGTCCCTGCATCCTGGGTTGTGCCTCTCTACCTGCAGCTTGGAGACTGAGCCAGCCAATCTTCTGACGTCACCAGGACCCATATAACCCACTGGCACACCCACCAGCTTCAGTATCCTGTTGACAAAGTAAATTAACCAGAGAGACCACTAAGAACTACACCTTAACTAACTAACCAAACTCAACCCCGTCCCCCCGCCCAGACTGGGGAGGAATCGGGTTCCCTCTCCCCCAGGCAGAGGAAGGAGGAGGAAACAGAGGAGGCGTCCAGAACCGAGCCCCCCCCAAATTATAAAGGACAGCACAGCGCTCAACAGGGCTCCACCGCAGTCCCAACCGCCCCGGCACCAAAACCGCAGGGCAACGCGAACAACCGCCACTCCGGAGCCCTCTATCCCGAGGCGCTTCGATCCAGCACAAAAAAACGGGTGGGACCAGGGACTGGACTGTAGATTCTCCAGGAACACTAATTAGCAGGTAAGACCTAATTACTTCTTCCTGATCGCCTCTACAGTCCAGTCCCTGCATCCTGGGATGTACCAGAGCAGTTCAAAAACGGGACGGGCCCGCCAAGCCAGATCGAAGCACCTCTCTACCAAAACAGGCATCCGCAGCGGCCTGCACATCCAGCCGGTAGTGCTTGGCAAAGGAATGCAACGACGACCAAGTCGCTGCTTTGCAGATATCCAAAGGGGGAACCAAACTGAACTCGGCCCAGGCTGCCGCCTAAGCCCTCGTCGAATGCGCTCGCAGACCCACCGGGACCTGTCTGCCCTTCACCAGATAAGCTGACGCAACGGCCTGTCTAATCCATCGAGAAATCGTGGCCTTGGCCGCCGCTTCCCCCTTACGTGGCCCCCCAAACACCACAAATAAGCGTTCCGACTTACGAAAAGCCTCCGAGCGTTTCAAGTACCTCCTCAGAATCCTCCGGACATCCAGGAGCCGCAAACGAGCATCCCCCTCCTCCTGCCCTTCGGCAGCAAAGGAAGGGAGAGACACCGACTGATTAACATGAAAAGGCGAGACTACCTTAGGCAAAAAGGAAGGAACCGTGCGCAACACCACCTTCTCCTGAAAAAAGGTAAGGAAGGGCGGCTGACAGGACAACGCCTGCAACTCCGACACTCGCCTAGCAGAGCAAATGGCCACCAGAAATACAGCCTTAAGCGTCAAATCCTTCAGGGAAGCCCTACCAATCGGCTCAAAAGGCGCCCCAGTTAGAGCATCCAACACCAAATTCAGATTCCAAGGCGGCACCCACCACCCTCCGGTGCGGCCGTAATCTCCGAACCGCCCGAAGAAAGCGTACCACGTCGGGGTGGTGCCCCAGGGCCTGACCTTTCACCTTACCCCGGTAACAAGCGATGGCCGCCAGCTGGACCCGCAAGGAACTGGCCGCCAGCCCCTTCTCGAGCCCCGCTTGCAAAAAATCTAACACCTCAGCCACAGAAACCGCCAAGGGACGCGTGCCTCGCTCCTCGCACCAGTTCTCAAAGATACGCCACACACGCACATACGCTAAGCAAGTAGACCACTTGCGGACCTTTAAGAGTGTCGAAATCACGGCTCCCGAGTATCCTCTCTTCCTCAGCCTCGCCCTTTCAATAGCCAGGCCGTAAGCGAGAACCGACCCACCTGCGGCATTCTGAGCGGGCCTTGCCTGAGAAGATCTTCCCGGACCGGGAGCCGCCAGGGGCGGTCCACCAGCAACCGAACCAGATCGGCATACCAAGGCCACCTTGGCCAGTCTGGAGCTATCAAAATTACCAGTCCACTGTGCGCCTCTATCCTGTGCAGAACCCGACCTATGAGCGCCCAGGGAGGAAACACATACAGCAGCCCCTCTGCGGGCCACCTCTGAACCAGAGCGTCGAGCCCTTCCGACATCCTCTCCTTTCTTCTGCTGAAGAATCTGCTCGTCTTGGCCGACGACCACCGCGCCATCAAATCCATCACCGGCGGACCCCAGCGGCGCACTAGTTGGTCGAAGACATCCTGGCAGAGCTCCCACTCGTCATGATCCACCCTGTATCTGCTGAGATAGTCTGCCGTCACATTTTCTACCCCGGCGACATGCTGAGCTGACAGGGCTAGCACATGCTCCTCGGCCCAAGCGAACAGATCGGCCGCCTCCTCTTCCAAGAGTCTGCTGCCCGTGCCGCCCTGCCGATTGATGTAGGCCACCGTCGTCACATTGTCCGAGAGAACCCGGACGGCCTTCCCCCGTACCAATGAATGAAACTCTCTGAGGGCCAGCGTCGCCGCCCTTAACTCCAACTTGTTGATGGGCCACCGAGCCTCCTGCACACTCCAAGCCCCTTGGGCAAAATGGCCTTCGCAGTGAGCCCCCCAGCCAGACAGACTCGCATCTGTTGTCACCTGAATCCAACACGGAGACTCTAGGGGCATACCCTTCTCCAGGTTCCCCGGAGAGAGCCACCACTGCAGGGATTCCCTGACCTCCGCTGTACAGGGAAGAACCGTCAGCAAGGACTGCGTCTGGTGGGACCAGCACCGCAGCAGCGCCTGCTGCAGCGGCCGCATATGAGCCCGGGCCCAAGGGACCAGGTCCAAAGTCGCAGCCATGGTCCCCAGAACCTGCAAATAGTGCCAAGCTGAGGGTGCCTCCTGAGCTAGAAACTCTCGCAGCAGCCACCGAAGGCTCTCCATCCTGTGAATGGGCAGAAACACCTCGCCCACGCCGGTGTCGAATTTCGCTCCTAAGTATTCTAGTTCCTGGGAGGGAGTCAACTTGCTCTTCGCCTCGTTGATTACCCATCCTAAACTCTGAAGGAAGGCCACTACTCTGGCCGTCGCCCGCACACTTTCCTCCGCGGACTTGGCACTGATCAACCAATCGTCCAGATAAGGATGTACCAGGACGCCCTCTTTGCGCAGGGCCGCTGCCACTACAGCCATCACCTTGGTGAAAGTGCGGGGAGCCGTCGCCAGGCCGAACGGCAACGCCTGAAACTGAAAATGGCCCTCTGGTACTGCAAACCGCAGAAACTGCTGATGGGCGGCGCAGATGGGAATGTGTAAGTACGCCTCAGTGAGATCGAGCGAGATAAGAAACTCGCCTAGCCTCACCGCTACTATCACAGACCGCAGAGTCTCTATCCGAAAGTGCAGTACCCGGAGACACCGATTGACGTGCTTGAGATCCAAAATTGGACGCCAGGAGCCCTCCTTCTTGGGGACGACAAAATAAATTGAGTACCGACCGCAGCCGTGCTGGTCTTCCGGCACCGGCAGGACGGCCCCCAGCACCACCAATCTCGACAGCGTTTGCGCTACCGCCACGCGCTTGGACACGGTCCGGCAGGGAGACTGAATGAACGAAGGAAGAAGACGTAATTAGATCTTACCTGCTAATTATTGTTCCTGAAGGAACGACAGTCCAGTCCCTTTACTTCTGGGTTACGCAACCCTTCCAGCAGCTTGGAGGCTGAGCCCAACCTTTTTGGAGGTGGAGCGGTATAAATACCACTGGGACCACCCACCAACTCCAGTATTCGAATGACAAAGCAAACTATAGCAATCTCTATGACCAAACAGCAAACTAAAAACCTAACTCCCCTAGGGGATGATTAACGAACCGCCCAGCAAAGGGCCCCATTTGTTTTTTTTTTGGTTTTTTTTTTAGGAAATGGGAAATAGGAACCAGAAGGAACAAGGAGGAGGAAGGGCAACGGAGGGAGGCGGTATGCCCGAGACTGCTAGGCAACTTTCTTCTGCTCTCCTTCACCCAGACCTGGATCTCCGGCTCGGTCTGCCGCTCGGCCCTCGTCTGATAGGTCTTCAAGTCCGGCCGAGCCGGGTGGGATCAGGGACTGGACTGTCGTTCCTTCAGGAACAATAATTAGCAGGTAAGATCTAATTACTTCTTCCTTATCGTCACTCCAGTCCAGTCCCTTTACTTCTGGGATGTATCAGAACTAGTTCAACTCTGGGAGGGATCCGGCAAACCGGACTGAAGAACCGCCAGACCAAACCACGCGTCCGCTGAGCTCTGTACGTCCAGCCTATAGTGTTTTGTGAAGGTATGCAGCGAGGACCAAGTCGCCGCTCTACAAATATCCAAAGGGGGGACTAGACTGAACTCTGCCCACGAGGTGGCCTGAGCCCGGGTAGAGTGCGCCCGTAGTCCCACTGGGACCTGCTTCCCTTTTATGATGTAGGCGGAGGCAATCGCTTCTCTGATCCACCTGGAGATGGAGGCCTTGGCTGCCGCCTCCCCTTTGTGCGGGCCTCCAAACTGGCCGAACAGTCATTCGGATTTCCGGAAAGGAGCTGTGCGGGAGAGGCATCGCTTCAAAATCCTCTGGACGTCTAGCAATCGTAGCTTACTATCTCTACCTTCAGGGTCTTCGGCCGGGCAGGCCGGGAGGGTAACAGTCTGGTTCAAATGAAATGGAGAGATGACCTTGGGCAGGAAGGAAGGTACTCTCCGTAGGACCACCTTGTCCCTGAGAAAGGATAGGAAAGGAGGTTGGGAGGACAGCGCTTGCAATTCGGAGAGAAAGACTGTCTTGAGGGTTAAGTCCTTCAGGGAGGCCTTCTTTGCCGGTTCAAAGGGTTCCCCGACCATTGCATTTAGTACAAGATTGAGATCCCAAGGGGGGATCACCGACCGCCGTTGCGGACGCAGGCGTCTGACTGCCCTCAGGAATCTGGAGATGTCTGCGTGGGCCCCTAGGGGCTTGCCGCGGACCTTACCTCTATAGCAAGCGATGGCGGCTAGTTGGACTCGTAAGGAGCTGTGCGCCAGGCCCTTGTCAAAACCGGCTTGCAAGAATTCCAGGACCTCAGGGACTGAGGCCGAAAGGGGTTTCCTTCGGTGTTCCGCACACCACGCTTCAAAGATGCGCCAGACCCTTACATAGGACAAACAGGTCGAGCGTTTCTTCGCATTCAACAGCGTTGAGATTACCGCTCCCGAATAACCTCGCTTCAAGAGACGCGCCCTTTCAATAGCCAGGCCGTAAGCGAGAATCGATCCACGTGAGGCATCAGCACCGGACCTTGCCCGAGCAGGCCCCTTTTGCAGGGGAGTCGCCAAGGCTGGTCGGCTAGCAACCTCACCAGATCCGCATACCAAGGGCGACGCGGCCAATCCGGGGCGATGAGGATCACAAGTCCCTGGTGAGACTCCACCCGCTGGAGAACCTTTCCGATGAGGACCCAAGGGGGGAACACGTAGAGGAGGCCCTCCGCCGGCCACTTTTGAGACAAGGCATCCAGGCCTTCGGACATTCTTTCCTTCCGCCGACTGAAGAACCGGTCCACCTTGGCTGACGAGAAACTTGCCATGAGATCCATGACTGGGAGTCCCCAGCGGGTCACTATCTGGTCGAAGGTCTCCTTCTCCAGCTCCCACTCTCCGTGGTCTATCCTGTGCCTGCTGAGGTAATCGGCCGTGAGATTGTCCGTGCCTGCCACGTGTTGTGCCGAAAGCGCTTCCAGGCGGAGCTCAGCCCACTGGAAGAGAACATCCGCCTCCTTCTCCAAGGTGGGGCTGCTGGTGCCGCCCTGGTGGTTGATGTAAGCTACCGTGGTGACGTTGTCGGAGAGAACGCGAATTGCCCTTCTCAGTACTAGAGGCTCGAGCGCTCTGAGCGCTAGGGTAACAGCCCGCAATTCCAGTCTGTTGATGGGCCATTGAGATTCCAACGGAGACCAGCGGCCCTGGACAAACTGGTCCTCGCAGTGAGCCCCCCAGCCTGACAAACTGGCATCCGTTGTCAACAGTACCCAGAGATGAGGCTCGAGAGGCATCCCACGTTCCAGATTCCTTGTGCACTGCCACCAGCGAAGGGCTCGTTTGGTCCTCGGAGCACACGGTAACTGTGTTGAGAGGGGATGGAGTTGCGGGGACCACCGACGCAATAGAGCACGATGTAATGGTCTCATGTGGGCCCTGGCCCAAGGCACTACCTCTATTGCTGCCGCCATCGTGCCCAGCACCTGAAGATAATGCCATGCTGAGGGGTTTCGTCTGCTCAGAAACTGCGCGACTAGCAGTTTTAAGTCCCTTGATCGCGTTCGAGACAGGAACACTCTGCCTCTTCCGGTGTCGAATCTTGCACCGAGATATTCGAGGTCCTGGGAGGGAGTCATCCTGCTCTTCACTCGGTTGATGACCCACCCCAACTCCTCTAGGACCTGCATTACTCTGTCTGTCGCAGAGCAACTTTCTGCTTCCAACTTTGCCCGGATCAGCCAGTCGTCTAGGTACGGGTGTACTAGTATTCCCTCCTTCCCTCCCTCCTACTACCACCATCACCTTGGTGAAGGTCCGTGGGGCCGTCGCTAGGCCGAAGGGAAGGGCCTGGAATTGAAAGTGGCCCCCCGGCACAGCGAATCTTAGGAACTGTTGATGGGACTTCCTGACTGGAATATGCAGGTAGGCTTCTGTCAAGTCGAGGGACGTCAGGAACTCTCCGCCCCTTACTGCTGCGATGACTGATCGTAGGGTCTCCATGCGGAAATGTGGTACCCTGAGACAGCGGTTGACCTGTTTTAAATCCAGGATTGGCCGAAAGGACCCCTCTTTCTTTGGCACTACGAAGTAAATCGAGTAACGACCCGATCCGAACTGGTCTGGTGGTACCGGGACCACTGCCCCGAGTGCAATTAGCCATGCGAGGGTTGCCTCTATCGCCGACCTCTTTGCAGGAGATCCGCTGGGAGATTGAATGAATGCTGGAGGTATTTGCTTTGCGAATTCGAGAGCGTAGCCCTCTCTGAACACCTCCAGCACCCATTGATCCGAAGTGACCCGGGACCAGGCGGGAAGGAACTGCCTTAAGCGACCTCCCACTGGCCGCTCTTCCCCCTGGCCCCCCGTCGCTTCATGTGTGTTTTCTAGGGGCCGAGGAGAAGGAGGAGGCCCCAAAACTGCGACCTGCTCCCCGAAAGCCCCGGAAACCTTGACTCCTGGCGGGGAAGCGTCCCCTGGAAGGGGGGTTGGATCTGGCAGGGCGAAACCTCCGAGAGTCCCTGGGCTGGGTGCGATTCGGGGGCAGAGGACGACTTTGTTTTGGTCTGTCTTCTGGTAGCCTGCCTCCTTTGGACTCGCCAAGGTCCTTTACCAGCTTCTCTAAATCCTCCCCAAACAGCAGCTTCCCCTTAAAGGGGAGTCGACTCAGGCGTGCCTTTGAAGAGGCATCCGCTGCCCAATTTTGTAACCACAAATAACGTCTGGCTGCGACCACCGAGGCCATGTTTTTGGCCAGGCTTCTGATGAGGTCATACTGACTATCCGCCAAGTAGGCTGCTCCGGATTCCAACCTAGCGGCGTTGGGCCGGGCATCAACCGCGGTAACCTCCGCTGCCTGAAGTTGCTGTGACCACCTTAAGCAGGCCCGAGCTACCCAAGCTCCCGAGATGGAGGCCTGTAAGGCGAGAGCGCTTACATCAAATGCTTGATTCAGGAGCGTATCCAATTTTCTGTCCTGAGAATCCCTTAAGGCCGTGCTGCCTTCAACTGGGATAGTAGTCTTCTTAGTGACTGCTGATACCGCTGCATCCACTCTGGGGGACTTCAGCAGCTCCTTGTCTGCCTCTGGGAGGGGATATAGGCGCAGCATGGAGCGGGTCCCCCTTAGGCTAGATTCCGGCTGGTCCCATTCTTCTGAATCATCTGACGTACCACTCTGTGGACCGGAAAGACTTTCTGGGATCTCCTAATGGCCTGGATCAATGGGTGCTCCAACGCCTCTTCCTCAACTGGCGTATCAGAGGCCACATTGAGCACCTTTAGGGACTCATTAATTAATGCCGGGAGCTCCTCCCGACGAAAGACTCTGATGATCCTGGACTGGTCTTCCTCCGGGATCTCTCCTTCTTCCAGCTCCTCCTCCTCTTCGTCCAAGTCCTTGTCCGAGTAAGTCTCCTCCGGAGTACCCTGTGAGAGGGTCGCAAGGGGCTCCTCCTCACTCAGTTGGGGGCGCTTCGTTGGCATGCCGGATTCTGGACTGCCTGCCCCCAAGAGCCTGGCTGGTTTTTCTTCCCTTGACGGTCCGGCCTCAACTGCCCCTAAGCCCTGCTTCCGCAAGCAATAGGCCTTGTGCAGTAAGAGTATGAAGTCCGGTGAGAAAAAACCCCCGGACCCTCCTTCCCCTGCAGGGAGGGGGTAGGGGGGTAGGGAAGGAGAAGGTATGTCCGAGGACGTAGCAGGAGGTACCTGTGACCCTCCCTCCCCTCCTAGGAGGTCTCCTGGCCCCTGAGGAGGGAGAGGTACAGCCAGATTAATTTCCTGCTCAACCGAGGCCGCCACTGCGGCGCAGCTCCTGCAGATTCCTGCCTCTGTGGAGGTGCCCCTGCATGTTCCGCAGGAGGGGCAGCGTGGCTTGGTTGCCATGCCCTAGGTCTGGGGACTTCCCCCTGTAAATATAAAAATTCAATATACTTCTCCCCGTCCTCCTCCTCTTGGAGGGGAAACCAACCAGCCCCTTAGCTTGGGCACAAAGGAAAACAAATCAGTTCAAAATGAAACAAAAGTAACAAATTTAAAATTAAAAGTTAAGTTTAGTTCCTTTTCCTCCAACGGAGGTACTTGCGTTTAAAATGCTGCAACTGGATCCTGGGCCCTGCTCGGTGATCCTGGCCCGCAGGCTCTACACGTGGTAGGCCTCACCACATGGAGCCAGATCGGGGGACCGCGAGGTTAGCCGTCGGGCCGTGCCGTACTTTAAGTGCAGTTCTGAGCTGAGTCTCTGCAACTCGCCGCTTTAGCAGCTCCCCCGCGATGTCGGGAAGGCCGGTCCTCGCCGCCGAGTCCGTCAGCCCCGGGACGGGATCGGCGGTAGACCCCGAATGGCGGTCTTGCCTCCAGCGCTCAGCCACCCGGAGGGCTTCGGCACGAGGCAGGGAATGGCTGCGGGGTTCTTCTTATGACACGGCTGTTCTTGTCCGGAGCAGGAGAGAGCAGATGTCCTCCTCGACGCTGCAGGCCGCCGCTCCCCTCCGCTACCCGGCCCGATCAGGAGGGGAGGGGGGGGAGAGGGAGAAGAGAGCAGGCAGAATTTAAAGGCGCAGCAAAAAAAAAATTAACTCCAAACACAGAACTAAAAGTAAGTAAATTAGAGGAAATAAAAGTATTAAATAAAGGTAGGACTCCAGTAAGCCCTAGGCTTACGGAACCCTCCAGCTGCTTGGAGGCTGAGAATACTGGAGTTGGTGGGTGGTCCCAGTGGTATTTATACCGCTCCACCTCCAAAAAGGTTGGGCTCAGCCTCCAAGCTGCTGGAAGGGTTGCGTAACCCAGAAGTAAAGGGACTGGACTGGAGTGACGATAAGGAACCGGTCTTGAAAACTCCAGCGCATAACCGAACTCCAGCGCATAACCGAACCTAGATTGGCCACTGTTGGAAACAGGATACTGGGCTTGATGGACCTCGGTCTGACCCAGTATGGCATGTCTTATGTTCTTATGTTCTGAATGACCTCCAGCACCCATCTGTCTGAAGTGACCCGGGCCCAGGCGGGAAGGAACTGCCGCAATCGCCCACCTACCGGCAGTATCCCAGCCTGAACCCCCGTTGTTTCATTGGGGTTTCTTGGGGCCTGAGGAAGCAGAAGAGGCCCCAAAACCTCTTCCCGCTCCTCGAAACCCCCGAAAGCCTTGGCCTCTGGAAGAGAATCTGCCCCGCAAAAAGGAGCCCTGGCGTGACCGTCTATGTTTCCTGACGTCCTGCTGCTGAGAACGCCCCCCGGGAGCAAAACGACTTTGCCGCGGCTTATCCTCCGGAAGTCTACCCCCTTTAGACTCCCCTAGATCCTTTACCAACTTGTCCAAATCCTCTCCAAAGAGCAGCTTCCCCTTAAAAGGAAGCCTGCTAAGACGCGCTTTGGAAGAAGCATCGGCCGACCAATTCCGGAGCCACAGGTACCGAAGAGCCACCACTACAGAAGCCATATTCTTAGACAAACTCCGAATCAGATCGTATTGACTATCCGCCAGGTACGCCGCCCCTGACTCTATGCGCGCGACCTCCCCCAGCACACCAACTTGTAACTCTCCAGCTCCCTGTAATTGCTGGGACCACCGCAAGCACGCTCTGGCCACCCAAGCCCCGCAGACCAAAGCCTGAAGGGCCATAGCGCTGATGTCAAAGGCCTGCTTCAGCAACGTGTCGAGCTTCCTATCATGAAGATCCTTCAGGGCCGCACTGCCCTCCACCGGGATGGTGGTCTTCTTGGTCACGGCTGCCACCGCCGCGTCCACACGAGGCGACTTCAACATTTCCTTCTCCGTCTCCGGTAGGGGGTACAAACGTGCCATGGAGCGAACGCCCCTAAGGCCTGCCTCCGGCTGATCCCACTCCTCCTGGATCATCTGCTTAACCACCTTATGGACGGGAAAGACCTTCTGGGACTTCCTGACCGCCTGTATTAGAGGGTCCTCCAAGGCTTCCTCGTCCACTGGAGACCCCACGGACAAGTTCAAGGCCTTTAAGGACTCACCAATCAGAGCAGGCAACTCCTCCTTGCGAAAAACCCTCACAATCCTTGCCTGCTCTTCCAGGATTTCTCCCTCCTCGAGCTCCTCTTCCCCCCATTCTCTATCCGACTCCACCAAGTCTGACTCTGGGGAAAGGGGCTCTTCATCGTCCACTCGAGGACGCTTAGAGGGAAAAACCGCCTCCGTCAGAGATCTGTCCAACGACTGGCGCTTATGGGGACCCACCGGACCTTCCTGCTGCCGCATACAAAAGGCCTTATGCAATAAAAGAACAAACTCTGGAGAGAACCCCCCCCCAGGCCACCCTCTACCGAGGAAGGGCCAGGCTGGGGTTGGGGGGGAACCGATGACAAGGACCCCTCGCCCCTGGTATCCCCCAAAGGCTCCACCGATGGCGCAGCCCCGGCAGCCGCCGGGAGCAAGTCAGCCCCAGAAGGAAGCTCCTGTTCCACAGACACTGCCTCCAACGCGCAGCCCCTGCACACTCCGGTCTCGGACACCGCCCCCCGGCGGGCCCCACAGACAAGACATTGAGGGCGAGCAGGCATAATTCCCTCAATATGCCTGATTCTGCCCTTGAAAACTGCAGCTCCTACCTTCTGTTCTTTTTATATATATGTTTATTTTTTTTTTTTTTTTAAAACACCGCAACGCTGAAATTAGGCAAGCCTCTAATAAAAACTACAACTAGCTATAAAGAGATATCTATAAATACATATAAAATACATATATATAGATAGATAGCTGCATCCACGTAAAGAAAACCTGCAAAAACAAAGAAATAAAAGCTAAATGGCAAAACGGCCCCTTTATCCCCCTTCCGAAGCTGCTGAGCTCCCAAAAATGCTGCTCACCAAGCCTCCACCCCCCGATGCCGAACAGGCCGGTTTGGGCCTTGCGCGGGAAAACACTCACGCTGTTATCCCCCGTCGAGCCACGAGCACGAGACCAGGACTGCCACGTGGCTCGGCTGCTCCGCCCGCGGCCGTCTCCTTACCGCTGCTATCTGCGGTGCTCACCAGCGCCTGCAAAACGGCGCGCAGAGGAGCCACGGTCTTCCCGCCCTCGTGCTCAGCCGCCTGGGGGCTTCGGCAACGAGACGGGAGACTGAAGAGGAGGCCCTGCCCCGGCCAAGAATCTGGCCCAGCAAATCAGCAGGTCCGCGCTGCTCCGACATCCTGCTTGTGCCACTCACTCGTTTTTCGTCAGTTTTGAAAAACACCGATCTCGGCGCTGCAGGCCTCCTCCGGAGGGGGGGGGGGGGGGGGAGGAAACCCAACTAAAACTCTGCTACAGTTAACAAAGGAAATAAAATATAAAATATAATAAGTCCAAAGACTTAAAGAAAACTCAGCTTAAACCAGCCAAGAAAAAGACCTACTACCCAGCTAACTAGCTCACTAGGTTGCTGCTCTCTCCTGCTGCTTGGAGACTGAATACTGAAGCTGGTGGGTGTGCCAGTGGGTTATATGGGTCCTGGTGACGTCAGAAGATTGGCTGGCTCAGTCTCCAAGCTGCTGGTAGAGAGGCACAACCCAGGATGCAGGGACTGGACTGTAGAGGCGATCAGGAAGAAACGAGCCATTTTGGCATTAGCTGCAGATGCCATTAGAACCACGATTAGCACTCCCCATCAATGCACCGAAATACCGAGTCCTCCAGATGCCATTCTTCTGGGTGGCCTCAGGGGTCCGAAGCCTGTCACCAGAGGCTAATGCTTCTTTTTCGTTGACCTTGGTAGGCCCACCCGCTCCAATTCCTCGGACTCGCAGCAGGGACTGTGGGACCTGGCATGGGACTTGCTCGCCTTCCCTGACTCATCCATGGATGCTTTCTTTGAGGACATCATCTTCTTATGCTCCACCTCTGGTGTGCTCTGCTCGGAAGACACATGGCTTCGGTCAGAGGCGGCAGGGTCACTTTGGGGTCCTAGATGAGGGCTTAGAGATGGTAATTAGATCTTACCTACTAATTAGTGTTCCTGAAGGAACGACAGTCCAGTCCCTTCACTTCTGGGTTACGCAACCCTTCCAGCAGCTTGGAGGCTGAGCCCAACCTTTTTGGAGGTGGAGCGGTATAAATACCCCTGGGACCACCCACCATCTCCAGTATTCGAATGAAAAAGCAGACTTAACGAACATCCATCAAAAAACGTAAAATGTCATACACTAACCTAAATCAATACCTCAATACTCAGGACAAGAGATTATATATATATATTTTTTTTTTTTTGAAAGTGTAGGAGAAGGAGAGGAGGAACGGCAACGGACGGGGGAGGAGGCTGCTTCTATCCCGTCCGGGCCTGCCCCGCACTCCCTCCCGCCGACCCAGCTCCGTGCTCGGGCCAGCGCTCCTCCATGAACGTGATGTCTTGCCAGTTTCCGGAACCGGGTGGGATCAGGGACTGGACTGTCGTTCCTTCAGGAACACTAATTAGCAGGTAAGATCTAATTACCATTTCCTTATCGTCACTCCAGTCCAGTCCCTTCACTTCTGGGATGTGCCAGAGCAGTTCAACCCTGGGTGGGTTCCGGCAAAACCGGTCCGAAGAACCGCTATCCCGAACCGAGCATCCGCCGTGCTCTGCACGTCCAACCTATAGTGTTTGGTGAAGGTATGCAGCGAGGACCACGTCGCTGCTCTGCAAATATCCAGCGGAGGGACAAGACTGAATTCTGCCCAGGAGGTCGCCTGTGCCCGAGTGGAGTGAGTGAGCCCTTAGACCCACTGGGACCTGTTTCCCCTTGAGAATGTAGGCGGAGGCAATAGCCTCTCGGATCCACCTGGAGATCGAGGCCTTTGCCGCCGCCTCCCCTTTGTGTGGACCTCCGAACTGAATGAACAGGCGGTCGGACTTCCGGAATGGTGCTGTGCGAGCCAGGTACCGTTTCAAGACTCTCTGGACATCTAGCAGGCGCAGCTTGTTATGCCTTCCCTCCTGCCCCTTGGCCGCGAAGGCCGGCAGGGTGACTGTCTGGTTCACATGAAAAAGGAGAGATAACCTTGGGTAAGAAGGACGGCACTGTGCGCATGACCACCTTGTCCTTTAGGAAGGTCAGGAAAGGAGGCTGGGCGGAGAGCGCCTGGAGCTCCGAAACCCTCCTGGCCGAGCAGATCGCTACCAGGAAAACTGTCTTTAGGGTCAAATCCTTTAAGGAAGCTCTCTTCACTGGCTCAAAGGGCTCCCCGACCATGGCATTCAGCACTAGGTTAAGGTCCCAAGGTGGGATGACCACCCTCCGCTGAGGGCGTAGCCGGCTAACTGCCCTCAGGAACCTGGATACGTCCGGGTGCTCCCCTAAGGGTTTGCCCCGGACCTTGCCTCTATAGCAAGCGATCGCCGCTAGCTGGACCCGTAGGGAGCTGTGCGCCAGGCCCTTCTCAAAACCTGCTTGTAAGAATTCCAGGACCTCTGGGACAGAGGCCGAGAGAGGTTTCCGTCGATGCTCTGCACACCAGGCTTCGAAAATGCGCCAGAACCTTACATAGGATAAACAGGTCGATCGCTTCTTCGCCTTCAGTAGCGTCGAGATCACTGCTCCTGAGTAGCCTCGTTTTAGGAACCGCGCCCTCTCAATAGCCAGGCCGTAAGCGAGAATCGATCCACGTGAGGCATGCGGACCGGACCCTGCCTCAGAAGGTCCCTTTTGCAAGGGAGCCGCCACGGGGAGTCGGCGATCAACCTCACCAGATCCGCATACCAGGGGTGGCGAGGCCAATCTGGGGCTATGAGGACTACCAACCCCTGGTGAGACTCCACCCGCTGCAGCACCTTTCCGATCAGAGCCCACGGAGGGAACACATATAGTAGCCCTTTGTGAGGCCACCTTTGAGACAGGGCATCCAAGCCCTCGGACATTCTTTCCTTCCTTCGGCTGAAGAACCTGTCTACTTTGGCTGTAGAGAACCGCGCCATGAGGTCCATGACTGGGAGCCCCCAGCGGGCCACTATCTGTTCGAAGATCTCCTGATCTAGTTCCCACTCCCCGTGGTCTATCTTGCATCTGCTGAGGAAGTCGGCCGTGACGTTGTCCTCGCCCGCCACGTGCTGAGCTGAAAGGGCTAGGAGATTGTGCTCCGCCCACCGGAAGAGGGCGTCTGCTTCCTTCTCCAGGGCAGGGCTGCTGGTGCCCCCCTGGTGGTTGATGTAGGCCACCGCCGTGACGTTGTCGGAGAGGACGCGAATAGCTTTTCCTTGAACTAAGGCCGAGAACGCCTTGAGCGCCAGCGTGACGGCCCTCAGTTCCAGTCTGTTGATGGGCCACTGAGTCTCCAACGGTGTCCAGCGGCCCTGGACGAACTGGTCCTCGCAGTGTGCTCCCCAGCCTGACAGGCTGGCGTCCGTTGTCAATAGTAACCACAGATGAGGTTCGAGGGGCATCCCGCGGTCCAAATTGTTTGGACACCGCCACCAGAGAAGGGACTGTTTGGTTCTTGGGGCGCAAGGTAACTGCATTGCCAGAGGATGATGCTGAGGAGACCATCGACGTAACAGTGCCCGCTGTAGCGGACGCATGTGTGCCCTGGCCCATGGGACTACCTCTATCGCCGCCGCCATAGTTCCCAGAAGCTGAAGATAATGCCAAGCCGAGGGACTTCGCCTGCCGAGAAACTGCGTGACTAGACACCTCAGCTCTCTTGATCTTGATTGTGACAGGAAGACCTTGCCCCTGAGAGTGTGGAATCTTGCCCCGAGGTACTCTAGGTCTTGTGAGGGAGTCATCCTGCTCTTCAGTCGATTGATGACCCACCCCAATTCTTCTAGAACCTGAACCACTCTGGCCGTTGCCGCATGACTCTCCTCTTGTGACTTTGCTCGGATCAGCCAGTCATCCAAGTAGGGGTGCACTAATATTCCCTCCTTCCGAAGGAAGGCCGCCACTACCACCATTACCTTGGTGAATGTCCTGGGGCTGTAGCTAGGCCGAAGGGAAGGGCCTGGAACTGAAAGTGGCCTCTTGGCACTGCGAATCTCAGGAATTGTTGATGGGACTTCCTGACGGGGATATGAAGGTAGGCCTCTGTCAGGTCGAGGGACGTTAGGAACTCCCCTCCCCTTACGGCCGCTATGACTGAGCGTAGGGTTTCCATCCGGAAGTGTGGTACCCTGAGGCAACGGTTGACCTGCTTTAGATCCAGGATCGGTCGGAAGGATTCTTCCTTTTTTGGCACTACGAAGTAAATCGAGTATCGACCAGAGCCGCACTAGTCTGGTGGTACTGGGACCACCGCCCCTAGAGCTATTAGTCGAGCAAGAGTTGCCTCTATTGCCGCCCCCTTTGCTGGGGAACCGCAGGGAGACTGAACAAACGCTGGAGGAATTTGTTTTGAAAATTCGAGAGCATAGCCTTCTCTGATTACCTCTAGGACCCATTGATCGGACGTGACTCGGGACCAGGCGGGAAGGAACAGCCTCAGGCGACCGCCTAGTGGCTGTCCTTCCTCCTGGACCCCCGGCATCTCATTGTTGTTTTCTGGGTCCCGAGAAGGAGGAGGAGGCCCCAAAACCCCGTTCTGCTCCCCAAAAACCTCTGAAGGCTTGTCCCTTCGAGGGAAAACGGCCCCTGGGAAAGGAGCCTGACCTGGCTGGACGAAATCTCCGCGAGTCCCTAGGTTGGGAGCGCACCGGGACTGGAGGGCGCCCTTGTCTTGGTCTATCTTCCGGGAGCCTGCCTCCCTTTGACTCACCCAGGTCCTTAACTAGCTTCTCCAAATCCTCTCCAAATAAGAGTTTCCCCTTAAAGGGGAGTCGGCTCAAGCGTGACTTCGAGGACGCGTCCGCTGCCCAATTTCGTAGCCACAGGTACCGTCTAGCTGCCACGACCGAGGCCATGTTCTTGGCTAGGCTTCTGATGAGGTCATAGTGACTGTCCGCCAAGTAGGCCGCTCCGGACTCCACCTTAGCCGAGTTGGTCTGTAACTCGCCCGTTGAGCCCTCTGACTGGAGCTGTTGGGCCCACCTTAAACAGGCCCGGGCCACCCAAGCTCCCGACACGGAGGCCTGCAAGGCGATGGCGCTTACATCAAAGGCTTGTTTCAGGAGCGTATCCAACTTCCTGTCTTGCGCGTCCTTTAGGGCCGAACTGCCCTCCACTGGTATCGTGGTCTTCTTGGTAACTGCTGATACCGCTGCATCTACTCTGGGAGATTTTAGCAGCTCTTTATCTGCCTCTGGGATCGGGTATAAACGAGACATGGTCCTGACTCCCCTTAAGCTTGATTCAGGCTGGTCCCATTCTTCCTGGATCATCTGGCGCACGACCCTGTGGATAGGGAAGACCCTTTGGGATTTCCTGAAGGCCTGGATTAAGGGGTCCTCCAACACTTCTTCCTGCGAGGGCGTGTCTGAGACCACATTGAGGGCCTTTAGGGACTCATTAATTAGCGCCGGGAGCTCCTCACGGCGAAAGACCCTGACTACCCGTGACTGATCTTCTTCCGGGATCTCTCCTTCTTCTAGCTCCTCTTCATCCTCTTCCAAGTCCTTAAATGAGCTATCCTCCTCCGAAGTACCCTGGGATAGGGACGCTAGGAGCTCTTCGCCGCCCAGACGTGGGCGCTTAGCAGGGATACCGGCGTCCTGAATGGTAGCCGCGGGGGCACTAGCTGATTTGTCCTCTGCTGACGGGACAGCCTCTTCTGCCCCCCGGCCCTGCTTACGTAGGCAGTAGGCCTTATGGAGTAAGAGGATGAAGTCAGGAGAGAAAAATTCTCCGGGCCCCCCAGCACTGGCGTGGGAGGAGGGTAAAGGTTGAGGAGGCATAGGAAGGTCCGCCGGAGCGGAGATAGGGAACTGGGACTCCCCTTCTTCTTCCAGAGGATTGCCTGATCCCTGGGAGGGCTGCGACATGGCCAGGCTAATCTCCTGTTCCACTGATGCAGCCTCCGCAGCACAGCTCCTGCAGATTCCTGAATCTGCGGAGGTGCCCCTGCGCGTCCCACAGGAAGGACACCGCGGCTTGGATGCCGTGGAGAGGGTAGGGAGAGAGCCGGGGCCTCTCTTGTGCGCGGCCAAACCAAGGAAGTATATAAACTCCCCGATAAAGAAAATAGCTTGTAAGCTTTCCTAATATGGAACCAAGCTAGAGAATCCGAAATTAAACAGCTTAAAATGAAACTAAATTACAATTAAAATTAAATTTAAAATTGTCTTCAGTGAGAAGAATATGTGCCAAAAATTATGCCCAAGTAAACCCCCCTGCCAACATAAACTGTGTACTTGCTGTTAGAAGTTCTTCCGATGCTGTGCAGAGGGCCGAGTCAGCAATCTCGGGCCGTAGGCTCCACACGTGGTAGGCCTCAACCACGTGGAGCTCGACCCGGGGAAAGCACTACTGTGCCTTTGCAGTGCTGGGAGAGGAGAGCCAGGGCCGGGAACACCCTCCGGCGCTAGGAGCGGCTTCCTCCTGCTGTTGCCAAGCGATCTCCGCGGGCCCGCTGCGATCGCGGCTCAACTCCGCGTCCCTTCGGGCAGGAGCGGGACGAACGGAGGAGGCTAGGTGCGGCGTGCCTCCAGCGCTCAGCCACCGGGGGGCTTCGGCGCGAGGCAGAACAGCAGCACAGGACTCCGAGGAAATGCGGGGTAAGCCCGGAGTAGCAGCGAGAGGATCCTGACTTGTCCTCCTCGCTGCTGCCGGTGAAACTCTCCTCCGACGTCCGTCCCCGGGGGGGGGGGGGGAGGGGGGAAGGCAGGGGAAAATTTAAAGATATAGAGACCAAATAAAATACAAAACTCAAACGGGATTAAAAGCTATTGTTAACCCTAAGTTCTATTAAGATTAAAATTAAAGTTAAAGTAAAATTTAAAGTAAAATTCAAGGAAAGGGGGACTCCAGTAAGCCCTAGGCTTACGGAACCCTCCAGCTGCTTGGAGGCTGAGAATACTGGAGATGGTGGGTGGTCCCAGGGGTATTTATACCGCTCCACCTCCAAAAAGGTTGGGCTCAGCCTCCAAGCTGCTGGAAGGGTTGCGTAACCCAGAAGTGAAGGGACTGGACTGGAGTGACGATAAGGAATATGGTATTGCTGGAGACTCTGGGGCAGAGTCTGACCTTTGGAAGATCTTGTCATGTTACTGCTGCTGATTCTTAATAGCCTTGGAAGATATCTTTATACAGAGGTCACAATCCTAGGGGTCGTGTTCTGCCCAGAGGCAGCAGTTGTGTGTGTCGGCGAGAGACATGGTCCACGAACACCGATCGCACTTCTTGAAGCTGCTGGCAGAGACTATGGGGGTGGGGAGGGCCCTAGCAATGTTGAAGATTCAGGGCTCTGCCAGTGAAAAGGGCACAAAATCGCGCCGGTCAAAAAAGTAAGGAAAGAAAAGAAAAAAAAAAAAAAAAAAACCCAAGAAGTGATGCCAAGGCAAGCATGCCTGAGGGCAGGAAAGGAAACTGGTGCAACCTGGGAAGAGAACTTCCAAGAGAAAAAATGACTTTTCTTCTGGGGAAAATCAGATGCACATCCGGTGGATTCAGCGGAAAAAAGGAGACTGAGGCAAGATGGCTCCCTTGGGTGGAAAGGGGACCACGCATGCATGGTGCATCTTCCAAAGGCTTTCTTTGAAAGCTGGGGAGAAGCTGAGGACAGACTTCCTGCTTGCTCCCAGAGAAATATCGCTTTCATCTCTAATCAAATTTATGGACCAGTTCTGCTCCTACCGAGCCCACTGACCCTGTATCACCTGGGCCTGGCAATGTGCTGGCATCCATGGTCACTATCACCCATTTGGGTGACTCCAGCATCATCCCTTGTAGCCAACTTGGTGAACTCAGCCACCAATTCAAACTCATTCTTGTCTCTTCCAAACAACGCAACTTCCTCAACAGTGAATATTTCAGTAGACCATGAGACAACACCACTTTCTGAAGAGGTTGCATATGCTCTCTGGCCCATGGCACCAGGTCTGATGTCACTGCTATGGACTCCAATAGCCATGGCATAACCTGGCTGTTTAAAGCGGACCATGGCAGCTGTCACATGCCACAGAGGCTGACCATCTGAATGGCATCATGTCAGCCACAGCCACTAACGCTCCATCGATAAATACTGGCTGCCTCTTGCTTCAGACTGTTCAATGTTCACTTACACCACCAGCTCACTGCTCTCCCTCACAGTGCTCTCTTGTTGCAGTGAGCAGAGGCGGTGCCAACTAAAATTTGTCTCACTTTTTTTTTTCTTTTTTTTTTGAGGAAGCACTGAAAATTAAAGGGCCAGGTCCTGCTGCAGAAATCCAACTCCAGACTCTCTCCCAAAAGTTGGGGAGGAGGAACAGAGATCCCCAAGGGTCCCATAAAGATACTCTGGCAAGTGAGATAGGGGTATAAGAGGGAGAGACGCAGACCACTGGTCATGCACCCTAAGTCCAAAAATGCTGGATTACAGCACTGGATCCTCTGTGGAGCACAGTACCAAGGGAAAGTTAGGCCTTACCTAAAAATTTGCTTTCTTTGAGTTCCTCCAGTCCAGTCTCTTGAGTTGTTACCCTCCTCCCACAGCTTGGAGCTGAGCATGCCAAGTCTTGATGATGTCAAACCATATACGGTAGGCAGCTAGCACTTTCCTTTAAACTCAGTATTATATTTATTTAACCATTTTTTATATTGCTCTCCCTTCACTCAGAGTGGTTTATATTGAAACTCAACATTGTACATAGAAAGAACAAACAATATATATTGACAAAACAGACTACACAAGCCAGCAATACATTACTACAAAAAAACAAACAAACAACTTTCAGAATGAAAATCAGCCTTCTCTTGAGAGGAGGTGGTTTCCAGTGGTGTGCTACAGGGACTGGTCCTTGGTCTGATTTTTTTTTTAACATCTTTGTTAGTGATATTGAGGAAGGGCTGTCGGGTAAGGTTTGCCTTTTTGCAGACGATACCAAAATCTGCAATAGAATAGATACCCAGGAAGGACTAGATAGCACAAGGAGGGATCTAGCTAAGCTTGAAGAATAATCTAGAATTTGGCAGCTGAGAGTTAATGCTAAAAAAAAAAAATGAAGGGTCATGCATTTGGCCTGCAAAAATCCAAGGGAGTGGAACAGTGTAGGGGGAGAAGTACTTCTGTCCACAAAAGAAGAGCGCGATCTGGCCATGACTATCTGACGATCTTAAAATAGCTAAACAGGTAGAAAAAGGCGACGGCAAAAGCCAGAAGAATGCTTGAGTGCATAGGAAGAGGAATAGCCATCAGGAAAAGAGAAGGTGATAGCGTGTCTGTATAAGTCTCTGGTGCAGCCTCACCTACACCAGACATCAATGGGCCTCAGAGGCAGCAAGGGAGCACTTGCATCCCACAGGCCTACATCACGCTCTGGCAACACTACAACCACACAAAATAAGATGTTTTCAGGCACAACTAAAGTACTCAGTCCGATCAACACGCCGGCAGCCTCACCTGCACCCAATGCAGACATCCCTCAGGGCTCAGCTACCATGTGGCCACCGTCTCTGTCCCTACCTGCCTACATCACACTCCAACAACGCTGCAACCATACAAAAGAAGATCTCCTCAGGCATGACCCCTTAGACGTGACCCTTGGTGTGGATGCCACCAGAACCTATTGTGAAGCACCCTAAGGTAAGCTGAACAATGTAGGAAAAGCACAGCCTCAACGTACCAAGAACCAAATCCTCCAAGAAACTCAAATACGTAACACAACCATGGGTGCAGTAGACCTATGTCCTTTTTGTGATGAAAATATTGCTCCACCTGCTGCAAACACATGCAGGAGACTTCACTCGGCAAACAATCACAATCATACAAGGAGCTACAACCAGAACAATGACACTAATACCACCAGATACAAGTAAACCTCACCACACCAGGATACAAGGCACAGCACAGCACTCTACAATCACTTAAAACGTGCTCTCATAAATGCATGTTCCAGTCAGAAGAAAATCCACACAATATCGGATTATATCAGTGACCAGCAGATTGATATAATGTGCATAACCGAGATGCGGCTCACAAACACAGACACCAGATACACCATACACAACTGCCCCAGACTGACCAGAAATGGAGAGTGGGGAGGGGGGGAGTCCTCATTATAGCAAAACACCACCTGAAATTGAATATGCTCAAAACAGGTAGAAGAGTAAGACAATAACTACAGCAAACACATCACATCCTGTCTTACATACCGAGCACCAAACGCCTCTGAAGAGCTATCAGACGTCCTAGAACATGTATACTTGCACTTGACTCCACAGAAACCCTCATATTGGAAGACCTAAACCTATCTCCTAAACATACTAGCTCCTTCCTAGATGCCATGGAAGCTCTACACTACGCCCAGTTGATACAAACCCCAACCCACAATAAAGGAGGTATCTTAGACCATGTTTTCGTTCTGGACAATATGCTGGCGCAAGACCTCACTATCTACTCCACTGCATCTCCTATTCCTTGGGTGGACCATGCCATGCTCACATTTAACATAACCGCTACAAACACAGAAAAACAAGATGATCTACCGAATGACCGCAGAAGATTTAAAAACTTGACACTAAAGTAGTCCTGCAATAAGTGATGCCACACTCTTATTCAATCCAGCACAACCAACCTGGAATCCATCATTAAAAACTGGAACACTATATACAAAGCAGCAGCTGCTCCAAATAAACAGATCCCAAACACAGGAACCACATTGCCGCATGGTACTCACAGGAAATTAGCAATCTAAGGAGAGCACTACAGGAGGTCAGAGCATACTTGGCGACATTTCAAAGCCCAAGAAGACCTGCAGAAATACAACACCATGCTGCAACAATATAAGCACCTGATGCAGAGTTGCAGGAAAGAATATCATACAAACATCATAATGAGATCCCTAAACAAACCGCGAGAATTATTCAATATAGTACGCATACTCACAAAAGACCCCGCCCAGCCAAAAGCTCAAAACACTATTAAATCACAGGACATGGCAAACTACCTGGATGCAAAATTCAAACTCAAGACAACATATACTCCCAAGCAACTATTCGACCCATCTACAAAGTGCAATAGTAGTGTACAATGACACTCATTCTATATTCCTACTGCGGAACAACTAGACATCATATCTAACAAACAACTGCATTTATTTATTTATTTACATTCTCTTATATACCGCACTATTCTGCATCAGTGCGGTTTACATTGAACAACTGAAATTACATTGAACAGGGCATTATAACTTGGAGATAACTATTTTACAGGAACATGGGCTATGGAGGGTTAAGTAGCTTGCCCAAGACCACAAGGAGCACCTGTGGGACTAGAAACCCCAGTCCTTCCGGCCCAAGGTTGCTGTCCTCTAGTGGGATTTGAACCCCCGACTTTCCGGCTTGAAGTACCTTGCCCCAACCACTAGGCCACTCCTCCACATTACCTCTAAACCCCTGCCCAATCTCAAGGATTAAGCTTGCAAGAAAAGAGCTAAGCCCAACACTACTAAACATTGTGCCGTTATCTCTCACACAGGGTTACATTTCCCTCAACCTAAAACAAGCTTCCTTAAGACCAACACTGAGAGACTCCAAACTAGACTTCAAACGACCCAAGTGCATTTAGCGCATCTTCAGTTTGCCATCCATCTCTAAGGTAATCAAAAAAACTGTGCAACAACTACAGGACCATATAGATCAATATTAGCACGGATTTAAATCCAACCATAGCATGGAAACACTTCTGACACCACTCCTCAGATTAACCACAGGTATTGATAACACAAGACAAGGATTCATATTCATCTTCCTTGATATCACAACATTTGACACAGCCAATCATCCTACCCGATTGCAAAAACTTCAAGAAATAGGGCTCTGCAGCACCACCCTCAAGTGGTTCACCTCTTAACACACATCAAATGTGGCTCATACAAATCAAATGCATTGACCAACCCCGAGAAATCCCACAAGGTTCATCACTACCATCCCCCTACTGTTCAATATATACCTCCATCTGCTATGTATCATAACACACGACCACAACATCCATTACAACATCTATGTGGGCGATTTTATGATCTACGTATATGCCCTTCAACACAGAATACACCGATTACACAAACCTAACAAGTTGCCTGGAGTCAATGATACAGTGGCTGAAAAAACAAAACCTAAATAAAATTACAAAGGTTTCTTCACATCACCAGGAGTAGAACATTCACGCCACCCCCTCAACTATTGAAATACTGAACAATGACCTCACAGTCAAATCACAAGTGAAATAGCTGGGCGTTACACTAGACCAAAAATTAAGCTTCAAAACATATCAATAAAATAACCAAAGTAACCTACCAGAAACTTAGAACAATCCAGAAACTCAAGCCTCTTCTCCATGACAACAATTTTAGAACAGTTTGCCAAGCAACACCATCTATATTGGATTACTGCAACAAAATCTACCAAGGCCTCCCAAAACATATAATGCACCCCCTCCAGATGGTCCAAAATATAACAGCATGCATAATCACAGGAACCACACGGCACAGCTGTATAACACATATGCTGGCTCCCAATCCACATAAGCATCAGGTACAAAATACCGCTTACCACATTCAAAATTATATATAAACTATCTCCAGATGACCTTCAACCACTGATCAACAAGGACCCAGAAACAAGAACAAGGACTAACAAAAATCTTCTTACCATCCCAAGCACATAGAAAAACTCCAACTAATCTACCTGCAATAGAGCATTCTCTATATGCACACTGCCACTGTGGAACACCCTCCCAGAGAGCCTTAGATCCACCATAGACATATGGGACTTCTTTGTTTACTGCATTTTAAGCTATATGTACTACATATTGTGCAATAAATTTTATGCATTGGGTATTTTCAGTATTTATCAATTATTTGTAAAGAAATAAGTTAAAATATTCCTAAAAAATAAGAAGGTTTTTTTTAGGATCTATGATGTTGGATGGATGTCCAGAGGAAGAGCCCTTAAAAGCATGGGACAAACACAAAGGACCTCTAAAGGAAAAAGAGAGGACTACTGTAGTCATCGATATGGAAGGGCAGACTAGATAGGCCATGTGGTCTTTTTCTGCCAACATGTTTTTATTTTTAGCTGGGAAACAGAGATCCTTTTTCTCATTAATGACCGAGTTATTTTTGCCCAAAGAAATTTGACTATATTGAAGTGTTTTTGCTTTTCGAGTACTCCGTCTTACAATTGTCTTCATAGGGAACGGCTAACACCATTACACTTTGTTAGTCAGCATCGCTACAGTCTCTAGATGTCCCTTCCTTATGTCTCTCCCCTCATGTAAATGCTGCTATGGCTGTCTCACTGTGCAACGAGACAAGTTTTAGATAGGAGGGCACGATCCTCTCTAGCATTTAAGTAGCCCAAACCTCTCTCCCACTACAGACATGATAGCCACACGATGGCATGCAGAAGGAAGGGATGGTGAGGAGCGTCAGCGTGGGAGACAGAAAGAGAATCTGTGTGTAAGCTGTCAGGCTGAATCATTGTTTTCCCAGCACATAGGTTTTCCATTACACTGTTTGGGAACAGACTAGTGGACGTACAAGAAACATGTACAGGGCTTATGTGTCAATGGAAACCAGCTGCTATCAACAATTTCTGGCCTACCAGTATGGAGACTGCCCTGTCACTGACTCTTTCCAGCTCGGGTAAGAAAGCCTGCAAGAATCAGAGTGTAGCATTGAACAGTAGTGTGTGTTGGTCATATTTCTCCATCGCGTCATAACCTCATGATATACTGGCAGATGGCACCCAAGGGAAAAAAAACACACAATATCACCAGTGTCTGTGGGTGAAGTGAGGGCTCAGTACTGAACAGCACAGCGACAGCTTCCAGTGCATGGGCATCAAGAACAGGAAACAGCAACAGATTCTTCACCCAACTCTGCATGGTTCTAAAGAATAGAGATACCTTTCAGTGCTCATAATTTCAGCACTTATGAACACACACAGCCCCTGTCCATCCTCCTCCTCATCCCAAAGGCATGAACACAGATTCCTAATATCAGAGCACAACCTCTGACTCCTGCCTTAATACGCTCTTTAGCCATATGCACTAGCCAACTGATGCCTAGGAGGGGACAAGGTAAGGGGAGAAATGTGAGTCTAAAACTGAAGACAGAGAAAAGACTCTTCCAGGCTCAGGCTCCCCAACAAACCCTGGTGTTCCTCATCTGGGGAGGGAAAGCTTGGGATCCAGCCAATTAGAGTCCGGAAGCCAAGAAAATGAAGTAATGGAAACAGATGTGAACAGCATGTGTATAATGGAGGTGGGCTTGAAGCCTACACAGCCTCTGCTTTTAACTTATTGTTCTCCGAATGTGCCCCAGGATGGGATTCTCATCTCAAGAGAAAGCAAGAGTAGCAGCAGCCGCCTGGCACAGCAGCCAAAGAATGGCTGCATAATCATACCATGCAAATGGAAGACCAAAGTGTAAGCATTTCATTTAGTGCCAGAAAACTAGTTTCTGTTTAATGACACAGCTCAGCTGTGTTCCACGATCACAGACTGAGTGAAAGCCAAGACTGCTGGAACTGGGTTCGACACTATTTCAGGATCTTGAAATAAAGATCTCAAAAACAGCTGGCATATTTGTTAACTGGCATCTAACAAGGGTAGGCATAAGTTACTAAGCCCCAGTGATACTCTTCTTGTGGTTAAAGCACATGCTGACAGTAGAAGGGAAATGCGACCTTAACAACACAGCATGTCAATTCCTAATGTGACCTCTACATGCACTGAATGACTTCCAATCTCTCCCTCTCATGTGCACAGAACACAAGAAAACTGTTTAATGAAATGGCAAGACAGGATGCATAGCTCATGTGACACTTTCAGTGCTGCAAGGCTGTCCGCTTCTGAAAACCACAAGCATATCCTCTTCACTGGGGAATAAGGGTCTGTGGCCAGGGTTTAGCATGCAGCAAAAAGGACAAGCTAAGTTTATGATGCTACAGATGAGGCCACAGACGAAAAGTGGATGGGTACAGTTGGCGGGACTGCCATGGTAGCTGCTGCTACCACCTTGTGGGCCTTCAACAGTTACAAGCAGTTAAATAAGCCTGTGACCCAGCTCTTTGACATGATATTAATACAACATCAACAATGTAATTGCCTCAAAGCAGAAGGTTAACAGATTCACTTGAGATTACCCAGGGACAGCTCCCTTCTCTGATGACACAGAAGCCCAAGACTTTTCTGAGGAGAATGGATGCAGCTATCTGAGCCTCTCTCAGGGCTGCAGGTTTGTTTAGCCTGCTGCTGAATAACTGGGATTTACAATGGACAGAAGGACTTGCTTAACTAGGATTATCTTCTCCTTGTTAGTGTTTATATCCCTGATGGAAGGACTTTACTCGCTGCACCCTAGTCATTAACACATTATCATAAGATGCTTCTCTGGTTCTACTTTTGTTCTATAATACCCGGAAGCCCTGCAAATCATCACCCCTCTCATAGAAAAACAGCCCTAAATTCCTCCATTTCATGGCTCTTCCTAGTACAGCTAGGGGCAGGCAAGAACCTGTGAAATCAGTGAATAGGGAGGCAGTTTCTTTTTGGACTGAGTGACTGATGTCAACACTTTGTGCATCTTCGGGAAAAAACAAAAAAAATCGCAACCCACACAATGAGAAATGACTCAGTGCTGGCCCATGATATAGTTGATTTCTCAAGTTTTCCCGTGATTTCCTGCCTATGGAAGCAGGTCAAACCAACACTGAGCTGTATTATCAACCCACTCTGTATTACATGAGTTAACTTAACCAAGTCTTCCTCTAAAATCCAGAATATACCATAATAAGATGTATCATCAGCAGGAACTCGAGTGTAAACACATTTTCAAATCGCAGGTCAATAATCAAAGAGAAAGTCTTTCTAGAACATCTCAGCTCTATCCATAATGCCAAGGCAGACAGCTGAATTATCTGGAGGATGGCAATTTTCAGCCCATTATCTGGATAGCTATAACAACAGAAAAGCTGTCTTAACTTTATCCAGACAGTAGACTGAAATATCTCGCTCTCCGGATAATTCTGGAGCTAACTGCAGAATATGTATAATCAATGCTGCTCACAATCCAGACAGTGACACCGATTAAACATATTTTACTTGCCATGGCCTGCATTTAGAGGGAAAAAACCCCAAACACATATATATACACACACACACGACCTCAAAATTTAACACATCAACCTAATAAATGTTAGCCAACAACTTTTAGGAGCCAGGGAAAGACATTTTCTTTTATTTTTGTCTATTGCTTACATTCTTTGTCAACCCTTTCCTTCCTCTGCTTCCAATTACTCTCTCCCAACCCTACTTTTCTCTCCTTGTTCCCTGCTTTTTTTCCCTCCAGACACTCTTCTGCTGCCACCTAGCAACAGCGCTTTGTCTGCAGCAACCCTTCATCAGCCACCCTCAATTTACTCTCTCTGGCTTGTGGTCTTCAACTTCATTTTCCTTTTCCTCACCAGCCACCATGGATCTCCAGCCTTCCTCTTTCTTTTGGGTACCAGGGCCCGAATTTGAATTGCTCAAGCAGCTTGGCAGATAGGATTTTTCCAGCCTTGGCAGGATGTTATAAACAAGAGGAATTGCTGACAAGCCTATAGTGTGGGTGGTTAATAAAGGGAGGGAATGGGAGAACATTTCTCTGAAGAACCCCCCCCCACCTCTCCAAAAGGTTGCAGCAGGGGAAATGTGGGTGATATCCCTCTGCAGCAAAGTAGCCCAAATGCCAATGCATCTGCACCCTACTGGAATAAGGGAGGGAGGGAGGGGTGGGGGTGGAATGAAGATGCATTCATGACAAATGCAGTGGGGAACAGCCTTCTGACTGGAGCAAGGGTCCAATTCACTTCATCTCCCATTGCTTCAACTAGCCCCTTAGGACTGTAAGCACCGTCAAGTAGGAACTTATCATAGTGAATACTAAAAACGCTATAAAGCCATCTTGAGCATATACTGAAATACAGGATGAAGAACCCTATTGACTTAAGGGTCCCCATCCCAACTGAGGATCTCAAATACAGAGAACTCAAATTCTTTCCCCCAACCACTTCAGATCTGAACGACTCATCATGCCAGGGACGGCTCTATAGTCATAAATATTTTCAGGCTCATAGATCTAATCCAGCTCGATTCCTCTTAAGTTCCTGGATCACTCCCTCGGCACACTGTCACACGAATAGGAGTCACTACACGAGATCTGAAGCTACAATCATGAAGTGCATTCCTCTCAACACTGAGCTGGCAGCACCCGTCCCACGGCGATGACGTCACCGCGTGTCGCGCCTGCGACGTCACGGGCCGCTAACGCCCCAGGCGGCACGGCTGGTACCTGGTGTAGAGAACTGATGCCGTCCGCGTTGGTGCTATCGATGACTCGGTCGCTGTCCCCCGCCGCCCGCAACATAGCCCGGGCCTCTGGCAAGTCGCCGCCAGCGCAGGCCGCCAGGAACTGGGCGGAGCGAGGGAAGCGCACGGAGCGGCGGGGCCGGCTCGCGGTCTCGGCCCGGGAGGGGGCCACGTCCTGCCCAGTGGCGAGGGCCCAGCGCCGCAACTGCTCTCGCCGCCGCTCCTTAGCCTGCGCGGCGGCCGCGGCTTCCGACATCTTGGGCGTCCCTCACCCGCCCTTTTAGCCTGGGCGGGCAGGAGCTCGGCGCCCGGACGAGGAAATCTCTCCTCCTTCCCCAGGTTCCCCCGACGACGGCGGCGTCATGACGTCACGGGATACCACGCAGCGAGGTTGCTGGGAGTGGTAGTGCGCGTCCGGCCACGGTTTGCATCGCCGGAGACCTGCGCAGGGGTGACGTCACGCGCCCCTGCGGCCTCTGGAAGTTCTAGCGTGTCTACTCTCCGGATGGGATCTTGGTGACGTCACGCTCAAGTAGGGTTGCCAACTGGCTCCAGATGCGTCCGACAGGTTTGATCCGGTTCTGGGCTTACCTCATTGCATGCAGGGATATGTAGTTCTGATGTCTCCATTGCACTCCATAAGAAAAGGAAAACTACAAGTAACTGCATGCAATGGGGTAAACCCAGGACTGAAACAAGCCTGTCGGGCGCATCTGGAGCCAGTTGGCAACCCTACGCTCAAGTGAATGTTGTGTGCAAATAGATTGTTGCTGTTGTTAAGTGCTGTCAAATCCGTGTGGACTCATACAAACTCACCATCTTTTCCAAGTTGAAATACGGGACACACACAATCGCATCAAGGAAAAGAAAAAGCGAAGTTACTTACCAGTAACAGGGGTTCTCCGTGGACAGCAGGATAAGTCAGCCACACCTGGTGACGTCATCTGACGGCACCGAGACGGAAGAACTCTCTGGCCCCACCTCGGGTCCTGCCCCTAGCTGGTCAGTATGTCACTAGCCGGTCACTTCCGGAGGGAGCGGGACTGAATTAGGCCGAAGGGCCGACCCTGATAGTGTGGCTGACTTATCCTGCTGTCCACGGAGAACCCCTGTTACTGGTAAGTAACTTCGCTTTCTCCTAGGACAAACAGGATGAGTCAGCCACACCTGGTGCCTCCCAAGCTGGGTGTGCTGTGAAGGGGAGGCCCTGATGAGAATGAAGGGAGCCGGAGGCTAAGACTTGCTCAAATTTATTCTGAGACTTTGATCAGCCTCGTGGCTTCTTAACAGTGGTGCATTCATGTAATGAACAACACTTGTATACCATACAACACTTATAAAAATACCATATGGTGGTGCATGTAACAGGGCAGTCAGACAGTGCAAACAGCAGGCAAACAGTGCAGTCAGTGCATGTAAACAGCGTAACACAGGCTATTCTGTGGGAGCCCCTGCGTGAGGGCAGTGATTCTATGCCTCTGCTACTTGCGAGGGCCGCGGCGGTGGTTAGAATCGCTTGTCCAAAAGCAGAGTCACAACCCACAATCCTATCGAGGCAGTAGTGTCTTTGAAAGGTGTGGGGGGAGGACCAGGTTGCGGCCTTGCAGATATCCTCTGTGGGTACGCCGCGCAGGTTGGCAATAGTAGTCGCCATAACTCTGCGTTGGTGAGCGTGGATCCTTGGTTGTTCCTGTGACCCGGCTTGTTTCATGCAGAAGGAGATACGTGTCGAGATCCATGTGGATAACGTCCGCTTGCCAATCGGATGGCTTGGTTTGTTCGGGTCACAGGAGACAAACAGCTGTGTTCCTTTTCGCAGAGAATTAGTCCGGAGGAGATAGGTGTGTAGTGCCCTGACACAGTCTAGAGTGTGTAGTCGCAGGTCCTCGGTTGAGGAGTGAGGCTCAGGCAGGAAACAGGGGAGTTCAATCGCCTGACTGATGTTGACAGGAGAAGGCACTTTTGGCATAAATTTGGGGTGTGTCCGTAATGTAGCCCGGTCCGTGGTAATGATGGTGTAGGGTGGGTGAGACACCAGGGCTTGCAGCTCGCTGATCCTCCTGGCAGAGGTGATGGCTACTAAGAACACGGTTTTCCATGTGATGAACTTCAGTTGCGTTAGCTCATGGAGGACAATGTTGAGGTCCCAATGAGGTACAGGATCTCTGATCTGTGGGCGTAGGTTAACCAGTCCTTTCATGAATCTTGCAACTATCGGCAACTTAGCAATGGTGTTGCCAGCTTCCTGATCGTGAAATGCTGCGATCACAGAGAGGTGAACTCGAATGGAAGTCACTTTCAGTCCGCTGTGGAATAGGGAGGTGAGGTATTGGAGTACCGCTGGTACTGGGGATGAGAACGGGTTAAGGTGGTGTTGTGAGCACCACGTGCTGAAGCGTTTCCATTTAAGGCTGTATGATTTTCGAGTTGCGGGCCGCCGTGCCTCTAGAACCACTTGCTGAACTTCCCTGGACAGGTTGAAGGAGGCTAAAGTTAACCTTTCAGTTTCCAGGCTGTAAGAGCAAGGGTCCTTAGATTGGGATGGAGATAGTTCCCTTGCTGGGATGTGATCAGGTCTGGTATCAGCAGAAGTCTCACCGGGTTTTGCAGCGCAAGGCGGCGTAGGTAGGGGAACCACACCTGGCGCGGCCAGTGAGGCACAATCAGGATGACCTGTGCCTTTTCGGCAATGATGCGCTGGATGGTCATTGAAATGAGGGGAAATGGGGGGAAGGCATATATCAGAGACCACTCCCCCCATGATACGTCGAATGCATCCGAGGCGATGCTGTGGCTGGAGGGGCGCTTCGAACAGAAGGTGGCGCATTTCTTGTTGTCCTCGGATGCGAAGAGGTCGATCTGCGGATGTCCCCACCTCCGAAACAGTGAGTTGATTATGTAGGGTTTGAGTGACCATTCGTGTGGGTCCATTTGGCGACTGAGTCTGTCTGCTAGGTCGTTCATAGTCCCCGGCAGGTAGGAGGCCCGTGGGAGGCAGTGTCTGGAGAGTGCGAAACTCCAGAGCCTGAGGGCTTCCTTGCAGAGGTAGCGGGACCCAGTCCCTCCTTGTTTGTTGACATAAAACATGGCTACTTGGTTGTCTGTCTGCAGGAGGACCGTCTTCCCTTGAATGAGGTTCTGGAAGGCCTTGAGGGCATAGAAGAGTGCCCTGAGCTCCAGCAGGTTTATGTGTAGGGAGCGCTCTTGCTCCGTCCAGGTTCCCTGGGAACGTAGTTGCAGGCAATGGGCTCCCCAGCCTAGTAGTGAGGCGTCTGACATGATGATAAGTTGGTGAGGTTGTTGTTGTAGTGGGTGACCCTCCGCCAGATTTCCGGCCTGAGACCACCAAAGCAGGGAGCAGTTTACTGCAGCGTCCATGGGGATGCGTGATGAGAGTGGCTGGGTATGCTGATTCCATTGGGAGCGCAGGTGCCACTGCAGGTGGCGCATGTGTAATTTTGCAAGAGGTAGAACCTGGGTCGATGCTGCCTTATGACCCAGAAGTTGGAGTATGCTCCGAGAGGATGTCTGTTCGGTTGTGGAGAGATGCATAGCAAGCTTGGCGATAGTGTCCTTCCGGTGAGCTGGGAGGAACGCTTTTGCCAGGACTGTGTCTATCACAGCTCCGATGAACTCCAGGCGCTGTGTGGGGACTAGGTGTGATTTTTGGAGGTTTATTCAAAATCCTAGCGAGGACAGTAGGTTGATTGTGCTCTGGACCGCGGTGCTCATCTCGTGCAATGATGTGCCCGAGACTAGCCAGTCCAGATATGGGAACACACAAATGTCTTGCTTTTATAGGTGCGCAGCAGCTACTGCTACGCATTTGGTGAAGACCCGGGGAGCCGAGGAGAGGCCAAAGGGCAGAACTCTGTATTGGTAGTGGTTGTCCAGTATCTGAAAGCGGAGGTGCTTCCGATGCGCAACATGTATTGGGATATGTGTGTAGGCATCGTGTAAGTCTAAGGATGCGAGCCACTCTCTTGGTTGTATGAGAGGAAGAATGGAGCCCAGGGAGTACATCCTGAATTTTTCCTTTTTGATGTATTTGTTTAGTCCACGTAGGTCGAGGATGGGGCGAACTCCGCCCGATTTCTTGGGAACTAGGAAGATCCTGGAGTAGAAACCCATGTTGATCTCGCTGGGAGGTACTGGTTCTATTGCTCTCGCGGTTAGTAGCGAGCATACCTCTGAGGAGAGTGCCAAGAGGGATGGTGGCGGAAAGGTGCAGGTCGGTGGTTTGCGTTGAGGGGGTGGGAAGGAGAATTTAGGACCCATTTGTCTGTGGTGATGGACTCCCACATCTGTAGGAAGTCTGTCAGCCGACCCCCGGTGGGTGGGTTGGCTGTATGGGTACCGTCAAAAGGAAGGGTTAGATTTTCCAGCATTAGACGGTGTCGTTTTTTGCTGTTTTCTGTCCCTCTGGCGTGGGTTTGGTCAGTAGGAGCTATGGTATTGTTTATATTGAGGAGGTTGCCACTTGCGATAGGAGTTGATACATTTAGAGGTACCTTTTTGGTGGTAGTTGTAGTTGCGGTTGGAGGAAGATGATAGTTTTCGTTCCATCCCTTCATCTGCTAATGTTTGCAGGGTGGTGCAGTGATCCTTCATGGCGTTGACAGTGTCGTCAACTATCTCGCCAAAGAGGGTGTCGCCCGCACAGGGGGCATCTGCGATGTGGTCGTGCGTGTCATCGCGAAGGCCAGAGGCTCGTAACCATGCCATCCGCCAGGCAGATATGGCTGTGCCCGCGGTGCGATTGCGGCTTCGAAGGCATCAAAGGCCGACCTGACTTGGTGCTTGGTGCACTCTTGTAGGTCTGCGATTGACACAGCGATGGATGTCAGAGCTTCGGTGCCGAGAGAGGATTTTATCCTCTCGATGATGGTATCCTGATAAAGGGCATGCTGTAATTGGTGGGCTGCTACCCTTGAAGAAAGCATAGCTCCCTGGAAGGTCCTTTTTCCGATATTGTCTAGAAGTTTTAGGTCCCTCGTAGGGGGGCTATTCACGTGGGTTCGCGCTGATTTAACTCTTTTGAGGGTGGACTCAACCACTATGGAAGTGTGTGGGAGTTGGCTCTTGTCGAAGCCTGGCGTTGGCTGTACTTGGTATTTGGAGTCCAGTTTCTTAGGGGCGGCCGGGCCAGTGGCTGGGTTCTGCCACAGTTTTGCTTGGTTCTCCTTCAGCAGAGGGTGAATTGTGAGGAGTGCAGAATTCTTTGGGGTCTCCAGGAATTTTAGCGCCGCCTGAGTCTCTGGGCGTAGGTCTGTGGGCTGAGAGGTGGCAAGTCCGAGAGCAGAGATTACCTTCCGAATAAATTTGGGGTAGGTTAGGTCTTCAGGGTTTGTTGGTGTAGGGCCCGATGCCGTGTTGGCCTCCAGCAATGCACTGTTGTTTGCCTCCGGTGAAGCCGGGGTCTCCTCCAAATGAGGGGATTCCTGGGGGGTGATGTCCTCCTCGGTCGAGATAGAGTCCTCGGGGTTGTGTGCAGTGAGGTCTGAGCTATTCGGGGGTGCCAGATCCCCAGAAAGTAAGGGGCTGGTAGTCTTTGGAGTTTCTTGACTCCTAAGCTTTGCAGACCACTTATTGAATCATTCCGAGAAGAGGTTGAAGAAATCATCGTGAGCTTGGGGTCCCACCACAGGGGGTGCCTGAACAGCTTTCACTGGAGGGGAGGTGGGAGATGCTGCCCAGTTCAGCTCTTCTTCCCTGGAGAAATTGGGCGTACTGTGCTTGGAGAGCGTCTGTGGATGTCCTGGAGATGAGGTCCCAGGTGAATCTCTGTGTCTCTTGCGTTTGTGATCCTCATGACTGGAGCAGGAGCTGTAGCTGCGATGCCTGTGCCTGTGTCTGTGCTGCGAGGGCCGGCTCCGATGTCTGTGCCAGCGGCTGCAGCTGTCCTTTTTGTGCTTCCTGTGGTTGTGGGATCCCCTAGGGCAGGGGTCGGCAACCCGCGGCTCCGGAGCCGCATGCGGCTCTTTCTCACCTTTGCCGCGGCTCCGGAGCACACTGCCCGCTTTAAACGTCGCGTTATGGGCTCCCTCCATGTCAGCTCCCTCCCTTCTTCTGCAGCCGCGGTTCCCTGTCTCTTAGGGAACCGCGGCTGTGCTTTTAAAATCATCTCGGAGCCCTTCCTGTCTTGACGGGCTCCGTGCAGCATTGTCCCGCCTCTAAAGGAAGTTTTGGAGGCGGGACAATGCTGCACGGAGCCCGTCAAGACAGGAAGGGCTCCGAGATGATTTTAAAAGCACAGCCGCGGTTCCGTAAGAGGCAGGGAGCCGCGGCTGCAGAAGAAGGGAGGGAGCTGACATGGAGGGAGGGAGCAGATATGAATGGATGGAGGGAGGGGGTCTGACATGGAGGGAGGGGGGCTGACATGGAGGGAGGGGGGCTGACATGTAGGGAGGGAGCTGATATGAATGGATGGAGGGTGGGGGGCTGAAATGGAGGGAGGGAGCAGATATGAATGGATGGAGGGAGGGGGGCTGACATGGAGGGAGGGGGGCTGACATGGAGGGATGGATCGAGGGGGGCTGACATGGAGGGATGGAGGGGGCTGACATGGGAGGGAGGGAGCAGATATGAATGAATGGAGGGAGGGGGGCTGACATGGAGGGATGGAGGGGCTGACATGGAGGGAGGGGGGCTGACATGGAGGGATGGAGGAAGCTGACATGGAGGGAGGGAGCAGATATGAATGGATGGAGGGAGGGGGGGCTGACATGGAGGGATGGAGGGGGCTGACATGGAGGGAGGGGGCTGACATGAATGGATGGAGGGAGGGAGGGAGGGGGCTGACATGGAGGGATGGAGGGGGCTGACATGGAGGGAGGGGGGCTGACATGAATGGATGGAGGGAGGGGGGTTGACATGGAGGGATGGAGGGGGGCTGACATGGAGGGCGGGAGCTGATATGGATGGATGGATGGAGGGAGGGGGCTGACATGGAGGGAGGGGGGCTGACATGGAGGGATGGATCCAGGGGGGCAGACATGGAGGGATGGAGGGGGCTGACATGGAGGGAGGGAGCAGATATGAATGAATGGAGGGAGGGGGGCTGACATGGAGGGATGGAGGGGCTGACATGGAGGGAGGGGGGCTGACATGGAGGGATGGATCGAGGGGGGCTGACATGGAGGGATGGAGGGGGCTGACATGTAGGGAGGGATCATATATGAATGGATGTAGGGAGGGGGGCTGACATGGAGGGATGGAGGGGGCTGACATGGAGGGAGGGGGCTGACATGAATGGATGGAGGGAGGGGGCTGACATGGAGGGATGGAGGGGGCTGACATGGAGGGAGGGGGGCTGACATGAATGGATGGAGGGAGGGGGGTTGACATGGAGGGATGGAGGGGGCTGACATGGAGGGAGGGGGGCTGACATGGAGGGAGGGAGATGATATTTATTTATTTATTTATTTATTTAACAATTCTTTTATACCGCGCTATTATAATCAGTGCGGTGTACAATAGAACAAGAACATACTACAATGCATACAGGTAACATTGAGTTTTACATTGAACAGGGAAATTCAACAATAGGACAACCGGGGGAACTATGTACAGAATAACTTAATGGTATATACAGTAATATCAAACTCGATTGGATGTGACAATGTGGTTCACTAATAAGACTAGAGAGAAAGGTTGACCTGCTAGCCCTTTTCAGGTTGTATTGAGGTGGTAGTTTTGTTAGTGACTAGGTTGACTTCTGGGTAGCATTTTGTAAACAGGTGGTATTTCAATGTTTTTCTGAATAGGATTAGGTTTTTATGGATGGATGGATGGAGGGAGGGGGGCTGACATGGAGGGAGGGAGCTGATATGGATGGAGGGAGGGGGGCTGACATGGAGGGAGGGAGGGGGCTGACAGGGAGGGAGGGGGGCTGTCAGGGAGGGGGCAGACATGGAGGGATTGGGGAGGCGGGCTGACATGGAGGGAGGGAGCTGATATGGATGGAGGGAGGGAGGGAGGGGGCTGACATGGAGGGATGGAGCACTGGTAATGGGGTTGAGGGGACGAGCACTGGAAATGAGCTGATTAGGGGAGGCTAGGACTGGTAATGAGCTGATGGGGGTAGGACTGGTATTGGGCTGATTAGGGGAGGCTAGCACTGGTAATGGGGTTGAGGGGGGATTAGCACTGGAAGCGAGCTGATTGGGGGGCTTTGACTGGGCATGGGCTGATTGTGGGGAGGGGAGGATAGAGCTGCTGGCCCTGGAAGATAACTGGGGGCTAAGGCTACAAATGGGCTGATATGAGGGGATGGGAGAATGGAACTGGATCTGAGAGGGGCTGCCATGGTATTTGTACTAGAAGGGACTGGTCAGTGGGGAAGGAGGGGGACTGGAAGGAAATGGACACCAGTGGCAATCATGGGAATGCAAGTTGACATTGGAAGGTACTGGGAGTGAGGACTGGAAAGGGGCTGATATTGGGGAGGGTTACTGGGACTGGAAATAGGCTGATGGAAAGAAGTGAAGAAAACGAAAGAAGAGATAAGAACTGGCAGATGGACCATAGACCACAGAAAGAGAGCTAAGAGAAGACAGGAAAGCAGAAGCCTCAGATCGGGACCAGCATGATCAAAGAATAAATTGGTCAGACAACAAAGGTAGAAAAAATAATTTTATTTCATATTAGTGATTTGACTACAAAATCATCATAATTTTGAAATCAAATATTGTTACTTCTTGTTGTTATATTTTCTGGCGTATTTTTTTTGGTGTGCGAAGGAAGAGGGGTAGTCTTATATGGCGAGTATAGGCCAAACACCTATATTTTAACAGGAAAAGTAGGGGGTCGTATATAGCATTAAGGTAAGAAACAATATATGCAGTGTTAGATTTGTTTTAAATGTCGCAATGGTTTTGCGGCTCCCAGTTTTTTTTCCCCTTCGGAAACGGGTCCAAGTGGCTCTTTATGTCTTAAAGGTTGCAGACCCCTGCCCTAGGGGAAGTGCTCCGATGTCAGCGCTGAGAGCGTGAGCGCGTGAGCGCGTTTGGGTCTGTTGCCGGCTCCGAGGGGCGGAGGAGGACTCCATCGGGGCTGGAGAGCAAGAGCCAATCAACTCCGGGTGGGCGGAGTTGGTCGGTGCAGCCCCAGAGGCAGGGAGATTCGTCGGAGCTGAGCCAGTGCTGATCTCTGCAGGGGAGGCGGAGCTTGAAGAGGATGGATGAATCAGGTTAGGAGGGGCGGAGCTTAAGGCTGCTGATCGAATCGCAGCAGAGGAGGGAGCCCGAGTGTTGCTGGGAACAAGATGGCAGCCTCCTGCTGAGCTCCCACGTGTGCTGGGTCCCGGGAGGGCTCTGGTGGATGGAGAGCCAAGGGGATGCTCACTGAGGCCAGAGGCCGGCTTTGGTAAGCTCCGGGGTGCCTCGGGAGGCTTCAGACACGTTCTGGAGGAAGTTTTCTTGTGCTTACTGGCCTCGTTTCCCTGAGGAGAGTGCTGGTCGTGTCTGGGATTCTTGGGGAAGTTGGACTGCTCCAGGAATTCTTGTAAAGTGTGTCCACACGATTTTCACGCTCTGGGCGACATCTTGGCACAGAAAGGGCAGTCCTGCACCGGATGATCCTTACCCAGGCAGCGGAGGCACATCTGATGGGCATCGGAGAGACTCATTTTTCTTGAGCATGCTGTGCATTTCTTGAACCCTGGTTTTGGCATTGTTGCAGGTAAGATTGTATTTAAATTCGTTGTAATAGAAGGAGAGAGAGAGAGAGAGAGATCCATCTTGATGCAAGGCGGAAGAAGTGAAAACTGACCGGCTAGGGGCGGGACCCGAGGTGGGGCCAGTTGGCCCATGCTCAGAAGGGCTAAAAGCCCTTCTGAGCTAGAGAGAGTTCTTCCGTCTCGGCGCCGTCGGATGATGTCACCAGGTTTGGCTGACTCATCCTGTTTGTCCTAGGAGAAAATATGTTTATAATTACAATTTTAACACAAAATTTTAATCAGTAGATTAGGTTTAATAACTTTACTTACCAATGTGCAAATCAGCCCTACTTCTTGTATGTCTCTCCAGAGTGTATTTTCTTCTAAACAGCAACATTTCCACTAAGATAATTTAAAAATTCTGGGCAACTCAACTCAAAATGATACTTTACAATCATTACACATTTCAGGGTCTCTACATTATATGCAGTTGGTTTTTTTTTCTGTAGACCATACTTCAGGGCTTGTTTATTTACTAAGCAATGGTAGCGGCTTCTGACCGATATCAGATCCACGTCCCCAAGTCTGAATTCGCCCTTTTGCATGATTGAAAGAAACCTTTCAATTGGAACATTGGAACCTGGCAAACATAAAAACAATTCAACCAGTTTGCATAAATTTTTATATGGTACCTCATTACTTTTGAGGTGTCCAAACACCTCCTATCATTTTTTGTCAACCCTGGTGTCTTTTTTTTCCATTCTTGAACTTTTTCTTCAGAAACAAATGACTTAGGACAAGAGAACTCATCAAATAGTTCAGTATCATTAATTAATGATTCTAGGCCAGTTCTTGTAGACAAAACGTATTCTAAAGCTGACACTAGCTAATCCCACTCTAGTTATTTTTTGAAGGAGAGTCCACTGTTGTTTCCCAATCTCTTGGATACAGCGGCTACAGCGGGCTCAACTCTGCCACGTACACCGCCGCTGGTCTCGTCACCCTTCTTCAGAGTTATATGCCCGCTTCAAACAGCTTTATGCTGCTGACCGTTTGGCCATCCAATCTGCAAAGCGGGCATATTACGAGGCTGAAATTACTGAAGCGGCGAACTCTTCTCGTCAGCTCTTTCAGATTCTGCATAAACTTTCCTCCACTAGTTCTTCACGTACCATGGCCACCCAGTCCCTAGATCCCCATTCGTTGGCTGCCTTCTTTTCCCAGAAAGTTCTTGACCTTCGGTCTTCTTTTCCTACTTCCCCTCCTCCACCGCCCTCGCCTCCTGCTTCCCCTTATGATCCAGTTGCCATTGACCATGCTCTGTTGTCCTCTATTACTCTGCCCAATCGGGCTCTTGCCCACACCTGGTCTTCTTTTCATCCAATTCTCTCGTCTGAAATTCTCACGACCCTATCCACTTCCCGTAAGACCACCTGTTCCCTTGACCCTATTCCTTCTCGCTGGCTGTCTGAACCCTCCCTACAGCTGGTTCCTATTATTACTACTATCATAAATACAAGTTTCTCCTCTGGTTTATTCCCCTCTCCCTGGAAGTCGGCCGTTGTTCATCCACTCTTAAAACAACCCTCCCTTGACCCCTCTGTTCCTGCAAATTGGCGCCCTGTTTCAAATCTTCCCTACCTGGCCAAACTTCTGGAACGATTTGCATTTCATCAGTTGTCATCCCATGTTGAGTCCACAAACACACTTCATCCCCGACAGGCCGGATTTCGGCAAGGTCATAGTACTGAGACTGTTCTTCTTGCTGTCCTAAATGAAATACACGTTGCACATGATCGTGGTGATCTTACTCTTCTGGTTTCTCTTGATCTATCCGCGGCTTTTGATTTAATCGATCACACTCTTCTTCTCACTCGTCTTGCTGAGGTGGGGTTACGTGGGGCGGTTCTTCTTTGGTTTCGTTCTTTCATCACTTCCCGCTCCTTTTCTGTTACTTTAAATGGTAAGTCTTCTAGTTCTTTTCCTCTTACTTGCGGTGTCCCCCAAGGTTCTGTTTTGTCCCCTTTGTTGTTTAATATTTTCCTGGCCCCTTTGCTTCTGGTATTACAGCAATATCCTGTGTCCTGTTATGTCTATGCAGATGACATTATTTTGCTTTTTCACATCTCTCCACTTTCCCTTGATCTTTCTCCCTTCAATGCTTGCCTTTCTCACGTGGCCTCCTGGCTCTCCCATCACTTTCTTCGTCTTAACCCTTCCAAGTCCACTGCTATGTGGGTTTCATTGTCTGGGTCCTGTCCATCAGTTGCACCTATGATTGATTCTACTCCTATCCCTCTGGTGTCTTCTTTTCGGTATCTCGGGGTGATTCTTGACTCTTCTCTCTCTTTTCACGATCATATTTCTTCCCTCACTAGACACTCTTTTGCCATTCTTCGTCGTCTTCGGGCTGTTCGCTCCATTCTTCCCTTTGGGTCCCTGGTCACTCTTGCCCTTGCACTTATTATTAGTCGTCTGGACTACTGTAACATTTTTCTGGCAAACCTCCCCAAGTATCAATTACATCGTTTACAGCTCATACAAAACACTGCTGCCCGTATTATAACCTTCGCTCGTCGTTTTGATCACATTACTCCCATCCTCATTCGTCTTCACTGGTTGCCCCTCCGTGTTAGGTTTCATTATAAACTTCTGATTCTTATTCATCGTGCACTTTATACTAATAACCCGTTATATTTGGCTGATTTAATTTCCCTCCACACGCCCTACCGCCAGCTTCGCTCCCTTCACGCTAACCGTTTGGTCTTACCGTCCCCATCTCATGCCCACCTTGAAAAGACCCGTCAGGCTGCTTTCTTTTTCCTGGGACCTTGGTTGTGGAATGCCTTGCCTGCATCTCTCCGCTTAGAATCCTCCTACTCACAATTTAAATCCGGTCTCAAAACTCACCTGTTTCATAAAGCGTTTGAGCTCCCCCCTTGATTTTCCCCTCTGGTTTTTCCCTCCCTGATTCCGTCCTTGGTTAAGTGTTTTGTTTTAGTCTGGTTGGTCCTGTCCCCCTTCTGTTTGTCTTGTTAGTGGTACTGTTTGTTTCTTTGTTTATATTTTTGGTGTTAATCATTGGTTAGTATTTGGATATTGTTAATTTGGCGGCTATTTATTGCCTATTATTGTTTAGGTTTTATTTTAACTTATGTTATCATTGTTTAGGTTTTATTGTTTTAACCTGTTACTTGATTACTGCTTGTTGTTTTAACTTGTGCCCTCGTTAATTGTTATTTATTATTGTTTGTACAGTTTTGTGCTATACTTTTCTTTCTTTCCTATTATTTTGGCGTTCCTTTTTTCCGTAGTTTGCAGTGCTGCCTTTTTATTTTTGTACACCGCTTTAATGTTTCTAACGTAAGCGGTCTATCAAGTGTGGAATAAAGTTATAAAAAGTTATTGGAAGTGAGCGGTCCAAGTAATCAATGCAAATGGTGTAGAAAGATGACACAGATTGCTTGAAATCTATTTCATCAGTGTATTGCTCTCTTTTCAAAGTATTTTATCGTCTTTCTGATTGTCAGAGGCAAAAACACTTCATTCTTCCTAGTTGCTAACTTGTTTCTAAGGTCACTGATTACTCCAGCCACCTGTCAAGATTTTTTGAAATTAAAATTTTAAAAGTCACATTTTGGAAAATCACTGCCTGACTGTGCTGAAAGTACAGCCAAACGTCTGCTGATTCATTCTCAAAAACATTTTTGATGATAACTGGGCATTTTTCCTAGCTCGGAAAATATGATTTCACTGGTTGGAACATTTTAATTAATCTCTCTATGGCTGGTAGTAAAGCCAGCCCCCTAGTGTTACTTTATCCGAGGAGCTTTTAATACTCTCAACAAAGTCACACATCTCTTTAAGTTCTTCAAATCTCACTGTATAAATGTGAAAATGTCTGAATATCCTGTCAACAATAACTTCAATGTCAAATAGCAGGCATTTGGCAGCAGTGCTGATACAATTATGACCAACATGAGCTGCACCGTTTGCACCAATTAAATGACTTCCTAAATCTTTTTGCAGCTTGTAGAAAATATTGTTACTACCCCTCCTAGTGGCCCCACCAAAACTGCAATTAGTATTGTGGACAAAACAGTAATAAGCCCATGTACCCTCAGTTGTAGCCAGTGACTGAGTTTTCTCATCAAGAGTTTGACTTTTAAAAAAAGAAGTCACAGTTCTACTTGAAGAAGCACGTACATCTGCTGCCTTGTGTTACAAAACACTGTGCTATTACCAGAATGTTTCTTAATGAACTGGTATTCATTTTGTAATTGGTCATTAAAAACACACTTTATTTTCGGCATTTTAAAATGAAAATAAAGTCTAAAGACAAAATAGAAACATACACCCTAGGCTAAGAGCCTACACAGATGACAGATTCAACAAAATGAGCTGATCACTGACAGTGATACTGATGCTAGCCCCAGGATCATAGGCTCTAGCTCTGCGGGTACTTATACACACCTACCGGAGAAAATATTTGGGGTGCTCATCTATAGCAAAAAACACACCATACTCTATAGCTGCAGGAAAAGGGAGAGAGGAAGGTTTCTGTATCCTAGCTACTGCTCCCACCTCCCCCTACTCCCTATTGGCTAGTTTTGTCTGACTGATGGTTGCCTGGGCCCTAGGGAGGAAGCAGAGCCAGATTTGTCAGATGTGCTGAGGACTCAGGAGTTTAGGATTGCCAACCATTAAACTATTTTAGGATTCTACAAGTTTGTAAAGTAGCTGTCTTAGTCAGAATGATGTATAAATTGTCTGGATATTTTTTTAGAGTTTAGCTCTACAGCTCTCCAGTGCTCCCCCCTCACTGTGCAGAGTAAGTGGTAGGTTCTAGCCAATGGAAAGGCTGCACTAGTCACAGGAAGGGCGGGCTGATTTTCTGCACAGGATCTGGGAGAAAGTCAGTGGAATAAGTGGGTTTCTTGTTGGGGTTGCTCAGAAAGGGTAGAAATGTAAGAGGAATGGGGTAAAGTGTGAGGAAGCTATTGCAGGCTGGTAGCAAAAGCAAGAACTGGGGGTATTGAAGTAGAGGAGTGCAGAAACAACAGCAGCAGTAGACAGTCAGAAATAGAATCTGTTTGTCTGAAAAGTGCTAGTGTGCATGTGTGTGTGACTGAAGTACAACAGAGTTCATGTATGTGTATATGTTTCTGTGTCTCTGATGGAAATAGTCTCATATAAATAGAGCTTCCCTTTGAAAATTTCAGCTGGAATGGAGCCGTCTGCTGGTAGAAATGTGGAGGAGTGTGGGACACGTGTTTTAAAATAGGGGGCATCCCGACCGAAGTCATACGATTCCAGGGACAAATCCTTAAACTACGGGACAGTTGGTCACTTTAACTCATGGCGACCCTCTGGATAGCTGTCTTCAGGGCTGGCCCAACCACTAGGCATCCGTCTAGGGCGGTAACTTCTGGGGGACAGCAAAGTGCAGGGCAACAATAGATTTTGACAGCTAGAGGAGGAGTAAAGCTTAAGGTTTGCCTAGGGCAGCCATACCTTGAGCCAATTCTGGGGCTGTCCTAAACTGTATTCGGCCTTCAGTCAGGCTGCTCATTGTTGATAGAGTGGAATCCAAAGGTGCTGTTATTGTATTGATCCAAACGTCGAACTGGAGAAAGGCAGCTTTAGGGTTATTTCCTCATACTGTACCTGGCTGATCCAGTCTCCAAGATTAAATGCTAACATAAAATCGAAGGGTTATGCATTAGGGCTGCAAAAATCCAAGGGAGCGGTAGAGTATAAAGGATGAAGTTCTGCGCGTGAAAGGAGAGCGGTACCTGGGGGTGATCATATCTGATGATCTTATGGTGGCCAAACAAACAGAAAAGGCAATAGCAAAAGCCAGACGGATACTTGGGTGCATAGGGAGAGGAACAATGTTTCCCATTGAGCTGCACCGGGTCCTCCGCCAGCATTTCTTCCGGTGGGGGAGGTGCAAAGCAATCGCGCTTAGGATCGTGCGGTATAGACAGGTGCCGAGGGCCTGCCAGTGCTGTGCGATCCTAAGCACTATCGCTTTGCACCTCCCCACACCGGCAGGAATACTGGCGGAGGACCTGGCGCAGATTAACGGGAACATTGGAGAGGAACAGCTAGCAGGAAGAAGGACGCGATAGTGCCTCTTTGTATAAATCTCTAGTGAGACCTGTCAGACGGCTGCCTGGGTGAGAAGGTTCACAGTCTTGGCAAGTGCATATATCAATATGATTTGCAAGGGATTGTGGGAAATGCAGTCCATTCATACCAGACACAGCTGCTCACAATAATTAGTTGTGCTTGAGTGTAAAGCCAATAAGATATTTATTTATGGGGTTATTTCTCCCAACACAGATATGCTTGGTAGCACATAAAACAGGATACTTGCTTTCAGTGTTAAACTTAGAAAAACAAAATCAGGAAAACAACAGTTGAACTTGTCAGGCAATCAAAGCAAAAGAATAAAGACCTGGTTGGTAATAAACTGGTCTTTTCTGTAGGCTTTAGCTAATATTTTCTTAGCAGTGTATCAAACAACAAGCAAAACCCACAAAGAAGGGAAAACTGTTCTTTTCAGGTTAACTTCTTATATCTTCACACATAGATTCAGAAGTGATTCCCTCAGAGCTCACAAGCAATTAGGTAAGGCTCAATTGCTAGCAGTTATCCAGCTGAAACCCCTTAGCTGGCTTGCTTTCTACTGCGTGGCCCAAAATCCTACTCAGGAGCTTTTCTGAGTAGATTAAAGAACAAGTTTGTATTTCTTTGTGATGGTTGCTGTACTTTGTAACAGTAAATTACCAAAGGAGTTTAGACAGAGAGCAATCCATATAGTCACAGCCTGTATCTAAGACCGCTCCTTCCCCTTCTTCAACAATCATGGGTTCAATATCAGGGATTGGCATGGAGGAATCTCTCAATGGAGCACTCTCAGGAGAATACTTGTTTCCCTGCTGTCTTTCAAGGGTATAGCTAGGGCATAGATCAGTGTTCATACCTGAGCTTTCATTGCTGTTAGAGTTCCTCTCTAAATAGCCTGGCCAGTATTGTAGTCCAGTTCTTATGTCCAGCCTTCCAATCCAGATCCCTGGACACTGGATCTCTCTTCACATACCTTCTGGCACGGGTCTTAGGGTCCCTTCCACATGCAGCCGTCTCCCTCACAGGTACCGTCTGGAGATTCCTAGCCCTGCAGCACCATTCCTCTGGCTTTCCCCAGTCCAATGGTGTATGCTGGCCCTTGGAATGCCTTCCAGTATACGTACTGCTCTGGACTCCTTTAGACCTCCCAAAGGCTTTTCTCTTCTTTCTTCCAAAGGGTTTCTTGCCCTCTCTGTCCGTCCGGTTTGGCTTCTGCTTCTGATGATCCTCCCGATGATGAAGATGTCCAAGATGAGGATCTCCAAGCTGATCCTGAGGATGAGGATAATTCTCTGTAGAATAAACTCTACCTTTATTCTGCTTTGATGAGTGCTCCACCCTAGCACAGCGCAGCTGTGCTGAATCAGGCCCTGTCCTTTGAGATGAGTGCTTAGGGATTACCTCATAGCCCTCTTGATTGAACACACGTTTCCCCACTTCAGCTCCTCTAATGGCTGTTGGAAACCTGGTGCATTCTGGGACTGGTAGTCTTTTATGGGAAAATTCTGTTTTTTTATTTCTACCAGAACTGACAGGTTGCTTGTTCAGAGTCACTTCACCTTTACTATAGCTCCTTCCTGAGCTATGATAAGCTTCCTTATCACAGACCTAATTTGTGGTACAGTATGCAGTTCTGGAGACCACATCATCAAAAGGATAGTAACAGGAAGTACTTGGTGCAAAGGATGGCTACTGAAATGGTCAGTGGTGGTCTTGGCCATAAAACATAAGGGAACCACAATAAGCAAGAGTCAAAAGACGTTAGGATAAGTTCAAATTGCTTTTATTGGAGTAGTCCCCAACGCGTTTCGGCAGGTATTGCCTTCATCGGGGGGTAGCAGCTAAAACATAAACATAAACACTCATAACAGTAATAATAACATAAATAATGAGCCTTATTGACACTATAAGTCATTAAAAACAATAAAAATCTTAAAAATACAAACTTATTGCTCCAAAAATTATAATGAACGCAGGACATAAAAGTTGTTCTTATTGTAAAAATTAATAACATTATATTATAAACGTAAAATTGTAACAATAATATAATAGAAATATTGTATATAAACAAACTCATGTATAAAGACAGACAACCAAATAAGACAATGTTAAAAACATAAGTAAAAAACTTGTACTCAAAATAACCCAATTCTAAATGTCTATGATATCTTGGGTAAGTGATGATGGTGTGATCTTTTTGAAGCGCTAGTATTGCATAGCATCATTCATATATAAGCTGAAAATGAACCATCTTTTATGATACATCAATTAAAGAATGACAAGTAGAAAAACACATGTATGTATATCAGGAAACACTAAATATTGCCCAATATTGTTAACATAGAGCAGAAGTCAAAGCAAATTACTAGGACGGTCCCAACAAGCGTGATAAGGCCAAATTAGACATTATCATAGCAATTGGGCCTTCTGTCAACATTTATAATATAGTTCAGAAATAATATCAGGTTTAGGTCCATTACTTTAGAGGAGCAATGTATTCAGAGGCATTGGTTTCCATCCAACTACAATCACGTTTATTTACATTTAATAACATTTTTTTTGTTTACATTGATGATATTATCACAGTAATATGTAAGTAATTTTTAAGTCTTATTTTATCATATCAAGATTTTTAGATACTAATGGGTTTCATAGTGTTTCCTGCGTTCATTATAACTTTTGGAGCAATACGTTTGTATTTTTAAGATTTTTATTATTTTTAATGACTTATAGTGTCAATAAGGCTCATTATTTATGTTATTATTACTGTTATGAGTGTTTATGTTTATGTTTTAGCTGCTACCCCCTGATGAAGGCAATACCTGCCGAAACGCGTTGGGGACTACTCCAATAAAAGCAATTTGAACTTATCCTAACGTCTTTCGACTCTTGCTTATTGTGGTTCCTGTTGTTAGTTGCAAGAGCGGTGCTCCTTGTCTTGTTTCATAAAACATAAGGGGACAGACAAAGATCTCAATATGTCGACTATGAAGATAAGATGGGAGAGGGAAGATACGATAGAGACGTTTAAGTACCTCCATGGTGTAAATGCACAGGATTAGAGCCTCTTTCCATTGAAGCTCCAGAACGAAGAGGCATTGGATGAGGGTCAAAGGGGAGCAGGCTCGGGAGGGCAGAGCCAGCCAAAACGCTCTACATGAACCTTCTGCATGGCACCCCCCCATAGCCCCTAACTAACTAAATATTCTAGCATCTCCCTTTCCGCACCTCCGATGTCTAATATCTCCTCTTTCCTTACCTTTGCCCTGTGTCTTTACCAATCCAGCATAGTCCTGCATTTTTACTTTATTTCTCCAATTCCTTCATGGCCTACCATCTCCCCTTCTCATTCCTTCCCCCCTGCCCCATGTCCAGCATCTTCACCCCCTCCCCTCCAACCCCCAGGTGTCCAGCATCTTCACCCCCTCCCCTCCATCCCCCAAGTGTCCAGCATCTTCACCCCTCCCCTCCATCCCCCAGGTGTCCAGCATCTTCACCCCCTCCCCTCCATCCCCCTGGTGTCAAGCATCTTCACCCCTCCCCCCCATCCCCCCGGTGTCCAGCAACTTCACCCCCTCCCCTCCATCCCCCAGGTGTCCAGCATCTTCACCCCCTCCCCTCCAACCCCCAGGTGTCCAGCATCTTCACCCCTCCCCTCCAACCCCCAGGTGTCCAGCATCTTCACCCCTCCCCTCCATCCCCCAGGTGTCCAGCATCTTCACCCCTCCCTCCATCCCCCAGGTGTCCAGCATCTTCACACCCTCCCCTCCATCCCCCAGGTGTCCAGCATCTTCACCCCCACCCCGCCAGCCCCCAGGTGTCCACCATCTGCACCCCTCCCCTCCATCCCCAGGTGTCCAGCATCTTCACCCCCTCCCCTCCAACCCCCAGGTGTCCAGCATCTTCAACCCCTCCCCTCCATCCCCCAGGTGTCCAGCATCTTCACCCCTCCCCTCCATCCCCCAGGTGTCCAGCATCTTCACCCCTCCCCTCCAACCCCCAGGTGTCCAGCATCTTCACCCCCTCCCCTCCATCCCCCAGGTGTCCAGCATCTTCCTTGCTGCTCCACGTCCTTCATTTCCCCTTCTCTTCTCTACTCCCCTTAGTCCAGCATCTCCCCTTCTCTCCCCCCATCCCTTCCTGTCCATCATCTCTCCACATCTTTCATTTCCTTGGCTTCCTCCCACCACCGCCACTCTACCCCTGCCCAAGCCACCCTGCAACACTGTAAAATGACGTAGACGGCGCAGGGTCCTGAGTGCAAGGAGATGCTCTGCTAGGTCTCACCCTCCCCCCCCCCCAGCTTCTCACCTGGGGGAGTGGGGACGGCACATCAATCATTCCTTTTCTGAAGTGGCAGCTGAACTGTTGGGAGGGGGCAGGAGCAGCAGGCTGTAACTGTTCGTGGGCATTTTAAAAAGCCAACTTCAGAGGGCACGACGGTAGCCATTCCGCTCACCAAAACCTGCCACCTAGGTGATTGCCTAGTTCACATAGTGGTTGGGCCAGCCCTGCTCACCCCGTCTGACTCAAGAATGAGAGAGAGGAAGGGATTGTAGAGCCGGGCTATGAACATGGATGGGCAGGCTGGATAAGGCCTTAAGCTGCTGTCATGTTCCACTTCTACGGTTTTGCCTCCTAGTGTACTTATCATTCTGATGAAGAGAGAAATAGGAATTGCAAACTCAGTCAGACCAAATGCATCCTGTTTCCAGCAATAGTCAATCCAGGTCACAAGGAGCTTGTAGGATACCGAAAAGTGGAGAGATCCATGCTGCTTACGCCCAGGTATAAGAAGAGGCTTTCCCCAATCTATCAGTTTTATAATGATTCATGCACCAAGGAAATCTCTCAAAACCTACTCGCAGATGTTTTAAATCCAACAAGAAGGTATTGCCTACAATTTGTTATCTAATGAAAAGACCTGAACTAAACCTAAACAAATACATGAAATATTCACAACTTCTCTTCCTGCGAACAGATTGAAATTTATCTCATGAATATTCATCAGAGATTCTGGAGAAAAAACACGGACTAGTTTGTGGACCCTAATACAAGTCTGTGTCCTAGAGGGCAGAGTGGTTCCCAAACCTGAGCTACTGACTCTCACAACTAATCTGGTCTGTTGGTATACACAATGAATGTGCACAAATATATTTGCATATGCAAACATATCCTGCATATTCATGATGGGGGGGGGGTCATAGCAACTGGTGGACTGTCACATGGTTCACCCATTGGCCCTAGGACTGGAGAGTGGCCTAAGGAAGAAGGGAAGGTTTATCTCTCCACCCTGCCTATTGCTTGCCCATAGTAACCTCAGGTCCTGCCAAGAAACTATTGGGCTCCAGGGTCCATAGAACGGGTTTGGAAGCCATTGAAGAAAAGTTACCATCTTATATTGCTCGCTTTGGCCTCTGTGCATGCAGGGAGTTGTAGTTTCAGCCTCCTGAGACAAGCCAGATGGAGTGGCCTCACCTGCTCCAAATGTATCTGGGTGGAAACTCGCGTAAAGTTGGCATGACAGTTTGTACATATTCTGCCCAATACTTTTATAATTAAACTAATAGTGAAAAGCTTTACAAATGTGATAATAACGATGGGTGAAGAGCCCTGTTCAGAATATGATATAAAGACAAAAAGAATGATAGTTTGGCTTCCCATAGTCAGAACGGAAACATCTGAACAGATACTATTTGGGGGAATCAAGGCGGATGTGGCAGCTTCTAATACTATGAGAAATTACACCGTCTCCACACCAGAGTTGCAAAATCGGATTCCCATTTTGCTCAAGAGAAGCTTTGAATACCCAAAGCAGTTCACCCTTCCTTTATTCTTACAGCAGCCTCTACTACACAGGGACCATGGTCTAGAAAAATGCGGCTTATTACTTTTAGGATTTTGGGTGATGAGGTCTACATTTACAGAAAAGGGGAAACTGTGTGGCAGGTGGGGTAGTAGGAGTTACCTTGTCATTTAGAACAAGCTGCATCACTTTTGCGATGTTCTTATAAATACAAATCCATAGATGCAGGGATCAGGCCTGTCTCTGATGACCCACCGTTATCGGAGAGCCCATCAGCATCGACCCCTTCTTCACCCCAAGGAATATGTCTCTGCTGCTCTGGGAAGCGCTGCCAATATTGTTGATCGCAGCAGGTGTGTTCAGTTGAGCTTTGTGCTCTTTGTTCATCCTTCTCTCAGAATAATTCAGTAAAGGGCCCTTAGGAGCCTCTTACCCCATCCCATGCCCAGCCATTCTCTGAGCCTTTTGGAAAGAGAGATACAGAAAACACAGCCGTCTGTGCTGAGATTTCCAGTGCACTTTTAGGCAGAAGAGGAAGGAGATTGTGGATTTTCTACAGAGGAACATGAGGACCCACCGCTCACACCATCACCCTCAAATGGACACAGAATAAAGAAGTGAAACAAGACACCTGCCATCTTTTTTGTTTTAATTAACCAGGAATTAGGAGTCTTCTTTTTTATTGCATAGCGCTGGAGGGATACAAAGCAGTGATGGTTGTATAGGTTGTGGAGATTACTCCCCTCCCCCCAATAAAATGATACTGTGGATGGATCGTTCCCTGGCAAGATGAGGGAGCAGAGTAAGAATAGCCAACCAGCAAGATTCCAGGCAGAAGTCGCTAGTCCTTTGCCGGAAGGGGAGGAGAAGGACCAGGAAGAGCAGCGGGGGAAGAGAAGGCCAACGAAGGAGCAGTCAATTGGATTCTTGTTGGAGGGTGCAGCAAACTGCCAAACGCTTACAGTTGTTTATTTCCAGCGTCCTCCGACGCGCCCTTTTCCAGCTCCCTTTTTGCTGCAGCAACAAAAAGGATAATTGTACTATTTCCACAGCCCAGACAAGATACATACCCTGAGAATCCCAAATTACTTCAGAAGCTTACGGTCAGGTCACCACTGAACATTTCCGTGGCTGTGGAGTTACTAACTGGTGGAAGATGGAATCTAGGTTGCCAGGTTTCACAGCTTGATCTCAGTACACGGTCATACAGTGAGTGATTGGTGGCAGAAATGGGATTCCAACCTGAGTCTACAGTTTTCACTGATCTCAGCATGGGCTCATACAGTGAGTAATTTGTGGCAGCAGTGGGTTAGGGACCTGGGTCTACAGGTTTCACAGCTGTTTGATCTCAGCATGCGGTCATACAGTGAGCAAATGGTGGCAGAAATGGGATTCCAACCTGAGTCTACAGTTTTCACTGATCTCAGCATGGGCTCATACAGTGAGTAATTTGTGGCAGCAGTGGGTTAGGGACCTGGGTCTACAGGTTTCACAGCTGTTTGATCTCAGCATGCGGTCATACAGTGAGCAAATGGTGGCAGAAATGGGATTGCAACCTGGGTCTACAGTTTTAACAGTTCTTTGATATTGGCACAGAGTCATACAGTGAATAATTTGGGGTATCAGTGGTTTCAGGACCCGGTTCTGTAGGGGTCACAGTTCTTTGATCTCAGCACCCAGTCACTCAGCAAGTGAATGGTGTCAGAAGTGAGACTGGATCTTTGACCAGTGGGTTTTACAACTCCATGCTCTCAGGCACTAGGCCATACAGCATCACAGACCAAGGGGGAGAACTAGATCTGTGTAACTAGGAAATCCTGCCAAAAAACACTTTTAAAAGTAGATCAAAACAAACAGTAACAATCCTGAGAAAGAAGAGTTTAAAAGTAACACGTCAAGTGGCCTGAGCCTTCATGTTATAAATGATAGGGGTGCATGCCAAGGAAGAGATGAGCCCCCCACCACACACACAAAGCACGTTTTCAGAGCACAAAGCCATCGTCTTTACTTACAATTTCTGGGCGTGGCTGATGCGATTATAAAGGACGTTGATCTGAGAAAGAGAGAGATTGAAGGGCCCATAAATTCTTAGGAAAGGCTTAGAGCTGCTGTTTTCTGACCAGTGACCCTAACTGTGCTAGAACGACCAAATCTGTGTTGTATCACTAGCTAGAGCAAGCTAAATCACCCAGAAGTGACTACAAGATAGGCAATGGGATCCATATATGCCCTAGCGAGGTATCTGTGCCTGCCTTGGTTGATCTGCTAGCTTCAGGAGCAAGCGTGGATTTGGGGAACATGGAGAATGTTTCATCAGTGTTAGCATCAACACTTGGTATCTTTAATGCTGAGGAGTGAATGAGCTAACGCAACTCACCATCGCTCACCACTCTGCTCCCTCCAACCCCCTCTCCAGCGTCAACATTCCAGTATGTAAGTCGCAGTGTTCAGCACCCCCAGTAGGTGGGTCCTTGCATTGCTGCTGCAGTGGGACAGCTCACAGTACAAACATCCTCCTGTGATTGTCTATGGCCACGAACACCCTCATGTTTTCTCTAAATGAGTTTTGTGACATCACAGGGAGTCTGTGATGTCATCAGAGGTGCCTGAGGACTGCCCACTGGAATGAGCTTTAGGGTTCTGGTTTTTCAGCACCCCTCCATTTCTGAGAGCTTCCTCTCCCCTTTGCTCAGCAGTGCATCTCTGAACCTTACTGTTGTAGAGAAGAGAGTCCTATCTGGAGTGCCTCCACTGGAGAAAAATCTCATGCTTACCTCATAACGCTGTGTCCTCATATTCTCCATCAAGTCAAACTTCTCTGACTCCAGCTCGTGTATTCGCTCTGAGAGATTTCTTGCTGTTTCCCTACAAAAATGCACCAGGATACATTTTTATTTTTTTTTATTTTTTTTTTTTTATTTATACTTTTCTTCTATACCGCTTTTTCCCAAGATCAAAGGCGGTTTACAAATAACATAATGAACAGTTTACAATTAACATAATTAACATAGTTTTACATAGAACATAGTGTTTACTATAAATTATGTACAATTAACTTTTTTATGAACAATAACATTAACTTTTCATGAACAATAACATGGCGCATATAATTATACATATGCTGAACTATTTACATCAGTCAAATATTTACATTAGTCAATTATTAATCATTAGCAGAAAGGACCTTGGCTCACTGTCTGACCTGCTCCCCTCCTAGGGTGACTATACTTACTTCAGAGCTTCTTCACCGAGGCTTTCGATGTTGATCTCCCTCCGCCTCTCGGCCAAGATCTTCCTCTTCATCTCTCGCCCCGTCTGTCTCTTGCCCCTTTTCTGCTCGGCCTGGAAAAGGACACATGGAAGAAGAAAATGGTAATCACAAGGCCTCAACCAAAGCTCTTGACTGCTATGTGCAACCTCAGCGGAAGAGAAGTAGAAACGGTTCTACAGTTTGGTTTCCATGTTCAATCTGGCCCTTTTTTAAAAATTCTGTTTAATTTATAACAGTTGTTATTGGCCACTTTTCAAGGGGAGTTGAAGTGGTGTAGAAATATAATGTCAAGCTCTAGGGTGAGATTTCAAAGAGAAAGATAGAGGTATCCTTTTTGGGCAGCTAGCACCTCGCCACAACTGCTCCACTGGGCTGGTCAGGGTGGTCAAGCCTTGATGAAATAGCCATGTTTTTAACCCTGTTTTCAATTTAGAAACAAAACATTTGGACAAGAATCCAAAAGAAAGAGCATTCAACTGTGATGGGGCTAAGTAGACAAGAGGTACGCCTGATTACTTGAGGATGGATTCTTGAAGGGGAAGACATCGTCAAAAGGTTACTTTGTTTTGTGGATGTTGAGTCAAAGCTACATAGGTGAGGATGCCCTGTTGTCACATTATTGCTGTGCAAAACATGTTGCTGTGAACTGCGATTCCCTTCCTCAGAGGAGAGAGCCAATGTAGTTCTTGCTATGGGGGATCCAGTGATGGGGACAAAGTTCACCATCTTAGAAAAGATATCCACCACTACTAGTCTTGTCAACTTCCCTTGAGTGGGTAGTGATTCACTATGCAACATCAAGATTTCATGGATAAGGTTTCGCAAGGCCAAGTTGTATTACCTTCACAAGGTAGCCGCCAAAATGGGCTCCCATGTTGGAGAGGACCTTCTTCTTTTTGGCGTCATCTTCAGCCCGTTTCTTGGCCTCCTCTTCTTCCTTCCGCATCTTCTCCTCCTGTGGGAGCAGACAAAGAGAAGAGCAGTTACAGATAGGCCCAACTGCTTGTGCATGATCATGCCATTACCACATTCACCTCTGTACTTCCAGCTTAGTTGACCCTTCTTTAGAGAAAATACGGGGTGGGTGTGTGTGTGTGCGTGTTTGGAACTTTGAAATAGGATAGTTTCCACTCCCTTAGATCCATCATTTTCCACCAGTTGGTTCAGGATTCTCCTGTCTACTCCAATCCCCACACCAAGACAGAGATCCCCTAAATCAAGGCAACTCTGGTGCATTTGAGTAGCTTATTTATTTATTTACATTCTCTTATATACCACGCTATTCTGCATCAGTGCGGTTTACATTGAACAAACTGAAATTACATTGAACAGGGTATTATAACTTGGAGATAACTATTTTACAGGGAACATGGGCTATGGAGGGTTAAGTGGCTTGCCCAAGACCACAAGGAGCACCTGTGGGACTAGAAACCCCGGTCCTTCCGGCCCAAGGTTGCTGTCCTCTAGTGGGATTTGAACCACCGACCTTCCGGCCTGAAGTACCTTGCCCCAACCACTAGGCTACTCCTCCACTCCACAGCTTATCTGTGTTCCCTTTGTTACAGTGGACTGGTGAACTTCACAAACACTACTTTAGGGGATGAAGCAGACATGGTAGGAATGGGAAATTTGCCCTATTCCTTTGATTAGATGTATGGTGGAATTTTGCCTTTTGCAGAGTAGAGTGAAATATACAAGAGCCCTTTAAGGCCAGAGTGATCTTTATCTTTATTTCAAAACTTTATATACCGCCCATTGTCAGGACATTAGAGCGGTTTACAACAGAAAATAAGTCTACGCTAAAGAAAATGAAAAGAACGCCATAAAAAATAGGAAATAAGAAGAAGTAGTAAAGCAACAAAAAGAACACAACATGGAGGGGCACCACAAAAGGGTATCATTCGGGGGGAGCTGAAAAGCCTGCTGAAATAAATGTGTTTTTAACATTTATTTATTTAGCATTTTTTAATCAAGACGGTTTACATAGAACATATCATGACAGTATATTTCAACTGTTTACATGGAACAATATAACAAAGATACATAGGTATAAATGTGAAACTATTTACAACGATCAACTAATTACATAGGTATATACAGGTACAGCATGGCTGCAGGATTGAGTTTGAGAGGGAAGAGGTGAGGGGTTGAAGACAGAGGACTGAGGACTATGGTGGTAGGGAAAAATGTTCCAGGAAGAGATGGGTTTTCAGCATCTTTCTGAACTCAGAGTGGTCAGAGCAGTTTCGTAACTCATGAGGTAGGGCATTCCATAAGGATGGGGCATAGAGGGAGAAGGCCCGGTTACATGTAGATTGTTTGCTATATCTCTTATTTGTTGGGATGGTAAGTAGGTTTCTGGTAGTGGAGCGGCGTGCTCTTTTATTGTTGATGGAGGATAGGAGCGAGGAGAGGCATGGAGCTGACTCGTTGGAGATGATTTTATGTCTGAGGGTAAGTACTTTGAATTTAACTCTGGATTGAATGGGGAGCCAGTGGAGATCACGGAGGACTGGCGTGATGTGAGATCGTCTGGGGTTGTTGGTTATGAGCCGAGCAATCATGTTCTGGGCCAATTGGAGAGGTTGTGTGCTGTTCTTGGGGAGGCCATGGTAGATAAGGTTACAGTAATCAAGAGAATGGATTGTAAGGGCCTGGCAGACAGTGCGAAAGGAGTCGGGGTTTAAGAGAGGTTTGAGGTTCTGAAGGGTACATAATTTTGCATAAATTGTGTTAGAAGCTCTCTTTATCTGATCAGTGAAGGAGAGGTTCTGGTCAAGGATAATACCAAGATATTTCACTTGGTTTTTTATGGTGAGTTTAACATGTTCTTAAACTCTGGGTATGAGGGTTCCAAATGGAGTGAAGCTGGAAGGGCATTCCACAGTGAGGGGGCGAGGAAGAAAAGGGCAGCCCGCCGAGTCTGCTCCAAGTGGGCTCTCGAGGGGGGAGGTAGTGATAGTCTATTGGCATGCAGTGAACGGAGTTGACGATATGAGGTGTGAAGAGAGTTAAGATCAGCCAAGTAAAGAGGACTTGTATGAATTACCCGATGAGTCAGAATCAAGATCTTATACTGATATCTAAAGCGGAGAGGCAACCAGTGAAGGTGAAGAAGGAGAGGAGTAATATGATCCGACCGTCGAGCATGAAAGATAACACGGGCTGCTGTGTTCTGCACTAACTGTAACCATTGAAGCTGATAGGCTGGTAGGTTAGCAAGAGCTACATTACAGTAGTCTAATCTACTGGTGACCAGAGCCAAAACTAGAGTGACGAGTGCATCAAAAGGGAGGACAGACCGAACAGCTCTGATCTGACATAGTGCGAAATAGGAGCGACAAGTGAGGTTAGATATATGGCTATGGAAAGAGAGTGTGGGATCCAAGGTCACGCCTAAATAGCGAAGCGAGGATGTGAGAGAGATAGGGGCAGAATTTAAGTGAGGAGCAACGGTTGAACACAAGGTACTAAGAGAGATCCACATGGCTGTGGATTTAGCCTGGTTTAAATGAAGGTAATTAGCAGAAAGCCAAGAGGCAATCTGGGCAAGACAATTATTAAATGGTGAGATGTCAACAGATACTGGAGACGTGAAACAGGAGGATAATGTCATCCGCATAAATGTAGGTCAAAACTGGATACTGTTGAATGAGAAGTGGAAGAGGGGAAAGGAAGATATTGAATAATAACGGAGAGAGGACCAAGCCCTGAGGCACCCCACACGGTAAAGGAAGTGGGGAGGAAGACTGGTTTTTAGAATGAATGACAAAAGAACGCGCAGTAAGGAAGGACCGAAACCAGTGCAGCACCTTGTCCCGTAACCCAGCATCATAAAGGTGAGACAAGAGTGTTTGATGGTCTATTTAATCAAATGCAGAGGATAAATCAAGCGACGCTATGAGTGTAATATCTCCCCTGTCATGAGCAACATGCACCTCATTTAGAAGAGCTAGGAGAACAGTTTCTGTACTGTGTCTGGGTCGAAACCCTGCCTGACGAGGGTGAAGGATATTGGTAGCCTCCACATGAGAGGCTAACTGAGTGAAGACAAAATGTTCTAATAATTTTCTTGCCCTGCCCCCTCTCCCTCACGCTGCACCGAGCAAGTACAGATGAGTACGTACTGCCAACTTTGTCTGTCTCTCGCGTTCCTTCTCCGTCCGATAACGTTGCTGCTCTGATCTCTCAGCACGCCGCCGCTCCTGCCAGAGAAAAACAGATCTGAGTATGATCCGCTACCACAAAATGGAGGCCCAGTCCATATGTATCATCGGGACTTGTGGCATAATCCCTGTTGCAACGAAAGCTTACTATTAGCAGAATTCACAGCAGCAAATACCGTACACTTTACTGCATAGGGCATAGAGTTAAGCATGGAGGCACTTATCTACAGAGAAGGCAATAGACATCACATTTGCCATTCTTGGGTTTTTCAGACTAGCATACACAATAGAGATGGCCCCCTACATTGCCAATGTGTCCCTTAGAAGCAATGGCCTCATTCTACAGCTAGAAGCCGGGGAAAGGTTCATAAAAAAGTATGGTGCCTTTTGACAAGCACAACTAGATTTGGAAACCCCTATTGAGTCTGGACTGGTGCTGCTGTTTGAAAACCATGTATGGAAAATGGGAAAGAATTTGCGCAGAGTCCCCAGGTATACCCACAATCCTCTCCTTCAGGCCAACCAGCTCCTCTTCCTCTTTCTTGCGCTGCTCAAAGTGAACGTCAATGAGGGTCTGAAGCTCCAGCAAGTCCTTCTCCATACGCTTCCTGTGGATGTCCTATGACGGAAAAAGAGAAACATAGTGAGGAAGGAAGAATGAGGGAATAAGACAGAAAAAGAAGGAACAAGAGCGACCTACCGAAGACAGGAGAACCGAAACAAGAAGGAAAGAACAAGAGAGTGAAAAGCAAGAGAGACAACCATAGAAGAATGAAAGAAACAGAAGAAATGAAAGAGAAAAGTAATGAAGGAGAAAATAAGAATGAGAGAAACATGGCATAGGAGAATGGAAACAGTAACAACAAGGAAACAGAATTCAAGAAGGAGAGAGTCAAAGAGTGAACAAAAGAAACAACAAGAAAGAGAGAACAAGGGAGAGAAAGAAAAAGAACAAGAAAGAAAGGGGAGCGAAAAAGATAGGAAACAGGAAAAACATAAGTAGGAAAGAAAGATAGGAACAGTGAAAAACAGAGAATAAAAAGAGCTGGATGCTTACATCAAAGTCTACCCTCTCTCCCTCGGGGATTTTGGGAGGAGCAAGTTGGGGAGCCATTGGCCTGTGAAAGAGAGAAAAAAAGCAGAGACATATCTTTAGTGACAATGGAAAACTGCAGCCCACATCTCATTTCTCCCCGGATTCCAGCAAGACCTAGCCAGTCCCCAAGATACAATCTTTTAATATGCACAGATCAGACAGGCGTCTGGTTTGGCACCTTCTTCTCAGTTCACTTACTTGGGTTTTGGACGTTCCTCCTCTGCAGAAGAAAGGGGGAAACAAGAAAAGAAAGATCAGGACCCTCTATCCCTGTGTGTTCAATAGCCAATCAACATCCCAAATCCCCCCCTGGTCGCCTGAATACATCCCTGCTCTCCAGCAGTCTGCACCACTGGGAGGTTCCCACATAATTCATAAGGAAAAGCAACGTTCTGCTCCCTTTTAGCAAGGCAGAACTGCAGCTTGAGTGACTGAGCCTTGTTGTAGGGCATCTACTCAGTAGAAGAGTCCCATGAAACCTTGATACACCATTGATAGTGAATTTCAAATTCATTTATTTCATCATTCTATGTAATCTTTTGAATCTATAGGCCACTTGAGTGTCTATGGGCTCATGTCATTTATCCATCCATTATCTAGCAATCCACGTATCCAATCCATCTCACCCATCCTCCAGCCAGACACTTTTCATCCGCAGTCCATCTCTCATCCATCCACCATCTCACCCATCCTCCATCCATCCATCTCTCATCCATCTGCTTGTCCACCAAAACACAATCTCATCTTCCATCCATCCATCCACTCTCATCCACAGTCCATCTCTCATCCATCCACCATCTCACCCATCCTCCATCCATCCACTTCTTGTCTGCAGTCCATCTCTCATCCATCCATCATTTCACCTATCCTCCATCTATCCACCTCTCAAATTTCTCATCCATCCACCATCTCACCCATCCTCATTCCATCCACTTCTCATTCCCAGTCCATCTCTCATCCATCCACCATCTCACCGATCCTCCATCCATCCACTTCTCATCTGCAGTCCATATCCATCCACCATCTCACCCATAGTCCATCCATCCACTTCTCATCCGCAGTCCATCTCTCATCCATCCATCATTTCACCTATCCTCCATCCATCCACTTCTCATCCGCAGTCCATCTCTCATCCATCCACTATCTCACCCATCCTCCATCTATCCACTTCTCATCCACAGTCCATCTCTCATCCATCCACCATCTCACCCATCCTCCATCCATCCACTTCTCGTCTGCAGTCCATCTCTCATCCATCCACCATCTCACCCATCCTCCATCCATCCACTTCTCATCCACAGTCCATCTCTCATCCATCCACCATCTCACCCATCCTCCATCCATCTACTTCTCATCCACAGTCCATCTCTCATCCATCCACCATCTCACCCATCCTCCATCCATCCACTTCTCATCTGCAGTCCATCTCTCATCCATCCATCATTTCACCTATCCTCCATCCATCCACTTCTCATCCACAGTCCATCTCTCATCCATCCACCATCTCACCCATCCTCCATCAATCCACTTCTCATCTGCAGTCCATCTCTCATCCATCCATCATTTCACCTATCCTCCATCCATCCACTTCTCATCCACAGTCCATCTCTCATCCATCCACCATCTCACCCATCCTCCATCCATCCATCTCTCATCCATCTGCTTGTCCACCAAAACACAATCTCATCTTCCATCCATCCACTCTCATCCACAGTCCATCTCTCATCCATCCACCATCTCACCCATCCTCCATCCATCCACTTCTCTTCTGCAGTCCATCTCTCATCCATCCATCATTTCACCTATCCTCCATCTATCCACCTCTCATCCGCAGTCCATCTCTCATCCATCCACCATCTCACCCATCCTCATTCCATCCACTTCTCATCCACAGTTCATATCTCATCCATCCACCATCTCACCCACCCTCCATGCATCCACTTCTCATCCACAGTCCATCTCTCATCCATCTGCTTGTCTACCAATCCACAATCTCACCCTTCTATCCATCCACTTCTCATTTTCAGCCCTTCTGTCAGCCATCCGAACATCCATCAATCCACCATTTCAGTCATCCTCCATTCATCCATTTTTCATATGCAATTCATCTCTCATTCTTCCTTTATTCATGTATCCACAATCCATCTACTCCAACCTCCATTCATCTATCTACATTCCATTTCATCCACTTTCTATCCATCTATCTCTCATACATTCTCCTTCCACAGTTTATGCAGGCATCCCTTAGCATCATTGGGCCCGATATTCAGTTGTCCGCCAACCCCTAAACCGATTATTCAATGCCACAGCGATGGCATTGAATATCCAGTGATTGCCATCGATGCCACCAACTGGAAAGCATCAGGGGCGCATAGGGAACATAGCCTGGAATATTCAACGGCACTACCCATGTAGATGCCATTGAATATTCCTTTCTAAGGCAGTTACACGGTTTACAGTCTCTCATCCATACATCTATTTGTTCATCCTTCCATTCCTTTAACCGTCATGTACAACAGTATGTATCTGTCGCTCATCTATATAGATAACAGACACACACGCAACGCTGAGTATTTGGAGAGCCCATACTCACCATGATGTGCTGTCAGCGAGACCCGTCAAAGAGCAGAACCAGAAGAACATAAGCGAGAGAGAAAGACATGGAAAGAAGAGTTACTAGTGGACATGGAAAAATGATCTACAGTGTTCTTGTGTTTTTTTTCCTGGAATCAGAGTTATTCTCTTGCCAATCTTTTCTCTCTCTTGTTTCCTGTCACTCATATTAGCAGATATAGTAACTGTTCCCTTGCTCTGTCTGACACTAGTACAGACTGTAAGAACCCTTCTCTCTGCCTGACATTAGCAGAAATTGTAGGAACTTCTCTCCCTCTCTCCCTGACACTAGCAGAGACTGTAGGAACCCCTCTCTCTGTACCTGACACTAGCAGACGCTGTAGGAACCTCTCTCTCTGTACCTGACACTAGCAGAGACTGTAGGAACCCCTTTCTCTGTACCTGACACTAGCAGAAACTGTAGGAACCTCTCTCTCTGTACCTGACACTAGCAGACACTGTAGGAATCTCTCTCTCTGTACCTGACACTAGCAGAGACTATAGGAAACTTTCTTTCTGTATCCGACACCAGCAGAGATTGTAGGAACCCCTCTCTCTGTACCTGACACCAGCAGAGACTGTAGGAGCCTCTCTCTGTGTGACACTAGCAGAGATTGTTGGAACCCCTCTCTATACCTGGCACTAGCAGAGACTGTAGGAACCCTTCTCTATGTACCTGACATTGACATTACTTGTAGCATCCAGAAATCTGAGGTAATGAGAGGCCATCTCTGGGCAAAGAGAATGAGCCTTCCCCCTACCAGTGAGATCAGCACAGAGACCCCTGGTAGATTGGCTATGCTCTGGAAGAACCAGTCAAAACTACGTCCCAGGCTTAGGCTACAGGGCTGGTTGGGTCTTTTCTCTGCACTGGTGCTGGCGGGGGAGGGGGGGGGGCTGCTGTTTCTGCTGGGAGGTTTGGGGTCCAGGCAAGTATCGATGCCTATAGGAGTAGTAGATCTTCTGACCCCCTCCTTGGTACCTCCTACTGTAAGCCGGTTCAGATGTGCGCCTGGAGAGTCTAGTAAGTGTGATATATTGCTTCTTTATAATGACAGCTTTCTCCTCCAACTGTTCACTGAACAGATTCTCACTACGGCATGGTACATCCTCCAGCTTATTCTGAACTAACTGTTCCAAGTCAGAGGACTGGAGCCAAGCGAGTCTCTAAGCCCCAATGCCTACTGCAACCACTCTCGACACTGTCTCAAAGGCATCATAGGTCGCCTGGACCAGGAATTTTGAGAAGTCTTTGCCATGGTCCACTAGGGTGCGAACCTGGTCCAGTTTCTCAGGAGGAAGGAACTGAGACAAATCAGCTAGGTCACGCATATTGTCTTTGAGGAACATGCTCATGTAGAGCTGGTATGAGGCCACTTGGGCAATGAGCATTGAGCCCTGGAAACACCTCCCAAAAGGGTTATAAGGTCCAAGCCTCCAACAGAAGCAAAAATCAAAGCATTTAAACACTCCTGAAGGGGAGAAAGAAATTACTGACGGAGAATGTACTAGACACACCCATGGGGCTCTGTGGAAAATGAAAGGCTGAAGATGATGGCACCATGGCAGCAGATGGGAAAGAGGTGTGCAGGCACGGTGGAGCCTCCCAAAAGCTTCAAATAGAAGCTGGGGAGCATTCCCACACAGGGACATCACCCGTACGTGAGGATTTACTTTCTGCTTGTCCATGGAGAATGTAGGAACCCCTCTTTCTCTCTGGACCTGACACTAGCAGAGACTGTAGGAACCTCTGTCTCTCTGTACCTGACACGAGCAGGGACTGGAAGAGCCCCTTGCTCTACCTTACACTAATGTAGGAACCCCTCTCTCAGCCTGACACTAGCAGAGGCTGTAGGAACCACTCTGTACCTGACATTAGTGGAGACTGTAGGAACCTCTATCTCTCTGCCTGACACTAGCAGAGACTGTAGGAACCCCTCTCTTTCTCTGTACCTGACACTAGCAGAGACTGTAGGAACCCCTCTCTCTGTACTGGACATTAGTGGAGACTGTAGGAACCTCTGTCTCTCTGTCTGATGCTAGTAGAGACTATAGGAACCCCCCCCCCCCTTTCTCTGTACCTGACATTAGTAGAGACTGTAAAAGCCCCTCTCTGTACCTGACCGTAGCGGAGGCTGTAGGAACCCCTCTCTCTGATACTAGCAGTCTTTCCAGTAGTGGAGAATTCCTGTCCGTTGTAATATATTTTTGCTGTCAAACCCATATGGGGGGGCTTGTGGATTGGGGTGGGGAGGGTTGCCTTGTATCTCTGGCACAGAATTAGATGCTCAGGTTGCTAAAATGCTGACAGAATCAAGGCAAAAGGACAGACCCCCCCCCCCCTCCAAATAAGGTACATGGTGACAATGGAGAGGGTGAGGGTGAAGCATTTGGAGGTCAGATACAGCAACAAATGAACAATAATGTCAAGCAGAACCCCTGCATAAGAGTACCTTGGAGAGTAAACTGAGCTGTCTTACCCCAAAGAGAGCTCTGGGCTGCTAGACACAGCCATTTCTTAAAGGGCCTCTCCTCTTTCTTTGTGAAAGTGCAGGTGAAACAGCTCAGACACATGGACTTCAGCAGAGCTGCCAAAGACCTAGTGCAAGTAGGGAGACTTCTGGCTAGTCCCTGTTTGTTTGTTTGTTTGTTTTTTAAACTCATCTCAGATTTAACAGCCATAGGTTGAAGTCTGCAGTCTACTATAAAGCCACTGGGTGTCACTGTTCTGTTTAAGGATTTCAAGTAAAAGGGAAAAACAAAGTTTCTCCTTGTGACAAGCTTGTCTATTGTATTGTCAGAAATCGTGGACTTCCTAAAATCTCCCTCCTTGAACTCGGTCACCTGGCATCTCTGCTTTAGAGGCGCTCTGTAACACTAGAGGGCACTGGGGACAGGTTGAGCCTGCCATGGTCCAAGAAAGATAGAAAACTACAAGTTCCATAGATGAACGGATGGTAAAACCTGGTTGGGCTTGGGCACGGGCACAGCTGAACTGACAAAGGGTTGGAATGGGTCAGTTACAATTTGGCTGCCATATCCTGAAATCTAAATGATTTTCTTATCGTCAGGATGTGTGCTCCTGTCCTCTCCTTCTCCCTCAGAGAAACTCCAGAGGATGGAGAATCCAGGCAGCTTTCCTCATCTGATGTGGAGACAAAATTGGGCAACCACAAAAAAATAAAAAGAATGAAAATTGTAAAGAAACAAAAATACAATATAAAATCCAGAAAATGAAAACAGATGTGAGAGAAGTGATGCCAAGGGCAACAAAAAAAAAACAACAGGGGAAAAAAAATTCAACACACACAAAAAAAACAACAACAATGTTACAGAAAATGTTCCAAGAGTTAAATGGGGAAAAATGTTACAAAAAGAAAGCTAAAATAGCAATAATTGTAAAAAGTTAAAAACCCCACGCACACACAAGAAAAATGTGCCTTGTTAACACAGGTCAATAAAATACAGACAAAGGACACAGGAAAATATTGTCAAAATGTGACTTAATGAGTGAGAGCGGAGGGAGAGAGGGGAGATGGGTAGTTTTTATCGTGGCCAACGATGGCTTAGGGTGCCCTGAAGGGCTGGAAGAGATGTGTGAAATGAAAGAAGGTGGGAGAGTTTGGTAGACTGAGAGGGCCCAAGGCTCTGAATCAGTTACTTGTGGTCCAGTAACCACAGGCCTCCAGCTTCCCAAATCGCAAATTCGGCATGCAAAAGTGAAGGCATTTAATGATGGTGTCCAACTGGCCTGCTCCGCCACATGCTGCAAAGGGCTGGTGACCGTTGAAGGCAGACCTAGTGGTGTAGCAGGCCAATGGCTACCAGAAATTTGGACAGCTGGAAAACCCTCATTAACTGCAGGCCAGTTTCCCTTCCTCAAGTGCCCTTATCAAAATGGAAGCACCTTTGGATGATCCGTAGGGTGATATCAACACAGCCCCGAGTATACGAGGCAGATGAAATTTAATGTGGACAATTGCAAAGTTATGCACCTAGGGAAGAACAACCCAAACTATGGTTACACAATGCAAGGTTCCACATTAGGAACCACCACCCAGGAAAAAGATTTAGGCGTCATTGTGGATAACATGTTAAAACCCTTGGCCCAGTGTGCAGCGGCGGCCAAGAGAGCAAATAGAATGCTAGGTATCATAAGGAAAGGAATGGAAAATAAAACAAAAGATATTATAATGCCTCTATATCGTTCCATAGTGAGACCGCACCTTGAATATTGTGTGCAGTTCTGGTCGCTGTATCTTAAAAAGGATATAGCGTTATTAGACAAAGTACAGAGAAGAGCCACCAAAATGGTAAAGGGGATGGAAGGATACTCCTATGAAGAAAGGCTAAAAAGGTTAGGGCTCTTTAACCTGGAAAAGAGATGGCTGAGGGGAGATATGATAGAAGTCTATAAATTAATGAACGGAGTGGAACGGGTAAACGTAGATCGATTGTTTACGTTATCAGAATATAGAAAGACTAGGGGACATGCAATGAAGCTACAGGGTAAACTATTTAAAACTAATAAAAGAAAATATTCTTCACTCAACGTGTAATCAAACTCTGGAATTTGTTACCGGAGGATGTAGTAAAGGCTGTTAGTGTAGCTGGGTTTAAAAAAGGTTTGGACAAGTTCCTGGAGGAACGGTCCATAAACCATTATTAAGAAGGGACCCAGGATATCAATGCTTGACCCAGTACAAGCATTGTGGAACCTGTGTCTCTTGGGGAAACTGCTAGGTACGTATGACTTAGATTGGTCACTGTTGGAAACAGAATACTGGGCTTGATGGACCTTGGTCTGACCCAGTATGGCATATCTTATGTTCTTATGGAGTAGCAGCTCCTACCCACTCTGTCATCCTGGGCAATGGACGCACGATACCCCAGTGGCTAAATGCATATTATGCAACATGGCGAACTATACATATTACACATGTATAGTATATACTACATATGATCACATATGTAAATATATCTGAAGAGAGAGAGAGCACAGGTATGAGAAACACACAAGGGAAGGCAGTGGAGGTAACCTGGGGCTGGCCTGTGAGATGGAATCGGTGCAGAGAGGGAGAGAAGAGGGGGTCAGAGAAAGGGGTGAGGGCAGAGAGGAGAAATCAGGAAGGGAGAGAGAGGAGGAGGAGGAAAGAGGGAAATGGTTACAAAGAAAGAAAGAGCTAAAGATCCAGGGATGGAGAGAAAGCGCAGCTTAGGGGGGCCCGAATTCCCCTCCGCGTTCAGCGGAGGGCTTTCCGGGGCCCAGCTCTGCACCAGCCTCATCTGGTTCTCATTAAATGTGAACAGAAAAGCAAAGAAATCATTAATACCTGGCACCTCCACTGGAGCAGGCTCTTCAGTCACTGCACACCACAAGACAAGTGCGGGAGAGGGATGGGGCAGGATCAGGATAGGAAATAAACACAGTTAGAGCAGGAAGAGAGAGAAGAACACAGGTCTCGGTTAGTTCATAGTCCAAAATGAAGGGCCAGGAGGCTTACCGGCCTCCTTCACTCCCCAGCATACCTCTCAGCCTATCCTCACTGCAAGGAGAACCACCCCATGGTATCACCCGCCAAACTGCCTCACTCATCCCTTAAATCTTTCGTCCCTTAGTATCGGCTCAGTAGGTTGAGAGGTATGAGGTTGTGAGCAGGGGAACAGCATAGACAACCGCCCCCCCCCCCTTAATCCAAAACACCCTAATACCATCACGCCATCCAGGAAGGATAAAACCCAATGGTCAGGAAGGGATCACAGCACATGGTAAGTACATTAATGTCCGGATGTAAGCCAGCAAAACCCTGATGTCACATGTGTGGTGGCTTTGTGTGAATGGCCACCTGGCCACGCTATTGTGTTGACGTCTTATGCCCAAAGGGGATGCGTTGGTGGTGGTGATAAGTGGTTCTCCTTAACATCACACGACTATGCTCTCAGAATTTCAGTGTGCCTTTAGGGTGGGCATTGAAGTATGGCAGCCATACTGAAGACCCACAGTCGAGTGGATGGAAAGGTTCAGTCCTTCAGAAACAGAGGATAAGTTCCAGCAAAACCTGCTTAAGCTGGACAGGTTCTGCTGAATGCAGGGCATTTCTCTATCTGGGATAGCTCCGCACATGATATTATCATACTATGGACAGGGTAGACGGTTTTGTTGCTGCATTTTACAGTCAACAAGCAGGGCAGAGGGAATTGAGGTGGGCGAGAAGTGCTATACCCTGGGTATGCAGTGGAGCGAGGGGGGGGGGGGGGTAGAATTGTGTGTGATTTCTTTGCTCTCTTGACAACATTTTCAGTGGATGACTATTCATCACATCATTAGGAGCAGCAGTGGCATAGTGAAAGGAGAGAGAAAGTTATTCCATAGGGAGGTAAGACGTCATAGGGCTGCCTGGAGTATGGGATAAAGAAAGGAGCTGCCCAGGGATTCAGGGAACCTCTCCATCAAGCCTAGTTTCTGTAGATAGCGTCAACTCTCATGCTCTCGCGGGAGCCAGGATCTCCCACCTCCCACCCGCAAGGAGAGGTGCCCATCCCCTGTGCAGCTTATGTTCCTCTGGTCAAGAAGAGACAGCCATCTGTGGACATCTGGAAGGAAGAATGAACATCTCAGTGTCTGCGTTTCTCACCTTCCTCTTCCGCCTCTTCTGCTTCTTCAGGATAGAAAGAAAGAGAGAAGAGGTTGGGTTAGTGTTGCATCAACTCAAGCTATCGCAGGGGCAGGACTGTGATACAGAGCATGCTGCATGAAACGAGGCACTTGGGCAGACCATGAAAGGATGTCCCAACTCAATAGTGGTGAAGATAAGAACAGAAGATGCTTGAGGCAAGTGCGGCTAAAGGCGTCAAGAGGTGCGGAGGCAAAGAAGGCATTTGTGGGTATGGAGTCCATGGGGGGGGGGGGGAGGAGAGGGAGGAGAGTCAGAGCTGGGATATAGGAAGGAGGGAAATGAAGACAGCTGACGAAAAGAAGAGGGAAAGCCATCAGAGAGAGGCGAGGAAGATCTGGAGAGAGATGAGGGAGGAGAGGCAGCCGCGGTCCATTTCAGCAAGCTTTCGTGCTCAAGGAGCTGCTTCAGCTGAGCCTAGCACGCCAGCAGACAGGGGGATTTCCCAGCAAGGACGGTTTTACGAAGACAGCAAGCTCTGCGGCAGGAGTCGTACCTTCTTCAAACGCTTCTTCCTCTTCTGTAAAAGCAAACACAGACATGATTGCAAGGGACCTTTGCCAGACAAGCCGAGCAGAGCAGTGGCAAGCGACGGGTACATGGTGGGCAGATCCATAGAGGTTCTCCTACAGAGCTCAAGCCTGCCTTTATTCACAGTGATTAATTCTATAAGGGTCCTCCTAAGTCGCAGTCTGGTCTTATCTAGGTTGGATACATCCGACAGAGGTTTCCTTAGGCTATAGCTTGGTCTTATTTATGGGGTGTAAATCCAAGATAGAGATTCTCTTAGATTACACACTAACATATGACAGCAGATATTTATTTATTTATTTAACAGTTCTTATACACTGCCTTTCATGATATCAAGGCGGTTTACATTGAACAAACTGAAATTACATTGAACAGGGCATTATAACTTGGAGATAACTATATTACAGGGAACATGGGCTATGGAGGGTTAAGTGGCTTGCCTAAGACCTGTGGGACTAGAAACCCCAGTGCTTCTGGCCCAAGTTTGCTGTCCTCTAGTGAGATTTGAACCCCTGACCTTCCAATATACTCAAAGTAGCCCATCAAACCTGTGCATTAAGGTGGACTGCCTATTCGTACAGGTTAGCCCCCTTGCTTATGTTTAGGGTTGTAATTTTATAGAGGTTCCCCCTAGGTATATATATAGAGGTTCATCTAGGCCACAGCATGGCCGTGACTCCTTAAATATGAACCTTCATGGTCTTCCCTAACAGGTTTGCTATTAGAAGGAGATTTTCCACCATTTTGGACCTTGCAGGCCCTACTAGGCTGAGGAAAACTGAGCTTCAAATACATGCAATCAGAGGGGGGAGAGGAATTTTCACCTGGGGGACCAACAGGATCAAAGGCTCCAAAATGGAAAGTGATGAGGACTTTTTGACATCTCTGAAAGAAATATGAATTGTTCTTTCTATAAAATGGCCCATTCCTGATATTCCGTAGTGGGGAGCATAAAGACTGGGGGCCACTGCCGTGTTTGGGGCAGAGACAGGCTAGACATAAGTGTAGTGTAGCCAGGTTTAAAAGAGGTTTTGACAAGTTCCTGGAGGAAAAATCCAAAAACCTTTATTAAAGGGGCTGGGGAAATCCACTGCTTACCCCTGGGACAAGCAGCATGGAGTCTGTCTACCTTTTGGGAACCTGACATGTACTTGTGACCTGGATTGGCCACTGCTGGAAACAGGATACTGGGCTCGATGGATCACTGGTCTGACCTAGTATGGCAAATCGTATCTTCTTAAAACAGTTATTATACTAGCTGGACATCTTAAGCTGGAAAACAATGAAAACTCATTAATAAAACCAGCGACACTTTCTCTAGGAAAGTGGACTATATGTAGTACTCACCCTCCTGTTCCTCCCTGCAGCCAGAGAGAAAAATGGAAGAGGGAAGCAGAGATTGAGAGAGAGAGAGAGAGAGAGAGAGAGAGAGAGAGAGGGGCGAAGTGAATACATCGGATATAAAAAAACCTAAGAAATAATACACAGCTATTTGGTGCTATGAGCAATGTCTCTTATGGTATAATAGGTGCTGACATTGCCATCTCCTATGGTATATCATTGAAGTTAATGGTTCGCAGTGCGGCAGGATGAGTGTGTGAAGGTTCAGCTTTCTGACTGGCGCCATACCGCAGCAGGACTTACTCATATTCCTCCACGTCTTCTGCGTCAGACATGCCGGCAGTGGGTGGACAACACCTGTAGTGACATAGGGAAGAGAAGAAGGGGATAAAAAAACCCCAAAAGAATAGAGGAATTATCATGGCCTCTGTGCTTGACAAACCCATCCCCTGTCCCGTGCCAGGCTTGCCACTCAACTCCAGGTCATCATGGACAGGTTGAGCTGTCCTGGGCTTTTTATCCTTCCCCCTACCTTGATGCCTATTGTCTCTGGGATTCCCGAACCTCCCAGTGGGGTTTCCAGAAGATCCACAATGAATAGATATGAGAAACGTATGTAAACTAAGTTTCCAGGGTAGGCAGAATTATCCCATGCACACTCCCTGTGGATCACCCGGCTGTGGGGTGCCCAGGAAAGGTTTGGAAAGTCCTGTCTTAAGGACTTGTGATTTCTTTATTTTTTCTGCATGGAAACCGGCCCCACAGAGCCCTGCCTATCTCATCCAAAATGCTGAATTCTGTCTCTTCCACCTGTTGATTTAGCAGCTCCCCACCTGTCAGCCTCTTTTGTAGCTACAATTCTTTCTTCCTGAGACAGCCCTAATGCATTTTTAGCCCTGAATCCCTGGGGGCTGCTCCCCCACCTCTCCTCTTTAGGAGAAGAATTTCTCTGGCTACACAAAGGACAGAAAAAGCCTCCCCCCCCCCCCCGCCCCGCTCAATTCTCCTTTTTCCACCAGCTTCAAATAATAGTCCTGCCTTTTGTCAGAGCCTATTTTTGGAAAGCACGCATTCTCACAATGCTTTGGCAAGCAACCCAGGACAGATGGGAGCAGAAAAGACAGACGGATTAACGTGATCCCCTGGGGCAGGTATTTATACCAATGAGGTCACAATGTGAGAGACCAGACTGAGGGTGCCAAGCCCTGCTCTTCACCTCTAGGGGCCCGTCCATACCCCCAAATTGTGAAAGGACTCCTAGTAAGAGATGTCAGAAAAAGAGTGTTTGTCTTATCCTGTTCGCCTGGTCTTTGCTGACCACAGTGTCAGAGATGTGTCCAAGCTACCAGTCATAGAACAGATCAGCCAGTAGGTTTTTACCCAGGAGTAGATGGTTGGTACAATGCACCCCCCCCCTCCTATTTCTAACCACAAAGCTTTGTAATAATTTGGCTGGACTTCTTTCCCCAGTGCGCCATGAAAAGCAGAAGAAAGAGGAGGGCGCAGTGCGTAAAATTCTGAAGGCTTTTTATTGCCCCCCTCTAGAAGGCTTTCATCTATTGAATTTGGCCTCTTGAGCCATCCACCTTTGGGTGACAATTTACATGTTTGGGACTTCAACCAACTGTGGCCTTTAAAGTAGAAGAACATTATGGTGACCAGCCTCCCTCCTCCCCCCTCCAACCATGCACCTCCCTGAAGAAACATGATCCAGTGACATCCTGGAGAGCAGCTCCTATAATCCAAGTGGGAATGAGAAGCTTTTGCATCAGGGGTCTTCCTTCTACCCCATCAGCATTGGCAGTGACCAGGTCTGGGGACAAACTCCAACAAAATATGAGTCTCCAGCATTGTGCTGGACTATCCCAACATTATCCTGTGAATCTGGTCATTACCATCCAAAGTCTTCCCAGCCAAATCTGCTGGTTCTCCATTCAAAGCTTGGCAAGCCCTTAGGGTATCTGCAAAGGAGCCAAAAGCAGGCGGAGCAGAGAGCCCCAGATTAAAGAAAGGATAGGCAAGGCATGGCTTTAGTGCTTCCCTGCCAGCATTATTTTCTGCTTTCCTTGATAAAACAGGTCTTATAACACCCATAGATTCAACAAGGGCAAAAGCAAAATAATTTCAGCCCGTCCCTGACCGCACAGAGCTAGCAAGTTGCTCTTCCCAGAGGGGGCGGTCGAGTATTATCTAGGGGTAAAGAGAAAGACTTCACACACACACAGAGGCTGAGGTAATCCACCAAGATCCAAAAAAGAATCTAGAACCACAGAATGGAAACATTTAGCCCTTATTTAAATGAAATGTGATGGCTAGCCCTATGGAGTTTAACAGGAATATTTAGTGATACAAAGAGACACATTTCTGGACTATCAGAACAAACTTGTCCTCTTCCCTGCATTGTACTTGGAATACCTTATATGTGTTGGTTAATTTATTTATTTTGCTGCATTTATATTCTGCTTTTCACTGGGTTAAAGCAGTTGGGGATACATTTAACACGAGGGGATATGAGACACATACACTAATACTTACAGGGAACATGGGCAATGAAGGGTTGAGTGGCTTGCCCAAGACCACAAGGAGCACCCGTGGGACTAGAAGTCCCAGTCCTTCTGGCCCAAGATTGCTGTCCTCTAGTGGGATTTGAACCACTGACCTTCTGGTCTGTGGAACCTTGCCCCAACCACTGGGCCACTCCTCCCTTTTACCCAAAATGTATTGAATTCTTTATTATCTGTAGCTTCCCCAGCTAAGATCTGATAAATATGGTAACGGCATTTCTTCAGGGAAAAAAGGCGCAGAGGCTGGTCTAGAGAAAGACCATCTTACTCCTTCTGCCAACCAGGGATGGAAACTGTCTCGTCTTCCCCAAAGCCACTCCGGTCCTGAGACTGTCTCTTGCCTCCAAGGACCCTTCTCTGTTCTGAGACTATTTCTGCTTCCCCAAAGAGACCCATACTGTCCTAAGAATATTTCCTCTCCCACACAGAGCCATCCCTATCCTGAGATTGACTCCTCCTTCTGAGCAGGATCCATCCTTGTCCTGAGACCATCATCTCTTCCCCAGAAAGACCTAGACTGTCCTGAGAACCCCTTCTCTTCCCCACATGGAGCCATCTCTATCCTGAGACCATCTCCTATTCTACAAAGAGAACCATATTGTCCTGAGACCATCTCCTCTATCCACATAGAGACATCTTCTCCCCTTTCCTCCCTCAGACAAGGATCTATCCTTGATCCGAGACCATCATCTCTTCCCCAGAAGAGACCTATCCTCTCCTGAGAGCACCTTCTCTTCCCCACACAGAGACAATCCTATCCTGAGACCATCTCCTGTTCCCCAAAGAGACTTGTCCCGTTCTGAAAGCACCTCCTCTTCCCCACACACAGCCATTATACTCCACACACCCTGGCTTAGGAGTGAGGTTCATTGCTGTCCTAACTAATTTGGAGAAATTGTCCCAAGAGAAGCCATCCCTGTCCTGTCTCCTCTCTCCAAAATAGAGCCATCTTATCCAGAGATCATTTCCTCCCTTCCATAAAGATTTATCCTTGTCCTGAGATGATGTCTTGCAGCACTTCCCTGTCCCGAGGCTGGTCTCCCTTCTCCAGCTAGGATCAAACTTTATCCTGAGTAAATCCAATCACCTTGTCTGATGCAGTGGAGATTCACCAGGCAGTGCCAACCTACATGATCACCCTCTATGCCCACCACCATCCCCAGTTCTGATCTAGTTTCCTGAGCCTAGGAGAAGCCTGGAACTGAAGAAGAGTGAGGAGGGGTCTTACCTGAAGCCCTGCTGTGGAGAGAGAGAGAGAGAGACAGATGGAATGACAGCTCGGGGATGCAGTCAGCCGGGCTTTGTACTGGATATGTCGCCCCTTCCCCCCCCCCCCCCCGACTCTCAGCCAGGGGAAGGGAGGCTTCAGATCAAGAAACTGGACACCAAACACCCCCCCACACTATCAGACATGCTGATTGGCTCAAAGTTTTTTGTGTCATCCTTGGGCACAGAGGGATCCAAAGGGAAAGGAATGACTTTATTAGGGTTGAAGAAAGGAGGTCAAAGGACAGCAAAGAAGGTAGAGGCAGGAGAATAGGACGGAAGGGGGATGAGGGGTGTGGCAGTAAGAACAGAGAATGGGGGCAATGGAAAGAGAAGGAGAAAACAGAGAGTGTCTTCCTACTTATGTGCCTGGGGGGGGGAGGGTTGAGGGAACAAGAGGAATTACAAGTGTGAGCTTCCTCCCAGCAGAGCCCTATGGCAGGTGAGGGGGGGGGGGGCAGAGCGAGTATCTTGCCAGAGGAAGGGGCTAATAGAAGAGTGAACTTCTTCCTGGCTGTGTCATGAGGTTAGGGGTGGGGGGGCTTCAGCCGTTTGTGCTTCCTCCCAGCAATGCCCTGGGATTGAGGGGAGGGGGGCTTCAGCAGTGTGGGCTTCCTGACAGCAGTGCCCTGGGATTGAGGGGGGGGGGGTTCAGCAGTGTGGGCTTCCTCCCAGCAGTGCTCTGAAATTGAGGTGGGGGGGCTTTAGTAGTGTGCGCTTCCTCCCAGCAGTGCCTGGGATTGAGGGGGGGGGTGCTCCAGCAGTGGGTGCTTACACCCAGCAGTGCCCTGGGATTGAGGGGGGGGGGGCTTCAGCAGTGTGGGCTTCCTGCCAGCAGTGCCCTGGGATTGAGGGGGGAGGCTTCAGCAGTGTGGGCTTCCAGCAGTGCCCTGGGATTGAGGGGGGGGGGCTTCAGCAGTGTGGGCTTCCTCCCAGCAGTGCCTGGGATTGAGGGGGTGGGCTTTTCAGCAGTGTGGGCTTCCTCCCAGCAGTGGCCTGGGATTGAGGGTAGGGTTGCCAACTGGCTCCAGATGCGCCCGACAGGCTTGATCCAGTTCTGGGTTTACCCCATTGCATGCAGGGACATTTAGTTCTACTTTCTCCATTGCACGCCATAGGAAATGGAAAACTACAAGTCCCTGCATGCAATGGGGTAAACCCAGGACTGGATCAAGTCTGTCGGGCGCATCTGGAGCCAGTTGGCAACCCTAATTGAGGGGGGGGGGGGGCTTTAGCAGTGCGGGCTTCCTCCTAGCAGTGGCCTGGGATTGAGGGGGGGGGGGCTTTAGTAGTGCGAGCTTCCTCCCAGAACTTTCTGTCAGTGCAGTGCTGAGCGGCTAATGGGGGCTGGGCAGGCTCAGTCCCAATAAGGCTGGTGGTGAGTTTTTCCTCCATGTCATTGTTTGGAGACCTTGGAAGGAGGCCTGAGGGTAACAGGAGCCCGCTGCAGCTGTCACAGCACAAAGATAACTAAGAGAGGAGGGAGAAGACCTCCTTTGTGTCAGGAGCTGAGGAAGGAATGCAGACCCCCTCCCCCTCCCCTTCCATCTTCCATTCTGTCCCAGCTATTTCTGTGCACAGGAATCCACATCTCGCGCCTTTATTTTCATCTATACCACTTATAACCCTTGCTTTTCACCTTCTGCCCCCTCCGCAGTTCCTTCCTCTCTAGTTATTGCCCCTGCTTTTGCCCTCCTGCCTCTCTCTCCCCCTCTGCAGTTCCTGTATCTCTGGTTATTGCCCCTGCTTTTGCCCTCCTGCCTCTCTCTCCCCCTCTGCAGTTCCTGTATCTCTAGTTATTGCCCCTGCTTTTGCCCTCCTGCCTCTCTCTCCCCCTCTGCAGTTCCTGTATCTCTGGTTATTGCCCCTGCTTTTGCCCTCCTGCCTCTCTCTCCCCCTCTGCAGTTCCTGTATCTCTGGTTATTGCCCCTGCTTTTGCCCTCCTGCCTCTCTCTCCCCCCTCCGCAGTTCCTGCCTCTCTAGTTATTGCCCCTGCTTTTGCCCTCCTGCCTCTCTCTCCCCCTCTGCAGTTCCTTTATCTCTAGTTATTGCCCCTGCTTTTGCCCTCGTGCCTCTCTCTCCCCCTCTGCAGTTCCTGTATCTCTGGTTATTGCCCCTGCTTTTGCCCTCCTGCCTCTCTCTCCCCCTCTGCAGTTCCTGTATCTCTGGTTATTGCCCCTGCTTTTGCCCTCCTGCCTCTCTCTTCTCCCCTCCGCAGTTCCTGTATCTCTGGTTATTGCCCCTGCTTTTGCGCCCCCCCCCCCCTGCCCTTCCTGTATTGCTGGTTCAGAGCCATTGTCAGAGAATAGGTTTCAGAGTTTCCGGGGATTTTGTGTTTCAACTGGTAAAGAAGGCCTGGAAATAAAAGGCTCAGATGTCCTGAAAGAGCGGGGTGCAGGTCCCCGCAATTCCCTGCACCTTCAGGCCCTGAGGCTTTGGGGCATGGAGACGCATCCCAAGGCACAGAGGTGACAGTGAATGAGAGCCCCGGGGTCACCTGTGTCTGTCCATCTGGCCCAGTCCCTGCCTTTGTTCAGAGTAGGAGGTGACGGCAGACAGCAGGGACGTGAGAGAAAGGGAGAGGCAGAAGCGAGAGGTTGCAGCTTTGAGGACTTCCACATGCTGGAGACATGGGAGAGGTCAGCACCCTGGGGTATGAAGGAGCAGCATCCCAAGGAAATTGTTTCTTGGTTACATCTTTGCTCACTGTCCTGTGAAAAGAGTGTGCATCTCACCTCTAACCAGAGACTTTTGGATAAGAAGCACTCAGGGACCCTCTTCTGTAAGTCATTCCAGGATTCTAGTACTATCTGGCATTTCGCTTTGAATATAGGTTGGGAGACAGGGAGGGTGCAACCGGCATAGTGGGAACCGGTGAGGGGTGAGGGGGGACCCCCCTCTGACCTCTCTCTGCACACCGGCACATAGCTCTAGGAAATGTTGCACAAGCCACACACACAGAGAAACAGGATCTAGTGCGTGGTACTAGATACCACCTGCCCTGGTCCCATCCTGCAGATCTTCAGAATCCCAACAGCCCACAGTGTCCTGGTGCCTCCGGCTCATCTTCTACAGCACAAAGACTACAAATCCCAGAATGCAGTGTGTAAGCAGCTGGCAGGCATTAGGGCCCCTTTTATTTCTAGCACTAGATGAGGGGCCTGCTCCTTCCTTGTAGGGAAGAGAGGGCATACTGCCACCTCATAGCCCTCCCCCTCCCCCCATGCTAGGATGCTAAGGTTAGGGCTCTTCAACCTGGAAAAGAGCCGGCTGAGGGGAGATATGGTAGAGGTCTACAAATTAATGAATGGAATGGAAATGGTAAACGTAGATCAGTTGTCTACACCATCAAAAAGTAGAAAGACTAGGGGACATGCAATAAAGCTACAATTTAACCCATTTATGAGTAATAAGAGAAAATATTTTTTCACTCAATGTGTAATCAAACTGTGGAATTTGTTACCGGAGGATGTAGTAAAAGTTGTTAGTGTAGCTGAGTTTAAAAAAGGTTTGGACAAGTTCCTGGAGAAAAGGTCCATAAACCATTATTAAAGAGGACCCAGGAAATCCACTGCTTACCCCGAGGCAAGCATTGTGGAACCTGTGTACCTTTTTGGGAAGCTGCCAGGTACTTGTGACCCGGATTGGCCACTGTTGGAAACAGGATGCTGGGCTTGATGGACCTTGGTCTCACCCAGTATGGCATTTCTTATGTTCTTATGATACAGAGAAAGCCCGCGATCTCTAGATGTGAGGACCGGAGGTCTCCCAAGATCTGCTGCACCTGATGCTCAGAAGCCTCCCCCCCCCCCCAGCCTTGAGTCCAAGGACCACCACCAAGTGTCATGGTGTAAGGGAGACTCATGGTCTTGCATCTAAGGGGTCGCACTTGTCACCAGAGGTAAAACCAAACCCGTTGCTTGCGGATATCTCCAGTTACCCCATGTTTTTAAAACTGAGTGTCTGCCACTGCTCCCCCTCCTTGTATCTCCTCCTCTACTGGTAACCCTTAAGATTTCTTCATCTGGGAACTGGAGCGTCTATGGACTCGAACATGTGGTGCTTTCTCAACAATGAATGAGATATTAAATCTAAGGCTGGCTTTGGCCTTCCTCTGGTACGCTGGGGCTCTCCAGAGATTCTGGATGGGCCTAGTTCATGAGAACCGAAAAGTATCGGTCTCTTTTCCTTCACCCACACAGACTTCTCTTCTATCTTCCAATGTCCGATGCTCTCTTCTCTCAGGTTACCAGATTTTTGGAGGGCAACTGTGCAACACCTGGGGAGAAGGTAGTGTCTTGGAATTTTGGGAATGAGGAGCGTGAGGACTCCCCCAGACTTACAGAGGATACCAGACCTCCATGGCACAGGAAGCTGACATGCTGCTGATAGGGAGGGAGGGGGGGGGGGGAATGAGATGACTTGATAGGCTACTTGCGCGCCACTGAAAGGACTTACGGGAAAAGAAAAGTCCTGTGCCTCTGTCCGCATTGAGATTGGGGAAAGGAGGTGGTTTCAGTCCATGGAGCCAGGGACATCTGGTATCCTCCCCCTTCTCGCCTCCCCCTTCCTCCCACTCCAATTCTTCCTCTCTCGCATGTTCCCTCTCTCCCCCTCTCATTCGGAAACATATTCTCTCTCTCACACACCTTTTCTCTCCTCACCACCTCTCTCTCTCTCTCTCTCTGACACTCAGACCCTCTCCCTTTTCCAAGCCAGAAGCACTGTACACGAATACATTTCACAAGCAAATATTTATTGTACGTACACACACAATGGTACAAAGCCTTAAAGGGCAAAATCGGAACTTAGGCAGAAAATTTTCAAAGTGCCAGTTTGCTGGGAGGGTTTGCAACCTGAAGAATAAACACATAAGACATAGATTAATAACTTTATCAAGGTGAAATCACGCTTACCCCAGCAACTTTCAATCCTAGTCCCAGTCTCTTCCTGCAGGAAGCGCTGTGGGGGAGCTCACATCTCCTGCAATCCCAGCCTCTTCCAGCAAGAGGCACTGCGGGGAACGATCACAGCTCCTGCAATCCCAGCCTCTTCCAGCAAGAGGCACTGCGGGGGACGATCACATCTCCTGCAATCCCAGCCTCTTCCAGCAAGAGGCACTGCGGGGGACGATCACATCTCCTGCAATCCCAGCCTCTTCCAGCAAGAGGCACTGCGGGGGACGATCACAGCTCCTGCAATCCCAGCCTCTTCCAGCAAGAGGCACTGCGGGGAACGATCACATCTCCTGCAATCCCAGCCTCTTCCAGCAAGAGGCACTGCGGGGGACGATCACATCTCCTGCAAACCCAGCCTCTTCCAGCAAGAGGCACTGCGGGGGACGATCACAGCTCCTGCAATCCCAGCCTCTTCCAGCAAGAGGCACTGCGGGGGACGATCACATCTCCTGCAATCCCAGCCTCTTCCAGCAAGAGGCACTGCGGGGGACGATCACATCTCCTGCAATCCCAGCCTCTTCCAGCAAGAGGCACTGCGGGGGACGATCACAGCTCCTGCAATCCCACTCTCTCCCAGCAGGAACAGCTGTGGGGACTGGTTTAGACTCCAGGCAGTTACTACTGGTTATCAATGTTCCTGATAACGCACATTACCAAGTTTAAGTTACAATGTAAACACCACTTTGTCTGAAATGAGAAAGCAGTATAAAAAAACCTGTTAAATAAATACTTACTGCGTTGGTGCAGATGGTCTTAAGCTTGCCCAGTGCCTGGGGCCTCAAATTTCTTTTTCCTGCCCTCCATGCCGCTGAGGGCATCAACATTTTTCCTCCAGTCTCCCACCTCCCGGATATCCTGGGATTAAAGAGAGAGAGAGAGAGAGTGAGGATCAGTAAATGCCACCTTCTTCTCCCAGCCATTTTGCTCCTCGCACAGTGCGGCAAGAGGGGCATAAAGCTGGCGAGGAGAGAAAGGAAGGGGACTGGTGCATATAAAGGACATGAGGAGGAAATGGGGAGGGGAAAGAGAGAGACATTTGGCTTCTGTTGGGTTTTTCTGAACAGATGGCTCAGTCTGCCCCATCCGACCCTCACCTTCTCCCCATCTTCCTTCTTCGCCAATTTGACCTGCTTGAGGTTGGCTCTCAGGTCCGTAGACACTTTGTGCTTGGTGCCCAGCAAAGCTCGCATCATGGCATCAGCGGAAAGCCGCACTCGTCGCAATTGGGGGCGCTTGAATTTGCCTCGGAGGTCGAACATTTTCTGCTTCAGGTCCTCGATCTGTGAAACAGGCAGGGACAGGGGATGGTGGTATAGAGAGGAGGGTAAAAGGAGAGAAGTGACAAATATTGTGAGAGGAAGGAATGACAGATGGGAGAGAGATGGCAGGAAGAGAGATAGAGGCAGAAAGGAGGGGAGGAAAAGGAAACGAGGTGGGAGAGAGTGGAGAAGCTATGAGTTACTTTTCGAAAAGAACAGGAGACTACCTCTGGTCTTTTTTTTTTTTTTAACTGAATCAGCCCTTGCCGTACATTGCTAACTCGTCCCAGTTCACCCCCAAACTCTCCCCCTCCACCCAGTGCTGCATGGCTTACGTCTACAGGAGCCCCTCCGCCACAGATATGTAATGTAAACATATTTCACTAGTTCAACAGATGACATGTGTGAGCCTCCCTGCCCTCAAGGTTCTTGCATGGCTTCCAAAGTCCTTTCACAACATAACTCTTGGAGACACACATGGTTAGCAGAGAATATGGTTTAATTCAGCATAGATTCAGGCTCCAGGTGCTAGATCTCAGATCTCCCTCCTTGATTAGTTACCCCTCATGTTACTGGGAGGGAGTTTCACTCCAACCAGGTCAAAGCCAACCCATCTCCGTGCTCAAGCTGTGTTTCAGCATAACCAGGGACCTTTAATGGCAATCTCACTCCGTCTCATAGGCCTGATATAGGAAGGTGTGGAACTGGAGAGTACTGATTGGAGATGAAGATTGCCCACCCCTCATGCCCTATTCCCTTGGTAAGCAATGGGCGTATGTACCTCAGTGATGCTCTTGTTCACTTTCGCCTCCATATCGTATCTCTCCTCGTCCACAGTGTCGACTTGGGAATGCAGCTGCTTACAGAGTTCCTGCGGGGGGGGGGGGGGGGGGAGGGAGGGGGGTAAGAAGGAAAGGCAGACATAGCACTTAAGGGTACAGGTAGGCAGTGGATGCATATGGTTTTTATAGGGCCGTATGTCCTTTCCTGTTTGCCAGCCTAAAACCTGCTCACTGATAGTTCCTTCTTCTGAAGGATCCCCAGAGCAGGGCATTCCCTGTCCCGTAACACCGGGACCCCGCTAAAAGTCCCTCCTTCGAAAGGATCCCCAGATCACTTCCTACCTGCAGTTCGGAGAGAGACAGTCCGGACAGCTTCAGTCTTTCGCAGTTCTCGGCTAGGAAGCGTTCCTTCTCTTGGGCTCGCTCCTCTTCCTCTCGATCCAGCTCATTCTTCGCGATCTGCAGCATCAGTGTCTGAGTGACATGGAAAGAGGAAGCCGTGGGCTTATCTTTGCTTATAGGACAGAGGTGACAGGTGTGCACGTATCTTCACCCTTGGGTCCTGTGTGTGTATATCTTCCAAACCCCCACCCCCGCCTTGGGCAGCATGTACAGCCTGGCCTATAAAGGCATCACTTTCTTCAAGACCCCACTACTGGCTCGGCCCTCTGTCCCATGAATCATTCCTTGTGTATTACAGCACGTGTGCCCTGTGTAATCGGGACATACACTGGAAACGAGGACCTGTTTCTCTCACACTCTGGACCTGGGAAGTCACATTTCCCCTCTCCTCTCCCATCTGATGTAGCTCTTGAATCTATCCCCCCCCCCCAGCCTCTTGTCCAATTGTGTCCTCTGAAAAAAGTGTATTTGTTCTGCTCTGTCATGTAATAGTGTTCCCAAGTATCAGATTGTTTCCATGCAAAGCATCAGAAAGAATCAATATAAGGCCTCTCTCTTTTCATCCCCTCCCTCACATTTCAGTACTAGGGTGGCTAACTGTCCAGTTTTTAGCCTTCTTGTACACTGCATGGTCAGCTTCGAGTAAACTGTGTAATTCTTTCCCCTCCCTCCCTCCTCGGAACGGACGTTGCGCAGGCAGCCAGCCTAGCGGCAGCAAGGAGGAAGCAGAATGTGCAGGGGGGCTTGGGGTGCGTGCTCTTCCTTGCATCGCTTCGCTCTGGTACTACCTAGCATGCAAGCATGTGGGTCTGAGCTCCTGCTGCTTTCCAGCCTGCCATCCTCTCACCCACACCCAGCCTGTGCTTCCTGCCTGCCTCTTTGGCAGCAGCTGTGCTAATTTGGAAGGAGTCAGGACTCAGCCATGCGCGCTGTGAGAGCACTTGAAGCAGACTGCTGCTTGCCTTCATTTGAAGGAGGTCCCTGTGCCTGCCTGCCCGGCCAGCCTAGCAGGCCTCGTACAATCTCCCTAGACCTGGCCCCCAGCCCCCACCATCACTCTCCGAGTCCCGACTTGAGCTGCTGCTGCCTCTGGCTTGCGTGACATGGCGTGTACCGCTGCTTTCCTAGCTCCAAGTCAGAGAGTCCGCAATCGCCACCCCTAGGCCCTGGATCTAGCCCAGTTACACTGTACAGTTTTTAGAGTCACTTAGGAGTCCAGGACCCTCCCCGCACCCACTGGCTAGGGGATGCAGTCCTTGTCCATCATCCAGCAGCTGGCAAGCGTACAACTTTCACCATGCCCACCTGGCCCCAGCCTGGGCCTGCTGCGTGCTTAGCCAGCCTCCACCCTCTGTCTCCACTCCATCAACTCTTGTTGGCCCCTCCCACACGGCTAAACTGGAGCGAATCAGAGGCAAAGGGATAGAGCCATCCAAGCTGAGCAGCTGATAGCTTAAAATGTCAGGGCAGCTGATGATCACCAATGATGAGACGCCTTCAATGACCCCTCTCCTGTTCATAGGTGTCAGAACAGGGTAGACCACACGGCTTAGCCCCTGCAAAATTATGTCCACCCTCCATGATCATGGCAGGCTCCTGTCTGCCCGCAACAGATCGGATCCTCGCGGGCAGGATGGAAGGCCGCCACAATCAAGATCCCCATGGGCAGGCATAAGGCCGCCACAATTGCAGCCATTCCCTTTTCTTCTACCCGCGGGAGATGGGATCACCGCAGGCAGAACAGGAGGGGAATGCCGAGAGAGGTTGGGGGCAGAGCTTGGGGCCAAGTCAAGGTGGAGCTTGGCCCAACCCAATCAGAGAAGAATTCTATGGCCCCCTGCTCGTTATTGTTGCAAGAGCCATTGCCAGCCAGCCTGCTATACCAGGGATCTCCAACTCCAGTCCCGGAGGGCCGCAAAGCAGTTAGACTTTTAGGAGATCCCTAATGAATATATACAAGATAAATTTGAATGCAATGAGAGCAGTGCATGCAAATAAATCTCATGCATATTCATTAGGGAATCCTGAAAACCTGACCGGTTTGCGGCCTTTCAGGACTGGAGTTGGAGACCCTGAGCTACACTAATACATAGCTCAGCCTCTTGGCTCTCTCTCTGGAGCACTTTCCATGCTCATCGCTTTCTTACTCTCATTATCTATGGAAACAACTTTGGAGAGAGACTGCCTTATCCTTGCTATTAGAAAAGTGGTTAGAAGATGAAGCCATGTACATCCGGTCTGGTGTATTGTAACAACACACAGAAGGAGCAGGAAACAGACCAGGCCTTGTCAACACAATTCACTTTATTCCGAAAAGCCCAACTTGGCCAAGTTTCGGCGGTTAGGCCTTCATCAGGGGTCAGACTGTAGAAGTATTATCTCCTTTGTGTGGTTCATTACTGGTGTATTGTAATACAGATTCCAAAATTGTATGCTACATTCTACACCCCCCCCCCACTCACTCACCAATGGGTGTCCACTCAAGGTTTGTGGAAAACTTGGCAACCCTATTCGGTAGCCCAAATGCAGGACTCTGTGCTACTCTGCCACCTTCCATAACCCCCCTGCCCCCTTCCAGCTTTCTTCCACTGTGCCCGGGCAGAGACCCGGCCTTACCTTCAGTTGCAGCTTTCTGGAGGCTGAAATCTTGGGCTTCCTCTGAACACAAAAACATGAATTAGGACATTTTACCAATGTTATTTTACAGGTCGTCCCCACTGCCCTACCACAGATGCAGCCTGCTACCTTTCCTCCCCTTCTCCCTGAGGCCGGGAAGGTGTCTGGATACAGTCCACAAGTGATAAACCACCCATGCAGGTCAGCGCCACCCTCCCCTTCCTCATACCTTCTCTGTGGGCTCCGTGGCATAAGAGCGGTAGTTGGCCGAGGAGCGCCTGCGGATGAGAGGTGCTGCTGCTGGAGGGGGCGGTGGCGGCGGAGCCGGCTTAAGTGGCTTTGGTTCTTCCACAGCTTCTTTTTCAGTCTCTTCCTCTTCCTCTTCCACATACTCTTCTTCCTCTTCGTACTGCGAAGAAAACCACGACAGTGTCATTCTGTGTTCAGCCCTTCACAGCCACGCTTTCCCCGGCTCCTAATCTGCATCCTATGGGCCATATTAAAGTTTCATGTAAAATGAAGTCCTGTGCGCTAAATTTAAGGATCTGGGTAAAAGCACCTCAATCCTCCCTAAGGTAAATTCCAGGGCTGTCCCAAGGACATGGCGAGAAGCGTGGCCGCAGGGGACGCAAGTATGGAAGTGACTTCCAGGAATCCCAACAAGAGCAAGTTCCCGCACACAGCTGGGTGGGGGGAGGGGGTACTAAGTTCTCCAGTTGCATTTCTAGCTTGGTACGGTCCTGTTAAATTCTGGAGACCCTGCAAGCTTACCATCCTGGCTTCTTTGTACCTTGGAGTTTTGAGGGGACCTGGGGGTTTTGTCTGCTCCTTCTATCTGGTCCCCAACTGTTTGTGAGCTGTGTTGGGAGTCAATAGTGACAGAGCACAATCATTAAAAGAAGGTTAAAGGGTTTGGTGGAGGGACACAGTGTAATACTCACAGTCACATCTTCCCTGTAAGAAGAGAGAGAGACAAGTTCAGAGTTAATAATGCATGGAGGAATAAGGCGTCTGCCTTGAGCCTCATGTCCTGCCCTAGGTGACTGAGCAGCTCTTTGGGAGGCAGCTAGAAAGGTATCCGGCTCCCTGGGAAGCGCTGTTAAGAGCAAGAGATGAAGCTAGGATATTGGGGGAGATGGGGCCAGTGCTAGGGTCTCTGGTGCCCCCTACAACCTATTAATCAGTGCCCTCCTCCCTCATTAGAAGATAAGCTATGTCTGTACCCACAACACTGTTTTTGGTAACACCACCTTATTTATTTATTTTTATATTTCTTTCACTTTTTAGTGTCTCATGTTTGTCATTGTTTTTGAATATTTTATTTTCTCATTTGTTATTTTTCAGCATTCTAATACCCTCCAAACCTCAGCACCCTCCTGCCAAGCTTATCTCCTTATTGTGTTACACCAGGCCTGGTGGAAGAGGGATCTATAAGGGGCAGGAGAACCATGGGATCTTGTGGCCCACAGAAGAGAGAGACGTCAGGGGGAAGTGAGCCAGAGTGCCAACTGAGCCATCTCTTATCCCTGTGCCAAACTCTTTCAATGCGAAGTTGACACAGAGAGCATGACTGGTCCTTCAGATTAGGTGACAAAGGTTGCCTCCTCACCAGGGCAGATAGGAAGAAGCTGATCCGGTCGAGTTTGCCCTTGTTGCATGCAGGGAAATGTAGTCCTCATCTCCCCTAAGAACAGTAGGAACTACCCATCCATTTATGCAGTGGGAACAACCCCAGGCCCAGATCAACCATTTTGGGCTGTCCTATGTGACATGGCAATTCTAAAGGGCAGTAGGCCTTCATTCAAGCCCAAATTTATGTATAGGCAGCTGTCTGGGGTGACAGATTCTATCTGGACTAAACACGAGCCGGACTCTGCTTGCTTAAGCCTGTATTCTGTATTTTATAATCTTTGAGGGAGAAATACTCCCCCCCTCACACACACACACTCTCCAGTTCTGTCTAGGGACACCATCTTAAATCTGTCCATCGTCTCCTCACTACCAAGGAGCTCCCCCCTCCGCCAGAATAATTTTAGCTGTAATTTCTAGAGGCATTTTTGATTTTGGTGGGTGGGGGTAGGGTTGCCAACTGGTTCCAGATGCGCCTGAAAGGCTTGATCCAGTCCTGAGTTTACCCCATTGCATGCAGGGACATGTAGTCTTGCTTTTCTTATGGCATGCAATGGAAAAATCAGAACTACATGTCCCTGCATGCGATGGGGAAAACTCAGGGCTGGATCAAGTGTGTCGGGCGCATCTGGAGCCAGTTGGCAACCCTAGGTGGGGGGAGGTGGAGTTTGGCCCTGAACATCTTTAATTGGGCCAGTAAGTAGGAGTAGAGGTAGGAAGCGAGCTGAATTCGACAGGTTCATAGGTTTATGCAGTGACCTCTGGCCTAGGGAACTGCGATGACTGCGAGCGGGGGCGTACTTACTCATCAGCCATGGTGAAGAGATGTCTGCCTTAGGATGAGCTGGAATGGGAAAATGAATAAAGGGGCAAGATTACAACTCTTTCAACACCATCATAAAGCAACAGGCATGCGGCTAATCTGCACGCCAGAGCACCGTGGGGGGCTGATACCATTCTCTGGCGCTCTCTTAAGCTGGGGACTGGAGCTCCCCTTACACTAAACCAGACTACCCCTCCATCCTTGTTCTGGTGATGCCCACAGACAGTCTGGTTTTCAGGATAGGCTTAAGATAAATCTGCATATGTTGAGCACTCAGTATATATAAATTAATCTGATACATATTCATTGTGGATGGCCTGAAAACCTGGCACAGGTTGTGAGATCACCAAGCCAGATTTAGAAAGCCCCGCATTAAAAGCTTCATCAAAAAGAGGTGGGATTGGAGTTCGCCTCTATAAACTGGATGGAGAGAGAACCGGAAAAGGCGAGGAGGCAGGAGGCGGTCTCAGTTTGGAAGTGGGATCCCACTACCTCACCTAAGGTCAACGTAGCAGGTCGATTCAGTTTTGGATTTGCCCCCATTGCATACAGGGCATTGTAGTTCAGACAGACCCATTGAATTTTGCCTAAGAAAATTCAGCTTAAAACGTTCCCCATGCACTGGGACAAAGCTAGAACTGCAAAAGCCTGTTTGGTTGACCTAGTGGCAATTCTAAGTGCTGCCACAGTAGATTAACATTCTGCCTGTGCTGGACCCTGTCAGTGGGTGATGCCTGGCGGGGGCCATACAGCGCATTTTGAGATGCAATATTCCAGTTACCACACTCAGACATAGCATAGCACCTTTTGAATACACTTCCCAAATCTTAAATAGTATATAGCTACAATATCTCTCACACCTAGGAAGGTTTGGGCCAGGAATGTTGGTGTGGTCTCGGGTATGAGAGGTGAATGGCAATGGATTCTTGACCTTGAGGTGCAAGGAAGGGGGGGGGGGCAAGCACCCCTACCCCTATCTCTTATCCTCTGTCCTACCCTGTTGGGGACGGGTACAGAGAGTGAGCCTGGTGAGGCCAGGGAGATAAGGCAGGACATGTCATGGAGGCGATTCACAGATGACTGCTAAATATAAAATCCCTTATCTTTGACTGCATGGAGCAAATCCAAAAGCAGCATGAGGGCTCCCACCTCCAATGGACCGCTCAAGCATCTGTTTCCAATTCTCCCACCTCCAGCAGGCTCTTCCAGTCCCTGTCTCCAACTCTTTCTCCTCTCCAGCCCCCGACTCAGATTCAGGTAACGTGAACGGCATGCCAATTTTACATAGATTGACCAAGTAACACATTATAGTAACTAAAATAAAATGCTAAGAGTAATAGTAAAACAAATTACAGAGAGGGAATCTCACTCTCTCCAGCCCCCAAATCCACATCCACTGGGCTTCAGTTCCCCAGTTCTTGCCTATCTCCGCTTGGCCTCTCCAGCACCTGCCTTCCAGTCCCTGTTGCATAGTGTCTCACCTTGGCCAGGCCTCTCCAACCCCATCTCCAAGTCTTCAGCTTTTCTAGTCCCCGTCTCCCATCTCCACCGAGTTACTCCAGCCCCTAGCTGTCAACCTGAGGGGAATGGCACCTAAACACTGGCTGTAGATTTGCTGACTTATGACAACTTGGGTGCTGCTCCGATGCACCGAGTACTCAAGGGCCGGTTACGTTTAAATTCCATTTATAGTCTTGTGCCCCCACCGGGAAATCTCTAAAGGAAAAACACCGGGCCTAGAGATCAAAGTTATTCTCTCTAATGGCCTGCAGAGAAAGGCGGATGGAACTGATCTTCAATATATACTAGAAACCGATGGAGGCTGTAGCAAAATGCAGAGGGGCTGACTGATCTCGGAGGATTTGCAAGGCGCCCGTGGGTGGCTTTACACTTCACTAAGTCTGCAGCATTTCCTTCTGCACCTGCAGCCTTTCAGCAACTAACTTTGACAAAATGGCAGTGATAAGACTCCAGGCAAAGGGGCAGCTCTCCAAAAACAGGCAATCAAGCACCGAGATCACTGCAAGGGCACATGGTAAAGCTTGCGGTCCTGAGCTACCGTGGCGTTACACAGAAAATCAGCTCTTATGGCAGAGTAAAGCCAGGGAATTATTTTCACTTTCAATTTCATTTTATTTGAAACCTGCAACCCAGAGGTTTCGGCTGAGAGGTGCCGTCCATGTCAGTGGGTGTACAACACAAATGCGGTGAAGTGCTCAGATTCACACTCCGATCTTTTTAAGGCTTCCAGCTCAAAATCTTCTAGTCCAGAGATCAACCGTTCTGAACATGGTAGCGAGAGGCCCGTGACTAGCGCAGAAATTTACTCTCAGATACTCAGATCCAGTCCCAAGTGACACCAGATCCCAGGGAAGAGTGTGAGAAAGCCCTGGTTACTCTGCCTGGGTCAGATCCCGAGTGACACGGCATCTCAGGAAGGAGGGTGTGGAAAACCCAGCTTACGGTACCCAGGTCCAGTCCCCAGTGATACTACATCCCAGGGAAGAGGGTGAGAGAAGTCCAGCTTAACTATACCTGGGACCGATTATTATTATTATTATTAATTAGCCCACGCCTTTCCAGGAGAAGATCAAGGCTAGTCACATTCAGGCATGGTATCCCCAGTGATGCCGCATCCCAAGGAAGAAAGTGAGAGAAGCCCAGCTTAGTCATTTCTGGTTCCCAGTGATACCACATCCCAGGAAAGAGACTGAGGAGAGCCCAGCTTAATATCCTCAGGTTTGATCCCTAGTGACACCACTTCATCAAGAATGCCTAGCTTACAGTCCTCCGTGACCCCACATCCTTAGGAGCATGTAGTATATACGATACCTGCGTCTGGCGTGCTGGCAGAGAGACTGGAGAATGTGCCGCGTGCACTGCAGCTGCAAAGAGCCTGTCGGGACCCTGCTTCAGGAGTTAAAAGGACCAGCCTGTCCTTATAAGGAACGAGGAGATAACGCTGACCTCCTTGATGCCATTCCCTGCTGTTATCATGCACACACTCTCACAGCATCCCTTCCTCCCACGGCACTCACATTCCAGCATACGGTATCACACAACGTGGCCAATAAAACCCACTGGAGCCAACAATACAGATAGGACCTTCTCAGCCGAGGGTCATGCCACAGTCCAACTTTTCAGACCTCGCCTCCAGTCTCCGCTTTGTCCTTTTTTGTTTTTTGGCTCTTGTTTCTTTTTCTCAAGCTGATTTACATTGTCCTTATATTTCTGTCCCTCCAGTGTTTCTCTTTTAGTGAAATCAAACACTAGAAATGACCTAAAAGGCTGTTAAGCAAAGGACCAGACTGTTTCAAAACAACATGAAAATAATTTTATTTAACGTCTGATCATACAGTACACTGCTCAGTGCCGAGGTGATCCTCCAGGTGGCTGTGCCGACCCCTGATCTCTTTGAGCTGTCACAGTCTCGGAAAACAGCTATCTGGCCTCTGCCTGGGACTGTGAATACTGGGAAGTAGGTGCCAGCGAGCTAATGGGGCAGGGTGCACAGCATTAGAGACTTGGAGGAGACAGGTTGAGAGCCTGAACCTGTTTACTGGTAGCCCAAGGAGCCTGGAAATGGTGTAAGGAGGACGCAGCGTGCCCAGTACTCCAGGAACAAATCGGTTAACTGGAAAGTAAAACAGGGGAGTCTGCGATCGATGAGAATTAGGATTCACACTGAAGACTATTTGGTAATAGGGAGACGGATGAACCCCTGAAAAGAGCTTTCCAGTGTTTTAATTATTTCCTACAGTCTCTTCTAGGTGAGTAGATGTGTATAGTCCTCTTCTCAAATTAGAAGAGAACCAGCAAGGAGATGTCTAGACTGCTGTCGTTCACTAGGACTCTGTGGCCTTTGCTCTCCCCAGCCAAACATGTTTCATGGAGGCTTTAAGCTGTGGCGAGGGTGGGGGTCCGAAGCGGAGCATATTAGGTATTACACAGTGCGACCGTAGACTCTCTGCTCTCTGCTCACTGCTCCTCCCTGAGCTGAAAGACAGCAAATGATTCCTTCTCGGTATCACTGGGTGGCCTGAGGGGCAGGAAGTCAGCCTCCTGGGCCAGTTCGGCTACTCGCTCAGCGAAGCTTCTTATCTGCTCCTTCTGCAGCTCAACCATAAATCTGGGGACAAAATACAGGTCAACTGAAAATGTCTTCATATTCTAAGGGTGCAGTTATTAGCAATGCAGAGCAACTTCCTCTTATATTATGTCTCTAGCTCTAAAAGAATGTTACAGTCAAACCAGGTACATGGTTAGAGGCTATGTATTTAAGAGGGGCCCTCTCAGACGTGCAAATTCCAGAAGCAGAAGTGAGAGACCAGAACCAGCACCACACATAGAGCTCTATCTATCCCCCCCTCCAAGTCAGTGGGAGGAAAGGGAGAGCAGTGTTTCTTACGTGCTACGTTCTCCCATCAGTTTTCCGTTGCAGTCAGAACCACAAGGGGAGGGGAGGGGAGACCCATTTGTGGGAGTTTTTAAATGGTTTTATATTATAATGGGTGCCCCCTCCAATGGGCTTGCTTGCCTAGGTACGACCCAAGGGTTAATCCTGCCCAGATTATAGAGGGTCCCATCCTGTCTTGCACATCTCTCTGTACCCTCTCCCACCATGATGGGGTCCCATCCTATTCCTCCACCCCCCATGTGTATTCCCTGGAGATTTCTCTTTCTGTATCTCACAGCCCCCCTCTCTATCAGAATGTTATGGAGGTCCCATCTTGTCTTGCATGTCCTCCTCTCTCAGCGTCTCTGCCTCTTTTTTGGTATTCTGTGACGTAGCAGGTTGGAGTGGAGGTAGCATGGTCTCACACGTACTTGACTAACTCTATGATCAGCGTGGCTCTTGGGGCGGAAAGCCTCTTCAGCTCCGGTTTCAAGTGGTGCACCATACTGGCAAGAGACACAGAGGGAGATAATCAGGGGCCAGAGGAAGAAAATGGACACCCTCCCCCCAATCCATAGCTCCCCAATCTGCAGTGGTTACCTGCAGGAGAAGAAGACAAGGTTGAAGAGATTCTGGTACTTCTGCTTGCGACAGAGATCCGCCATGCTGTTCAGTGGCAGGAAGTGAACTTTCACGTTCTTCGGGCAGATGAAGTCTGAGGCAACGTAAGGGTTAACACGATCAGTGACTTTAGAGAAGCAAGGAGAGTCTAAAACGATCCTTGGCAGTGACAGCCCCATGCAACCCATCCAGTTACTGTCCAGTAAAACTTATACAATTCCTATTACTGGCAGGACAGTGCAATTTATTCTTTCTGACATTCACTAAATGTGACAGAAAAGAGAAGGTGATATTTTACTTACCAGTTAATGTCCTTTCCTTGAGTCCTGCTAGACTAGTCCGACAAGTGGGTTGTGTCCCCCTACCAGAAGATTGGTGGAGACAAAGAACCAATGAAAAGTCCAGGTTTCAACAATATCACTCCTATGCCTCTATTCATCTCGGCCATCAGAGGTCTCCTCGGTATTCGTCCCAAAGCATATGGGAGAAACATGGCAAGCCTCACACAACCTGAATTGTGGGCAACAATGAAAAATCAAACAGTAGAGAGCTATGTATAGGAAAGCATAAAGAGAAGGCTGTCTGCAGAAGATGACCCTACAGAGCCAAGTCTATAAATCATAGCAGACCCAAGGGTACCGTAGCAGAAGAAGAGAGCAAACACAGTTCCAAGGGGCAGGCCCTGGACTGGTCTAGCAGGACTCAAGGAAAGGACATTAACTGGTAAGTAAATGTCACCTTCCATATCATTCTGCTAGACCAGTCCAGACAAGTGGGATGTATAAAAAAGTACAGCTCCACTGGGCAGGAAGAAGGCACATCAGCTCGCAAAACCCTTGAGCCAAGGCTGCGTCCACTTGCGAGTGGATATCCAAGCGGAAATGCTTGACAAAAGTGGAAAGTGATGCCCACGTTGCTGCCCGATGAATGTCTGCAGGGGCTACCGAGCTCTGCTCTGCCTACGAGGACACTTGTGCTCGGGTAGAATGGACACACAAATCCTCTGGAACTGCCGGTTCCGCAACAGATACGTTGAGACCATGGCCTCCTTAATCCAGCACCCCAAAAGCGACATTGCTGGCCCATGTAAGGGTGATGTGGTAGCTAACAGCACAAAACGATGGTTGGACTTACAAAAGGAATTCGTAATCTCCAAGTATCAAAGAAGCACCATCCGGACATCCACAAGTCGGAGATCCTTATCTTTTCCCAACACTGCTCCTTAGAAAAGGAGAGCAGGTAGACCAACTGGTTCACGCAAAAGGGAAAAATCACCTTAGGCAAGAAGGAAGGCACAGGTCGAATGGAAATAACCTCCTTAGAAAAGACAGATAAGGATCTCGGCCAAGACAGAACCTGCATCTCAGAAATCTGCCTTGCGGAACAAATCGTAACCAAGAAGACCATCTTGAGCATCAAATCCTTTAAAGTAGAGCGCTTCAATGGCTCAAAGGGCACCACCACCAGGGCCATGAGCAACAGACACAGATCTCAGGAAGGGATCACAGACCGGAGGGGAGGACACAGACGCCGAACCCTCTGGAGAAAGCACAAGACATCCGGGAAAAAGACTAGAAGCTTACCAGCCGACTTCCGGTCTAGCCACGGAGGAGAGCAGACGTGGTTGAGTGAGCTCTCTGCTGCCCCGGTTATCTTCGGGTAGATACAGCCCCCCAACCGGCACCGGGAACATGCCGAAGGTGCTTAAGGCAAAGCCCCCGAATCCAATTAAAGATATGTATGCGGCGAAGGCGGGAGCCGGGAAGGCGGTGGGGTCCGGCCCACGGGCGCAGCAGGCGCCGACGTCCCCCAGCGGATCCGAGGGTCTGGAGGTAGGGGAGACCGAGGACACTCCCCCTACGGAGCTGGAGGCCGTGCTGCGTGAGATTCGGGACTCTAAAGATGAAATTGTGGAGAGAGTGTCCCAAAAGCTGGAGGAAAAGTTTGCGGCGCTTGGGCAGCGGTTGGAGGAGGTGGAAGCCCGGGTGAGCTCGACAGAGGACTCCCAGGCGGAGATGCAGCGCACGATGGGATCGTTGCAACAGCAGCTAAGCTGGCTGCATGCTAAAGCGGAGGAGATGGAAAACCGAGACAGGAGATCGAATTTGCGAATTTTTGGGGTGCCGGAGGGGGCGGAAGCTGGAGACCCTCTTGGATTTACCGGGGAGCTGCTGGCGACTTGTTTTCCAGGTGCCCCGTCCACCCCAGCGTACGAACTGGAGAGAGCTCACAGAGAGTTGCGGCCTAAGCCGGGTGAGTCGGCCCCGCCACGTGCTCTCATTGTAAAGCTTCTCCGATTCCAGGACAGAGAGCATGTGATTCGGGCCGCTCGGAAATCTCGTTTTGTGACTTTTAAGGAGTGGAAGGTCTATGTTTTTCCAGACCTGGCCTCGGAGACTGTCAAACGCAGGAAGGATTTGATTAAATGGAAAGAGAGCTGGGCCCGGAGAGGCGTGCAGGTGGCGATATGGTATCCGGCAAAGATTACTATGATGGTGAACGGAGTGCGCCGTTTTTTTGCCACGAAGGATACCCTGGAAAAGTTTCTGAGTACACAGCAGGGGACCTGGGCCGGAGAGCGGGAGAAATCGCCGAGAAGAAGTCCGGCGGTGGCGCCAGCAGATACCGGCAGCGGCGGATCGCCGTGATCGGGTCAATGGACTTCAAAGTGCTGTTTATGATGCTGGGTTCCCTGTATTTGTTGTTGTAGGGGAGTGCTTGGTACGATTAGGGGGTGGAGGAGGGGGGCACGAATGGGCTGGGGTGGAGGGGCTGAGAATGGGGTAGTCCCCCCTGGGCCCCGGTGATTTGGGTAGAGGAGTGGGATAGTGGGGGGGGGGCAGATTTCTGGAAATGGGCTGAGGGGGGAAGGGGGTGGGGCAGCGGGAGGGGGGGGAACTGAAGCGTGGTCTGGTGGAGGTCTGTAAAGACAAAAAATTGTGGCGTGAGTGGGGTTGTATGAGCGGAGGGGTGTTGTGTGGTTGTTTGGTTCTTTTTGTTAGTTTGTGTGATGTGTGGGGGGTCCCTGTTTCCTGGTCCCTGGGCCGGGAGGGTATGGAGAATGGCTGATGGGTAGGTTGGGGGTGGGGGGCTTGAAGGTTGCCTCCTACAATGTTCGAGGTTTTCATAGTCCGATTAAACGGAAGCGAGTGCTTGCACAGCTTAACAGACAGCGGGTGAATGTTGCATTAATTCAAGAGACACATCTGCTGCAGGGGGAGTTGGAGAAGCTCAAGTCCCAGGGGTTTGAACAGGTGTATGGATCCTCTTATAACTCTAAGAAAAGAGGGGTGGCGATTTTGGTACACAAGAATGCCCGCTTTATCCCGTATGAAAGTGGGGGGGATGAGGAAGGGCGGGTGGTTTGGGTGGTGGGGAGGGTGGACTTGCGAGAGGTATCCTTTCTAAATATATATGCCCCTAACGGTAGTAAGGGGCCCTTTTTCAAAGACACCCTCCGGGTCTTTCAAGATAAAGCTAAGGGAGACTGGATAGTGGGGGGAGACATGAACTGTGTGGTAGGGGAAAGGGACCGGTCCAACTTTTGCCGAAGTAGGCATGGGAAGGAGGGTAAGGAGCTACAGAGGTGTATGGAGGATTTTGCCCTGGTAGATGTGTGGCGGTGGGAGAACCCCGGGGGCCGGGAATTTACTTGCTATTCAGCGACGCAGGAGACATACTCCCGGTTGGATATCCTTTTAGGTCGACAGGACCAGTTGGGGGTGCTGCAGAACATCCAGATCCTCCCTATTACGTTGTCGGATCATGGGATGGTGGTAGGGGAGTGGGTGGGGAGGGGAGGGGGGGGAGGGGGGTGGCGGGGTAATGTGTCCCTGTACCAGTCCAAGGACGGGCAAACCACGCTTCGGAAGGCTTGGCAGGACTATATGAAGTGGAATGATTGTGGAGAGGTAGCGGACGCCACGCTCTGGGATGCGGGGAAGGCTTATATGAGGGGGATTATGATACAACTGGGGAGTCGCCGGAAGAAAGAGCGGGAAGCGCTACGCGGTCGCCTCATGCAGGAAATGGGGCAATTGCAGGCGGAGCACAGTGGAGGAGGGTCTAAGGCGGTGAGGCAGCGTTTGGCGGGACTCCGGGCGAAGCTTAATGCTCTGGAATCGGAGGAGGTGGAGCGGATGATGCGGGCTACTAAGCGGGCTTTTATGGAAGGGGGGAATAGGGCGGGGAAGGTGTTGGCCCGCCAACTACAAAAGAAACGGGAGGGCAGAATAGTGCGAGAGATTGTGGGAGGGGGGGGGAGCGGGCCGTTGCAAGCCGAGATATTTGCGCGGCCTTCCGGAGGTTTTATGAGGGGTTGTATAAGCGACAGGACGGGGTATGTGTGGAGAAGATAGAGGCATATCTGAGGAATATTGTCTTTCCTAGGGTGGAGGAGGGCACAGCGGACTGGCTGGGGCGGCCGATCGGGGTTCAGGAGGTATTGGACGGTATTAAGAAATTGCCTAAGGGGAAGGCGGCTGGGGAGGATGGGTTCCAGGCGGAATATTATCATATGATGAGGGACGAACTTGCACCGTTTTTGGCGCGCTTGTATTCCGGTTTGTTGAAGGGAGAGGGGCTCCCGGAGTCGATGGCGCAGGCCAATATTGTGGTGCTACCCAAGGAGGGACGCCCTCCGGAACTCTGTGAGAACTATCGCCCCATTGCCCTTCTGAACAGTGATGCTAAATTGTACGCTAAGATCTTAGCGACCAGATTGGAAAGCAGTCTGCCAGGATTAATCCATCCGGATCAAACGGGATTTATAAAGGGGAGGCGGATAGCGGATAATGTGCGTAGGGCGGTCGGGTTGCTCCATTTAGTTCGGAATCGCCAGTCCCCAGCGTTATGTGTGGCATTAGATGCGGAGAAGGCGTTTGACAGGGTGGAGTGGGGGTTCTTGTTTCAGGTTATGGGATGGATGGGGCTAGGGGAGGGTTTTATTCAGGGGGTGAGAGCTCTGTACCAGAGGCCGGCGGCGCGCATCTGGGTGAATGATCAGGTGTCGGAACGGTTTTATTTACAGCGGGGTACGCGGCAGGGATGCCCCCTCTCGCCTTTGCTGTTTGCAATCGTGATCGAGGCCCTGGCGCTTAAGATCCGGGCCCAGCACCGGATACGGCCGGTGCTGGCGGGGGAAGTGCCCCATAAGATCCTTCTTTATGCGGACGATACGTTGATCTTTATGACCCATCCGGAAGAATCGCTGCCAGTGCTCTTACAGGAGTTGGAGAATTTTGGGGTGGTATCGGGTTTTAAGGTGAATTTGTCTAAGACGGAGGCTTTGGCTTTGGGGGGATTGCGGAGGGAGGCCTTTCCAGACCTCCCTTTTCGCTGGGCGGCGGGGAGCATCAAATACTTGGGGGTCCGCATAGCGGAGGACCCAGCGCAGTTGTTTGACTTGAATTATCGGCCGCTGATGGGGCGGATATCCTCGCTGTTGGATGGGTGGTCTGCCCTACACCTTAGTTGGTGGGGTAGAGTGGAAGCGCTTAAAATGACTGTACTGCCGAAATTTTTGTTTTTATTTTCGCAGTTGCCTCTAGGGGTCCCGGGGACCATGTTGAAACGGTGGGAGAGTCGGTTGGCGAAATTTGTGTGGGGGGGGGAAGGCGGCGAGGATTCGGCGGGGTAGTCTCTTTCAGTTTAAAGCCCGGGGAGGGGTGCGGTTCCCTTCGTTGCGGTGGTATCATCAGGCCTGCATTCTGCGGGCGTGGCGGGACCATGCTGGGGGGGAGGGGGTTGAGTCATGGGTGGAGTTGGAGCGGACGGTGTTGGGGGCGATCTCCTGGGCGAAATGGTTGGTGGAGGGAGTAGAGGGCGGTGGTAGGCACGCTAAGTTGGGGCATCCATTTCTGGATGCCATGATGGAGGTAGCTGCGCTGGGAAGGCGGCGGGGGTGGTTTCCCAGCCCTTTCTCCCCCTGGTCTTCCCTTGGGGAGTTCCTCCCTCTGGGGAAGGTGGGTTGGGTACGGAAGGGGCGCCAGCTATTGGAGGGACGCCTGGATAAATTAAGGGACTTTGTGGCGGGGGGGATCATCCGGTCCCAGCAGGATCTCGAGGTCGCATTGCAGGAGAGGATCCCGTTTTATCAATACTTTCAGGTGCGTCACCTCCTTCGTAGCGGGGACGTTTTGGCTCACATCCAGAGAGACGGCACGCCTCTGGAGCAGGTGTTGTTCCAGGGGACGGGCGATAGGGGATTTATTGCTCGGATTTATCGGGTTTTGCTGGAGGAGGGGACAGAGAGTGGGCCCCCCTTGCATCAGGTACGGTGGCATAGGTGGCTGGGGAGGGAATTGGGGGAAGAGGGGTGGGACGGGATCTATGCGGGGTTGTACAGGGGCACCTGGGTGTCTTCCTGGCGACAGACTCAATTGCAGTTACTGCATGGGGCTTACTGTACGCCGCGGCGTCTGTTCCTGGCCGGGGGGAGCCCTTCTGACACCTGCTGGAGAGGCTGTGGGGGGAGTGGGAGCTTCCTCCACATGTGGTGGGGTTGCCCGGTGATTCAGTCCTTTTGGGATAAGGTGGAGTGTCGCGTGGGGGAGATATTAGGGGAAGAGAGGTCTGGGGCACCCCGTGAGAGCCTGGTTTGGTTATTGGGATCCCCGGAGGGGGGGCGGCGAGGGAGGTGGCGGGAGTTACTAGCTGAAAAGCTGCGTTTGGCTGCCAGAGTGGCCATAGCTGGGAAGTGGAAGAGTGTGAGTGGCCCCTCGGAGGGAGACTGGGAGGGTAAAGTGGAAGCGGCGGTGCTTTTTGATTGGCTGACCTACCGCCTGCGGGGGCAGGAGTGGAGGTTCCATAAGATTTGGGATATTTATCTGGAGAAGGGGGGGGGTCCGGGAATTGCGGGCCGGCCTGGAGGGGCGGGGGGGACTGCCAATCACACACACACACATACTTAGTTGGTTTAAGAGTTTGAGATGGTTTTTGTTTAATTGAAGTTTGTAAGTGGAATGTGACATGTGGATGTTTTTGAGGGGAGTGTTGTCCTCTAGTTGTGTTGTACTATCTCGGGTGGACCTACAGAGGGAGGGGGGAAGTGACTAACTTGTGTGAAATTATGTTGTTGTTGTTTGGGGAACTTTGTAGTTCTAGTGCTTCAGATGGTGTCATTTCCTGTATGTCACAATGCCAATAAAAATATGTTCCAAAAAAAAAAAAAAAAGAAGCTTACCAGCCACCAGACCTCAGAAACAGGCCAAAATTGCCACCTGAATTTTCAGGGAGCTAAGGGAAAGGCCCTTCTCCAGGTCATCCTGTAGACAGGCCAAAAGAGATAGCACCTTAGCCAACACAGGAGTCAATTGCTGAGCACCGCACCATAGCTCAAAGAGGTACGTGATCCATAAGTATGCTAGCTTGGTAGACCTCCCCCAGCTCTGAGCAGAGTAGAGACCATCACTGGAGAGTAGCCCTTACAGGTTAGCTATCTTTTTCCAAGAGTCAAGTCGTAAGCGAGAAGGGAACTGGGTCCTCTAGGATGATCAGTCCCTGCCACAATAGGCCCCAAAATGGCATGTGCAGAAGCTATTTCAGGTCTCTGAAGTGCGCTCTCCTCGGCCACTCCAGTGCCATGAGAACAATCTTGCTAAGATGGTGGTCCATACACCGAAGCACACGTCCCACTAGGGGCCATGGAGGAAACATGTATAGTATGTACTGATTTGACCAAGGCTGAGTCAGGGTGACACCGCCCTCAGACCCAGTCTCCTTGTGGCGACTGAAGAAGCAGTAAACTTTGGCAACGTAGGTGGTCACCATCAAATCCATTTCAGGGCAATCACCGTGGCGCAGAATCAACTGAAATGCCTCCTAATTTAACTCCCACTCTCCAGGGTCCAGAGAGTGCTGGCTGAGGAAGTCCACTTCCACACTGTCCACTCCGGCAAAGTGCTGAGTTGACAAGGTTCGGAGGTTCTTATCTGCCCAGGCAAACAGGAGAGCCATCTTCAGAGCTATCCCGGCACTCCTCGTAATGCCTTGCCGATTGACCTAAGCCACCACCATGGCATTGTCTGAAAACATTCAAACCGCCAGGCCCTTGATCAGGGGCTGGAAACGCAGAAGATCCAACCCGATGGCCCTCGCCTCAAGCTGGTTGATGAACCATACTGCTTCTCTGCGGTTCCAATAGTCCTGAGCCATATGGTCTTGGCAACGGGCTCCCCAGCCCGAGAAACTGGCATCTGTTATCAGGAGGATCTAGGAGAAATTGTCCAGTGACATGCCCTTCCTCAGATTACTGCCATCACCACAGGCTGGATGTCATCATCAATGGGAGTGAAAGCCTGCACTCAAACTCCTGAGAACTCAGGGGCCACAGAGCCAACAAGGACTGCTGTAGCGGTCGCATGTGAACACGTGTACATAGCACTATCTTTATGATCGCGCTATCAGTCCAAGGAGCTGAAGATAATCCTAGACTCTGGGAGCCTGCTGTGCACAGAGCAGTGCCAGGTAATCCAAAAGTCTTTTGACTTTCTCTTCTGGCAGAAAACTCTGCCCAATCGAGTGTCAAAATAGAAACATGACAGCAGAAAAAGACCACATGGCATATCTAGTCTGCCCTTCCATATCAATCACTACGACCGTCCCCTTTTTTCCTTAGAGAGCCTCTGTATTTGTCCCATGCCTTTTTATTTATTTATTTATTTAACAGTATTTCTAAACCGCCTTATCTTATTAATCAAGGTGGTATCACAGCAAACAATCGGGTAAAGTGAGTGTGTTAAACATGCAGTGAGGGTGAAATTTAGTTGAGTGTGTGTTGTATTGTGTACTAGATTGGTTTGAGCTATGTACAATGTGTGTTGTATTGTGTGCTAGAATGGTTTGAGCTATGTACAATGTGGGCTATATACAGTGGTGCTAAACATATTTTCTATACATACAGTGTTTAGGCGGAATCATGAGCTGTTATACATTCTCTGAGGTTATGTGATGTGTCCATAGTGTTCTATGAACAGCATGGTTTTCAGCTGTTTTCTAAAGTCTTTGAGGTCTGTAGTTGCCCTTAAATCGTCCGGTAGTTTGTTCCATATTGTTGGAGCAGCCATTGAGAGTGCTCTGTCTGTTGTGTCCTTGCGTGTGTGTTTGAATTCACTTGGGGTGCTGACTCGGTTGTTTGTTTGTTTTCTTCTAGGACGTGTGCTGGTGTCTGGTTGTATGAGGGTGTGCAGGCTGTTGGCTGATGTGTGCTGATTTATCTTAAATAGGTTTATGATAGTTTTGTATCTGATGCGTGCACCGATTGGGAGCCAGTGTAAGTCCTTTAAGGTAGGTGTGATGTGCTCCTGTCTTGCAGTACCGGATATTATTCGTGCTGCAGTGTTTTGTGCTAGCTGGAGTGGTTTGAGGGCTTGTTTCGTTAGTCCATGGTATATCGGATTGCAGAAGTCCAGTAGTGGGGTTATCAGTGCTTGACAGACGGTACGGAAGTGTTCTGGGGCGAGGAGTGGTTTTAGTCTCCTGATGATTCGCATCTTGTAGTAGACTTTTTGGATTGTTTTGTCTATGTGTGGCTTGAGGTTTAGTTTATTGTCCAGAGTAACTCCGAGGTATCTTTTTGAATTCAGACACTGTCCTCATCTCTACTACCTCCACTGGGAGACTATTCCACGAATCTACCACTCTTTCCGTAAAAAAATATTTCCACATATTACTCCGGAGTCTATCCCCTTTCACCCTCATTCTGTGTTCTCTCGTAGCAGAAATGTGCTCCCAGAAACTCCAGAGACTGGGAAAGCCGCAGCTAGCTCTTTCCCCAATTGAACACCCAGCTGAGGCTAAGAAGAGCCCCACCTGAGAGGCTTCTGAAAGGGAACGTATTTGGATGAGCCAGTTGTCCAGATAAGGATGGACATAGATCCCTTGGTGCTGCAGCCGCCACCACCATAGCCTTGGAAAATATCTTTAGGGCAGTGGATAGCCTAAAAAGGAGTGCAGTGAACTGATAGTAAGAGCCAAGCATGGCAACATGCAGATACCTTACTGATCTGCTCGAATCAGGATAAGAAAATACGCCTCAGCCAGATCCAGAGAAGCCAAGTTCTACTTAAATTACTAAGTGCAAGGTTTCCATCCAAAAGTGCAGGACATGTAAGTGCTCACTGACCCCCTTGAGGTCCAGAACAGATCAGAAGGAACTGTCCTTTGTAGGCACCATGAAATAGATGGAGTATCTGCCCTTGCCCTATTCTTCCGGAGGGAAGAGCAGCACAGTCTTTAGGATCAGCAACTTGTCCAAGGTGGTCCGTACAGCGGCATTTATTTTTGCAGACCCACAAGGAGAGATAACAAAGGCATCCGGAATGGGCTCTCTGCATTCAAGACATAGTTGAACTGAATGGTGTCTAGCATCCAGCAATCCTTGGAAACCCAGGCCGATTACTAAAAGAAAGGGCGAAGCCTGCTTCCATCTGGAGGAACCAGGGAATAGGCCCCCACACCTTCACTGCATAGCCCGAGAGGGTCATACTCCTCTGGAAGGGACCAAGTCCCTGGGCCCAGGCATTCCACAAAAGGACTGAGAATGAGAGTCCGAAGACCCCAGGAATCCAGCCAGTGCGCCTTCAGTGGACGGGGAGAGGCTGACAAGAAGGGGCACCAACTCGCTTCACAGGCCCCTTAGACCTTTCACTAGCTTTTCTAAATCGGCTCCAAACAGAAGCTTCCCCTGATAAGCCAGTTGGGCCAACCGGGCTTTGGAAGATGTATCCATTATCCAGTGCAAGAGCCAAATCCAACGCCATGACACCATCGGCAGGGCACCATCCTTAGCTGCCAAACCTATCAGCCCATATATGGCATCAGAAAGGAAGGCTGTAGCTGACTCCAAAGAGTGGTAGTATGATCCAGCGGAAGAGACTGAATCCACTGGAGCAGGGCTTGCGATATCAGGCTGGTACATACCGCTAGCTGCAGAATAGCCGTCACCACAGTGAACTGGCTCCTAAACAACGAATCCACCTTATGGTACAGAAAATCCTTTAAAGCCAATCCACCTTCCACAGGAATGGTAGTTCGTCTATTATCCACCGTGACCTGCACATCCACCTTGGGAATGCCAAACCACTCAACGTACTCTTCCTCCATGAGAGCAGAAACCTTCTTACAGACCCTTAACCCTTAAGGCAGGGAGTCAGGAGAGTTCTACTCTGACCAGATCATAATGTTAATCACATCATGGAATGGGAAGACAGAAGTGGATCTTTGTACCCCTTGAAGGAGCGGGTGTACCTTCGGCTCCTACTCCATCCCGGAAGCATCCGTCAAGTTTATTTATTCATTCATTCATTCACTCTTATATAAATTCAAGGTGGATGAGACCCTGGCATCAATGCTGCCAGCATCTCCTTCCGGAATAGGCGAATCACACCGGTCTCCTCACAATTTTCTGAAGGCAAGAGTACTTCTATATCCACAACAGAGCCCAGTACCGAGCCTTCTGAATCCCTGTCATAGTCAAAATCTCGGACAACTTCCAGCTGCTCTCCATTTCCAGGGGGTGTCCCATACCGGGGATACTTAGGCAAAGGCAATCAAACAGGGCTTCCACTCTGCGCCTGCCCCACTTAAGACTGTGCCCAAGGGTACCCAGAGGCTGCAGGGTCTGAATTTCCATGCCAGAAGGAACAAGCCTGCTGTAAAAAAGAAAGAATTCCGGGGTGGACAATCCAGAGTCCTGAAGCCAGCTGAATGGATATCCTTACCCATAGCGCCATCCATCACCTCCTGCCCTGAGGCAGGCAAGGTCGGACTAATTGTATCTCCCGGCTGAAAGAGGGGGAGCAGGTCCTCAGACTCAGAAACTGCCATGCTGGAAGAGCAAAGTCCAGAATCTGGATATGAGGCACCTCGCTTGCCACCGGTCAAACAATTTTTCCTGGAAGAAGACAGAGAGTTAAGGCAAGTATCACAACAGCATGCGCTAAGGCTGCAGCGGTCTGAAGGCACGCGCTAACTGTGCTTTTACTGCGGTGTGTGCGTTTTTATGGTAGCATGCATTAGCTGTGCTTTTACTGCAATGTGCGTTACTGGCGCTAGGGTAGGACCGCGCATTGGAGCCGCTTGGGTGGAATGCGCATACAGACCGCCAACTGCCAGGTACACAAAAGGAGAAAACGCTACTAACGCCTGCAGAAAATGGAGAGAAACCCCCACACTGCGTCAACAATCGTCAGCAGTCTACCCCGAATTGTGTCCCACACAGATGGAATCGGAAGCCCCCAACAAGGACAATGGCAAGGTCCAGCTTTGGAGAGCCCCAGCAGAGGATCCATGTTGGGCTCTACTCTAGTCTCATGATACTGTTTCACTGGCTTTTGCAGCACTGTGTTTAAGGTGGTTGGCAGGCAGATCCCTCCAAGATCCTTCTGCAATCTTCGAGAGAGAGCAATGGGGGGGGACGGGACAGAGGAGGGAGGGGGCATCGAGGTTGTGTGAGGCTGCTGCACTCTTCCAAATCCTTCCAATTTCTGGCTGCTCAACAAGCTTTTATGATAAGAGTGTGGAGCCAGGGACGGCCCTAGCGTTGGTGCAAAGTGCTGCTGCCCTAGGTGAATCTCAAGCTTTACACCCCCTCTCGCTGTCAAAATCTATTATTTAGCTTTGAGTGCCTTGCTTTTGCTGCTCTCTGGAAGTTGCTGCCCTAGGTGACTGCCTAGTTTGCCTAGTGGTTGGGTCAGCCCTGCGTGGAACTGAACCAATTTTCCCTCCTCCTATGGCTCCCGAAAAGACTGCAGTCTAGTGGAGCCTCCCACGTCGCACTCAAGTGACAGAGTCACCCTCAAGGTGGTCGTTCATGAGCATTCAATCAATCTTTTCTTCGCAATCCCCAGATTTTCTTCAGAGAGGAGAAAATCCATCTACCAAATAGTAATTACACTTACCTGGTAATTGTAGTTCCTTGAGAGACGACAGCTTAGTCCTCGACGTATGGGTAGTGCACCTCCTCCTGCAGCATGAAGACTGGACCAATCAGATTTCAACTCCCCTGGTACTATCACCCCAGGCAACTCTGGAACTCCAGTGAACTACTGTCAAAGCAAACTCAAACACACATAGCTAACCTTTAAGAACGTCCTTCTACAGGATATGTATTCTATGATTGGTAATTTTTTTTTTATATATTGTAGCCAAAAGCCACAAGCTATAAGGACGGAAAGTCCCGCCCCTGCCACTGCATAAACAGAGAGGGAGCAGAAAAAACATTGGAGCGAAAGGAAAGAAACAACAAGGTAACGCACTCACCTGGGAATATGTACCTGTGAACCCAAGGCGTGCCGCGCTAAAAGAAAAGAGACAGGGAGAGGCAGGAGGACTAAGCTGTCGTCTCTCAAGGAACTACAATTACCAGGTAAGTGTAATTACTATTTCCTTATCGTTCCTCCAGCTTAGTCCTCGACGTATGGGATGTATCAAAGCAGCCTAACGGGCGGGATTTTGCCAGCCGGTACGCAGAACCGCGGAACCAAAACCGGCATCGCTCGCCGCCAAGACATCAAGACGATAATGTTTACTGAAAGTGTGCAAAGAAGACCACGTGGCCGCCTTACAGATATCCGCCGGCGAAACTAAGCCGAACTCCGCCCAGGACGCTGCTTGCGCTCTAGTAGAGTGAGCTCGCAACCCAATAGGCGGAACCCGACCGTGTAAGAGATAAGCCGAGCCAATTGCCTCTTTAATCCACCGAGCAATAGAGGCCTTCGCCACCGCTTCACCCTTGCGAGAGCCGCCAAACAGCACAAACAAGCGGTCCGATTTACGAAATTCACTGGTAACCTTCAAATAGCGGCGCAAGACCCTTTTGAGATCCAACCGACTAAGACCGCGATCAGAAGCCTGCCCCTCCGACTCCGAAAGTACCGGAAGGGAGACGACCTGGTTCAAGTGGAACGGAGAAACCACCTTAGGTAAGAAGGAAGGCACAGGTCGTAGAACCACTTTTTGAGCCGAGAAAGTCAGGAAAGGCTCCCTACAAGAAAGAGCCTGGAGCTCGGAAATACGGCGTGCCGAACAAATTGCCACGAGAAAAACCGTTTTGAGAGTCAAATCCTTTACCGAACTGCGAGAAAGAGGCTCAAAAGGTGCTGCAGAGAGAGCCCGCAACACCAAATTAAGATCCCATGAGGGCACTGAGACTCTGCGAGCCGGACGCAACCGAGAGACAGCTCGCAAGAAACGAACAACATCAGCATGAGCCCCTAAAGACACGCCCTGAACCTTCCCGCGATAACAGGACAGTGCCGCTAATTGCACACGCAAAGAACTGGCGGCCAGACCTTTAGCAAAACCGTCTTGCAAGAAATCCAGAATCACCGGAAGAGAGGCCGTAGCCGCTCGGATCTGATGCCGAGAGCACCAGTCCTCAAAAATACGCCAAACTCGAACATAGGCCAGGGAAGTGGAACGTTTGCGCGCTTGTAACAGGGTCGCCACGACTGACCGGGAATAACCCCGTTTCCTTAGCCGAGCCCTTTCAATAGCCAGGCCGTAAGAGAGAATCTCTCCACTTGAGGCATGCGAAGAGGACCCTGACACAACAGGTCCGGAACCAAGGGAAGCCTCCACGGAGAACCGTCCACCAGCCGTATCAGATCGGCATACCAAGGACGACGAGGCCAATCCGGCGCTATCAACAGCACTCGACCCCGGTGAGCTTCGATACGCTGAATCACGCGCCCCAGCAGGGGCCACGGAGGAAACACATAGAGAAGACCCGTGGAAGGCCAGATCTGCAAGAGAGCATCCAGACCCTCGGACATCGGCTCCCGCCGACGACTGTAGAATCGAGCCGCCTTCGCTGAGCGACACATGGCCATCAAGTCCATGACCGGTTGTCCCCAACGCTGAACCAGCTGCGCCAACACCCTGGGATGGAGTTCCCATTCGCCAGGATCCACTTGAACTCTGCTGAGAAAGTCCGACGTCACGTTGTCTTTGCCGGCGATGTGCGCTGCGGAGATGGCTGGCAGTCGGGGTTCTACCCATTCGAACAACGTCCGAGTCTCCGCCTCCAGCCCGACGCTTCCGGTTCCCCCCTGCCGGTTGATGTAGGCCACGGTCGCCGCATTGTCGGAGAGAACCCGAACCGCCCGAGACGATATCCGGGTCTCGAAGTGTTGTAATGCCAAGCGAACTGCCCGAAGTTCCAAGCGATTGATCGACCAGGCGCTCTCCTCCGGGGACCAGAGCCCCTGAGCGAACTGACCCTCGCAGTGAGCTCCCCAGCCCGTCAGGCAGGCATCCGCTAAGAGCGGGACCCACCCCAGCTGCTCCAATGGCATCCCTACGCGAAGCGTGACTGGACTCAACCACCAACGGAGATCCTGTCGAACCGCCATCGGGCAAGGAAGGCGTTTGCTCAGGGAGTCGGACTGGTTGGACCAGCGACGGAGCAATGCCCGCTGGAGCGAACGCATGTGAAAGCGCGCCCAAGGCACCACCTCCAGGGTAGCTGCCATGGTCCCCAGCAACTGCAGGTAATGCCATGCCGACGGAGCTGGAGACTGTCGGAACTTCCGCACCAGGGACTGAAGAGCCAAGATCCTGCGGTCGGGAAGAGAAACCAACCCTCCACAGGTTTTGAACTGCACCCCCAAATATTCGAGAAGTTGCGTTGGAACCAAATGGCTCTTGTGTGGGTTGACCACCCAGCCGAGCGATTGTAAGAGCGCCACTACCTTTGTCGTCGCCTCCAAGCTTTCTGCGTGAGACTTCCCGCGAATCAACCAATCGTCCAGATATGGATGAACCAGGACGCCGTCTTTGCGCAAAGCTGCGGCAACCACCACCATGATTTTGGTGAAGACTCGCGGGGCGGTCGCCAGCCCGAAGGGCAAGGCCTGAAACTGGAAATGACCCCAGGGCAGCGCGAAGCGGAGATACTTTTGTTGGTCCTCTCGAATAGGGATATGGAGATAAGCCTCCGTGAGGTCGAGAGACGTGAGAAACTCGCCCCGACGGACGGCGACCATTACTGACCGTAGGGTCTCCATTCGAAAGTGGGGAACCCGCAGACAACGATTCATGCCTTTGAGATCCAAAATGGGACGAAGATCGCCCCCCTTCTTTGGCACCACGAAATAGATGGAGTACCTCCCCAGTCCATATTCCGCTTGTGGTACGGGAATAACCGCCCCCAGCTGAAGAAGACGATCGAGCGTTTGCCGGACTTGAAGGGTCTTTCGGACACCACGGCAGGGGGTCGCCACAAAGGAATCGAGCACGGGACGGGCCAAATCGAGAACATACCCGTCTCGTATGATGTCCAAAACCCACTGATCGGAAGTAATTTGGGTCCAAGCGGAGAAAAAATGTCGAAGACGTCCTCCGATCAACGACAGTTCCACCTGGACCCGCCGCCCTTCATTGGGGCTTGCGAGCGGCTGGAGAGCCAGACGCCGAGAATCCCCGGCTGACTCCTCGAAAGCCGCGAAAACCCGACACACGGGAGCTAAACCTGCCGCGCTGGAAGCCCCCATAACGGGGCGAACTGAACCTACAAAAGTCCCGAAACTGCCCCCGAATCATCGGAAGCGACCTACCCTGCTTGGGTCTATCTTCCGGCAGGCGGCCGCCTTTGGACTCTCCGAGATCTTTGACCAACTTATCCAAATCCTCACCAAAGAGGAGTCTACCCTTAAAAGGCAATTTGCCCAGCCGCGACTTGGAAGAGCCATCGGCCGCCCAATTTTTTAACCAAAGGGCTCTGCGGGACGCCACTACGGATGCCATGCTATTAGAAAGAGCCCTGATGAGATCATATTGGACGTCCGCCAAATACGCCGCACCAGATTCCAAGCGGCGAATTTCCGTCAACCTGTCGGCCTCCAAGGAAGGAGTCTGCTGAAACCGCTGAACCCAGCGTAAACAGGCATGGGCAACCCAAGCTCCACAAACGGAAGCCTGTAAGGCAATCGTGTCCGCTTCAAAGGCCTGCTTTAACAGTCCGTCCATTTTCCGATCCTGCGGCTCACGTAAAGCCGCACTCCCTTCCACCGGAATGGTGTTTTTTTGGTTTTTTTTTAGTTACCGCCGACACAGCCGCGTCAACTTTAGGAGAACGAAAACGTTCGAGATCTGTCTCCGATAAAGGATAAAGTCGACGCATGATCTTAACCCCCTTGAGCCCCGATTCAGGAGTGTCCCACTCGGCCTGAATCATCTGGTCAATAACCTTGTGAATGGGGAAGACCACATTAGTTTGTCGTACCGCTTGAATAATGGGATCTGTTCCGTCGGCCTCCTCCACCGTAGTTGTAGGAGCCAAACCCAAAGTCTGAAGCGCCTCCGAAACCAGAGCCGGGAGCTCCTCACGGCGGAACACGCGAATAATCTTCGCCTGGTCCTCCGGCTCCGGAAGCTCGCCCTCTTCCAAGCCCTCGGCATCCACCTCCTGGTCGAACTCAGGTTCATCACCTTCAGGCCACTCAGTCTCTGAAGGAAAAGTGTCGTGGAGCCGCGGCCGCTTAGGAGCCCTGTTGTCGGACAACGGGCACTCCCCTGAAGAGGACTGGGCAGACACCCCCTGCGCTGGGGATGGTACCGCTCCCATAACCTGGCGTCTATGGCAGAACGCCTGGTGCAGAAGCAAAACAAAATCGGGAGAAAAATCCTCCAAGGGCAAAGGCCCCCCGAGGCCCGACTGCCCCACAGACGCCAAGCAACTGGTAGACGAAAGCCCCGAGGGTCCCTCCAGAGGAGACTCCAAGTCCCCTGCCGCGGCAGGAGCCGGTGTCGGCGTAGGCAAAGAACTTTCCAGGCGCTGCTCCATACTGCGGGACAGCGAGGCACAGCGAGGGCACACTCCGGTCTCCGCGTCGGCGCCCCGCCGAGATCCACAAATGAGACAAAGAGATCCTCCTGGCATGGGAGCCCTAGCGCCGGGGAAACTACCAGCGCACTACTGAAAGGGAAAAAAAAACTGGCTGATTGAACCAGAAGACCCCCGCGGGAACTGGGTAGCAGCCAGCAAAAGAAAGCCTGCGCAGTGAGGAGGGGGAAAAAAAATCGCCCCTCTGCTCAGCTAGCAGCAGGTGAGACTCTCGGTAGATCAGGCCCCTTTCTGTCACCCTGTTTTATTTTATAGTTTTTTTTTTTTTTCCCCCAATAATTCACCCAAGAGCACCCGAGGGCTGAACAAAACCGCGGATCCCACAAGCGCCCCGCAAAGGAAAGGAAAGTGCACACTGAATCACCTCCCCCCCCCAGAAGCCGCGAGACCGTTGTAGGCCAAAAAACAAAAAAACGAAACGAAAACCGGCCAGAAACTAACAAGAAAGGACAGGAAGCAAGAGAAAATATAGCAACCAGCTAGAATAAGTAAAAGAAATAAAAAAATCCACCGTGGGACACAGCGAAGAAAAACCTCGCGATTCATAAAAAGATGGCCGCGGCAGTCAGACAAGTTTGGCGCGCTTTTTCCCCCCGCTGAGAAAAAACAGCCCAAGGGAAATCTAACCCTGCGTGCAGAGACCGCGCACCCCCCGACTACCGCGACCCCGGGAGCCCCCCGAACGAACAGAATGAGCACAGAGAAGTCTCAGAACAGCTGGGTAGATTGCAGAACGCGGCTCAGAAGCAGTTCTGATCTCCCACAGCCGACAGCACTCACCGGCAGTAGTTAAACATAGTCAGCAACCCTCCGGAGAGGATCCGCTGTGCAGCCGCCGCCGGAGCTCTGTCCCGAAGAGCCCTGGGACAGAGATCCGATTACCCAAAGGAGAACAGAATCACAAAACCAAAGCGGCAAAGGCTGGGCAGGAGAGGAACCTTCCTCAGGCCCCCCCCCCCTCACGGAGTGCCGTGATAGTAAGAACAAATTTAAAGGGACAGAAACCTTACTACAATAAAAGGAAAAAAAGCCCTAATAGGACTCAAAAGAAAGACCCAAAAGGTTAGCTAGGAAAACAAAAGACAAATAACTACTCAACTAGTGAGCCCAGCTAGGCTCACTAACGTCTTCCTGCTGCATGAAGACTGGACACACTGGAGTTCCAGAGTTGCCTGGGGTGATAGTACCAGGGGAGTTGAAATCTGATTGGTCCAGTCTTCATGCTGCAGGAGGAGGTGCACTACCCATACGTCGAGGACTAAGCTGGAGGAACGATAAGGAACTGGTTCTTTGTCTCCACCAATCTGCTAGTAGGGGAGCACAATCCACTTGTCTGGACTGGTCTAGTGGGACGATATGAAAATGATATTAATGATCAGAACAGAGGCACAGGGAGATAAACTGACTCCCCAAAGGTCACTTCATGAGAATCACCTTACATACAGATTACAGGTTTAAAAAAAAAAAAGTAATATAGAGAGGGAAGACAAATAAGCTAGTTGCAAATTGTATACCCAAGGGAAAAGCAGACTGGCTCAGAGGGCAAGACTAGCACTCATGAGAAACAATATCACACAGGGCTTTGCAATGTGCGTGTGTCCGCAGAATAAAACGGCTGAACGTCACCATCCTTAGGTAGCTTTCAAAGGTCAAGTATGCAAAGCTCTACATAGCAGTGTGTGGCCAACGAATCCAGCTGAGAGCAGAACTCACCTGGTCCTCCTTTGCTGGATCTTTCGCCCCGCTTGGCTGCTCCTGGATGCCTCTGCTCTTCCACCGGCTCCGGCAACCTAGTACTTTCCTCCTCCTCCTCTTCGGTGATTTCGCACAGCGTGGCCTCTGCTGGCAACTGAGCGGCCACGTACAGCTTCCGGGCCACCAGCTCATGGAACAGGGCGATAATGTTATAGTGTGAAATGTCCTGGGCTGTCTAGAGGAAACACCAAAATGAGACACTGACCACTGGTATACTGAGACCAGAACACGCCCTCAGCACCGGACGCTACTAACTGAAGGCTCGATGATCCCGCCTCTAACAGGATGCCAGGAAAGGCACACACGCACCCGACTCTTTACAAAATGGCCTATCCAGAAGCTACTGCACAGAAAGGTAGGCGCTATGTATTAGTACCCACTTACAGAATGACCGCCCCAGCGACTTTCCTGTGACATTCCCTACCCCAACCCAAATCTCCTGAAAACAAGGCCTGAAAGGGGTTCAGACAACTTTAGGAGGAAAAGTCAGAGATGTCACTCAGCAGCAGATGTGCAAACCCTCCCCTCCCCCCCCCAACCATTTACCATACAAATGAAGCTGCAAAGGTGACTGGGAGTCATAGAGGACCCGAGTTCTGCCTCATATGCTGCCTGGGCTGCTTGGGGCTCTAAGATCACTTAGAAATGAATCACTCTGTAACCCCATTCCTCCTTGCCTCCTCCATTTGGAAAGCACAGGGTGCATCCAACAGAATAGCACAGGTTTTTACCTTGACGCGCTGACCATTGGCTGTTTTCAGCAGGCTGGTCTCTTCTGTCTCTACGCCAAAGGCGATGTAGGGCCCTGTGCTGATGTCTCCCCAGTAACCACGGACAGGCACCTTCTCTCCTTTCTTGAGCACACAAAGATACATACGTGAACACAGACCAGAGAGGCATGCCTATACCAGCCCCAGAGAGGAGCCATCTGCTAACTATAGACCCCTTTCCTCATTCCAATAACACTAGAAATTTCAAGACTAATCCTCCATCAGAAATACTCGCCTCTTATTCCTGGTTTAATTCCGCTAGAACCAGCTTTCAAAGCCCTCCCTCTCCACCCTGGCAGAAGGGCAATACTCACGTTTCTCAGCAGCCGTCCCGAGGCCAGTGACTTGTTGGGTATGTCATAGATCCCTTCGCGGATTTCAAAGGCCACACCACTCTCCCGCCAGCGGTAGTACTCATGGTGACAGATAGTGCCTGCCTGGGGAAGGAGAGAAAAGGCATCTGCTGTGATGCACCCAGTAGAAGCTGCAGAGATGGAACTATGATGTTTGGTGACGGAGAATCAGAGAGAGGTGACTCGGCACAGACCAATAGCAAACATTAGAATTCTGAGCTGGTGTTACGAGCAGTCGGAGTAGATTCCAGACGATCCTCTTCACCTTGCACAGGCTGCTCCAGTTCTGGCTCTGCTCCAACGTAGCTCTAATTTCCCTAAGAAAACTGTAATTACATCCCCCCAGCAGTCAATGGAACAAACCCACTATGTTTAGAGTTAGGTGAGATGGTGACTTGCTATGCTACAACAGGGAAAGGGTGGAAGCAAGGGTCACTCACCCCCCTGTCACGCAGCTTCATGGACAGGTCCCAGTCGAAGGCCCCTCTTCTGGAGTCATAGCGGCTGCCCAGGTACTGCCTACTGCGCAGATCCCACAGCCGCTCTATCGGCAAGACGCAAGGGTCTGAGTTGTGCCAGAATTTGAAGATTGCCTCCAGCTGGTCTCGCTCTTTAAACTCCAGACAGGAATGCAAGCAGAGAAAAGAAAATGAGAAGAGCTGAGTTTTGCCAAGCTGCAACAGCTTTACAGATTGTGCGGCAGCAGCTACGGCAAACATTGGAATATTGCCTTCAAGCATCTCCAGGTCCATAAGGCCACTCTGAAGACCCAGGCGTGGTCGTGTTCAACAGAAGGGGTAATTCCTGCAGTCAAGTTCCAATCCTACCCCTCTCCACCAACTAGTCACTCTGTGCCCCAGCACTGAGAGCACAGACCTGTGAACCCCCCAGAGACCCATGTTCTGGCCCCGTTTATTTAAAACATAGCTTATTCCATACAAGGCAACATACAAATGCAATAAACCAGTAAAACCAAACATATACTAAAAAACAGGGATATAAACACAACATAACACATACTGAGAACAGATGACTAAAACAAAAGACGAGAGAAATGATGAAAAGACTGTGAAATCAAAAACTACGCAGCAGGCTACCATTCCCAGATGATACCCAAAATGCTCTGATCACAGGGGGGCGACAGGACACAATAAGAACCACATAGTTCAGGGGAAAAGAGGACATTTTACTTACAGATAATTTCCTTTCCTGGCATCCTGCTAGACCAATCCAGACAAATGGGTTATTTCCCCCAACCAGCAGATGATGGAGATAGAGAAAAAAGCTAGAACAGTGCTGTGACATCATCACTAGCATAACACCCAGTGCCACTAGGGGCGCTCTCCAGTATTTTCATAGCAAAGCAAACGGAACCCCAGGAGAATCCACGCACAAACAAGATTCTGAATTATATACAGAATACACAAGAGCAGAAACCACTTTGCCAAATAGATGGCCCTTAGTAAAGGCACCGAGCTGGGTAGGTCCTAGACTGGCTAGCAGGACTCCAGGAAAGGAAATTATCAGTAAGTAAAATTTCCCCTTCCAGATCTTCCTGCTAGACCAGTCCAGACAAGTACCAAAGCTATGCCACTTCTGGGCGGGAAGTCAAATAATAAATAAATAACCATAAAAATTAATAAATCACACATAGTGATGTATAAAAACAATGAAATCAAATGATACATAAAATGTAATGTTTAACATTATGCTGTACTGGCTTCATATCCAAAACTCAAATCAAATGTCTTGTATGTATTTAACTCACATTAGTTTCCTATACTAATTGTAATGAATTGTTTAATATAATGGCGTTTTTATAGTACCTCCTCACACTAAGAATAGATTTCATGTCTACATTTTATGTTCATTTGATATCATTGTTTTTATACGTCACTATATATAGTTTATTAATTTTAATGGTTAATTATTTATTATTTTTAACTATATTATAAGTGCCTTTGGTGTCTATTCACAATGTTTATCATCTTATTATTTTAATAATTTTTGTTTTATAATTTTTTTATGATTTGTGAATTTTAATATGTTGCTTTGATTTAATCTGGTTTTAGTTCCAGCCCCCGATGAAGGCTCTGTTGAAACCTTCAGGGAACTAAGAGAAAAGGCCCTTTTCCAGAGCATCCTCCAGAAAATTCCAGACCATCCTGCAGAAAAGGCCAAGAGAGACGGCACTTTGGCCTGCTCAGGAGCCAGCTGTCGTGGACCGCACCAGCAGTCAAGGTACAAGAACCGCACTTATGCCAGGCTGTTAGACCTCCTCAGGCTCTGAGCAAAATGGAAAACCACCACTGGAGAGTAACTGGACATGCTAATCATCTCCTTACAGGAGTCAAGCCATAAGCGAGAAGGAAGCCCCTAACACAACAGGCCCTGAGACACAGACAAAATGAAGAGGTGACGCTTGCAGTAGCTGCATCATATCTCTGAATCACGTGCTCATCAGCCAATCTGGTGCTGACAGAATAATCCTTCTTAGGTGGCGTACCATATACCGAGTCACACACCCCATCAGGGGCCACGGAGAAAATACATACAGCAGGTCTTGGCTTGGTCAAGTCTGAGCCAGGGTGCTGATGCCCTCAGACTCCATCTCCATGCGGTGACTGAAGAAGCAGCACACTTTGGCATTGGAGCGGGTCACCATCAGATTCTTCCTTGGGGTGACCCCAGCAGCACAGAAATAATTGAAACACCTCCTGACTCAACTCCCACTCTCCTGGAACCAGAGAGTGCCAGCTAAGATAATCCATTTCCAGTGTGCAGAGCTGACAAACTAGGAGGTTCTTCGCCACCCAGGCAAATAGGAGAGCCATCTTCAGGGCTACCCAGGCACTCCTCATGCCACCTTGCTGATTGACATAAGCCACCATTGTGGTATTGTCCAAGAATATTCAAACCACCCGGCTCTTGAATGGGGGCCAGAAACACAGAAGAGCCAATCTAATGGCCCTCACCTCAAAGCAGTTGATGGACCACGCCATTTCCCTTTGGTTCCAATGGTCCTGGGCTGTTCAACCTTGGCAATGGGCTCCCCAGCACACAAGACTGGCATCAGTCAACAGAAAGATCCATGAGCAATCACCCAGCGGTATGTCCTTCCTCAGAAGACTGGGCTGCTGCCACCACCACAGGCCAGCCATCACCATCATTGGGAGCAGGAGCCTGCACTTGAACTGCTGAGAACTCAGGGACCATTAAGTCAGCAAGGACCATTGGAGTGGCTGCATAAGAGTATGCACCTATAGCACCATCTTGAGTGTCGTCAGCATCAATCTGGGGAGTTGAAGATAATCCCGGACTCTGGAAGCCTGCTGCTAACAGAAAAGTGCCAGGCAATCCAACAGCCCTTTGACTTTCTCCTCTGGCAGGAAGACTCTGCCAATTCGAGAATCACAGCGTTTTCCCAGGAACGCCAAGGACTGGGAATTCAACAACTGACTCTTTCCCCAGTTGATCACTCAATTGAGGCTCATCAGAAAGGACACACTTTGGGAGCTACCCAAAGTGAACTCCTCTGGGAGAGCCACTGTCTGTGGCCTCTGTGAGAAGGAGGTTTTACCTGCTTGCTTTCCTTTGCTCTTGGTCGCCTTTGAAGGGGGAGGATCCCCCTCTTTGCAGCCCGTGCCTGTTGCCACTATCGACACTGGCAAGAAGACATCATCCATCGCCGGAGGTTGAGAAGGAACTGCACCTGTTCTCAAACCCCTCCAGTCTCTGTTCACACAGCTCAGACTCCAGAGACCTGGACTCGGCCTCACAGCTGCGGCAAAAGCCCGCAGCTGAGACTGGGTCCCCTCCGTGACTCACATGCCAAGCACACTTGCTTAGATGGCATGTTGGTTCCCCCACAAGCACCAGAGTGCTGCCCTGACAGCTGCAGAGCTGACTGCTTGTACTCTCTACTGTACTGATGCCGCAGTTCCAGAATCTCTTGTATATCTTTTTACCCCTAAGGCTAAATCAGCAAACCGCAGTTTGAAGGCACAGTGGCTGTGTTTCCCATGCTCAATGGGAAATGGCGTTGGGCACCACGTGGTCAGTGTAGAGCCTACCAACAACCGGCTCTCATTAACCCATGCTTGTGTCTAAAGGGCTTCCATACCAAACCCTGACCACTTAAAGAAATTTGCCTGCACTTGATTCGTGCTGCCGCCCCAAATCTCAGCCTCCCCACCACGGCTTCGGTCAGCAAGACTGAAGGCAGCTCCTCTAGGATGACGACTCTTTACCTCATCCTTGGCTCTGGAGTCGCCGCCGACTACTATGCAAGTCAACCCCCCTTCACCAGCAACACTTCTGCTGTCACCGGAACACACCGTTGTGTCTCAAGCCATCTTTTTTTTTTTTTTGCTTGCCTTCAACTTTATTAAACACTGCTTATTTAGTGGAGCCTTATTTAATACTGCCTGCCCAACGGCTTGCTCACAGCCTGACAGAAATCTAAGGGACCCTATCATCCCTTCCACAAGAATCACACCCTCCAGCTGCTTGGAGTGAGGCTGGAGGGAAATGCCAGCTAACTTATCCAGGGTGATGTCACAACTAGTGACATGCTCATTCTGCAAGCTGCTAGTGGGGTGTGAATACCCATATGTACCAGGAGTGGACTGGAGAACGATAAGGAAAAAAGAAAATACTGGAGAGTGCCTCTAGCCACACTAGGTTTTATGCTACTGATGTCACAGCACTGTTCCAGTTTTTCCTCTGTCTCCATCATCTGCTGGATGGGAGATAACATACTTGTCTGGACTGGTCTAGCAGGAAGCTCTGGAAACCATGTCCACCCCAGTGCAATCTGTACATAGTTCCTTCTAACATATTTGTACACAGTTGGGCTTGGGGGGGGGGGGTCCTTTTGGAAGAGTTCCTCTGGGGGTGCCTTGCTTGTTACGAATATACTGGAGTGTGTCCCTAGCTATACTGTATATTATGGTAAGATCATTTAATTCATGTCCTGCTTTCCATAGCCCATTGTGACCCCGTGCAAGCCCTCCCCAACTTCCCAGTGCTCAGACTCCAAACTGAATCGGGTCAAGGAGCACAATTTCCAATGTGTATTTTCAAATCCATGCAGACATGTGCACATTGCTGGAAGTAGGCCCCATTGGTTCCGCACGAAACGTTGTGGGTTTGCTTCATGTGACCAAACACTAGGTGGTGCCATTTACCCTACCAGTCCCTTCAATGGAAGGCCGCAGCCAGGTGCTATGGCTGGGAACAGAACCCAGCAACCAGTGGACGTTGGGGAGAGAATCATCAGTGCTGCCTGTCAGGCCTGGTCTAGTCTGGAAACAGTCAGAGGTTGCCGGAGCAGCGGAATAATCTTTCCAGGCCATGTAGGGAAAACAGCTGCCTCCTTCACTCCCCAATTTCACGGCTTTTTGATGTCATTATCCTGTTCTGGGCCCAGAGCGGCACAGAAGTGCTGTCAAGGGCTGATTAACCAACCAGAAGAAACACGATTGCTGGGCTGTGAAATCTAATAAGTGATGGAATTACTGAAATAAATACATCAAGACAACAGCTTCCGAAGAGATAAGAGCATCCCAGGTTTCCTTAAGGATTCAGATCAGCCTGCAATCTCGTGTAACGGGAGATGCTGGAGCCTGCAGGCTGGGGCGTGTGCACTGGTTGATTTCAAGAGGCAGCAGAGAGTTGGAAGGAATATTCCTGGATTACACCACCCCTCCACTGCTTCCCACTCAGGCACACACATAATTTCCATTTCAGAGGCCAGGGAAGGGTTCAAAGCAACTTCCATCAGTCAGACAACAAGGCCAGAACTGTCAACGAAGAGCGTGACTTTAAAAAAGGCTGGTGGTGTGGGGGGTTGTTTATGCCTTAATTATGGATACTGTACAAGGAGATGAAAGGAAGCAAAACAATCACCTGGAGCGAGGGAGAGAGGAAGGGGTGCTCACTTTTTAATAATGAAGTTCTCATATGGTCATATGGAGACATGGAAGGAGAGGCGGGGGAGGGGAGGGGAGGGGGCATAAGCATTTCACAATAAAAGACACCTAGAAAAAGAGAGGAAGGCGTCCTTCAAATCCTTGAGCAAAGAGGAGGGAAACTGAGTGCGCGTGAGAGAAGCACAGAAGAAGATAGGGAAGACAGCGAAAGAAGAAAAAGGGGGTACTGTGATCGGGAGGAAGAGAACACCCCCAGCCCTAGTCCCTGCTCACCTTCAGAGCAGATAAGTCTAGCACTGGCAGGCTGTGCTGCTGGAACTCAATATCTGTGACAAAGCGGATGAAGAGGCGCGCCTTCTCTTGTAGGTATGCTGCTGTCTGGCTCCGGACCAGGCTATTTCCGAAAAGCTCAAGGAACAGCTCGCTCTTCTCTAAAAAGGCAGAGAGGAGAGCGATCACGATGCTGAAGGAATAATGCATCTTAGGGACCTGGATCCCAGCAGGGCTTGTTCTTGCTGTAATTAATGGGAACAGAAATCCCTGTAGTTTTTTTACCTTGTAACCCCATTTCCTCTGGGCATTCCAGAGCGAGAACAAGAAACAGCAGATGCCTGCCCAACACCTCCAAGTTATTCTCCACGACATAGAACTATATGGACAAGGGAAGAGAAAAAGAAGAATTTACACAGATATGGAGAAGACCAAGGATGGACTTTAGGAAAGGGGAAATTTTACTTATCAATAATTTTCCTTTCCTGGATTCCTGCTAGACCAGTCCAGATAACCAGGTTATCGCTCCCAACCAGCAGATGATGAGACAGAAACAACACTAGAAGAGCTGTGACATCACCACTAGCATAATATCCAGTACAGATAGGGGCACTCTCCAGTATATTCATAACAAGTAAGGAACCCGCAGAGGAACTCAACTATGTACAAATCTGTTTGAGGGAACTATATACAGATTGCACTGAAGATCAGGCTGCAGGCCCAATTCAATACGAGGGATGGGTCCTGGACTGATCTAGCAGGACTCCAGGAAAGTTAATTATTGGTAAATAAAATTTCCCCTTCTGGATCCTCCTGCTAGACCAGTCCAGGCAACTGGGAAGAACCCAAGCTACTCCCCTTCTGTGTGGGTTGTTAGTGCAGCTTGCAGTACCCGAGCACCGAACTGCACCGCGGACTGTGCTTGCTCGTCCAAGCGATAATGTTTCCCGAATGTGACCAGTGAGGACCATGTCACCGCCAGCTGGCACCGCTTTACTTGACAACAGATAGGCCGAAGAAATGGCCTCTTTAATCCACCAAAAAAGAAGAAAAAGAAACTCCCAACCAGGCTCAAATAAGAAAAACAAACAAAAAATAATCAACAAAACTGTGAGAGTAACTCAAATATACATCAAACTAAGAGCCAAGAAGGAAACTGTGATAGAGGAATAAAGACCTCTGCCAACCCTTCTGCTGAAAACAGCAGAAAGGACGAGCCAGTCATATGGCAGGACCGGACTGGAATCCTGCCACAGTAATGCCTAGATAATGAACTGCGCTCAAAGGGACATCAGCGGTCAGAAAAAAAAAAACTCTAAAAAAGGGGGAGTTGAGCCAAACAAAAACTGACTCAGCTACCCCAAAAAACTCACAGTACTAGCAAAAATAATCAAAATAAACCAGCTCCTAATAGTAATGGCTGTACAAGCAACAGTCAAAAATCAACAAAAGAAGACAACTTAATAGAAGAAATAGCTCAAAGTTATAAGGCAGTTCAGCATGGCAGAATACTGGATTCACAGCAATCACGGCAAACACTCTGGAGCCCCGACACCAGGTGTTTCGCCAATACGACTTCCTCAGGGAGCTCTTCCAAATGACATCGCTACTCCTAAAACCGCAAAGAAAAACGAAAAATATTCTCACATAAAAACATATATTAAAAAGAAAAAGAAAAGGTAACCAAGAACAACTCATAATTAGAAACCCCTTAAAAGGAAAAGGAAAAAACTGCCTTTATGCTCGCTGTAAACGCCACTAAAACAAACGGCAGAGAGGCAAAAAACGCCAGACATGCGCGGTAGAAAAAAGGGACGCCCAGATGACGTCAGGGCTTCCCCGGATATGTGGCAAGAAGACGAGCCCAGAAATCAGCTAAACAAAAAAACAGAAAACAAAAGCAAAAACTAAGAAACAGAAGCAAAAAATAGCCACCCAGCCCACCCTTGCAGAAAACATTTTTTGATGAAATCAAAAACAGGTCTTCCATTCAATGGATTCATTAAGGCATTCTGGCGTTACAGTGCTCAGACAGAAGATCCTGCGCTGCTCAAGCCGAATCAAAGTCTTATCCCAATCGCCCCCGTAAACAGAAGGCAAACACTGAGTGATCACCAGACATTTTAGATCTTCAAAACAATGTTGACACAGCTGACAATGTTTTACCAAAGGAGCCCCTTCAACCTGATGGCGAAGTTTACTCCTATGCTCCACAAGGCGTATACGTAATGCCCGCCGTGTCTTACCAACATATCCCAGACCGCAAGGGCACAAAAGCAGATACACACTCTTTAATCTACCGCCACAATGAGGCCTTAGTTGCTGCCTGGCCCCTACGAGGGCCCACAAAAAATACACATAAATGATCAGACAACCGGAAAGGGTTTGTGGCCTCCAAGTACCATAATAGTACCCTCCTAACGTTGAGGTACTGGGAGGTGTTTCCCCTTGATCACCTGATTCACATGAAAGGGAAACAGAACCTTTGGCAGAAAGGATGACACAGTCTGCAAGGTGACACCTTCTGTCGAAAAGGAAAGGAACAGACCCCAACATGATATAGCCTGCAACTCGGAGACCCAATGAGTCAACATCATGGCGACGAGGAACACCGCATTCAAAGTAAGGTCCTTGACGTGGCCTTTTTTGAGTGTTCGAAAGATTCCTTCAGAAATGCCTGAAGAATCATCGCCAGGTCTCAAGGTGGTACAGTTGGCGTCACTGGAGGCCACAAGTCCCGCATCTCACAAAGGAACCAGCCCATGTCCCAGTGGCACATCAGGGGTCGCGCTGCCAGGTGTCCCTGGAACACCGTGAGCACCACCATTTGCACTTCCAAGGAACTCCAAGCCAAACCCTTCTAAAAACCGTCCTGCAAGAACGACAGAATAGGGGGGGCCTTTCAAGGCGACAACCGACGCTCACGGCGCAAGCACATAAACAGCCACCAGATGCAGACTTAGGCCAAAAGGGACCCAGGATATCACTGCTTGACCCGATACAAGCATTGAGGAACCTGTGTCTTTTGGGGAAACTGCTAGGTTGACCTAGATTGGCCACTGTTGGAAACAGGATACTGTGCTTGATGGACCTTGGTCTGACCCAGTATGGTATGTTCTTAAGTGGATCACTGCTGAGTGTATAAGAGGGCAACCACCACCACCAAAAGGATGTATCTTTTCCGCATTAGGCATCACTTTCAATAGCCAGGCCATAAGCGAGAAGGGAGCCAGATCATCCATGAGCACGGAGCTTGCTGCAGCAGCCTCCTGCAGGTGGTGGCACAACCAGTAGCTGCACCATAACCATGTACCAGAGACATGGTGGTCAGTCCAGTGCCACCAGAACCACTTGCCACAGATGTTGCTCCATCCACCAGAGCACCCTGGGAATCATTGGCCATGGTGGAAAAAGATACAGTAGCTGGACCCGTGGCCAAACCTGCATCAGACACAGTCCAAGACGTGAGGATAGTGGAAGACAAATTTATTTACTCACAAACCTAGGCAACCCGACACAGGCCGTGTTTCGTAACCTTCGTCAGGGGTTGTAAGGTAAATTACTATAAACATAGAAACATAATATATTAAAATGAAGGAACAAACAAATTCATCTAACGAAACATAAAAACATAATATAAACATAATAATAAAAAATAATAATAATAATAGAATTGAATAAAAAATAAATAAATAAATAAATCATATAATATGAATTATAATAGTGTTGGAACGCTATAAATATAAATGATTATAAAATTATATTAGTAAAATCAAATTAAAAACTAAATACATGTAAACGCAAAAAAGAAATGTAACAAGCATGAAATGAACCTCTATACATAGGTACCTTAAAAGCACAACAAATAGGTGAGACAAGCTAAGAGGTAAAGAGTGGACCTCTATATAAACTAATAATAATATAATAGTGACATTAAAACCATATAAATATACATTAAAACAGATAATCTAAATAATAAATAATAATAATAATCACAATAAATAATAGTGAAAACTATATCATCAAAATTATTATTATAATTTTTTATTATTATGTTTATATTATGTTTTTATGTTTCGTTAGATGAATTTGTTTGTTCCTTCATTTTAATATATTATGTTTCTATGTTTATAGTAATTTACCTTACAACCCCTGACGAAGGTTACGAAACACGGCCTGTGTCGGGTTGCCTAGGTTTGTGAGTAAATAAATTTGTCTTCCACTATCCTCACGTCTTGGACTGTGTTTGTGCTACTAACGTGAGTACTGCCTACTTCTTGGACAAACCTGCATCAGTGCATCCATCCTAGGTGTCCCAGATGCCCTTTTCTGACTGAAGGTGGCTAGGACTTTCATGTTCATGGTGGTCACCATCAGATCCATCTCAGGGTGATCCCAGCGGCGCATGATACGATTGAAGGCCCACGTCGCCAGCCCCTACTCCGCTCAGATCGAGGATATGGCAGTTGAGATAATCTGTCTGCACACTGTACTCTCCTGCGATATGCTGTGCAGACACCACCAGATGTTCCTCCACCCAGAGGAACAGCAGCAACATCTCGCGCACCACCCCTGGGCACTTGGTGCCCTCCTGGCGGTTCACATATGCCACAGCCATGGCATTGTCCGACAGCACCCGGATGGTCTACCCGCTCAGAAGTAGGAAGAAGGATGCCAGTGCCAGACGGATGGCCTGTGCCTCCAGACGATTGATGGCCCACTTGGCCTCCACTGTAGACCAGCGCCCCTGTGCTAACAGGCCTGGACTGTGGGCCCCCCACCCTGACAGACTGGCATTGGTGATCACAACCACCCAGGCAGGGGTCTCCAGTGGGATCCCTGAAGGAGAATGATGGGGAATTTCCACAACCAGAGTCTGTCCCGCACACTGCGCGGAATCGCCAAGCACATCCTGGGAACAGAGACCACTGCATGAGCAACGCCCCCTCTACAGAGTGCATATGTACACTGGCCCAGGGCACACAAGTCTAGCATGGCCACCACTGCCCCCAGAAGCTGTAGGGACCATTGACATGAGAAACCTATGGAGTTGATGGCGGAACTTGAGCCACTGGGTCTGCATGAGAAAAACCTTGCCCTGGGTCATGTCAAACTGGGTGCTGAGAAACTTGAGATCCTGAGAGGGCGCCAGGCAGCTTTTGCTGTTATTAGTGATCCAGCTCAGCTGCTTCAAGAGGCTGATCACTTCCCTGACCACACGCTTGGCCACCTCCCGTGACTTGGCCCGGATCAGCCAGTCGTCCAGATACGGATGGACACAAATCCCATTGCGCCAAAGAGCTGCCGCCATGACAACCATAACCTTGGAGAAAGTGTGGGGAGCAGTAGCTAGCCTGAAAGGAAGTGTGCAGAACTGGAAGTGTTATCCCAACATGGCGAAGTAGAGGAACCACTGATCCTCTGCCCAAATGGGAATATACAAATATGCTTCTGTAAGGTCCAGAGTGATGAGGCACTCCCTGGGTCGCACCGACTGGATGACAGAGTGCAGAGTCTCCATCTGAAACCAGGGCACTTGCAGGCAGCGGTTCATATCTTGAAGGTCTAAAATGGGACGAAAGGCCCCATCCCTCTTTGGCATCACAAAATAGATTGAGTACCACCCTGTGCCCTTCTCGTCGACAAGCACCAGTACCACAGCCCAGAAATCCAACAACCATTGCAGTGTCCCTGCACAGGCCCGCGCTTTTATCAGGGATCCACAGGGGGGGGTATCATAAACCCATCCTGATGATGTCCAAAACGTGATCAGAGTCCACTCTTGCCAAAATCACCACAGTCACCCCCCACCTGAGGGGCCTCGGGATGGGTCCCCTGCCTGTCAATACAAGGCATGGGCGGAGGAAATGGACTTTGGCTGCACTGGAGGATCCCTGGCTCCATCACAGCCCCCCAAAAGGACTGACTACAACTGCCAGATCCAGAATATGAGGTGTACTGCCTCCATTGGTGGTAGGGGAGGGAGTTGCGGAACCTTGAGCGTGAACAGCTATTTACAGAAGAGGAGGACTGCTTGGAGGAACTCTTAGGTTTGTCCTCTGGCAAATGCTGAGGTTTATCCTCCCCCAAGTCCTTGATGAGCTTCTCCATATCCTCTCCAAACAACAGAGTTCCCTTGAAGGAGAGACTGGCCAACCTATCCTTGGAAGCCGAGTTGACCGATCAGTTCTGCAGCCATAGCCATTGCTGGGCCACATTAGCTGCTGCCACCCCCGGGCGGCCAAATACAGGAGGTCATAGAAGGCATTGGCCAAGAAAGCCACAATAGACTCCAAGTATGCCATGTGGTCATCCTCCAGGAGGTGATGGACCCAGCAGAGCAAGGCCTGTGCTGCCAAGCCCCCACAGGGGGAGGTCTGCACAGACAAGGCCAATGCAGAAAAGATGGTCTTCAACAAGTCCTCCACCTGCGGTCTTGAGGATCACAAAGGGCTGCGCCCCCTTCCACTGGGATGGTCGTATGCTTAATCACCACTCTGACCAAGGAGTCCACTTTAGTGTAGCGTAGCCACTTAAGCAAGTCTTCCTGCGCCCACGGATAAGGTCTGCCTAGCCGATGGGCCAACCAGAGCATCACATTGTTTCTTCCATTCCTTGGAGACCATCTGTTCCAACTTCACAGGAAATTGGAAGGCCCAAGAGGACATCTTGAAGCCCTTGAAGATAGGGTCTGAGGAAGACTGAGTAGTCCCTGCTGCTGGTTCAAGAATGTATAGCTCAGACACCACCTGAGCAATCAGGGGCATGACCTTGTCCCTGCGGAATAGCTGAACCACCCGTGACTCTCCATCGTCCTTCTGGCAGGTGATAACTCCTCCCTGGAGGAGTTCACCAGGGATCCCGGCTCCTAATTGCCATCTTCCTCCTCAGGCAAATCCATGTCTCCCAGCACCCATGCTAATGCTTTGACGGACATGAGGCCCTACCGTCAGAGTCGAGAGCTCGCAAATGCTTTCTGCTTGCCTTGGGTCCAGAAGCAGTTATCTGAATCTGTGCCGACATGAGAGGAGATGCTACAACCACTTTTCACATGGCCCTGGCCTGCTGGAACAGGGCCGCAAATTCTACTTCCTCCGACAGAGATTTCGCTGCCCCACATGTGGGACAGCCATCCTTGGCCCCCTGCAGTACTAGGGAGGGTGGAGACAGCTCTCCCTGCTCCACTGGCCTGACTGGAAGTGTAGTAGCCAGTGTGGGTGCAGCCACAGCCACTGCCAGCATTTCCCCCAAACTTAGCTGAGCCACTGTTGGCCGAGCAGCGGACTCCCCTGTGTCTGCAGCACAGTGGCGCACATCTGATCAAGCAATTAATGGCACTGCTTGCCACAGCCCAGACAACGAGGGAAAGCCATGGCCATCCAGGTCTTCTTGCGCACTCTTATACCAACATGCGTCTATTGGCAGGAACCACGCCGCAACATTGAAGCTGTCCCCCAGAGTCAAAACCACATGGTAGGAGAAGCCGCCAGAGCTCGCGCAATGCTGCCAGCAGGTACTACTTACGATTCGCTGTCTTCAGCACAGGCTCTTTGTTGTCAGTCTCCGCCTCCAGCAAGGAGAGACAATGGAGGGGTGGGGTGGGGTGGGGAGGGAAGAGAGTTGGCAAACTATGGCTTCCAAAGCGTGTCACAGCCTGTGCCCCAGTGCAAGGATCAGAATTCCCCCCTTTGGATTAAAATCTTTTTTTTTTTTTTTTAAACTAAACCAAAGAGAGAAAAAGAACAAGGCAGGGCTTCAAGCCAGGCAGTTTCTGAAAGGTTCCTCTGACAACTGGACTGACCTTCCTGGTCAGAAGCTGTCCTCCCCCTCCACCCTCCAAGTAAGACCAGTCTACCACCCTGGGTATCTCCTATACCCCAGGGACTGGAGTCCTGCTGAACTGCCTCACATCCTCCAGATGGTCAGCAGCAGCTACTATCCAAAGCTGTACTGGGAACAATCACCATCTGCTGAGACAGAGAAAATGCTGTAGTGTGCCCTTAGCTGTACTGGGTATTATGCTAGTGGTGATGTCACAGCTCTTCTAGTGTTTCTCTGTCTCATCATCTGCTGTTTGGGGGTAGATAACTGGTCTAGCAGGAGGATCCAGAAACATTTCTAATGATGAATGCCAGAAGGGGTAATCCGGGGTGAAGAGGAAACATCAATTCTGGAAAGTTCTAAGAGCAAGGTAAACACATGTCTGTCCAGAAGTGTTTAGGTAGAGGGAATCAAACCTAAATAACTCTTTAAGCTACCTTCCAAGCCTATTTTCTTCTGATTCTAGACAATCTCCTAAGGTCCCCTCCCAGCATCATCTTTCTCTGATTCTAGAACATCTCTTGAGGTCCCCCTCCCAGCCCCATCTTTCTCCCATTCCAGATAATCTCCTGAGTTCTCTTCCAGACCTATCTTTCTCTGATTCTAGAAGATATCCTGAAGTCCTTCCCAGCCCCATTTTTCTCTGATTTTAGACAAGCTCCTGAGGTCCCTTCCAATCCAGTTTTTCCTTAGATTTCTGTTTGTGTACGTATATAGCGTGGGGAAATTAGGTCTTACCTGATAATTTGCTTTCCTTGAGTTCCTCCAGTCTAGTCCATACTATGGAGTTGTCACCCCCCGCCCCACAGCTTGAAGACTGAGCATACCAAGTCTTGATGATGTCACTATATTTAGGTAACTGGCATCTCCTTCAAGGCTCAGTATTTTAATTACAAAGCAGACTCCATGAATCAAACAACGCAGAAAGCACTGGAATCACCATTAAAACCATTTAGCTACCCTACTGAATAAAATAGAGAACTGCTGGAAACTGCTGGCCGAACAGAAGCAGAGCAAAAGGCTCCACACTCCTATCCCCTAATAAACTATCATCCTCTCTAACTGTCCTACAAATCTCTCTCTTTGCTTTCTTTCATTTTCTTTTTTTTTGTGCATCAGAAAAAGAGAACCTGTGAGCTCCACAGGAACCCCCCACAGACTAGGCAACAGACACCTCTGGAACCTCCCAACTCGATGTACTCTTCAGGTCTGGTTTCACCTCTTAACTGATAACTGCAAAAGCTGGGTGGGTTCTGGACTGGACCAACTCAAGGAAAGCAAATTATCAGGTAAGACCTAATTTCCCCTTCCTTATCGCTTCCACCAGTCCAGTCCATACTATGGATATGTACCAGAGCAGACTTACTATTGGGAGGGATCCGCGAGCACGGCCTGAATAATTGCTGAGCCAAAACAGGCATTCCCTGCCATTTACACATTGATGCGATAATGGCAAACAAAGGTATGCAATGATAACCGCCTGACAAATGTCTACCGTCAGAACTAAGGAAGCCTCTGCCCTTGAAGCTGCCTGCACCCTGGTGAAGCGTGCCCTCAACCCCTAGGGCACTGTCTTCTTGCGCAATAAGTACTCTGCTGCAATGACTTCTTTTACCCATCAAGCAATGGACTCTTGAGGTGGCCTCTTCTTTCCGTGGCGCCCCCCCCCGAAAAGGACAAACGGTCCGATTTATGAAACGACTCAGTCCGCTTGAGCTATCTGCATAGAATCTGGTGCACATCCAGCAAATGCAACTGATGGTCTGCCGTTGTGGACCCACCACCTATGAACACTGGTAGGGACACCAGCTGATTGAGATGAAAAGCCGTAACCACCTTGGGAAGAAAAGAGGGTACAGGCCGCAGTACCACCTTTTCTTTAGTCATCACCAAAAACAGTTCCCAGCATGACAATGCCTGGAGCTCCAAGATCCTCCAAGCTGAACAAATGGCGACCAAAAAAAGCCATCTTCAACGTCAGATCCTTCAACGTAGATGACCCCACCAGCTCGAAAGCAGCCTCCACCAACACTCTCAAAACCAAATTCAGATCCCACGACAGTTTGGAGTTTGGAGAGTATTTGCCACTCACACCAAATACTCTCCAAACTTGGACATAGGTGAACTGCTTACTGGCCTTAAGCATCGTGGCGATGACCGAGATGGAATAACCTCTCTTTCGCAGCTGAGCCCTTTCAAGAACCAAGTTAAGTGAGAATTGACTCACCTGAGGCATTAGGCTGGGTCCTTGCCTCAGCAGACTTGTCTCCAGGAGGCGCCACAAGTGCTGCAACATCAGTCTCAGAAAATATGCATACCATGGTTGTCGAGGCCAGTCTGGGACTATCAACATCACTCACCACGGATGAGCCTCGATCCTTTGTAGTACTCTGTCAATCAGCATCCATGGTGGAAACACATACAAAAGCCCATCCGCTGGCCATGGCTGAACCAGCACGTCCAAGCCTTCCGCCGTCCTTTCCCGTCATCTGCTGAAAAAAATGGTCCACTTTGGCATTCTCAAAGATTGCCATTAGATCCATGACCGGCTGACCCCAATGTTGTACAATCTAGGCATAAACATCGTTGCCGAGGGACTATTCTGCCGGGTCCAAGCAACAGCGACTGAGGTTGTCAGCCTCCACGTTGTCTCTGCCGGCAGCATGCACCACGGATATGGCTAGTAGGTTGTCCTCCCCCAGCTCAAGTGTGGTGCTATTTCCTCTGCTAGCTGCATACTCCCCATTCCGCCCTGGCGATTGATGTAGGCCACTGTGGTGGCACTGTTGGAGAACACTCAAACTACCTTCCCCTGCAGGAAAACCTAGAACATCAACAGAACTATGGAGACAATTCACAACTCCAATCGATTGATGATCCACTGACTCTCCTCTTCTGACCAGTGGCACTGTGTCACGTGTGACTCACAATGCACCCCCCAACCCAACAGGTGCCCTTGGTCACTGGGACCCAGATCGGTGGCTCCAATGGCATGCCCACCAGAAGGTTGTCCAGAGAAAGCCACCAGCGCAGACACTCCCACGCTGATACAGGGCAAGGCAATCTCCAGGACAAAGATTGCGTCTGTGTGATGACGAAATTGCATCTGAACCCATGGAACTAGGGGAAAAACAAACATTTACCTTCAACCAGAGGGATAGCCCAGAGAGCAGTAGGTTTCAAATTGCAGCCAAGAAAAAAAAAAAAAAAACACACACACACAGAGCTGCTGAGTGCAGGCTACGCCCAAGCTCTGAGGCAAGCTCGGGAGGTAATGGGAGACACCTGGGGGAGGAGTTGGAACCGGTAGTGCAGCCACGCTCATTTAAACTCCAGGGAACAGGAGGAGGGGAGTCCACCAGGGAAAAGGAAGGATAAAGGACTTTCAAGGGAAAGGAAGGAAAAAGAAGCTTCAGGAGAGCTGAAGGAGAAAGGTTTTCCAGGGACAGCCTCACCGGGGAGTCCCAAAGCAGCCAGCACACAGAAAGCCACAGTCCAGAAAGAAGCCTGGGCTGCAGAGGGATTGCAGCTAGGTCTGGAGATAGGACGGTTTGGCCTGAGAGAGTTGCTGACCTTAAGCAAGGTACGAGAGCAGCAGTGCACGAGGCTGCAGGAAAATTATCAGCTGTGAAAAGTTGTGTGAATAGACCTGTTACTAAGAATAATGTGAGCCAGTTAGAGGCCCCGAGCCGTCTAATGAAAGATAAGAATCTCTACAGCCCTACTAAAAGCGATGAGGGTAAAGAGAGCTCTCGATGGGAAAAACTTTTAGAGCTGTTAGAAGAAATTAAGCCTACGTTTATACAAGCTGATTCAACCCCAGAAATAACAAACCCTGGTTATGAAGATATGCAGACAGAAGTTTGTGATTCTGAGCAAGAGTCCGTAGAGTCTTTAATAGATTGTTCCCTTTGTAAAAAGACGGGGTAGAGAAGTGTTGGGTTTTTAAAAAGGAGAAAGAAAAACACAGAAGCTAAGTACCTGAATGAGTTATACCTTGAATGCTGAAAAGTTTGAGAGAGAAAGTTGCCAATGCCTAAAGCTAAGAGCAAACATTTTAAAGGGTTAATTTGAATATCTGAGGCTTTGAGAAGAAGCTGCTCTCTGAGAGTAGAATGGACAGAAACATTTAATGATCTGCTTAGAAGGTTGGACACTGTGAGAAAAGCAGATTCCTGTTCTTTTAGTTGGAAAGAACAGTAAACGCCATATTCTTGACTGAAGAAAGTCTAGAAGAAGCACCTATCTGTGTAACAACCCGAGTGAAGCCATTGTAACGTTATGTCACTGTAAGAATCCTTTTTGTGAAGAAGTTTTTGTGTTGGAGAAGCATCCTACTTTCGTTGTCATGCGCTGAACTTCAAAGAAGTTTCTATTGGAAAGGAAATAAATAAAAATTCATGTACTTGCCTTTTAAAACACTCGGCATTCACTATTATTTGACACAACTACAACCTCCAGAAGCCTCGGCTCTGGACCCCCTGCTTGAAAGGGACAACACAAGGGCACACCCCCGCCCCTAGGCGACCGCCTGGACGGTGGTGGGCGCGACAGTCTGCAATGACCACATATGCGTGCAAACCCATGGCACAAGGTCTATGGCCGCTGCCATGGATCTGAGCAACTGAAGATAGTGCCAGGGCCTGGGTTCCATCATCCAAAGGAATTTCTTGACCTCGAGCTGTATCTTCTGTGCCTTCTCATTGGGCAGTCACACCAGTCCTGCGTTAAATGTGAAACCACGCCTTGAGGTACACCAGGTCCTAGCTTTAGATGACTTTTGGCAATGTTGACCACCCAGCTGAGCTGCTGCAGAGCGGCAAATACTCGAGCCATCACTGTCCAGCTCTTCTCCAACAACTTTGCTCTTACAAGTCAACTATCCAAGTAAGGATGCACCAGTACTTCTTCTTTCTATAGCGCCACTGCCACCACCATGACCTTGGTGCGCGGCTTTGTGGCTAGACCAAACAGAAGGGTCCGGAAATGGAAATGCCCCATTGGCACTGTGAATCGCAGAAATCGCTGATGATCAGCCTGGATTGGAATATGCAGATACATCTCTGTAAGATCCAATGCCGTGAGGAACTTGACCTGCCTCACGGCTGCTATCACAGAGTGCAGAGTTTCCATCCTAAACCCTGGCACCCTTAATGCCCGGTTTACTTGCTTGAGATCCAGGGTGGGCCAAAAGGTGCTGTCTTTTTTGGGAATCACAAAGTAAAAAGAGTATCAACTGCACCCGCACTGGTCTGGTGAAACCTCCACCACCACGTCCAGCTGCTGCAGCCGACACAGCATGTCCTACACCGCTCTAGCCTTTCATGTTGCTCTGCAGAGCGATTGAATTAATGTGACCCTCAGCTGTCTGGCGAATCAAGTTGTAAAAGGCATTGGCAGATATGTCATGCCCAACACCAGTTGACCTGCTGCAGAGGTCACATTCTGCAACCCTTCGCCGCCATCTAAGACTCCCTGTGCCCATCTCAGACAGGATCTCGCCACAGGCCCCGCAGATGGATGCTTGTAGCAACATTGCACCAATATCGAATTTGTGCTTCAGTAGGGTCTCCAGCTTGTGATCCTGTGTATCCTTAAGAACAACACCTCCCTCAACTGGGATCATAGTCTTCTTTGCCACTGCCAACATCAGGGCATCCACCCATGGTGCCCTTAGCGGTTCCCTGTCCTGGTCTGACGGTGGATACAATCTGGACATGGTTCGCACTCCTCTTAGGCCTGCATCAGATACTTCCCACTTATCCTGTATTATGTGCTTGATAACCTTATGGACTAGGAATACCATCAGTGGCTTCTGTACCACCTGAAAAAGGCAATCCTCCAAAAGCACCCTCTTCTACTGTCAATCCATGTGGGACATTAAGTACTTGTGGAATCTCACCGTCCTCCAATTTTGATGCCATTGACTTCCCAGAGATGTCAGCTGCACTCTTCCCCCGATTCCTCCAACTCCTCCAAGTGTAGGGAACTGATCTCCTTCCAGGAGTCCTGAGTACCGGCTTGACGCTTGGCCTGCGGCTCTCCCTGCTCCATTCGCTCCTCTGACAAAACCCTCTTCTTTGCCAGAACCACTTTGACCCCTGAGCCATCTTTAGGTTCCTGCCGCATACAAAACGCTCTTTGCATCAAAAGCACAAATTCAGGAGAGAAGGCCTTTAACAAGGGCTGAACCTGCCCCTCCCAGGACATGGATGGTCTAGGAGAAGCCTCTCTGACTCGCCGGTCCCCCTGCTTCCTCAAGGGGCAAGATTTGGCCAAACTCCCTTTTGTAGTTGCCCCCGCCCCCCCCCCCAGCAAGTCCTCAGGAGAGGAAGGCACGGAGGACTCCTGGACTGGTTTATTACCACTTAAATCCTCCTGCACTCTGTCTGCAAGATGTCCTTTCACTGAACGTGATTCTGCCTCGCAGCCATGGCAAAATCCTGCAGCTGAGGGAGCCCCATCGTCCTCCACATGCTAAGAATGTGGGCTTAGGCATCCTGCTTTAAAATTGCTATCCGACCAGCCCTAACACGGAGGAACTCCCTGAAAAAAAAACAAAAAAAAACAAAATACATGTGAATCTCCCCCCAGCATCCAGAACTCCTATCACTGTTGGAGACACTCACCACGCACTCTGGAGGCCCCCCGCGCCTGCTGCCACGCAGTCATCCCAAAATGGCACCCAAAAGCCTGACACTATGCCTGCTATGAGCCTCCGACTTTAGGCACGGCAGTGGTCAGATCTGCAGATCCTGATCTGCCCTCTAAAACTGCAATTAGACCGAGCAGACCTCAGCCAAATTGCCGCTACAGCAGTACTGCTTAGCCAATGGCAGTTCCCATTCACTCATAGGTTTGTCACACACCCTGCCTATCCTGCCTGAGCAGAGCTCCTCTACCCCAGCAGGGATTGGGAGATGCTCAACCGGCGGTCTGCATCTGCAGCGATTAAGGCACACACTGACTGCTCTGCAGACTGCTTGTGTCCTGTGGCGGTCTAAAAACTTGCGGGCAGACAGCACACTGACCTCTTCTTTTTCTTTTTTCTATATGCTTTACCAGACTAAGCCCAATAACCGGAAAACCCCGGTGAGGCCATTCAAATGTCAAACTCCTTCCTTATTGTTTCTTCAATGGAATCTATACTACAGTGAAAATCACCCCAAGCTGCCTGGACACTTGAGAATACTGAGCCTTGAAGGAGTGCTAGCTACCTAAGTATAGTGACATCATCAAGACTTGGCATGCTCAGTCTCCAAGCTGCGAGTGGGGGGGGGGTTGACAACTCCATAGTATGGACTGGAGGAAACGATAAGGAAGAAGAAATTAGTCCTTACCTGCTAATTGTCTTTCCTTTAGTTCTCTCCAGGCCAGTCCAGGTACCATAAGGTAGTCAATGGGTAGTCAATCCCATCCAGCAGCTGAGGACTGAAACATGCCAAGTTTTGCCGACACCCTATACAGCTCCCTCTGGTGTCCTAGGCTCAGTCTTTTATTGACAAAGCAGCTCAGATTGAACTACTTCCTCTCACCAACCTATCAAGAACTCTGGAACGCAAAAATAACAACTTTGTCAACCTATACACTCCTGAAACATGGCCTTAAGAATCCTGTCTGTTCCTTCAAATTTTTTTTTTTTTACTGACCCCTACCTTCCACCCCCCCCCCCCCCCCCGGAAAGGAGAGCACAAGGAAGAGCCGCCACGATTCCCACAGAACCAAACTGCTGAACCACCTAGCCTCTCTTGTCATTTGGCCCACACCAGCCGACCCACCCTGAACAGCGCACCGAAGCAATTCAGGCAATTGCACGCCAGCTTACTCACAAATGTACCAGGAGGGCCCTGGACTGGCCTGGAGAGAATTAAAGGAAAGACAGTTAGCAGGTAAGGACTCTTCGTCTCTCCAGGCCAGTCCAGGTACCATAGGGTAGTACCAGAGCAGTACCTAACAACGGGAGGGCCCCGCAAGCCCCATCAGAATGTCTGCAGCACCCACATTTGCGTCTCCTCTTGCCTGAACATCCAAACGATAATGCTTTGCAAACGTGTGGAGAGAAGACCAGGTCGCCGCCCGGCAAATCTCCACTGGAGGCACCAGCGCGAACTCCGTCCATGAAGTCGCCTGACTCCGCGTAGAATGCGCCCTCAGCCCCCGCGGAGGCTCTGCCCCGCGCCGCATACACTGCTGCTATCGCCTGGCGCACCCAATGCGCAATGGACGCCTTGGAAGCCGCTTCTCCTTTTCGCGGCCCTGCAAAAAACACAAACAGACGATCTGACCTACAAAACGCTTCTGTCCTATGCAGGTATCTCCGGAGCACTCTTCCTAGATCAAGCCGCCGAAGTGACCGACTCCTACCCCCCTTCCCCTCCGGAAAGGTGAGCAGCGAAATGGCCCGATTCAAATGAAAACACGAAACCACTTTCGGAAGAAATGAAGGCACCGTTCGCAAGACAACTGAAAACTGAATGAAGGGCTCCCTACATGAGAGCGCCTGAAGATCCGAAATCCGCCTAGCTGAGCACAACGCCACCAAGAAAGCCGTCTTGCAGGAACAATGCCGCAAAGACACCGCCCCCGCTGGCTCAAAAGGCAGCTCCGCCAATACCTCCAGCACCAAGTTCAAATCCCATGGAGGTATTACCTGCCGAATCAGCGGACGTAGATTCTTCACCGCAGCAAAGAAACGCCGCACATCCGGATGCCCCGTCAACCGACCACCTTGCACCCGGCCTCGATAACAAACTAGCGCCGCCAGCTGAACTCTAAGCAAACTCAACGCGAGACCCTTATCCAGCCCTCCTTGCAGAAACTGCAAAATCTCCGGGAACCCCGAAGCAAACGGCCGCACGCCCCTATCCGCACACCAATTTTCAAAAATGCGCCAAACTCGAATATAAGACAAGGACGTCGACCGCTTCTTTGAATTCAACATTGTGGAAACTACCGCCTCCGAGTATCCCCGGCGTCGCAACCGTGCCCTCTCAAGAGCCAAGCTGTAAGCAAGAACCGATCCACCTGCGGTAGCAGAATTGGACCGCGAGTCAACAAATTGATCCGGCTGGGGAGTTTCCATGGACGATCCACTAGAAGTCGCCTGAGATCCGCATACCAAGGTCTCCTCGGCCAATTAGGTGCAATGAGTATTACCTGACCCTCGTGCATTGAGATCCTCTGAACCACCCGACCGAGCATCGGCCATGGGGGAAACACATATAGCAGTTCGTCTTTTGGCCACGGTTGCACCAGTGCATTGAGGCCTTCTGACATGCATTCCCTGCACCTGCTGAAGAACCGACCCATCTTGACATTGGCGAAGGTGGCCATCAGATCCATCACTGGCTGTCCCCATCGCAATGTAATGTCGTGAAAGACTGCTGCATTAAGCTCCCACTCTCTGGGATCTAGAACATTCTGACCGAGATAATTGGCCTGCACATTGTCTTTTCCTGCTACGTGTGCCACTGACAATGCTGCCAGATGGGACTCCGCCCACTGCAGCAAGATTTGGCTCTCCAATAACAGAGAAGAGCTGCCCGTGCCCCCTTGACAGTTGATATAGAATACTGTCACCGCATTGTCGTAGAAAACGCGCACCGCCCTTCCGACCACCAAATCCTGAAAGGCGATAAGCGCCAACCGCACTGCCCTCATCTCAAGCCGATTTATCGACCACCCAGCCTCCTCCTCGCCCCATGAGCCCTGCGTAACCTGTGACAATGAGCCTCCATCCCGAGAGACTGGCATCCGTCGTGACCAACACCCACTCCAGCTGTTCCAAAGGCATGCCCGCCTGAAGGTGCGTGGTCTCCAGCCACCACCTCCAGCAAGCCACGCACCACCTCTGGACACACCAACCTCTGAGACAAGGAGTGATCCTGAGGAACCACCGTGACAGAAGTGACTGCTGGAGTGGCCGCATATGAGCCCTGGCCCACGGAACGAGATACAAGGACGCTGCCATAGACCCCAACAGCTGCATGTACTGCCACGCTGTCAGAGCTCTCATATGCAGAAAGGCCCGTACCTGAACCTGAATCTTGTGCACCCTGTCTACCGGCAGGAACACAGACCTGGCAACCGTATCGAATAAGGCTCCGAGATATACAAGCCTTTGTACTGGACGGAGCTGGCTTTTGGCTTGGTTCACCACCCAACCAAGCTCCTCTAGGAACCCCACTACACACTCGGTCACCCTGACCGACTCCTCCGTGGACTCCGCTCGTATCAACTAGTTGTCCAAGTAAGGATGCACCCGAATGCCTTCCTGCCTTAACGCCACTGCGACCACCACCATGATCTTTGTGAACGTACGCTGCGCGGTAGCCAGCCCGAAGGGCAACGCACGGAACTGGAAGTGCCCCTTAGACACCGTAAACCGCAGGAACATCTGATGCTCTTGTCTGATCGGAACGTGCAGATATGTTTCTGTGAGGTCTATGGACGAGAGCACTTCTCCGGGTTTCACGGCCAGAATCACCGACCTCAGCATTTCCATCCAGAAATGAGGCACCCTCAAACAGCGGTTCATGTGCTTGAGATTGAGGATGGGCCGAAAAGATCCCTCCTTCTTTGGGACCACAAAATAAATTGAGTATCGACCTAATCCATACTGGTCTCTGGGTACAGGAACTACTGCCCAAAGCTGCAGCAAGCGCTGCAGAGTGCTGTGCACCGCTTCCTCCTTTGTGTGCGCATTGCAGGGAGACCGAACGAACGAATCCCGCAGTGGTTGACAAAATTCCAGCACATAACCGTTCCGTACGATCTCCAACACCCACTGGTCTGTTGTGATAGCGGTCCAGGCGGAATAGAACTCTTGCAGACGTCCTCCTACCGGCAACTCCGCCTGGACTGCTAACACTTCATTGTGGCTTCTTAGATGCCGCTTGCTGAGGATTGAAATATCCCCCGCCGAAGCCCCGAGACCCCCGAAAGGGCTGAGCTCTATTCACAAAGTGCCCCCCCCCTCAGATAAGGCGCAAAACGAGACGCCCTGAATCTGCAGAAGTCTCTCCCTTGACCTCTCTGCAGACTCCCTGGTCTCTGTCCCCTAGGACGATCCTCCGGCAACCTACCACCTTTGGAATCTCCCAAATCTTTAACAATCTTTTCCAGCGCCTCCCCAAAGAGCAGCTTGCCCTTATAGGGGAGCTTACTAAGCCGAGCCTTAGAAGACGCGTCCGCCGCCCAATTCCTCAGCCAGAGAAACCGCCTAGTGGCAACCATGGACTTTGCAGTGATTCATACCAGATCATAAAAAGCATCCACTAGGTAGGCCGCTGCCGATTCCAACTTAGCTCCCTCCGAGGACCCATCCCCCTGGAGCCATTGAATGGAGGCCCTAGAAACATACGCCCCACAAATCTCTGCCTGAAGAGAAAAGGCACAAGAATCAAAGGCCTGCTTAAGAATAGCCTCTAACTTCCGATCCTTAAGAGCTGATCCGCCCTCCACCAAGATCGTAGTCTTCTTAGTCACTGCCGAAACCAATGCATCCACTTTGGGTGTTCGTAACAACTCCTTCTCATCCAGAGGAACCGGGTATAGACAGCCAATGGCCCTGCTACCCCTCAAAGTAGCCTCTGGGCACTCCCATTCTGATTCCACCATTTGCTTGATGACTCTGTGAACAGGAAAACACTTCTGCTCCGCCTTAAAACCTTGCAGCAACGGATCCTCCAGCGGTTCCCCAGGAACCACCGGTACCGCTAAATTCAGAGCCGCCAACGAATGATCAATGAGCACCACTAGCTCCACTCTCTGAAACACCCTGAACATGTTTGGATCCTCGCTTGCAGCAACTCGCCCTCTTCAAAATCACCTGCCCAGTGATCTAGCCCCGAATCTGAGAGAATCTCCCCCTCTTCTGCCATCTGGCATCCCGAGGCTGGCAGCCCCTCACCATCCAAACCAACCTCCCTGTCCATAGCTGAGTGTGACGGACCCTCGCCAGGATCCTCACCCAGCCCCCAGTCCACCCTTGGAGCGTCGGACACCCGAGGCGCAACCTTAACTCCCTGCGCCTGCTCCAATTTCAAACAATAGGCTTTGTGAAGGGAGAGAATAAACTCCGCCGAGAAAAGAGGCTCAGAACCGACCTGTACTCCCAAGCCTGGCGCCAGAGTCGGTAAACTAACCTCGGGGGCCTTTTTTGCTTTAGCTTTACGTTTCCCTACCTTCTGCACCAGCGTGGGAGAAACTGCAGCTTCTGTTAAAATGGCTGCTGCTCCCGCCGTATCAGCCGCCCCCTGTGGCCTAGCCACGTGCTCACTCGACTATGCCTGCACCTCCATGCCGCCTGAAAAACTCCTGTGAGACGCGCAAGCCAACCGGACACACGATCGACAGAGCCAGACACCGGACAGGCCGCGAATACCACTACACAGCACGCACGCTGCCGCAATCGGCAGCATGCGTCTGCTCCCAAGCCGCGCACAAACTGAGATTTCTCTGCTGACCGCCCGCCACACAATCAGACCTGCGATCGCCGCGTCTGCCACAAACCTACCTCTATGACCACTACTGATGCTACCACAGCTCCCTGTCTCACTGCTAGCGAGAGCTGAAGCTCAACGGAGGGGAAATAAAAAACTGCACCGGGGCTCCCAGGCAGTTTCCCACATGGCAGCTCAGCCCTATGGAGGCTCCGTACAAACCAAGGCAGGCTCTACCTCTGCTGCCCTTGAAATTCAGCCTTCAAGCCGCTGAAATCACTTCCACCCTGGAATTACAGCCTTGCTAAGAACATAACATAAGAACATAAGATATGCCATACTGGGTCAGACCAAGGTCCATCAAGCCCAGTATTCCGTTTCCAACAGTGGACAATCTAGGTCATATGTACCTAGCAGTTTCCCCAAGAGACACAAGTTCCACAATGCTTGTACTGGGTCAAGCATTGATATCTTCGGTCACTTCTTAATAATGGTTTATGGACCTTTCCTCCAGGAACTTGTCCAAACCTTTTTTAAACCCAGCTACACTAACAGCCTTTACTACATCCTCCGGTAACAAATTCCAGAGTTTGATTACACGTTGAGTGAAAAAATATTTTCTTTTATTAGTCTTAAATAGTTTACCCTGTAGCTTCATTGCATGTCCCCTAGTCTTTCTATATTCTGATAAGGTAAACAATCGATCTACGTTTACCCGTTCCACTCTGTTCATTAATTTATAGACTTCTATCATATCTCCCCTGAGCCGTCTCTTTTCCAGGTTAAAGAGCCCTAACCTTTTTAGCCTTTCCTCATAGGAGTATCCTTCCATCCCCTTTACCATTTTGGTGGCTCTTCTCTGTACCTTTTCTGAAATCGCTATATCCTTTTTAAGATACGGCGACCAGAATTGCACACAATATTCAAGGTGCGGTCTCACCATGGAACGATATAGAGGCATTATAATATCTTTAGTTTTATTTTCCATTCCTTTCCTTATCATACCTAGCATTCTATTTGCTCTCTTGGCTGCCGCTGCACACTGGGCCGAGGGTTTTAACATGGTATCCACAATGACGCCTAAATCTTTTTCCTGGGTGGTGGTTCCTAATGTGGAACCTTGCATCATGTAACCATAGTTTGGGTTGTTCTTCCCTAGGTGCATAACCTTGCACTTGTCCACATTAAATTTCATCTGCCATTTTGATGCCCAGTCTTCCAATTTATCAAGATCCTCTTGCAATTTTTCACAATCTTCTTGGGTTATAACAACTTTAAATAGTTTTGTGTCATCTGCAAATTTGATAACCTCACTCGTTATTCCACTTTCCAGGTCATTTATGAATATGTCAAAAAGCAGCGGACCCAGCACAGATCCCTGGGGTACACCACTATTCACCTTTCTCCATTGGGAAAATTGGCCATTTAGCCCTACCCTCTGCTTTCTATCTTTTAACCAGTTCCTGATCCATAATAGTACACTGCCTCCTATCCCATGACTCTTTAGTTTTGCCAAAAGTCTCTGATGAGGGACCTTGTCAAAGGCTTTCTGAAAGTCCAGATACACAATATCAACCGACTCACCTTTGTCCACCTGTTTATTCACTCCTTCAAAAAAACATAACAGATTAGTAAGACAAGATCTTCCTTGTCTAAAGCCATGTTGGCTGTCTCCCATTAGGTCGTGACTATCTACATGCTGAGTAATTTTATTCTTTATGATGGTTTCTACCATTTTTCCCGGTACTGACGTCAGGCTCACCGGTCTGTAGTTTCCCGGATCAACCCTGGAACCCTTTTTAAAAATTGGTGTTACATTGGCGATCCTCCAATCTTCAGGTATTAGAGATGATTTTAATGATAGTTCACAGATTACTAATAGCAGGTCTGCAATCTCATATTTCAGTTCTTTCAACACCCTTGGATGTATACCATCCGGCCCAGGTGATTTGCTACTCTTCAGTTTATCTAATAGTTGTAAGACATCTTCCCGATGTATCGATATTTCCTTCAATTCTTCCGCACCTTTAAATACCACTTCAGTCATGGGTAACATCCCTACATCTTCCTCAGTAAAGACTGAAGCAAAGAATTCATTCAGTCTCTCCGCTATCGCCTTGTCGCCTCTTAGTGCTCCTTTAACCCCTTTATCATCTAATGGACCAACTGACTCTCTCACAGGTTTTTTGCTACGAATGTACTTGAAAAGGTCTTTATTTCGTGTTTTTGCTTCCGCAGCAAGCTTCTTCTCAAATTCTCTCTTTGCCTGCCTTATCAATGCCTTGCATTTGACTTGCCAGTGCTTGTGCTGTTTCCAGGTTTCGTCATTTGGCTCTTCTTTCCATTTCCTGAAAGATGCTTTTTTGGCAACAACAGCCTCTCTGACCTCACCTTTAAACCATGCTGGCAGTTTTTTGGACTTCCTTCCACTTTTCTTAAAGCGTGGAATACAGCTGGTCTGGGCTTCCAAGATAGTATTTTTCAACAACATCCAAGCTTGATGTACGTCTTTAACCTTTGCAACTGCTCCTTTTAGTTTTTTCTTAACTGTTTTCCTCATTTTATCATAGTCTCCCTTTCGAAAGTTAAAGGGTAGTACTGTGGATTTCCTTACTATCCCTCCTCCACTAATTAAATCAAAGGCGATCATGCTATGATCACTATTGCCAAGTGGCCCCAACACCCTTATCTCTTGCACTAGATCTGGTGTTCCACTAAGGACTAGGTCTAATATGGCTTCCCCTCTGGTCGGTTCATGAACCAGCTGCTCCAAGAAGCAGTCATTTATTTCATCTAGGATCTTTATCTCCCTAGCATGTCCTGCTGTGACACTGACCCAGTCGATGCCGGGGTAATTGAAATCACCCATTATTATTACTGCACTGTAACTTTTGCTAGCTTCCTTGATTTCTTTGAGCATTTCATCATCCATTTGTTCATTCTTGCCAGGCGGACGATAGTACACCCCCACTGCCATCGCCTTCCCCTTTTTACATGGAATTTCAATCCATAGAGATTCTACAGCAAATTTTGTTTCTTGCAAAACTTTAATCCTTTCTGACTCAATGCCCTCTCTAACATAGAGCACAACCCCTCCACCAATTTGATCAACTCTATCATTACGATATAGTTTGTACCCAGGTATCACAGTGTCCCACTGGTTGTCCTCCTTCCACCATGTCTCTGATATTCCAATCATATCTAACCTCTCGTTTAGTGCTATATATTCTAACTCTCCCATCTTGTTTTTTAGACTTCTAGCATTTGCATACAAGCATTTTAGAGACTGTATTTTATTCATATTAATTTGGCTATTGGTAGACATGGGTAATTTGGGATCTTTAAGCTCTGTCTGCTCCATACTCGAGGGCATTTGGGCTACTTTACTCTTTTTTGGAACCTCTCTGCTTTTTGTAGTATCCTTCAAGGATACAGTCTTCCGAACCATGCGCTCTTGGGCAACTGTCGGCTTTCCCCTATTATCTAGTTTAAAAGCTGCTCTATCTCCTTTTTAAAGGTTAATGCCAGCAGCCTGGTTCCATCCCGGTTAAGGTGAAGCCCATCCCTTCGGAAGAGCCCCTCCTTTCCCCAGAATGTTCCCCAGTTCCTAACAAATCCAAACCCCTCATCTCTGCACCATTGTCTCATCCACGCATTGAGACTCGAGCTCTGCCTGCCTTTTGGGTCCTGCGCGTGGAACGGGAAGCATTTCGGAGAATGCTACCCTGGAAGTTCTGGATTTCAACTTCCTACCTAAAAGCCTAAATTTAGCTTCCAGAACCTCCCTACCACATTTTCCTATGTCATTGGTACCAACATGTACCAAGACAGCAGACTCCTCCCCAGCACTATCTAAGACCTTATCTAGGTGGCGCGTGAGGTCCGCTACCTTCGCACCAGGCAGGCATGTTACCAGGCGATCCTCACGTCCACCAGCCACCCAGCTATCTACATGCCTAATGATCGAATCACCAACTATAACTGCTGTCCTAACCCTTCCCTCATGGGCACTTGGCCCTGGAGAAACCTCCTCGGTGCGAGAGGGGTTTACATCACCTGGAGGACAGGTCCTAGTTACAGGATCACTTCCTGCCACACCAGGGTGATGCTCTCCTGTCACGTGACCTCTCTCCTCCATGGCAACAGGGATGCTGCCAGACTGGAGGTGGGACTTCAGGACTATATCCCTGTAGGTCTCGTCTATGTACCTCTCTGTCTGTCTTATGCTTTCCAAGTCTGCTACTTTAGCCTCTAGAGAACGGACTCGTTCCCTGAGAGCAAAGAGCTCCTTGCACCTAGTGCACACGTAAGACCTCTCACCAGCTGGGAGAAAATCATACATGTGACACTCAATGCAAAAGACTGGAAAGCCCACATCCCGCTGCTGGACTGCTGTCTGCATCTTAGTTTTAAGTTTGTGTTTATATCTTTAAGTTCTTTACGTACTAAAGGGTGCTATGGATATTTATACCACTAAAACTGTACTTAATAAGTTTAATATACCTTGTTCACCTGAAGCTTAGTTAATCTCAGGTCCTTAGTGTATGACTGATTTGGGCAATGAGCTTCACCTGAGAGCACCTCCTGTCTTTTAAGTTGTGCAAGTACCTATAAAGCTGTGATTATCCCAGGGGAAGGTGGGTGTGGGGAGGGAGGGAGGGAGGGAGGGATATAACACTTATTAAAAGAGGGTTGCTACACAGTACCCTGTCCTGTGCTGCTGAGGTAAGCTATATTCTGATTTGATTTAAATTATAGCTCTTTGCTGCTGCTAGGCTCTAACCTATTATGAAATTTAAACTACAAGCTCTCTGCTGGATTCTAAATTTAACCAGAAAGCTCTCTTCTGTGTTTTAAATTGAAACTAAAAGTACTTTGCTGATGCTAGGCCCTGAGTGACTATGAAATTTAAACTACAGCTCTCTACTGGGTATGAAAGGTAACCAGAAAGTTCTCTTCTGTGTTTTAAATTGAATCTTAAACTGTTGCTACTAGGCCCTGACTGATTTAACAAAAAATAGTGGGTTCACAGATTAATTAGCTTTAAAAGAAAAAAATTCCTTTCAGAAAAATTCCCAGAAGTATATACTCACAATTTCAGATTTCTCTCCAGAAGTAACAGCCCCCCTTTCTAGTCCTTCAAGGCAAACCAGTACCCTCCTCCTTAGCACAAAAGCCTATCCTGCTTTTAAATCTCTTCCTCTTCCTCTCTAACAGGGAGCTTGGTAAAAGACAATCCTACTCAGCTGCTGAGGACTGAAAGACTGAGCCTAGGACACCAGCAGGAGCTGTATAGGGTGTCGGCAAAATTTGGAGTGTTTCAGTCCTCAGCTGCTGGATGGGATTGACTACCCTATGGTACCTGGAATGGCCTGGAGAGACAAAGAGGAAATACATGTTAAACGTGCTCAATTTTCAGTGTAAAGCAACAGCATTTTAGGCTTTCTCCTTTCTAGCAGGGAGATTTGTCCTTCTGGAAACGGATCATTCAAAAGCACAAAGATGTCTCTCAACAACGTTAAAAAACCAGCAGCTGAAATCTCTAACGCTCTCAAAACACGTGTAAATTGGCCTCTCTATTTATTTGTGGGTTTTGGATGAGGGTTGGGGGGGAAGGCAGTTTGTAGATATATAGCTTCAAAGAAGACCCCCCTCCACACACACCTTTTCCAATTGCTTGATGAGTCTCGACTGGTGCTATATAGGCTTGAAGTCAATTATGCAGCACCAGGAAAAGGAAAAGAAAAACCTCCTTCCTGTTCCCATCTGAGAAAGCAAACTTTATTCATGGCTCTTCAGATTCGCAAGGGGATTTTTTTTCACTGCCTGCTTCAAGATCGCAGATTGGCCCTTACAAGCAACTCACATTCAGCCTCCTCTGTGGCCAGCGGTGAGCCTGACAGATCGTTTTAAGGACGTGCCGACTGTCACCACAACCCACCAGCAGCAGATTCACTTCAGGAATAGCATCATCTTCTGATACACACAGGTTCTCCATTGAGGAGCTTAGACCTGTGGGAGGAAAAGAAAAAGAAACCCACAAATCCTATTCAGCAACTTCTCCTATAAGAGTGGCACCTAAATTCAGATGGCCCCAAAAAAATAATCTGGAATAAAATGTTTGGATTAAGTTCATTTTCTGTAAAATCTGAGAGCCTGTGTTGTGTGTGTGTGCTGTCGAGTCAATGCTGACTCCTGAGAGGTTGCAGTAGGGCTCGACAAACCCCAGGCGCCAGGTCACCATGGTGTCCAAACATTTGGACCTGGTGCCTGGGATCACAGCATGGAAATAAGTTGTCTGCCTGCAGGGATCCCATCCACCATGGGCAGAAGAGAAGGGGATGGCTGTGATCACAGCAATCATGAGGAAATGCTGCGATCGCGGTTTGCAGGCAGGAGGTTGCCCACAGGGATCCCATGACCGTGGGCAGAAGAAAACAAATAATCGGGGAGGGGGGGAGTTTGACATTAAAAACTTAAAGGGCCAGTAGCTTTAAAAAAAGGAAGATAGAGGGCAGGGGGAGAAGAGTGCATGGGCACAAAAGGGCACCTCCGCCCCAGGACACATAATCACCCCACCCCCTCACTACAGACTCACACACAGGCACCCCATTCCCTTAGTATCAAATCACACACAGGCATCCTACCTCCATACTATATACACACACACACAAACATAGGCACCTCACCTCTGCACCACACAGACACACCCCCTTACATTAACACACAGACAGGGGCACCCCCACCTCTGCACACCCCACATAGATTCCTCAGCTCTGCAGCACACATACACATGCACTGAAACCCTGCACCCCACTCACACCAAGAAACCCACCGCCACATCCCACGCACAGACCATCACGCCACCATTGCACCGCACCCACACATAGTCACTCTCTATCTAAAGCTATAACTATTATTATCTAAAAATGACACATGGTGTAGGAACTCTGGCACTGGTCTCACAAGGCCTGAGAACATGAGACCAGCGGAAGAGATGGGGGGGACGGACAGGCTACAAGGTTGTCACATGCACTGACTTCTAAGATTTTGGCCTGGCTCCTAAATCCACATAGAATTTGTTAAGGCCTGACTTACAGCATATCAAAGAGCTCTCTATGACTGCAGCCACATTCAGTGAACAATATTTCCATGGGTGCTCCTTGGCATTTGGACTGGTGTGGTGGGACAAATTTTTTGAATTCCTCCCTGACCCAAAAAAGGCCATCAGAACAAATCTCTGGCATAACTTTAATAGCTTACAGGATGGGTGCCTACACAACAACAAAGCAGCCCTCAGGAGCCACAAACACACCTGGGTTTCATGGTCCTCTAAACAGACAAACACACTGTGGCCTTACTTCTGAATGACTTTACATCACTCTCCTCCTCATCTTAAGGGAGGACCCCGCCCCTCCGTTTATCCTAACTTAGTGGTTCCCAGGCTGTGGATCGCTGGTGGTCTGTGAGGCCATTACATTGGGCCTGCAAAACACAGGTGGAGATTGGCTGAAGGGGAGAGAGACTGAAGGCACCTGGCTGCATATAGGGAGAGAGACCGAAAGACTGGTGAACACAGAAAGGGGGAGGGGGGAAAAGAGGGTTAAAGGGGACAAGCTTGGCTTTGAGAGGAGGGATCCGGGAAGAGTGGTGGGGATGAACTGGGGGTCCCTGAACATTTTGGAGGTTAATAAGGGGTCTACATAACTGAAAAGGTACCTTTGTCTTAACTCATTGTTTCTGAGCAGAACAGACCCCCCCCCGCCACTCCAATGGGTATCACTATATGAGGCACATGGAACCTCCCCCACTCCTCCTTGAAGATGCCACATCCTGTTCTTGGGAAGAGAAAACATCTCAGGTTTGTGTTTCTCACTGTTGGAGACAGCAAGAGACCTACACTTCATCTGGAGGTCAAGTGCAGGAGAGAAACCCCACCAGGTCACCGATCCAAAGCCTTCTCCAGTCCCCGTGGCCGTCATAGCTGATGAAAAACAAGCAGACAGATGTATTACTGATCTAACTTTATTGTCTGCCTCACCAAGAAAATGCTGAAAATAGGATATAGCAAAAACAATAAGTAATTAAATAGGAATGGAGGAGTAGGCTGCAAACCAAGGAAGCCATGGTTCAACTCCCGCTTCTCCCACTCATGCACCTTGTGTCACTTCACCCACCATTGCTTCAAATAGATCTGAAGTCCATTTGGGCACTACAGCAACCTGATGTAACTCAACTTGAGCTCAGGTTTGGAAAAAGCAAGGAATGAAATCTAAAAAGAAAAACAATGTCAATAAAAGAAAAAAAAATATAAAACTACAACAAAAAAAAAATGAAAGCAAAAAACAGTAAGAAGTCAGCAATCCCTGAAAGCCTGCCCAAAGAACCAGGTTTTAATACAACACTTTGAAAGCTAAAATCTTTGCTAAGTTCACTGGTCCACGATCATCAACTGCTAGCGGGAATTGATTGTGGAAATCAGAAAACTCATTCATGTCAAAAGGGTTATGGAGTCTTATTTATGCTACTGAAATTTATGAATCATTGGATCTACGATCTATTTAAAGGGATCTACTTTTAATAGTGAAACTTATCAATTCCAGTTTGTATGGCAAAATTCACAGTGGCATTTCATAGACCAACTTCATTCGATAATATTTCTTACCTAGCTCCCATACTTAACGCCCAGTCCATTATAGGTAATATTACATAACATAAGAACATAAGATATGCCATACTGGGTCAGACCAAGATCCATCAAGCCCAGTATCCTGTTTCCAACAGTGGCCAATCTAGGTCATACGTATCTAGCAGTTTCCCCAAAAGACACAGGTTCCACAATGCTTGTATTGGGTCAAGCATTGATATCATAGGTCCCTTCTTAATAATGGTTTATGGACCTTTCCTCCAGGAACTTGCCCAAACCTTTTTTAAACCCAGTTACACTAACAGCCTTTACTACATCCTCCGGTAACAAATTCCAGAGTTTGATTACACGTTGAGTGAAAAAAATATTTTCTTTTATTAGTCTTAAATAGTTTACCCTGTAGCTTCATTGCATGTCCTCTAGTCCTTCTATATTCTGCTAACGTAAACAATCGATCTACGTTTACCCGTTCCACTCCGTTCCTTAATTTATAGACTTCTATCATATCTACATGCATTCAGTATCAATACCTTCTACACTCATGGATTACAGCAAGAATTTGCCAGTTTTTCTCCCCCTCCAAAACTTTCCAAGATTTCTATTATTCTAATCTGGGATCACAGTCCTAATTCCCATTTCAGTCCACAAGAGTGGAGGAGTGGCCTAGTGGTTGGGGCAAGGTACTTCAGGCCGGAAGGTTGGGGGTTCAAATCCCACTAAAGGACAGCAACCTTGGGCCGGAAGGACTGGGGTTTCTAGTCCCACAGGTGCTCCTTGTGGTCTTGGGCAAGCCACTTAACCCTCCATAGCCTATGTTCCCTGTAAAATAGTTATCTCCAAGTTATAATGCCCTGTTCAATGTAATTTCAGTTTGTTCAATGTAAACCGCACTGATGCAGAATAGCGCGGTATATAAGAGAATGTAAATAAATAAATAAATAAATAAACAAGAAAAACTTCTCCAGATGACAAGGGTGATTTATAATAATTAGTGATCACAATTTATGGAAAGGGTTAGTCAGTTTTAAGTAACGGAAAAGTACCCTAAGGAATGTCAACCAGGTGAAGATCCTCATCTCTACCGCTGCACTGCTCAGAGGAAAAGGACAGGAAAGAAACTAACATGAAAGATAGAGACCATCTTGGGTAAGAAGGAAGGTAGTGGGTGAAGCAAGACCCTTCTGCCAAAAAAGTCAGGTAATAGTTCTGACGTGAGAGGGCCTGCAACTTGGAGATGTGGCATGCCGAGCAAATGGCCACCAAAAAGGCTGTTTTGGAAGTACAGATCCTTAAGCGTGGCCCACTTTAACAGTTCAAAGGGAAGCTTCATCAAAGCCTGAAGTACCAGGCTATGATCCCACAGTGGGACCACTGGCCACCGGGGGGGGGGGGTGTGTGTGTGTGTGCAAGTAACGGACTTCCTGAGGGAAGTGGGATACGTCTGGGTGACAGGCCATGGGACATCGAGCAACTGGTTGCTGCAATCTGAACTTTTAGGGAACTTGAGGCGAGATCTTTGTCAAATCATCCTGAAGAAATGCCAAGAAATAGGCAGATTTGCCACCAAAAATGAAAAATAAGCCCTCTACTTATACTCAGAAGAATACTTATGGTTATCACATAATATTAATTATCATCGCCTAACACAATCACCTAGGTATGGATTCACCAGTGATGTGAGGTCTCAGACTTATAGTGGCAATGCTCAAGTTTTTCTCTAGAGCAATATGCCTGATTGCATCAATGACCTCAATGTATCTCTGGATTTTTTTCTTTATACTTAAAATTTCATCTTAAACGTTGTTTATTTACTGTCTCCAGATAACTTGCGATGCTTGGGTAGTGCAAATTCTATCCCATATATCAGAATCTTCTGAAGCTTTTAAACTATCACGTCTCAATCTCTTAATCTCATACGTTAAGATTGTGCTTCACAGCTACATCAATCTAAATTCATGCTTGTTCGTGCGTGCATATTTGTTTACAAAATACTGCATTTAATTTAGCTTATCTGGTCATCGCTGATCATATCCCCGACGCCATCTACTGGATACCACACTTTGCGTTTCGTTAGTCTTCTTCAGGGGGAATTGAAATGATCACAGCACGATCTATTAATGCACAGCTGAACTTTTGACAGCACGATCTACAATACAAAATTTTCTATGTCTCAGTTAATCCAATGCGACTACATTGTATACTTGAACAGGATGTTACTGTTTCAAAAAAAATTCACCCACCTGTGAAACTCGCGGATACTCTTTACACTTACAGTCATCAGGGCTTCCTTCCAACCTGGTCTGTAAAGTGCCAAAAAACACCGCGCATGCGGGTGACTATACACGCCAGAATTTAAAGAACCTTGACGTCATTCAGGCAACCAATCTGATGCTAGTACCATCCCATCACGGGGCTAGCCTTTTTGGACAAAATCACTATTCAAATTTAAATGCAGGCACGCCATTCAATCCAATTGTTTAGACCTGTGGCTCCCACCGTGCCCAAACGGAAAATCCATCGCTGTTCTTGAATCACTAAAGTTTGAGCTCGAGTTTTTCCTCCTTTTCCAGTCAACACTCTCTCGATCGCGAAACATCTGAGATCACTAAACTGGTGCTGATGTTCCACACAATGTGTGACTATGGGGGCATCTAATGACTTACATTTGAGCCTGCTCCGATGTTCATTAATCCTGACTTTTAATGGTCTTTCAGTCTTCCCTATATAGAGAAGTCTGCAGGGGCATTTCAAAGCGTAGACCACATACTCGGATACACATGTTGTAGAATGTTTCAAAATATACAATTGCCCTCGATATTCAAATTGTGTAAGCTCTTCAGTTATCACACAGATGTTGCATGCCCCACATGGTTTATGACCTCCTATTTCTAACGAGATGTTTTCTGATGAAGATCGTAACCTCGTTGGACTTAGATTATCTTTTAAATTAGAATGTCTAGTCCATACACATCGCACTGTTTTATCCTCCAGTCCTGGTACCGTTCTTAATACATTTTGGTGTCTCCTTATGATACGTTTCACGTCTCCACTAAAGGGAGAAAATTTGGTAATCAAATTGATATTACTCTCATCTATCATAGAACTCTTCTGTTTGGTTTTCAATAATAAAGCTCTATTATTAAACAGAGCTCGTTTATACGCTGTTTTAACAACTGATCGGGGGTACCCTCTATCATGGAGATCCTTCATCAGATTTTTTGCCTGTAGCTTATACTCCTCCGTGCTAGAGCAATTCCTTCTGTATCTTATAAATTGGGAGAAGGGTAGACTATCCCGCAACTGCCTTGGGTGATTACTATGATAGTGCAGAATTGTATTCCTGTCCGTGGGTTTTTTATGTATAGAGGTTAACCAACCATTTGGACTTTTTTGTATGGTGACATCTAAAAAAACAATTTGTTGCGAGTGGCTTGTAGAGGTGAATTTTATATTAGGATCCACCTGATTCAGCCAATCCACAAATAGACGAAATTCAACCACCGAGCCATTCCATAAAAGAAAAACGTCATCTATGAATCTTTTCCACAAAAGCAGTTGCGATTGATATGGAGAATTTTCCAACCATTTACACTCAAACCCATACATATACAGGTTGGCCACAGAAGGGGCACATGTGGCCCCCATGGCCACTCCTGATCGCTGTTGATAAAACGTGCCCTCGAACTCAAAATAATTGAAAAAAATTGTAAGTTCAGCCAAATCAGAAATGAATTCCAACTGATTAACAGACAGATGTGCTTGCTCATGTAAAGACGTCATTATCGCTGTATGGGCTGCTTGTTGAGGAATACTAGTATACAAAGCAGCGACATCTAGGGTAGCCAACAACACTGATTCATTAGATGCTAACCCTGAAAATTCTTACAAAATGTTTAAAAAATGAGAGGTGTCCCGAAGATAGGATGGTATGGTTGACATTAGAGGTCGCAAATAAGAGTCAATATATATCGATAACACAGGTACACTAAAAATTTTTTTTTTTAAACTGCCTCTAATGTTTCGATTGATTTTTACGTTTTTTGGTGCGCTGAATCCAAATCTGGTAACCAATTTGCTCCATCACGTACAGATTTTTTGCTACATTGGGTTAGCAGTTTGAGGTGAACGTTACAGATTGAGTGCGATCGAGATAAAAGTTTCTTGGATGAATTCTTTATACTAATTGTTTAGTAGTTATTCAAATAAGAATAAAGAAAATTGTAACAAGGCAGCACATAAGAATAGAGTAATGTCAACAAAACACACTGTGATGGTAGCAAAATTGTCTGCACTTAAAACAGCCACATACATGTGCACAAACATTGAGCATATAAGAGCGAGGTTAGACACAAAGCAAAGCAAAGAAATGTGCAAAAAATGTTGTACATGTATGTATGTAAGAATAGAAAACGCAAACCGCACCATTGCAATACATGAAGACAAACACCCGATGGTGTGAAAATAAAATTCTAATAAATGAGATCCGACACTGTGGTAATAACTAGCAAATTTTTATTTCAAAGTTTAGTAAAAACACGATATTTGTCAACACAGTTTAGATTTTAAAGTCATTCTTGGGTCAATCAATCTCCTGGTGGGCCCGTTTCTTCTTCCCCCGAATGCTTCTCTTGGTGCGCTGCTTGGCGTATTTTTCATCTGGGGTTTCCCGCAGCAGCAACCAGCAGAAATCAGCCATCATAGTGGTGTTCCATCTTCCTTGGTACCTTCCCTCTGCGTCCTTGATGTCCTGGTGAAACCTTTCACCTTGTTCTTCACTGTACGCCCCCAAGTTTTCGGGAAAGTAGTTCACATGGGAGTGCAAGAAATGGACTTTCAGGCTCATGTTACAGCCTTGTTCTTTGAAGGCATTGAGCATCCTGGCAACAATATCCTTATAGTTCTCATCCCGCCTGTTCCCCAAGAATTTGAGAACAACATCCTTGAAGGAATCCCAGGCTTCTTTTTCCTTCTCAGACATCGTTTCAGCGAATGCTCCATCTGAAATGAGTTTCCTTATATCAGGGCCAACAAACACTCCTTCCTTTAGCTTTGCTTCAGAAAGTCGGGGGAACTTTGAGCAAAGGTACCAAAAGCACTCACCATCTTTTGGAAGGGACTTGATGAATTGCTTAATGAGACCCAACTTAATGTGGAGAGGTGGTAATAGAATTTTATCACGAGGTACCAAGCTCTCATGAAGAACATTTTTCTCACCGGGTCTCAAATACTCCCGAATTGGCCAGTCTTTTTTCCCCCAGTGTAGGTCGCGGGCCCGGCTATCCCACAAGCAAAGGAAGCAGGGATATTTGGTGAAACTGGATTGCTGCCCTAATAGCATGGATAGAATTTTAAAGTCTCCACAAATCATCCACTTATGCTCATCATAACGAATCTTCTGAAGAATCAGGACCAAATTCTCGTATTTTTCTTGGAGAATAACAGAGTGAGCAATAGGAACTGAAGCGAATGTGTTGCCATTATGAAGAAGAACACCTTTTATGCTGTCTTTTGACGAATCAATGAACAGCCGCCATTCAGCAGGATCATACTTGAGTTTAAACTTTTCCATCACTCCGTATATATCGTTGCAAAATACCAAATCTTCCTCTTTGCTGAAATACTTCAAAAATTGTGTCTCGCGGTTGCGGTACCAATAAAAAGTTGTTCCTGGTGACAATAGATTTTTTTGTTTAAGCCGAGAACCTAGCAGTTGGGCAGCATCTTTTGGGAGTCCTAAATCCTGGACTAAATCATTCAATTCAGCTTGAGAGAAAAGTTCAGGTTTCGGATCTGGTTCCGTTTCAAACTCGGAAGTATTGGACTCATCGGGAAAAGCCATCTGATGAGTCTCATCATGATCAGAACCGTCCATACAAATATGATCCAAAGATTTTGGTGGTTCAGGCACAGGTACTTCGTTGCTATGAGGCATAGGCCTAATTGCTGAGGGAAGGTTGGGGTAACTTATTACGTTCTTATTTTTTAAGTTGTATCCCTTCACAATGCAAGAGCAAAAATAGCAGTCACTGCTGTGGTCTCTTTGTTCACGCCACATCATAGGTATTCCGAAACGAAATGCTTGTTTTTTACCTTTCATCCATAAGCGTAGATCTTCCTCACATGTCTTGCACACTTTGTGAGGAGCCCACGGTTTGTCTTGATCGCCTAACGTCAAACCGAAATAGGCGAAATATACTTTAATAAATGCAGAAATGTTCCTCTGCCGCTTTTTCACGGTATATTCCCCACAAATAAAACAAAAACTGTCCGGAGAGTTGACGCAACCTCTGGCTCTGTGAGCCATCACAAATACACAGCACTGCAAACTACAACTGTAGTGAACCACTTCGGAATAAAGCTGGATTACGACTGAGCAAACAAAAGGTAATAATGAACTTGCAAGAAACTGAAATTTGACAGGAACGTTCATGTCGCAACCACCGTGTTTGAGCGAGCGAACGAGGCGAGGCGAACAGGAAAGAACATGCGCCAGCGCGAGTACTGGATTTAGCCCCCCGCCTCCCAATTGTCCTGTTAATGTATAAAATGAATACAAAACACTAAAATATCATGAGGGAGTGTTTCTAGTTAGTTAACCATTACAACCTCTATTTTGGGCCAAGAAAATAAACTGCAGTCGGCTAAAAAGAAATTATGTGAACATTCCTTATATGGGTAAGAAATCTAATTTTGCAAGAAAACATGACGTGATGGAACATTTTGGCTATTTTTCCTGGATTCAGCACCCCAAAATCTATAGGAATCAGTTGCAAAACTGGAGGCAGATTTTTGGTAGTGTACCTGTGTAATGGCTCTAAAACTGAACCTTTTGTGGAGACAATCGGCCTCCCCGGGGGATTGTTTACGTCCTTATGGATTTTCGGGACTAGATATAAACGTGCTGCGGTTGGGGACGGTTCATTTAAAAATTTATGTTCCTTCCTAGTGATGACTGCAAGCTCTAAAGCTCTTTGTGTGAGATGTTCACTGGTGAATCCATACCTAGGTGATTGTGTTAGGCGATGATAATTAATATTATGTGATAACCATAAGTATTCTTCGGAGTATAAGTAGAGGGCTTATTTTTCATTTTTGGATCAGTACATATACCCTCTGGAACTAGGTCTAGTAAACAGATTTGCCACCAAAGCAAGAAGCTTTGCTGTCGACACCACACCTCAAAAAGACATCAGACAAGTAGAATCGCACCTCGCTTTTAAGAAAATGGAGACCACAATAGAAGAGTAACCCTGCTACCTTAGGCAGAACCTTTCAAGGCCAACCAGTAAATAAGAAGGAAGCTGGGTTATTCATCAGGATGAGCCCCTGATACTTGAAAAGCAGAGGATGATGTCAAGAAGCCTCACCAGGTCAGTATACCAGGGTCTCCACGACCAATCTGGAGCCACTAAAAATCACCAACCCTGGATGGTTCTCTATTCTGTTATGCCGACAATTTATGTGATCCCCAAGATCCATAAGTCCCTCACGGATCCTCCAGGACGACCCATTGTATCTGCAATTGGGTCACTCTTGGAACCCATTTCTCAACTGATGGACATTCTTTTGAGGCCTCATATCACAAGCATGTGGTCCTACGTCCGTGATTCGTCACATGTTATTGATATTCTTTCAACATTTCAAGATCTGGGCTCAGATGTCCTATTGGTCACTTTAGATGTCGAGGCCTTGTACACCAACGTTCCACAGGTTGAGGCCCTAAGTATTATTGAAGAGTATTTAGTAGGTAGGAAAGAATATACACGTATTTTGACCTCCTTTCTTCTAATATTGGCAGAGATTGCATTATGTAAGAATTTCTTTTGTTTTAGAGATATATATTACCAGCAAATTAAGGGGGTGGCAATGGGGTCAGCTATGGCACCAGACATTGCCAACCTATACATGTACAAATTTGAAAATACCTTTCTCAAGGTTCATCCTTTTGAATCCAAAGTCAAATTATGGATAAGGTACATTGACGACATTTTTATTATATGGGATGGTTCCATGGAAGATTTGTCTGCATTCAATGTATGGATCAATGATTTAGATCAAAATTTACGGTTTCAAATTACCTATGATCCGGTGCAAATTCCATATTTAGACTTAGTAATTAAAAAAGAAGGGAAGGGATTTATTACAAAATTGTATAGGAAACCGACCGACAGAAATCAGTTGCTCCATTACCAAAGTTTCCATAATCCTGCATTAAAAAATAATTTACCTGTTGGACAATTTCTCAGAGTTAGGAGAAACTGTCCAACTGATGCTGAATTTGAATTGCAAGCTAAAGACTTAAAGAAAAGATTTGAAGCATGCCAATATCCTCAGCAATACATTAACAAAGCTTACTCTAGAGCCCGCGACTATTTACGAATGACGGCAGATAAATCACATGATAACAACAGTGAAAAAGATACTAAGATAGTTTGTCCACTGTTGTACTCCCTACAGTCTCAACGGATAGCAACCATTCTTAAAAAAGAATGGCATTTGATTCAGGCAGTTCCGGGTTTTCAAGATACTCAATTTATGATTGCCCACAAACACAACATTAATCTCCGTAATCTATTGGTGCCCTCTGCTTTTAGTGAGAAAAAACCTTTCGGTATACAAAGGGCAATACCAGTGCGGTCACTGTTCTGTTTGTCCAAATGTGTTACCTATTAGGAAGGTTTTCACACATCCAGTTACATTGCAGACATTTCACATTGATGATTTCTCAAATTGTAATACTACACACGTTATTTACATTATATAATGTCCATGTAATCTCCTGTATGTTGGCAAAACTATACGGAGTGTTCGTGTGCGTATAGTTGAACATAAGAGCTGCATCAAGAGACAATTGATAGACAAACCCTTGGTGCAACACTGGATGGACAAAGCACATAAAATATCAGATTTGATATTTTGTGTTATTAAGAAAGTAAGATTGAATTGGAGGGGCGGAAATATTGAGAAGACCATTCTTCGGTTGGAACAGAAATATATTTTCGCTCTCAACACACTCACACCATATGGTCTGAATTCCGAAAGAGACTATTCCGTTTTCTTGTAAGGATATTTTCTGCTGCGATAATACACTTTTTTTTACATGTTTGCAAGGTTTAGGGCCTTTCGGCTCTCCTTTTTCCTCCATGACGTATATTTATTCATCCGTTTTATTTATTGATTTATTTATTGATACATAAGGTTCATATTCCCTTAAGGATTTTTTTATTGAGGTCGGATTTTTGCTTATTTATTTATTTGTTTGACCGCCCCTCCTCGGTCTGTTTTTATTTGTCAATTTAAGGAACCGTGCTGTTCCTGTTTTTTATTTTTATATGTGGGGTCATAATGATACTGATACTGATAGCGGCAGTTCATTTGGGTTTTAAAGTTTTATTTTTTTGCTTGTTTATTGGTTCATGTTTTACCTGTTAGCGGAGGATCTCCTACCTCTCTCTCTATGTGGTGAGTTATTTTCGGACATATGCGCGGTGTCTACTTCTACTTATTACTCATGTTGATGATATCATTGATAATAATAACATATTAGTTTGTAATACTTGGTTTTATTTGAAATACACATTAGTTTTACTTTCTCGTTTAGCCCGTGTCAATTTGGGCTTTGTGCGCATGCGTCGGCGTCTGGTTTATAAACTGTGCGTACATTGCTGACAATGGTTACTGCCCTCCCGGTTTGGGTGCCCTTTTGGGCTAGATTCGGATAATCTTATGATATTATTTGAACTAGATATTTACTTTCTAAGGTATGGCTATGTGTCAGTGTGGTAGTTTATTTTAGTGGGACACCGCGGCGCCTGTAGTAGTGGTTACCCTCTGGTATGGTTAATACATGTATGGTTTTCATATATATGTTTTAAATACATTGACCACTTCATGATATGGTCATCATCCTCTCTTTATTTAATAGTTCATTTTTTAAGTATGTCTATGTGCTAGTACGGTGGTTCACCCTCGTGGGACACTGCAGCGGTTGCAGTTTTGTTTATCTTTTGGCATGGCGATCTAATAGATGTATGGTTGATACAATTTTTATACATATTGGCCACTACATGATGCGGTTTTCTTTCGTTTTCCAATAGTCTATAGATTGATAACCAATAAATGGTAACATACCATATAATCAATTTATTGGTTTGGTTTTATTCTATATAATTGAAGAGAGGTACTTACACAATTGAAAGGATTAAGGAAACACAGCGTGTGCGGTGGAATCTAGCTTCCAAAATATACAAAAAATATATATCTAATTAGAAAAGCATTCTCTTCTTAATTAAATAAGTGTGCAGTGGACCTAGCCTTTTGGCCCAAAATATAAAGGCGGTCTCTTTTTTGATTAATTATTTTGGAACAATCTTGTGACGCCTTGTTTGCACAATTGTATGGTGCCAGTGAGTATTCCTGCCTATAATCCGACATCCAGGCGTTTCTTTTCTTTTTCCTTTTCTGTTTTATTTTAATTATATGGTTCCGCTCCTCCATAATACGACGGCCTGGTATGTTTTTAAATTATGGTAATTTTCTTTGGGTTTGAAAGGAATCACATTACGTTTAATAGTTTTGGTTTTAATTTTTGCAATTAATTTTCTAATACAATCCTTTTTATTGGTTTTACAGTTATGAAAGTTTGTTTCACTTCCAGTGAAACAATTAGTTTTTCTTACGTATCCCTATCAAGGTCTCAAGGTAATAGCATCTCTTCACTCCTGCTCCTAGATCAATTTTGGTGTCTTTGATTTATGATCCTCATCTCTCTTGTATCTCTCCATGTTGTATAGAACCTTTTTTTGCTTTTTTTGCATGGTTTTATCATTAATGTAGTAATGTTGTTTACAATATGTTTATTTATTTATTAATTTTATTCATACATATCAGTTTTTAGTTAGCATCTGCATGTTATTGTTTTTCATTTATTCTTTTGTACACACACATACATATATATATATATATATATATATATATATACTGTGTTTTTTAGAGGGAGCTTTGTTTTAACCTATTTTAACATAATTTAACATGATTATGATTTATGTATTTATGTTTTTATATGTTTATTATATATCTCAGAATACGTCTGTTTATGGATTATGAATATCATATCTGTTTTTATATATTTTATTTATTTATTATCATGTTCTCGCAGTTTTTTCATTTATATGAGATGTTTTTTATACTTGTGTTTTATTTTTGTAATTGTTCATAATGTGTTTTTAGTATAAGGTGAGCCTACCCCTGAAGAAGAGTTTTTCGAAACACGGCCTGTGTCGGGTCTGGTCTCCCTTAATAAGTATGGATCAATAAAGTGTTGGTGAGAGGTCATACCTGCCTACGTTTTTGTACTGTTTGCACAGTGGAAAGACATACAGAAGTTACACCAGAGAATCAACACCCCTGGAGCTGACTTTCTTCCGACAGCTGAAGAACATTTGCACCTTCCAATTGACTCATATCACTGAACGCCCCACACAAATGGCACAAACTCACATTCTCTGGGATCAAAAGTGTGTCAACCGTGATAACCTGCCTCAACATTCTCAATGTTTGCAATGTGTTGTGTCGAGAGCACCCCATATGGCACTCCATCCAGGGGACAAGAGCCTCCTGCATTCTTGGTTCCCTACTGTCTGCTGATATATGTCACCGCCATGGCATTTTCTGAAAAGACCTGGACTGCTCAGTCCCGAATGATGGCCAAACTGCGAATAGCCCATACCTCGAATTGACCAATGGGCCAGGATGCTTTGCACATGGTCCACCAAACCTAAGATGTCTAACCCAAAAGGTGAGCACCCCAACTCGAAAGGCTGGCATCCAATGTCATCAGCAACCACTATGGATTCTCCAGGGACATGCCTTTCATCAACTTGAAGGGATGGGACCACCAAGACTCCTCTTTGCCAACAATGGGTGAAGTCAGATGTTGTAGTGCTGTATGAGGAGACCACCATGATAGAGTGCCCTCTGGAGGGGATGCTTATGGCCCTGCGGCCAGAGAACCAAATCTCTCATGGCTGCCCTTATGCCCAGCAGTTGCAAATAATCTCAAGTCCCTGGGAGATGGCTGGCACCGGAACGCAGCTAGCTGGGCCAGGAGCTTGGCCTGCAGCTCATCAGTAAGAAAGATCTTACCCAAACAGATACTGAAACATGCCCCAAAATAGTCCAAGGATTGGGAGGGGATGAGATGACTCTTGCTGCGGTTTACCAACCATCCCAAACTCTCTAAAAACTGTATCACACAGATTGTTGTCAGAGAATCCTCAGACTGTGACTTGGTCCGGATGAGCCAGTTGTCCAAATTTGGGTGGACAGATGCCCTCCTGCCAGAGAGCCGCTGCTATCACCACCATGATCTTGGAGAAGATTCTGGGTGCCATCATGAGCCTGAAGAACTGAAAATGTGCACCAGAAAGACAAACCTCAGCTGATCTACTTGAATGTGTATATGAAAGTAGGCCTCAGTCAGGTCCAGAGACATGAGAAACTCTCCCTGCAAGACTGAAACTAAGAAACCCACAGGCAATCATAAACTAATTTTAGATTTAGAATAGGTCTTAAGAACCTGTCCTTCTTAGGAACAATGAAGTAAATGGAGTACTTTCCCTTTTCCTTCTAGAGTGAAGGTACAAGAACAAATAATATGGAGGTATAGAAGATAAAGGAGTCTCTTCAGGGTGTCCCTGATGGAACAACAGGAGAGAGATCCCTTGTTTAAACCTTCCTCTTTTATCTTTTCCCCACCCCTCTCCCTCCTTCCCTGGTATGATTTGTTTAAAAAAGAAAAGCTTAAAAATAAACAATGGAGTTCCTTTTTCCCTGCTCTTTTAATTTCTAATTATGTTTTGTAAACGCCCTACTGTTCTGACAAAGGGTGGTCAATCAAGCAACAATAAACATAAACATAAACCACAAACATATCTGCAATAGGCTCTGCACAGGACATAGCTGTGCTGAATGATGTTTAAAACCCAATGATCTGTAGTGACCTGAACCCATTCCTGGTGAAAGAGACTTCCACTCACCAGAGGCAACCCAGAATGTGCTCCCTGCATATCACTGAGTAGGAAGAGAGGCAACTGTTCTTGAAGATGAGGTATAACAGTCCCTGTGGGCAAAATAAAAGGGCTGGGACTTGTCCTGTGACTTGCTAAATGGAGTCAATTGCCTGCCCGTACAGTAATGCCAGGAGTCCTTAAATCGGAAGCAAAATGAGAACTGCTTAGATGAAACCTCTGGCTTATCCTTTGGTAGCTTGGTCTTGCCGAGACCTTCACCAGCTTCTCCAGGTCCTCCCCGAAAAGAGGCCTACCCTTAAAGGGAAGCTTACACAACTAGGCTTTGGAGGCCATGTCTGCTGCCCACTGGCAGAGCCATAGCCAGTGCTGGGCCACTGTAGACACTGTGAACACCTTTGCAGAAAAACGGATGGCATCATAAAAGGCGCCAGCTAGAAATGCCACAGCCGACTCCAGCTAAGTGGATGAAGAGCCATCCAGCAGCAGTTGAAACTAGAGTAAAAGGGCTTGTGCAACTAGGCCCTCACAAACAGCTGCTTGGAGACCTATTGAAGAAGCCAAGAAGACATCTTCAAAAGGGCCTCTGCCTTACAGTCCTGCTGATCCCTAAGGGCTACATCCTCTACCAGGATAGTGCTGCATTTATTGACCACTGCCACCAATGGATCCCCCTTAGGAAAACGCAGCCAACTGTCAATAACCACATGAGGCAGGGTGTAGAGCTTGCGCATGACCTTGAACCCCACAGGGAACATCAGGCAAGTCCCATTCCACTAGGACCATGCACCGGAAGGCCTGTGGAAATGGAAAGGTTCTGGAGGCCTACGGAAGCCCTGAGAATTGGATCCTCATTTGACTTCCCCTTGTCCTCCATGGGTACCTCCACTATTTGGAGCAAAGACGAGACCTGAGCAATCAAAGCAGACAGCTCATCTTGTCTGAAAAGATGTACAAACAGGGAATAGTCCTCCTCCTTTTCTGGAGGAGACAACTCTCCCTCCTCCAACTCTTCATGTTCCCGGAGCTCTCAAGATTAGAGTCCTCATCTCTGTCACTAAGAATGGAAAGATGCTGGCATTCCAAGACCTCCTTCGAGGTTAAATGTGTATCTTCACACCCCACGGGAGTCATATCCACCTCCCTTAGACAGGAGCGCTTTTGCAGAGGGATCCTGATCTCTGAGAGGTTCCTGGTGGACAAAGGGCCAGCCATATGTTTGATTAACTCAAGGGCCCCTTTAAGAGGCATTGAGCTGTTCCCGGGGTTCTTTGCCAAAAGCACCATATCTGGTGTAAAAGTTGTAAAAAATATGTGGGAAACAGCCCCGATTGTTGGATAGAGGAGCCTGGGACATCTCTCCAACCATATGTTGCTTCACCCTCCTTGACAGACAATGCCAAGGAGTCAGTCGGAGGCTGTCAGTGCGGCCCAGAAAAATGGTGGCTGTTTCCACCTTTGCTACTGTAGCAGGCCATTGAGGGGATTCATGCTGCAGCTGCCCTGACAGTAAAGAAGACAAGGGGAACATGGTATGCTGCTCCTCAATCAGTTCACCCAGATCGGCTGTACAGGAATCGCACATATTGTCCACTCGCAAGGTCCGCCACCTACCACAGATGAGGCTAAGCCCCAAAGTCCAGTGCAGTACTGAAGCCTGGGTGGCCAAGCAGCTGAGGAGAACACTGAGAAAATACAGTTGCGAGAACAGGAGTGATGGCCCCATGCCATGAAAGAAGGGAACACTGGCACCCCTGACCTCGCATCCAAAATACCCAATCCCACAGCACATAGGTGCGGCATTGGAATGGCGAGAAAGAAGGAAATCAAGCACAGAAACAAATCCTGGGTCCTGTGGCTGACCAAAGCAGCAATCAACAGGGCAGAGGCAGGTACCAAGATAATAAATCACAGTGTCACCCCTGGAGCGTCAGCCTTAATATCAGCAGTGACTGCAAGAGCCCTCAGGGCTGCAGTCTGCATTCAGCAAGAGTACAGAACTCAACCCTTCTGATCTATCTTTCTTTTATAAGAGGCCCAAAAAATGGGGGTAAGGGGTGGGGAGGTAGGGAAAGAGGAAGAGGGGCTGTGGATGGAAAGCCCAGGACAGCCCTCCAGTAAGCCTTAGGCCATGAAGGGCTGAACTGGTTAGAGATTGATGGGTACCCAGCCCCAACCCTTCTAAGCAAGAAACTCTAGCAGGGTATCTGTAGATATACCCTGGAGACGTCTGCCAATTGTGTTCTACTTGGAAGGCAACCCCCAGGATGGCTGCCCAGGAGACACCAAATTCCATACTGCACCAGTTCACAAACCATCATCTGCTGGAGACACAGAAATACTGAAGGGTGCCTCTAGCTGCACCAGACCTAGTACCAGTGATGATGTCACTGCAAGCTTCTAATCTTTCTCTGTCTCCATCATCTGCTGGCAGAGGTACACTGCCCACTGGTCTGGACTAGTCTAGCAGGGCAATCCAGAAATTGGGTTGAATTCTCAGCTCAAGTCTTGAACGCCTCAGGTCAGCAGGTCCAGAGGACATTGGGGAAACTGCGTGCATAGCTCCTGGAGGGGTGGAGTCTCCATGGCAAAACTTACAGGGTGATTTTATAACATAGTGCCCAGGTAGGGAAGACACAGGGAAGCACTGGTTACTCCTGTTTGATAAAGGTCTCATAAGTGCTTAATCTTTCTTGTAGCCTCTCTGAAAGAGTTACACCTGCTTTAAGGCAGGAACAGCTTTGTGTGTCTGGGCCAGTACAAGTCAGGGCATTCTGTCCATTCCCTGGCCCCCAGGACACCTATCCCTATATCACAGAGAAGTAGGCATGAGGATGTCGCCTACTTTTATGCACATTATACGTGCATAAAAAAGTATTCTATGTGCACAAGATGCTTCTAAAATGACCCCTTTAGTGCTGTGACTTAAGATCCACGTTAGTCCCAAGACTCTCTCAGGATAACTGCTGGGACAAGTTAGAACAGGGTCATAAAACAGGGGAAAATCTCCCCAGGGCAAGGTTTCTTGCGCCAGTCCTCAAAAAACACTCAGCTAGTCTGGTTTTCAGCATTATCAACCCTACTATTTAATATTTACATGCAGCCCATATGCAACTTACTAAGAAAACGGAACATGCACGTTCATCTATATGCAGATGACATCATGTTCTACACACCCTTCAACACGCTCACTCATATTAGACGTCTTCACAGCTGTCACAGACCTTCTTGCGGAACTAAATCTAGCAGTGAATAAAGAGAAGACAGAAGCACTACTAATCTTCAGAGACCCAGCTTTCAATCCACCATAAAAAAAATCATACTCAAAAATGCTGAAATTAACATAAATAGGGAAGTCAAATACCTCGGCATAACTCTCGATAGCAACATGCTTTCGCACATCAAGAAGGCAGCCAGTACAGCATATCTGAAACTTAGGACCCTCCAACATCTACGTCCTATTCTCCAAGACAACAATTATAGATCAGTTTTCCAGTTTTCTCAATTACAGCAAAATTAAATTAGACTTACCTGCTAATTGTTGTTCCTTGAGGAACTCCAATCCAGTCCCGAACCTCTGGGTAGTCAACTCCTTCCAGCAGCTTGGAGACTGAGTACATCACATTCTTTAGAATGGTAGTAGCAACATCCCTGGCTCCTCCCATAAGCTCCCTGTAACCTATTGACAAAGCAAACTTAGAGGAGCAACAAATAAGTAAACATATTTCCAATAAGGAAAAAACAATTAACTAGATAATAAATATGTCCAATTTATAAAGGAGGTACTTCCTTTAACTCCTCAAAAAGGAACAATAAGATAAACATAAATTATAGAAAATATGAACTGTCTGATAAATAAGCAACACCTAACATAAACTAAGATATAGCGAAACAATACCAAGCGGAACACCAAAATCGAAAAACAGTTCCATAGCATCACTAAACATCCTGGATGGGATACAGGACTGGACTGGAGTTCCTCAAGAAACAACAATTAGCAGGTAAGTCTAATTTCATTTTCCTTATTGTCCCTCCAGTCCAGTCCCGAACCTCTGGGATGTAACAGAGCAATTATTTAATAGGAGGGACCCGCTAATCCGGCATGTAAAACCACCGAACCAAAACAGGCATCTCCCGCTGCCTAGATATCCAGGCGATAATGTCTGCTAAAAGTATGTAATGAAGACCAAGTAGCCGCCCGACAGATTTCCACCGGGGGAATCAAACTATACTCGGCCCAAGAAGCAGCCTGGGCCCTAGTAGAATGTGCTTGAAGCCCTAAAGGAACTACACACCCCTGTAAAATATATGCAGAAGCAATTGCTTCATGAATCCACCTGGATATGGTGGCTTTAGCTGCCACTTTGCCGCCAAAGAGGACAAACAAACTCTTGGATTTATGAAAAATTTTGGAATTTTTAAAATAACACTTGAGAGCCCTTTTTACGTCCAACCGACACAGGTCATGCCCAATGGATGACCCATCGAAACTCTCCAAAACCGGCAAAGAAACTGGTTGATTGACATGAAATGCCAAAACCACCTTTGGCAGAAAAGAAGGAACAGGGCGGAGAACCACCTTCTTCTGAGAAAAGGTAAGAAAAGGCTCTTTGCAAGACAAAGCTTGCAATTCAGAAATCCTTCGCGCGGAACAAATTGCCACCAGAAAAACTGTCTTCAAAGTTAAATCCTTTAATGTAGCTCGAGACAAAGGCTCAAATGGCTCCTTAGTTAACGCCCTGAGAACCAAATTGAGATCCCAAGACAGAACTAAGACTCAACGTGGTGGTCGCATATGATTTACTGCCTGAAGAAAACGCAGTACATCTGGATGTGAACCCAGAGGTTCCTTATTAACCTTACTGCGAAAACAAGCAATAGCTGCGAGCTGCACTTGTAATGAGCTAGACGCTAACCCTTTATCAAAACATCCTGTAAAAAGGCTAAGATATGAGGAATCATAGATAAAGAAGCCTGCAATTTTTGACCTAAACACCACACTTCAAACACGCGCCAAAACGCGTATGTAGGCGAGTGAAATAGATTTCTTCCGGGCATTTAACGTGGTTGAAATGACTTGCGCTGTATACCCTTTCTGTCTCAACCTTGCCCTTTCAAGAGCCAAGCCGTAAGCGAGAATTGACTCACCTGAGGCATATGTAGAGGACCCTGCAAAAGCAGGTCGGTGTGCTGCAGCAGACTCCATGGCCGATCTACTAGAATTCGCATTAGGTCCGCATGCCAAGGACATCTTGGCCAATCCGAAGCTACTAGAATAAGATATACGTGATGTTCCTCGATCCGCTAAACTACACGGCCTATCAAGGCCCACGGTGGGAACACGTAGAGAATTCCCTCCGTCGGCCAGTGCTGCAACAGGGCATCGATGCCCTCAGACATTCTTTCTCGTCTCCTGCTGTAGAAACGACTGGTCTCTGCGGACTCAAAGGTCACCATCAGATCCATTAGTGGCTCCCCCCATCTGCGGATAATCCAAGAGTATACCTTCGGATGAAGAACCCACTCTCCTGGATCTACACGAACTTGACTGAGACAGTCCGCTGCTACATTGTCTATTCCCGCAATGTGAGCTGCCGATAACGCTTGGAGTCGAGGTTCTACCCAGAGAAATAACTTCTCTGCTAGGTTTTCGAGCAGTACGCTTCCTGTGCCGCCCTGACGATTGAGATTTGCTACTGTCGTTGCGTTGTTCGATAAGACTCTCACCGACTGGGTAAAAAAAATATTTCCAAAGGCCTTGAGTGCCAAGAATACCGCTTTCAACTCCAATATATTGATCGACCAACTGGACTCCTGCCTGCTCCAAGTCCCTTGAACATAGAGCCCCTTGCAGTGCGCTCCCCAGCCCAACAGACTGGCATTGGTTAAGACTGGAATCCAATCTGGCTGTTCGAGAGGCATGCCCACAATTAGATTTCTTCGTTGGAGCCACCAATAAAGAGCAGTCTTTACCTCCCGGGGACACGGGAACCGCTGGGTTAGAGAACCTGTCTGATGTGACCATCGTCGAAGAAGTGCTCTCTGTAAAGGGCGCATGTGAGCTCTCACCCACGGTACCACTTCCAGTGTTGCTGCCATTGTGCCTAATAACTGTAGGTACCTCCATGCAGTGGGAGACTTGATCTTTAAAAACGACTAAACTGAACCATCTAATTTCTCCAAAAATAGGGGTGTCCTGCATGGAGTGGTGGGTTCACCCTTAAACAGGGACGTGGGGAGGGGTGGCCTGCACGGAGCGGCAGGTGCACCTACTCTTGCCATCGTGCTGGGCAGACTAGATGGACCATGCTGGTCTTTATCTACCGTCATTTACTAAGTTACTATGACTGAACTAAATGTTGTAAACTGCGTACTCGACAGTCCAGCAGAAACACTGTCCCCACATGTGTATCGAAGCGGATCCCTAAGTACTCCAAATTCTGGGATGGAAGCAGTTGGCTCTTGGTCTCATTGACTATCCAACCAAGACTTTCTAGAACTTGAACCACTCAAGCAGTGACTCGAACACTTTCCTGTCTGGATTTTGCTCTGATGAGCCAGTCGCCCAGATAAGGGTGAACCAACACCCCTTCCTTTCTCAGTGCCGCAGCCACTACCACCATAACCTTGGTGAAAGTCCTGGGCGCCGTGGCCAAACCGAACGGCAATGTTTGAAACAGAAAATGCCCCATTGGAACTGCAAACCGCAGGAATTGCTGATGAACGACCCTGATAGGGATATGTAAATACGCTTCTGTGAGATCTAGGGACATTAAGAACTCTCCCTTTCTCACCGCAACAATTACGGACTGCAGTTTCCATACGAAAATGTGGCACCCGCAGACAACGGTTTACTCCCTTGAGGTCCAGAATCAGATGCCATGAACCATCCTTTTTGGGCACTACAAAATAAATCGAGTACCGACTGCAGCAGTATTGGTCTCTGGATACCGGAATTACCGCTCGTAACTGTAGAAGTCTTGTTAGAATGTCCTTTACCGCCAGAGTCTAGTCCGATGCTCCACAGGGAGACTGGATAAAAAAGTTGGTTATTGGTTTTGCGAACTCAAAAGAATAACCCTCGCGAATAATTTCCAGAACCCATTGGTTGGAGGTTATTCTGGTCCAAGCAGAGTAAAAATCCCGTAGACGACTTCCCACGGGCTGCATCACTGCCTGGACTGTACGTACTTCATTGTGTTTTTTTTAAATCCAGAAGACGAGGAAGCAGAGAAACCTCTACCTGCACCTCGGAAAACTCTGAATGCTTGACCACGGGAAGAAAATCTTCCCCTTTGAAATCCCGACTGGTGAAAGATTTGAAAACTATGAAAATCCTGTACCTGCCCATGAGACGGTACCGGGGTACGCACCTGCTTAGATTTATCTTCAGGAAGGCGGCCTCCTTTGGACTCACCCAATTTCTTAACTAATTTATCCAAGTCTTCCCCAAAAAGCAGCTTCCCCTTAAAAGGAAGCTTACTAAGCCGGGACTTAGACGAAGCATCTGCTGCCCAATTTCACAGCCATAGATAGCGACGAGCAGCCACCATTGAAGCCATACAACGTGCCAAACTGCGAAGGAGATCATAACGGATATCCGCCAGACAAGCGGCTCCTGATTCCAATCTACCACCATCAGCCATATGCTCCATAGACACTCCCTTCGGCTGTTGAAGCCGTTGAGACCATCGAAGGCAGGCTCTTGCAACCCAGGCCCCACAAATAGTGCCTTGTCATTGCAAGCTTCTAACGTCAAATGCCTGTTTCAAAAGCGTATCCAACATTCTGTCTTGACCATCCTTTAGGGCTGCACTGCCCTCTACTGGAATGGTAGTCTTCTTTGTAACAGCTGAAACAGCTGCATCCACACGAGGAGAACGAAACAGCTCCCGCTCCTGATCTGAAAGAGGGTAAAGACGAGAGAATGCCCTAGCGCCTCTTAGGCCTGCTTCTGGCAAATCCCACTCGTCCTGAATCATTTGTTTCATGACACGGTGAACGGGAAAGACTGCTTGAGAAGTCCGCACCGCTTGGATGAGAGGATCCTCTAAAGCGTCCTCCACCACAGAATTAGTTGGTAAATTAAGGGCTTGGAAAGATTCTGCAATTAAAGCGGGCAGTTCCTCTCGCTGAAAAACTCGCACCACACGTGAACGATCCTCGGGCTCTACAATTTCACCTTCCTCCATTTCCTCGTTTTCAATATCTGGTTCGAAATCTACATCATCATCAGAGTAATTTGGATGATCCTCATCCAATCTGGCCCTCTTAGAGAGTGGTAGACCCAGAAGCCTTTCGTTCTGGAAACCGGAGGAAACCACCATGGTAGCAGAAGTAGTTGAGTTCGGACCACCCCCTTGTTGGCCCAAACAGAAAGCTTGGTGCAAAAGACACAGATATTCTGGCGAAACACCTCCCAAAGTCAATGTTCCCAAATTGAGAGATGCTGAAGGGTCTACTCCAGCGGAACCAGACTCATCAGAAGGAAGTGGTGTTTCAGAACATAAGAACATAACATAAGATATGCCATACTGTGTCAGACCAAGGTCCATCAAGCCCAGTATTCTGTTTCCAACAGTGGCCAATCTAAGTCATATGTACCTAGCAGTTTCCCCAAGGGACACAGATTCCACAATGCTTGTATTGGTTCAAGCATTGATATCCTGGGTCCCTTCTTAATAATGGTTTATGGACCTTTCCTCCAGGAACTTGTCCACACCTTTTTTAAACCCAGCTACACTAACAGCCTTTACTACATCCTCCGGTAACAAATTCCAGAGTTTGATTACACGTTGAGTGAAAAAATATTTTCTTTTATTAGTCTTAAATAGTTTACCCTGTAGCTTCATTGCATGTCCCCTAGTCTTTCTATATTCTGATAAGGTAAACAATCGATCTACGTTTACCCGTTCCACTCTGTTCATTAATTTATAGACTTCTATCATATCTCCCCTCAGCCGTCTCTTTTCCAGGTTAAAAAGCCCTAACCTTTTAAGCCTTTCTTCATAGGAGTATCCTTCCATCCCCTTTACCATTTTGGTGGCTCTTCTCTGAACCTTTTCTAAAATCGCTATATCCTTTTTAAGATACGGCGACCAGAATTGCACACAATATTCAAGGGGTACGGTCTCACCCTGGAACGATACAGAGGCATTATAATATCTTTTGTTTTATTTTCCATTCCTTTCCTTATCATACCTAGCATTCTATTTGCTCTCTTGGCCACCGCTGCACACTGGGCCGAGGGTTTTAACATGGTATCCACAAGGACGCCTAAATCTTTTTCCTGGGTGGTGGTTCCTAATGTGGAACCTTGCATCGTGTAACCATAGTTTGGGTTGTTCTTCCCTAGGTGCATAACCTTGCACTTGTCCACATTAAATTTCATCTGCCATTTTGATGCCCAGTCTTCCAATTTATCAAGATCCTCTTGCAGTTTTCCACAATCCTCTTGGGTTTTAACAACTTTAAATAGTTTTGTGTCATCTGCAAATTTGATAACCTCACTCGTTATTCCACTTTCCAGGTCATTTATGAATATGTCAAAAAGCAGCGGACCCAGCACAGATCCCTGGGGTACACCACTATTCACCTTTCTCCATTGGGAAAATTGGCCATTTAGCCCTACCCTCTGCTTTCTATCTTTTAACCAGTTCCTGATCCACAACAGTACACTGCCTCCTATTCCATGACTCTTTAGTTTTGCCAAAAGTCTCTGATGAGGGACTTTGTCAAAGGCTTTCTGAAAGTCTAGATACACAATATCAACTGACTCACCTTTGTCCACCTGATTATTCACTCCTTCAAAAAAACATAACAGATTAGTAAGACAAGATCTTCCTTGTCTAAAGCCATGTTGGCTGTTTCCCATTAGGTCATGACTATCTACATGCTGAGTAATTTTATTCTTTATGATGGTTTCCACCATTTTTCCCGGTACTGATGTCAGGCTCACCGGTCTGTAGTTTCCCGGATCACCCCTGGAACCCTTTTTAAAAATTGGTGTTACACTGGCGATCCTCCAATCTTCAGGTATTAGAGATGATTTTAATGATAGTTCACAGATTACTAATAGCAGGTCTGCAATCTCATATTTCAGTTCTTTCAACACCCTTGGATGTATACCATCCGGCCCAGGTGATTTGCTACTCTTCAGTTTAATATTTGTAAGACATCTTCCCGATGTATCGATATTTCCTTCAATTCTTCTGCACCTTTAAATACCACGTCAGTCATGGGTAACATCCCTACATCTTCCTCAGTAAAGACTGAAGCAAAGAATTCATTCAGTCTCTCCGCTATCACCTTGTCGCCTCTTAGTGCTCCTTTAACCCCTTTATCATCTAATGAACCAACTGACTCTCTCACAGGTTTTTTGCTACGAATGTACTTGAAAAGGTCTTTACTTTGCGTTTTTGCTTCCAAAGCAAGCTTCTTCTCAAATTCTCCCTTTGCCTACCTTATATAGAAATTACACTTACCTGGTAATTGTAGTTCCTTGAGAGACGACAGCTTAGTCCTCTACGCATGGGTTGTGCACCTCCTCCTGCAGCATGAAGACTGGACCAATCAAATTTCAGCATCACTGGATACAGCATCTCTGTTATCTTCTCCATCCCAGTGAACTACTGTCAAAGCAAACTCAGAAAAAAATAGCTAACCTTTAAGCAGACAAACCAACTGCAGAATGCAAAGCTGTGTATGAATTTTTTTTTTTTTTTAACCCATTCCTTTATGCAATTATTTACCATATTAAACAATTGAAAAGAGACCCAAAGAAGAGGTCTCACCACTGTCTCCGCAGAAGCAGCCAGAGAGAGAAAAGAAAGAAAAAGAAAAACACACTCACCTGTGAAAACCAACTCTGAATCAAATGCGTGCCGATCCAAAATAGGTGTACAGGGGAGGGCAGGAGGACTAAGCTGTCGTCTCTCAAGGAACTACAATTACCAGGTAAGTGTAATTTCTATTTCCTTATCGTTCCTCCAGCTTAGTCCTCTACGCATGGGATGTAACAAAGCAGACTAACGGGCGGGATTACGCCAGCCGGCACGCAACACAGCGGAACCAAAACTGGCATCGGCCGCCGCCAAGACGTCAAGACGATAGTGCTTACTGAAAGTGTGGAGAGAAGACCATGTGGCCGCCTTACATATCTCCACCGGCGAGACCAAACTAAACTCCGCCCAAGACGCCGCCTGCGCCCTGGTAGAGTGAGCCCGCAGACCGACCGGCGGAACCCGACCTCGCAACAAATAGGCCGAGCCAATCGCTTCCTTAATCCAGCGGGCAATGGAAGCTTTCGCCGCCGCCTCACCTTTGCGAGCTCCGCCAAAGAGAATGAACAAACGATCGGATTTGCGGAAAACGCTAGTAACTTTCAAATATCGACGCAAAATTCTCTTAAGATCCAATCGATTGAGCCCCCGATCGGAACCCTGTTCTTCCGACGCGGGAAAGACTGGAAGCGAGACTACTTGATTCAAATGAAATGCAGAAGACACCTTAGGCAAAAAAGAAGGTACTGGGCGGAGAACTACCTTCTGATCGGAGAAAGAAAGAAAGAAAAGGCTCTCTGCAAGAAAGAGCCTGAAGCTCCGAAATGCGCCGAGCGGAGCAAATTGCCACCAAGAACACCGTCTTAAGTGTAAGATCCTTAACCGAACACCGCGAGAGTGGCTCAAAGGGAGCCGCACTGAGAGCATGCAAGACTAAGTTGAGATCCCACGCAGGGACAGTAATGCGACGGGCCGGACGGAGCCGGGAAACGGCCCTCATGAAGCGTAGCACATCAGCATGAGCGCCTAGCGACACGCCCTGAATTTTTCCTCTGTAGCAGGAAAGCGCTGCCAGCTGCACCCGTAAGGAACTGGCGGCCAAACCCTTGGCAAAGCCATCTTGCAGAAAGTCCAATAACAGCGGAATAGAAGCCGTAGCCGCTCGCACCTGACGCCGAGAACACCAGTCCTCAAAAATACGCCAGACACGCACATAGGCTAGGGAAGTGGACCTCTTGCGGGCCTGAAGCAGAGTTGATATGACCGCCTTTGAATAACCTTTCTTCCTCAGCCGCGCCCTTTCAATAGCCAGGCCGTAAGAGAGAATCTCCCCACTTGCGGCATTCGAAGCGGACCCTGACATAACAGTTCCGGGTCCAGGGGAAGCCGCCACGGGGGACTGTCCACTAACCTTATGAGATCGGCATACCAAGGACGCCGAGGCCAATCCGGTGCTATTAACAGCACCCGACCCCGGTGAGACTCGATGCGCTGAATCACGCGTCCGAGAAGCGGCCAAGGCGGAAAGATGTAAAGAAGACCCCTTGAAGGCCAGTCCTGCAACAGAGCATCGATGCCCTCCGACATCGGCTCCCTTCGACGGCTGAAGAATCGAGCCGCCTTTGCAGACCGGAACGTGGCCATCAGATCCATCACCGGCTGCCCCCAACGCAGAACTATCTGCTCGAACACCGTCGGATTGAGCTCCCACTCTCCGGCATCCACTTGTACTCTGCTGAGGAAATCTGCCGTCACGTTGTCCTTCCCGGCAATATGTGCGGCCGATATGGCCTGTAGCCGGGGCTCCACCCATTCGAAGAGCGACCGGGCTTCCATTTCCAGGCCTGAGCTGCCGGTGCCGCCTTGCCGATTTATGTATGCCACTGCCGCCGCGTTGTCGGAAAGGACCCGCACCGCCTTGTGCGATATCAGGGTCTCGAAGCTTTGTAACGCCAACCGGACTGCCCGAAGTTCCAAGCGGTTGATCGACCAACCGCTCTCCTCCGCAGACCAGAGACCCTGCGTCACGTGGGCTCCGCAGTGCGCCCCCCAGCCCGTCAGACAAGCATCCGTCAACAGCGGAATCCAGACCGGCTGCTCCAAGGGCATTCCCGCGCTGAGCGAGGTCGGCCGAATCCACCATGTCAAGTCCCGGCACACTCTCGCCGGGCATCTGAGACGCTTGCTCAGGGAATCGGACTGATTGGACCAACGACGCAACAGGGCCCGTTGAAGAGACCGCATGTGAAAACGAGCCCACGGCACTACCTCCAAGGACGCCGCCATCGTTCCCAGCAACTGTAGGTAGAGCCAGGCCGACGGAGCTGAGTTTTGCTGAAACCGGCGCACGAGGGATTGAAGACCCCTCACTCTGCGTTCGGGAAGAAAGACGAAGCCCCTGTGAGTATCGAAGATCACCCCCAAATACTCGAGAGATTGTGTCGGAACCAACTGGCTCTTTCGCGGGTTGACGACCCAGCCGAGGGATTGCAGCAGATCTACCACTCGCGCTGTCGCCGACAAGCTCTCCGAACGAGATTTGCCTCGAATCAACCAATCGTCCAGATAGGGATGCACCAGCACTCCCTCTCTGCGCAAAGCCGCTGCCACGACCACCATGATTTTGGTGAAGACTCGAGGAGCGGTTGCTAGGCCGAATGGCAAGGCCTGAAATTGGAAGTGCCCCCAGGGGAGAGCGAATCGGAGATAGCGCTGATGCGCCTCCCGAATAGGAATATGGAGATAAGCCTCGGTGAGGTCGAGCGATGTGAGAAACTCGCCCTTGCGCACGGCCACAAGCACGGACCGTAAGGTTTCCATCCGAAAGTGCGGAACCCGCAGGCAGCGGTTCACGCCTTTGAGATCCAAAATGGGACGAAGAGTCCCACCCTTCTTTGGCACCACGAAATAAATGGAATACCTTCCGAGACCATATTCTTCCAGCGGTACGGGAACCACCGCTCCCAGCCGAAGCAGATGATCGAGGGTCTGTCGGATTTGAGCTGTCTTCCGAGCTCCACGGCAGGGAGACGCCACAAAGGAATCGAGTACGGGTCTGGCCAAATCCAGGGCATACCCGTCTCGAACAATCTCCAAAACCCATTGATCGGACGTTATCCGGGCCCAAGCGGAGAGAAAACATCGAAGACGCCCTCCGATCACTGGAATCTCCGCCTGGACCCGCTGCCCTTCATTGGGGCTTACGGGCGGCGGCAGGAGAAGCTGCTGCGAAACCGCGACTGGCTCCTCGAAAACCTCGAAAGCTGGAGGTCCGGGAGACATACCGACCGCGTTGAAACCCCCCGTAGCGGGGAGAGCGAAACCGACGAAAGTCCCGAGGCTGACCTCGAGGGACAGAAGGGAATCTTCCCCTCTTTGGCCGATCCTCAGGCAGACGACCGCCCTTGGATTCCCCCAAATCCTTGACCAATTTGTCAAGATCGTCTCCGAACAGCAGCTTACCCTTGAAAGGCAGCTTGCCTAGCCGCGACTTGGAAGAACCATCCGCTGCCCAATTTTTCAACCAAAGGGCTCTGCGCGTAGCTACCACAGACGCCATACTATTGGATAGCGCCCTGATAAGGTCGTAATGAACATCCGCCAAATATGCGGAACCAGACTCCAAGCACTGAAGCTCACCTAAATCCTCGGATTCCAGGGCCGGCACCTGTCGAAGTCGCTGAACCCAGCGAAGACAGGCCCGAGCAATCCAAGCCCCACAAACGGAGGCCTGCAGCGCCATCGCGTCCGCCTCAAAGGACTGCTTCAAGAGTCCATCCATTTTCCTGTCCTGCGGCTCCCGTAAAGCCGCACTACCTTCCACCGGTATAGTAGTCTTTTTAGTCACAGCCGAAACCGCTGCATCCACTTTGGGAGAGCGAAACCGCTCAAGGTCCGCATCTGCCATAGGATAGAGCTTGCGCATAACTTTAACACCCTTGAGGCCCGATTCCGGGGTATCCCACTCTGTCTGAATCATCTGATGGATGACGTTATGTATAGGAAAAACCACCTGAGTCTGCCGCACCGCTTGAATGATGGGGTCGACCCCATCAGATTCAGCGACCGACGGCGCAGGTGTCAAACCTAGGGTGTTAAGCGCTTCAGCTACGAGCGCGGGTAACTCCTCCCGTCGAAATACACGAATAATTTTAGCCTGATCCTCCGGTTCCGGGAGTTCGCCTTCTTCTAAGGCTTCCCCCTCTGCACCCAAGTCGAAGTCCATATCTTCGCCCTCGGGCCAATCCGTCTCCGACTGAACAGTGTCATGCAAACGCTGACGTTTGGGCGCTGAGGCCCCGAGAGACGCAAGTCCTGGCGCAGGGGACTGCGTGGTCGCCCCCGGAGAAACGCCCATGCTCTGACGCTTACGACAGAACGCCTGGTGCATCAGCAACACAAAATCGGGAGAAAAATCCTCCATGGGCAAAGCCGCGAGCTCCGCCTGCGCTCCAGCACCTAAAGGCGCCGTCGAAGCCGTCCCCGACGGCCCCTCCAGGGGGGACTCCAATTCCACCGCGTCGGAGCCTTTCTGAGATGCGGCAGCCAAGGAACTCTCCAGGCGCTGTTCCATAGTGCGAGAGACAGAGGCACAGCGGTGACAAACGCCCGTCTCTGGAACCGCTCCCCTGCGGGATCCACAAATGACGCAGCAAGAGCCCGCTGGCATGGACCTCACCCTTCGTCGCACCCCAAGTGCAGACAAGGTTCGGCCTGAAGCCGCAGGGTCAACCCTGGCTCTATACCAAAAATCCCAAAATGCAAGGATGGAAAACAATGCCGCAGGTCACGGCAAGAAAAAGAAACTGCACCCCAGACTCCAGACGCCTAGGGCAGTCTGAAGAAGGGCGTAATGGCACGTGGCCCGCCTTTTGATATCAAAATTTTGAGGTCTGAGCTAAAAAGGGTGCACACATTTGCTGCTGATGCTTCAAAACAGCAGCGAAATGAAAGCCAGCTCTGTGCTCCCGAAGGATAATGGCCCCAGAACAAACTAAAAGGAAATAACACAAAATAAAATAAAATAAACTAGCAATACAAAAGGGAGAATTCAAACAGCCTGGAGAAAAAAACCCCGACGGCGCCCACAAGGACCGAGAAAAAGTAAAAACTCAGCCGCGTGTGTCACACACGGAGATGAAACCGCGGCTCACAAAATGGCCGCGGCAAAGAAGAAAAGCATTTTGGCGCGCTTTCTCCCCGGCATCGGGTAAACCTACGCGGCTGAGCAACCGACGCCGGAGGCAGTCTGTCCCACTTCTGCTGCTCAAAAAACAAAAACTGGGGCGCCGCAAGCACAGAAAAAATAAAAGCAGACCTAAACGCCGGCGATCAGCGGAGAGGCAGCCTCCCAGCGAGTGCCCTGCGCCTTGCCGCCGAAATCCACCGACAGTCCCCCAGCGCACACCTTACCTCTTTCAGAGGAGTGCTGCAGTGTAATTGCCGCCGGAGCTCTGCCCCGAATATCCCTGGGGCAGAGATCCTTAAAGTAAGAAAAATAGAACAGGCAAACGAAACCGCTGAGGCAGGACAGAGGAGAGACCTCCCTCGGGTCCCCCCCCCCCACGGAAAGCCGAAGAGATTAAAAAATTTAAAGGTACAAGAACCCCATAAACTAATAAAGGAATAGAAGCTCTAATAGAGCCCAAAATCAAACCACCAAAAGGTTAGCTACCATCTAACAACCTAACTGACAACTAGTGAGCCCAGCCAGGCTCACTCACGTCTTCCTGCTGCATGAAGACTGGACACACTGGGATGGAGAAGATAACAGAGATGCTGTATCCAGTGATGCTGAAATTTGATTGGTCCAGTCTTCATGCTGCAGGAGGAGGTGCACAACCCATGCGTAGAGGACTAAGCTGGAGGAACGATAAGGAACAATGCCTTGCATTTGACTTGCCAGTGCTTGTGCTGTTTCCAGGTTTCGTCGTTTGGCTCTTTTTTCCATTTCCTGAAAGATGCTTTTTTGGCAACAACAGCCTCTCTAACCTCACCTTTAAACCATGCTGCAGTTTTTTGGACTTCCTTCCACTTTTCTTAAAGCGTGGAATACAGCTGGTCTGGGCTTCCAAGATAGTAGTTTTCAACAACAGCCAAGCCTGATGTACGTCTTTAACCTTTGCAACTGCTCCTTTTAGTTTTTTCTTAACTGTTTTCCTCATTTTATCATAGTCTCCCTTTCGAAAGTTAAAAGGTAGTACAGTACTGTGGATTTCCTTACTATCCCTCCTCCACTAATTAAATCAAAGGCGATCATGCTATGATCACTATTGCCAAGTGGCCCCAACAACCTTATCTCTTGCACTAGATCTGGTGTTCCAGTAAGGACTAGGTCTAATATGGCTTCCCCTCTGGTCGGTTCATGAAGCAGCTGCTCCAAGAAGCAGTCATTTATTTCATCTAGGAACTTTATCTCCCTAACATATCCTGACGTGACACTGACCCAGTCGATACTGGGGTAGTTGAAATCACCCATTATTATTACTGTGCTGTGACTTTTATTAGCTTCCTTGATTTCTTTGAGCATTTCATCATCCATTTGGTCATTCTGGCCAGGCGCTCGATAGTACACCCCCACTGCCATTGCCACTGCCATTGCCTTCCCCCTTTTACATGGAATTTCAATCCATATAGATTCTACAGCAGATTTTGCTTCCTGCAAAACTTTAATCCTTTCTGACTCAATGCCCTCTCTAACATAGTGAGCAACCCCTCCACCAATTTGATCAGCTCTATCATTTCAATATAGTTTGTACCCAGCTATCACAGTGTCCCACTGGTTGTCCTCCTTCCACCATGTCTCTGATATTCCAATCATATCTAACCTTTCATTTAGTGCTATATAGTCTAACTCTCCCATCTTATTTTTTAGACTTCTAGCATTTGCATACAAGCGTTTTAGAGAATGTATTTTATTCATATTAATTTGGCTATTGTTAGACATGGGTAATTTGGGATCTTTAAGCTCTGTCTGCTCTGTCTACTTCAGTGAGAAGTAGAGACTCTGTAGGGCTTGGTGGAACCTGAGAAGTTGAAGAAATAGGTTCCTTGTTTTTTTCCAGAAGCGATTGCTCCATATCACAGGCTGCTGCAGTACATGAGTGACAGGTGTCCTCTCCTGGTACCACAAAGCAAACAGCGCAGGCGAGCAGGCATTGAATAAACTCCTAGTGGACCTCAGACCATGCCCCAGGTACACAAAATAAATAAATCAAAATGAATTAAAATATATCATATATAATATATAATGTACTAGAGTGAGTCTCAGACAGCAATACAACTTACAAAAAATGGAGACTTTAAGAAGCCTAAGAAAAAGAACACTGGAAAAAAACAACTACCAACGGTTTCCTCACACGGACTATATACACGTTGAGACAACAAACCGGCTGCATTTTAATCTTGCCGTTAAAATAAAGTCGCAGCCCCGAGAAATTAAAAAGACCTACCTGCGAACACAAAAAAATGAAACATAAAGAGCAGGACCAAATTCAAAATGGTCCGTGTAAGCTCCTGCGCTCAGCCGGCAAACGGCTTCGGCTTCAGAGAGGAAAAGGCAGTGACAACGACAAACTGTCCTGTCAGATCAGATGGCAGCTCCTCACCCGCCGACGGGATTGGGAGCCGCCAAAGTGCCGAGGCGAAAGCTCTGTCACTAAAAAAACAAAAATAAAAGAACTGAAAGAAGCACCTCCGAGTGTTGCCCGCTTACTTCCCCTTTTCCTTTTTTTTTTTAACTTTATCAGCACAAATTAACTAAAGTAAAGCAAACTAAAGAAATTCCTTCAAACAAAAAGGAAAAAACCCTAACAAGTCCTTATTTGTTACTTCAGTGAGTCCCGACCTGGACTCACACATCCTCCAGCTGCTTGGAGACTGAGTGTACTGGGAGCTTATGGGAGGAGCCAGGGATATTGCTACTACCATTCTAAAGAATGTGATGTACTCAGTCTCCAAGCTGCTGGAAGGAGTTGACTACCCAGAGGTTCGGGACGGGACTGGACTGGAGAGATGTTAAGGAATATACTGAATCAGACTCTGCCGCAACAAGTATTATACCCACTTCAATTAGTGCAGAACACTGCCGCTAGAATCCTACCAGGTACAACAGGTCATCAACACATTATCCCAACTCTCAGGAGATTACATTGGCTACCAATTACCCAAAGGATTAAACACAAGACCATAACCACCATCTATAGAATCCTTCACAAACTATCTGCTCCCTGTCTCGATGACCTAATCCCAAGAACATCGACAAGATTCAGAAGATCAGCAAATCGGAATCTTCTTGACATCCACCCCTTCAAGAAGAAATGTATGCAGCATACAAGCAATAGAGCTTTCACACTATTCGCTCCAGTGATTTAGAACTCACTACCAGAATCCATTAGATCTGCACAATCTCCACAGGATCTGAAGACACTATTAAAAACACATCACTTCATTGAACATTTTGGTCCTAATGACATTACCTAACTGTATATACCATAACCATCCACATACCTTTGATTTATGTATAACCCCCATATTTAACGCCAAGTTTACTTACCCATGTTCTATGTAAAACAACTCTCTTGAGATTGTATATCATTGTTCTATGTAAACCGTCTTGGATCAAAGGTGGTATATAAAAACTTGTTAAATAAATAAATATTTATTCCACATGGAATATGCAGGAGATAGATCTGCATCGAATGGAGGCGGTGCTGGAGAATCTGCCTCATTCATATTAATTTTAGATATCCTAAAACCAGAGCCTTTGAGTTTCTTCTGAAGATGAGCTGAGAATCCCTGCCCCCAGGATAATTTATTTATTTAACATTTTTTTATATACCGCTTTTCAGATTCTCAAAGCAGTTTACATAGAACATAAAACTTTATTTACAAAGAACGGTTCATTAGTAACAGTCAACGGTACAGACAACCAGGGCCGGATTTACCTATATGCCAGTTACGCCGTGGCGTAGGGCCCACAGCTGGCAAGGGCCCACAAAAATTGAATAGTTTAAAAAAAAACGCTGGCTGCTACCGCGGCAGCATGACCTGTCCTGCGGGGCCCCCTCTGTCCGGCTGAATCCCTCAGCCCCTGCAGGCTTAACAGAGACGTGAGGGAGACACTCTCCCTTCGCGCCGCTCAAAGCCGGCACGGAGGGGCTCAGCCGGGCAGAGGGGGCCCCGCGGGACGGCAGCAGCCAGCGTTTTTTTTTAAACTATTCAATTTTACTTGAGCTGATGGGGAGTAGGACTGGTAATGGGCTGGGGGGGGGGTTAAGACTGGAGGTGGGCTGATGGGGTTAGGACTGGTAATGGGCTGTGGGCTGTGGGCTGGGGGGGTTAGAACTGGTAATGGGCTATGGGGGGGTTAAGACTGGTAATGGGCTGTGGGCTGATGGGGGCTGTCTGGTAATAGGCTATGGGGGGGCTAGGACTGGAAATGGGCTGGGGGGGTTAAGACTGGAGGTGGGCTGATGGGGTTAGGACTGGTAATGGGCTGTGGGCTGTTGGGAGGGGGTTTGGACTGGTAATGGGCTATGGGGGGGCTAGGACTGGAAATGGGCTGATGGGGGGGGGCTAACACTGGAGGTGGGCTGATGGGGTTAGGACTGGTAATGGGCTGTGGGCTGATGGGGGTTAGGACTGGTAATGGGCTATGGGGGGGGGTTAGGACTGATAATAGGCTATGGGAGGGCTAGGACAGGAAATGGGCTGAGGGGGAGGGGTTAGGACTTGAGGTGGGCTGATGGGGTTAGGACTGGTAATGGGCTGTGGGCTGATGGGGGGGGGGTTAGGACTGGCAATGGGCTATGGGGGGCTGACTGGAAATGGGTTGATGGGGTTAGGACTTGAAGTGGTCTGATGGGGGGTAATGACTGGTAATGGGTTATAGAGGGGGCTTAAACTGAAAATGGGGTGATGGGGGGTTAGGACTGGAAGTGGGTTGATGGGGGGCTAGGACTGGTATTGGGTTGGGGGGTTGCTAGGACTGGAAATGGGCTGATGGGTAGCTAGGACTGGAAATGGGCTGATGCAGGGACTAGAAGGGAATGGATGCTGGGTGAGGCTGGAACTAGAAGGGAGCTGATGTTGGGGGAGGATTAGAATGGGATGGGGCTGGAAGAGTAAAATAGAGAAGGGAAAAATATTTTGTGTGGGAGGGATAAAAAATCTACAATTGTCCGGGTATTGGGAGAGTTAAGTGGGGATTGAGGATGGAGGGGTAAAATTTGAATGGATGAAATAGGAATGAGGAAAGAGCAAAAGTAGAAAGATTAGTATGTTAAAGCAGATGTAGAGAGAGAATGGAAAAAAACTAGAGAGAGAAGAAAGGACAAATGGACAGCAGACGATGGAGAGTTAGCAGAAGACACGAAGAAACCAGAAGAAAGTGGCTGGAGCAATTGCAGCTGAAAAAAAATGCACAAAAGGTAGAAAAATATCTCTTTATTTTGAATTTATTAATTGGAATATGTCAGCTCTGGTAAATGTGCATCATTAACGTCTGCGCTTTGTTTAGTACAAGAGCAAATTAATGTATAGTTTTATTTCTACAGTGTTGTACATTCCAAGTTTGGCTTTTGGGATTCCCAGTTTAATTATGACGTCAGGGCCAACAGCGCGCAGCTGATCCGGCGTGCTCGTTTTTATCTTTTCTGGGGGCCCACAATTTTTGTTGGCGTAGGGCCTCACTCAAGGTAAATCCGGCCCTGCAGACAACAGTGACAATCTTACAACATTTCCTAACTATTTACAGGGTATTGATTGCTTAAATGTCTTGTTGTCCTTTTGCAGAGGAGTTATCAGTGAAGCTATGTGACTCCTGTGGTGTAGAAATGTTCTTTAAATAGAAGGGATTTTAGGAACTTTCTGAAGTGGGTGGCATCAATAATTGCTCTTAGTTGGTGTGGCAAGAAGTTCCATAGAGAAGGGGCGTAATGCTCAAATGCTCTCTAGGGAGTGTGTTCTGGGAGGTGCCTGTAGAGAATGTGCTATTTTAAAAGGGTGTTCCTGTGCTGCTTCCTTCTTGAACGAGTGTTAGGGACTTTTCTGAATGAAGGTTCACATACCAACTGAGGCCAGTTCTGATCAAGTGGAAACCCAAAAAAGGAGCAAAAGTAAAACTGATGGGTCACTCTCCCCCCCCCCCCCCCAAAGCCCACTAAGGACCACACAGCATCAGAAATTTAAGAGTACAGTTTCATATCCTGGTTACCACAGGCTCTGATCTTTCTGTTACATACAGCAATACAAATGTTCTCGTTTTTTATTCTATTTAAATAATACAAAAACTGTCTTAATTGGATAATAAATCCTAAAATGCTATTTAAAGTGAATACTTCCCTAAAAAAAAATCTTTTCGCTACCAAACCTCAGAGATTGCCTTAGGGGTCTCCAGTAATGGTGGGCTGCACGTTTTCCCAGTAAAATCCTAACTAAATAATAATTTAAGTCAATGTTTATAAATGATGCAAACGAGAAAAGTCTCTGCACTAGCAGCACGTGCAAAATAACAGCATATCTATCCTGGCTAAATATTAATATTAAAATAAAATTCACGAACATTACAGTCCTGCTCCAAAATCTTTAATAACAAACATTTTTTTAAAGCATCAAACGCATTAATTGCATGTGATTAAATTTTATTAACAAGAAAAGAAATCGTTTACCTGGCGACGAAAAGCAGGCTAAACCTAACTCCCCCTAACAACGGTTTCTCAAGCCCCGCCTAGCACAGTCGGACAGCCAATCTAAAGCCAAAGGGTGTAGGCGGTCTTAGCCTGGTTATCTTGCGCAGCCAATTGGCAGCGACTCGGCTCCACACCTGGTAAGGTCGGTTGCACCAGGGGTGAGCAGGGGAAGCTCTGCTGTCTCCATGGTAACGGGGCCTGGCGTAACCAGGGCAGCCATTGACTGCAAAAGTGTTTAACACAATTCCCACGTGCTGCACTTCCAGAGCTCTTAGACATACAGAGTCTGAAGCAAAAGGCACAGCTGCCAAGCTGCACAGCATTAGGCAGAGAGACCTTTTGTCCAGGCCTGGTATTTACATCGCAAAGTAGTGGTCTCCCATTGACTTTAGTGCTGCAGGTCCCATAATGCACCAGAAGGGATTTTAGAAATCCAGGACTGGATTTCCCTCTTGGAAACGACAGCTCTGAAAAGGGTGGGGCAAGTTGCAGTCTTCACCCTTCTCTGCCTGCACTTAACAGGAGTGGAGAAGAATGAAGGGGCAAGGGTTATTTCCCCCTATAACATCTGATAAGGAAATAAATCTTAAGCTAAAGATGACAGATTTTTATTGGACTAACTTAACAGGCAGACTCTGAATTCAAATAAAAGATAATTCATTTTAATTTCAGCATAAATATATATTCCACTTTGCCCCTTATCAAAGCTCAAGGTGGAGGAGCAGTTTAATGGTTAGAGCATTGGTTGGGAAATAAGAGACCAGGGTTTGTATTCCCCCTAGCACTCCTTGTGGCCTTGGGCAAGTCACTTAACCATCCATTACCTCAGAAGAAAAGCCTGGCAATCTATGTCTGATCACACTGCAAGAAAAGCCAGGAGCTGCTGGGTTGCCAGGCTGACTTAAAGGCACTTATTATTTTTAATAATCTATCTTTAGACTATATCAGACTTGCCAAGTCACCCAGGTTCAGGAGTGAGATTTTTTGCCAGTTCTGCTTTTAAATTTGCATTGCAATGCAATATGGTATTTGTAGTCTCTGATTTTACCCAATAGAATCAATGCTTCAGGTCCCATAATGCTACAGGATGAGCTTGTCAGAAATCCAAGACTGGCTTAAATGTTCACTCCTGGAACGGGGTAACTTGGCAACTCTGCTTGGGAAGTCATAAACTACAAGACCAACTGTAAAGCATTCCAATGGGGAGGATCCACTCAACGATTTCTTCAAGAGTTCTCCTTGAGCAATGTTTAGGAGACCTAGAGCCAGTGCAAGGGTATTGGGCACCCTTCGCAAACCTTCAGGCTTAAGCCCTTCCCCAACTCCTCCAAGATTTTTATAATTAAACTCAATAAATATGGACATCCCAATACGACCCCTCCCCCAACAGTTCTGTAAAAAGGTATAATTTGAACTCATGGAATCCCGATATTCAGAAGCACCAACCAAGTACTGCTGCTGAATATCCCCACAGAACATCCTGAAAAAGTCAGATTATTATTGGGGTGGTTTGTGGGTGGAGCTCGGGCAGTCCCGACAGGTGCTGTCCTAACTCTATGCAGGTCTGCTATCTAGTTAGCAGCCGAATATTGCCACTGACTGGACAGCAACTCCTTTTGGCAACCAAACTAGATATTTAGCACTGGAAGCCGGATAGGCTCTGACGCTGAAAATCCAGGATGTCAATTGCTAGAACACCACTAATATGGTCACTTATAGAGCATATAATAATACTTCATAAGAACGGAAAAATAGCTCCACTCCTTAACCACATCTTCAGTACATTTCTTCAAGGAAAACAAAAAAAGGAGAAAAACAGATCTCAGAATCTACTGGGTTAACGGGTGAGCTAAGGCCCAAAAGATTGTTTACAACACCCAACCCTATACAGCCCAGTGCATTCAACAGCCCACGCACACACAGGAGGGGAGGTGGGGTTTTGATCATCGCAAAGAACACCCTAAAGCTTAAACCCCGAAGCTCCCCAAACTCAGACCAATGCAACACAATCATTGTAGAAAACAAACAGATGGCCCTTTGCCTCATCTACAGAGCTCCCCATGCTCCAACAGATGAAATAGCCTCCACACTAGAGGCTGTCTGTGCAGTCAACACAAACCACAAGCCACTACTACTACTGGGAGACTTCAACCTCAGATCCGCTATCATTAAGGACAAAGAAACCTTCCTACAAGCTATGGACTCCTTACTATACACTCAACTGATCAACACTCCGACACACAGACATGGATCGTCACCAGACCTCGTATTCGCCCCCAACTACCTACTAGACCAGGGGTCTCAAACTCAAATTGCTTTGAGGGCCAAATGAGGACTTGTAAAGTAACCCGGGGGCCGCATAAGACGCGGGGCCTCATTTGCATAAGGGGCCTCATTTGCATAAATATTTGCAAATGTTACCATACACTAACTTTTAGTAAACATGCCTCTTTAATGAGTATGGTAAAGAAAGACTAAAAGATTTAGAAACACGAAGACAATAATTAAACTGGGAACCCCAAAAGCCAAACTTGGAATGTACAACAACACTGTAGAAATAAAAACTATAAATAATTTCCTCTTGTACTAAACAAAGCGCAAAACATTAATGATGCACATTTTCCCAGACCTGACATATTCCAGTTAATAAATTCAAAATAAAAAGTACTTTTCTACCTTTTGTTTGTGCATTTTTTTCAGTTGCAATTGTTCCAGCCACTTTCTTCTGGTTTCTTCATGTCTTCTGCTAACTCTCCATCGTCTGCTGTCCATTTGCCCTTTCTTCTCTCCTAGTTTTTTTTCCATTCTCTCTCTACATCTGCTTTAACATACTAAGATTTCTCCTTTTTCTCTTTCCTCATACCTATTTCATCCACTCAAATTTTACCCCTCCATCCTCAATCCCCACTTACTCTCCCAATACCTGGCCAATTGTAGATTTTTTTCTCTCCCAGACAAAATATTTTTTCCCCTCTCCATTTCACTTTCCCAGCTCCATCCCATTCCAATCCTCCCCCAACATCAGCTCCCTTCTAGTTCCAGCCACACCCATCATCTGCTCCTATCTAGTCCCTTCATCACTCCAATTCCAGTCCGATCCTAGCCTCACCATAAGCACATTTCCAATCCTCCCCCACCATCAGCCCATGTCCAATCCTATCTCCCTCCACTCACAGCCCATTGCCATTCCAAGCCCCCCTCCCCATCAGCCATTTGCAGTTCAAGGCCCCCCTTCCACTCAGCCCATTTCCAGTCCTAGCAACCCCCCCCCCCCCAGCCCATTACCAGTCCTAGACCCCCCATAGCCCATTACCAGTCCTAACCTCCCCATAGCGCACTTCCAGTTTTACCCCCCATCACCCCATTTTCAGTTCTTACCCCACCCCATAGCCCATTACCAGTCATAACCCCCCCTGCCAATAGCCCACTTCCAGCCCTAACCCCCATTACCCATTTCAGTCAGCCCCTCCACAGCTCATTTCCATTCCTAACTCCCAACCTCAGCCCACCTCAAGTCCTTCCTTACCCCCCACTGCCCATTTTTCTTCCTTCCCCCCACCATAGCCCATTACCAGTCATAACCCCCCTGCCAATAGCCCATATACAGTCATAAACCCCCCCCTGCCAATAGCCCATATCCAGTCATAACCCCCCGCCTGCCAATCGCCCATTTCCAGTCCTACCCCCCTGCCAATAGACCATTTCCAGTCATAACCCCCTGCCATAGCCCCATCTCCAGTCATAACCCCCCCTGCCAATAGCCCATCTCCAGTTCATAACCCCCCCTGCCAATAGCCCATTTCCAGTCATAACCCCCCCTGCCAATAGCCCATTTCCAGTCATACCCCCCCCTGCCAATAGCCCATTGCCCGTCCTACAACCCCCCCCAGGTGAAGTGCAAAAAAACCTGGCGGCGGCGGCGGCAGCAGCAAATCAGCGGTCCCGCGGCCCCTTCCCCGCTGCGCGGAGAGGCCTGAGGGTGCTTCATCTGTGGCGTGCTTTTTCAGCCGCGAAGAGAGTATTTCCCTCTCGCGCGGCTTAAACCTAGTCACTTTTCAAGCCTCGCGAGAGGGAAATACTCTCTTCGCGGCTTGAAAAAGCACCCGCTGATGGAGCACTCTTGGGGATCTCCGGCAGAGAGGAAGGGGCCGCAGGACAGCTGATTTTGCTGCTTGAGCAGCAGAGCATTTTTTTTTTTTTTTAAATTGACCGTCGATTCGGCCGTTGCCACGGCGGCAACGGCAGCAGCAGCAGAAGCCGTTGCGGGCCGCACAACGTTCTCTCGCGGGCCGCATGCGGCCCGCGGGCCGCGTGTTTGAGACCCCTGTACTAGACAGAGGTGGCATCTCAACACCCACACTTACTCCAGTACCTTGATCAGACCACTACAGAATTAAAATAGAAATCATACCACAAGGGGAGAGACACAACAAGCCACGGGACACACCACCCGTGCATAGAAGATTCAAAAACTTTGACAAGGACCAGTTCCTACAGGACACACTACCCCACCTGGACCCTGAAACAGAGGATCTAGATGAGCAAGTAAGCAAATGGAACAGGGTCATCAATGCTGCAGGCAAAGCCAACAAACGCAAAGCAAGGAAAGCACACCCCATGGTACTCAAAAGACATACTCAATGCAAAAAGAGACCTAAGAAAGCTAGAACGCCGCTGGAGACGCTCCATATCTCCCACCATCCAGGCACTATACCTAACGAAGCAAAGGAAATACAATTAACTCATTAACCAGACAAAAAGGGAATACCACACAAACATAATTCTAAAAGCCTACAACAAACCAAGGGAACAATTCAAAATAGTAAAAAACCTAACCAATGAACCCAACCCCGAAAAAGACGTGCAGATAGACCCACAAGCATTCGCAGATCACCTATAAGAAAAACTGGACTCTACACCACAACAAACGACAAACGGAACCGCCACCCCAACCAAACCCACCAAAGCATGGGATAAGTTCAGCACCCCATCCACAAGACAGCTTTCAGACATCATCACCGCCCTCAACAAGCACCACACCAACAGACCCATGCCCAGTAACATGGATTAAGGCAATGAAGGAAAGCTTCATCCACACCATCCACAACATAGTACACAACTCACTGGCACGAGGAACCATGCCAGACCAACTGAAGTTAGCTACTATAAGACCGATCCCGAAGAAATCCACACTAGACAAGAGCAACCTGGCAGCCTACAGACCCATCTCCAGCATACCACTACTGACAAAGATTATAGAAAAAGCTGTACAACACCAACTCCAGGACCATATCGACAAACATGCCCCACTGGACATACACCAGCATGGCTTCCGCCCAAACCACGGAGTCGAAACACTCCTGTTATATCTATTCAACGACATAATCCAAATCATTGACAACCACAAAAAAGGAACACTAATGATCTTCCTAGACATCTCAGCTGCGTTCAACACAGTGGACCACAGAATCCTCTTAACCAGACTACAGAGCATTGGAATAAACGGCACCACCCTAAGATGGTTCAACTCTTACCTAACAGACAGACAGTTCCAGGTTAAGATTGGTTCCAACACCTCACGACCCGCAAAGATCAAACAAGGGGTATCACAAGGCTCCGCCCTATCCGCTCTACTATTCAACCTCTATATTCAACCAATTTGCAACATCATGAAAGAACACAAGATACATTACACAATCTATGCAGACGACATCATGATTTACACCCCAGTCAACTTCGATAACCCTGACTACACCAAAATAATAGACTGCCTCAACCACATGTCCAACTGTCTCCAAGACAACAACCTGACCATAAACTACAACAAGACAGAAGCACTTCTCATCACATGAAACACCAGCTTCATCCCTCCACCCTCCATCAATGTCAACTATACAACAATATCTTTAAAACAGGAAGTGAAATACCTCGGAGTGACGCTCGACAGAGAGCTAAACCTACAGTCACATATGAGCAGGACCACCAAAAACGCATACTTCAAGATGAGAATAATCAGACGCCTCAAGCCCCTCCTCACGCAAGATCATTTCTGCAGTCTGTCAAGTCCTAATAACTCCCATCCTTGACTTCTGCAACCCGATCTATATCGGCATGCCCAAACAGTCACTCAAACCACTACAAATGGCCCAAAACACGGCGGCACGAATAATATCCAGATCATCAAAACAAGACCACATCACCCCCATACTAAAAGACCTCTACTGGCTCCCAATCAGCTCCCGCATCAAATACAAAACAATCCTAAACATATTCAGAATCAAACACAGGAACTCAGCACTCAGCCTCCAACCTATCATACAACCCAACACCAGTGCAAGACCTAGGAGGAGAGCCACATCGGACACAATCAACACTCCAAAAGACTACACAAAGGCATGCAAGTCTACCGCACGAAGAGGACTATCAATGGCGGCACCTATAATGTGGAACGCACTCCCCGGTGAACTTCAATCGACAGATGACACTAAGGACTTTCGAAAGCAACTAAAGACTTTGCTCTTCATGGAGCACTACGGCCTGAACACATAATGGGATCACCAACCCCGGACTAATGACTTACCCGCATGCCCATTGCACATAACACTGTATAAAAGCTCATGCTGTAAATAGCACACTCCAATCAACCTACCCACACTCACACACATTCACTGTACAACATAAGAACACATGAGAACACAAATGCCAATTTAAATTGATTGTTTGCTGTGGTACACTGCCTTGATTGAAGGATAAGGCGGGATATAAATACCCTCAAAATAAATTAAATAAATAAATATACATCAATAACCTGTCAAAAAACTCCTTTTGCAATCAGTTATATTATGAAAACCTTAAAATATTGTATCCATCTTCACCAGAAACAATGAACACTAGAGATCCACAATCAACTGAATGAACTTGTATCGTCATCCAGCCCAACACTAATAAATCTCCACACAACCTGTAGACCACTCAAAAATGAGCTAGCCCCAATGCCCACTCGGATGTCCATATAGTGTTTCACTCCCAGCTGCCTCAGGGGAGATATGGATCATACCATATCTGAGAGTATAAAACAAACAGAAACTCCTTACTAGAGTACTATAGCCCCACAGAAGATTCACACTCCAATCCACCCACCTATTCATGGAAAAACAACCAAAAAATAACAAAAACATCAAAACAAAAAACAACTCATCAGCGCTTAACTGTCCGCAGTGTCTCAGATACAGCCCTGCTTACTCACACACCCTCACAGAAAACACTACACATGCAGCAGGCTCCGCCCTTGTCATTCCCCACAAATTCCATACAGGCAATCACAAAATTAATCCTCTACCCAACACACAGCAGCCAAAAAACCTATAGACCTGTCAGCCCCTAACAACACGCTCCCCAATCCACTTGTAGATTCAGCCCCCTGGGACTCCCTGTTTGCAAAGAGAAGATCCATCGCTGTTCGCAAAATACCAGATATACTGATGTACCCCAACCATCTACCTGTCGAAACACCCTTACATCCAAAAAAAGACTATCTCATCCACATGATAATTAAGGGTATATGGGGATCCAAACCATTTCACCACATAAATAATCTACTGATCCCAGTACGGACAAGGGCAAGTGGACTGCTATCTCCGAGAGAATGGGTGAGTAGTATCACAAGGTGTTCTGGAGATAACACTGGCCATAGACCATATTTCCTAAAGAAACATAGTAAATGACGGCAGATCAGCCCCCTCCAGTTTGCCCATCCATGAGAACTATGAAGTTCTCCAATCCCTTCCTCTTTCTCAGAGATCCTTTGTGATTGTCCCAAGCTTTCTTGAATTCAGACCAGTCCTTGTCTCCACCATTTCTGCTGGGAGGCTGTTCCACACATCCACCACCCTTTCCATCAAGAAATATTTCCTTAGGCTGTGAGTGTGCTGGAGGTGTGTGGGGCCTGAAAAACGGCCCTTGGGACTGCTGCTGCTTTTGGACGCTGCTGTTGATGCTTCAACCCTTCATACAACATCGGGCAGGCACTGTGGGGTAGCCCGCACCCAGCAAGGACCCTTGGTTGGTTTATAAAATCTCGATCCAGTGGCTTGCTCCCTTGGAATTGGCTGTGAGTGTGCTGGAGGTGTGGGGGGTCTGACCAATGGCCCTTGGGACTGCTGCTGCTTTTGGACGTTGCTGTTGATGCTTCAACCCTTCATACAACATCGGGCAGGCACCGTGGGTGTAGCCCGCACCCAGTGAGGACCTTGCCCCCCTCCCCCCCCCGCATATGTTTGGATTGACCTTTTTGCGACCGCGGAGCGTGACCGCGGTATGTGATCCGAAGGGGCATGTCTAAAGAGGTGAGACCTGCCCCTTCGGCGTCACTGTGATGTTAGAGTCCTTACTTTTCTTTTTTTTGTTGTTGTTGTATCTTAAGTTTTGTCTTTTTGTATTTTTCTACGGGGAAAAGGAAGGCTAAATCTGGGAGCAGAGTGTTGGGTGCTTCAGCTACGATGGTAAAATCGGCTGGTCTTCTAGATAAGCACTTTGCTCCCTTGCCGTTGGCGCAGTCTTCTCCTGATGGGTCTCCCTGAGTTCGGGAGGGAGATCCCCACCACCTTGCCCTGTACCTTTGTTGTCTTCTGTTCATTCTGTGGAGTCCTCTGAACAGGTAAGGGGTGTTACTTTGTTAATGACTCTGCCTAAACCGGTTCAATTTGCAATGTCCGGTAGCTCTTCTCAGCTCCCGGCCTTGTCTCCAGATGCAGAGATTACGCTGAAAGATGTTTGGGGGGCTTTAAAGTGTATCGATGACAGAATGTCTTCTATGCTAAATGTATTATGTGCCTTCTCACAGGAAGCTGTTGTTTCTTTACAGCAACTTGATGGGAAGGTTTCTCTTGTTCATATAGCCCTTACTAAGCTAGAGTCTCAAGTCCTTCCGCTCCATGCAGTAAATGTTGCGGGGATTAAAGATTCTTTGGTTCTTCATGCTAAGCTTGAAGCTCTTGAAAAGCTCTACGTTTATGTAATTTGCGTTTTATGAACTTTCCTCAAACCTCTCTTCTTGCACCTAAAATTCTTTTAGATAAATATTTGAAGGACATTTTATCTATCAGAATTTATTGAGGTTTCTCAACTTTACTATATCCCTTCAAGCCTCAAAAAAGTCAATCCTGTTGAAGGTGAGCTGGAGCCTTCTATTTCTAATTTGACTGCCTTTTTAGAGGACTCCCTAGACATTATTAATTCACGTTCCACCTTGCTGGCGACCTTTAAGTCTGTAGAAATTAAACAGCGTATTCTTAGGGCTTTCTTTAAGTTTAAGTCTGCTAAATTTTGTAGACAGATTGTGAATGTTTTTCCTGATGTCTCTTGTGACACCCAACTTCGACAGAGGCTTTTTTTTTAGCTTTGAAGCCTCAGGTCTTGGCTTTGGGTGCTACCTTTTTTCTCCGTTTTCCTTGTAAATGCATCATCAATTTTGAAGGTGCTTCCTTTGATTTTGTTGATGCTACGCATCTGGAAAAATTTATATCTGAGAGGCAGGGCGTATTAAAGGTGATTACGGGTGAATGATTGAAGTTGCCTCCTATTTGTGGGCAGTTGCCTTGTTTGCTTGTTTTGGTTTATTGCGGTTTTTTGGTTTTTTGCAGCCTGGTTCTCTTGATGTGGACTTCATGGCTTGATCTTTCTTTTGTAAATTTTCTTGCAATTGTCTTTGTACGTTTTTGGTTATTGTAAACTGACTAAAATCTATAAATAAAAAAAGAAATATTTCCTCAGATTACTCCCGAGTCTACCCCCTTTCATCCTCATCCCATAACCCCTCATTGACGCTCTCTCCCCAATAGGGAGAAAAGCAGGTCCTGAAGTCATTTCCGAATATCTTGGGTTGTCAGCGGGCTGCCGACTGGTGACCGTCTAAATCTGGAGAACATGGTGAACGGTCCTTCTCTTACACTGTTGTGTTTGCAGCTGTTAGCTCTTTCCATTTTTCTCTAAGGTTTAAGCATGATTCTTTAGATTTTCTGATTTTTAGAGGTTAATCTCCATTGGTCTTTTAATAATAGCATGGAAGTGATTCTTCGGTGTTAAAGGGAAGCATGGCCCCTGACACACAGAAGGGGACCTGGAGATCTGTCATTATACAAGTACAAAACACTTTGGACTCAATGACCTCAGCCAGCCATCTGGGAAATGAGAGAAGGCAATGGGAGCTGTGAACATATTCCGTTCAGCCCATAATGATCTGCGTCAGAGGAGCACGCTGTGCAACTTATCAGCGATTTGGCTTAATGAAAGAACAGCTTAAATTAAATCTCCCAATGTTGTTCCATGAGTTCCTTCCACCTGGAGGTCTTTTGTGATTAACTTAGAACAGAATCCCCACCACAACCACGCCAACCCTGCTCCCCCTTCCTCCTCCCAAAATTTAATAACTGGCATTTAATTAGCATCTCTAATTTAAAGTCAATGTCCTAACATTTCTAATATTACAGTCCTTTACTCAGATATTGACAAAGTTATGTGTGTATGAGTGAGAGAGAGAAGGGGGGGGGGTCTTAATACTGGACTAGCAGGGGGTACTGCAGAGCAGGAGTGAGGCGCATTAACAAAGGGGTGTATATGCATTTGGGGGGGGATATCAGATCTAAATTCTCTTTTCTCTGCTACGGATTCAGATTCACGTTTTCATTATTGCTTTTGGCTGAAAGGAGAGCGGGGGGGGGGGTAACTGGTGGCAAGGAGCTGAGACAGAAAGAGGAAAATTATTTTTCTGTAATCTTCATGACTCTGGCGGACAAAAATCTTGGACTGGGCCAAGTCACAGTGAGATCCCAAATAGAACATTTGTTCTGACGACTAGAGCCCAGAGGCAAATGAAAAGAAAGAGCAATGTCTTCCCAGTTCTCCTGCAGCCAGCCTCCTCTGGCCTCTGCATTCATTTTTATTCATTGGTAAAATGTACCAAGCTTTAGCAGGAACTACAGTCTATGTGAACCTGCCTATCGTGGCCTTCTCTAGTTCCGATCACACCCTGTCCCGGGTCCATCTCCTGCTCTCCCTTTGCTGGACATATTGCAGATGGGAAGGAAATGGTGCGATTTGATCGACAGAAGATCTCTCTAGAATGCACCTCTCAAAACATAGCTAGACTCCTTTATTTCTTACTGCCTTTCCTTATTCTTCTGTCTTCCTCTCCTCCTCATTTTCTAAACCTCCGGGACTCCATGGAAGCTTGCTGCAAGGGCTCCTCATTCATCCCGATTCGCCTCCTGTTGATGGAGACCTCCAAGATAAGCAGCTGGTAGCATGGAGAGAGATTTCCGCAAACAGTGCTTCAGGCCAAAGTGAGAAATTCACAGCATGTCAAAGCCTCTCAGATCAGGATTCCTGAGCAGGCACAATGGGTTTTATCCTGAAGTATGTTCTGCTTGTTACGTCAACTGCTCATCTGTGTGACAGGCCACTGCCAGAAGACCGCATTCTGCACTAGCTGAAACAGTTGTCTCCCTTCACCTCTGGGCAGATGGAGTGAATAATTCATTCTGCGGTCCGGCTGAACAAGAGTGCACAGACATTTCCACCTACAGGAATCGCAGGTAGCTGGAACATCAAAATACACTGGGAGCTTGGGATACCATTTCCTCATGTTTCGTCATCTATTTGAATGGGTCTTGGATAAGATTTTACAACAGCTGAGAAACACCTTTCACGTCCTCTCCCCACACACTTGTGACACCAACACAAAATTACCCTGCGCAAGATAGAGGCAACAGCCAAAAGACCACCCTAGCGTATGACCTGGTGACCTTGTGCGTTGACGCTTTAGTGGCCCGTGCAATTCCTGCAGGTTTAGATTTTGGCAGGCATGTTTCCAATACAAAATGAGAGATCCCAATTGCCCCATTCTGGTGTACCTCGTCAGCCCCAAGTCATTGATTCTATGACTCAAGGTTTTGCTCAATCTGTTATATTCACAGCCTCCTTCTCTGTTTTTTTGGGGCAAGTCCCACATTCCACCCCAACAGATAGCCTTTATTTATAAGATCCCGAACAAATGGAAAGAACCCATGGTATAAATATATATTTAACAACAGACATCTGTAACCGTTCAGTCAAATACATTCATATTAAAATATGTTTAAAATGGATTTCTTTTTTTTTTAAATAAAGTACAATATTGTTGAAGAGGAGGTTTCAAGCAAACTACACATGTCATTCTGGACAATAAAACCGGTGGTCAGCTTGCCCACCTCTGTGCTCTGATCCTTCCTGGAGTGACCATGCGTATGGCGGAGGGCCCGACTTTAACTGGGTAGGAGGAGGGGAGTTGCGATACCCTAGTGGGTTGTTGCTGGAACAACATAAAAAGGGTGTGCTGCAAGACCATCTGAATACTTTTGGATGGCCAGCTGAGTGCCTTGCAAAGAGACAGCGAGAGAGGGGCCAGAGAAGATAATTAAATAGGGAGAGTGGCACTTGTCCCATTGCTATGGAAACCGCAGCGATGTTAACCACAAACAGTTCTGCAATCTTCCCAGGCTCAGTCGGCTGTTGACCCTCTTCATATGGGGAACACACAGAAAGCTGTTTTCTTTCCAGTGCATGCTACTCGGCTGGTTTTATGTGGCACCCCGGACACATACGTCCCCCCTCCCCCTCCACCACTGCTAGCACACATCAAGTACACAGACCTACCCCCACGGCTGACATACATGGTCCTTCAGCCAGACATCAGCATAAGAAAGCAATATATTAAATATGGACATTTGAATAGTGAAGTGAGCACATTCACGCTTACACAAGACTTCCCTTTCAGCAGCACGAAGCTAGCTAGCCTTTTAGAGCCTGTTACTAGCAGTCTCAGAAAAAAATGACCTCTCCAGCTCCCGATATCCACGTCAGGTTTGGAGAGGGTATGGAATGACAATGGCTCTCAGGACAACCCCAAAGGTCAACAGAGGATCCCTCTGATTCCCCCTCTGACACATGCATGGTCAAGGCTTCCTGTACGTGACAGAAGGCAGGTTCTTACTGCCTCCTTGAACAGGGCGATGCATGGGTGACCATGTAGACGTTGCCCAGACTATGACCCACTGATGAGCCAGTTCCTCCTCTCCCACATGGATGAGTTTCTCCAAGTCCATGCAACCCAAAGCCCTCAGTACATTTCCATCGATGGTGAGCAGCCAGCAACAGCAGCTGCCCTGTCGCCCAGAGCAATCGCCAGCAAAATCTAAAACCCCGAGGAAAAGGAGAGCTCATAGTCAGAGTGGGAAAGAATGAGGGGGAAAAGAGTAGATGGAGTGAATGAGAGAGAGGAGGGATAGAAAGAAGGAAAGAAACACAAGCAGAACAGAAAGAGAAATAAGAACTACAACTTGTGAGACTTAAAAGGAAAAGAAATTAGAAAATGTGAAGGGGGGGGGGAAATAGGAAGAACACCAAGAAAAGCAAAAGATATCAGGAAAAATGTCACTGGTATTAGAGCCTCAGTGCTGGGCCAGCAGATTCAGGATAAGGTGGAAGGAGGGCTGGGGGACATGCGTTGATTTCTTGTGGGTATTGACCCTTTCCTCATCCTTTGTTTTCTAGGAAATGAGACCCCTGTAGGTTTCTGGTTTTTTCTGGCTGGCACTTGGCAGGTGGTGGTTGGCAGTAGCACCCTCCTACCCCACCATGCCCCAGTCCTCAGTTCTTCAGTTCGGCTACTGGATCTCATCCCACAGCACATCAGATGAGCTCACCCATTACCTTGAGTTGGATTTGCCATATTGAACTTGTTTCTCTCAATCACTTCTTCCCTCCATTCTTTAGGTATTGATTGTCACAGACTTGTTCTGCAGAAGTCCAGCTATCCCAGCAGACCCATCCCACCCACTCCCCAATAACTTGGTTGGTTCATAGAAATCTCTGGAGAGAGGCAGCATCTTTTCCATCTCTCCCAGGGCCCAATGCATCACCACTTACCACCCAGGCATTGGCGCTCCTAGGCTCCTGGGCTGTAATGTTTCATAGCTTGGAAAATCCTGTCATCAGGCCCAACGAGCGCTGAGGGTTCCATGATAATAACAACACTTACACAGGCCCTGTGCTGATAATTGGCTTAGAGTATGGTGCACAACCCATGCTAAACATCACATTAAAAAGGGACTGCCAAAAGCGTCCAATTCATTGAAATTCCTTACAAGAATGAGGGCATGGTATCTCTTCACTTATGATCAAACTGTTCCTCAAAATAGCATTTGAAAGTTTGTGTCACACTCACTTATAGCTAGTCCTCTAAATACTAGCATAGCATGTCACTCATCTTGGATTAGTTTCTATGGGGGCAGTTTCCATACGCTGCACAATGTGTCAGCCATTTTGGATTGGCCTCTCTTCCAGTTTTTCCAATCTGCGTAAATGGTGTCAGCCATCTTGGATTGACCTCCATGTTGCTATTTCTTCTGTGTGACATAGATCGTTAGCCAATTTTTGATTAGGTTCTGTGACGGACAATTTTATACTCTCACTAAGGAAAGGGCAAAGGGACATTTGGGCAGAACATTTAGGGTAGTGAACTTACCATAGCTATTTGGGGGGGGGGGGGTGGACATTTCAGACTGTGTTAGGCAAACTGGAGGGCCATGGCTTAAGCCTAGATGATTTTTCTTTGCAGGAAAGATAGCCAAGGTTAAAAAAAGCGTACCAAAGAACAGTCTCTCTAGATGCAGGCCAGTTAACTCCCTAAGGTAAATGAGTCAAAAGTATCAATATTTTTTTAATAACCCATCAATTGTCCCAGAATACCTGGAGCAACTAGGCCTCAGAACCTAATTCCTTTGCTTCCTGAGTCAGGCACAGCAGAGCAAATGTTCTAGTGTTTCAATGGAACTTTCTCTGCTTGGCCAAGGAGATAGAAGAGGATACTGCTTTTCTGCCACATCCGATATAAATTAGTTGGGTTTTTTTTCGCATTTACAAATAAAGTAACCTAGTAAAAACAGACAGTCTCTCTCAAAGCTACTTGAAAGCCATGCTTTGAGGAAATATATACAGACGCTAGGACAGCTTTGTGCACATGTACAATGGGGTTTACCAACTGGCTTTAGATCCTATGGGATGGGGCGAGGCTCAGAATATATTCCTATGAGGGTCCATAGGCCTAGTTTTCCATATAGAGAATAAGGGGACAGCATGTACTACAGACACAAAGGAGCATAACCAGGGCTGGCTCAGCCTATCCCAGATGACATGAAGCCATTTGGTAAACCAAGCGCACAAGTTCATGTGCATGTGCATGTGCCCTCCCCACCTCCACCCAAATATGCTGTCCTGCTCCCACCCAGCAGGAAGATACATTGTCATCATGAGGTCTTCATCCCCACGATGGCATCGATGTCCTCCTCTGGCTGCAAGGTGTGCCACTGAGCGATGGGTCTTCTGGGGTTTGCCAGCATGTCGGACCAATGGCGGAGCTCTGTCCCAGTGGCGTTGCAGCCCACAAAGACCTTGCCAATGGCTTCATTCTTGCCCAGCTTGTCATAGTCCAGGACTGTGAGCATCACCTGCACTTTCTAAAGAAGACACAAGAGACTAGAGAAGACCTTTACTGGGACATGTCTTGTTTTGTCCCCTCCCTTACCATCAACTGGATCTATTTTCCACCCCACTCCTTTCTGGCACCATATGTACACTGATTTAGGCTTGATACATTGCAATTTCAACTGTCGTAAGAACTCAACCGATTGCAGAATCTTTATTCCTCTGGTTACCTAGTGGCTTTGCCTGGTGAAAGGGAGCATCATGTGGTTTCAGTATAGGCAGCAGACCCCTATGGATCTTCATGAGGGTTTTCAGCAGTGTGGCAAGGGAAGATTAAGGTATTATGGTCATGTGATAATATTCCACACATGATGCTGCCTGTTGGTATTTTGGCAACATTTAACCTTTCCATCATCCAGGATGGATCTTGGGAGGGGTTGATAAGCTGGGGGGAGGGGCATCTTGGGGGAGAATTCCTCTTTCTCTTTCTGCATATTTTGGCAATGGAAGAAGGGGTCAAGGAGAGACAGGCGTGTGTGCCATCTGCTGAGATGGGGTATGGGGGGGGGGGTGTAAAACAAGGAGGGCACAAACTTTCCTGGAGATATTTTCTCACCTGGATCTGTTCAAAGGGGACCTCAAAGCTGAAGGACTCATTGTAGTAAGGGTTCAGCGTGTTCTTTTTAATGGTGGTCTTCTTTTTCTTCAGGCGCTTCCCATTCTGCATGAGATGGATCTTCACGTATGGGTCTGCGGGTCAAGAGAAGAAAGATCGGGAGGTTAATGGATTGAGTTAATTCATGCTGATCTTGCTCAGGTCCCCACCCCACAAACCTTAGTATGGGAAGTTCAACCTTACTGATGTGAGGGAAGGGGTATAACATAGAACTTGCCTTTCCCAAGCAGCATGGAGCTGAAGCCTCTGTCAACAGAATACTCTACTCATGCTCTTTCTCTGTCTTAGATTTCCCTCTCTCTTCTGATCTTCCTCTTTCTATCCACTTCTTGATGTTCCTCTTTTCCTTCACTCCACATCTCTGGCTCTCTCTCTTTGTTCTCACAATCCCTTCATCTGCTTTGCCTTAGATCTCCCTTTCCTTACTCAGGGGTTTCCCTGAGAAGGCCACATTACTGCAACCACAGGGAAAGGGGAATTCACTTACCTGACAGCCCACCCACATCCATCTTTTTCAGATTCTTGGCCTCCAGGACAATGACGGTGAGTTTCCCTGCTGTGGGCACGTAACGCAGTGAGAAGCATATGTCTCCCAGTTTCTCTTGCTGTCAATACACAAGACATGAGGCAGGAAGCAATGACTCAGTGGTATGGTAGCTTCAGAACAATCTTTTCAGAACCGTGGAAGATACTGTAAGGGTTAGGACCCCAAAGGAGGGCATGCATCAGCAAGGGACGTCTACAAGGGTCATGGGCCACTAGAGAGGACATGAGTGAGTGAGGGCCACGAGGGAGCAGACAAATGAGTGCTCTCAACCAGGAGACACATGATTACAGTGGCAAAGTATTTTAGGTCAGTTAATCTACATGCCATGTGATCATCAATGGTGTGGTGGCAGGCCTTTGACATATGGCATATGCATGTTATATGCACATCTCATGTTTTACATGCACAGATTTCTATAAAGTGCTCATCATGAACACCCTAAATCAAACCCTACTTAACCTGCCTCAGATCCTGCTCCCCTCTCATGGCTAACCAGAAGCCCAGCACAGGAGCATGCAACTTGCAGAATGGCAGAGAAATTCTAGTGTACCTCCTCCTTCTCCGCAGACTGCAAGTCCTGCCACTCCTCAATGACATGCGCCAGGTCCACAGTGTTCATGTGCACCCGTGCTTCCCCGATGGCATCATGCTTGGAGAAACGGTCAAAGTCAAAGACGGACATCACCAGGGTCTTCCCGCCCAGCTCTGCATAAGGAACCTGTTGAAAGAGGACAATGTATGAACACTTCTGGTGCGAAGATCCAAACGTCTGAAGGAGGCTCCAGATACAAGGCCAAAGGTTGCCCCTCCACAAGTGAGAGTCTTCAGTAAAAGACAACACAGAAAGAACAGACTGACCCGAATCTACCAACTTTCATAGTACCATATTTCGGATGTGTTTTGTGGTCTAACATCAGCTGATAGATACCCGATTACCGGGATCTTTTGGTTATCTCCATATACATCTGTCATGCCTTGGCATGGTCTATAGAAGGGATTGTATATTGAGATTTTGGTAAAATATATGTTGACGTTATACCTACCCATTGCAACCTTATATCCACGGACATTACATAGTATCAGAATAGTTTATCAAGTCTATTCAGTCTTCCCATTTCCTCCTATACACACTGATAGAGATATATCCGAACTGCCAACTGTAAAAGTGACCATCAGCAGAATATCGCTTCTTATCTAGGACACTTTTTGTCAGCTTATTCCATGGATGACTGAACATGTGGAAGCCCCTTTGCAATTCTCACCCATCACCCTTCCCTCTGCCACTTCTAACCACAAGGTCTTACAACAACTCAGTAAGATGTAGAGTGGATGAAAAGAGAGATGGATAGGTAGATGTGAGAATGACCAGTGGCTGGATGGATGGACAAACAAGGAACTGGATGGATAATCGTAGAAAGCTACCAATTTAATCTTTATCATTCGACTGCTCCTACCTTGAAGGTGAATGATTCATTGAAGATGGGATTCAGGGTCTTGCGATGGACTTTGGTCTCGTATTTCCTCTTCTTATCCGGTAGAAGGAAGACTTTGACATAAGGGTCAGATGTTCCACCCATGTCCAGCGCCGGCAGATCAGCTGCCTGAATGATTCCCACCACCAACTGCAGAGGCAGAGAACAAACTTTGAGTCTGCTCATCTCAAAAGGGGACACGAGTTGAAAGACGAGGTAGGGTGGAGGCTGCATGGGGACAGGGTGAACAGTTTCACAGTAGCTAGAAAAGGGGGAAGCTGGGCAGGCCATGAGGTTATTTGTTTTTAGTGGCACTCATTTTCTGTGTTACACAGGAAAGACCTATTTCAGAAATTCTTGCTCCCTGAGATCTCTGGCACAGAAAAAGGGGGGGGGGGGAGGGGAACTGCAGGGGCGAACCCTCTCAGATGCATCCCTTGCAAATTTTTCTCTTTCTGAAGGACATAAAATCACTGAAAGCAGGGAAGCCTTCCATCTAGGCCACAAGGCAAGACCAGGGGCACTTTTTGAGTGGTGAGAGTAACTTGGCCTAGGCAGGAATACCAAAATATCATGGCCATGGGGAGGGTTCTTTGAGAGACAAGATGAAAGCAAAGTGTCTTCAATCGAGTGCCTTATTTGTGCTTATAAAATGCTTTCCATATTATAAAGAGTCCATATAGTGTTTAGCTCCGACCTGTATCATAACCTCAGGACATTAGTATCAGTGGGAGCTCTCAGCAACCAGCCAAAGACTAGCATTTTCCTGGCCTTCACACGATTTCCTCACCGTCCCATCAAAGCACGCCCAACATTTCCTGTAGCCTGGCAATCGCTCAGGCTTCCCTTGCTCAGGACAGGGTTGCAGGTATCTGCCTCATCACCCATTGTGTGAGAGGGGTCTCTGGGAGTTAGCGCACCTGTCCGCTCTGGAAGTCGTAGTCCAGGGAATACTGCAGTTTGCCCAGTTTTTCCTGTTCCTTCTCCTCTTTGCTCTCTCCGAGTAGGCTTGGGTCCAGATCCTCAACATCTGGCTGTACCTGGATGGAGACAGGCAGGAAAACAGGTTAGATCCAAGAGCTCTCAATTAACATGTTAAAAGAGTGGAAATGCGCCAATGCTAACCAGTTAGCTGCAGATATTCATTGGCACTAAGCTCATTAATCACTTTGAATATCGGTCCCTATATCACTAAATCTACCCACTGCCATTACCAGCCAAGCTACCTTCATAAGGACTCTTAATACACCTTAATAACAGGCTTTGCATGCAACACTTCAAAATTAAAAGTTACATTCTTGAATAAACTCATACTCCTCTGCTCCCTCAGTGAATACCCTTATTTCGGCACATTATGGGGTCATTTCATAACAGGCATCTATGTAAAAGTTCCAAGACAAGTGCCTATTTTATCAGTATTTTATAAAGATAACATAGCTGCCTAGGTGGCTTTATAAAACTGACTTGTACAATGATCCCCAGTAGCGAACAAATCCTCTCACATAAATCTACACCTGCTCCGAAGAAGGTGAAAACATCCTCTATGCGTGTGCATGCTTAAATTATAAAATACATGCACGCAGCACAATGCCACAACACCCCGAGAACGCCTATGCACTGTGCATATACTCTATGTTATTTATAAAAATTACAACATTTATAAAAAATGATGGGTCCAATATTTAAAAGGATTAAGCACAGTTAGCAGACCCGCTAACTGTGTTAATCCCCTTGGCTGGGATATTTAATGCCGCTGAATATACACAGGTGCCGCCGCTGTATCAGGGCATTCTGGGGACTGGAGCAGAGGTAGTGCCTGGTGATGACCGGGCAATAGCGAAATTCAGCCTGACTTTTTCCCTGAAGCTAAATGGGCACTGACTGAATATTGTTGCATCCTGGTCAGCTTCGCGGCTTCGCGCTAGTGGCAGATATGTCTCCGGCATGGAATATCCAGGTCTAAAAGTTCAGTGGCGGCAGCTATCGGGCTGATATCCTTTCAGAGCGCATATACAGCTGTACAATTTTATAATAGCAATTTTCCACCTTTAAAACAGACTTTACATGTGGAATAAGCTTTAGAAAATTAGCACCGAGAGAGCAATTTCCTGATAGTTTTAAATGAAGAAATTGAGTTCAGTTAAGTGTAGATAGCCGATAGGCACACAATTGCACCTGTGGGTCATGGAGGTGTTCCCCAGAACGGGGTTTGGGTAGATAGTGGACACATGCAGATGCGTCTAAGTTTTCACGGAAAGAAACCCTGATGCAAATTTGCACACATACTTCTCTCAAGTCAATTTTCAAATGAAATTTTTTTGCCACTGAAAACTGATATAAAGTCTGTATTGCATATACAGTGAGTCAATGCTGACTTCTGGTGGTCCAGCAGCCCCTGGGCTTTCTTGGCAGGATGTGACTGGAAGTAGATTGCCAGACCTTTCTTCAGAGGCAATGAAGGGTTAAGTGACTTGCACAAGGTCACAAGGAGTGCTAGTGGGAATCAAACCCTGGAATCTTGGTCACCAGACTACCCCTCTACTCCAAAGTCTGTGTGAAAAGACAGTGGTAGAAAATCTCGTTTAGCACATTGCGCCCACCTAGCCTCCTAACTCCTTTGGGTCGAGATTCAGTAGCTGCAGTCATTATGTTTTTTTAAATGCCAACCACAGCAGCTAAATAACAGACATTCATTCGGCACTTTTATCCAGATAGCAGGCGTCGCTGAAAACACGCATAATGCAGTCAGCGCCGGAGCTCGCCAGAGAGTGATGACAGAGAAGAGCCACCAAAATGGTAAAGGGGATGGAAGGATACTCCTATGAAGAAAGGCTAAAAAGGTTAGGGCTCTTTAACCTGGAAAAGGGACGGCTGAGGGGAGATATGATAGAAGTCTATAAATTAATGAACGGAGTGGAACGGGTAAACGTAGATCGATTGTTTACCTTATCAGAATATAGAAAGACTAGGGGACATGCAATGAAGCTACAGGGTAAACTATTTAAGACTAATAAAAGAAAATATTTTTTCACTCAACGTGTAATTAAACTCTGGAATTTGTTACCGGAGGATGTAGTAAAGGCTGTTAGTGTAGCTGGGTTTAAAAAAGGTTTGGACAAGTTCCTGGAGGAAAGGTCCATAAACCATTATTAAGAAGTGACCGAAGATATCAATGCTTGACCCAGTACAAGCATTGTGGAACTTGTGTCTCTTGGGGAAACTGCTAGGTAAATATGACCTAGATTGGCCACTGTTGGAAACAGAATACTGGGCTTGATGGACCTTGGTCTGACCCAGTATGGCATATCTTATGTTCTTATGTTCTTATTTAGCCAGCAGTCTGGACAGAGCCTTTTTCTGAGCCTAAACGTTATTCAGATAGTTATCGAGAGAGTGGCCCGAATGTTGCTGCTATCCTGGTAATTCCCGAGACCGCTCACGTTCCACTCCGGCATGGTCTGGATACTGCTGAGACATTCAAGAAGGATTTTCAGCAGTGCTATCTGACAGTGTGCTGAAAACGAGCAAAGAAACAAAGCTCGTGGCCCCTGTCTGGTTAAGTGCTTTTAAATATCTGGCCCTGCTCTTAAGTTCTAACAAATTATCAGGTCAAGAGAGTTTCCTGATCTGAGGAGGAGAAGCAGACGGATGGACAGAGCTTGGAGCCACCACAGGGAGGTTCTGAAGCAGGCACAAGGCAAACCTTCGGAGCAGCTCCTCTCCTCAGTTATCGCTCTGCCTCTAGACACCCCCCCCCCCCCGAGATTTTATCATCATCATCCATCCCAGAACAATCCTGGGAAAATGCGCAGATGGACCTCACACTTTTAAACAGTAAACTTTACTTTGTACGTACGTATGTCATACAGACAAATGGGCTATTGAAACACCGTCCACCTTCGCTGCGGGCTAAAGCACGCATTGATGGTAAGTTGAGTTTGTGTAGCTGTTAGGATCTGTCGTCTTGCTTTGACTGCAGCTGTCCTGTTGACACCCCTCAAAGAAGCCACCCTAGGCAACTGCCTAGTTTTCCTTCTGGCTGCACCACCACTGTTATGAAGTTTGGAGCACTGAACGCTCACTGGGGCTGCTGGCAGCAGAACTGGATTTCAAGTTATTTAGAGATCCCAGCCAGGCAGACAGTCCTTACCCCTAATCTTCCTTAACCCTCCCGTGCTCTCTCTAGCAGTACCCCAGAGGACTCCAGCAATGTGAGCTCTCCCGGTCCCAGGGAGGAAAAATTCTAGTCTCTTACCTTGTCAATATAGCTTTTGCCCAGGTCCTTCACCTCCTTCATGTTGATCTGGGCTTTGATCTTGTCTTTCCCCTTCTTGCCTTTCCTCTTCTTCCCGCAGCATTTCTTGCAGATACAGAAACAGCAACAGATGACAAGCAGCCCGACCACGATTAGGATGGTCGCAAGGGCCCAGGGAGGGACTGTGAAAGAGCGCAAAGCCAGATTAGTCCAAAGGAGAGAAGTTAAGAAAAAGAAACAATTACTAGGGCTCAACAAAGCATTGGACACAGTCCTACCAGCTAAAGTGGTTGACTCTGGGGAATCACTTTATTCCCTTTGCCTGAGCTCTAAGCCCCAACTCTGTCCCTCGCGCTCTGTGTGATCATGGGATGAGACGCTTCATCTCCTGTGCCTAAACCCTAATCCCCAGACCTTTCCCCTTTGAGTGTTTTCACCCAATCCAGGATCAGCCCTCTGCTGCACCCCAGAGGTGTCCGTTTCTGCACACAGGGTGGGATGCACACTCACCTCTCCTGCCATGGCCTCAGATGGCCGGTAGTGATGACGGGTGGAGAGAGAGAGAGAAAGAGAGCAATGATAAAGAATGGGTGACTGGCCAAAATGAAGACTGAGGATAAGAGGATGAGGAAACAAGGTGTAAACATGACCACAGAGTAACTACAGGAGCTGAAGATACCTTCCTCTTACGTTTTCCCCCTGCCCAACCTCTCTTGACCTCTGCTCCTTCTCCCGTGCCCCACCACGTTTCTTGGACCGCTTGCTCTCTTGACCTCATCCCCCCTCCTCATGCTTCACTCTACCTCTCTCTTGTCTCTCCCTCTCCTCTGGTTTCTTTCACCTTCCTCCCTCCTTTCTTGACCCTTGATCTTCCCTCCTTTAACCCCACTCACTTGGCAGCTTGCTGAGTTCGTTCATGAACTTGTCTTTCATGTCGGAGAAGATGTTATGTTTGCTGGGTACGCTGGTGGCATTTGTGGTCTCGGGGGGCGTGGTGGTCGGCTCAGAGGCCAGCACAGCTGACCTACGGGCGGGATTCATGCTGACCCTGTGGACAAGAGAGACATGAAGCAGATGCCAAAGTGGGGCAAGTTATCCCTGTTATCCCAAGTTATCCCTATTGAAATCCAAGTTTTATCTCCTGTTCCTTGTAAGTTTCAATGTACGTTCCATTCTATATTGTACAATTTAATGTTAATTGTAAACTGCACTGATTCTAAAGAGCGCGGTATAAAAAAAAGACTTAAATAAATAAGACACTTCTTCCCCCAACAACAGCTTTTATGACTTTGTATCCCTGTTGACTCTGGCTATCTACTATGGGGACGTCATCATTCAACATGGCCACTTCTGCTAGTCAGGTTACCAGATGGCTCCAGATCCATCAGAAAATAACAGCTATTGCTACTTATCATTTGCATTACGCTAAGAGGCATACACAGCGCTGTACACATACACGTAAGACAGTCCCTGTTCAACAGAGCTTACAATGTGATCAAGACCGACAAACATAACAAACAGGGGACTAGGGTAAAACCAAGGGGAAATGGTTATAACACACCTAGGTGGGAAGCAGGAGAATAAGGGGAGAGGGGTCAGGATCCTAAAGCAGAGGATGAGTTTTTAGCCTGGATTTGGAAAAGGACCAGAGATGGAGCCTGATGTAGTGACTCATTTAGTCTGTTTCAATTATATGGTGCAGCAAAGTGGAACCAGTAAAGTGTGGAGTTGGCACTGGAAGACAAGGGCACAGATAAAAGGGATCTGCCAGAGAAGTGGAGCTCACGAGGAAGGGTGTAGAGAGAGAGATAAGAGAGGAAAGGTAGTGAGGAGCAGCAGAATGAATGCACTTGAAGGGCAGTCTAGATAGGCCATGTAGTCTTTTTCTGGTGTCATATTTCTATGTTTCACTTGTAGGTCAGTAGGAGAAGTTTGAACTGGATGCGGAAACGGATAGGGAGCCAGTGAAGCGACTTGAGAAGAGGAGTTACATGAGCGTAATGACACGGGTGGAAAATAAGCCACGCAGCAGAGTTTTGAATGGATTGAATAACCAGGCTAGAACCGGGTTTCTGTGTATGCTCTGTAAATCACTCATAAAACCTCATTACTAGATCATTTTGGACACAGTGTTCTCCAGGATCAGCGGACGGTTCCTGGATAGGTTGCTCCTGGTTTTGTTCCCAGTGTAGAACTACAGTTTTCAGCATGCACTAGGGATAGCACCCTATTATTAAAAAACTGGTCTGTGGGAATTTATTAATTATGGGGAGAGGGAAAGCAAAAGGGAAAGGAGGGGGGCTGCGGGAGCTCTCAGGACTCCATTTCCTCATACCTGCGATGTAGAGGCAAAATGAGTATTTCCCGGGGGGCGAGGAGGGTAGAAGATACCCTTCAGCCTTCCCTTATGAACATGATAACACATCTTTACTATCAGACAGTGGGGGGACACATGGGGCCGAAAAGGACAATTGCAGGGGTGCAACACAGAGTGGGGGCAGGGAGAGAATTTAGAACAGGGAGACCAGCTTCAGAGACAGAGTAATCTGGTTTCTATTTTAGTCCACTTTAACGGTGAAAAAAATGAAACACAAAAGGAAAATGAGATGATATCTTTTTAATGGACTAACTCAATATCTTTTTTAGACTACTTTTCAAAGATTAAACCCTTCTTCCTCAGGGCAATATGAGTGACAGAAGACAATACTAGAATATGCTCATCTTATCCTGACCTGAGGTTTTAACCTTTGAAAACTAGTCCAAAAATATATTAAATTAGTCCACTAGAAAGGTATTACCTTATTTTTTTGTTGTTGTTGGGGGTTTTCTCAGTCCGCTTCAGACAAGAATTGGTAAAGGGAAATTGGCGGTTCATTCTTTTCCGGCTTCTAGTTTTCTGTTGTTGATGTTGTTAAGTGCCGTTGAGTCGGTGTCGGCTCATGGCGACCCTCTGGATAGTTGTCCAAAATTGTGTTCAATCTTCAGTCAGGCAGCTCATTGTCGATAGAGTAGCACCCATAGCTGCTGTTATTGTATCGATTCATCTCATTGATGGCCTTCCACTTTTGCGTTGACCAAGCATAATGTCTTTCTCTAATGATCTATCTCTTCGCATGATGTGTCCAAAGCATGAAAGTCAAAGTCTTGTCATCTGAGCTTCTAAAGAAAGCTTAGGTTCGACCTCCTCTAGTACTGACCGGTTTGTTCTTCGGGTAGTGCATGGTATACACAGTATTCATCACCAGCACCATAATTCAAAGGCATCAGTTTTCTTCCCATCTATCTTTTTCACTGTCCAACTTTTGCATATTTTTCTACAATCCTTTCAAGTCAGGTTCATCAGTCAAAAAACAAGGGTTGTTTTCAAGGTCATGGGCCGGTTACAAGTTTGTGTGGGCTTTTATAGTGCACGGACTATCAGCTGGACCATGAGAAGGTATTTTTGGGAGGGGGGTTTAAGTTGTGAGAAGAAAACAGCACATTCATGATCATTTTAGAAAGATACGCATTATTTCCACCTCTCGGCCACAGTGGGCAGGTAGGAGGCCTTCTTTAAATGATCCCCAAAAAGGGAGTGATGAGGGGGTGAATAAGGTAAATGTTCCCTGCCTGCCCCAGAGTGGTCTTTAAGCCAGTATAAAATGGGCCCTTTAGAGCATCTCAGCCTCTCAGTGACTGTGGTAAATGGTGGTGTCCCAGCGGAGAAAGACAGGGAGAGAGATGCAGCTACAAAAGGGGACTGGGGGGGGGGAGGGGAAGGATGGGAGTCCCAGGTAGTCCAGTTTTCCTCCTGATTATTAAGTGGGTGAAGACATGTCCAATAAAAAATACATTGTATCCAGTCCTGCAAAGGGGGGAAAAGAGAAAATTCCTTCCCGATCCAGAGTGGCCAGACTGGGAAAATTTGCTAAAGCAAGTAACTTTCACACCATAGGAAAATACACGCTGGCTATCGCCAGAACGTGGGTAGGAGCCAGACAGAGCTTTAATCCCTGCCCCAAAAACAAAAGAATATGTGAGGGGAGGGTAAGGAGATCTCGCCTGCCCCTTGCCAACGCCCACAGCACAAAATGGTAAAGGGGATGGAAGGCTACTCCTATGAAGAAAGGCTAAAAAGGTTGGGGCTCTTTAACCTGGAAAAGAGACGGCTGAGGGGAGATATGATAGAAGTCTATAAATTAATGAATGGAGTGGAACGGGTAAACGTAGATCGATTGTTTACCTTATCAGAATATAGAAAGACTAGGGGACATGCAATGAAGCTACAGGGTAAACTATTTAAGACTAATAAAAGAAAATATTTTTTCACTCAACGTGTAATCAAACTCTGGAATTTGTTACCAGAGGATGTAGTAAAGGCTGTTAGTGTAGCTGGGTTTAAAAAAGGTTTGGACAAGTTCCTGGAGGAAAGGTCCATAAACCATTATTAAGAAGGGACCCAGGATATCAATGCTTGAACCAATACAAGCATTGTGGAACCTGTGTCCCTTGGGGAAACTGCTAGGTACGTATGACCTAGATTGGCCACTGTTGGAAACAGAATACTGGGCTTGATGGACCTTGGTCTGACCCAGTATGGCATATCTTATGTTCTTATGTTCTTATACATCTGAGCCTGACTGACCTCCCACTGTGCATTGGGTAGTGATTTATACAATTATTTGGGCACCTGGGGAGTCAGGAATGCTTGGCTGTCAGTCCGGTGACAATGTCTTACCCACCACTACTGGACTGGTGCTGATCACAAGGGTTTGTGGTTCTGTTTAATCTCATCGGGGCAGCAGATGGGGGGGGGGGGGAGAGACTTCATTCTTGTTAGTGGGTTACATGAAAACTTTGTCGTCACTTTAGTGCAGGGAGACTCCGTTACTGTCACAGAAGAAAGGGGAGACTGTGATGCTGTAACAAGCTTTTGCATAATAAAATGGTAGTTGACGGAAGAGACACACCAGTCAGCCCATCTGGCTTGCCCAGTTATTCCTGTCCATGCTACTGGGATTTCTCCTAACCGTACAAGCGTGACCTCTGCTTTTCTACTCTACTTCTGTTTTCTTCCTCATAAGTTTGTCCCTGTCCTGAATAGATGATCACGCAAAGTCCCATCCCCAACCCACCATCCAGAAATCATCTTCTCGCCTCCCTTCACACCCCACCTAGAACACTGTGCATAGAGACAGGCGAAAGGCAGCCCAGAGCAAGATGCTAGGAAACGAGATTCGGGTTCTACATATACCCTAGAGGAGACAGATCAGGGAGATATGATAGAGACAAAAGATATTAATAATGCTTGAGACACAAACCTTTTTCAGTGGAGAGGACGCCCTAAAAGTAATCTGAGCTCCAGGGATAGACTCATCTCATGCATTTCTATAAAATCGTACAGAATAATGGCAACACACATTAAGAAAATCTTATAGACAATAACAGCTTAACAGGGTCATGGGAAAATGGCACCAGGGTTTCCAATACAAGTCTCACAATACAGTCAAGCAGGTGCTAACAAACTTGAAAATAAGTCGGAGCTTTATGTACAACATTAGGAATGGTTCTTTTACATGAAAGGTGCCGAGTGCCTGGGAAACAAAAATGGCAGCGGGATGTTAAAAATTTGTGGGATGAAGAGAGGATGGAAATGAAACGCTCAGGGTAGCCTGCAAGGAGAGACACTTTCAGTCCTGATGGGCAGTGGAGGGCACAGCGGGAAGGAGCTTGGGATGCTGGGTTTCTTTCGGGGGCAATTTCTTCAAACGTGTTAGTTTTGCGCAGACCATGACAGTAATAAACCTCACTTCTAAGCCAAGGGAAGTGGAGTATGGTCTCAGCCTCTCAAATTTACTACTAATGCTCGGCGTAGTCCTTGCATCATGACAAAGGGCACCTCTTTCTTGAGTTCATAAGGTGTAACATGTATGGGTAATTTATCAAGGTGTGCTTGGAAATTCTTCTTAATCAAACCCGTGACACCAAATATGATTGGAAATAAATCGGTATCTTTCTGCCACATTTTCTTGGTCTTTGACCGCATTTCTTGGTACTTGAAGATCTTCTCCCTCTCAATGCAATTCACAGAATAGTCACATGGGACTGACACCTCCATAATTAATGTCGTTCTGGTGTTTTTCTTTTTTACCACTTTGTCTGGCTTCCTCGCATCCAGCTTTTTATCATTTGGAATGGGAGTTTCCCGGGTGATCATAACCTCTTCATTCTCTGTAATTCTCTTACGGTCATGATCCCATACTTTTCAGGCACAGTGGTGTTGTACAGTTTACAGAGTTTTCATTGGATGAGACGTGCCACTTTATTGTGGCTTTTGGTATTGAAATTTTCTGCCATCAGAACTTTGCAGCCAGCTATGAGGTGAGTAACCATTTCCAGCTCTTTCTTACAGAATCTACATATGTCTGTTTTACTAGTTTTTTCCATGCCTGCTGTGAACCATCTCGTCCATAATCCACTATGATGGGCTGCAACTATCAATCCTGTAGATTTCAGTTTGCCTCTCCTTAACCATTCATGTGTCTATTCTTGATGAACAAAGCTTTCCTGGATTTATACTGTATTTATGTGTTTGCTGCTTGTTTTTCCTAGTTTGCTGATCTAATTCCTTAGAGTTTTTTTTCTCTTGTTTTGCAGATTCTTTTGCTTCCTTCCTTGTGTTAGTTTCTGGATTCTCACTCATTCCTGCTAGTCATCAGAACGCTTGTCCAAGTTAATGATGGAAGACAGATTCTGGATGTGTACTTTCATATTTCATCTCTTTTCGTAGAGTTGGATTGGACGATGCTGTGACATAGGCCTGGAGGCCTGTGCTAGTAGCTCTGTATGTATAATTGATTTCTATGTGGTTTGCAGCTTGTCGTGCTGTGAGGGTTTGTGTTCATCAGTGATGTTGAGAACTAAGCTATCGGTAGCTTAACTACTGGCAGGGTCTTCCAAGATGGGCGGGTCTCAGCTGAGGTGCCAGACGGAGACAAACCACCCATCTGGGCAGCAGCAGAATGGGAGGATGTTGGCGGCGGAGGTTTGCATTCCTGTGGCAACAGCAACACCAATAGCATTACCTGCGCAGAAGGAAGGCCTGGCAATCTGCTTCCATATCTTGCCATGAAAACCCAATGAACAGCCACAACAAAACAAATTGCACAAATTACCCAGGTTGGAAGGCACCCAACTGGCTACTGGGGAGGAGCTGAAGACTTTTCATAGTAAAGCCAGCATTTATGATGTGGTTGGATCAAAGCCCTCGGGATGTCTGAGTGCTGATGTAGTTGTGCATAAAATGAGAGTCAGAAGCTGCAAAGATGTCCCACATATTAGGACATGGAACATTCAAAGCATGAACCAAGGGAAGTTGGAGGTGGTCAAGAATGAAATGGAACGTGTACAACTCGATCTGTTGGCTGTCAGTGAACTGAAATGGACTGGCATCGGGCACGTTGCATCAGATGATCACATGGTCTACTATGCTGGAAATGAAAGATAAAGAAGAAATGGTGTTGAATTTATAAACAAAAAGAAACTTGCAAGAACTGTAATGTAATATAATGCAATCAGTGAACGCTTCATTCTATTCATCTATGAGGAATGCCCATCAACACAACTATAATTTAGGTATATGCTTCAAACAACAGCTACAGAAGAGGATAAAGTTGATGAGTTTTATGAACAAGTGCAAGCTGAAATTGACAGAACATGCAAACAGGATATCATGATAGTCAGGGGTGACTGGAACGCAAATGTTGGCAACAAAGAAGGCAGAAAAGTGATTGGAAAATATGGACTTGGTAACAGAAATGAAGCTGGAGAAAGACTGATAGACTTCTGCAAGACCAACGATCTATTCATCTCAAACACCTTCTTCCAGCAACACAAGCGCCAACTGTACATATGGACTTTAGCCAATGCCCACCTCTTCACCGTCGCTTTCAGATCCTGACTTCTATCCTTATCTTATCCTACCCCCCGTCAACTCTCATGACCAAATTGTATTGACCATACTGTGCCTTGCACTAATCCGACCAATGCTCTGTAATGTTCTGACTAGATTGTAAGCTCCGATGAGCATGACTTTGACGGGCAGGGACTGTCTCTTGTATTCTGGCTGCCTCTTGTTGGTTAGCTGTACAGCGCTGCATGCGTGGCGCTCTATAAGTGATAAATAGTAGTAGTAGTAGTAGGATTGTACAAAAATCAAATTGATTACATCTGTGAATGTCAATGATGAAAAAGCTGTATCATATCAACAAATGCAAAACCTGGAGCTGACTGTGGTACAGACCACCAATTACTAGTATGCAAACTCAAGCTAAAGTTGAAAAAGAGCAAGTTACTCATGCATGTAGCGAAATATGACCTTGAGAATATACCACCAGAATTTAAAGACTGCCTGCAAAATCGATGTGCTGCTTTAGATACAAATGACAGAGCTCCAGAAGAGTTATGGAATGACATCAAGAAGGTTGTGTTGGAAGAAAGTGAGAAGTCTCTACAAAAGGTGAAAACCAAAAACGGCCAAAATGGATGACTGAAGAAACTCTGAAAATTGCCCAGAAATGAAGAGAAGCTAAAGTCAGAGGAGAAAGAAAGACAATCGCAGAACTCAACAGAGATTTCCAACGTGCAACAAGACAAGACAAGGAGAAGTACTACAAGGACGCATGCAAGGAAATAGAAGCAGAAACTATTAGAGGAAGAACAAGATCAGCTTTCCTAAAGCTACGAGAATTAAAGAAAAAAATTCCAGCCTCAAATTCGAATGCTACAAGACGCTCAAGAATCCATGTTGAATGATGCTGAGAAGATCAAGAAAAAGTGGAAAGTATAGACAGAGTCATTATACCATAAAGATCAAGTGGACCAACAGCCGTTTCAACCTGTACCTTATGATCAGGAACCATTGGTGATGAAAGAAGAAGTCGAAGCAGCATTGAAAGCATTATCAAACAAAGCACCAGGCATTGATAGCATTCCCATAGAAGTATTACAGCAATCGGCTGTAGCTGTTACCATACTTACAAGGCTCTGCCAGGAAATTTGGAAAACATCATCATGGCCAACTGACTGGAAAAGATCTGTGTTTATACCAATACTAAAGAAAGGTGATCCAACTGACTGTGGAAATTATCGCACAATCGCTCTGATCCCACATGCCAGCAAGATTCTACTCAAGATTATTCAGCAGAGACTACAACTATACCTGGAACAAGAACTACCTGAAGTGCAAGCAGGGTTCAGGAAAGGGTGAGGAATGAGAGATATCATCGTGGATGTGAGATGGATCCTTGAAAAAACAAAATAATGCCAAAAAGATATCTATATCTGTTTTATCGACTACAAGGCTTTTGACTGTGTAAACAATGAGAAACTCTGGGCCACATTAGGAGTATACCAGAACACCTGATTGAACTTTTGCTTCTTGATCAATGTAAAGGTTGTGGAAGAGAACTAATGGAACAAGGAGAAACAGAATGGTTTAAAATCAGCAAAGGTATACGACAAGGCTGCATACTTTCCCCCCACCTGTTTAATTTATATGCAGAACAAATCATCAGAGAAACAGGATTGTACGAAGACAAAAGAGGTGTGAAGATTGGAGGAAGACTCATCAACAACCTTTGCTATGGTGATGATACCACATTACTGTCTGAAAGTGAAGATGATCTGAAACATTTGCTTCTCACGATCAATGAACATAGTCTTAAAATGGGCTTGCACCTTAATGTAAGCATGATCGCCTTTGTCTTATATGTTCTTATGTAAAAAAGACAAAGATCCAGACAACTGGCGAAATCAGTAAGTTCATCACTGATGGAGAAAAAATTGAAATAGTTGACAACTTTTACCTACTTGGATCAACTATCACTAAAGAAAGGACAAGCAGTCAAGAAATCCGACGACACATTGCTCTTGGCAGAATGGCTATGAAAGACCTAGATAAGATTCTCAAGAGCAGAGATGTCTTTCTCCTTACAAAGATTCAACTTGTTCAAGCCATGATATTTTCAATTACGTCATATGGATGTGAAATTTAGACAGTGAAAAAGAGAGACAAAAAGAAAATCGATGCCTTTGAATTATGGTGCTGGTGACGAATACTGTATATATCATGGACTGCCCGAAGAATAGTCATTTCTAGGGGAGATTAAACCTAAGCTTTCCTTAGATGCTCAGATGACAGGACTTCAACTTTCATACTTTGGACACATCATGCGAAGAGAGAGATCATTAGAGAAAGACATCATGCTTGGCAAGATAGAAGGTCAACGCAAAAGAGGAAGGCCAGCAATGAGATGGATCGATACAATAACAGGAGCTACGGGTACCAGTCTGTCAACAATGAGCCACCTTGCAATGCAATGTGTCTTCAATAACTACAACAAAAGATGGGAATACGAATGTCCATCTACCCAAATTATGCAGAACACTGATGGACAGATTAGGTAAGAACATTTCAGTCTCCCTTCGCTGTTATTAGCCAACACAAGCTTCATAATAGGATATAAGGGCATCTAGTAGAGTCTAAGATAACAAGCTCAGTATCGTTGTTCTCCAGAGCAGAGTCACCACTTCCTGCCCCAGAAAATTTAATTCAGTGTATTTAGCTCATGTCTTTGCAGTAGTAGTTTAAGGGCTTATCTGAGGTAATGGAGGATTGTGGAGCAGAAGTGGGATTTAAATCCTTGTCTTTTTGGTCACCATGCTGCTGCTCTAACCGCTAAACTACTCCTCCAGCTGGCTACCTGCTGCTGCTCCAACCCAACTGATAGCCACGTTGCGCGGAACCAGATCCATGTAGCTGAGTGGGCTGAAGAGGGTGGGACCGTCACACTGAACCTCACTTGTAGCCACACACACTCCCAGCCACCACCTCCGCCTGCCTCTCTCTGAGTTATTAAAGCAACATGAGCACTTCACCGATCCCAGAGCCTCAGGCCAGGAGAGAGAGAAAGAAGGTAAAAGGCAAGAGATAAAGAGTAGTTAGAAGACAAGATGGGGGTAGATGGAGGAAGTGGGGAAAATCAGAAGTAACAGTGGCAAATCCTGGGACGGATGTGGAGAATCCTGGCCCTGCCAGTCTAGCCCATCTGATGTCCAGCTTCCCCACCGCTGAGGATCCCTTGCACCCATCCCAAACTCCCCCCTCATCTTCCCCAGTACTGAGGATCCTTTGTGCCCCTCCCAAGCATTACCCCTCACTTCCGCACCAGTAAGGATTCTCCATGTCCGTCTCAGGATTTACCCCTCACTCTCCTACTGTTAAGGATTCTCTGTGCCCATCTCAAGCTTTACCCCTCACTCCCCCAATGCTGAGGATGTTTTGTCCACATTCTAGAGTTGTCACTTGGCTCCATGCCATAAATAATATTGTAGACCAGTCCTGGTTTTGCCCTATGGCATGCAGGATTTTATTTTAGGGAAATTAATGAGGCACTCAAAACTGCAAGATCATGTATAACTTTGAGTGAGAACAGGACTGGACTAGTCTGTTCCTTATGACATGGAGCTAGGTAGCAATGAATAGAAGGAAATATATTTTCACTCAACCCACAATTAAGCTCAGTCTTTCGCTGCTGGAGGATGCGGTAAAAGTCATTAGTGTAACCAAATTTATAAAAGGTTTGGACAAGTTCCCGGAGGAAAAGTCAATAAACCGTTATTAAGATAGAGCTGGGGAAAGCCGCTGCTTTTCTGTGGGGATAAGAGGCATGAGGTCCTGCTACTGTCTGGGACTGTGCCAGATACGTGTGACCTAGAATGGCCACTGCGGGAAACAGGATACTGGGCTTGATGGACCTTTGGTCTGACCCAGTATGGTAGTTCTTATGCTTATTATAGGCTTTCTTGAACTCTGTTGCTCTTTTTTTTCCTCCAGTATCTCTCTGTGAGACTGTTCCATCATGCACCCACCACCCTTTCTGTCCTTGTCTCATTCCCACATCCACCTCATTGGCAGAGCTGCCAAGCTACCCAGTACCAGTTCCAGGAGGGAGATATAAGGCCAGTCCTGGATTTCTAACAACTGTGTTTTCTGGGCTTAGAGCGCTGATTTCAATGGGCAGAATCAGGGACTACAAATCCCATACTGCTTTGGGATTTAAGTTCAAAACCAGGACTGGCTAAAAATTCTCCAGCTTGGAACTTGGTAACTCGGCAGCTCTGTCCTGTCCTGAGGACATACACAGGGGAGCTTCAGTTCACAGCATTGTCACCCCTCACATAGGAGCTTCCATCCCTCATCTTTTCTTTTTCCCCGGGGCTACTGCTCTTCTGGTGATTTAAAGCCTTCAACACAATTTCAAGCCTCAAAGTAAATGTTGCAAGCTGGAAAGCTCTGGAATTGGATGGCAAAGAGCGTCTCTCAGGAAGCTGTTATCCTAGCTCTCTCACTCGGCTTGCACTCAGGGCTTTATTCCAGCTCAGAACATGCATTAAGGAGCAGGGCCGCTGCTCTCCAGGACCAAGTGTGAAAACCTTTCCAAGCAAGGCCAGAAAACAATAAAAGACGGGCAAAATAGAGACAAGTCCCAAAGGGAATTCATCCTCTTCCAGGTCTTGCCTGCCCAGGTTGAGGGCCAGGCAACCTGCCACCTCCGGCCCTTCCCTACCTGCATCTGGAAACCGCAAGCTTCAAAGCCCATCTTAGTTTTGCTCCCAGTGCAGCTTGGGACTCGTAGTTCTTGCCTATTTTTGTTCAGGGCTTCTCACCCCTGTCCTGGGAGTCCCACAACCGGTCAGGTTTTCAGGATATCCACAATGAATATGCATGAGACAGATTTGCATACAATGGAGGCAGTGCGTGTATATTCATTATCTTGATATCTTGAAAACCAGACCAGTTGGGTTTGTCCTGAACACTGAGAAGTCCTGCATGCATTCATGCAAAGAAGTGAAAAGCTGTACTGAATCAATCTCACCCTGTGACCTGGACCAACCCACAGTGCTTACCAGCCTAGCCCCATATCCTGGCTCCCAGCAGTGTCTCCTGCATGTTGGACGTGGCCGGGGATATGAGAGTAAGAAAACATGGACCGGACCTGTAGCATACATACTGACATGGAGTTGGCTTATCCCATCACTGTGGGTTGCTTCACATCCCTGTGTTCAAGCTCTAATCATAAGCTCTTTGGGGAAGGAACCCAGTTATTCCACAACCAGGAATTTCTGTGTGCCTTGATCTGGTAACCATAGGCAGCGGAAAGGGGTGGGCCTAAGGTTGCCAACTGGCTCCAGATGCGCCCGACAGGCTTGATCCAGTCCTGGGTTTACTCCATTGCATGCAGGGACATGTATTCCAATTTCTCCATTGCATGCTATAAGAAAAGCAAGACTACAGGTCCCTGCATGCAATGGGATAAACCCAGGAATAGATCAAGCCTGTTGGGCACATCTGGAGCCAGTTGGCAACCCTAGGTGGGCCACAGGGGCCATGCTCCAACCAATATTTTGCCCACCACAGAATCAGTATCTAGAGATCTTGGGGGCAGGACTAGAGACTGGTCTGTTTGCCCCACCCGCTGGTAACTATGGACAGGGCCACTCGACATCCCAAACTCTTCAAGGTGGAGAGCTGAAGGGGGTAGAGCAGATGTCTTTTTACATGAGAGGGTGGGAATGGGAAAGCCACCACTTCCTTCTAGTTATGCAAGGGGAAGCTGGGGGTGGGAGATAGCTGGAGATGTGGAAAATGCAGCAAGAAGCCAGACGTGGCAGTGAGTTTCTCTCTTTCCGAACCCGTGGCCTTTTCCGTGGTCTGGGAACTTTTCAATCAGCATGGGCTGAGACAGTGGAGAAGGGGCGGGGGACACATTACCTCATGGAACTCACTGCCATGGGATGTTGCAGGGGCAAATTGTGTAACTGGGGCGAGAAAGGGGTCAGACAGGTTTATGGAGATCTGATCGGACTCTGGGAGAATGCAACAGGTGACAGACACCTCCATACCTGCCCCATTTCTTGTCCGAGATGTTTCGCGTCGGGTACATGAAAGGCCTGGCTGCTCTTAAAAGATCCTCATTCTCAGGACTGGTGCAAGGGTTTTAAGTGCTTTAGACACACCATCACCCTTACATCTCCCCCAATTAATGTTCGGGCCACTAGAATCCCCCTTCCGAAGATTTGGATCATTAAACTCACGAGTACCCCGACACCGCTCTTCCCCGAGCAGTCCCGCAAAAAACACATAACTGGCCGTTTCCAAAAAGATGGGCTAATGACTCTCTGCGTTTGTCTGGCTGTCGGGATCTCTTGTGTTGCTTTCACTGCAGCTGCCCTTCAGAATCCGCCACTCTAGGCAACTGCTTAGGTTGACTTATGGTTAAGCCATCTCAGTTCTCTCAATTTGTCCCTCCCCTCGCCCTAAAACTTCCTTCTAAAATGAGAACTTGAGATCTTGACTGTCACAGAGGATGCCATACTCTCTTGCTCATGGCCTGATAAACCGAGTCCAGGCCAGGGAGGGGCTGGAGAGGGATGTCTGCCTTTCATTGCACCTCCTTCCCCCTATCTCCTCCTCCCTCTCTTTCTTTCGATTTACCTTTTCACCAGATAGCGTAGGCGGGCCTGCTAGGAAGGCTTCACAGTACAGCCCTGGGAAAGATCCAGTTGCTATGGCAACCCCCAGCACCAACACACCAACCTGGTTTAATTATTGGTCAGACTGGGGGATTGGAGCGGGGAGGGCCCACAACAGCTTGACCAGGCTCCCACTAAGCCCCTCATTTACTTCCCTCATGCCAACACCATATCCCCACTGAGGCCTTCTCTCCACTCCATCCCATTGAATGCCTTCTTTAATTAGGAATAAGGGAGGGATGGTGTGTGCGCGTGTGAATGTGAGAGTCTGTGTGTGTGAGATTTCACAGATGCAGAGATGACTTCTTTTTCTATTAACACTAATTCTGGTATTAATGGGGGCGGGGAGAGGGGGACTGTCAGGCAGACAGGGTGAATTTCTCTTTGATGTTTACAGCATCAAGCGAGATCCACAGAAGCAGGTGACTGGCACAGTGGCAGGCCACTGAAGGAGAGCAGGCTCCATCCACCTTCATTGGTCACCTAGAGAGATGCCCTAGCCCACATCCCCTCTCACCCCGAGTTTGGAGTGAAAACCCACCATATTGACAGATCTGGGAATGGAGTGGGTGAGGACCCAAAGCAGGGCTGCCACTTGGTTTTCTTTCAAGAAATCAGAACCCTAAGTCAAATTCAGTGATGGGGTTAGAGCCAGCTTGACCAGTAGAAATGGAGACAGCCCAATCTTGGACGCAAAGATAGAGTCAGATCAAAACTGGAGGATATGGGGTAGAATGGGAATTAACAGGAGCCCGGTGCTAGCCAAGCAACCCACCTCCAGAGCCTGGAGGTGGGTTCAGAGAGTTGGTGGCCTAGGCAGACCTTACGCTTTACACACACAGACCCACCTCGGCTGTCAAAATGTATTTTTTAGCTTTGAAGGCCCTGCTTTTGGCCACCTCCCAGAAGTTGCCACCCTCGGCAACCACCTAGTTTGCCTAATGGTTGGCCTGGCCCTGCCCACCTCACAGGATGGTTTATGAGCCCGACCCTAGCTCCTCTGTCCCACATTCTCTCTAGGGAGAGTGGCTGGTGTCTCTTCCCAGACCCAAGCCCTGCTGGCTTGTTTCATTCACGAGCACCTACCTCCCTCGGTTTCAAGGCTATGTCAGGGTTTGCCAAAGAGTTTTCTGATTACCAGTCCTCAGCATCTCCCCAGCAAATGTTTTGTATTCTTCATCTCTCTCTCCATCTCTAAAGAGGAATTTGGAGCTTTGGTTTTGACCTAGCTCTGCAGGGATCAGAGGGTGCCCTGTATAAGCCCCTTATGTAACAAATGATCCACGGATTTGGACTGTCAACAGTGATCAGACTCTCTCATGCAGAGACATTCAGAGGACCTGACACTGTGTTCCAGTCGGTGTGTCCCAACTCACCACTGGCAGAGAGATGGGGGAAAGAGTTCAAAATGCACTTAGAGCATCCTGTAACTGGGTCAGAAATGGAAGGATCCGGACCAGCCCCAGAACCAGAACCTGTCTGTCATTCTTTCCTTTTGCCTTTGTGTGTATGTTGGTAACACACGCGCAAACTGTCAGGGCAGGAAGAATCTGAAAGAGACAAAGAGAAACAAGGAAGAGAGAGACAAGAAGATGAAAAGAGACCAAGAGCGGAAAGAGAAATAAGAAGCAGGGAGAAAGAGAGAGACAGAAAAGAGGCAAACAGACCTGAGAAGGACGAGACAGTATGTTCAGCCTGTCTCTAGCAGTCTCTAGGGTTAGTGTATCCACAGTAACAGGGTAGGCGGGAGAGTTCGAAGGGCGCTGGCTGCCTGCCTCCTTTGGAAGGAGCAGATCTCTAGGAGAAGCAGGTCCTTGATTCTCTCTCTGAACCAGCTGCACGGCCTAAAGACCTCCAGAGCTGCAAAGAGAAGCGGCTTCCACCCTGCTGGTTCCCAGCCAGGCTCAGAGACTTTCAAATGAGGTAGAAAACCAGGAACAGGGCCGGATTTGAGATTTCAGTGCCCATAGGCAAGACCAGATAGCAGATTCCGGAGAGCAGGGGCTTGGGGGCTTTCGGAGATCCCAAAAAGATTGGAGAGCTAGAAGAAGAGCAGAGGCCATAGTGCCCCAGGGCATCCCTTTAAAGCAGCACATGTAGACTTCAATGATGTCACCCTTCTAGATATCTCTTCGCCACGTCATTCACCCTCATAGAACTCAATGGTGTCACCCTTCTAGATATCTCTTTGCCATGTCATTCACCCTCATAGAACTCAATGGTGTCACCCTTCTAAATATCTTTTCGCCACGTCATTCACCCTCATAGAACTCAAGGGTGTCACCCTTCTAGATATCTCTTCGCCACGTCATTCACCCTCATAGAACTCAAGGGTGTCGCCCTTCTAGATATCTCTTCGCCACGTCATTCACCCTCATAGAACTCAAGGGTGTCACCCTTCTAGATATCTCTTTGCCATGTCATTCACCCTCATAGAACTCAATGGTGTCACCCTTCTAGATATCTCTTTGCCATGTCATTCACCCTCATAGAACTCAATGGTATCACCCTTCTAAATATCTTTTTGCCACGTCATTCACCCTCATAGAACTCAAGGGTGTCACCCTTCTAGATATCTCTTCGCCACGTCATTCACCCTCATAGAACTCAAGGGTGTCGCCCTTCTAGATATCTCTTCGCCATCTCATCACTTCTGCAGATTGTTTCACTCTAGAGCACTGCACCTTTTGCTTGTCTCTCTCTCTGGCACTGTTTTTTTGTTTCCATGGAAACTTCTTAAACATAGCTAGCTAAAACTGTTTTCCTCTCATTCCTCTCTCTCCCAAGATCTCCTTCTGCAATACTGGGATTTTCTTGGGGTTTCCAGAGCCCCCGCTGTCAAGCTGTAGCCAAAACCCAACGTTTCTTTACCTGGTAGACAATGAACCATGTCTGGGGAGACTCTGTACCTGGAGTAGTGAATGCCCTGAGACCAAGAGGAAGCTCTCTCTTGACACTGGATCCCAAATATGGGTGATGTTTCCGAAGCCCACCTCTGGAAGCCAATAGGTGGTATTATCCAGGGTAGAAAGAAGACATGGCATTGAAGGGTGGTGCTGTGCACACCTGGAAATCTTTGTGTGGTTGGCCCAGTGCACTGCAATATTCCACCTATTTTAGCTATAACTAAAGTCCAGAAAATTCAAGGAGGGCTGTGCATGCTACAGAGCAAATTCATTTCAAAGTTCAACAAATGATCTTAATCTGGAGACAGAGAAACAGAAAGAATAGAGGAAATAACTCTTCTACGTTCACAACAGAGACTTGGCAGACACACTCTCTCCTTCTGCAAAGTCCCCTTTGCAATCATAGCAGAGATGGAACAGGGACACTAGATCCTCCTACAGAGTCCCCCTGCTCTCATAAGCACATTATAGATAAACTCAATCCTTCTACAATAAGGCTACAATATGTCTTCACATAATTAAGCTCTGGAATTCGTTGCCAGAGGACATAGTAAGATGCCATTAGTTCAGCTGGATTTAAAAAAAAGGTTTAGACAAGTTCCTGGAGGAAAAGTCCATTATTAAAGTGGACTGGGAAAATCCAGTGCTTACCCCTGGGATAAGCAGCAAGGAATCTGTCTACCTTCTGGGACCCGGACAGGACTTTGTGACATGGATTGGCCACTGCTGAGAACAAGATACTGGGCTTGATGGATCACTGGTCTGACACAGGATGGCAGATCTTATATTCTTATATTCTGTTTTCATGGTAACTATCTTAGAGACAGGTGCAAAGATCCATAAACAAGAATTTACACATGACTATGTGCTATGAGCGATGATATGATTTTGTGTGTGAAGGATCCCATGTGCCGGTGACAAAAGGTGTAAAAGATTATGTGGATTTGTCTCTCTGTATTTATTTTACACATTTCTACCCCACGTTATCTAAGATTCCAGGTGGGTAATGGGAGTGTTGTGATACACGCTCATGTCCGACATAACCCAGGCGCCTGTCGACATGACATATGTTTGGGTGCAGAAGAACCTCTGTACTGGGGCAGACCCTGGGCCTGACCAAGCTCTCTACCACTTCCTCCTGCCTCTTCCAGGGGAAGGATGGAAGAGGGGAAAGCATAGCCAACCAAGCGGGTCAAGTTTAAAATCCTCTCTGGTCCTCATCTCATTCGGAGGCTCGGTTCGAAATATAGGAGAAGCGAGCAATTTGAAATGTTTTCATCGGATCCCCGTGGCAGTCAGTCGTTTATTTCTTGACCCCAGTCCTGTAGAACTCAATCCCGCTCTGGATTCACTAAAATCCTTTAAAAAGAGCTTTAAGATGTACTTTTTCGAACAAGCTTATGGTATCCTGTGGGAGGATGGGTCCCTGAGCTGATGATACGATCTGCTCTGCGCTCTTCTCATGTTTTTTTGTTTACTCTCTATTTAATTTACTCATGTTTATTGGCTTTGTTCTTTCTGTAAAGCGCTTTGCTGTGAATCGCTAAAGGCAGTTTATCATGCAATAAATAAACAATAAGCCATAAATTGAAATCGAAACTGCGTGGCCACAGAATTGCGCTTATCCATCTGTCCAGCCAGAAAATGAACAGTACCTTAGGCCTAAAGGAAAAGGCACATTTTTTCTACCTTATTAAAGCACACGCGCCATGGTCTCAATTTACCAAATGGCTTTTCAGTTCCTGGGATTACTGTGCATCTTTCCCAGCCTCATCTAGACAATCAAGCATGGAAAGCTCAACTGCACCCATACATATAAAAATCTCTTGCACCCCTTCCCCAGCAATCTAAAATGTTAAAGAAGGGGAGATTAAGATACTCCTCTCCATCCTGAAGCATCCTGCCCTGAGGCAGTGATCACTGCCCTGCTCCCAGTCCTTCTCCAGTCTACCGAAGGATACCATGAACCGGGGAATGGCTAATCCTAGCTTGAGAAGAACTCAGCTCAGCACTGGAGGGTGGGAAGAGGGAAGAAGAGGGGGATCAATGGCAATTCATGCGCTTACATCCTCGGAAGCGTGCTCCTATTTCACCCACCCTCCCTGGCCTGTGGCGTCCAGCCCTGGCAGAGAGGAGAAGACAGTTCCCTCTTCTCTAGCAATGCTTCTCCAGGCTTTCTTTCCCTTCTAACTATCACAAGCCCATTTTAAATGCACCATGCTCTAAGGTGATGGTGGCGAGTTGTCTTCACGAGTCAAACTTCCCGTTTTCCAGGAGCGGAGACACTTCTGCACTGTCAGGTGGGCGTTGAGTCCCTGAGGTGGCGGACCACGGGGAGGTATTCCAGGAAAGAGCTGGAATATGTGGGTAGGACCACCTCTCTTGTTTCCCGAAAGGAAAAAAAAAGGTATTTCTAGAGTTTCTCTACAGTGTTTTCTGTTCCTCGTAGAATAAAGATAACAGGTGGGATGTGAAAAGATAAGGCACATTTGCAATATCATACCATACCATATCAACAAATGCTATCACTATCTACACTTACTTGTCTGTAATGAGAAGGGCAAGGAAACTAGGACAACTATCTATTGTCACCCAAATTAAACAAAAACAGCCCTCTGAGAGGATGAAAAACGATAAACCAAAAGGATGAAACCTTGTTTTCCTCAAGTTCCAGATACCTTGCATAAGCTTTCGGGGGTAAAGACAGGCCATGCTTGTAACTCCTGGGCTCCATTCCCAGCTGCTCTGGAAATGCTTTTCCAATACCCCTGGGCCAAGTAGCTCAGTTATCTAGTTACAGGTAGGGGCAGAAAATAGACTGCCTGAAAATCAGAGCCCAGTCGTAGACATCCCCAATAAACTTGGCCATCTCCCTTTGGAGAAGTTCAGGCAAGATGTATGTCCACCTCTACCAAAGAATTTATTCCCAGCTTATAGTGGTGGAGGAAACAAACAAAGAACCCCCCCCCCCCCCCACAAAGCGCTGAGCAGCAAAGGTGAGGATCCTACCTTTCTTTCTGCGATCCCTCCCTGGGTGCCCTGCTCGGTTCCTTCTTCTTGCACAATCAACAAATAAAGGCAAGGAAACGTTTTCCAAGTGGGAAAAGGCGAGCTATTGAAGAGCAGGGGCAAACAAGCCCTGTCCCTGCCCAAGGAGCGGCTGATGCTGGAGGAGGGACGGGAGCTGTCCACATCGAGAGTGCTGAAACGCTCTTCCACTCAAGGAAAGGAGGAGCTCGGGAGGAGGGAGGAGGGGAGGTGGAGACACACACACAGCACACATGAATACATACCAGATACACAGATCTCTCTCCACACACCAACATATAGATACTCAGATACATGCATGCATTCATGCATCCAAGAAATAGACTTTACTCCAAGCAATGGGCCATCTCTTGAGTGAGAGGTCTCGCTGGGAGTGGAGGCTAGCTCTGGGTGCTCGCCCACACCCTCTCCTGCCACTTCTGGTGGGACTTTTGGCTTTGCATCTAGTACAGAGAGCTGACCTGTTTTGCGGGTGCTCCCTTCACAGACGATGAAAATGATAGGTTTGCAATCCATTTCAGAAGGATGCAGGCTAAAGATTTGTCAATATCCAGTACTACACTCTGCTTCTTTTATGTAATGTAGTCTATCATTCTTGACTTGAGAATTAGTATTGTGAATTCTATATGTCCTTAATTTTTATATTTATTGTGCATATTGTCCATACAGAGCCCCTGCAGGAGCATCAAGCACCCTGGACAAAATTTCAGCCTTGTGCCTCTCCAGTACCTTTCAGGCTGTTAGTCACCCAAATAGGATTTTAATATCCCCAATATCATTTTTTCCTGGAACGGTCCTGTAAAAATGCATATTTGGGTATCATAATTTTAAATATTAAACAGTTAAAGGCACAGGTTTGTGTGACTCTCGGGATCTGGTTTGCTTTGACTGCAGCTATTCTCTGTTGCCCCCCCCCCCCCCAGGTGACCACTTAGTATGTCTCATGGTAAAGCCGGCCTTCTGTCCATGTACTAGACACCAGCTACTTGTTTGATTGCGGGCGGGGAGGCGTCTGCAGCTTTGGAAATTGCATGCACACACTGTTTTCTAGTCCCTTGCCCTGTACACTGCTTTGATTGAGGTTGGACATGCCAGCCGCCTCTGAGAAGGATCATTTTCAGACAGGCCAATTTACCAAAGTCGTTTCATGTTTCTCTTAGATCTTTGGGAACTGTGCAGCTCTTCTTTCTTTGGATTTTGCTCAGTACAGGAGGAAATGCCTTTCTGCTTCTCTTTCTCCGGTCTTGCACTGCAGCCGGACTCTGATAGCGTGGACTTTCCAGCTCAGTTTGTGTCCACACATTTCTAATTTCAGTTTGTGGTCCTTATTCTGTATTTGCTGAGGACCTGCCCATGTTCTGTGTGTGACAGTTAGGGTATTGAGTGGGTGTATATATGCAACATGTGTGCATTTCTGTTTAAGTGGGTGTTCGTTTGATGACTGGATAGACATTTGTGTGTGTAATCTGAATGTATTTCTGTGCATTTATGTGTGTGTGCCTCTCTGTTCTGTGGATTTAGGTGTCAGAGGTTACACGTGCTCATGTGGACTTCCTATGGGGCCCAGTCTCAGGCCTGGCTCCTCTCAATCAGTGGAATGAGGGAAGGGAAAAGACGCTCTCAAGAGAGAAAGCATGAGACTAATTTTCCACCCCACCGTCACAGAGCCCAAGGGAGCACTTAGTAAAAGGCTATTTCTAGATTTTTTTTTTCCTACCACACCACCTTGTGGAGACAGTTGGACTTGCTGCAAAGACTTTGGCACATAAACGCTGCCATGTCCCCAGCTGACCACTGAGAATACCCCCTCCCCCCTCCAGTCCATCCACTGAGATAATTACCAGGGCTTTACTTAACAGAGCAGACCTTTTTCTTATGGTCTGGTTGCCACTTCCATCAGCGCTAGAGGTGTCTGGGATCAGGAAAAAGGCATAATATAATGGCCCGATAAAGAGTTATTAACCCAGAGTGACTGCAGCCCTTGGGCTTGGGCATCTCTCCGCCTCAGCTCAGAGAGGCTGCCTCAGGGCCTCCTCAGAAGTGGCCTTCTCTCTGCTACTGCCGCTCAGCTGATCTTTTGGAAGAACGAGGAGGGGAGGGAGGTCCAGAGAGCTCACAGCGTTGCAGTATCTGTCAGCTGAAGCACCAAACTACTGAAAGCATTTCTAAGAAAGGGCACTTCAGACAGCACTACAGAGACCCAGAATGCACAGCTCTGCCAGAGCACCTCACCCTGCCCTGCAAAACCTCCTGCTATTTCAGGATTAGTATATAAAATGTGCACTCAACAGAGAGGCGGTGTAGGGAATAGTATAGGGAATGCACTGGCTTGGGAACCAAAAGACCAGAGTTTGATTTCCACTAGCAACCCCTTGCAGCCCTGAGCAAGTCATTTAACCCGCCATTGCCTCAGAAGAATCCAGGTTATCAAGGTCCCGATTTAAATGTACATTACCAAGTTCAACTTACAATGTAAACCGCTTTGACAAAATTATAAAGAGGTATAAAAAAACCATTAAATTAATAAATGATGCAGTAGTGCCAGGTGTGTGTGTGTGTGTGGGGGAGGGGGGATTCTCACAGCTTCTGCAGTTCCAGATCCTCCCTATAGGAGTTACTATAAAGAATGGTGCAGAGGTGCTCTGGGGGAATCTCATAGCTCCTACAGTCGCAGACCTCCTCCCCCCCATACTGGACTAGCAGGAGGTGCTGCAGGGCAGGAGTGAGGTGCATTGCAAGAGCTGTGTGTGAGGGTCTCTGTACTGGAATAGCAGGAGGTGCTGTAGGGTAGGAATGAGGTGCATTGGCAGAGCTGTGTGTGAGGGTCTCAGTGCTGGAATAGCAGGAGATGCTGTGGAGCAGGAATGAGGTGCATTGGCAGAGCTGTGTGTGAGGGTCTCTGTACTGGAATAGCAGGAGGTGCTGCTGGGCAGGAGTGAGGTGCACTGGCAGAGCTGTGTGTGAGGGTCTCAGTACTGGAATAGCAGGAGGTGCTGCTGGGCAGGAATGAGGTGCATTGGCAGAGCTCTGTGTGAGAGTCTCTGTACTGGAATAGCAGGAGGTGCTGTGGAGCAGGAATGAGGTGCATTGGCAGAGCTGTGTGTGAGGGTCTCTGTAATGGAATAGCAGGAGGTGCTGCAGGGCAGGAATGAGGTGCATTGGCAGAGCTGTGTGTGAGGGTCTCAGTACTGGAATAGCAGGAGGTGCTGCAGGGCAGGAGTGAGGTGCATTGGTAGAGCTGTGTGTGAGGGTCTCTGTACTGGAATAGCAGGAGATGCTGTGGGACAGGAGTGAGGTGCATTGGCAGAGCTGTGTGTGAGGGTCTCAGTACTGGAATAGCAGGAGGTGCTGCAGGACAGGAATGAGGTGCATTGGCTGAGCTGTGCGTGAGGGTCTCTGTACTGGAATAGCAGGAGGTGCAGCAGGGCAGGAATGAGGTGCACTGGCAGAGTTGTGTGTGAGGGTCTCAGTACTGGAATAGCAGGAGGTGCTGCTGGGCAGGAATGAGGTGCATTGGCAGAGCTCTGTGTGAGAGTCTCTGTACTGGAATAGCAGGAGGTGCTGTGGAGCAGGAATGAGGTGCATTGGCAGAGCTGTGTGTGAGGGTCTCTGTAATGGAATAGCAGGAGGTGCTGCAGGGCAGGAATGAGGTGCATTGGCAGAGCTGTGTGTGAGGGTCTCAGTACTGGAATAGCAGGAGGTGCTGCAGGGCAGGAGTGAGGTGCATTGGTAGAGCTGTGTGTGAGGGTCTCTGTACTGGAATAGCAGGAGATGCTGTGGGACAGGAGTGAGGTGCATTGGCAGAGCTGTGTGTGAGGGTCTCAGTACTGGAATAGCAGGAGGTGCTGCAGGGCGGGAGTGAGGTGCATTGGCAGAGCTCTGTGTGAGAGTCTCTGTACTGGAATAGCAGGAGGTGCTGCAGGACAGGAATGAGGTGCATTGGCTGAGCTGTGTGTGAGGGTCTCTGTACTGGAATAGCAGGAGGTGCAGCAGGGCAGGAATGAGGTGCATTGGCAGAGTTGTGTGTGAGGGTCTCTGTACTGGAATAGCAGGAGGTGCTGCAGGGCGGGAGTGAGGTGCATTGGAAGAGCTGTGAGTGAGGGTCTCTGGGATAGCAGGGGTGCTGGAGTGAGGTGCATTGGCAGAGCTGTGTGTGAGGGTCTCAGTACTGGAATAGCAGGAGGTGCTGCAGGGCAGGAGTGAGGTGCATTGGCAGAGCTGTGTGTGAGGGTCTCTGTACTGGGATAGCAGGGGGTGCTGCAGGGCAGGAGTGAGGTGCATTGGTAGCACTGTGCGTGAAGGTCTCTACTGGAATAACAGCAGGAACTTCAGGGCTGTCTGTGTCTGCGTTTCTGTACTGGAATAACAAAGGGTGCTGCGGACGAGGAGTGAGGTGCACTGGCAGAGCTGTGTGTGAGGGTCTCTGTACTGGAAAAGCAGGAGGTGCTGCAGGGCAGGAGTGAGGTGCATTGGCGGAGCTGTGTGTGAGGGTCTCAGTGCTGGAATAGCAGGAGGTGCTGCAGGGCAGGAGTGAGGTGCATTGGCGGAGCTGTGTGTCTCTGGGTCTATGTACTAGTATAACAGGAGGTATTGCAGGACATTTGTGAGCGGCATTGGATGAGCTGTGTGTGAAGATCTCTGTAGTGGAATAGCAGTGGGTACTGCAGGGCAGGAGTGAGGTGCATTGGCAGAGCTGTGTGTGAGGGTCTCAGTACTGGAATAGCAGGAGGTGCTGCAGGGTGGGAGTGAGGTGCATTGGCAGAGCTGTGTGTGAGGGTCTCAGTACTGGAATAGCAGGAGGTGCTGCAGGATGGGAGTGAGGTGCATTGGCAGAGCTGTGTGTGAGGGTCTCAGTACTGGAATAGCAGGAGGTGCTGCAGGGCGGGAGTGAGGTGCATTGGCAGAGCTGTGTGTGAGGGTCTCAGTACTGGAATAGCAGGAGGTGCTGCAGGATGGGAGTGAGGTGCATTGGCAGAGCTGTGTGTGAGGGTCTCAGTACTGGAATAGCAGGAGGTGCTGCAGGGCAGGAGTGAGGTGCATTGGCAGAGCTGTGTGTGAGGGTCTCTGTACTGGAATAGCAGGAGGTGCTGCAGGGCAGGAGTGAGGTGCATTGGCAGAGCTGTGTGTGAGGGTCTCAGTACTGGAATAGCAGGAGGTGCTGCAGGGCAGGAGTGAGGTGCATTGGCAGAGCTGTGTGTGAGGGTCTCAGTACTGGAATAGCAGGAGGTGCTGCAGGGCAGGAGTGAGGTGCATTGGCAGAGCTGTGTGTGAGGGTCTCAGTACTGGAATAGCAGGAGGTGCTGCAGGGCAGGAGTGAGGTGCATTGGCAGAGCTGTGTGTGAGGGTTTCTGTACTGGAATAGCAGGAGGTGCTGCAGGGCAGGAGTGAGGTGCATTGGCAGAGCTGTGTGTGAGGGTCTCTGTACTGTAATAGCAGGAGGTTCTGCTGGGCAGGAGTGAGGTGCATTGGCAGAACTGTGTGTGAGGGTCTCTGTACTGGAATAGCAGGAGGTGCTGCTGTTCAGGAATGAGGTGCATTGGCAGAGCTGTGTGTGAGGGTCTCAGTACTGGAATAGCAGGAGGTGCTGCAGGGCAGGAATGAGGTGCATTGGCAGAGCTGTGTGTGAGGGTCTCAGTACTGGAATAGCAGGAGGTGCTGCAGGGCAGGAATGAGGTGCATTGGCAGAGCTGTGTGTGAGGGTCTCAGTACTGGAATAGCAGGAGGTGCTGCAGGGCAGGAGTGAGGTGCATTGGCAGAGCTGTGTTTGAGGGTCTCAGTGCGGGATAGCAGGAGGTGCTGCAGGGTGGGAGTGAGGTGCATTGGCAGAGCTGTGTGTGAGGGTATGAGTACTGGAATAGCAGGAGGTGCTGCAGGGCAGGAATGAGGTGCATTGGCAGAGCTGTGTGTGAGGGTCTCTGTACTGGAATAGCAGGAGGTGCTGTGGGGCGGGAGTGAGGTGCATTGGCAGAGCTGTGTGTGAGCATCTCAGTACTGGAATAGCAGGAGGTGCTGCAGGGCAGGAATGAGGTGCATTGGCAGAGCTGTGTGTGAGGGTCTCTGTACTGGAATAGCAGGAGGTGCTGCAGGGTGGGAGTGAGGTGCATTGGCAGAGCTGTGTGTGAGGGTCTCTGTACTGGAATAGAGGGGGTTCTGCAGGGCAGGAGTGAGGTGTATTGGCGGAGCTGTCTGTGTCTGGTTGTACTGGAAGAGCAGGAGGTGCTGTAGGGCAGGAGTAGGGTGCGTGGGCAGAGGGAGGGGTCTCAGACTTTGGAGGTTCCAGCTCACTCCTTTTTAGGTAAGAGAGCACAAACACCATTGTCCAAATTCTTCTGAGAGTCTTTGTAGACTTAATAAATTAGCAGAATGCTGCCCATCCTATTCACAGGCCCTTGGACCAGAAGCTACATTATATAATTACAAAATAAAAAGAAAGTATCTGTAATAAAATGACAATACATACAGAAATTCTTTGTATAAATAAAAGCAGAGTGATGATTAATTCTTCTGGGCTCCTCAATCAACAAAATTTCAGTTCAAATCATGAATGGTGGTTTGTTAGACCTATTTCACAATGGAAGGCCATGTGGACGTCTCTCTCTCCCTTTCTCTCTTTATGACAACGTGTGTGTTGTTGTGTCACCTGAGTGTGTGTTATGTTATTGTATGTGTGCATGCAGATGTGTCTTGCATGTGTGTGTGTGTGTGTGTGTGTAGGAAAGGCCACTAAAAATCTCACATCAGAGGCACCCATGGACCTTTGATTCTCTTTAATTAAAACAAAGAGGCACATGATTTGCTTGTTTAGGGAGTGGGAGGGAAACCACAAAAATCTGGTGGTGGGGGGGATGTGCTTTGTTTTTGGGCCTGAGTCCATACTTGCTTTCAAACACCAGGGTTGACCAATCTTTCATGTGCCAAGAATTACGAGATCAGAGATTGCAGTACCAGGTTCCAAGAGATGACCCCACTCCATAGAGCAGCTGGAAGTAAAACCAGGCCTGGCACACTCCCTCCGCAAGGACTAGAACCCTAGCCGGCAGGTAGGACGGAGCTTCAGGGCTCTAGGGATATAGATGTACCTCTTCTTTCCCTAGTAATCACGGGGCGTTTTCTAAAGATGGCTTTGTGACCAGTCCTGGCTTTTGTATCATGCATGCTGATGTACCTTGGGACCTGAAGGCTCTGCATCTTTCCCATGAGACCAGGACTGCGGGTTCCCGAGTACATCAGAAAAACAAGGCTAGTCCAGGGTTCCTCTGCAGAGCCCATGCGAATGCAGTCTTTGATTTCCTGGCCGACAATCCCATTTTGGTAGACATTTCTGGTGCCTCATCTTCTCATTTTGGCACAGTCTCCACTCTCACTTTCTAGGGTAGAAGATCCTGCCCAAAGGCTGTAACCTGGAAAAGATTGCCATCATCCTCTCTCCTGCCTACCCATATTGGAGAAGGGCCTATCCGAGGGGTGGCACAGGATGAGCTAGAGGGATAGGGAGAGCTCAAGGAGAAGAGAGCCCCCACACTAGGGTGGACAGGGCAAGGTTCATTCCTCTGTTTTCAGTTTTTCTGTGGCGACTTCCTCTCTCCTCAGGCTACCTCCTGAAAGTCTCGAATGGCGCTGACATTCTCATAAATGAGCGAATTCATTGTGTTCTCGTAGATATTGTCAGTAGGCCGCTGGACCAGGTTCAACATACATTTGTTCAGGAAGATGTACTGGGACTATTAGGGGGAGAGAGAAAGAGAAGTTTCCGCGTGAGTCTGGCAGGATCAGAGAGTTATACAGCAGTGGCAAGGACCATACACCCTGCTCTTATTTTCCATGAAGAGGGAAGGTCCCCCCACCCCCCATTAAACACTGTGGCATGCAGATAAGCCCAGGGAGATCTGTGATCTTTACGTGGTGGATCCACAGAAAGTTGAGGAATAGGGAAACAGAGAAAGACTTGCAGAGGAGATGCAGGGAGGAGGAAAGGTTAGAATTTAAGACATGCATCAGACCAAAGGTCTGTCAAAATCCATTATGGCCAATTTGGGTTACTAGGAAATACCTGGCAGATGCCAAAGAAGGATGGGGGAAGAAGGAGAGAGAGAAGGAAACACACAAGGACAGGGAAAAAAAAAGAGTATAAGGAGATAAAGGAGGGGGAAGTTTACATGCTATGAGGACTTCAAGCCAGAATGACAGAGAAGTCAAGAGAAGAAGTTTAGGAAGAAGAGGAAGCAGAACCTTTGGAGAGAACTCAGCCCCCTCGGCTCCCTGCCCCCTGCCTTGTACACAGCACGGCGGATCTTGCAAGCACCTCCTCACCTCTGTCTGAACCATGAAACACCGGTTCATTCTCATCCTCCTCACGAAGCTGTAGACCCCGATCCGTCTCTCCTTCTCCATCTGCTGCATCAGATAGTCCAAGGCAATGAGAGTCCCTGTGCGGCCCACGCCGGCGCTGCAGAAAGCAAGAAAGCGATAGATAGGGATAAAAGTAATAAAGACGGAGGGTAGCAGGCAGCGTGTGGCACTGAATAGTCACAGCGGAAGGAGTCCTGCAATGCAATGTCCATCCCCGGCTTTGCCACTGATGCTTTGACCCTGGAGTGAGTCACTTTATCTCCCAGTGGCTCAGCTCTAACTCTCAACTCTACCGCTGCAGGCCAGGAGTTCTGTGAGGGGAATTAGGAATAAGACCCAGGCCATGCAGAGTCTGAGCTCTCCAGTTCCTATGGACTGATGCTCCCTCCCTGCTTATAATTTACCAGAATGGGGAGGAGGTGGGGGGGGAGAGGATGGGAAAGCGACAGGGTCTGCAGTGCTTCAGGGATCTGGTTACACTGGTAGCCCAGCAGTCTCCCTGCTTGCCGTCCTCACCTGCAGTGGACAACCGTAGGGCCATCGCCCTTCCTCTGGTCTATATTCTCTCGTACTAGGTCCCGGAAGTGGATTACAGTATCTGTGTTGTCTGGGACTCCATGGTCAGGCCACACGGTGTAGTGGAAATGGCGCACAGTTTGGACACCAACTTCCCTTGCCTGGGGAAGAGAGCAGGGTAATGAACTGAATTCCTTTCCTTACAGTCCCTCCTCTCCATCTCTCCGCTCCCCTTTCCGTGACCTCCTCTCCACATTTCCCCTTCCCTCCTTCATTCTATTTCTCCCCTGCTTACCCTCCAGCTCGCTCCCCTCTCTTTCCTTTTCACCTCTCCTTTCTCCGTTCTCTCCTTTCCACCTCTGATTTTTCTCTTCTTTCTTTTCTCTCCCCATTCACTCTCTGCCTCCTCTACCCTTCTCTCATGAGCCCTCCCTCCATCCCTCCTCTACAGACCCCCCTTTGCTGTCCTCCTCCTCCCCCATAACTCTTCCAGCTCCCAGATTGACTTCTCATCCAAATGACTCACTAACTCTTCTTCCTCTCTTCAGCATAAGGTCATCAGCAGGCTGTGGGCCAGCAGAAACAGGTTGATCCAGGACTGGTCTGGGTCAGTTTGTCCATAGACTTGTGGTCACACCAGTCTTGGAGACACTGAACTGGTGAGCCCCAAGCTTGATTGGACTTAGCACCCATCCCCACTAACCTGGGGACGGTGAGCACCCTGGTGGGGAAGGGCAACATACGTGTTTCAGGTGAAAGTCTCGAATGGTCCATTCGGGGAGGATGGTCTCGTTGGTAACAGTCACCATGATGTCCTGATAGGTGCAGGGTGTGTAGTCCAAAGGCCAGTAACGCGCGCATTTCACCTGAAGCAGGAGACGCAGAAATCAAATTGTGATCACCTGAGATGCAGCATCAATCTGTGTGTGTGTGGGGGGGGGGGGGGAAGAAACTACAGATCCCAGAGAGAGACTGAGTTGCTACTGGTTTTATTCCAGTGTCAGGCCTATAGATAGAACGAAGGGGTAAAACCAGGCCTCGCTTAGCCTGGTCTTCATGACTTGGAACCTCTGGAGGATAGACTGCCCCACCCCCCTTTCTACTCACCTTACCACTCTCATTGCAATTGGTGAGCATGACTATGGTACCCACACGCTGCTCCCATACCATGCGCCAGAAGTCTCCCAGTGTGTCCGGCAGTGGGCCTTGTGTGGCAATGAACTCCTTGTCTGAGTTGTAACCCTGAAAGATGGGTATAGGGAAGGGAAAAGAGGAGCAGGCAGGTCATGAGAATGGGAGGATGGTCTGAGAGGAGGAGAGCGGAAAGGGTGAGGAGATCATCAGAAGCAGAGTGGGAAGAGAAAGAGACAGCAGCAGAAGTGGGAAATAGAGGACAGAGAGAAAGATAGAAAGACAGAAAAGAGGGGAAGAGACTGAGGGCGTGACAAAGAGGAAGGACAGAGATACAGTGATGGGAGAGAGAAAAGGATAGACAGGAAGAAAGAAAAGAAAGGGAAAGAGAGAGAGAGAGAGTGATGGAGAGAGAAAAAAAGGATAGATAATAGAAACTCCTCCAACAATTGGTACAGAGTAGAACTAGGATATTTCCCCTTACTACTCATCATTCAAAAATATATTCACGCCGCTAACAGCAACACAGACTTCCTACACTCAGGCTCTCTGTGACACAACCCAAAACCCTACAAAAAAACACTCAGCACCTATGGAGCAAACCTGCCACACCATAACTCTACTAACTGCCAGGACTCACACAGCAACAACCCTACCCATGAAAAGGCAGCACTGCAAGTATTACACCAGGCACTAGAATTCAATTACATCTCCCCTATGGGAAAACAGGAAAACAGAACCTTTCAGACTGCAACAGACCCCTACCCAGAAACTACACGCTAGCAGAATCCCTCGCCTCGGTCTCACAAATTGAACATGGACAGACTTTCACCAAACACAGAACAAGAAGCCATGAATTAGAAACAGATAATGCAGAGACAAACTGAGCTGGAAACTCTTAAGACGTCAGAGTCTGGCTGCAGTGCAAAACAGGAGAAAGAGAAGCAGAAATGCATTTCTTCCTGTACTGAGCAAAATCCCAAGACAGATCGAAAGACTTCCCAGCAAAGAACGAGCAGGAAAAACGGAATCCAATCCTGGGAGAAAGAGGAAAAAGAGCAGCCGGAGCCGCAGAGTCTGTGGTGTCCTGCCACGCGGCCAGAAATGGACAATCCAGACCACCAATTGAACCCAGGAACTGCAGCGGTTACGATCCCTTACACACCGTGTCAATGTATCTTACCGTACCTCCTTTAGTTGTAACCTTTTAATCCATTTATATGCTGGCAACACACTGACAAAATATTAGGCAAGGAGCGAGAGAGAAAGAGAGTGAGATACTCATACAGATAGATAGGGAGAGACGGGCAGACATATAGATAGAGAGAGAGATACAGTCAGAGAGAGAGAATGAGAGAGAGAGAGTGGAAGGGTGGATCCTATCTTACCAGCATATAATTTGCATTAATGTAGTCAGTGCTGGGATCAGCTCCTATATTTCGCAGCTTGACCCTGGAATGATCGTCTGAAAGGAGACGAGAGAAGACAGTGAAGAAGGCGGGAATGAGGGAGTTGTAAGGAGGAGAGCGCAGATGTGACAAGCATACTCACAAGGCAGGATGTTGGTATATCTGTTCTTGGGCTTGTTCTCCAGCAGGTCCGCGGCTATCCTTGCCTGGCTTGTGCCCACTAAGGCGAGATGCTTGGCAGGGAAACCAAGAAAGAAAGTTAGGACCCGGGGTCAGCGAGCAGGGGCAACCATATCAGAGACTGCTTGGCACGAGAAGCCCTCTTATTTCCACAAGAGGGCCCTTCACTCAAGCCTATTGCATGACAGAGGTTCACAAAACCCTGAGTGGGGTGGAAGACGTTAATAGGGAACCATTATTTAGTATGTCATATAATACTAAGAATGGGGTCAGCAGATATAAGGCAACATTTTACTAAGTAATTTTTTCATTCAGTACACAATTTATCTGTGGAGTTTGTTGTCAGGGGAAGTGGTCATGGTTCAAAAGGTTTGAACACGTTTCTGGAGGACAAATCCATTAGCATTTATTGTTCAGGTAGACTTGGGAATCATCACCTCTTCTGTGAGTAATAGTAAACAGATCTCCCCATAAGGAGCAGCCTGGTACTCCCAAGTGACCTGGATTGCCGACTTGGAGATGAGATGCTCAGCTCAATAGATTGACTCAGCTTCTGATCCCACTACTGCCACCAACTCTCACACAAAAGTCTTGGATGAGTTATCAGGAGACCTCTGTGGTTGGGCTAAGAATGTAAACTCTTTATGACAGGGATCTTTTGGGTTTGACCCAAAGTGGCAACAACTTCTCCCTCTATCTTACATCTGTGCTGTCAAAGAATGCCTTCCGTTTTTAAATTTAGAACAAGATCACTTGTTCAGCACACAGAAATCCAAATGGGGCCATCAGAGACCCTCTTAGCACTGTAAAGGTCAGCTTCCTTTCCACAGAGCTCAGTCCAAAATGACCCACATCTGCCTTCTGAAATCATAAATGCTTAGTTTTATGATATTATTTCATAGATTTTTTTTTTTGCAATTCGCTTAGAAATCCAATGACGTGTGGAATAATGGCTTCCCTCTGATTGTATGACACAAATCAGGGAAACATGCTACATATATGCAGGGAAACTTGTGCTACACACTTATAGAGGAGTATTTGTGCAATCATAAGACTGACATTCATATCGGATACACAGGTATGTCACATGCAGGGCTGGCCCAAGAGTTTCTGTCGCCCTAGGCAGAAACCCCGGACTTGCCAGATACCCCCCCCCCCCACACACACACAACTGCCGCCGATTCCATCTAGCTCGCCTAGTGGATGGGCCAGCCCTGGTCACATACACAAAAGGACATGCTACATACACACCCATGATACATTCACTCTTTCCTGCCCACCTGATACTCCTCGGCGAACCCGAAGTCACTATCAGCAGCCTTCCGTTGGAAATAGTTTGGGAAATCCTGGAGCGGGACGGTGGAGGGGATGCTGGAGAGAGGGAGAGCAGAAATGCGTGACCCTATCTATAACCCAGAAAGGATGGGAGAGGGCGAGATTGCAAGAGACAGGAGGGAGGGGGAGAAATGGTCACAGAGAAGGGAGAATGGGGTGAATGAGACTGTGAAAGAGAAGACATAGAACAAGAGAAGGGAGAGAAGAGGAAAGGAAAAGAGGAGGGAGAGACATTCACAGAGATGGGGAGAGAGAGGCTAGGAATCTATCTCCAGAAGTCGGGAATGCTCATTTCTACTGTCTTTTTCATGCGTTATAACATTATTGGGTCAATTTTCAAAGCCAGTGGTGAACTATGGGCGCAGGCATTGCTGCCAAATCTACATGGAAAGCGCTATTCAGCCGCCGTCCTTGCTATGAAGTGGTTTAATTTGGAACAGCCTTTTCTTAGCCTAAATTGCACTGCTGAGTTCTATGAACAGCAGCTGAATTTCACCAACTACCTGTATGATTAGATGGAACGTCTTCGCTCGGCCTTCGATACGCTGAAAATTCACAGATAGGAGACTTCACCGTTAAGTTACAAGTCCCTTTGAATATTGGACCGTATGAAGATATATTTTTGTTTTCATTTTAAGCACTTCAAGGGCACTGTTTGAAGAGATTTCCATGGGTTAAAAGTCACACAAACCTTTTCCGATGTGAACCGTTTGAATATTGGTCCCTTTCTGCATTACTTTGGTAACACATGGACAAATTGCCAAGCTAAACGTTTTCCTGATCTGAGAGAGAGTGAGAGAGAAAGGCGAGATAGCCACAGAGGAGAGAGGGACACTTACTTGCTCAGGTTTACTGAAGGATTTTCCGGAGCCTTCTTTCTGATAAAGTAAAAAAACAGAGACTATTAAGCATCTGTTCCCACTTCAAAGCCTTGCACAAGACAAGCACCTCACCTTCTGTATCGAAGCACAACGAAGACCAGGAGCCCCACCAGCAATAGGAACAGCAGCACCCCGAATACAGACCCGACGATGACACCTGTTAAAAGAGAGGAGAGAATCAGTGAAGGAGCACACCCAGCAATGTCATCCTCCCTCTCCCTGGGAACTGCTGCTGACTCAGCTTCTTATCCCACTACTGCCTCCAACTCTCACCCTGAGACCTCGAATGAGCTCAGAGAGCTGAGACTTCTGCTGATCAAACTTGAAAGTGGATCTAAAGCCTGGAGCCAAAGTGGCTGGGAGGCTGATGCTTTGCCCCCTAAACTAGGGCTGTGTAGGTAAAAAAAAAGGTTTGTTTAGTTTTCTGTGTCTTTTGCAGGTTTTGTTGTTGTTGTTTGGTTTTGTTTTGTTTTAATACACTTTCATTTTGTTTTTATAAAGTTTCATTTCAGGCCCGTTTTGTTAAAGAGGTAGCTGTGGCTGCTGCCCAAACAAAAAATATAGCTGAAAGGTCACTAGAGGTTTCAGGCAAATAAAACAAAGCCTAAATATATCCCCCCCCCCCCACCCCAACAGGTTGACTTCAAACCAGTGACCTTAGGGTTGAAAGGCAGGCATGTTGCAGCAGAAGATATTACATCTCCAGAAGGACAATATCTGGTCAGCCTGCTATTGATTATGTTTTGTATTTCTCTGGATCTTTGTTCTTTTTTCCTGATTGGCCCAAAGCTTATCTCGTCTGGAACTCTGTGGAAAACCCCTCCTGGATGTTTTGTCTTCTGAATTTATTGACTCCTGCTCTTAATCCAAAGAGTTTTCTTATGCCATGTTCTTGTGCCAGAAATTCTGTAAAACCATGTCTAAGTATATTATCAGAGACATTTATTTACCAAGCCTAATCCAGACTCTGGTTGTCCAATTAGTGATGATCACTAATTGGATCACCACTGATGCACACATCCCTACTGTGAACCACTGATGGGCATCAATGAAAGTAACCTGATAGAAATGAGAGACCATGGCCTGAGTTGACTAGCAGAGTCATGGACCCTGCCTCTGAGGAACCAGATTGATCCCAGGGACTAGAAAAGATTTGCTAAGAACAAGAAAGTTGTTCCCAACAACTCGAGGGCTGCTGATCACCCAGATGTTGAGATCTGTTGTATTCTATGTTGAAGCGAGTTGCCTTTGTGTTCAGAGCACTTGGATATTCTGATCTTGGACTGGTTGTGTTTGTGAGGACGGTGAACTGGATCTACAATCACTAATATGTCGTGAGCCCTTTGACATACTTTAACTTGTGACTAAGAGATTGTGGGAGCTTATATTGGAGGTTTGAGGTTTGGTTAAGAGAACCTGTAGACCTCTTACTGTAAATCGTATTGCTTGGAACTGGAAAGTAATGTAGTTTAAATAAACTTAGGCTCGCACCTGACATAGTGTCAGGTCCCACTACTGCTGCCAACTCTCATCCAAAAATCTTCGATGAGTCGCGAGATTTCTCTATGCTTGCGCTAAGAATGTAAACCCTTTTGACTGTGGCTGTTAAAGGAGGTGAGATGGAGATGGGAGTAATCAGCCTTACAATGAGGTGCCATGCTGCTGACCTGTTTTGTCGGTGTAACAAGTGATATAGGCCGAATTTGTTTTCTTGTTATAGGCCACAGTTTCCACACTGATGCTGTAAGAGGCGGCCGGCTGCAGCCCCTTCACCTCCACTTCGGTTTCTGTGGCATTCACACGCCGTTGCTTATCCACCAAAATCCAGGCCTCAGTGAAAGAGCCACTGGGATGTGTCCAGTTGACCAGTAGGCTGTAAGCTCCATTCTGTTTAGAGCAGCTCACCATCTGCACTGTGCCCGGGTCTGTGGGAGGGAGAGAAGAAGAAAGATAACTGGGAAGAGATGACTTCTTCTGGAGAGAGATAGCAGCCCTTTCTAGAGAGAGATGGAAGGAAGAGACAGTCCCTTCCCGAAGAGACAGAGACAGTCCTCACCTAGAGAAAGAGTGGGATGAGACAGATGGAGGGTCGAGAAAATCCTTCCTGGACAGGGATAAAGGTCAAGACAGTCCCTTCCCAAAGACAGAGAGAGGACAGAGACAGCCGGCCCAGAGTTGGTTCAAGATGTTGGCGCTCAAGGTAGACCTTAAGCTTTCCACCCTCCCCCGGTATCAAAATGTATTGTTCAGCTTTAAATGCCCTGGGTTTTGTTGCCCTTAGAAGTTGTCATCCTAGGCAACTGCCTAGTTTCCTAATGGTTGGGTCAGCCCTGGACAGAGACAGCCCTCACCTAGAGAAAGAGTAGGGTGACACAGATGAAAGGTAATACTATTCTTCCTGGATAGGGATAAAGGTGGAGACAGTCCCTCCCCAAAAATAGGCAGAGGACAGAGTTAGTTCCCTACTCACCCACTGGAATAGAACAAAACTCTGTCCACACACTGGCATTAGCGATTATGCAACCTACCTGTGAGTATTTTCTCTGTAAGGAAAGGACTGAAGGTCTGTATTATGTTCGAGGAACTGAGGGCTCTTCGGGTCCGAGCCTCTGCCCCAGGCTCGCTGGTCTTAAAGCTTCGGATACTCAGGGTGTAGTTTGTCCCTGGAATGAGGTCTTGTAGGAGCCAGTTCCTCATTGATGAATTGGTTTGTTCAATCCTTGAATTTCCATCACTGGCGTTGGCCATGATCTCAAAGCCGCTGAGCTGGGACAAGTTTCTGTCTGCCAGATCCCAGGAAATGTAGACACTGGTGTTTGTAACATTAGAAATGGCCAGGCTCCCAGGAGACCGCGGAGCTAACAGTGGGGAGAGAAGAAAGACATGCAGTTAACTGCACTGACACAAGAGGGCACTGTCAGAGACATGAGGAGAGGAGATGAGGTAGTAAGGGAGAAGAAGAGAGGGCGCAGGTGAGGCAGGAAGGAGAGAGATGTGAAGGGAGATGGAGTGAGAGGGAGGGGTCAGAGAGGGAACCCTTCTGGTGGATTTGGGTAACATGACTGAATATTTCACATAATTTATTGTCATGAAGTATTAATTCAGGCTGGGCTTGTTTGTGCCAAATAATCTCTTATATTTTTGGAAATTTATTTATTTATTTACATTCTCTTATATACTGTGCTATTCTGCATCAGTGCGGTTTACATTGAACAAACTGAAATTACATTGAACAGGGCATTATAACTTGGAGATAACTATTTTACAGGGAACATGGGCTATGGAGGGTTAAGTGGCTTGCCCAAGACCACAAGGAGCACCTGTGGGACTAGAAACCCCAGTCCTTCCGGCCCAAGGTTGCTGTCCTCTAGTGGGATTTGAACCACCGACCTTCCGGCCTGAAGTACCTTGCCCCAACCACTAGGCTACTCCTCCACTCCACTCAGAAAATTGTTTTGCAAATTTGATGGACCCTGGGATCTCTCTTGTATATGGACTGGGAATATGATCAGTTTAGAAGGGACTTTGAAAAGGTTTAGGGCCCTAACTTTAGGAATTAGGCAGTTTTGAAAACAGACTTGGGCCAACGCCTAAATTTAGGAGCCTAAAAAATGGGCGGCAATGGAGGAAGAAGTTAGGACAAGGAAAACAGTTAAGAGCTTAGCACTGGTCTTCACCTCTAGGCCCCTAAAACAAAGAAAATAGGGTTCATTTACAAAGATAACAGAGCATCTGACCGAGGTGCATAAGATGGATATTCAAAATAACATCCGGTTAACCCTGAGGGTTAAGCAGCTGAGTCCTTCACTTTGATTATTCAGGGTTGGCAAATGAATCATTTTGGAGTGGACATCTTGATGTTTGACCAAAAATTAAACGGATAAAGGGCAGCATTTCAGAGGCACGGCTTCAAGTTAATGAGACAGCGGCGATATTTAGTGACTCTCTGATTAACCGTAGTTCAGCTGCAGATAACCAGGTAAATTCAGCGTTTCCACACTATCTCACTGAGAATTCAGTGAAAGATACCTAGATATTTTGCCGAGTCAGCCTAAACTGGATGCCGTGCTGCTGAATAGTCCTCTCTAAGTTTGTGTTTGGATACTTGCCTAACTTTATGTCCTTACAGCCGAGGCCCCCAAATTTAGTACTGTAACTTACTCACCTACATTCTGACCTGAACCCCACCCTTGGGCCCACTCACTTTATAAATGTAGGTGCTTTGCAGAGGTAAATTTGGGGTGATCTGTGCTCCTAACTTCCTACGTTTGGCACTTAGATATTTTGAATATTGATCCCATGAATAGCAATCCTAAATTTAGGTGACATGTCAGCGGAAAATACACTAAAATGTAGGCCTGAGCAGTCTTTGAATATTCACCCCATCATTGCTAAACCCATATCTTCCCCATTTTATAAACATGATGCCTTTCTTCTGTTTGAAGTACCAGATTACAAAGATCGATTTACGCCTGGCCACCTTTGCTGATTGCTTTGAAGTAAGCTTACCGCCTGAATCCATGTCAAAAGGAACAGGCTGCTGCAGTCCTTGTTTTACCCTATTGCATGCAGGGATTTGTAGGAAACTCAGTGGGACAATCTGAACTACAAATCCCTGCATGCGCTGGGATAAAACCAGGTCTGGATTAACGTGTTCCTCAAGACATGGAGTCAGGTGATTATCCTACATCAAAGGGTTTGAAATGAATGTCTAAAATGCATTTTGGATAAAGAGTTTGAAAGAAATTTCTCCGAGTGTGTTTGTCCCCCTTCTGTTATTATTATGCTTGGGGCTGACAGTGCCTACCCCCCCCCTCCCCATAATGGGAGCAGCACAAAGAGTCAGAGATGGAGCCCCTCCAGGGGCAAGAGTCTACCGCACCCCTAGGGGAAAGAGGGAGAGCCAGCACTCACTTGTCTGAGCCCAGGTTTGAGCCCCCACACTGCTCACGCCCTCGATGACAGAGCTCACGCTGATGTTGTACAGGGTCCCGGGCTCCAAAGACATGATGACGAAGAATGTATTCCTGGTGGTGTTGGAGTAAACGGATGCATCAGAGGTTGAGTTCTTCCAGTTAACTGTGTAACTATAACTGGCGCTGTTGGAGTCGTTTGGAGCCATCCAGGATAGCAGGATTGCACTGGTATTAGTTGGGTCCGGGCGCAGGTTCTGGGGATTGTTAGGGGCTGTGAAGAGGCAAAGGTAAGTTAATCAGGTACTAGGCAGAGAGAATCCCTGCCCTCAACTAGCAGTCTTCCCCCATTCCCTGCTCCCTGCCCCTCAACCACCAGTATTCCATCATTTCATCCAAAGCCCCACTGTCAGTCACCAGTCCTCCAACTCTCTCCCACAAACCACCTCTCCTCCATCATTCTCGGCAACTCTTTCTCACACTGGGCTTCTCCTGTTCCCACACTCAGCACGCCTGCTTATTCCTTACAAAGCCTCCTGCTGGGAGAGACTGGGCCTGTAGGAATGGTGAGACCCCCCCCCCCCCCACCACCAGCTCACACACACACTCATTGCTCCTGTACCATTCCTTGATGAAATGTTAGTTGTTAGCCCTAAAAGAGAAGCTATTGATTCACCTGAATAACCTGAGATGGTCCTGGCAGAACTTTGCACTCCATCACTTGTTTGAGACTGGACTGTGAAGAAGTATTTGCTCCCAGGGTCTAACTCCTGCACTGTGAAATGTGTCTCTTTTATCTGGTAATTCAGATTAGAGATGTTCCCTTTCACATTTAATACGTATGTGTAGGAGGCGACCGGGATGTCAACTGGGGGATTCCAAGCAATGCTTATGGATGTCACAGTCTGAGAGGTTATCCGAAAGTCACGCACAGCCGATGGGTCTGATGAGAAGGAAATAACATTAGTACATTTGTCCATAATAAGGATGGTGAGGGGAGACAGACAGACACATGAAATGAAAGCAAGGGACACTACTGAAAACCTATCTGTGTAAGCTATTTCCAAAGCCAGCAGAAGGGTATCGGCAGCCTAGGCAAACCTTCAGTCTTATGCCTTCTCCCAACAAGATTTTGACAATTAAACTGAACAATCATCATCATCATCACCAAAACACCACAACAATCCTGTAAAAATGCAGGTCAAAGGATGCACTGATGCTTCTTAGAGTTTGTCTGGATGTCAGGATCCACTGTTTTGCTTTGACTGCGGCTGCTTTTCTTTGCTGCTCCTCAGAAGCTGCTGCCCTAAGTACACCCTTAGACTTGCCTAATGGAAGAGCCGGTCCTGACTATTCCATAAAACCAAGCCCTGCAGGAAAAAAGGGTCTTGCTTGCCATCTGCCCTCCTCATCCCCTTCAGAAGGGGGAACTTGCAGCAACGCTCCCTGCGATGACCTCAGAACTCTCCCTAGCTGGAACCACCTTCACTTGCTTTTTAACAGATAAATTGGGCCATCTCCTCTCAATACCCAAAACAGTAGTGGCAACACCTTAAATTGTATATGGAACGTAACAGGATGCCTCTAGCAGTGGTTCCATATGCTGTCTGTTCATAGCTGCCATATACCATGCCACCTGTAGTGGTGGATCGATTTTGCTGGTCACCCCATTTAGAGACTGTTACAATAGTCCAACACTTAGGGGCATGTTTATTAAAGGTTAACAAGTGCTGTCACGGCCCATTCATTTCTATGGGCCATTGCAGCACTTAACGCATGTTAACCTTTAATAAACATGTCCCTTAGTCACAGGAGCCTACACTATAACCCTAAAATAACCCTGCCTCAAAAATGCCTGTGCACAAGGGAGAAATTGGCATTCTATACCCCTGAGGCAGGCTAGTGACAAAGCGATTCTCACAACCACTAGCCCCAGCTGTCTACATGTCTAATGATCAGTTTGTCAGCTAGAACAGCCATCCTACCCCTTCCCTCCTGGGCAGAAGCCTAAGGAGATATATCCTTGGTGTGAAGGGATACTGGATCCCCTGGAGTTCAGATCTTGTATGTATTGTTGTGGATTCCTGAAGGGAATCTGAGACCAGAAGAAGTCTTTGCATCTAAGTGAACAAATGTTTGCTGGCAAATTTGGTGACTTAAAGCATAGGACTAAATAGATAGTGTACTTATTTGGAAAATTCTACATTTTAAATTTGTTAAAAGCATAAAATTTGTGATTGGCTTGGCTTAAAGGTCTAAAATTATTTTGATCTAGTTTTAGTTAGGGCTTTACAAAATACAAAACAGACAGGTAATTAATCTCCCCTCTCCCTCGGCACCTCCATTAATTTATCATCACTTTTCTTAAAGGAGAAATCCGCATTGGAGGGGGGAGGAAATGACAGATAGTAGAAAGCAGGAACCGCAACGCGGTGCTAGAAAGTTTAGGTAAGCATGCGTCATGATTTCTGAATCATTGCCATCTCTGCAGGCCCCAGAGAGGTTGATTTGGGGAAAATCCACTGCTTATCCCTGGGACAAGCAGTATGGAATCTGTCCACCTCTTGGGAACCTGACAGGTACTTGTGAACTGGATTGGCCACTGTTGAAAACAGGATACTGATCTTGATGGACCTTCGGTCTGATCCAGTAGGGCAGCTCTTGCATATTTATATTCTTCTGGGCTTGCTCCAGTCCTCTCAGCGGGTTTCATTTACGGTTGCCAGACGGCGTAAAGATGCGAATGTGTATTTGCCGAAGAAAGAGAAAACAGCAAACACAAAGAGGCAAACTACAGCAAGCCAGAGCTTTTCTGGCAACTCTTCCCATGGTTGGACGTAAAACAATTTACAACTGCATATTTTAATAGTTCGGTTCCTTATATGTGGATCATGTTATCTGTGAAACCCATGATTTTACTGGATATTGGAAACTGAGAACTCACAGGGGTCTTTTCACTTGTGTTTTTTTAAATTTATGATTGGGATACACTAATTCAACTGTCTTACTTAATATCAACTTTTCCCCCGAGGTAAGCACAAGCTAAATATGTTGGGCGCATGGTCGCTTGCATAGGACTCTATCATTTCCATGCTGATATTGGTATATGTATATTTGGTCGTCTTCAGACAACTGGAAATGTTTTTAATGAGTGGAAATAAAAATATATTTATCTATTCTTGTGTTTGTCGCTGGCTCATTGATTTTACTGAATTTTAAATTGCACTTTCTTATTTATTTTTATCAGTGTTATCCAACATTTTTGGGGTTATTGTTGTTTATTAATTTTGGTTGGTTCCTCTTCTGCTCCTTTTCTTGCCTGCAGAAAAAGGGAACAATGTGGAATTCGGTGCGAGCAAATACCTAGCTCGAGGGAGATGCTATTCGCTTTCGGAAGAAACTACAGGTGTGGATCTTCTGCTGGGCTTTGGAACGAGCTATTGGCTGAGATGTGCTATCAATCTCTGTGTTACAGAGTGGTAGGGTGTTTGAAGGGATTGTATTTTCATTTTATGTTTTATAATTGGGCTTTTGTTGTTTATCACCTTGAATGATACTGGGATAAAAGAGGCAGAGGTAAGAAGGAAGGACACAGGACCATCAATCTACCCAGCAGAAAGAGACCAGGCCAAACTCTAAGAGCGTTCAGTGGAAAGGGAGGGACACAGTGAGGAAAGCAGAAATAAACAATTTAAAGGCAACTGCAAATGGATCCTGTAGCATTGATGTGAAACTCCACGAGACAGTCAACACCTCTGACATTGTGTTCGCTTGCAGCATCTGAGGTGTATACCCAGGATGGTGTGGTGTGTGGAGTCCAGGACTGCACACATCAGTATACTGGGTAATCACAGGACGGATCCAGAGCCCAGGAGCACAAGGGCTTTAAAGTTTCCCGAAAAATGAACCTACATGCTGTAGCATTGATGGAAACACTCTGGGTATTCTCCAACCCATATATGGCATAAATGTTCAGGGAGAGAGCCTCTTTCAGTTGAAAGCAAGTTCTGCTACGAGGGGACATGGGATGAGGGTGAAAGGGAGATAGATTCAGGAGTGATATGCGGAAATATTTCTTTACGGAAAGAATAGTGGATCCATGGAATAGTCTCCCAGTGGAGGTGGTAGAGGTGAGGACAGTATCTGAATTACAAAAAGCATGGGACAAACACAGAGGATCTCTAAAGGTAAAAAGGGGACTGTTGTAGTAGTTGGTATGGAAGGACAGACTAGATAGGCCATGTGGTCTTTTTCTGCCGTCATGTTTCTATGTTTCTAACACGGTAAGAAGGGACATTGGGAGGTGTGGTAGCATTTTTCTTGAAGCTGGTGTCTGCAATCCTGTACGTGTAGGATCACTGGGACAAGTCCAGTTCCGAAACACGGACGTCTCAGTTTTACTGACCACATTTAGGTTGGAAACTGGGGTTGGAACTAGAATGAAAAAAATAAATAGAAAATATTATAGCAATTAACGAATGGTCTGAACACACAACATCCATAAAAAGAGAGATCAGTAAACACAAGTGCAGGGAAACTCAGAGAGCGACAGAGACACAGGTATTTATTTAGCTATTTAAGAGGTTGTTTTGTTATACCACTTTATCATTTAGTCAAAGCGGGTTACATTGTAACTTTAACTTGGCAATGTACATTAAACATGGATTTTTCTGAGGCAATGGAGAGTTAACCACTTTGATTGAAGGATAAGGTGATATATAAAACTGGTTAAATAAATAAGTGATTTGCCCAAGGCCACAAGGAGTGCTAGTGGGAATCAAAGACTGGTCTCCTGGATCCCAAGCCAGTGCTTTAACCAGCCTGGAGAGACCGACAATGGTACAGACAGACAGTGAGAGACACAAAAAGTTAAGAACACAGAGACATGGGAAGGCAGATTTTAGAGATAAATGTGGTTTGCAGATGAGCAAACTATGTTAGTTCTGCTGAGCAAGATTTTCAGTAGCATATACCCGGTGTGTCACTGAATATTCCCTCTCAAGCTAGCCTGCTTAGTGTCGGGGCTTTGTGAGGGCAGCACCCATGGTTAGCTGGCCAGCAGATATATTACACTGAGAGGGACAGAACAACGTAAGTGTTTAGTGTTCAGCATAACCAACAAGCATGCAACAGTGCTCTGCGTGAACAAAAAGTGTGGTGCCTGGTGGCCCAAGACTGCATGTTTCCGTAAACTGAGTAGTAAGAGGACAGATCCAGAGGGCTTTGGCGGATGCTGGAAGGTAAACTTATTTGTCGTTGCACTGACGGAGGCGCTCCTGGTGCTCTCCACCCCACCTACGGTGATGCTATAAATGGTGAAGGTGTACGGCACTCCTGGGTCTAGTGATGTCACATTGTAAGAACTGGAACCAGGAGACGTGGTTTCATTTTTCTTGAAGACTTTGCTAGTAGACACCACAATCCTGTAGGTGTAGGATCCACTGGCTGTGTCATTGGGACCAATCCAGTTCAGAAACACAGACGTCTCAGTTTTATTGGTCATTTTTACATCGGAAACTGCGGACGGAACTAGAATTTTAAAAGAAGTTAACAGAAAATATTATAACAGTAAATCAATGGCCTGAACATGTAACATTCATAACAGAGAGGAACTTGGAAACAGAAGTGCAGAGACCTCCACAGGACAGGTGTGGAGAAACGGACACTGAAAAGCCCAAAAATTCAAGTACCCAGAAATATATGGTACAACTGAGAGTTCTACGAGTATTAGATTATGGTGATATTATCTATTTCACTTTACCCTTAGGCTTGCTGAGATCATTATGACTAATTCGAAATGCAGCTGCGGGGGTGATTTTTAATTTGCGGAAGGCTGTTCCTATTTGCTTGTGTTATGGACTGCTTGCGTCTTCATTGCTTGTGTGTTCACAAATGGATATCTTTCAAGTTTCTTTGTTTTATTCACAGAATTGTATATGCAGATTATGAAACTATATTGACCTATTTGTGAGCAATGTATGAACCGACGAGATTGCTTCGTTTGAGCTAGCAGGCGCTATTAAAAATTTCTTCTGTGATTCAGATTCACAAGACTTGATTTCGAGTGCAAGCTTTGCTAATCCTGGCCATGTTTTATGAAATTCTATTCCAGGACTTCTTCATGAAATATGGGATTATCCATCTTTTAGGAAAGAATTGACAACAAATCTCTTAATCATTTTTAGGACTGTCTGGATTTGAAAATGGCTCTTGTGTGTCATGTTTAAAAATGGTTTTATTTGTTCTTTTAACAGTGAATGTTATATATTGTAACTCGCTCAGTAATTGTATGATGGGTGTGTAATAAGTTTTAATAAAACATAAACATAGAGTGACGTCACCGATCCTGATGGCGGTGTGAGGGCACCGCTCCGGGGCCAACCCTATCAAAAATAATGAATTAACCCTCGGGTAAACCCAAGCTGTGGAAGGAACGGTGGCGGAGGTTTGCTGTAGAGCAGAGGCAGTGAGAAATAGGAGCGGTGAGGAGCCGGTGACGGAAGTGGAGAGCGTGGCCTTATCGGAAGGCAGAGGGATCTGCAGAGGCGGCCAGGAGTATGGAAAGGAGAGGAGCCCAGCAGCGCGTGACACGGCGCAGATGGAGGAGGACCGGTGAAAGTGAGAGGTGAAGAAGAGGAGGAGGCATTCGCGGACTGGCTGGAGAGATAGCAGCTCAATCGGGAGACAACAGAGCAGAGAGAAGGTGCATGCAAGAAGCAGAGGGAAAAGGTGCATGGACGGAGAATGGCGATTGTAGACCACGTGGTGAGCTGGCTGGTGGCATGAACTGAAAAGAAGCGGAGTACTGCATACAGCAAGAAAGTTAAAATGGAGCAAAGGTGAACTGAAGAGAGACAGACTGAAGTGCAATGAAGGCAAGGAGGAGAGGAGAATCTCTGCAATTTACGGGAGAGCTACGCTGAAAGAGGGCAGCCCACCTGGAGCACAGTGAGTCGGGAAGAAGGTGGAAGAGTTTTCTAATAAAGATTGGAGAAGTGGGCTGCATTAACAGGCTCTGAAGAAGCTGGAAGAAGCTGTAGAAGTGGAGGAGAACGGTGTGGGGAAAGAGGCAGCTGACAATTAAGAGGAAAGAAAGGCAGGAGATGAAAATGGCCACCAGAAGGAAGACCATGGACCTGCGAGAGTATGCGTATCAGGGAGCGGGGGTTGGCGCAACTGAGAATGCTGTCGCGGATAATAAAAATAAAAGTGCTGAGCCGGCTGAAGAGATTGTGTCCTGGCAGGATATAGAGCACAGAAAGGACAGTCAGCGAGAGATCACTAAAGCGGACTTAAAGGAGTGGAAATAAAGAAGGAAGTCCAAGCAGTCAAAACAGAGCTCAGTGGACTTATAGGGAACTTGAAAGAAGACACAGCTGAAGTGGTGCGCAAGGCAGGAGATCATGAGAACTGTCTACAAAGTTTGGAGCAGCAGCAAGAAGAGGAGCCACAGCAGTGCCAGGCAAGTCAGAAATGGCAGATGGATATGCAATATAAACTGGAGGATTTGGAAAATAGATCCCGCAGGAATAACTTGCGAATCAGAGGAGGACCAGAGGACAGAGAGTTTCAAGACAGCATGAAGGTGGCGACATCAATCTGCTCGGAGGTACTCAGAAAAGGAGGGGAAGAAGTAAGTCCAGCGGAGATTGAGCTGGATAGAGCACACAGAGCACTGGGCATAGCCAGAAGGAATAGACCTAGAGATATCATCATCTGCTTCACTGGCTGTAAACTGAAAGCAAAGATTGCAACACTGATAAAGAGCCTAGGGGCGCTAAATTGGCAGGGCTATCCAATAAACATCTATGAGGACTTATCCCTTGGAACGTTACAGAGAAGGAGAGATATGCAGCCTGTCACCCGGGTTTTGCGAAGTGGAGACATTAGGTATCGATGGCTACACCCGTTTGGACTGGCGTTCACCATTAAAGGGAAAACTTGGAGAATACAGTCACTGGCAGAGGGGACAGAGGCGTCGAAAGAAGAGGGGATTAGCAGTGCAGCAGCGAACGGCAGACAGATCGAGGCAGCAGAGGATACTGGTGAGAACCAACCTACAGCCAGAGAGGACCAGCAGGACCTGAGGAAGGGGAGGAGTAAGGAGAGGAAAGAGCGAGGAGAAAGATGAAAGACTGTGAAGTTGGGAAAGCTACAGCTGGAACTGGACTTGTAGGGGAGAAGGGGGGGAAAGGAATTGAGAGACTCGGGTAGGGTGGGATTGGGTCAGTTAACCATATTGTGCTGAGTGTAAACTGACATATGTGTGGGAATGAAAATGTGGGGGGGGGGTAGGGGGGAGATGATTTATTGATTTACTGACCTATTGAACTAGTGGAGCTAAGGGAGGGAGGGAGGGGATGGATGAGGGACATGTACGAGGCAAGCTTGGGTAGGAGGAGAGGGGATGGCTGTGGGGGGGGGGATGAAATGATGAGCAGGTGGGGGAGGCATGGGACACACTACTTCTAAGTACTCCTGAGGAAGGAGGAAGGGATTGGGGGAGGTGGGGGGAGGGAGGGATGGGAGGTGAGGGGAAGGGGGGAAGGGGAAGGGAGGGGGAGTAGGAGACGAGGGAGATAGGAGAGCGCAAAAGAAAGGGGGGGAAGGAAATGCAGAGGTTTGGGGGGGGGCAGCATGGAGACAAAGACGGTAAGGGTAAGGGAAGAGGAGGGAGTAGGAGACGCCTAAATGTAACTAGTTACCCAAGTTATCCAAGTTTTAGTACCTGTTACTTGTAAGCACAGCTCAGCCAATGCAATGTGTAAGTTTTATGTTTTATGTAAACCGCACTGATGCTGAATAGCGCGGCATAAAAGAAAATGCAAATAAATAAATAAATAAATAATAAATAGGTGGGAATCTATACTCTAAGGAATTGGTAGTTACTACAATAAATGTAAAAGGACTAAGAATCTGGCAGAAACGTAGGCTTCTGGAAAGGGAAGGAAGGAGAATGAACGCAGATCTGGTGGGTGTGCAGGAGACACATTTGAAGGTGGGGCAGGAACACTTGCTTACTACAAAACAGTACCCGAAAGTGGTATTGGTGGGGCAGAGAGTGAACCCCAGGAAAGGGGGGGGGGTGGGTATCATGGTAGGGGAAGCAATTAGGAGATTGGGTGTAGAAGAAAGGAGGGGGAAAGATGGAGATGGGTTGGAGTGAAGCTGCAAGTGTGGGAGGGAGAGGTATGGGTGATAAGTGTCTATGGGCCAAATGAAAGACAGGGGGAGGTGTTTGGAAACATGACTAAGGAACTGGAAGAATTGGGAGGTACACTGCTAGTGGTGGGAGGCGATTTTAATTTGACAGGGAATCCTAGGTTGGATAATAGTGGTGGGCAAGGGAATGGAGAAAAGAAGGATAACCAAAGCTTGCGAAGGATGCAGGAGGGACTAGGATTGATTGATTTGTGGAGGTCCAGACATCCAGGGGAATGGAAATATACCTATTATTCTCCGGTGCATGGGACATATAGTAGATTAGACATGATATGGGGAGGGGGGAACTGGGCCTCGAAGGTAATGGAAGTAGTCCAAGGGGAAATCACGTGGACAGATCATGCTCCAGTAACGGTGATTTTTGATCTGGGTGGGGAGGAGGAGGGGGATAAAGTTCTGGAAGTTAAATGATTCCTTGTTGGAGACGGAAGAACACGTACAGGCAGTTACGGAAACGATTAGAGAATGTTTAGAGTTTAATGACACGGGGGAGGTACAACTGAAGACAGTCTGGGAAGGGTTGAAAGCGGTGGTTAGGGGGAAATTCATAAGTATTGTGGTGAGAATTAAACGGGAAAGGGGAAAATTGGAGGGAGAACTGTTGGGGAAGATACAGAAGTTGGAAGCTCAGCATCAGGATACAAAGGATCCAGGGGTTATGGCTAAATTAATAAAGGCTAGGCTGGAGATAAATAGGATGAGAGCTCAGAAGCTTGCATATCGACTGCATGTTCTCAAGCAAAAATATTTTGAAGGGGGGAATAAAGCAGGGAAAGTTTTGGCTAGTAGATTGAGAGCTCAGAGGCAAGCAGCGTATACAGAGGGTATAAGGGATAATAAGGGGAAGATGGTATATCGTACGAAAGAAATAAGTCAGGTGTTCTTGGAATATTATAGCGTGTTGTATCAGAGTGAGTTACGAAAAGGGGAAGAGGAGATAAAGAGGTATTTGAAGGAGAAGGGGTTGAAGAAAATAGCGACTGAGGATAGGGACAGAATAGGGGAGGATATTAAGAAGGGGGAGGTGAGGGTGGCTATAAAGACCCTGACATTAGGGAAATCGCCGTGACTAGACGGGTATACAGCACAATTTTATAAGAAAATGGCAGAGCAAGTTGTGCCAATATTGACTAGGGTTTTTAATAGGGTAATAGCGGGGGAAGGGGAAGGGATACCACACACCATGGGAGAGGCGGGTATCACAGTGATACCGAAATCTTGCAAAAATAAAGGGGTATGTGGCTCTTATAGACCCATACCATTGATTAACTTAGATGCTAAGATACTAGCAAAGATATTGGCTAATCGGATACAAGGGATTTTGCCTACGGTAATTCATCGGGACCAAACAGGGTTCGTTAAGGGACGGCAAAGTAGTGATAATATTAGGAAAGTGATGAACATTGTCTGGCATCTACAATGTTCAGGGAATAGGCGATATTAATTACGGTAGATGCAGAGAAAGCATTTGACCGAGTTGAGTGGCCATATATGTTCCAAGTGTTGGAACTGATGGGATTTGGGGATAAGTACATAGTTTGGATAAAAGCTTTGTATGAGTGTCCATGTGCGCGGATCAGAGTAAATGGGGGTTACTCTGAGCAATTTACTTTGGGGAGGGGTACAAGGCATGGATGTCCGCTGTCGCTGCTTCTATTTGCTCTGGCTATAGAACTATTGGCGGAAGCGGTTAGGAGAGAGGTAGATGTTAAAGGAGTTATAGTGGGAGGAAGGGAAGAGAAAATAGCGTTATTTGCAGATGATGTCATATTTACATTGAAGCAGCCGCTCACTACCTTGCCGATATTGATGAAAATTACAAAGGAATTTAGTAGTGTTGCAGGGTACAAAATTAATGCAAGTAAGACCGAGGTCCTGGGGGTTCAATCTGGAGGGGGGGTTGGAAGAGTGTCTAAAGGAGCATTTTAATTTTAAATGGGTACAACAGCAGTTCAGATATTTGGGGCTACAATTAGGAAGGCCTATTGAGAACATCCATCAATGGAACGATAAAATTATAGTCGAAAACATTAGGAATGATTTGTCAAATTGGAAGACAGTTAGAACGTCATGGATGGGGAGGACAGCGGTAGTCAAGATGAATGTGCTGCCTAGACTGCTGGTTTTGTTCATGTCAGTGGCTGGTTCGGTGTCCAAGAAGGAGATAGGGATAGTGCAGAATTTGATTATGCAATTTATCTGGGACGGGGAAAAAAATTGAAATTGCCTAGAGGGACGCTGTCCCAAGTGTGGGAGGAGGGAGGCTTGGGGGTACCATGTTTCTTAAAGTATTATGAGGCGGCCCAATTGAGGGGGCTTCTGGAGTGGAGAGATGGGGCGGAGATCTTGAGTTGGGTACGAATAGAATCAGGAGAGGAAGAAGGTAGAGAAGGGAGGATATGGGATCCGGGAGGGGGGAGAGAGATGGTAGGGCAGGAAAACCCATTTACGGAGAATATGTTTAGGATATGGAGGATGCACCTTTTGGAAGGGAAGGAGTATTTGAGGCACACCTTTATCAGGACAGTAGGAGATAGGATAGGGGGAGGGATGGCGCAGGTGTCTCAGGGGTGGGGAAGGAAAGGGCTGGAGAGGTTGGGGCAATTAAGGGAAGGGGGTAGAACTTTTGAGCATCTTCAGCAGGAGTATAAGCTAGAGAGAAGGGATTTCTATGCATATCTTCAACTGTGGTATTTTTTACACAAAAAAGAGGTGAAATCAGATCTAGAAAGACGACCTTCACCATTTGAGGAAACAATGGACACAGAAGGGGGTAATATCGAGGATTTACAAGTTGCTTCTTCTGAAAGAGAAGCAGAAGGGGCGCTGGCAGCAGAGATGGGAAGAAGATCTACTGGGACAGTGGGAGATGGGCGGCAATATATGAGACGGCATATAAGTTAGCAAGGGGAACTCCCATGTTGGAAAATAGTTTGAAGATACGCTGTAGGATCTATTGAACCCCAGTGAGGCTACAAGCCATTTTTTCAGATAGTTCCAGCAAGTGCTGGAAGAAATGTGGGGACAAGGGAGATTTAATGCACTTGGTATGGAAGTGCCCCAAGGTGCAGGAGTATTGCAGTGGGGTGGCTTTATGGAGACATTACGGGAGTAAGAGTAGAGTTCACACCAGGGATGGTAGTGCTTAATGAGGGTGTATGTGAGGAAGAGGGGGAATTGGCGACCTTTGTGGGATATGGGGTAGTAGTAGCCCGGATGTGTCTCCTCAGGTGGTGGAAAAAGGATGGGGTGGCTCCTATTAGGGAGGTGGTGGGTAAGTTGGAGCAAATTTGGGGGTGGTGTAAGATGGAGGAATACCAAAAGCACCAGGAGGAGAAACATAAGAAGGTGTGGTACTGGTATAAAAGGTAGAGGGAAAGAGGGGTGGAGCAAATATGGAGAGGAGAGGGGGAGGAGGAGAAGGTGGGATGACGGATTAGAGAGAGACAAAGTGGATGATAGGATTGGGGGAGAGGGGTGGGCAGAGGGGGGATAAGTAGTAAGGGTTGGAAGGGTTTAGGGGTGGGGGGGGGAAAGGGGTGGTTCATGGTATGGAGTAAGGAAGAGAGTGAAGGAAGAGAGAATGTTTAGAGGACGATATATGTAATGAGGTGAGGTGTGGAGTGAGGTTCCATATATCAATAATGGAAGAGGATATATAGTACTTATGTTCACTATTAGGGGGAAGAAGGTTAAAGTTTGAGAGTGGGGCGGTAAATGAAGTGGACAAAGTTATGTGGTTGTGCTAATAATTTATGGTTTTCAAAATAAGAGTTATAGAGCTAAATACTAATGTTTTTGTTGGAAAATATAGCTATGTAAGGCACGGTATACCAATGTAACAATGATAATACAGATTTAGATAAGCATGCAAGTTTGTTTGATGGAAAATGAATAAAAGTAAATTGCAAAAAAACAACCCATAAACATAAATTAAATTAAATGTAGGCAATACGTGGACATGGCAATTGATATGTATAGGTGAGATGTATACATTTCTTAAGGTATTCTAGAAAGGTCTCTGCTGAACATGGAACCACTTCACAAATACCTAGAAAGAAGAGTAGGAGAGAAGCAGCTTCTAGGACACAGGAAAGAACAGCACATTCAAAGCTAAACAACCGATTCTGACCGCCAGGGGAGAGTGAAGCATTAGGCCTGCCAAGGATGCCAACCTCTTGAGCCAACACTGAGACCAGCTCTGGATGTGGGTGTTCAGTGTGCAGTGAATGCAACGTATAGGGAACAGTGCACTGGGTACACACAGGAGGGTGATGTCAGCATACTGGGATATAACTGGACAGATCCAGAGTACAGAAGTACACAGGGGTTTGGCGGATGCTGGAAGGTAAACTTACTTGTAGTTGCATTGACGGAGGCGTTCCTGGTGCTCTCCACCCCATTTCCGGTGATGCTGTAAATGGTGAAGGTGTACGGCACTCCTGGGTCTAGTGAGGCGACATTGTAAGAACTGGCACCAGCAGACGTGGTTTCATTTTTCTTGATGCCAATGCTGGTAGACACCACAATCCTGTAGGTGTAGGATTCGCTGGATGTGTCATTGGGACGAATCCAGTTCAGAAACACAGACGTCTCAGTTGTACTGGTCACGTTTACATTGGAAACTGGGGTCGGAACTAGAATTTTAAAAAAAGTAAACTGAAAATATTATAACAATAAACTAATGGTCTGAACATGTAACATTCATAACAGAGAGGAACTTGGAAACACAAATTTAGAGACCTCTGCAAGACAGGTGTGGAGGGACAGACACTGAAAAACTCAAAAATTCAAGTACACAGAAATATATGTTACAACGGACAGTTCAACATGTATTAGATTATAGTGATATTATCTATTTCACTTTACAGACCACAACCTCCAAATAAACCTAAAAAAACCACAGAAATTCTAATAATTACAAAAGACTGCTCCTACACACCACCTGAATCAATAATGTTTAAAGAAACAAGCATCAAAGTTAAAAAAGAGGTGAGATACTTTGGCGTTACTCTTGACCACCAGTTCAGCTTCAGCAAACACGTGAGCAATATAACAAGGGCCATATTCAATAAGCTAAGACCTCTCCTCTCCACAAGCGACTTCAGAACAGCATTACAGGCTATGATCTTCCCGCACCTAGATTTCTGTAATACCTTATTAATGGGTCTCCCAAAGAAAACTATCTGCTGACTGCAGCTAGCTCAAAACACAACAGCCAGCGTAATCTCTCAAGTACCAATCAAAGAACATATTTCACCAGTATTAAATCATCTTCATTGGCTGCCAATTGAGAGCAGAATAATATAAAAGGCTATCCACAGTATATTTAAATCCCTCCAAGCTGATTCATCCACTTATCTGAAAACGCTAATATTATTCACACCGGAAAACAGACCAAGGAGAAGCATCCATAAAGACCTCCTCGTTGTACCCGCCGAATTCAGGAACTGCAAATCTTCTACTTTAAAGAGAGCATTCTCTTTATACGCACCACGATTATGGAATTCCCTTCCAGAATATTTAAGAGCTACCAAGGACCCAGTAGCCTTCCATAAACAGTTAAAAACATATTTGTTCAATGAACACTTTGGCAAATCAATTACTTAAATACAAATTCCACAGAATAGTCAATACCTACAACTTACTTAATCAAACCTTATTCATACTCCCACTACATGACGATTATTATGAACATTTTCTCTCCAATGAGCTTGCCGCTCTCTTATAAATAATTTCTAATGTAAATTAACAGTACTCCCAAGTTGTTTTTCCTCACCCTCTGTCAGTCCATGTTAACAATAATTCATATTAAGTTGTTTCATGTATTAGCCTGTTTATCCTGTTAATTATGTCAACACTGTTAAATGTAACTGTTACCGTTTTGGGTTCTTTGTAAACCGCTTTGATTCACGAAAGACGGTAAATAAGCACTAATAAATAAATAATTATGACTAATTCAAAATGCAGCTGCGGGGGTGATTTTTAAACTTACTTGTAGTTGCATTGACGGAGGCGCTCCTGGTGCTCTCCACCCCATTTCCAGTGATGCTGTAAATGGTGAAGGTGTACGGCACTCCTGGGTCTAGTGAGGCGACATTGTAAGAACTGGCACCAGCAGACGTGGTTTCATTTTTTTTGACGCCAATGCTGGTAGACACCACAATCCTGTAGGTGTAGAATTCGCTGGATGTGTCATTGGGACGAATCCAGTTCAGAAACACAGACGTCTCAGTTTTACTGGTCACCTTTACATTGGAAACTGGGGTCGGAACTAGAATTTTAAAAAAGTAAACAGAAAATATTATAACAATAAACTAATGGTCTGAACATGTAACATTCATAACAGAGAGGAACTTGGAAACACAAATTTAGAGACCTCTGCAAGACAGGTGTGGAGAGACGGACACTGAAAACTAAAAAATTCAAGTACACAGAAATATATGTTACAACGGACAGTTCAACATGTATTAGATTATAGTGATATTATCTATTTCACTTTACAGACCACAACCTCCAAATAAACCTAAAAAAACCACAGAAATTCTAATAATTACAAAAGACTGCTCCTACACACCACCTGAATCAATAATGTTTAAAGAAACAAGCATCAAAGTTTAAAAAAGAGTTGAGATACTTGGGCGTTACTCTTGACCACCAGTTCAGCTTCAGCAAACACGTGAGCAATATAACAAGGGCCATATTCAATAAGCTAAGACCTCTCCTCTCCACAAGCGACTTCAGAACAGCATTACAGGCTATGATCTTCCCGCACCTAGATTTCTGTAATACCTTATTAATGGGTCTCCCAAAGAAAACTATCCGCTGACTGCAGCCAGCTCAAAACACAACAGCCAGCGTAATCTCTCAAGTACCAATTAAAGAACATATTTCACCAGTATTAAATCATCTTCATTGGCTGCCAATTGAGAGCAGAATAATATAAAAGGCTATCCACAGTATATTTAAATCCCTCCAAGCTGATTCATCCACTTATCTGAAAACGCTAATATTATTCACACCGGAAAACAGACCAAGGAGAAGCATCCATAAAGACCTCCTCGTTGTACCTGCCGAATTCAGGAACTGCAAATCTTCTACTTTAAAGAGAGCATTCTCTTTATACGCACCACGATTATGGAATTCCCTTCCAGAATACTTAAGAGCTACCAAGGACCCAGTAGCCTTCCATAAACAGTTAAAAACATATTTGTTCAATGAACACTTTGGCAAATCAATTACTTAAATACAAATTCCACAGAATAGTCAATACCTACAACTTACTTAATCAAACCTTATTCATACTCCCACTACATGACGATTATTATGAACATTTTCTCTCCAATGAGCTTGCCGCTCTCTTATAAATAATTTCTAATGTAAATTAACAGTACTCCCAAGTTGTTTTTCCTCACCCTCTGTCAGTCCATGTTAACAATAATTCATATTAAGTTGTTTCATGAATTAGCCTGTTTATCCTGTTAATTATGTCAACACTGTTAAATGTAACTGTTACCGTTTTGGGTTCTTTGTAAACCGCTTTGATTCACGAAAGACGGTAAATAAGCACTAATAAATAAATAATTATGACTAATTCAAAATGCAGCTGCGGGGGTGATTTTTAAACTTACTTGTAGTTGCATTGACGGAGGCACTCCTGGTGCTCTCCACCCCATTTCCAGTGATGCTGTAAATGGTGAAGGTGTACGGCACTCCTGGGTCTAGTGAGGCGACATTGTAAGAACTGGCACCAGCAGACGTGGTTTCATTTTTTTTGACGCCAATGCTGGTAGACACCACAATCCTGTAGGTGTAGAATTCGCTGGATGTGTCATTGGGACGAATCCAGTTCAGAAACACAGACGTCTCAGTTTTACTGGTCACCTTTACATTGGAAACTGGGGTCGGAACTAGAATTTTAAAAAAGTAAACAGAAAATATTATAACAATAAACTAATGGTCTGAACATGTAACATTCATAACAGAGAGGAACTTGGAAACACAAATTTAGAGACCTCTGCAAGACAGGTGTGGAGAGACGGACACTGAAAAACTCAAAAATTCAAGTACACAGAAATATATGTTACAACGGACAGTTCAACATGTATTAGATTATAGTGATATTATCTATTTCACTTTACAGACCACAACCTCCAAATAAACCTAAAAAAACCACAGAAATTCTAATAATTACAAAAGACTGCTCCTACACACCACCTGAATCAATAATGTTTAAAGAAACAAGCATCAAGGTTTAAAAAAGAGTTGAGATACTTGGGCGTTACTCTTGACCACCAGTTCAGCTTCAGCAAACACGTGAACAATATAACAAGGGCCATATTCAATAAGCTAAGACCTCTCCTCTCCACAAGCGACTTCAGAACAGCATTACAGGCTATGATCTTCCCGCACCTAGATTTCTGTAATACCTTATTAATGGGTCTCCCAAAGAAAACTATCCGCTGACTGCAGCTAGCTCAAAACACAACAGCCAGCGTAATCTCTCAAGTACCAATCAAAGAACATATTTCACCAGTATTAAATCATCTTCATTGGCTGCCAATTGAGAGCAGAATAATATAAAAGGCTATCCACAGTATATTTAAATCCCTCCAAGCTGATTCATCCACTTATCTGAAAACGCTAATATTATTCACACCGGAAAACAGACCAAGGAGAAGCATCCATAAAGACCTCCTCGTTGTACCTGCCGAATTCAGGAACTGCAAATCTTCTACTTTAAAGAGAGCATTCTCTTTATACGCACCACGATTATGGAATTCCCTTCCAGAATACTTAAGAGCTACCAAGTACCCAGTAGCCTTCCATAAACAGTTAAAAACATATTTGTTCAATGAACACTTTGGCAAATCAATTACTTAAATACAAATTCCACAGAATAGTCAATACCTACAACTTACTTAATCAAACCTTATTCATACTCCCACTACATGACGATTATTATGAACATTTTCTCTCCAATGAGCTTGCCGCTCTCTTATAAATAATTTCTAATGTAAATTAACAGTACTCCCAAGTTGTTTTTCCTCACCCTCTGTCAGTCCATGTTAACAATAATTCATATTAAGTTGTTTCATGTATTAGCCTGTTTATCCTGTTAATTATGTCAACACTGTTAAATGTAACTGTTACCGTTTTGGGTTCTTTGTAAACCGCTTTGATTCACGAAAGACGGTAAATAAGCACTAATAAATAAATAATTATGACTAATTCAAAATGCAGCTGCGGGGGTGATTTTTAAACTTACTTGTAGTTGCATTGACGGAGGCGCTCCTGGTGCTCTCCACCCCATTTCCAGTGATGCTGTAAATGGTGAAGGTGTACGGCACTCCTGGGTCTAGTGAGGCGACATTGTAAGAACTGGCACCAGCAGACGTGGTTTCATTTTTCTTGACGCCAATGCTGGTAGATACCACAATCCTGTAGGTGTAGGATTCGCTGGATGTGTCATTGGGACGAATCCAGTTCAGAAGCACAGACGTCTCAGTTGTACTGGTTATGTTTACATTGGAAACTGGGGACGGAACTAGAATTTTAAAAAAGTAAACAGAAAATATTATAACAATAAACTAATGGCCTGAACATGTAACATTCATAACGGAGAAGAACTTGGAAACACAAGTTTAGAGAGCTCCGCAAGACAGGTGTGGAGGGACAGACACTGAAAAACTCAAATTCAAGTACCCAGAAATATATGGTATAACTGAGAGTTCTATGAGTATTAGATTATTTACCCTTAGGCTTGCTGAGATCATTATGACTAATTCGAAATGCAACTGCGGGTGTGATTTTTAATTTGCGGAAACCTGTTCCTATTTGCTTGTGTTATTGACTGCTTGCGTCTTCATTGGTTGCGTGTTCACAAATGGATATTTTTTAAGTGTCTGTTTTATTCACAGAATTTTATATGCAGATTCTGAAACTAAATTGACCTTTCTGTGAGCAGTGTATGAATGGACGAGATTGCTTCGCTCAAGCTAGCAGGTGCTATTAAAAATTTCTTCTATGACTCAGGTTCACAAGACTTGATTTTGAGTGCAGGCTTTCTAATCCTGGCCGTATTTTATGAAATTCTATTCCAAGACTTATTCATGAAATTCGGGATTATCCAGCTTTTAGGATAGAATTGACAACAAATCCCTTAAGCGTTGATAGGATTGTCTGGATTTGAAATTGGCTCTTGTGTGTTATGTTTAAAAATGGTTTTATTTCCCCTAAGGTGTAGAATGCAGCAGGGCTGCCCACTTTCCTCGTTGCTCTGTCTTGGCAATGGAGCCTTTGGCGCAGAGTCTTTGGGTCTCAGAAGATGTACAGTGGAGCCAGGTCGGGGGCGTTAATTACAAGATAGCTCTATTTGCGGATGAGTTCCTACTTTCCCTGATGCACTCTTAGTATCCCTGCCTAATGCCCTGTGCCTCTTCGAGGCTTACTCCTGGGTCTCAGGGTTCCAGATTAATCATAATAAATCGTAGATTCTAAATATCAACCTGCAAGCAGAGTTATGCGCGCATCTGCGGGCGGCTTTTTCTTTCTGTTGGGTGGAGTCCTCCTTGCGGTATTGGGGGTGAACTTGACGGTTCACCCAGGGGTACTCTTTAAAGCTAACTATGTTCCCTTATTAGTCCAGATTTGATGAGACTTGGAGATATGGTCTAGTCTGCTTCTTTCTTGGTTTGGTAGGATAGCCACATTAAAAATGGTGGCCCTCCCGCATTTTCTTTATTTGTTCTAGGTATTACCAGTTGAGGTTCCCCGGAGGAGATTGGAAGAATGGCAACGCTTATTTATGATGTTCGAATGGCAGGCATGTTTCCCTTGTATTGCTAAGAATGTACTCTATGCGCATCGTGGGTGGGAGGGAATGGGGGCCCCTCGCTTATAATGGGATTACGTGGCCACCCAGGTCTTCCCTGGCATGGAATGGATGAACGGTGATACTGATAAGTGCTGGGTAGTTATTGAAAAGTCACAGGTGGGGATCATGGATTTAGGAGGCCAGTTATGGCTCAGGATGAGGCTCTGGAATAATTTGGGAGAGAGCAATCCGTATGTGGAGCATACTTTCAGATGTTGGGGCCACTATTTTTTTGCGGTAGGGGGAGACTCTGACACCATTATCCCAAATTGCAGACAATCGGGCATTTGAACCTGGATTACAACCAGGGTTTTTTAAAATGTGGTGGGAAATGGGGCTGCAGCGTCTTGAACATCTCTTTGAAGATGGTCAATTGTTGTCATTTGGGGAGCTGCAGGATGCCTATGAGTTGCCCGGTAATCATGCCTTCGTCTATGCACAGGTAGATTATTGGGTAGGTAGTGATGGGGGTCTGATGTCAAGTGGCGCGGTCGCTTACTGAGTTGGAACTGGTCTGTGACGAAAGGACAACCATTAAGAGCTTGCTCTCAGCTCTTTACACTTGCCAACAGACATCGGCCTTTAAGGTATGGAAGCATCGGGCCTATTGGACACAAGCTCTTCAATTAACATATACTGAACAACAGTGGGAATAAATCAAGGGACGGTTATAAAAATGCTCTATAGCAGTTAACGCACGGGAGAATAATTACAAGATGTTATATGGCTGGTATATGACTCCAGAGAGATTGACCAAAGCCTATCCAATACTTTCTGGATCATGTTGGCGACGCTGTGGGGGTAGGGGATCGCTTGCACATATATGATGGAGCTGTCCCAAAATTCAAGGATACTGGAAAGGTATCCGCTACTGAATGCAATGTTTGCTGGGGTTGACTGTTCCCTGGGATCCGGGCATCTTTCTCTTTCACAATTCGGTGCTGGGGGCAAGGGGGCCACAGTTGGCCTTAGTGAAGCACTGCACCAATGCAGCACTAAACTAAATCAAACATCGGCGTGGAAAAAAGTGGAATCCCTATCTTTGGCCTTATGGCTGGTGCGAATGTGGGATATTTATGGCATGGAGAGGGTGAGTTTTATGCACCGGATGGGTCTGCAGTGCTTTGACCTTATCTGGGAACCCCTTGTAAAGATGTTTGGCATGAGCAAGCAAAAATAATGCCGGTAAAGCATGAATGGGGGGGGGGGAAGGGAGAGGGAGGGGGGTTAGATGGGGTGTTCTTTTTTGTTTTGGGGGTACAATTGATTTGGAAGGGTAAAATACTGGGGGGTGGGAAAATAATTCATAAATATGGGGCTAGTATTAAGCTGCGGGATAATCCGAGTGTTACATATATGTTTGGTGCACTATTTGAATGGCTTATCCTCTCTGTTCTAGCTGTTATAATAAAGCCACCTATTTAAAAAAAAATAGTTTTATTTATTCTTTTTACGGTGAATGTTATATATTATAACTTGCCCAGTTATTGTATGAAGGGTGTGTAATAAGTTTTAATAAAACATAAACATATACTAAACATGGGCAATACGTGGACATGGCAATTGAGATGTCTAGGCGAGATGTACACAGTTCTTGGGGTATTGTAGAAAAGTCTCTGCTGAACGTGGAGCCACTTCACAAATACCTAGAAGGAAGAGCAGGAGTCCACATGGATTTGCGCCATGTACCAAATCTGCATGTGGGAAACATCAAAGGAGGCAACCCGGCAACTTACATGTGTGAGTTGGTATTTTGCTAAACTGTACGTCTAGAGACAGCTCCTGTATCTTTATTTGATTTCGATATGGAGCGGAAATAAGCAACAAGAGATTAAATAGAAAACTCCCTGCTATAAGGGGCTGGTGAAAACAAGCACTTCTAGAAAACCTAAACGTCCCAGGGAACAGCTACGAATATCGACGTAGACAATTTCATTCACAGACGTGCATTCCCAGTATGAACTGGAGAAAACACCTAAGATAGTTGATCTGCCCAAACAAACTCAAAAATTCAAGTACACAAAAATATATGGTACCACTGAGAGATCTACAAGTATTAGATTATTGTGAGCAGAGGAATGGAGGAGTGGCCTAGTGGTTGGGGAAAGGTACTTCAGGCCAGAAGGTCAGGGGTTCAAATCTCCATTAGAGGACAGCAACCTTGGGCCAGAAGGACTGGGGCTTCTAGTCCCACAAGTGCTCCTTGTGGTCTTGGGCAAGTCACTTAACCCTCCATAGCCCATGTTCCCTGTAAAATAGTTATCTCCAAGTTATAATGCCCTGTTCAATGTTATTTCAGTTTGTTCAATGTAAACCGCACTGATGCAGAATAGCGCGGTATATAAGAGAATATAAATAATATTATCACTTTCACTTTATCCTCAGTCTTGCTGAGATCATTAGGACTAATTCAAAATGCAGCTGCGGGGGTGATTTTTAATTTGCGGAAACCTGTTCCTATATGCTTGTTTTTTGTTGTTTTTTTTATATTTAAATCTTTTTATTGATTCTCACAAGCCAGGAAAAGAATCACATCACTACTGGGTATAACATAACAATTCTGAATTAAAGACCCATTTGTTTCAGCGTGCCTTCAACCTTCCACGCATTTCTCCCTGAATCATATGTTCCTTCTCTTCTCCTCTTTTTCTTTCTTTTTTGTGGCTTCTCCTGCCCCCGAATAAATTCCCCACCGATTGTGCGGGAAAGTTAGATTTGGCAGGGAATGGGTGGTGCGGGGGTGGAGTCTGGGCAGGCAGTGGGCGGTTGCCAGCTCTGGACATTGTCGCGCACCCCCCTGGTGGCCGGTGGTCGCAAGGGCAGGTGGGACATAAAATTTTATTGTTATGATAGGAGAGTCCTTTAAGAACCAAGTGGAACTTGGTCTTAGTGGTTTTTAGCTCCAATCTTTAAAGAAATCCATGAAAGCAGAGTGGTGGGATGAAAAAGGCATTTATTCCCTTTACGCATGGGTTCAAAATTGGGTTACAACTCAAAGCAAATGTCCTTAAATTCAGGAATGAAAGAAACTCAGTCTTTAAAGAAAAACTGTTAAACTTCACAGTATTAGCATTGCTCAAAAACAGCTTCCAGCTTGAAACCACATTTTCATTATTCTTCTGCTTAGCAAATAAAAGACACTCTGAAGACAATACAGGCAGTTCATAAGTCTAGCAAAGACTCTATGCTACTGGAAACACACAGAGAGCAATCCATCTCTTCATCTGATAACTGCTCAACCAGTTCCACTTGCATTGGCTCTGGAGAAGATATGTCATCAGTTTCTTGGATAATACGTTCTGGAGGTTTATATATCTCCTGAAGTACTTGCCAGTGTCTTGGGCCTAGCCTGGGGTGTTGGCCACGTGCTATATTAGGATTAGCTGTGCTTTCTCTTCTCAAAGGTTTTACACTACCTTCAAAAGAACTCTTAAAAGATAAAGCTTTCTTCATAGGAATGTAATTAGCATACCTTGTATTGCAGCAGCATGAAGACGAGAGGTTTTCTCCTTTTGCTTGCTTCCCACACTCAGAAGCTTGGTGCCAATCTTTTCTTTGAAAGTTTGGTTTACCTTTCAGCCTTGGAATCAATTCCCCTGGTAAGCGCCTGCTTCTGCATAAGCCCAATTCCTGGCTTCCCTGCTCAGCCTGGCTCTGCTTTCCCAGATGATTCTCCTTTGGTTCCTGCTTACAATCAGTGTAGTGCTTTCGCCTCTGCCAGCAAACAGCTTTCTCTCCTGCTTGACCCGGTCCTCCCTTAGCTTGAGCCGGTCCTTCTTTAGCTCCTGGTGGTCCTCCTTTCCAGTCTTCCTTCCTCTCCTTATAAAGCACTCCTGCCTTTGAGGATTGTGAGCTGGTTGTCAGGTGCTCTTGACCAGCTGGGCGTGGCCCTTCAGTCTCTCTGAATGTACTCCTGCTCCCTCTAGCTGGTCCCTGCGAATATTGCAACTTGTGCACATCTTTTTCTTTCTGACAAACAGCTTCTTTTTTTTCATCTTGGCTTTCATCAGCCCTCGCTGCATGACAACATACAGGGCCAATTCAAATGTCAGCCCTGTATATCCAGGGCCGGCGAAATGTCTGGGGAAGATTTTCCACCTCCGAGGTGGAATAACTTCCCTCGACGTATTTGTTTTTCTGCCATGGTATGGATGGGGCAGGGGGGTGCAGAGGATATTCCCCACAGCCCGATCCTGGCGTTAGGATCGGGGGTCAGGCTACGGGGAATTAACTTTATTCTCTGGTGACCGGCATTGCGTCTCTTCAATGGAGCTGCAGTGCTATGGCAACATGACGCCATGATGCCGCGGCTCCATTGAAGAGCCTTGACTGAGTTAGCCGGGTGTAGTCCTGCACGTACTGGCCGGATAGAATCGCTGTCCCGGCCTGCACATGCAAGACTGTTCACGATTCTGATCCCAAGGAGTTAGACGTGCCCCACGTGATCAGAATCGCAATCTCCTCTGTGCGTCCAGTTCAGACTGGACGTACAGAGGGGATCTATGTCTAGAACAGAATCAGGCCCTTATTATTTATCGTACACTGCTTTTATGTCTCCCAACTTAAGCGGTATATCAAGTGCCGAATAAAAATAAAAAGATAAAGATAAATAACGCTCCAATATAACTGTCCAGTGGCAGTGCCTTAGTATAATAAATGATTCAGTAATTAAAGTAGGTACAAATCCGTCATATAGATGTTGTCTAATATTGACAGAACAGAGAGAAATAAAGAACAAGAAAAAAGGAAAGGGGGGATAACCACCCCACAACTTATGTAGAGTAAATAGAGCCACCAGAGATCGAGCTAAATGACAATAAAGGCACCCTCTAACTCCATTATCAAGTTTAGCTGTGAGGGGTGTTGTTCAAGCACTTTAACAATAGCCCTTAGTTATAGTATTTAAATACAGAGGGAGTCTTTTAAGCCTGTGATGTGAAGGTCAGTGGTTCCCCTGGAGCCTCCGTGATGCCACATAGTGGGACAAGTTATTTCCTGCATTTTTTTCTCCCCTTAGCTAATGTTCAAATTAGTATATTAAAAATTATTTTTAGTATTGATCCTTATTGGAGGTATGTCTGTTTAGCTGGTCTATGGTATTTGGAGTGTTAAAGTTTAAGTAGATTCTGGAAGATATAAGGCATTATAAAATTCATTGAGAATATCTCATTATACTGGTGTTTAGTTAGTTCGTTGGGGCTCTGGGGGTTTCTTTTATTGATAGTGTATTAATTACTCTCAGTGTATGTGGTATTTTGTATATTGTACTTTACAATTATGACTTTTACCTGGAAAAGGGCATTTAGCTATAGTGCAGAAATGACCAAGGAAATTCTAGATATTCCATCTTTATTACAAAATGAGAGTGATCCTTCATGTCCATCATGGGAATCGTATCTTAATAAATCAAAGAAGGAAATACGTTTGGAACTGCATAGCTTAACGTTAGCGGAGTACTGCAGAAAGAGAGGTCGTTCTTACAGGCTTACTTATCTGGAAGGAGTCGGGAATGTTTCATGATGATGAGATCTTGTTGAAACAGCATTCTGAGTAAATGTTCTTTAGACCTTAAGCTGCTCATGATTGAAACAGCATGGACAAAGCGTGAGGAAGTGTTGACTGTCTTAGATGAGGGTTTGACTAAATTGAAGACCTTAGATGATTTTTCTACTCAATTGGCCGATGTGACCAAACAATTGGATAAATATAAAGTAGATCTAAGAGCACTAAAAATCAAGACGTTTTTAAGGGACGAAAAGGAAATGAAAGAAGGAAATATCTATAACTGGTCTGCAATGCGTATACGGACGCAATGGCAACAAGTTCATAAAACAATAGGTTTTGATATGACCTCTGAAAGTTCTCTTTCGAGTGATGATGACCATATTAAGGATAATCATATGGAGCCTTTTTTAGGCAAATGGGGGAGGGTGGGCTGAGGAATCGTCAACCACTAGACCCCCCCTCCTCTGGAGCATCAAGGACCATATACGAGACTACAGAAGAAGTATTTTTATCTTTGATATCAAGAGCAGTGATAAATTTGTCCTCAATAGAGTTACACCAGTACATTTTGTAGTTATTATCTAAGGGACTATCTTATGTGTATGGTTTGTCAATGCTTTCAAAGTCAAGTGGCAGTAGAGAGACCTCTCCATACTTTGCAGTTGCAGTTATTCTTTTCTGACAAATCTTCAGTATCTGATGGTTCAGTAGTATAATTGTGCTCCTCATGGATACCTCCAAAGCCACTATATCCTGTCTTACAAACTTTTAAGCTGTTGGTTATCTGTGACCTTGAGGTTCTTGAGCAATATCATCAGCCTGGTCGACCTAATCTGACAAAGGAGGAGTTGCAGGTTCTTCGAGACTTGCAGGCGAATTCATGATTAAACGTGCAGATAAAGGTGGTGTAATCATTGTCATGAATACTGCTGATTTTGATGCAGAGGTTCGTCATCGGTTGAGTGATATCACTTATTAATGTAAATTGCCTGCTGTCCCTACATGCGAGTTACAACAAAGGATTCGTCAACTGACCCTGTCTGTAAAAGAAATTGTTTTTTTGACAGAAAAAGAAGTATCCTTCCTGAATCCAATATTCCCCAAGGTTCCTATTCTGTATCTTTTACCAAAAATTCACAAGACCTTGGATCACCCACCTAGCAATGATTCTCTACCTGAATTTGTTGGACGTTTCCTTGATGTTTTTCTTAAAAATGAGGTCCCTAAAATGATGTCTTTTCTGAAAGATACAATGTATTTTTTGCAAATTATACAGCAAATAACTTGCATTTCAGCGGTTCAATGGCTTGTGACAATGGATATTGCATCACTCTATACTTCCATTCCTCAAGAAGAAGCCTTAACAGTGTTGAAGTCGGTTTGGGATTCTAGGTCGCTGCCACATAAGGTCCTTACAGGTTTCTTGCTGACACTGCACTAACAAGGAATTTTTTTCTGTATCAAGGAGAATGTTATCAACAGATATCAGGGACTGCTATAGGGACCACATTTGCACCTTCTTTGGCCAATCTCTATATGCAGGACTTTGAAGAACGATGGGTATATACCTCTAGTTATGCCGGGCTTATTGCTGAATGGTGAAGATATATAGATGGTATTTTTATGCTATGGAAGGGAACGCAAGATCAATTAAAGGAGTTTTTCAGTTACCGTAATAATTGTAATCCTACTGCTTCTTTTGAAATAAAGTTTAACCTGTCATGTATTGCCTTTTTAGATGTTGTGGTGAACAAACATGTAGATGTATTTGAGACAATTCTGTTTACAAAATCCACAGATAGGAACACTCTTCTGCAATATCAGAGTTTTCATCCCTACCCCTTAAAAAATAGTTTACCTTTTTCTCAACTATTGTGATGTTGCCGTATCTGCTCTAATGAACTAGAGTTTAAAGATCAAGCAGGTATTATGCTCTCTGTTTAAAGATTGGAGGTATCCTGCTTCAATGATGCATAAGGCCTATAAGCGGACCCATTGTAACCATCATGAGCGGCTCCTGGGGCCTTCGTCTTCATCATCATCAGTACAGCAAGTGGAAGAGAGAGAATTTGTGCCATGTATTCTACCACACTCAGCAGTATCTAAGAAGTTTGCTTCTTCAGTTACTCAACGTTGGACATTGGACAGTTCTTTCAGCTCTCCCATGTTTTCGAAGGTGGCGCCCATGGGTGGCATATAGTTGGGGCCGAAATTTGCATGGTTATTTATGTCCAGCGGTCCAACTGTGAGCTTTCTAATAGCCATATTGATGGACATCTCAAATGTGGCCATTACATTTTTTGCATGATTATGGATGAGGGTTCAAGCTTTCAAGTGGGTAATTGTCATGTTTTTCATCACTGGAAGACTTCCTGTGTGTCTACACATGTAGTGTATTTACTGCACTGCCCCTGTAATAAATATTATATTGGTAAGACATCACGGCAACCGCGAGTTCGCTTGTCCCAGCATAAAAACAATTGGTTAAAATGTAGGGACGAGGTGCCTATAGTTTCCCATTGTATATCTAATCACCATTTGTTTCAGGATCTTCGAGGTGTGGCCATTGATCATGTTCCATTGAAACTGCAAGGTGGAGATCGCGATAAACCCTTGAAACAACAAGAGCAACAATGGATTTTCCATCTCAATATCATGGAGCCAGAAGGATTGAACAAGAAGATTGATTGGGGGGCTTTTCTATAATGTTTGCTGAAGACTTCTTATAGCCGTCTGTATTTCTGCTGCATTATGCTACGTAATTCCTTGGTATTCCTTTTCTGTGTTTGAATTCTCCGGTGTTTTACCGGCCCTTCCAATCAGGTGTTAGCTGTTCTCCCATTGGTAGGTTTATCGGTTAAATGCCATTGTCGCCAGATGCCTTTCTTTGCACGGACAGTCTCTCCGGCTGACCAGTTTGCCCCTGAAGAAGACATCAAGCGGAATAAAGATCTTTGTTGGGCAAGGGGGAAAAAATTCTTTTGACTGGCTATTGGATTCTGTATTATTGGCGCAGAGACATCAGCAGGAGTTTGACTTTCCCAGAGCGTTTTCGCGGTCTGCTGCCTGCCGCTTTCAGATACGTGAATGGTTCGGCTATGTTGAATTGGGCTGTGGGTCTCTGCTGACTATATGCACCTTATTTTGCAGGTTTTTGCGATTGCCGAATTTTAGATTGAGATTGAGCTTCCAATATAATCATGAGATAAGATGATTAGTGAAGATTATTAGAGTAATAATAAAGTTTAGGTGTGAGGGTGTTCTTCAAGCGCTTTAACAATAGCCCTTAGTTATAGTATTTAAATATAGAGGGAGTTTTTTAAGCCTGTGATGTGAAGCTCACTGGGTCCTCTGGGGCCTCCGTGATGCCGCATAGCGGGACAAGTTATTTTCTGCAGCTCATTCTCCCCTTAGCTAATGTTTTATAAATTAGTATATTAAAAAATATTTTTAGCATTGATTCTTATTGGAGGTATGTCTGTTTAGCTGGTCTATGTTATTTGGAGGGTTTAGCTTAAGTAGGTTCTGAAAGATATAAGGAAATGAAAGGAAAATCATTCAATGGGAATATTTCATTATACCGGTGTTTATTTAGTTAATTATTTGGTTTTCTGGGAGTTTGTTTTATGGATAATGCTATTGATTAGGGTAATCCTGAAAATCTGACTGGTTGCCGCCCTCCAGGACTGCAGCTAGAGATCCCTGACGTACACAATTCCCGGGGTATTTTAGGTAGATCTCTGCTGAACATGGAACTGTTTCAACAATATCTAGAAGGAAGAGCAGGAGTCCACGTGGATCTGCGCCACGGACCACGGCAGGAGTCATTCTACAATCTACACGTGGGAAACATCAAAGGAGGCAACCCGGCAACTTACATGTGTGAGTTGGTATTTTGCTAAACTGTATGTCTAGAGACAGCTACTGTGTCTATATTTGATTTTATATGGAATAAAAAGAAACAACAAGAGATTAAATAGAAAACCCCTTGCTATAAAGTGCTGGTGAAAACAAGCACTTCTAGAAAACCTAAACGTGTCAGGGAAGAGCTATGAATATCAACGTGGATAATTTTGTTCACAGACGTGCATTCCCAGTATTTATTTATTTATTTATTTATGCTTTTCTTTTATACCGCTTTTTCCAGAGATCAAAGGCGGTTTACACTTAACATATAATGAACATGGTTTTACATGGAACAGCGTTTTTCATAACTATGTACAATTAACTTTTCATGAACAATAACATGGAACAGTGTTTTTTTCATAACTATATACAATTAACATTGGCTAGTAATGCTGTAACTATTTACATTAATCATTCATTATTAATCGTGGTTTGTAAGAGTTGCTTTTTTTTCTTAAGTGTATTGAGGTTTGAGGCTTTTTGATCTGTGGTTAAGGAGGATTGTTATGGAGGTGTAGTGTGCAGGATGGAGGGGATTCATTAAGATTTATAAAGTGTTCTATAAACAGATATGTTTTTAGTTCTTTCCGGAATATATGGAGATCTTTTATTTTGTGGAGGCTTAGCGTAAGTTTATTCCACAGGGTGGGGGCTGCATATGAGAAGGCTCTTGAGCTTGTGTTTTTTTTTGTTTTTCGGATGGATTTTTTTTATGTCTAGAGAATGGGTTGCGTTTTGCCTGCGGGTTCTAAGTTCTTTTGGAGCATGTATCAGAGTGGCTAGATGTGAGGGTGAGATGCCGTTGATAAGTTTAAATGTGGTTAAGAGTATTTTGTATGATATTCTACTATTTATGGGAAGCCAGTGTAGTTCGGCGAGGATGGGAGTTATGTGGTCAGTGAGGCGAGCTTTTGCTGTTACTCGAGCACAGATGTTTTGAGCTCGTTGGAGTAAGTTGGTATTTGTGAGAGGGAGGCCGATAAGTAGACTATTACAATAGTCGAAGTGTGGAGTGATGAGTGTGCTGATAACAGATCTGAAGTCATGTGTGTCTAGTAGTGGTCGTAAGTGTTGAATGGTCCTAAGTTTATAGAATATGGTTTTCACTGTTTGTTTTATGTGAGGGAGCATACTAAGTGTGTGATCTATTATGATGCCTAGGTATTTTACTTCTTTTTTAACTGGGATTATTGTGTTGTTAATTGTTATAGTTTCAGGGAGAGTAGTGTCTGGTTTTCTTGATACGAACATTGCTTCAGTTTTTTTTAGGTTGATGCTGAGGTTATTATTTTCTAGCCAAGTATTTGCTTCACTGATACAGTTTAGTAAGTTCTGGTAGGTGGGATTATTTGTGTTTATCGGTAGTGTGAGCATGATATCATCTGCGTATATGTAGTGGTTGACTTTATATTTTTTAAATATATTTGTGATGGGTTGAAGATACAGGTTGAAAAGGAGGGCTGATAGGGCCGAGCCTTGTGGAATACCTTGTCCTTGTGTGAAGGGTTCTGAGGTGCTTTGGCCTAATTTAACGCGTATCAATCGGTTTGTAATGTATGATATAAACCATTGTAGAATTGTTCCTCCTATTCCTAGGTTTAGGAGTCTGTTAATGAGTGTGTTGTGGTGGACATTGTCAAAGGCACCAGCTATATCAATGAATATGAGGATGTAACCTTGGTTACATGTGTCAGTGCCTTTGATGAGGTCACCCATGAGTGTTATTAGTAAGGTTTCGACTCCGTGAGATGGGCGGAAGCCGAATTGGTGTGAGTCAAGTGGTGCATGTGTGTCGATAAAATCTTGTAATTGGAGTTGTATGATTTTTTCTATTACTTTGGCAATAAACGGTATGCTGGCTATGGGTCTGTAGGAGTTCGGGTCTATAGGATTGAGTTTATTATTTTTTATTATAGGGCGTAAGGATGTAAGTTTTAGGGCATCTGGCATGATGCCCTGGGATAGTGATTGATTTACTATATTTTGTATATGGATAGCCAGTTCAGTTTTGGTGTTTTTTATCCATGATACGGGGCATGGCTCCAGGGGGGAGGTAGTGGTGTTGATCATTGATATGACATTGAGGAGGTGTTTTTGATCAATGTCTTGAAAGGTTGTCCATTTATTGGTTGGTTTTAAGTCCGTGGGTGTTGTTATGGTTGTGCTAGAAGATTTATTTCTTAGTTTGTTAGCAAAATGAGTTGCAAGAGTTTGTGCGCTAATCGTTGATTGTTCAGGTTCTGGAGTTTGGGTTCTTGTTAGTGTTTTTATAATTGCGAATAATTCTCTCGGGCGGTTGACTGCCATATTTATTACTTTTGTGTGATATTCTCTTTTCGATCTATTAATTGTGTCTTTGTATTTGTTGAGAAGACTCAGGTATTGAGCTTTATTATCGCTTGTTTTAGATTTCCTCCACCGTTTTTCTTGTTTTCTTAGTTGCTTTTTTAGGTTAGAAAGGTCTTTATTAAACCATTTTCTGACTTTTTTTTTTATGAATTGTTTTGAGAAACTTGGGTGGGAGTTGCTGCTTCTTTTATTATTGAGTTCCATTGGTCTATTAAGGTGTTGACTTCAGTCGAGTTATTTGTAAGGTTGGGTAATACAGTATCTAGGAAAGTATCTTTGTTAAAGTGGGTAAAGCGGGATTTATAAGGTGTTGGAGTTGTTTCAGTGTTGGTGTGGGATAGTGAAATTAAATTGAAGGTTATTAAGTGGTGATCTGACCATGGTACTTCCGTAATAAGAGGTGAGGATTGTAGTTGGTGTTTATTAAATGGGGTGGGAATGAATACGAGGTCTAGGGCGTTTCCTTTTGTGTGTGTAGGTGTCTGTATGATTTGGTTGTAACCCATTTCTTTCATGGAATCCATAAAGTTGGTTGTGTGTTGTGGGTTAAGTGATGGAAGGTTCAGATCACCTAATATGATAAGTGGTTTTCTCTGTGTGGCTGTACATGCAAGTTCTAGGATGGGGGTGAGATTTTTGTGGTCAGCTGAGGGGGGTCTGTAGATAAGGGACAGTGCAAGGGTTTTATTTTCTATATTTATGATGTCCATACCGTCTATGTTATTTACATTTGTTAGTGAGTATTGGAGCTCTTTTTTAGTGATGATAAGGGCTCCGCCTCCCCTTTTTGCTTCTCGGTGGCAGTTGAAAAGGTCATATTGATTCGTGTTAAGTTGGTTTAGGAGAATTGTGTCTGTGGGTGAGAGCCAAGTCTCTGTGATGAGAAGGATATCGGGTTTTTTATCAGTGATTATGTCATTAATTATTTATTGGTATTTTATTTCGTATGGATCTTGCATTTATGAGGATGAATTTTCTGATGTGTTTGTGTCGGGAGATCTGTTTTTAGGTTTGTCTTGTTGGAGATTTATTTGTATTAGTCTTGAATGTCTGGGGGTGTTGGGACGGTGGGTTTGGTTGAGTGTATATGAGTATGGTTGTGGTGTGTTTTTGTATGTGTTGTGAATGATGGGAATGGTGTTATATGCTGTTGGATTTGGTTCGTGTGCATAGATGTTGTGAGCTAGGTGAATGGTTAGTATGGTGATAAGAAGGTAGGATTGATACTTTGTGAGATCCATGTTTCTTCTGGAATGTGTTGTGTTATGTGATAACAGTAAAAGATCATACAGTGGCTATGAATGAAATTACTGGCAGCAGAAAAAATCAGACAGAGGTTAAGGATGAGATTACTGGCGACAATAAGAATCAGGCAAAGGTTAATAATGAGATTATGGCTATGATTACTTGGAATAGTAGTAGACAGTGGCTATGGATGAATTACTGACAACAATAAATCAGACAAAAGTTGATGAGATTATAACTGAGATTACTTGCAACAGTAAAAGACAGTGTCAATGAGTGAAGTTACTGGCAACAGTAAGTCAGACAGTATTTAATAATGCGATTATATCTGAGTTTACTTGTATTAGTAAAAGACCAGATGGTGGCTATAGATGAAATTACTGGCGACGGTAATTTTTGTTTATGTATTAAAATTACTGGTTATGAATGAAATGAACTGGAGAAAACGCCTTAGATATTTGACCTGCCCAACTATAGCTATAAATTGTCCCCTTGCACTTTGCACATATTAATGGCATTCATGTGTAAATTCAGTCCTTTCGAAAATCACCATGTCCAAGTAGATGCCATGTTCACATATAAATGCCAACGTTTCCAGATGGAAATCACATATAAGATTTCAAATGTAATTTGCAGAGTGTCCCAAGTACACAGTGAGAATGATAGACACACAGCTAAGTACAGAGGTATCCAATGAGAGACGTATATAGAGAGGGAAGAAGTGATGGGGGCAGAGCTGGGCCAACCATTAGGCAAACGAGGTGGTCGCCTAGAGAAGCAGCTTCTGGGGCGCAGGAAGAGCAGCACATTCAAAGCGAAACCACAGATTCTGACAGCCAGGGGAGTGTGAAGTTTCAGGTTTGTCAAGGCTGCCAACCTCTTGAGACAACTCTGGGACTGGCTCTGAATGTGGGTGTTCAATGTGCAGCATACAGAGAACAGTATGCTGGGTACGTACAGGACGGTGCGGTGGGTGGTGCCCAGGAGGGCAATGTCAGCATACCGGGTTATAACTGGACAGATGCAGAGTACAGAAGCATACAGGGGTTTGGTATTGCTTCTGTACTCTGAAAACTAAACTTACTTGTTGTAGCATTGACGGAGTTGCTCCTGGTGCTCTCCACCCCACCTATGGTGACACTGTAAATGGTGAAGGTGTACGACACTCCTGGGTCTAGTGATGTGACATTGTAAGAATTGGCCCCAGCAGACATGGTTTCATTTTTCTCAAAGCCTTTGCTGGTAGACACCACAATCCTGTAGGTGTAGGATCCATTGGGCATGATGCTGGGAGGAGTCCAATTGAGAAGCACAGATGTCTCAGTTTTACTGGTCACTTTTACATCGGTAACTGGGGTTGGAACTAGAATAACAAAAATAAATAAAATATTGTCATGGATTTGCAACATCTAGACCAGTGTTTCTCAAGCCAGTTCTCGGGACACAACTAGCCAATCATATTTTCAGGATAATCCCAATGAATACGCCTGAGAGAGATCTGCATGTTCTGCCTCTATTGTATGCACATTTATCTCATCCACATTCACTGCGGTAATACTGAATATTTGTCTGTGTAGGTGTGGCCTGGGAGCTGGGTTGAGAACCCCCTGATCTAAAGGAATAACAGAGAGAGAACCCCATTATTTGCTCTTTGCTTATTCTGCCGCCAAAGCTCCCTGAACATAGAGAGCCTTTGTGCAGGACGTTCTGGAGAGGGGCGGGGGAGGGGGGGATGGAACGACAACAGGGCAAAGAGTGAGCGGAGAGGGGACTGGCCGCACAACCCAGACGTAGGGGGCCTATTCAGGTCACGGCCCTGTACGTCCAGCTTGTGAGAGATGGACAGGGAACTTATTCCATCTTGGAGGTGGAATAAATCCCCCTGATAACGGGGATTGAGACTGGTGGAGCCCCACGCCGAGGTGAGAAACAGCAGGAGGTTCCCCTCCAGTGGATTCCAGCCCTTGCAAACCCTGTCGGGGATCAGCGGCAGGGAAAAGCATTTTGAATGTGTTGCGGGGAATCAGGGCTCCTACTGGGCATCCCGGGGCCCGGGCAACAGGACGTGTCGGCACCAGGCAAAAGGACGCGTCGGCACCGGGCAACAGGACGCGTCGGCACCAGGACCCCAGCAGGAGCACAGGGAGGGCTAACCAGGGAGGTTGCTGCACATTACAGGCCTCAGAATTGGGGCCCATCCAGCCCATCCAAGTGCCCCAATTCAGCATCCGTGGGAACATCTAGCTCCCGCAGGGGCAGAATCCGGTTCAATTCTGGGCCATCCAGTTTTTGGACATCCGGATGGCCCGGACATGCTCCGATCGGAATGGACCTGCATGTGGAGATTGCAATTGAGAGGTTTAAGTGAGGATGTACACCAGAGGTGCTTAACTCCAGTCCGGGAGGGTCACAAAGCAGTCGGGTTTTCACGATGTCCCTATTGAATATGTATCCTGCAAGTCACACTGATTCTCGCAGCTAGCTGCGTTCTTCATCAACACACGAGCAGAGTGATCCAATGGCAGGAGTCAACCCTCGAACAGACATAACCCCGGGAGGAACCCGGGGCTACAAGGTGCATTCGAAGCATCGATGATCAATGCATCCTGCAAGTCACACTAATTCTCGCAGCTAGCTGCGTTCTTCATGAGATAAATTTACATGCACTGCCCCCATTATCATCCAACGTATTGCCTGCATTTTGATTATGGATAGCCGGAAAATCTGACTGGCTGCACCCCTCCAGGACTGGAGTTGGAGATCCCCGATGTACACAATCCCTGCGGTATTTTAGATAGATCTCTGCTGAACGTGGAACCATCTCAAAAATATCCAGAAAGAAGAGCAGGAGTCCACGTCTAGATGCGCCACGTACCACGGGAGGAACCATCTCACAAGCCTACTGTGGGAAATAGCAAAGGAAGAATCCCAGCAACTTACATGTATCAGAGTCACATTCGCATGAGTAAGTTTGTATAGTTTTTTTTCAAATGGCCCATGGAACTTATACGTGTGAGTTGGTATTTTGCAACCCTGTAGTCTACATGCAGCTGATGTACTACAGACACCGTATCTGTATCTGATTTCAATACAGAGGAAATAAACAAGAGATTAGGAAGAACCCCCCCTTTCCCCCCCACCCCAATAAAGGGCAGCCTAAAAGGAGCATTTGTGAAAAACCTAAACATGCCACTGAGCAGCTGTAACTATCGACGAGGACAATTTTGGTTACCAGATGTGCAATACCGGTATGAAATGGTGAAAACATGCCCCTAACCAGGGCCGTAGCAAGCCATAAAAGCGCCCTGTGTGACTGGCACATCTACTAGTGAACATGTGTGTAGCACTACAAGACGTATGTAGTGCTGCACACCCCCCATCCTCCCACCATAAGTTTGGCATTTGCCCCATGTCCAGCATCTTCCCATTTTACCCCAGCACACACCTCCATGTCCAGCCGGCTGCGCTTACCCCAATGCCGCTTTTTGTGTTTCCTTGGCGGTGACAGCAGCGGCAGAGCGGACATCCAATTCTAAAAAAAAGACGCAGGTCTTTCCGTCTCCGCACATGCCTGTAGGTTTGGTCCCTCCCTCCTCTGACATCAGAGAAGCATACACCAGAGGAGGGAGGAACCTAACCTGCAAGCAAGCGTAGAGTTGGAAATCCCTGTGTGGGTTTTTGTTAGAATTGCCAAGGAAACACGAAAAGCAGTGTTGGGGCAAGGGCAGGCAACCCCAAATGTGCCCCTATATCTTTGCACCCTATGCGCTGCTCCCAGCCTCCCTTTGAAATTTCTATGTATTAGTGGCAATGACATGTAAATTAACCCTTTCTGAAATCACCATTTCCACATGGATGTCATCTTCACATGTAAATGCCAACGTTTCCACGTGGAAACTACATATAAGACTTTAAAAGTAACTTGCAGAGTGTCCCAGGTACACAGTGAGAGTGATAGACACACAGCTAAGTACAGAGGTATCCAATGAAAGACGTATATAGAGAGGGACAAAATGATGGGGCCGGGCTGGGCCAACCATTAGGCAAACTAGGTGGTTGCCTAGAGAACCAGCTTCTGAGGCGCAGGAAGAGCAGCGCATTCAAAGCGAAACCACAGATTCTGACAGCCAGGGGAGTGTGATGTTTCAGGTCTGCCAAGGCTGCCAACACCTTGAGCCAACTCTGGGACTGGCAGAGAATGTGGGTGGTCAGTGTGCGGCATATGCAACATACAGGGAACGGTGTGCTGGGTACATTCAGGAGGGTGCGGTGGGTGGTGCCCAGGAGGGCGATGTCAGCATACCGGGTTATAACTGGACAGATCCAGAGTACAGAAGCACACAGGGGTTTGGTGTTGCTTCGGTACTCTAAAAACTAAACTTACTTGTTGTAGCATTGACGGAGGTGCTCCTGGTGCTCTGCACCCCACTCTCGGTGACACTGTAAATGGTGAAGGTGTATGATACTCCTGGGTTTAGTGATGTGACATTGTAAGAACTGGCCCCAGCAGACATGGTTTCATTTTTCTCAAAGCCTTTGCTGGTAGACACCACAATCCTGTAGGTGTAGGATCCATTGGGCATGATGCTGGGAGGAGTCCAATTGAGAAGCACAGATGTCTCCGTTTTACTGGTCACTTTTACATCGGTAACTGGGGTTGGAACTAGAATAACAAAAATAAATAAAATATTGTCATGGATTTGCAACATCTAGACCAGTGTTTCTCAAGCCAGTTCTCGGGACACAACTAGCCAATCATATTTTCAGGATAATCCCAATGAATACGCCTGAGAGAGATCTGCATGTTTTGCCTCTATTGTATGCACATTTATCTCATCCACATTCACTGCGGTAATACTGAATATTTGTCTGTGTAGGTGTGGCCTGAGAGCTGGGTTGAGAACCCCCTGATCTAAAGGAATAACAGAGAGAGAACCCCATTATTTGCTCTTTGCTTATTCTGCCGCCAAAGCTCCCTGAACATAGAGAGCCTTTGTGCAGGAAGTTCTGGAGAGGGGGGGGGGGGGGATGGAATGACAACAGGGCAAAGAGTGAGCGGAGAGGGGACTGGCCGCACAACCCAGACCTAGGGGGCCTATTCAGGTCACGGCCCTGTACGCCCAGCTTGTGAGAGATGGACAGGGAACTTATTCCATCTTGGAGGTGGAATAAATCCCCCTGATAACGGGGATTGAGACTGGTGGAGCCCCACGCCGAGGTGAGAAACAGCAGGAGGTTCCCCTCCAGTGGATTCCAGCCCTTGCAAACCCTGCCGGGGATCAGCGGCAGGGAAAAGCATTTTGAATGTGTTGCGGGGAATCAGGGCTCCTACTGGGCATCCCGGACCCCGGGCAACAGGACGTGTCGGCACCAGGCAAAAGGACGCGTCGGCACCGGGCAACAGGACGCGTCGGCACCAGGACTCCAGCAGGAGCACAGGGAGGGCTAACCGGGGAGGTTGCTGCACATTACAGGCCTCAGAATTGGGGCCCATCCAGCCCATCCAAGTGCCCCAATTCTGCATCCGTGGGAACATCTAGCTCCCGCAGGGGCAGAATCCGGTTCAATTCTGGGCCATCCAGTTTTTGGACATCCGGATGGCCCGGACATGCTCCGATCGGAATGGACCTGCATGTGGAGATTGCAATTGAGAGGTTTAAGTGAGGATGCACACCAGAGGTGCTTAACTCCAGTCCGGGAGGGTCACAAAGCAGTCGGGTTTTCACGATGTCCCTATTTAATATGTATCCTGCAAGTCACACTGATTCTCGCAGCTAGCTGCGTTCTTCATCAACACACGAGCAGAGTGATCCAATGGCAGGAGTCAACCCTCGAACAGACATAACCCCGGGAGGAACCCGGGGCCACAAGGTGCATTCGAAGCATCGATGATCAATGCATCCTGCAAGTCACACTAATTCTCGCAACTAGCTGCGTTCTTCATGAGATAAATTTACATGCACTGCCCCCATTATCATCCAACGTATCTCCTGCATTTTGATTATGGATAGCCGGAAAATCTGACTGGCTGCACCCCTCCAGGACTGGAGATGGAGATCCCCGATGTACACAATCCCTGCGGTATTTTAGATAGATCTCTGCTGAACGTGGAACCATTTCAAAAATATCCAGAAAGAAGAGCAGGGGTCCACGTCTAGATGCGCCACGTACCACGGGAGGAACCATCTCACAAGCCTACTGTGGGAAATAGCAAAGGAAGAATCCCAGCAACTTACATGTATCAGAGTCACATTTGCATGAGTAAGTTTGTATAGTTTTTTTCAAATGGCCCATGGAACTTGTATGTGTGAGTTGGTATTTTGCAACCCTGTAGTCTACATGCAGCTGATGTACTACAGACACCGTATCTGTATCTGATTTCAATATGGAGGAAATAAACAAGAGACCACAGATTCTGACAGCCAGGGGAGTGTGAAGTTTCAGGTCTGCCAAGGCTGCCAACACCTTGAGCCAACTCTGGTACCGGCACAGAATGTGGGTGTTCAATGTGCGGCGTATGCAACATACAGGGAACAGTGTGCTGGATACATACAGGAGGGTGCTGTGGGTGGTGCCCAGGAAGGCGACGTCAGTATACCGGGTTATAACTGGACAGATTCAGAGTACAAAAGCACACAGGGGTTTGGTGTTTCTTCTGTACTCTGAAAACTAAACTTACTTGTTATAACATTGATGGAGGCGCTGCTGGTGCTCTCCACCCCGCCCTTGGTGATGCTGTAAATGGTGAAGGTGTACGACACTCCTGGGTTTAGTGATGTGACATTGTAAGAACTGGCCCCAGCAGACGTGGTTTCGTTTTTCTCAAAGCCTTTGCTGGTAGACACCACAATCCTGTAGATGTAGGATCCATTGGACATGTCGCTGGGAGGAGTCCAGTTGAGAAGCACGGATGTCTCAGTTTTACTGGTCACTTTTACCTCGGTAACTGGGGTTGGAACTAGAATAACAAAAATAATTAAAATAGTGTCATGGATTTGCAACATCTAGAGCAAGGTTTCTCACGCCAGTTCTCGGGACACAACTAGCCAGTCGGGTTTTCAGGATAATCACAATGAATACGCCTGAGAGAAATCTGGATGCCTTGCCTCTATTGTATGCAAATTTATCTCATGAATATTTAATGCGGTAATACTGAATATTTGACTGGCAAGGTGTGGCATGGGGACTGGGTTGAGAACTTCTGATCCAGAGGAATAAGAGAGAAATGGAAACACAAGTGCAGAGCGATTCCCAGCAACACAGGTATGGAGGGACTACAGTGGTACAGACAGATAGTGAGAGACTCAAAAATTCAAGTAGATGTAGACATAAGAAGGCAGATTTTAGATAGTATGTGGAGATCGCAATTCAGACGTCTACGTGAGGATGTACACCAGAAGTGTCCAAATCCAGTCTTGGAGGGTCACAAAGCAGTCGGGTTTTCAGGATGTCCCTAATTAATATGTATGAGATAAATTTTCATGCATTGCCCCCATTATATTCAAATTTATCTCATGCAGATTGATTAGGGTAATCCTGAAAATCGGACTGGTTGCAGCCCTCCAAGACTGGAGCTAGAGTTCCCTGATGTACACAATTCCTGGGGTACTTTAGGTAGATCTCTGCTGAACGTGAAACCATTTCAGAAATATCTAGAAGGAAGAGCAGGAGTCCACGTGGATATGCGCCACGGACCATGGCAGGAGTCTACACGTGGAAAACATCAAAGGAGGCAACCCGGCAACTTACATGTCTGAGTTGGTATTTTGCTAAACTGTACATCTAGAGACAGCTACTGTATCTTTATTTGATTTCAATATTGAGTAGAAATAAACAACAAGAGATTAAATAGAAAACTCCCTGCTATAAAGGGCTCGTGAAAACAAGCACTTTTAAAAAACCTAAACATGCCAGGGAATGGCTGTGAATATCGACGTGGACAATTTCATTCACAGACGTGCATTCCCATTATTTGACCTGCCCAACTACAGCTATAAATTGTCCCCTTGCACTTTGCACATATTAATGGCATTCATGTGTAAATTTAGTCCTTTCGAAAATCACCATGTCCAAGTAGATGCCATGTTCACATATAAATGCCAACGTTTCCAGATGGAAATCACATATAAGACTTCAAATGTAATTTGCAGTGTCCCAAGTACACAGTGAGAGTGATAGACACACAGCTAAGTACAGAGGTATCCAATGAGAGACATATACAGAGAGGAACAAAGTGATGGGGGCAGAGCCGGGCCAACCATTAGGGAAACTAGGCAGTCGCCTAGAGAAGCAGCTTCTAGGACACAGGAAAGAGCACCACATTCAAAGCTAAACAACAGATTCTGACAGCCAGGGGAGCGTGAAGCTTCAGGTCTGCCAAGGCTGCCAACACCTTGAGCCAACTCTGCGACCAGCTCTGGATTTGGGTGTTCAATCTGCAGCGTATGCAACATACAGGGAACGGTGTGCTGGGTATATACAGGACGGTGCGGTGGGTGGTGCCCAGGAGGGCAACGTCAGCATTCCAGGTTATAATTGGACAGATCCAGAGTACAGAAGCACACAGGGCCTTGGTGGGTGCTGAAAACGAAACTTACTTGTTGTAGCATTGACGGAGCTGCTCCTGGTGCTCTCCACCGCACCTGCGGCGACGCTGTAAATGGTGAAGGTGTACAACGCTCCTGGATCGAGTGCTGTGACATTATAAGAACTGCCACCGCTGGACGTATTATTTCTCTTAAAGCTTTTGCCGCTGTACACTGCAATCCTGTATGTGTAGGATGCAATACATGTGACGTTGGGAGGAGTCCAGTTGAGAGATATGGACATCTTAGTTATATTGACCGCTTTTATGTGGGAAACTGGGGACGGAACTGGAATAAAAGAAATAAACAGAAGATATTAATGAACAAACGAATGGCCTGAACACGTGACATCAAGAGGGATAACGGACAGTGCTGCGTATGCCTAGTAGTGCTACAGAAATAAGGAGTAGGAGTAGTAGTGATGCTATCTACCACACCCTCGGGGATTCTCCCTCTCCCTACATTTCAAATGATCAAAAGAGCCAGATGTGATACTGTTCCCTTTCACCCTCCCTCCAGTAACTCAGATGCTCCAAGAGAAGCTTGGGGAACTCTACTATGGACACTCAGGTCCTAGCTCTATCTCTATTAGACTTCATCTAAGATGCTACAGACTTTCTTTCCCTTCTCTGATGGCATCTTCCTTTGCAAGAGTGATCCGGACTTGTTGGGCCTGATATTCAGCTACCCGGATCTTTGAAGGGCTATGCCCCAACGGGTGCGTAGCCCTCCCTGCTGATCTCTAACCCAGATATTCAATGCTGCGGCGACGGCATTGAATATCCGTGGATTGCTGCCAAAGCCCGAAGCCACCGAAGATCACTGGGCAGCAGCAGCAATATTGGCTGCTCCCCGGTTAGCTCCTGCACCTTAAAGATAGGCGAGGGTTTCCCTCGGCTTTCTTCAAGGTGCAGATCACTAACCAGGCAGCATCCACTATTGCTGCTGCCTGGTTAGCGCTGTTCTCCGTCTCTGCTCTGCCACCGAACACCCCGACACACCCTGATGCTAACCGGGTATCATCGGAGCACACAGGTGACTTAGATGGGGATATTCAGCGACACTAACTGGGTAGGGACCATTGAATATCCCCATCTTAGGCATGTACACGATTTACTGGGCTGAAAACCATGTAAATGCCTTTCGAATATTGGGCCTGTTGAGTTTAAATTAATTTCCTTGAAGTGTATTATAATCCTGGAAAAAAGGAAAGATCAGAGAGTGGGAAGAGGTCTGGTATAGCGCACTGGAAATGTCACAAACAGGCTGCTTATAAGCATACATCGAAACAGAGGAAACGATGACAGAGAAAGACGAGACAGCTATATCCATTTCCCATCCATAAGAACTATTAAGCTCTCCTTGAAATCCTCGGTGTTTGTCCCGTACTTTCTTGAATTTAGATACAGTTCTCGTCTCTACCACCTCCACGCATCCATCATCCTTTCTTAAAGAAATATTTCCCTCAGATTAGTCCTGAGTCTATCCTCTTTCACCTTCATCCTATGACCCCTTGTTCCAAAGCTTCCTTTCATCTGCAGAGGGCCGTATCCTGTGCATTTATTCCACAAAGGTATTTAAATGTCTCTGTCATAGCTCCCTCTACCATCTTTCTTCCAAGGTATACATATGTAAGTCTGTCCTCATCCGCTCTAAGACTGCAGACCATTTTGGTAACCACCCTCTGCACCAACTCCATGCTGTTTATATTCTTTTGAAGGCGCGATCTCCAGAATTGTACACATTACTCCAAATGAGGTCTGTGATAAGGAAGCTTATCATAGCTCAGGAAGGAGCTATAGAAAAGATGAAGTGACTCTGAACAAGCAACCTGTCAGTTCTGGTAGAAATAAGAAAACAGAATTTTCCCATAAAAGACTACCAGTCCCAGAATGCACCAGGTTTCCAACAGCCATTAGAGGAGCTGAAGTGGGGACATGTGTGTTCAATCAGGAGGGCTATGAGGTAATCCCTAAGCACTCATCTCAAAGGGCAGGGCCTGATTCAGCACAGCTGCGCTGTGTTAGGGAGGAGCACTCATCTAGGCAGAATAAGAGTAGAGTTTATTCTACAGATGACCATCTTCATGATCACCTTGGATATCCAGAGAATTATCCTCAGTTTCATCTGAAGGATTATCAGAAGCAGAAGCCAAACCGGACGGACAGAGAGGGAAAGAGCACCTCTGGAAGAAAGAGGAGAAAAGCCTTTGAGAGGTCTAGAAGAGTCCAAAGCAGTACGTATACTGGGAGGTATTCCAAGGGCCAGCATACACCATTGGACTGGGGAAAGCCAGAGGAATGGTGCTGCAGAGCTAGGAATCTCCAGAGGCTACCTGTGAGGGAGACGGCTGCACGTGGAAGGGACCCTAAGACCTGTGCCAGAAGGTATGTGAAAAGAGATCCAGTGTCCAGGGATCTGGATTGGAGGGCTGGACATAAGAACTGGACTACATACTGGCCAGGCTATATAGAGAGGAACTCTAGCAGCAATGGAAGCTCAGGTATGAACACTGATCTATGCCCTAGCTATAACCTTGAAAGACAGCAGGGAAACAAGTATTCTCCTGAAAATGCTCCATTGAGAGATTCATCTGTGCCAATCCATGATATTGAACCCATGCTTGTTGAACAAGGGGGAATAATAATAGCAGATGAGGATCCTGTTTATATGGACTGCTCTCTATCTAAACTCCGTTGGTAACTTTCTGTTATAAAGTATAGCAACCATCACAAAGAAATACAAATTTGTTCTTTAATCTACTCAGAAAAGCTCCTGAAGCAGGATTTGACTCACACAGTAGAAAGCAAGCCAGCTAAAGGGGTTTCCGCTGGATAACTGCTAGCAATTAAGCCTTACCTAATTGCTTGTGAGCCAGGAGAGAATCACTTCTGTATCTATGTGGGAAGTAATCAGAAGTTAATCTGAAAAGAACAGTTTGTTTCTTGCTTTGTAGCTTTTCATTTGTTGTTTTCCTGATTTTGACTTTGTTTTTCCAAGTTAACACTGAAAGCAAGTTACCTAATTTATTTGCTACCAAGCATATCTGTGTTGGGAGAAATAACCCCATAAATAAATATCTTATTGGCTTTACCCAAGAGCACAACTAAATTATTGTCAGCAGCTGTGTCTGGTGTGAATGAACTACATTGCCCACAATACCTTGCAAATCATATAGATATATGCACTTGCCAAGAGTGTGAAGATTTTCACCCAGGCAGCCGTCTGACAAATGGCGTAGTTTTTCGGATTGCTTTTGCACAAAGGGGATTTACTTGCTGAGGATTACAATTACAGTTCAAGTTTAAAGCTGGAAAAAAAAGATTTTCCCTCAACTGCACTTTGGAGGAGAAGTGGATGTCCCAGGAGGAAAAGACCCTGTGCAGAGCTGGATTCATCACTAGCACAAGGTAATAAGTACCTGGGCATGTCTAGTGGTGGATGGGAGTAAGCACAGGGGTAATTGAAAAAAAAAAAAGTAGAAAAAAACACACCTGTTTGGAAGGTGGTGCACTTTGGTTTTTTTTCTTCTCTTTGTTTCTTGCAGGGATCAAGATGGATCCAAAGGAACTAGCTCAGTGGATGGCAGCCCAATTCAGCAGGCAGCAGGAGCTAGCACAGCAGGCTCAGGACACTGCTATGAGAGCCTTAATGGACCAGCAGAGGCCAGTGCTTGATCTGGTGCAAGCCCTAGTTGAGCTGAAGAACCAAAGTGGAACAGATGCAAGACCAGCAGTAAATACTGGTACACCACATGTGGACAGTGTGGGACTCAATCAAGGGATTGGGGCATTTAGTTTTGGGAAGCTAACTCCAGATGATAATGTTGATGATTTTCTAGAGTCTTTTGAAAGAGTGGCACAAGCATTAGCATGGCCAGAGACCCAGTGGGCAGTAAGGCTGGCAGACTCATTAACTGGAGAGGCGCTTGCAGCGTATAGAGCAATGCCAGCAGCCCAGGCTTTGATTTATAAGGATGTAAAGGCTGCTATTAGGGATCGCCTAGGGTTGTCTATTTCAGAGTATAGGCGAATGTTTAGAGCTACTACATTGAAAGTGGGTGAAACACCCAGGGCTCTGAGTCAGAGAATCAGAGATTTAGCTGTAAAATTGTTGTAGCCTGAGCAAAAGACGGTAGAAATGTTATTAGATATTATAATGCTTGAACAATTTATGTCTGGGGTGCCTAAAGATTTGCACACTTTCCTTATACAGCAAAATTGCCAAAATCTTGGAGAGGCAACCATGCTAGCAGAGAGATTCTTGGAAGCCACGCAGGCTTGCCATAGAATGGGTGGCCCTCTGAAGATTGGTGCTGAGGCTAGATGTGCTGTATCAGAAAAGAAAATAATTAAAAATATTTCTGAAAATGAATGTACTGTATCAAACCAGATGACACAGTGGAATAGAAAGAAATGTTTCAAGTGTGGAAAATGGGGACATTTAAAAAAGAGATGCCAGACACACACTAGCTTAATGGGTGTGGATTTAAAACAGCCCAAAGAAGGATTTCTTTTGATGGTTGATGTGCAAGGAATTACCACAAATGCTTTGTTAGACTCTGGGGCAGACCAGAGTATGATGTCAAAAAGGCTTTGGAAGAGGATAGAGGCCCAAGAAGGATTTGTGCCTAGAACCCCTGAAAGCCAAGTTCACATCAGATGCATTCATGGTGCTGCAACATCATATCCCACCTATAGGCTAAAGGTTAAGTGCCTGGGGGGACAAGAGGAAGTCCTGTTAGCAGTGGTGCCTAGGCTACCCTTTGATTTGGTTCTAGGAAGAGACTGGCCAAGATTTAAGCAGGGTCTAGTGGAAGGACTAGGAAAAAAGGAGGGAGAAGGTTTAATGGTAATAGCTCCCGGGCCTTTATTTGGAAGTCCTCAGACCCCAGCTAAAAAGATGGTTAAGCGTCCAGAAGACCAAGCTACCCCAAAGCAGACATTCGTCCTAAAGTACCATAGGGTCACAGAGAAGGCCCAAGCTCCTAAGCGGGCAACCCCTCAAGCTGCTGGGTTTGACCTGTGCAGCATAGAAAATGTGACTGTACCTAGCCAAGGGAGAGCCCTGGTTGACACTGGTCTCCAAGTGGAAATACCTATTGGATGCTATGGAAGAGTAGCCCCAAGGTCCGGATTAGCCCTTAAATATTTCATCGATGTGAGTGCGGGAGTAATTGATCCCGATTACAGGGGCAATACTAAAGTTCTGTTGTTTAATTTTGGACAGAATGATTATCACGTGAAGACAGGAGACAGAATTGCCCAATTGATCTGTGAGAGGCTGGGTTTTCCACCTGTGGAGGAGGTCACATCCCTGGAGAATTCTGAACGTGGAACCAAAGGCTTTGGTTCTACTGATGTCAAAGGGGTTAAAAGCCTAGCTGCCACCTGTGCCCAAGAGAGGGAGGTGAATGAAGAGGAAGATTTGGGACACCAGGTATCTGATTGTAAAGAAAAATCAGAGCCCCAAATAGGTGAGGACCTGACAGTGGTACAACAGGAAGAAATTAGGAATTTGCTTAAAGAATTCCCAGATGTATTGACACCCATACCTGGGGAGACACATTTGGTTGCCCATGAAATAATAACTCCACCTGGGAAATTAGTTCGTCAAAGGCCATACCGCTTGCCTGAAGCCAAGAGACAGGAAGTAGTGGCACAAGTCCAGGAGATGTTGGACATGGGAGTAATAGAGGAGTCAAAGAGTCCCTGGAATAGCCCCATAGTCCTGGTGCCGAAGCCTGATGGATCTTTAAGATTTTGTATTGACTTCCGGCAGGTAAACGCCATATCAGTTTTTGATGCATATCCAATGCCAAGAATTGAAGAGCTGTTGGACCAGCTGGGACAGGCTCAATACTTAACCACCCTTGATATGACAAAAGGATATTGGCAAATCCCTCTCACCAGGGAGTCGAAGCCGAAGACTGCGTTCAGCACCCCGTTGGCCTTTTCCAGTTCAAGAGGATGCCTTTCGGACTGCATGGAGCAGCGGCTACCTGCCAAAGGTTAGTGGATCAGGTACTTCGACCCCACCAAAATTATGCTTTTGCATATATGGATGATGTCATAATCCATAGTAACACCTGGGCGGAGCATCTAAAGAGGATCAGGGCAGTCTTGTGCTCCATGAAGCAAGCGGGAATCACTTTAAACCCGAAGAAGTGTGCCTTTGCAAATAGGGAGGTAAAATACCTGGGCCACCTAATGGGAAGAGGAAAAATTAAACCTCTAATGAGTAAAGTAGATAGCATCAGGAATTTTCCTCCTCCAACAACAAAGAAACAACTAAGAAGTTTCTTAGGACTTATTGGATACTACCGCAGTTAAATACCGCAATTCGCAGAGAAAAGTGCAATTTTCACGGATATGCTGCGGAAGAATTGTCCAAACCAGCTAAAGTGGACACCTGAAGCTGAAAAAGCGTTTTCAGTCTTAAAAGGAAAATTGTGTACAGGACCGGTACTGAAAGGGGTGGACTTCAAGAAACCCTTTCTGGTTCAAACCGATGCATCGGATGTAGGGCTAGGAGCGGTTCTATCCCAGTGTCATGATGGGGAGGAGCATCCTGTGATGTACCTGAGCAGGAAGTTGTCACCGGCTGAACAAAAGTATTCCACAATAGAAAAAGAATGTTTAGCTATCAAGTGGTCAGTGGAGGCGTTAAGGTTTTACCTTACAGGGAGAAAGTTCCAGTTGGTCACGGACCATGCCCCACTTAAGTGGTTGCAGCAAAATAAGAACCACAATGCCAGGTTGACACGCTGGTACATGGCCTTACAGGCATTTGATTTTCAAGTTGAACATCGTGCTGGGAAGTTACACAAGAATGCGGATGCCCTTTCCCGGATTATGGACTGTAGAGAAGAAGTTTCAGCAGTTACACCAGTCTGTAATAACTTAAGCAGGGGGGTATGTGATAAGGAAGCTTATCATAGCTCAGGAAGGAGCTATAGAAAAGATGAAGTGACTCTGAACAAGCAACCTGTCAGTTCTGGTAGAAATAAGAAAACAGAATTTTCCCATAAAAGACTACCAGTCCCAGAATGCACCAGGTTTCCAACAGCCATTAGAGGAGCTGAAGTGGGGACATGTGTGTTCAATCAGGAGGGCTATGAGGTAATCCCTAAGCACTCATCTCAAAGGGCAGGGCCTGATTCAGCAAAGCTGCGCTGTGTTAGGGAGGAGCACTTATCTAGGCAGAATAAGAGTAGAGTTTATTCTACAGAAGACCATCTTCATGATCACCTTGGATATCCAGAGAATTATCCTCAGTTTCATCTGAAGGATTATCAGAAGCAGAAGCCAAACCGGACGGACAGAGAGGGAAAGAGACCCTCTGGAAGAAAGAAGAGAAAAGCCTTTGAGAGGTCTAGAAGAGTCCAAAGCAGTACGTATACTGGGAGGTATTCCAAGGGCCAGCATACACCATTGGACTGGGGAAAGCCAGAGGAATGGTGCTGCAGAGCTAGGAATCTCCAGAGGCTACCTGTGAGGGAGACAGCTGCACGTGGAAGGGACCCTAAGACCTGTGCCAGAAGGTATGTGAAGAGAGATCCAGTGTCCAGGGATCTGGATGCTGGACATAAGAACTGGACTACATACTGGCCAGGCTATATAGAGAGGAACTCTAGCAGCAATGGAAGCTCAGGTATGAACACTGATCTATGCCCTAGCTATAACCTTGAAAGACAGCAGGGAAACAAGTATTCTCCTGAAAATGCTCCATTGAGAGATTCATCTTATTTATTTATTTATTTTATTTACATTCTCTTATATACCGCGCTATTCTGCATCAGTGCGGTTTACATTGAACAAACTGAAATTACATTGAACAGGGCATTATAACTTGGAAATAGCTATTTTACAGGGAACATGGGCTATGGAGGGTTAAGTGGCTTGCCCAAGACCACAAGGAGCACCTGTGGGACTAGAAACCCCAGTCCTTCCGGACCAAGGTTGCTGTCCTCTAGTGGGATTTGAACCACTGACCTTCCGGCCTGAAGTACCTTGCCCCAACCACTAGGCCACTCCTGTGCCAATCCATGATATTGAACCCATGCTTGTTGAACAAGGGGGAATAATAGCAGATGAGGATCCTGTTTATATGGACTGCTCTCTATCTAAACTCCGTTGGTAACTTTCTGTTATAAAGTACAGCAACCATCACAAAGAAATACAAATTTGTTCTTTAATCTACTCAGAAAAGCTCCTGAAGCAGGATTTGACTCTCACAGTAGAAAGCAAGCCAGCTAAAGGGGTTTCCGCTGGATAACTGCTAGCAATTAAGCCTTACCTAATTGCTTGTGAGCCAGGAGAGAATCACTTCTGTATCTATGTGGGAAGTAATCAGAAGTTAATCTGAAAAGAACAGTTTGTTTCTTGCTTTGTAGCTTTTCATTTGTTGTTTTCCTGATTTTGACTTTTTTTTTACAAGTTAACACTGAAAGCAAGTAACCTAATTTATTTGCTACCAAGCATATCTGTGTTGGGAGAAATAACCCCATAAATAAATATCTTATTGGCTTTACCCAAGAGCACAACTAAATTATTGTCAGCAGCTGTGTCTGGTGTGAATGAACTACATTGCCCACAATACCTTGCAAATCATATAGATATATGCACTTGCCAAGAGTGTGAAGATTTTCACCCAGGCAGCCGTCTGACAGGTCTCACCAAAGACTTGTACAGAGGCACTGCCATCTTCTTCCTGCTGGCCATTCCTCTTCCTATGCACCCAAGGATTCTTCTGTCTTTCACCTTTGCCTTTTCTACCTGTTTGGCCACCTTAAAGTCATCTGACATGATCACCCCCAGATCCCGCTCTTCTCTCATGCACTGAAGTACTTCACCCCATACACTGTACTGCTCTCTTGAGTTTTGGTAGCATTTTCTAGCATTAAATCTAAGCTGCTAAATTCTCAGCCGTTCTTCAGGTCTCATTCCTCATTCACACGTTTCAAGGCATCTATTCTTTTGCAGTTTTTGTATCACCCGCAAAGAGGCAAACCTTTCCCGACAGATCTTTAATATTGCTTACAAAAATGTTAAAAAGAACAGAACCAAGGACCAATTCCTGTGGCACACCACTGGTAACTACTACCCTCTGTTGCCTCCTGCTCAGCCAGTTTCTAATCCAGAGAGGGTTGGAAGCACCAACAGTGTTGGAGGCTTTTGGTAAATGCTGGAATGCTGTTCTAAAGTCATTGCCGCCAACATGGGTCATGTAGAGGAGTTGTGGCAGTGAAGGTAAAAGCCAGAAGGATGCTTGGGTGCATAGGGAGAGGAATGGTCAGAAGGAAGAAGGAAGTGATAGTGCCTCTATATAAGTCTTTGGTGAGACCTCATTTGGAGTATTGTGTGCAATTCTGGAGACCCCACCATCAAAAGGATATTAACAGGATGAAGTCGGTGCAGAGGGAGGTTACCAAAATGGTCTGTAGTCTTCAACATGGAGCGTATGGGGTCAGACTTACATATGTATACTTTGGAAGAAAGATGGCGGAGGGAGCTATGATAGAGACATTTAAATACCTTTGTGGAATAAATGCACAGGATAGAAGGGTAGCAGGAATGAGGTTCGCTTAGGATGCCTCATATCCTTGCACAGGAGGAAGAAAGGCAGGGCCAGTGGATATTGGAGAAGAAAGTAGATGGGTGGGTGCTAGGGAAAGGGGAGGAGGAGGCAGAAGGGCAAATACCAGAGACCTTGGGATGTGTTCAAATGTTGGGTGGTAGGCCAGAAGACAGATTCTAAGATTAGCTGCGTACTGGGAATGTAAGTGGGGATTCAGGGCTTGGGTGGGATTTTGAGTGAAGACTCAGGGATTGGATACAGTGGGGATTAGCTGGGGGGGGGGCGAGTTGTAAGGATTAAGAAATTGAGCAGGGATAAGAACAATAGGGACTAGGTGATTGTGTGAGGAGTATGAATAGTGCTGTGAAGAATGAGGGCAGAAAGATTGGGAGAGGAGATGGTTTGAAGGACTTGAAGGGCTGGGAGAGGTATCGGGAGGCAGTAGAAAGGGACAGAGTGGTATAGAGAGGGTGAGAGGAAAAGAAAGGGGGCAAGTCTTTGAAGGAAGCCAAAGGGGGAATGGAAGCCTGGATCGGGGGCAAGGACAGCAGAATATCATGTTGGTTGGAGGGGTCCAACAAACCAATCTCTTGCCAAGCCCTCAAGCTCACTAATTTCTGATGCTGTGTTGGGCAAAATATTGATGGGGCCGTGGAGCACCCCATTCCACTGCCTATGATTGGGGGTAAAAAAATAAAAAGGGACTGGAAGTAGCAAGGAATGAGTGACGGGGAAGGAGCTAGGGCTGGTGGAAGGATGAGAGACAGAAGAAGGGAGGTGTGATTGGGGAGGTGATGTGCACAGACAGAGGAAATGGAGGGCTAGAAAATGGGAGAACGATGGGTGTGGGGCGGAACGGAGGCTGATGAAGGAATGAGGCAGGTGGGGAATGGGAGGACTAAAGAAGAAGACTGGAGGGGGGAGAAGGAAGAATGAAATCTAGCTATAGGCAGATGAGAGACATGGAGAGAAAAGCTGAAACAGAAAGATCAATGTCAGAGATAAAGGAGGAAGAGAAGCCGGCAGGGGCAGAAATGATGCAGAAAATAGAAACAAGATCCTGTAAGAAGACTTCAGAGAAAACCAACAAGAGGAAGTGGTAAAGAGAGACCAAGACCAACCCAATTTGAATAATAACATGAGCAGAAAACAAATGTATCAAAAATGATTTTCCGTTGACTGAAATAAATCAGCTTGGAAAATGTGCCCTTCTTTGAATTTTGTTCCGTACAGGAGAAAATGTTTTTCTCTTTCCTTCTTCAGTTTCACAGAATCGGATTTCTTGTGCTTTCTCTTTCCTTTCACGTCTGCATATTTGTTTCTAATTTGTAGTCTTTTTTAAAATTAAGTCTTCGTTCTTCCTGTAACAGAAGTGACAGATTTTGCTAACATGTAGGTTTTGCTGCAGTAATCCGTAGCTGTTTGGCTTGTCCTCATTTCCCAAATGGAGGTTACTGGTGTTTCAGAACATGTCTAATGCTGACTTTTTGTAGGTAGGGTTGGTGCAGTTTGATTTCTTAGGCTCAAGGCTGGCATGCATTGCCGGCCCATACATTGTGCAGGAAAGTGGCCCGCACATGGCCCCGCACCTCAGGGGGCCCCGCACCTCAGGGGGCCCCGTGCCTGACTGGCTGCAGAGGGAGCCGGAGAGGCCCAAAGGCCCGGCTCACCTCTGAACAACCATGGGAGTAAAGAGCGGCATTTGCCTTCTCTTCCACAGCTGTGATAAAAAGAAGCCCACCGGCCTGCTGAGTGCCAGGAGGTTAAATGGAGGCATGTTGGAGCAAATGCTGGGAGGGACTGGAAAAGAACTGACACTAGGGGGTTAGGACTGGAAATGGATTGGGGATGGGGGACTGGGACTAGAAGGGAGCTGATGCTGTGAGGGACTGGAGGAGGACTGATACTAGGAGCTTAGGACTAGAAATGGCCTGGAGATGGAGGACTGGGACTGGAAGAGAACTGATACTGGGGGTTAGGACTGGAAATGGACTGATGCTGGGGGACTGGAAGGGAGCTGATGCTGGGAGAGACTGGAGGAGGACTGATATTGGGGGTTAGGACTGGAAATTGGCTGATGTAGGGGGATGGGGGACTGGGAATGGTAGGGAGCTTATGCTGGGAGGGACTGAAAGAGAACTAATACTGGGGGGGTTAGGACAGGAAATGAGCTGGGGATGGGGGACTAGGTCTAAAAAGGAGCTGATGCTGGGAGGGACTGGAGGAGGACTGCTACTGGGGGCTAAGACTGGAAATGGCCTGGAGATGGAGGACTGGGACTGGTGGAGGACTGATACTGGGGGGCTAGGCCTGGAAATCAGCTGATGTGGGGGGATGGACAAATGGGATTGGAAGGGCGTGGATGTTGTGAAGGGCTGGGACTAGAAGGAAGCTGATGCTGGGGGAGGACCAGAAGGGGGACTGATGGGAGAAAAAAGAAGCTGGGGAAGTGAGGATGGCGAGGAGAGCAGATATTTTGTGTGGGAGGGAAGAAAATTCTATGATTGGCTGAGTTTTGGGAGAGTACATGGGGATTGAGGATTGAGGGGTGAAACTTGAGAGGATGAAAAAGGAATAAAGAAAGAAATGGAGGAAAAAGCAAAAGGGGAAAGATCAGTATGTTAAAGCAGATGTAGAGAGAGAATGGAAAAAAAAATAGAAGAGAGAAGAAAGGACAGCAGACAATGGAGAGTTAGCAGAAGACAAGAAGAAACCAGAAGAAAGTGACTGGAGCAATTGCAACTGAAAAATAAAATGTCCAAACAACAAAAAATAGAAAAAAAGCTATTTTATTTTGAATTTATTAACTGGAATATGTCAGCTATGGGAAATGTGCATTGCTAACATTTTGCATTTTATTTAGTACAAGAAGAAATTAATTTATAGATGTTTCTCCAGTGTTGTTGTACATTCCAAGTTTGGCTTTTGGGATTCCCAGTTTAATTATTATCTTCCTGTTTCTAAACTGTGATCCCTTGTTCTTTGTTTGGTGATGGTGCATGTTCTGCATGTGTAACCAAGCTGAAGTATTCTGTTCTTGTAGTTTCTGTTGACAGACAACTTGTTCCCTTTCCCCAGTAGGAGATGTATTGGCATTCTCTGAGATGTATTTGTTTAATATTTGCAGTGTTGCCTTTTGATAGGTAGGATTTGGTGCTTAACTTTATGAGTCCTGGTAGTGCTGTTATGATACGGCGGGTTTGCTATGGGTTCTAAATGAGCAGGGTGTATAGTACTTTCATTGCCGAAACACAGCTGCAAGTCAAACAAGAAGTTTGCTACATAGGAGTCACACTTGATCAAGACCCGACCCTCATCCCTCACATCAAGAACATCACGAAATCCATCTATCACAAACTCAAAACAGTACAACACCTCAAGCCTCTGCTCAACCCCGACAACTTCCGCTCAGTGTTTCAAGCACTCATCTTCCTGCATCTAGACTACTGTAACCTCATCTTCCAAGGCCTATCTAATGCAACTATACCTGATACAGCTAGCCCAAAAGACAGCTGCAAGGAACCTGTGCAATGCCTCCAGAGCTGAGCACATCATCCCAATACTTAAACGCCTACATTGGCTACCCATAGAGGAGCATGTAAAGTACAAAGCCCTACTCACAATCTTCAAGATCAACCATGACCTGCCATCAATCTACCTCCAATCCCTCATTGAGAAAACACCAAACAACAGATCCAGGAGAACACATACCCTTAATACACTGCACTTCCCATCAACAATTACCAACACCAACCACACAACATCCAAGAGAGCCTTCTCTCTGTTTGCCCCAATCCTCTGGAATGCACTGCTGGACGATCAATGTGCCATGAACAACCTGGCAAACTTCAGAAGAAAACTAAAAACCCACTTTACTGACCCAACTTAACCGATCGGACTTAATAGAACTCTCTCACATTCTAAACAGAATTCACCCCCTCCCCACTCACCCAATTCCCCTCCCCCCACACCCCTTACTTATGTATAATTGTAAGAATGTATTATATATAGTTCAATGTTACAATGTTCTTCTGTTAGCTCACTAAACATAACAATCTTATAATAATATAATTATTAGAAGGTTCTATGGAAAGCCCTGTTGGTCATTTTTGTTTTCATGTAAACTGCTTAGACTTAAAGATACAGCGGTATAAAAAAACTGCTAAATAAATAAATAGTGTGTTTGGTACTGGAGTATAGTAATGTAGAAATCTGGTAATCTTTCCTTATCCTCGCTGCCCATGCAAATGGTATTGAGACACTCATTAAGAGGCGTTTACTAAAAGCTAATGCACATTCACAAATGTTAATGTGCGTTAAGTGCAGGAACACCCATTTATTTCTATTGGCGCAGTGGCACTTAACACACATTAATATTTAGTATACATGCCCCTAAGTCATTGCCAGGACAAAAATGAGGCTTGTGAAGGGCTCCTTTGAAAGCCGCCTAAAATTTTAGATGGGCAACATATACATTTTAAAATAAAATAAATTACATGTATGCAAATGAGGTTCAGTGGGTATGCAAATGAGGCCCCTCAATGAGTCTCCACACATGGCCCCGCATCACCCTTGGGCCGCCCCTGCTGGTATGGGTTGGTAGAATTCTGAGAGCGTGTCTGCAAGGGTTTGGTAGTGGAGGAAGTTTGTGTTGACGTCATTGAAGTAACACCAGAATATGAACAGAATGTATTTATATGTTGAATTGCAAAGTGAAACATTCCACTTCTGCTTTGCACCCATTGTTAGGAGAGTTTCGTTGGCTGGTCTGGGTATGTTCCATGTGAATGACAAGTTATACGCTATATGATTCACATTAAAATGTTTGTTGAGTGACATTAATTAACTAGGGAAGTTGGGGGTAAATTCCACTACCACTCCTTGTGGCCTTGAGAAAGTCGTTTAACCCTCCATTGCCTCAGAAACAAATCTGGAATGTAAACTTTCTGGAAACAGGAAATACCTGATTTAGCTAAAATACAACCGGCCTTGAACTTCTGAAGAAGGCATGAGCTAATTTCGGTTCTCTAGAGAAATAATGGTAGTTTTAGGAGGTGGCTGGGGTTGGAATGTAATCAGAAATGGTCGATCAAAAGAGAGAGCTTAGTGGCCGGTTGAGCTGGGTTTGCATTTCTACTTCAGGAGCTGACGAATGTCCTGTGCTGCTTGCGGTCTTCCTCTAAGGCAGAACTGTGAAATATCATGCTCTCGAATAGACTAAACTAAACTAGAGCTATCTGGGAGCTGCTGCTGGGCTCGCTGGAGCAGGGAGGGTGCAGAGTTTGCACATTCAAGAGAGACAGGGCGGCAGAACATAGCAACACCAGAAGCTGAAAAAGTGCTCATTTACGGAGAGGGAGGAGTGGCAGGATCTACATTCTACGTTCAAGTCCAAAAATCGGATAGCATTGAAGCTACCATACTGGCTTCCTTCTGGTGTGCAGCCATTCTTATAGTATGAGCCCTGACGGCTGCGTGATTCATACTGCAAGACGGGGGCGAAATAGCAAAAGTTGGTTCGTGGAGTCACAGCGCCTTGAGCCAGCCCTAATCAATCACGGCACTGACTCTCCATACTCTACTGAGCCGAGTTCCAAACTCTCGTAAGATGCTCCACAGCTTTGCATCAGTATCTCAGGGCCACCTACAACATCCCAACTCTTTAAAAAACTGCACCCTGCAAGAAATGACTGAGGATTGGATCCAGTTCCTTGGAACTCCAAGCCACTTAACCTCAGATGGCTCCGAGCCTGCTACCCTTCAAAGACCTGCTAAAAACAGGAGTCTTAGAAGCCGCTCTCGGACTCGCTACTGAAATTTGAACCATTTCTCAAACTACACTCCAGCATCCCTAACACGGCTGCGACATAGGTAGCAGAGCTACTCTGCAAAAACTACCAGTCTCGTATACCTCAGTCCTGGGGAATTCTGCACACAGTTCAAGAATTTGCACTTTTCTCTAATCTTTCTTCCGTATTGCCTTTTAAATGGAGTAACGCTCAAAAACAAGAATTATGCTTTGCTATTTTGATAAAGTATGCCGAATTTTGCATAACCCAGACCTTTTGACACAGAATTTTGAATTGTTGCGTGCGGAATTTCCCCAGAGGTAATCCCTGCATTCTTTTTACATCTCTGTGTGATGACACTGAAAGAATATCGTTAACGTTTGCTGCCTGGTCAGGAATAGCACAGGCAAAGATGCTCTCAGATGCCTTATCCTGGTTTCCACCTTGAGAACTCTGCGGCACAAAACAGAACCCCCCCTGAATTTGTCCAGGTTCAATGCAAAGGTATTAAGCACGCTAGGCTAGGGTTATCAGCTGGTTCCAGTGTTGATCCAATCTTGGATTTAGCCCATTGCTTACTGGGACGTGGTAGTCTTGCTTTTGTTAAAAAACACAATTGGGAAATCAGAACCAAAGGTCCCTGCAGGGAAAAGGGTAAATGGACCATAGTAACATAGTAACTGACGGCAAATGAAGACCTGCATGGTCCATCTAGTTTGCCCAGTAAGGTTGCCAGAGTTGTAGAGTTGTTCCTGTCGCTCTGGGCAGGTTACCCCTCTGTATTTAGAAGTTATTTATGTTTGCTTTGATTTCATCCTCTTGCTATGTAGGATCCTCTGTGTCTGTCCCATGCCTCTTTGAATTCTGTCACTGCTTTGATCACACCATCTCCCAGGGAGGGCATTCCACCACCATTTACGTGAAGAAAGTATTACCTCCTTGCATCTTCACTTCCTGTATAGTTCTACAGCTTCCCCGTCTATGAAAAACGTTTGTTCGTTCATTAATATATTTTAAGCATTTAAACATCTGTATCATATCTCCCCTGTCCCGCCTCTCCTCTAGGGTATACGTTAGGTCTTCAAGTCTTTTCTCATATGTCTTCTGGCGTAGGCCCCAAATCATCTTGGTCACCTTCCTCTGAACCATTTCAAGTCTTTTTATATCCTTCGTGAGATATGGTCTCCAAAACTAAACACAATACTCCAAGTGAGGCCTCACCAACGACTTGTACAGGGGCATTAATTCCTCCTTCCTCCTTCCTGCTAGTTATTCCTCTCTGTATACAGCCTAATATCCTTCTGGCTTTGGGCACCACCTTGTCACACTGTTTCACCACCTTGAGATCCTCAGATACTATAACCCTGAGGTCCCTCTCTTGGTCTGTACACACCAGCCTCCTGTCTCCAATCATGTACATTTCCTTTGTGTTTCTGCATCCCAAGTGCATCAATCTGCACCAGGGCCGTACCGAGCCATAGTTGCGCCCTGTGCCCCCCCCCCCCCGCCATCTTCTCATCGCCTTCATGTCCAGCCGGCTGCCCGCCCTTGCCCTGCTGCCACCAGTTTTTGTCTTTTCGGAGATGGCAGCAGCAAAACAGACCTGACTTCCAGTTAAAAAAAGCCCCCATGCGGGTCTTGTATGCAGCTCTGGTCCCTCCCTCCCTTCTCTGGTGTAGGTCGTGTCAGAGGAGGGAGGAACCAGGCCAGCCATTCAAACGCGGGTCTTTGCAACTCTGTGTTTGAATGGCTGGCCTGGTCCCTCCCTCCTCTGATGCAACCTACATCAGAGAAGGGAGGGAGGGACCACAACTGCAGACAAGTTGAAGGACCCACGTGCATTTTTTTTGTTTTAAATCGGAAGTCAGGTCTGGTTTGCTGCTGCCGGTGCCGCCGCCGCTGAGAAAACCAACAGTGGCAGTGGCAGGGCAAAAGCAGACAGCGTGGGGGGGGGGGGAGCCAAGGCTGGCAGCCTGAAATGCACCCTGTACAACTGCACCACTCACACAGGGCTAGAGATGGCGCTAGTCTGCACTGTTTTGCATTAAATCTCAATTGCCTAGCATTTGAGTATTCTTCTAATTTTTGTAGATCGTTTTTCATGTTGACTACTCCATCCGAAGTGCATATCTTTGTATCATCTGCAAAAAGGCAAACTTCACCTTATAACCCTTCGGCAATATCACCCGCACAGATATTGAACAGTAGAGGTCCCTGAACCGATCACTGAAGGACTCCACTACTCATTCTTCTTTCTTCAGAATGAGTTCCATTCACCACTACCCTCTGTAGTTTGTCAGTCAACTAGTGCTTGATCCAGTTCACCACGTTGGGATCCATCCCCAGGGCACTCAGTTTATTCACAAGCCTCCTATGAGGAACAATATCAAAAGCTTTGCTGAAATCTAAGTAGATCACATCCATCGCACGCCCTTGATCTAGTTCTCTGGTCACCTAGTCAAAGAAATCCATCAGATTTGTTTGGCATGATCTTCTCTTGGTAAATCCTCGGATCTCGCAACCCATTGGCTTCTAGAAAAACCACTATCCTTTCTTTCGGAAGCATCTCCATTACTTTTCCTACCACCGAGGAAAGGCTTACTGGCCTGTAGTCTTCCACTTCTTCTCTGTTGCCACATTTGTGAAAAGGGACCACGTGAGCCTTTTTCCAATCTCATGGCACCTCCTCATTGTCCAGGGATCTATTAAACACATTTTTGAAAGGTCCTGCCAAAACTGCCCTGAGCTCCTTCAGTACCCTGAGATGTATCTGAGCCAGTCACATGGCCTTGTCCACTTTCAGTTTTGCAAACTGTTCATAGATATCTTCTTCCATGAATGGTGTTACATCTACTCCATTCCCTTAGTTACCTTTGTCAGCCATGAGTGTCCTTTCTCCAGGATCTTCTTTTGTGAACCCCGAACATAGGTACTCATTTATTACTTCCCACAAATCTGTCCTCAGCATCTCTGAGTCTTGCAATTCCATCTCTCGCCATCGTTCTTTCCCCAGTATACCTCAAAAAAGTCTTGGCACCTCTCTTCACATCTGTAGCCATTTTTTCTTCCGTGTATGCTTTTGCCATCCTGATTTCTCTTTTTGCCTCTTTCGGCTTAATCTGGTATTCTTTTCTGCTTTCCTCTTTTTGTCATTCTTTGAAAATTGTGAACACTACCATTTTTGTAGCCACGTTTTTGAGAACCATATCGGTTTCTCTTTCCTCTTGCTTTTATGAACTTCCTTGCATATAGTTCTGTTGCCCTTGTTATGGCCTCTTTCAATTTAGTCCACAGCCTTTCCACTTCCCTTATCGTATTCTACCCTACCAGCTCCTTCTTCAGGTACTTTCCCATGTTACTGAAGTGAGCATTTTTGAAATCTAGGACTTTGAATTTGCTGGAATTGGACTTTTACCTCAAACCACACCATGCAGAGATCACTGTTGCTCAAGTGGGCATCTACCCAAACATTAGATACACTGTCCCTTAGAGAGCACCAGATCTATCGTTGACTCTTCCCTGGTAGGTTCCTTCACCAGTTGCCTGAGCAACATCTTTGTAAGGCGTCCATGATCTTCCTACTTCTTTCCATATTCACATATGGGATACACCAATCCACATCTGACAGATTAAAGTCTCCCAGTATCACCACCTTTTTTTACTAGCTTTAAAATAGTTCAAGTCTCTGTCTATTTCCTCCATTTGTGTTGGAGGTCTGTAGACTACACCAGTATGGATGGTAGTACCCTCTCCTCTTCCCAAATCAATACACAGTGCTTTCTTTTTCCCCAGGTCCCCTGAATTTTAGCTGCTTTAATACTGTTTCTGACCTAGAGGGCTGCTCATTCTCCTTTCCTGCCCTCTACTATCCCTCCTACAGAGATTCTATCCAGGTATGGCAATATCCCATTCATGAGACTCCTGAAACCATGTTTCCATGATGGCCACAACGTCCAAGTCCATTTCCACCATCAGGGCTTCCAAATCAGGAATGTTATTACCTAGACTGTGACCGTTTGTGCACATTACCTTCCAGCAGGGGGTGGTAGACTTGCCCCTATTTTGCATGGGTTTTATTTCTGACTCCTCTTCTCTCGTGTTATTGATGCATGAGTTAACATTATATCTCATTCTATTTTTGCCATTATTGTAATACTTCTGCTGGGGTGGCATCCTGAACTTGTTTTCTATCCATCACCCCCTTTACACTAGTTTAAATGCCTATCTACATTTTGGCTGAATTTTTCAACTAAGATAATTTTTTTCTGTTACAGAAAGATGTAGACTATCGTTAGAGTATAGCTTCTTGTTGATCCATCTATTGCCCCAGCCCCCTGTTGTGCGAATCTGGAATCAGTTGGCAACCCTATGGACCTAGGCAAACCTTTTAGCCTTGTGGCCCCCACCTCTCCTATTAATTTGCAGGCTCCTAGTTCCCCCCCCCTCCCCTACCCCCAATATTTTGAGAATAAAACTCACCAATCATGATTGCTCTGGATGTTGCCCAGTTCCAGCAGTGCGATGTTACCCAGTTCCAGCAGTGAGATTTAAGCCAGTCCTCAATTTCTGACAATCTCATTCTGATACTTTATGGGACCTGCAGCACTGATGCCAATGGGTAAAATTGGGCACTACAAGTACCACACTGCATTGCAAAGCAAATTAGCAAATTTATAGCCAGAACTGGCAAAAAATCTCACTCCTGGAACTGGGTAACTTGGCAACTCTGAGCATCATTGAGCCTCAGGCTTTCCAATAGCCCTCTGGGTAAGTTTGCCAACTGGTTTTAGATGTTCCGAACAGACTCGATCCAGTCCTGAGTTTACTCTCTTGCATGCAAGGGTATGTATTTCTGATTTCTCTATTGCATTCCATAGTAAAAGCAGGATTACAAGTTCTCCTAGGACAAGCAGGATGAGTCAGCCACACTTATCAACAGTCACAACCATCAGGTCACACATCACCCAGAAGTCGGGTTTCCAACTAAATCCAGATGTGCCTGAGCGGCTTAATCCAGTCCTGCGTTTACCCCACTGCAAACAGGGAACTTGTGCCTATTGGTTAAGCCAGCCCTAAGTTCATCACTCCCAAGGCTATAGGTCGTCTAACTTATTGCACCTTTTTTGAGCTCACGGTGAATGTTTTGTCCAATATATTTCTTGAAATGCAGATCAGATATTTACCTTCAATCCAGTGCAATACACATCTATGGGATGTGCACTCTAAACCTGCTGCAATTCCTTTTGAACTCTGTAGTTACCAAAGATTTTAAGAAATAAATATTGATTAGAGGCGCAGAGAGCCAGGAATGCAGGAACAGCGAGAGAAAGAGACCCCGAGACAGGAGTATGTGGAGAGAGATCCAGGCAGAGAGGTACACAGAGAAGACCCTGCAAGAGAAAAATACAGTAAGAGACTCAGCGATGCAGGGAAAAAAAGAGAACCAGGAGCTCCCTACCGAGTGCTTGAGATGTGCACATATCCGCTTATGCAATGCACATAGAGAAAATCAGTGCACCATGATGGAAATGGAAAGTTTCTGACCATGCCCTTTAGCCCAGAGAGACAGCAGACTCAAACCTTCCAGGCCAGGAAAATCTAGACGAAACCCTTGACCCTGCTGCCACTCCGCTGGTGGTGTGGATCCTTCCTTACCTGTGTACACGGAGGTGTTACAAATCTCTATGTCATTTCTGAAGAAGATAATGTGATACTGGCATCCCGGGATTAGGTTGGTGATGTTAGTGTTCTTTATTGCAGGGGACGGGGCTCCTGTTGTCTTAGCAGAGGCATTGAGATAGTCAAAAGGGGATGTGCTGGAGTTCTGAACGGAGATGAAGGTTTCGGAGATAGTCCAGCTCGAGGAAGCACAGAGGGAACCTGGAAATGGAAAAAACAGAGCAGCAGGTCAGGCTTCAGAAAAACTCACTTTCCATGCTGTCAGATCCCCCAATAAACACACACCCGAGTGGCAGGGAGCTTCTCTATAACGCACACCTACTACAAGTACTACTATTACTACTATGGCACCGTAAGACATAGGCGGCGCTATACAAATACATGAGAGTCAGAGTTTCCAATCTATGCAAGACAGACACGCAACAAACAGGGGACAAGAAATACTTTTAACACACATACGTGATGAACAGGAGAGTGAAGGGTCAGGATCCAGTGACTTTTAGCCTTGATTTGAATAGGATCAGAGATGGAGCCTGATGCACCCATCAGGTAGTTGTTCCAAGCACGGAGTGCAGCATGGTGGAAAGAACGGAGTATGGAGCTGGCATCGGAAGGGAAGGGCACAAATAAATGGGGTTTGCCCGATGAGTGGAATGGAGTTCCCCATGAGGGTGTGGGGAGAGATATGAGAGAAGAGGCAATGGAGAGCCATGGAGTGAATGCACTTGTAGGTCAGTAGGAGAAGTTTGAACTGGGTGCAGATAGGGATCCAATGAAGCGACTTGAGGAGAGGGGTTTTACGAACAGAGCGACTCCGACAGAGGATTAGCCTCATGGCTGAGATTTGAACGGATTGGAGAGAAGAAAGATGATTCAGGGGGAAGACCAGCAAGAAGCAGGTTGCAGTAGTATAAACAGGAGGTGGCTAGAGAGCAGTGGCGTACCAAGGGTGGGGTGGTGGATGCAGCCCACCCCAGGTGCCAGCCAGGAGTGGGGGGGGGGGGGGTGCATCCCCGCCCAAATGCTGGAGGCAGCTTGGCAAACTTACCTTAAAGTCGGATGGTTTGCCGCACAGCCTCCACTCCGGGCCCGGCGGCTCTCCTCTCAAGTCTCGAAGAATCGTGAGACTTCGGCCCGGAAGAGAAGAGCCACAGGCCCGGAGCTGAGGCAATGCACAAACCATCCAGCTTTAAGTTAAGTTTGCCGTGCTGCCTCCACCGTGAGGGTGCAGCAGGGGAGTGGCTGTGCACTGCACTGCGCCACACCCGCCATGAGGGGGGCTACAGTCACAGGGGGTGCCAAGGGGACTGGGAATGCCACTACTAGAGAGTGGATAAGAGTCTTGGTAGTGTGTTCAGGAAGGAAGGGATGGATTTTGCCAATGTTACAGAGAAAGAAGCAATTGGTTTTATCTGTCTGTTGGATGTGTGCAGAGAAAGAGAAAGAAGTATCAAGGAAGACCCCAAGCTGCAAGCCAAGGAAGCAGAGAGGAGATAGAATTATCCACAGAAATAGAGAAAGAAGGAAGGGGCAGGTGGGTTTGGGGGGAAAGATAAGGAGCTCCACCATGTGCAGTTTCAGATGGCAGTGGAATATTCAGGCAGCATCCTCAGACCAAGAGACTGATGGATTCCTGGAGAAATACCAGGTGAAGAGAGGTAAATCTGAGAGTCGTCAAGATGGTGCTGAAAGTCATGGGGGGAGATCAGAGTGACAAGGGAATGAATAGAGAGAGAGAGAAAAGAAGAGGTCCCAAGACAGAGTCCTGAGATACACTGACTGGAAGCAGGTAGCAGTGGAGGAGGATCCACAAGAACATGTACTAAAAATGTGAGTGAAGAATAGAACCAAGTGAGAAAAAGATCTCAAGAAGAAGGTGATGATCAATGGTGTCAAAAGCAGCAGACAGGTTAAGAAGGATGCGGATGGAATCAAGGCCCTTGGATTTAGTAAGGATCAAGTCACTGGAGATCTTGGTAAGGGCGGTTTCTGTAGAATGTAGAGGACAAAAGCCAGATAGTAGTGGATCCAGAAGGACTTAAGAAAGTCAAGACAGCAGTGGTGAGCCACACATTCAAGTTTGGATACAAAAGGGAGGAGGGACATGGACCGATAACTGGAGGGGCAGGAAGGGTCTAGTGAAGGTTTTTTGAGGAGAGGTGTAACCAGAGCTTGTTTGAAGGCTGCAGGAACAGATGCTGTGGAAAGTAATAGGTGGATGTGACAAAGGGAGGGTACGATAGTGGTGATACAGAGTTTAGTAGATGAGTGGAGCTGAGAAGATGTGCACTTTCCTCCTCAGTGATTTTAGAAAAAGGAAAGAGGGTGACAAAGGTTGAAGGAAGGATTTGAGAGTGAAGATCGGGAGGGGAAGATGGAGAAGGAGGTGGTCCTGTGGAGAACTCAAGACTAATTGTGTGAACCTTATCATAGAAATAGTCAGCCAAAGTTTGGGCAGAAAGTGCAGAAGGGGTAGGGGGCAGAGACACTTTGAGGAAAGAGTTGAGTGTTGCAGCCAGACGGCGAGAGTCAGAGGCAAGCGAGTTTGTCAAACGGACATAGTACCCTTGCTTGGTAACTGCTATGGCATACTGGAAGGAGGGGGCACAGGATTTAAGCCAAAGGCACCCAGCAGAGTGGGTACATGAACATAGGTAATGGATACTAAAAAGGACAGTGGTCTTCAACATAAAGCATATGGGGACAGACTTAAATATCTCAATATGTATACTTTGGAAGATAGTTGGGAGAGGGGAGGTATGATAGAGATGTTTAGATACCTCAGTGGCACAAATGCACAGGAGGAGAGCCTCTTTTGACTGAAAGCAAGCTCTGCAATGAGGGGACGTAGGATGAAGATGAAAGGGGATAGACTTAGGAGTAATAGGTGGAAATATTTCTTTACGGAAAGAGTGGTAGATGCGTGGAATAGTCTCCCAGTGGACGACGTAGAGACGAGGACAGTATCTGAATTCAAGAAAGCTTTGGAAAAACACAGAAGATCTCTAAAGGGAAAAAAAGGTACTGAGTAGAGCTTAGTAGTTGGTTTTGGAAGGGTAGACTGGATAGACCATATGGTCTTTATCTACCGTCATGCTTCTATGTTTTTAGTATAGAGAAACCCCCTGCCTCTCAAGTGTATGCTATGCGCATGTTTCTGGTTCTAGGGGTTTATCAGTTGGGATATTTGGTTTTATTTTTTAGCCAAATAGGTGCCTTCACATCATCAGAAAAATAGGAGTTTATCTGTGTTTCGGGAAAATGTGTGTGAGTGTGTGTGTGTGGGGGGGGGGGGGGATTTTTTAGGAGTTTTCCCTTCTGTGATATCAAACACAATTCTTTTCAGTGCTTTGCATACCTTTAATGCACAAACTCCTTGGATATTAGCTCCAAGCTCCAGCAACAGCATTGGTTGGAGCAGTAGCAAAATCCCGACTTCTTAAAGGAAAGCCATTTTGCTAGGGAAGGGGAAACGTCGTGTCCTTCCACTCTCTGACTGTTCTTTAAGGATAAGAAACCCTTTGAGCGAGGTTATCCAAACCCCTGCACAAGCCCTGGGAGTTCTGTTATCTGCCATAGCAAGCGATGGGTGAAAATGTCCTAAGATCAGCGATCACCTCCCAGATGCTGAAGGCAAGGGACAGCCAAAGTACAAAAGAAATGATCATCTGGGATGGAAGTCACATAGCTACGACCCAGTGACAGTTGTCACTTCTTCCCTCCGTTTGCTATCACTAAGGTAAGAGACGAGTCCGCCCTTCCTTTGACCTTTATACTTTCATACAGCCACTATCCAGTTCACCATTGCTCCTCACCCTCTGGGTATAATAAGTAACTATTTACCGGTGCCGTGCTTGCAAAACATTCTCACTTATGCACGCCACTGGTGCAAGGAAGAGTTTTGCATGCGAGCTAACTGCTTCCAAGTCTCTGAGCAGCGCACCGTACATTGAAGTCCATGTAACCGGATGATAACAGAGCTTCCAAGCAAGGTCTATGGCGGAGTAAAGGGTAGCTCAATGCCAGTGAGATACTGTTGTCTGTTTCTTTTGTGGCATAGGCTGGGATACAATCCACACATAGCAATGCTTGCAATATTATTATTTATGCAGAGAATAGCATTGCATCGTAGACGCGGATGTTATGTGCATGCAGGCTTTGAAGTACTGAACTGAATATGGCGCTTTGGAGTTGCCTGCGCATAATATCCACGCCTACAACGGAATGAATCCTGCGCACAAACGCCAATACTGAAAAAAATGGCTGTGCTGCAGAGTAACCTCGCATCGTAGGCGCCGATACGGTTGCTGCTGGCGCAGACCGGGTGCACATGCTCTCCCGTGTGGATGCATGGTTTTTGCGCACAGCCCACTTTGCAAACTTTTGCTTACAGCATTGGAGAGGAAATAGATTTACACTTGTGTTAGCAAACCATACACCGAGCTTTAGTGCACAGTGCGAGGTAATTAAATGGTCCCTTCAGGTGTGTGTTATAGAGAAGCTCTGGGCCCAGCAGGTGGGTGTCTCACAAAGAAGCTCCCTATCCTCTGGGTGCGTGTCTCAGAGCAGCCGCTGTCTCTCAGAAGGGTGTCACATCATGGCTTTCCTGAAAGCTATCTGGTGCTTATCTCGGATCTTGTCCCTTTCAGTGCAAACCATACCCTGGTGGAGAGCTGGGATACTCACCCTGACCCAGCACATGACCTCCCTGACAGAACATCAGAACCTGTAAGAAAGAGAGACAACAAACCATCAGTGGAATACAGTGTTAAGGATTTAACATGGGCACATGCTCTGGGTAGGGAAAGCAGTGTAAAGCAACTCAGCATTTCTCAGCAGGTGGCTCCATAGTCAGAAAGCATTTGCCGCCCAGGGAGCCAGGTGAATGCAGTTCTGGGGCGCACCTGAAGGAAAATGTCTTGTCTTCACCAGGGATCATTTAAGGCTGACTGGCAAAGGGTCAGACTCTCTGAGTGTTGACCAGGACCAACCCAACCATTAGGCAAACCAGACAGTTGCCTAGGGTAACCGATTCTGGTGGGGCAGCAAGGAGCAGGGTAACCAAAGCTAAACAATAGAGTCTTACAGCCAGGGAGGATAAAGCTTAAGGTTTGCCTAGGGTGCCAATACCTCGAATCGACTCTGGGGCCGGCCCTGGCGTTGACATTGCTTCTTCTGATGAGTAGAGGTGCCACGTTACCCCATTCCAGAAAGGAGATTTTGGGCCACTCTTGGATTTCTGATGCATCATGGGACCTGCAGCACTGATTTCATTGGGTCGAATCAGGAACTACAAGTCCCACACTGCTTTGGGATGTAAATTTGAAATCAAGGCTGGCCAAAGTGTCTTCTCGTTGGACCTGGTTAACTTGGCAGCTCTGGATGAGAGATCCCTGCTGCTGCTTTGGAGATAGTTGACCAATTTGTTCTTCTGTTATATATCTGTGATATCAGCGGGTAGGTTTGCCAACTGGTTCCAGATGCGCCTGATAGGCTTGATCCAGTCCTGGGTTTACCCCATTGCATGCAGTGATTTGTAGTTTTCCTTTTCTTATGGAGTGCAATGGAGAAACCAGAACTACATATCCCTGCAAGCAATGCGGTAAACCCAGGACTGGATCAAACCTGTCGGGCACATCTGGAGCCAGTTGGCAATCCTATCAGCGGTCCCTGTTTCCCAATATGAAGCAGAGAAGGGATACAGTATGGTGCTTCCAGGGAGTCCTGCTCCACATCATTACTTAAGCCAGATTTTCCAAGTTCCCCAGTTCTAAGAGTGAGATTTTTGGCCAGTTCTGGTTTTAAATTTGTCTTGCATTGCAGTATGGGATTTACAGTCCCTGATTTTACCCATTGAATCAGTGCTGCAGATCCCATAATGCATCGGAATGAGATTGTCAGAAATCCAGGACTGGCTTAAAATCTCACTCCTGGAACTGGGTAACTTTGCAACTCTGCTTAAGCCTAAAATGTTGGGCCCTTAATCTATGAAGCCACTGTAGCTTCGGGAACCTGTCTAAGATCAGCCCTTGGCACAGTTTTCCCTGAGTGATGGGATTCCCATGTTAACATGAGTAGGGTTGCCAACTGGCTCCAGATGCGCCTGACAAGTTTGATCCAGTCCTGGGTTTACCTGATTGCATGCAGGGACACGTAGTTCTGATTTCTCCATTGCACTCCATAAGAAAAGGAAAACTACAAGTCACTGCACTGTTTGTATTCCAAAGGAAAAAAGGGGACTGCTGTAGTTGTTGATATGGAAGGGCAGATTAGATAGGCCATGTGGTCTTTTTCTGTCGTCATTTTTCTGTTTCTATGCATGCAATGGGGTAAACCAAGGACTGGATCAAGTCTGTCGGGTGCATCTGGAGCCAGTTTGCAACCCACAGCATCTTCTAGTAGAGTTCCATGTGCTTGTTCTGGGTACAGAGCAGGAGGGCAGCAGTGACGGCTCTCAAGGGAGGCCATGAAAGTCTCAAGGTTTCATTATTTGTACTACTGAGGCAAGTTACATGACATGATTCTTTTCTGGGGTCGGGCTGCCTTATTCCTTTGATGTGCACCCAGGGCTAGATTTAGGGTTGCCAACTGGCTCCAGGTGCACCCAACATGCTTGATCCAGTCCTAGGTTTACCCCACTGCATGCAGGGTCATGTAGTTCTAATTTTTCCATTGCACCCCATAAGAAAAGCAAGACTACATGTCCCTGCATGCAATGGGGTAAACCCAGGACCGGCTCAAGCCTGTTGGGTGCATCTGAAGCCAGTTGGCAACCCTAGTTAGATTTAAGGGTACAGCACCCGCAGGTTGAGGACCAGTCGGGAAAGGAAATTGCAGAGTTGGAGGTCCCAAACCTCGGTTTTGGGGCAAAATTGGCCCCCCAGGAATGTGCCTATGTTTCTTATGTCCATATCCAGTTCTGTGTGCTCTCCCATACCTCAGAGGAGAGGGGAGAGAAAATACCTGAGCAGAGACTGACCCTCCCCCACGTGACAGCGCTCGGCCATAAATCCTAAGCTGCCATGCAGCCTTTACAGCCCGCCCTTCATGTCCAGCAATGCGTGAAAGTTGGCTCACTTGATAGACAAGTCTCAGATTTTCACGGTCCCCTTCTTTCCACCCTCCAGTGAGCTGACTCGCTCTGGTTCCTGTTTGGTTCTCTGTCATGTGAGGGGCAGAGGACCTCTGCAGTACTGAGGCACGGTGTGGTTTTGTTCCTGTTCCTGGGCTGGGATTTCCCCAATGGGTATTATTTCTGGCTCAGCTCTGACCTTGGCCATGTCCCATGCCAGCAGAGGCTGGGGGAGGGGATGGAAAAGAATGAGAAGGAGCAGTTCCCTTTAATTGTTCATCTTGGACTCTGGACAATCAGTTGGGTTGATTATAAACTTGGTGTTTTTTTTCAATAATAAACTTCCTCATGCCTCTCTTTGTCCTGTTTGTGTGTGTCAGCCAGATGGTAAGCTCCACAGAGCAGGGACTATGCCTTGGGCGTATCTCTACAGCACGGTGTGTGTCTAGTGGTAGGATAGAGCTTCCTGTAAAGAGGCTTCTGGGACTTCTAACAGGGGCTGATGTTCTGATAATGGGGGTTCCGAGGATGTGGAGGAGGGAGAGGTGCTGTTTGCTTTGCATGAAGCAGCACCCATCACCTGGCCTGCTGAGCCTTGGCTGGCTGTGTGCCCTGCCCTACAGCCGCTCTTTTCACTTCACTGTCAGCTTTTCAGCCACAACACGTTCCTGTGTTTTGTCAACAGCCTGGAAACAATGCAGACAATTGTCCTGTGCCGCACCTCACCATCACTCCACGTACCACCAGTGCTATTTTGGGTTCCTTCTGCCATCATGCAATGAACCACTGACCCTGATGAATCCTGCCCTTATCACTATTGACAGTGAGGTGGGAGGCCTCGTTCCTAAGTTAGAGGTGAGGGGGAGCAGGACTCAAGGCTAACTCTGATAAGATCCCCGTGCACAAGAAAACCGCAGGGACGCTAATCGAAAGGAAAAAGAGCCCTGATGATTCCAGGTCACTGGGAATGTGTTGACCCAGTCCTGGGCCACAGGATCCAGCATGCACTGGGATTAGTCTGCACCTGAGGCCTCGACTAATGGATCAGATTTGTGGAAATCCAGAAGGAATGTTTATGTAATAAATTTGAGTGCTCCGAGTATACAGGCTTCATCTCTATTAATTCTGGATATCACATAACCAAACCTATTATGTGGGGCTCCAGGACTGGATTTGAAAAGAAAAGTTTGAAGGTGGGAGACAGAGTTGGCACATTTATGCTCCCATTAGGTGGTTCTGCATCTGCAGATCAGGCCCTACTAGTCCTGAGTGGAGTGGAACAGGTCAATGTAGATAAATGTGCTACATTGTAGCTTTTTTGCATGTCTCCTAGTCTTTCCGTTTTTGGAAGGAATAAACAATTGAAGACTAAGCAGAGAAAATATTTTTTTCGCTCAATGTATAATCAAACTCTGGAATTCGTTGCCAGAGGATGTAGTAAAACCTGTTAGTGTAACTGGGTTTAAAAGAGATTTGGACAAGTTCCTGGAGGAAAAATCCATAAACCATTATTAAAGTGGCCACTGCTGGAAGCAGGATCCTGGGTTGATGGATGGACCCAGTATGGGAGACAGAGTCTCTTGCACATTTCCTAGGGAAACTTAGGACTAGGTTAGTTACCCACACTGGGGATGAAACCATGCACGGCTGAGCCTTTCCCAAAAGAGGTGCAGCCCCCTACCCATCGTGTAATCCGTAGGCTCATTGATGGCCTGAGTGACAGATTTCCCCATGTTTCCACTGCTCAGCTTTTACGTACTCGTATTATGAGTTACACTGTTAATAACTTTAGATTGAATTGCTGAATAAGGCTGGTGAAAGACTTGGTCCTAGAAAACCTCGATGCCTGAAGCTGCAAGTGATCAAGCCGGCTGATGAAGTCGTCAGTCCTGTGAAAAGGTTCCTCAGCCTCACACCTCAGACCTCAACAGAAAAATATTCAGGACAAAGATAGATAAACCAAGTGAAAATATCAAAAAGCAATTCCATTAAAACATGATACGTCAGCATCCCAAATAGTTTATCTTCCGTGTAGTGCGACTGATTCTTTAACGGGAAACAACAGGGTTTCAACTCCCATTTCTAAAACTCGGTAAACTGGATTCCTCTCTTAGGGTTGCTGGTAATGCATTTCAGCAGTTGGGACCAAGTGCACCAAAGGCCTCAGATTCCTGTTTGGCCTTACACATAAAGGTTTCCAATGGCCTTGAGGGGAACATAATTACCTTTTTGGAATGCATTCTCATAGTCTATTTTTAAATACAAAGTTTTTTCCATTTCGTATTGCCTTAAAAATTAATGCCAATAGTTTAAAATTATACCTGTCCTTTTCTGGAAGCCAGGGTAACTTTTCAACGACTGTTCAGCGCTTTCACTTTTCTTACCTCCTAATCAAATCCTGGCTATTGTATTTTGTACAATCTGTAGCTTTTTCTTAACCATTTTCCTACATATAGCACATTATAGGATTCAAGAATACTTAACCATAAAGAATGCACAACCAACTTTAAATCTTTTTTCCCCTAACTATGGCTCCAAATGACAAACCAATTTCAGTTTATTAAACACCAAACCCCTGACCCTGGCTATCTGCTCACGACCAATTCCTTCTCCTTCGAAAAGCACCCCTAAGGATTGAACTATCAAAACCCAAGGCATAGGGGCATCCCCAATCATCAATGCAATACTTGACGCGAGTCTTGTTGACAGATTTGGCCAACATAGCTACACTGGCCCCAGGGCTGGCCCCAGAGTTGATTCAAGGTGTTGGTACAAAACAGCACAAAACATGATACCACATAGAGAATAACAATAGATAAAGATGAATGTTGTCTATCCAGTCTGGTGGCTAGAGTTGTAGAGCCACACCAGCTGTCCTATGCATGTTGCTCTTCCTCTGTGCTTTTGGTGCAGGTTGTACCTGCCACTCCAAGAAGGTTTCTTACAGTGTCCTCAAGGCAATGCTGACCCAGTGTTTTCTTGGCAAGGTATGACCAGAAGTAGATTGCCAGGCCTTTTCTCCCAAGGCAATAGAGGGTAAAGTGACTTGCCCAAGATCACAAGGAGTGCCAATGGGAATTGAACCCTGATCCCTTGGATAGTAGGCTGTTACTCTAACCACCAAGCTGCTCCTCCACTAGCTAGGTAGAGTACCCCTCTCTATAGGGAGAGGAATGGCCAGCAGCAGAAAGGAGGTGATAGTGCCTCTGTATAAGTTCCTGGTGCGAGCTCATTTGGAGTACTGTGTGCAATTCTGGAGACCGCACCTTCAAAAGCTTATAAGCAGGTTGGAGTCGGTGCAGAGGGTGGCTACTAAAATGGTTAGTGATCTTCGTTATGTAGCCTATGAGGACAGACTTAAAGATCTTAATATGTATACTTTAGAGGAAAGGCAGGATGAGGCGATATGACAGCGTCATTTAAATACCTCTGCGGCATAAATGCACAGGAGGGTCTCTTTCAATTGAAGGTAAGCTCTGCTACGAGGGGACATAGGATGAGAGTGAAAGGAGATAGACTCAGGAGTAATATACAGAAATATTTCTTCACGGAAAGAGTGGCAGATGCGTGGAATAGTCTACCAGTGGAGGTGGTGGAGACACGGATTGTATCTGAATTCAAAAAAGCATGGGACAAACACAGAGGATCTCTAAAGGTAAAAAGAGGACTATTGTAGTTGATATGGATGGACAAACTAGATAGGCCACCTGGTCTTTTTCTGCGTCATGTTTCTATGTTTCTATCTATTTGTGAAATTTGATTCCATCAAGAAAGGTTCATATGCACAACGGGTTGATGTTGAATCAGACAGTACAGAGACAATACGCCACGAAATAATTCAGCAAAAGAGAGGAACTCGTCAAAACCACCAGCAAAACTTTTGCTAATACTCATATCCTGTCTAATTCAACTCGAGGCAGATGGGCCACTGCGGACAAAGTGTTCACGTAGGTCGAGTGCGAGGAGCGTGATTTCAGTAACAGCGAGGCTCCTGAACGCTGCACAGAAAATGCGAGGGCTGCGGACCTACAGGAGAACGCAGGGCCTGCACAATGAGAATGGTATCTGCCGAGAGGGAAGAATTCAGCTCCATGTGGGCCGAATTATTCAAGCGCAAGTGCCCTTCACGTTACACAACGCCCAGTCAAGCTTTGTGTTTTGTACACAAGCAACATTATTCTACTCCTAGTACTGCTGATCATTTGGTGTACGCGGCACTATACTGACCCATGGAAAAGACGGTCCTTGCTCATCAGAGCTTACAATCTAGTTCAGACAGACAACACAACAGCTGAGGACAAGGATATATCTAGGGGAATGTAAGGAAGCACATAGGAGACTAAGAGGTTCAGGATCCGCAACCGGCCTCAAAGATACTGCTGCAGTAGTGGTCGTTCATTCACAGCCTTGAATGTACGATCATAATTGGCTCCCAGTTAAAGGAACCGAGAGGCAGCTGCGTGTCTCGTTCAGGATTTGAGAAGTCAAACAAAGTAGTTGAGAGTCATTAAGAGAACAATTTTGTAAGGAACTTGCTAAATTAATATACCATCAACGATTTTATGTGTGTGTATTCTGACAGCGCACGCTTTCTCTGTGAGTGCGCACATGGGCAGAGCGTACGAGTACACATGTATATTACAAAACCTAAGGGGCCCTATTCAGCGGCTGGCCGTCACTGCTTTAATTAAGACCCCGATATTCACAACCAACCACCAGCATTGAATATTCAGGTGGGCCACAGCGAACCGGACGGAGGCGATATCCAGCCTTTATTCCGCCAAACGTTAGCTGCTTTAACAGAACTGGGCAGGAGCTGAATATCGCCGCTGACCGGTTATCTTCAGAGGTCAGCATCGGGGCATCAAGCAACGTTAGAGGGGGTATGCAGCGGGACGAACCAGCTATGTACCGCCAAATATTCTGCTCAGTGCAATCAACGCAATGAGCGGGTCTGCTAACCTCGTTAATCACTGTGAATATGTTGGCCCTAAGATCTATGAGTTTATAAATTCTGTGCATTCTTTACAAATCTTGCTGTGGGTATTTACACCGCCACTAAAGCTGGCATAAGTGATGCGTAAATGGTGCAAATTCCACCCTAGCCATCCAGAGAGAGGGCGCCAATTTATAGCCACTCACATATATCTTCTGAGGGTGGATTCCTCCCTGCTCTTGGGGGCCCTCAATTTTAATTTCTGCCACTAGATTACATCTTAGATAGATTAACGTGTGCATTTGGCCACTTACACCAGTATTTTATTTTAAAAATTGGGTGCCTCTTTATAAAGTTATCCCCTAATTCTCCAGCTCATGTGGGCATTTTCTATTCCCAGTCAGTTAACCAGCATCACCTAAGGAACATAAAATTGAATTGAACTGAATGAGGCTCTTATCCGTCAAATGTAAATAGTTACTACTGTTATTGTACAGAGTTAACTATATTCGATGTGATGTTCAAGTTCTGTTTATTGTAAACCACCTTGATTGCCAGATAAGGCGGTATATAAGAATGTGAAATAAATAAAATAAATATGAGTGGCGTGGCCTCTTCCGGAAATGGAATGGGACTGGATTACTAGGTCCTGGGTCCTTGGTCGATCCAAATAGCATCTGAATGTCAATGCTGGATGGCGGCTGAGTTATGTATGATTGGTGTGAATGTGTGGGACAGGGGTGAGTTTCTGATGGGGGAGAAAGAGATGGATATACACGTTTAAAATAAACATACTCTGATAAATCTTGGTTTATGTTTAACTACGGTATATGAAAGGCTTAGATACTCGCTGGAAGGGGTAGAATGTACAAATCTTGAATTTATTGTTGGAATGGTCACAGTGGGCTCTTAAAAATATCTCAAATATCTCAAGACTACTGTAGGCACTAACTCAACTATCTGATAGAACATTGAATGTCAAACAAATGTAAATAAACTGAGATTGTAAGTAATGGTAAATAATTGACAAGTTCTGTACATAGTTTTGAGACCCAGCCATGCCATGATACGTCATGGCGATAAAGGGTTCAACTTGTTTATAGTTACCCCAGTTATAAATCCAAGTTACTGCACCTGTTCAATGTAAGCACAATGCAGGTCCTCCCTGCACTTTACAAGGAAATGTTAATTGTAAGCCGCCCTGATTTTAAAGAGCGCGGTATAGAAAAGCTTTTAAATAAATAAATAAATTGAAGGTTTCTATTTGCAGGAGACCCATCTGAATGAAACTGTGCAAGCCAAATTCAAGTGCGGTTGGGTAGCAATTTCCTCTTTTTCATTTTCATGGTATCGCAAAAGCAGGAGTGGCTGCTCTATTCCACAGACAGATAAGCTTTGGGATTAAAGAGGAAGTCAAGAGATCCTTGGGGTAGACATTTTATAGTGAAGATCAAATTCTCCTGAGACAATCAGAATGACTCATCTAACAGTCGGAGGTAGTTCTCCCATAGCTCAGAGGCTGATTTATCCTGCTGTCCATGGAGAACCTGTAATAAAAATTAAAGATTTCTTTGAAGTAGCAAGGAATATTGAACTTTTGAACCATCCTGTGTGTGAGGAATTATGCTGAGCCAGTTGTACCCGAATTGTTTACTAGCCCGGAGACCAAAAGTGTAGGGAATGATTGACCAGCATTGTTTATTAATGCAGAGAACAAAGGCTGGAGAAGGACTGGCCAGAAATTACTGTTTATCAAAGGTGTATGGCGTGGAGAATATCTATAGGGAAAACCTCACGTGAGGAGTCATGCAGTCCAGCTGCGACACATTTGTTACAGCCTATAAAAAGAGCTAGAAAAATCCAGGACAGGCAAAAAGCTGATGTCCGCCTGGCCAGTGCATGAGGGTGTCCCAGACCTTTCTCCAGCTTTCGCTGTGGCTCTCCCAGCGGGTGATAAAGGGGTTGTGATGATGGCAGAGTTGGCAATGCATTGTTCTATTGTCGGTTGTCATTGTGATGTCACTAACTTATTGTTATATTGTTATATTAAATAGCTTATTAAATATCATGCACGTGTGGCTGTTTGCTCTTGCATTTAATATCCAAGTGAGACAATACAAATGGCAATGAGGATGGGATATTAAATTCAAAAACAAATTGATAAAGGAAATGACTGCAGCTGGATTCTTCAGTGGAGGAAAAGGGCTCTAAAAACAAAAAAAACTTTGTTTAGGAAAATATGTAATCTTGGGATGCATAGATGTTTAGTTCAGTGCTTTAGACAAAATGACTCTTATTCTGATCAGATAGGCTGTTGTACTTAAAGACTAATAGATGCCTAGGCATAAAGCACTTGTAAGCTTTGATTTGTCTTGTGTTTAAATCAACGGTATATATTGTTTTTCTTTCATTGCTAGCAATAAAAAAAAATAATGCTCAGGTAGGTTTCATGGCCCCTAGATGCTAAACTGACTAGAGCTCTTTAATAAAGCTGAAACAAACAACAAAAAAGATGGAAAATTAAGGAAAATGCTTCTGTTTTCCTTTGACCTTCAAAGTAGGGGTTAAGAGCTTTGTCAGGACAATGGGGCATCTTGAGCTGGTAGTTATGAGATTTCAACTTGAAAATGATTTAAATCCTGAGTGAATAAGAAATAAAAGGTAATCCAGCTCAAGTCTTATTTTTGGTATATGTTATGTCTGTTCTTTGTCTGACTGTGTCTACTATCAAGTCAACTTAAAAGTTAAAACAGAATTTTAGATATTGTGGCAGGCACCTCACAGAGGGCATAATTATTTTCATATATTACAGAAAAACCAAGAGCTGTAACTATACGTTTATTTAGGAATTCAATAGCAATCACAATTAGTAACACCTCTCAAGCAACTTTTTATTTTAACTCTTAGTGATTACGACTTCTCTCTCTGGTTCAGCTGCAGATATTTAGATAAATGACATGGTAATCCATAGTTGCCTGAAGGTGCTTGAACAAAAGAGAGACCTACTGTTTACTTTGCTATGTGTGTTTTCAAAAAGAAAACATCAAGGGTGGTTGCTTTAAAATAACTTTGCTGTTTTCAGATCAGTTTGTTACCAGACTCAGGTATAAATGTAAAAGGTTTTCATTTAAATGTGACAAAGTACTGGCATTTTGGTTAAAAATATAAAAAGGGGGAGTATTTGCATTGCAAATATCCACCAACCTTTCCAAGAAAAAGTATTTCCTTATGTTGATTTTGAATTCACCTCCTTGCAGCTTCATTTCATTTGAATGCCTGTTTCCTGAACTGTGTGATTTTAGTTAATTACTTTACATTGTTAAGCTCAGTGCTGATGACTGATGAACAGGACAGTATCACCATAGGTGTTAACTACACTGATCTTTCCAGTTTTATTTGTTACAATATTGGTTTTTAGGATAAATTCACCAGTTTTTCTGTATTTGAATTTTATGTTTTGGTGTCCAGAGAAAAAGTGCACTTCGTTTTGAAAGTGTTTTTTTTTTAAATCTCAGTTTCAGGAGTTCAGTTCCTGAGAAAACAGATATATGTTGTAGCACTGAGATACTAATTTTATTTAATTTAGACACTTGCACTTATCTTACCAAATGTGATCCTTGTGGTAGTCAGCAATTACAAGATGAGTAAACATTACTGTTTCTTTGAACTTGCATTGCCCTTAGGTTTGAACATTGGAATTTGGATAGAGGCTGATCTGAAATTGCTTTGTTCTCAAACATATAGATTACATCGAGCAGAAACATTGAACTGAGTTCCCAGAAAATATGAAAATATATTTTTTTCTAGCTTATTTGTGTACTTTCGTAATGCTATTTATCCAGTACTATCAAAGCTTTCCATCCAACATTATCCCTAAGTATTTGAAAAATAAAATATTGCTTGTCAGCAATGATCCAGGAGAGGTTTGGGAAAAGAAACAGAGAGAGAGAGAGAGGCAGAAGGTGAGGTCACAGCCTAGGAAAAGTCAATAAACGTGATGCTTGAGTGTGGTGATCTGGGCCACTGGAATTCTGATTGCTCTAAGCTTCCTTGAGGACCCCCAAGTCCTAAAGAAAATGAGCCTTGTATATTTATGCCTCTGCAGAGACATGACTAGGCAGGGAGAGTAAGCCAAGAGGAACCCGAGGAAGTATCGCCACGAGGACCAACCACAAATGCCTTGTGCCCTCTTAGGCCTCTCACCTCAAAAGGATCTGTTAACACCATAATTAATGGGTAGTTTACACAAATCCTTGCAGTCTTCAAATGTTTTGCGTTTCCTATAGCACTCTCACTAGGAACAGTGTATATGATAGACTCATAAGAACATAAGATATGCCATACTGGGTCAAACCAAGGTCCATCAAGCCCAGTATCCTGTTTCCAACAGTGGTCAATCTAGGTCATACGTACCTAGCAGTTTCCCCAAAGACACAGGTTCCACAGTGCTTGTACTGGGTCAAGCATTGACTTGTCCAAACCTTTTTTAAACCCAGCTATGCTAAAAGCCTTTACTACATCCTCCGGTAACAAATTCCAGAGTTTGATTACACGTTGAGTGAAAAAATATTTTCTTTTATTAGTCTTAAATAGTTTACCCTGTAGCTTCATTGCATGACTCTAGTCACACCTGAGAGATATGTGGCCATCCTGTTAGAAGCCATACTTCTTCCTACTGGGATTGATGTTATAAAATGTTGTGAAATAATAGTTTTATATTGTAAGGACTTTACCTATATTGTTTAGACAGTTGCTATTTAGAATGAGCACATGTCCACTTAGTACTGGAGCAATTACGTTAGTGGGAAAAGGGCACTGTTTACTCATACTGTTACGCTTATTGAGAAGAATCTAAATTTATATCTTCTACCTACAATTTGTTTACACCAATACTAAGCTTTTAACAATTGTTTGATGTTCTTAGCAGCCTTACCAAATAAGGATACATTAGTATGGCATAAAAAACATGAAAAAGACCTATGTATGTAGTTTGGTGGAATGATGCAAGTGATGAAGAAGTGTGAGGGGTGAAGTGGGATATTAAGAGGAAGGACTGTGATGGACAATAAACTGATGAAGGTAATTTAATGATGTGAAGTGATGTCTGCCTAATGAATATGTAAACAAAAAAATGATGAGCACTTTATTTGATTACATTGTCTCCAGTACCTTCAATTCAGGAAGTCATCTAAACCCCAACACATACTCGACAATTGGAAATAGACACTTGGAGACAGGCTAGGTGCACCTTGCACCCTGATGAGCTTTGGAAAACCCACACTGGCCATGTGAGACTTCCAGATGTTTTTTGCCTCATTTTGCCTCTATATGTCCTGGCCAGGCAGGCAAAGGCAAAGGGGGATGATTTGATACGCAAATTCTCACAATATTGGTACAATCTTAAACTTGCCAAATTGCAGAAGATGTGTGTGCAACTTGTCTGATCTGTAAACGGTGCAAAGGGGGCTAAACATGTGAAGATCAGTCAAGGGTACAAGCCAAAGATATTGGGACCCCTTCTGAATTTATAAATGTAACAAAGAGATTGATGGAGTATTTCCTACCAGCAAATGAATCTCCAGTGATAGAGAGACAAGTTTATCAAACTGCGAGACAGGGTTGACACCATACAAGATAATTACTGGTAGACCATTGAAAGTTTATAAAGCAATATTTAAAGGATAAATATGAATGAAATTAAGTTTGTCTCACTGCAAAATCTAATCTAGACTATTTAGTCTTTTCATTTAATATTGGTTGCTGCTCTTCTGAATGAGGCCTGGAGCCATGTCACCAACTGCAATCCAGAGATTCCAGCAGAGGAAAAAAATGACCATAATCCAGATGGAACAGGCCATCCCAAGAACTCCTAACTACATGCTGCAGAAACGTGTGAAGGAGTCCCTACCTGGATCCATGCGTCACATTGCAAAAGGGCCAAGATATCCGCCTATGAGACTGAGAGGTTCAACTTTTGGGAGAAACCAAACCTAAACTTCAGAGAGAGGTGAAGCACACTATGAAGTCCTGAAGAACTGTGAGAAGCAGGACCAAATTATCTGAAAATAGAAAGAGGACTATTAGACTGATTGGGGGCTTTTGTGAATGATTTTTTTGTCTTATGTATTGTTATCCTTTTATTATGGTTTCCTTGGTAAGTAACTGTAATTCTAGTATCTCAGATTTTTTTCTGCTGGACATCATGTGCCCAATTGCTTGTTTTGCCTGTGCCCCCAATCTTAGCTATTGCTGTGGCTTCTCTTTCTTCTGCTCATACTGGTTTCGGATTTACGGGTGGCCAATGGTGCAAACGTTTGAGTAAAACATCCAAGACCAGATTCATAGCTGGTGAAGGGAGAAGTAGTTGCTGAAGAGAGTAACTGAGATCTACAAGCCATTTGGCTTTGGCAATAGCAATGCCGGTGGGAACGGTATATTAGATACCTTAGAAAAATATCACCCAATTTACACAGTGACTTCTTGTCCCCTCAAGCATTTACCTTAATGTTATCCACTATGTTTCATCCTGATGGTCTGGATATCTCCATGATAATTGCAGCTGAGATTCAATACTAAAATATGCAGGGTCATGCATTTGTTCCGCCCAAATCCAAGGGAGTGGTATAGTAGAGGGGGTTGTCGATGAAAGAAGTGCGGGACCTGGGCGTGATTGTTTCTGATGATCTCAAGGTGTTAAACATGTAGAAAAGGTGATGACAAAAGCCAGAAGGATGCTTGTGTGCATAAGGAGAGGAATGGCCAACAGAAAGAAGGAGGTGATAGTGCCTCTATATAAGTCTCTGGTGCGACCTCACTTGGAGTATTGTGTGCAATTCTGGAGACCGCACCTTCAAAAGGATATAAACAAAATGGATTCAGTGCAGAGGGTGGCTGCTTAAATGGTCAGTGGGCTTCACCAGAAGACAGATGGGGACAGACTTAAAGATCTCATCTTTGCAAGAATGCCAGGAGAGAGGAAATATGATAGAGAAGTTGAAATACCTCCATGGTATAAATGCCTCTTTTGATTGAAAGGAAGCTCTGCAATGAGGGGACATAGGATTAGTGCAAAAGAGGATAGATTCAGGGGTAATATGCAGAAATATTCCTCTACGGAAAGAGTGGTAGATGTGTGGAATAGTCTCCCAGTGGAGGTGGTCAAGACAAGGACTGTATCTCAATGCAAGAAGGCATGGGACAAACACACAAGATCTCTAAAGGAAAAGAAGGCATTGTAGGACCTGCGATTCAGCCTGCAGGGGTCAGCATTTGTAAAGCACCTGGCCATCGTGGGCAAACGTGAAACCATATTTCCAGTGCCCAAAGCTGTATATCTTCTGGCATTGATGACTCCGGTTCAGCACCAACCTCCCTTGCTATCTAATTAGCAGCCATAGCAAAGCCGCATAAATTTAAAACAGCTACTGACATGTCCTAACTTTATGCAGCAACCTATTGGATAAGTGATGGGACCAAGCCAGCCCTGCCCACAGACCACCTTGGCACGAGCCAGATAATGCCAGGGTGGTCTTTGGAGATATTCAGCATCACTGACCAGTTGTTGTTGTTAAGTGCTGTCAAGTCGGTGCCGACTCATGGACACCCGAACTAAGCCAATTTGAAAATCTGGTCCGTGAACCTTAGTAATTGGTATGGATGTCAGACTAGATAAACTGAATGGTCTTTATCGGCCATCTATGTTTCTAGGAGAACTAGACTTGGACTTTGAAGCTTATGCTAAACCTGCTAGGTTTGATAAAAAAAGTAAGGGGATGCCCTCTCGATGTAGGCAATGAACGGAGGTCCTTAGACCCTGGAGAGGGACTTTATTCCTGTTTCTAGAGCCTACTCCTTCTAATCCAGATGACTGCTCCTTAATCTCAGAAAGTTGATTTATGAGAACAAAATAAGTCCTCACTTGATATCGGACCACGCAACTATATAGGTTGACAGGGAATGAAGTTCCCCCATGCTAAGGTGTAGAGGTTCCATGGATGTCTAATTGTTAATCTTCAAATATAAATTCTTTACATATGGCAATAAATCCAGCAAACTGTTAGCTACATTAATCAGAATTTCAGAAGGGAATAGTTTTCTACCAGTGGCACTTATGGTAATTTTAACAAGAATAAAGGGTTGTGCACCATGTTTCAGAGGTCATCCAAAAAAGGAAGGTAACAAGCACCACAGGGAATTAGCTGTTTTGAACAGCTACAATGTCCTACTTTCAGTCAAAGCTAATTAAGCAAATTAAATGCCCCCATAGCAGCCCAAGAGCTCATAAGACATAGAAAGTGGAATTTTAGAAAGGCTCCAAGTTCAATCTGTGACGTCTAAGCCAGAATGTCTGAAAAACAATGCAGGGACGTCCAGGTGCAGACATGATGTCGCAAACGTGGTCGTGCCCAATATGGACGTCTCTGGGGACTTCTACATAGACATCTCCAGGACCATATTTTAGAATCCAGACTTTTAGGGTAGCCTAATGGTATGAGGAGCAGGTTAGGAACAGGAAAACTGAGGGTTGAAATTCCACTGCTATTATCACTGAAATCGTGCCGAGTATTGGGGAAGATGACGTGTTATCTTCTCTGTACTCTCAGGATGTTTTTCAGTCAAAAGAAGCACTTTCACAATGCTTTTCACGCCTGGAGCAGATATAACACTAAACGCGACTCAGGACATGCAGGATGTTTCTGAGATCAGGCAGTGAAAGTTTTGTGAAATATAAGCCAGTCACCTCTAACATTAGTAAAGAAGAGGGAAAGAGATGAAAAATAAAGAGGAAAGAGTAGCCAGAGTCACAAAATCTGTTGGTGTCCCGCCACTGGGCTAGAAATGAGACAATTCAGATCAACACCAGAACCCAGGAACTGTCCTTGTTCTTATCCATCTGTGTGTTTATCTGTCTCCACTTTCCTATTCCGTATCTCATCTACACCAAAATCTTTAGGGCACATTAAGAGCCAAGAGAAGTGGGACACAAGTATTCTTTCTACCTTCCTGTACTATACTAGGACATAACAACACACAATCATCACCCGTTCTGCAACAGACATACGTCAGATTTTCAGATGTTTTATTATACTTATATGCCGCCTAAATTAAAGGGAGTGTATGTTGAGATATGCCATCAGTGACTGGTGCTTTATTTTTTGATAAGGTTTTCAAGGCTGCTTCAACTTCTTCTTTCATCACCAATGGTTCCTGATCATAAGGTGCAGGTTGAAACGGCTGTTGTTCCACTTGATCTTTATGGTATAATAATTCTGTATATTCTTTCCAACTTTTCTTGATCTTCTCAGCATCATTCAACATGGATCCTTGAGCATCTTGTAGCATTCCAGTTTGAGACTGGACTTTTTTCTTCAATTCTCGTAGCTTTAGGAAAGCCGGTCTTGTTATTCCTCTAATAGTTTCTGATTCTGTTTCCTTGTATACTCTTGGCAGAATGGCGAGGCCGTGTGGCCCCCCCCCGGGGTGTGCGAGCGGCCGGCGTTAACCGGGGGGGGCGGCCGGCCGTGTGCCCACCGCGGCATGGCTACACGGTTCGCGGGTAGGGCCCGCGGCGCGTGGAGGGCTCCCATTGGCTCCCGCAGCACATGGCAGGGCGCGGGAGCCAATGGGAGGAGTAGAGGAGTTTCGGGGGGGGGGGGAGTAAGGGGAGCATTGCGGTGTCCTCCGGCCTTTCCCTCAAGGTGGCTGGAGGTGCCGGACGTCCCGCCCTCCTGCCCTTTATTGGGGTTCATGGGTGGGGTGGCTTTGGAGGGGTGTTGCAGCTGGGGGGGGGTGGGATCCCGAGGTTTCCGGGGTCCGGAGTCAGAGCCAAGCAGTAGGGCGGGGGTGGGGTACCCCCGCCCGGGCGGTCCCTCAGGCGTTTGCTAATAATATGGCGAAGCCGGATGAGGGAGGTTAGGCAATTTGCCGGGGCCTGGACAAGGCGGAAGCGGAAGCGGCATCACTTTGCTACTCACATGGCTGGTGAGGGTTCGCTCTGCTGGGGGGAGGGGAATACAATTTAAGGTTTGGATTGTTGATGTATTGGTTTATGGCAATAAAGCTGCGACCAGTTGAATTCCCATATATGTGTGGTCTACCTTTGTTATGATGGTTGAGGGGGTGGGGGGGGGGTTGTGGTGTGGCGGAGGCCGGTCTGCCTTACCCGGTTATGGCTATGAAGGACCTAGGCAAGAGTTTCAAGAGCAGAGATGTCTCTCTCAATACAAAGATTTGACTTGTCCAAGCCATGATATTTTCAATAACATCATATGGATACAAAAGTTGGGCAATGAAAAAGATAGACAGGAATCGATGCCTTTGAATTATGGTGCTGGCAACGAATACTGTGTATACCATGGACTGCCTGAAGAACAAACCAGTCAGTACTAGAGGAGATCAAACCTAAGCTTTCTTTAGAAGCTCAGATGACAAGACTTCGACTTTCATACTTTGGATACATCATGCAAGATTGTTGGAGAAAGACATCATGCTTGGCAAGGTAGAAGATCAATGCAAAAGAGGAAGGCCAGCAATGAGATGGATAGATACAATAACAGTAGCTATGGGTGTCTCTCTATCAACAATGAGCTGCCTGACTGAAGCCCGAATACAGTTTAGGACAGCTATCCAGAGGGTCACCATGAGTCGACACCGACTCCATGGCACTTTACAACAACTACAACATGTTGAGATATTCTGGGAGTCCGCATAGCACAATTACACCAACTAATATGTTTGGGTTTTGCATATGATTCAAATGTTCAGATGTTTGTGTGCAAAGAGGAGTCAGACTCACATACAGTTCCCAGTATCTGCACAGGTGTTTGACCATGTGAATGCACACATTCTATAAGTTTTCTGTGAAACATCTACCATCATACCGTTATTATAAGGATTGCATATTTTTCAACCTTCTTTTATTCTTTAAGCATTATGGGATAATTTTCAAAGGACTTTTACCCAGGCTGATTTCTCTACTTGGAAACTGCCCCCTTTCAAATTGTTCATACTCAGAGCCCCGTTCAAAACCAACATTCCCAGTGGTGCGTTTAGGTCATCGGAGGAAAAGGTCCCAGATTTCATTTTTCAAAACCATGTGAGCTGTTACCCCTCAATTGCCTGTCCATACATATGGCAGGTAAAAATATAAGAGCACACAGCCTGTGTGTACCATAGCATGCAAGTACCGGGCAAAGCCACTGGCTACTCAATAATCCGGTGACTTTGACAACATGCAGACAAATTGCCAGACCTGAACGTTTCTAAATCAGGGAGCAGTGGAGGCAGAATGGAGGGGGTGGAAGATGCTGAGAATTAAATGTGTACTCGGATGTGGTTTCTCCAACCCAGAATTCCCAGCTCGACCGGTTGGATGGGTTTTAGCCTTTGTCCTGCCTGCAGATCATATTCAGGCAGGCATGACATCAGCAGCCTGGAGGCAGCCAGCACTGGGCAACTGGTCATCAGGGACAAGTGATGTTTCTATATGGGTCATTGTAAGGTAGGGTGGAGGCTGGATTGTGCCTGATTTTACCTCGTCCCTTCCCCCACCACCTCATTGTGGCTTTTAGTAACTTTACAGCCAAGAGAATACTATGGTGGTTAGTCTGGAAGTCTATTTGTGCTTTGGATGTCGGAAATGGGCACAGAGATATCCAAACCACAGAGACTTCGCCATAGGGTTACCAGATATTTTGCAGGCAAATCTGGGACAATTACCCAAAGTGTGGTCGTGGTGGGGGGAGGGGGGGGGTTGGAGGGGAAGAAAGGGACATCTTAGTTCCAGGCTTGAGCAACAAGGCATGGAGGAGGGAAGAGGAGTCATTACCTTGCCCCCCCCCCCAATCCTTCCGATGACAGCAACACTATCACTTCCAAGCAAACTGTCAGAGAAATAGAAATGGGGGCGCATTTCCCTCGTACTGTGCAAAATACGAAGATAATGGGTGCAAGTTCTAAAAACGGACATCTTCAGATCATTAAATATTTTTTTCTACCCTGTCTGTCCCCATTGCTGCTTGCCAAATAGGTAGGAAGGGAGTTGGGGAGTCCTCAGATTAAATGTTCCCAGGAACCTCGACAGAGAAGAGCCACCAAAATGGTGAAGGGGATGGAAGGATACCCCTATGAGGATAGGCTTAAAAAGGTTAGGGCTCTTCAACCTGGAAAAGAGACGGCTGAGGAGAGCTATGATAGAGGTCTATAAATTAATGAACGGAGTGGAACGGGTAAACGTAGATCGGATGTTTATGCCATTAAAAAGTAGAAAAATTCGGGGACATGCTTAAACATCCCAGATTGTACTGGGTCGTCTCTTCTAAATGCTCCTCCCCTTGTCAAGAGACACACTGTTAAACCAGGCCTAGATTTTTTATTTATTGTAATATGTTCAGACCACCTGCATGGCACAAGTCCTTCAAAACAGTTTACATCAGAAACATAGAAACAATTTGAAGCAGATTAACCTCTCTCTCCTGCACCTTTAACAGCACTAACAACGCAGTAAGGAATTAACCCTTTGCATCCCTCCACCTTCCTCTTCTTTTTTTTAATACAGTTCTTCAATAGCATCAGGGAAAAAAATATTTTAAGTGTTTCCTAAAAACCATTCTGGTTTATGGTTCATTGCTCTTGATATACCGCCCTTTGCAAACATTCAGAGCAGTATTACGTTAGATCTCCCACACAGATCATCTGGGCCGGCTTCTCAGGGCACAGCGGGGTATTCCTGGTGTCCTTTATACAGGATAATCTCCTCTTATGCACTCTGCATTTCCCCTATCTTTTTTCTCCAGAGGAGCCTCAGAGATAAGGGTAAAGCCTGGGATAAGCACAGAGGAGCCTTAGGGATGAGGGACAAAGTCCGGGATAAACATAGAGGAGCCTCAGGGGTGAGGGATAAAGCCTGGGATAAGCACAGAGGAGCCTTAGTGGAGAGGGGTAAATCTTGGGGTGGGAGCTGTATCAGAAAGATGTCATATTCTGTGTTTCATTATATTCAAAATCTTACAAGCATATTGACTCTGCCCAGGGCCGTACCGAGTGAAGATCGCACCCTGTGCGACTTGCACATTGGGCGCGCGCCCCCCTCCCCCCACGGCGGGAGAAAAGAGGCGCACCCGATGTGCAAGTTGCCGGCATGCTAAGCAGATCTGTCCCTCCCTGCTTTTTGCTTTTGCACATCAGCAATGTTGAGAACTATGCTGTCAGTAGCTTAATTACTGGAAGGATCTCCCAAAACGGACAGGTCTCAGCTGGGATGCCATAAACACAGAGAAGCTAAAGCCAGAGGAGAAAGAGTAATCACAGAACTTGACAGAAATTTCCAATGTGCACCAAGCTTAGACAAAGAGAACTGCTACAATTGAGGCAGCCATGAGGCTCTTACACAAGTGATCAGCCTGACCCTTCCCCCCAAGCCATGAGGCTCTTACATAAAGTAATCAGCCTGCTAAGAGAAGACATTAAGATTTCAGTAGACACCCTTCCCCCACTCCAGGTCTGAGCACAATATCCCCTAGCCCAGAAATCAACAGACCAGAGCACACCGGTTTGGACGGGTCACCCAGGTACCTTCCCCAGGGGCTGCTGATTGGTGGACAGGAAATACCTGTGGCAAATGGGATTATAGAATGAGTTTAAAATTGTACTGTATATAAGGCATTGGAGGACGTCCCTCGGGGCTCAGACTCTTGTGGAGGTTGCTGGTATCTCTGTCTGGGCCTGTGCGCACATTAAAAGTTCCTGTTTGCATTCCAGCCTGTCTGTGAGTTTTACTTCTGTGGGTGAGTGATTGAATAAGAGCTTTTCACAGCGTTTGTCACAACATTTCTGGTGCATTGGCCGGGAAGAATTAAAAGAAAAGCCTCTCTCTCATCACACCCACGGTGGGAAGACTACTGCTTTTTTGCAGGATCGGGGCCTCCACCAGTCAGGGACCGGCCTCTCCAGGTGATTAACGGTCCTTGGCGCCCCGGGCCACTTTGTGCTCGGAAGGACACCTTGATTTGTCTGGTCAGTTGGTCCCTGCGGCTGAATCCCCGATTGAAAACCGGCTGGATAGACTGGCATCCAAACTCTGTCTGATCAGAAGTTCTGGTGAGTACTACTACTTTACTGTTTTACTGTTTTGGGTAGTCCTCTGTTTCTGTATCTGGAAATCCTGGTAAAATTCTGTGAACCTGTCGCGGCCCGATCACCCGCAGCGAGCATTCCGAGTAGGGGTCCTGGGGGGGCTCTGAAACCATTGCTCGTCCTGTCTGTATCTGGTATCTGGTAAATCTGGTTGAAATCTGTTAGGAATGGGGGGGGGGGCGCTTGCTTGCGAGCTCCAGTAAATGACTGCAGTATAAATTTAACTTTGCCACCTCGGGCCCCTTAAAAGTATTTAAAGTGCAGCGCTGCCAAAGCTATTTAAAATTGCCTAAAATATTAGTACTTAACCCCCTTAAGTGTGCCTTTCAAGAATAATTGCGCTGATCGCAATTCTCCGATGATCGGGGTGATTTATTTAGAGCCTTTGCCCCATGTGCTCCTATAGTGTTGGGGGCTTTTTGTGTTGCTGGGGGTTTCTTTTGTGTTGCCATGTGCTCCTATAGTGTTGGGGGCTTTTTGTGTTGCTGGGGGTTTCTTTTGTGTTGCCATGTGCTCCTATAGTGTTGGGGGCTTTTTGTGTTGCTGGGGGTTTCTTTTGTGTTGCCATGTGCTCCTATAGTGTTGGGGGCTTCTTGTGTTGCTGGGGGTTTCTTTTGTGTTGCCATGTGCTCCTATAGTGTTGGGGGCTTCTTGTGTTGCTGGGGGTTTCTTTTGTGTTGCCATGTGCTCCTATAGTGTTGGGGGCTTTTTTTGTGTTGCTGGGGGTCTCTTTTGTGTTGCCATGTGCTCCTATAGTGTTGGGGGGTTTTTTTGTGTTGCTGGGGGGTTTCTTTTGTGTTGCCATGTGCTTTTAGTGTTGGGGGTTTCTTTTGTGCTAGTGATCCTGGAGCTCCATCTAGTGGACATTAGAAAAATAGCTAGCTATATTTCTCATATTACTATTATCCACATGGTAAAAGTTAAATCCTATGGTACAGCTAGAGAGTGTGTGTGTGTATATAATGTGTATTTGTAACAACTGCTACTGAGGAAAGAGAGTGTATGAGTATTCGCTGCTGAGACGTCTCTGTTTTCTGTTTTCCCTCTTTCTTTTTCCCTTTGTGGTCCTGTGTGTTTTGTGCAACCAAACTCTGCCTGTTACCTGGATTATATTGTATATTGTATTCCCAGAAGTGAGATTAGAAAATTTACACTGAACATTGCATTCCTTGAATTGAGATTAGAAGATTTACACTGTAACTTGTGATTTGAAAATTATGATTAGAGCATGGGGTCCGGAGGCTAAATTGTAGCGGAGCCTGTAAATGTTAGAGTGTCTCTGTGTTTAGTTGTGACATTAGGGAAAGATTAGGGAAAGAGGTTTTGTCCAGACATTAGGTCTTTATATTTCAGGATTGATTTTGATACTCTTATCAGTAAAAGGTGAAGTTATTAACAAATCGCCCCTGTGTCCCCAAACAGTGAAAAAAAAACATCAGGTCTACTGATTGCAGGGAGAGGGACAGTTTAGAAAGTGTTTTGGTCATGCCTCTCAGCGGTGAGTGGGGGATAGTTGGAACTGCTGAAATAGTTTGCATAGCTATAGAAAGATACTGGGAGGAGTTCCTTCTTCTAGCAGATGAATGGAGGCCCATTAGAGAGTGAAGGAAGACAATTGCTTTATTTAATGCATATCCAGTTTCATGCATAGTCAAAGAACCACATTTTTGATCACACCTTTCAGCAGTGAGTAAGGGGTGGTTGAAAACTGCTGAGATAGTTTGCATAGCTATAGAAAGATACTGGGAGGAGTTCCTTCTTCTAGCAGATAAATGGAGGCACATTAGAGAGGACAAAAGAGAAAAAAAATCACCTAGGAGTCTTTCTCCTAGCAAACGCCACACCTAGTCTCCAAACAATCCTCTCGTCATCAATTTAGATTGTAGAGTTTTAAGCTTCTGGAACCATGGGGGGTGCCTCCTTTGAGCATCCTCAAATGTCTGAGCAGCATCTTGACTGTGTAAGGCTGAAGAAGGACTGTCAAATTACTGTTAGCAATATCTGTAGGGCAAAGCTGATGTGTGAAAATTAGCTGCAACACATTTGTTAGAACTTAAAAAAAAAGGGGAGAGAAAATCCTTATAAGATTATGAAGAAATGAAGATTTTTTACTTGTCTTTTTAAAGCCTGAATTTTATCTCTGGTACATATATTTGGTTTTGACTGCACATACAAAATTAAGCAAGTAATATTGCATTCTTTCCTGCTTGGTACATTAAACTGCCTTGATCAACTGTATTCATTTTTCTGATACTACAATGATATTGCATTCCAGGTATCTACCAACCTTTTTATGGAAAAGTATCAGTTTCTTGCTTGTTTTGAACTGTAGGATTCAAGGTAATTACTTTGCCTTGTTAAGCACTGTGCTGACAAATGATGAACAGAACAGTAGCATCATAGACGCATTGGTGTCCAGAGAAAAAGTGTACCTTGTTTTGAGGGTTTTCAGTTTCAGGAGTACAGTATATTATAGCACTGTGAGAAACAAATCTTTTTAGTTTATACACTTGCACTTTGTTACCAAATATACTGGTAGCAGTACATTATGTAGAGGTCCAGTATACACAGCAATAATAAGGATGCATTAGTACCTATGTATGTGATTGGTGGAATGATGCAGGTGATGGGGGAGTGTTGTGAGGGATGAAGTGGGATATTAAGAAGAAGGACTTTTGATGGACATTAAACTGATGAAGGTAATTTGAAGTGATGTATCTGGCTAATGAATATGTAAACAAAAAAAAAAAAGAAAAAAAGAGATGAGCATTTTATTCCTGAATGGGGCCTGGAGCCATGTCACCAAATTGCAATCCAGGGAGCCCAGCGGAGGGAGGTGGCCGGGGTCCAGATGGAGCAGACCATCCAGAGAACTCAGAGCTGCCCACCGCTGAGATGTGTGAAGGAGTCCCTATCTGGATCAGTGTGTCACATTGAAAACGGGCCAGGGTGTCTGCCTATGAGAATGAGAGGTTCAAATTTTGAGAGAGACAGAACTTGAACTTCAGAGAAAGGTGAAGCACACTGCGAGGTCCTGGGGAACTGCTGAGAGGCAGGAAAAAGAACTGTTGGACTGACTGGGGGGGTTTGGGGGGCTTCTGTGAATGATTGTATTGTTATCCTTTTAATATTGTTTTCTTAGAAAGTAACTGAAATCTACAAGCCATTTCGGCTTCAGCAACTGCAATACCCACACCAGCTTAAGTTTTTGCTGTACTATTCTCAGAACTTTCTTTATCACATTATTAAGCACTGCTGCTTTTGACATACTTTCATGTTATGTGTTTTCAATATTATTGACCAGCTGTAAGAAAATGATGTTACAATGTATGTTGTCTCTAGGGAACAGTACCAGAAGCTGCTTTTCTGATGACCCCTATCTGTCTCAATATCTGTCTCAAATGGTTGCTTGTCCATTGCCCTTAGTGGGATTACCTTTGCCCCATAAACAAGAAAAGAAAAAGAAAAATTGGGAATGAAGGGAAATTGGCTGATAGGTATGTCTAGTATGGCTGCATCCTTGCCTGAGGCTGTAATACATTATGATGGCACGGAAAAAGCATGTGGGCTAAGAAAATGAGTACCCAGAGCCCAGCACAACAAGAGTAAAGCCAGGGGGAACCATACTCTAAACAGAAGTGCACAGAGAATGGACCCAGCTAAGAAACAGGTCAGGCCTGAAAGTGCACAGAAAATGGACCCAGCACAAGAAAAGACATGCCAGGCCTGAACAGGTTAAACAGGCCTGAGCAAGCTGAGCAAGCTGGGCAAGCCTGGACAAGTTAAACGGGCCAAACAAAGCTGGTGATACAAAGTACTCATATGCCCTGAAGACTACAGTGCCAGTGATTAATGAAGCAAAGGGAATGGCAGGGTGCAGCCAAAATGACTCAACACTAGCAAGAATAAAAGCCATTAATATGCTGATAAGGGTGGATCCCAGGGAAAGAGCCTTTGCCCCAAAGGAAAGAAGCCTCTGCAGACTTTTTGCACATGGCCCTCCTTTGTCCCAAAGGAAAGAGGCCTCTGCAGGCCCTGCAACCTTTTACAGTCAGAACAGCAACTTTTGCACACGGAACAAAAACGTTTGTGCAGGAGTTGCTATAGAGGGTATAGGGTATATGTTGTTTTAAGCTCACTGATGCAAGTGTTTCCATTGAACACTCTATCCAAGATCTAAGTGATCTAGTTAATCATATTACTGACCCGTCCATGGGTCCTGGGTGGTTTATAAAGTGGTTCAGTTGGCCAGGGGGACTAAAAATCCCAGTGGTAGGAGTTCTTTTTATTTACTGCTATGTGCCATTCTGCCATGTTGTATCCCCATTCTTTACCGCTTCATTACCATCACCCTTGATACCCTGGTAGAACGCAAGGCGATTACCACTGTCATGGCCCTGACCCAATACACCCCTCTGCGGCTTGCCTCCAGTAATACAGCCCTCAACCGCTTCTAGCGGTTGAGGTCTCACTTAAAAAGGGGGGAGTGAGGCAGCCATGAGGCTCTTACACAAGTGATCAGCCTGACCCTTCCCCCCAAGCCATGAGGCTCTTACATAAAGTAATCAGCCTGCTAAGAGAAGACATTAAGATTTCAGTAGACACCCTTCCCCCACTCCAGGTCTGAGCACAATATCCCCTAGCCCAGAAATCAACAGACCAGAGCACACCAGTTTGGTCGGGTCACCCAGGTACCTTCCCCAGGGGCTGCTGATTGGTGGACAGGAAATACCTGTGGCAAATGGGATTATAGAATGAGTTTAAAATTGTACTGTATATAAGGCATTGGAGGACGTCCCTCGGGGCTCAGACTCTTGTGGAGGTTGCTGGTATCTCTGTCTGGGCCTGTGCGCACATTAAAAGTTCCTGTTTGCATTCCAGCCTGTCTGTGAGTTTTCCTTCTGTGGGTGAGTGATTGAATAAGAGCTTTTCACAGCGTTTGCCACAACATAATGACACATGAAAGGAAATAGAATCAGAAACTCTTAGAACAAGATCAGCTTTCCTAAAGCTATGAGAGTTAAAGAGAGAATTCTCTCCAAGGACTGGAATGATAAAAGATGCTCATGGATGCAGGGTGAATGATGCTGAGAAAATCAAGAAAAGCTGAAAAGAATACACAGTCATTATACCAAAAAGATCAAGTGGATCAACAGCCTATACCTTATGATGTAAGAAGAAGTCAGAGCAGCATTGAAAACATTATCAAAGAAGAAAGCACCAGGCACTGATGGCATTCCCACTGAAGTATTACAGCAATCAGATGTGGCTGTTACCATACTTACAAGGGTCTGCCAGGAAATTTGAAAGACATCATGGCCAACTGACTGAAAAAGATCTGTTTATACCAATACTGAAGATAGGTGATCCAACCAAGTTTGGAAATTATTGCACAATCACCCTGATCCTACACACCAGCAAGATTCTACCCAAGATCATTCATTGGAGACTACAGTCAGACCTGGAATGAGAGCTGCCTGAAGTGCAAGCAGGGTTCAGGAAAGGGGGAGGAACGAGAGACATCATCGTGGATGCAAAATGGATCCTTGAAAAGGATACCTACATGTGTTTTATTGACTAGAGCAAGGCCTTTGATTATGTAAATCATGAAAAACCATGGGTCATATTAAGAAGCATGGGTATCCCAGAGCACCTGATCGTTCCATTGCGCAACCTTTACATTGATTGAGAAGCAACAGTTTGAACAGAACAAGGAGAAACAGAATGGTTTAAAATCAGCAAAGGTGTGCGACAAGGCTGCATACTTTCCCCCTACCTCTTTAATTTATATGCAGAACAAATCATCAGAGAAGTAGGACTGTGTGAAGACAACTGAAGTGTGAAGATTGGGGAAAGACTCACCAAAACCTTTGCTATGCTGTTGATACCATGTTACTGAAAGTGAAGACAATCTGAAACATCTGCTTGTGAAGATCAAGGAACACATTCTTAAAATGGACCTGCACCTTAACATAAAAAGACAAAGAGCCTGACAACAGGCAAAATCAATCATCTCATCCTTGATGGGGGAGAAATAGAAATAGTAGACAACTTTAACCTGCTTGAACCATTAATCAATAATGATATGACAAACAGTCAAGAAATCCGATGATGCATTGCTCTTGGCAAAACGGCTATGAAGGAGCTAGACTAGATTCTCAAGAGCAGAGATGCATCTCCGCATACAAAGATTTGACATGTCCAAGCCATGCTGTTTTCCATAATGTCACAGGGAAGCAAACGTTGAACAGTTAAATAAATCAATCAATTACAAATGTAGTTAAAGATAGGACAGTCATTTAGCTGTTACCACCCTGCTCCGTCCCCAGAATGCAACCAATGCTAAGTGCTTGCTATCGGGGTATTCAAACCTGGGAGCGGAGAATATCCAGTGGCACGAAACGGTTTAGTGCTGTTGAATATCCTGCTGACCGTGATTTAACGAGTTGGCAGGTCTTCTAACTGGTTAAACAATTTTGAAACTGCCCTTCCCATGCACTGCCTGAAGAGCAAACCCAAGCTTTGCGGAGAAAGAAAATTAGAGAAAGACATCATGCTTGATGAAGTTGAAGGTCAATACAAAAGAGGAAGGCCAGCAAAGCAATGGATCGATACAATAACGTCAGCTCCCGTCTTTCTTCCAAAGTATACATATTGAGATCTTTAATTCTGTCCCCGTATGCTTTATGACGAAGGCCACAGCTGATTTTAGTAGCCATCTACTGCACCAACCTCATCCTGTTTATATCTTTTTGAAGGTGCGGTCTCCAGAATTGCACACAGTACTCCAAATGAGGTCACGTTAGAGAACACTTGCACAGCGTGGTGGATCCAGTGGGGCAGCGGTGGCAGGAGGAGAAAGGGAAGAAATTCCAGTGGCAGAAGAGATGGCACAGACCCTGGCTTTTTTTTCAGCCTAGTGTTCGTTGTTGGGTCCCACTGGTAACTATTGGATGGGTCACGCGCCAGTGGCGGGAAACTTTCTGAAAGGCTGGGACAGGGTCCAGAGTTGCTACCAGCTGCACACACTGTGCTCCATAGCACTGAGACAGACTCTGAGCAGGTATTATGAACTCCTCTGACAGGGAGATATTAGACTTGAGGGGGAGAACGGGAAGAGGGGAAAGAGGGCAATGCTGAACTGAGGGTGGAAAGGGAAAAATGTGGGAGATGCTGGACTGAGGAGTAGAGAAGGGGAAAGGGAAGATGCTGGACTTTGGGGGGAAATGGGGAAATGCTGTACAGTGGGAGAGGTCATGGGTGGGCTGGCAAGAAGATGAGTGAGAAGAGGCTGGAAATGAAGCTGGGTAGGTGGCAGAAAGAGACAATAGGAGATTGGGTGATGATAATAAAGGGACTGGAAAGAATGACTGACTGACAGGAAAGATGCTGGGACTGATGAGGAAGTGAGAAACAGTGGATGCTGGCTGGGAAGAGAGTGATTACTGAGGGTGGCAGTGGGAGCAGGAGTGAGGATGGGTGAAAGACAGAAGGGAATGAAATGCTGGGGAAGGAGTGGGAGGGCTAGATCGAGTGTAAGAGTGGGAGAGATGGACCAGACAGGAGATGGAAAGTTCATAGGTGAAAGGTAAAAAGAGGGAGATTGAGTACTGGGGGGCAAACAGAAGGGTACGATTTGAGAGAACTGGTAGAAAAGTAAGAAATGGAGGAAAGAAATGAAAAGGAAAGATCAATGGCAGAGGCAGACATTAGGGAAGAATGGACAAAAATTGAAAGCGAGGCAAACGGCCAATGGATAGCACGCCCTGGAAAAAGTAAGGAAAAGGCAGGCAGAGGAAAGCAGAAAACAGAAACAGGTACCAACATGACTGAAAAACTAAAGTGGGTGGGGCCTATTTGGTGGCAGTGGCTAGGCAAAATAAAGTGCCTTGCTGCTGGTGGTGCTTTAATTACAATTGGATATTCAATGATGAAACATATCCGGTTTCCATCGCTTAATATCCAGGCGGAGCTGGCCACTAAAGACACCAACCAGATAGTGGCAGCCACTGGCTCTAACCATTTAATGCTGCTGAATATCGCAGTGACTGTATTTTAGTCGGTTAGCAGGTCTGCAAACCAGCTACGACATTTTGAAAATGCCTCCCCTAATGCCCAGACAACAAAGGTAGAAAAAGTACAGTGCATTGCAAAAATATTCATCCCCTCTGTGTTTGTCCTGTTTTGTCGCATTACAACCTGGAATTAAAATGCAGTTTTAGGGGTTAGCACCATGTGATATACCTAACAAGCCTATGACTTTGAAGGTGCAAAATATCGTTTATTGTGACACAAACAATAATTAAGACAAACAAAAAGCCTGAAAGCAGGAGAGTGCATACGTATCCCCCCCCCAAAGTCAATACGTTGTAGAGCCACCTTTTGCTGCAATTATAGCTGCAGGTCTCTTGGGGTATGTCTCTATTAGCTTAGCACATCTAGCCCCTGGGATTTTCACCCATTCCTCAAGGCAAAACCGTTTCAGCTCCTTCAAGTTAGATGGTGTACAGCAATCTTTAAGTCATGCCAGATTCTCAATTGTACTGAGGTTTGGGCTTTGACTAGGCCATTCCAAGACATTTAAATGTTTCCCTTTACACCAGCTTTAGAGGTATGTTTAGGGTCATTGTCCTACTGGGAGGTGAACCTTTGTCCCAGTCTCAAATCTCTGGCAGACCGAAACAGGTTTTCTTCAAGAATTGCCCTGTATTTAGCGTCATCCATCGTTCCTTCAATCTTGACCAGTTTTCCTGTCCCTGCCAATGAAAACCATCCCCACAGTAAGATGCTGCCACCACCATGGTTCGCTGTGGGAAAGGTGTTCTCGGAGTGATGGGAAGTGTTGGGTTGCGCCACACATGGCGTTTCCTATGATGGCCAAACAGTTCAATTTTCGTCTCATCTGATCATGTGTTTGGGGGGTCCACCGCATGTTGTTGTGCAAACTCCAAACGTGTTTTCTTATTTCTTTCTTTAAGCAATGGCTTTTTCCTGGCCTATAAAGCCCCGCTCTGTGGAGTGCATGGCTTAAAGTGGTCCTATGGCCAGATACTCCCATCTCCGCTGTGGATCTTTGCAGCTCCTTCAGTGTTATCCTTGGTGTCTTTGTAGCATCTCTGATTAATGCCCCCCTTGCCCGGTCTGTGAGTTTTGGTGGGCGGCCTTCTCTTGTCAGGTTTGTAGTGTTTCCATATTCTTTCCATTTTGTTATAATGGATTTAATGGTGCTCCGTGGGATATTCAGAATTTGGGATACTTTTTTTATAATGAAACCCTGATCTATACTTCTCCACAACTCTGTCTCTGACCTGTTTGGAGTGCTCCTTGGTCTTCACGTTGCTTGCTTAGTGGTGTTGCAGAGTCAAGGGCCTTTCAGAACAGGTATATTTCTACAGGCATCATGTGACAGATCATGTGACACTGATTGCACACAGATGGACCCTAATCAACTAATTATGTGACTTCTGGGGTTAATTGGTTGGACCAGATCTTATTTAGGGGTTTTCATAGCAAAAGGGATGAAGACATATGCACTCACAACTTTTCAGTTTTTACTTGTTTTTTTATATATGCAAGGTATTTTATTGTCATTCCATTTCACCAATTTGGGCTATATTGTTAGGTCCATTACCTAACATCCAAATGAACCACTGTTTTCATTCCAGGTTGTGCGAAATGCGACAAAACAGGACAAAAACCAAGGGGATGAATACTTTTGCAAGGGACTGTGTTTTAATGTGAATGAATTGAATGATGACAGCTTTGGGAAATGTGTGTTTTGCATGTGTGGCTGAGGGGTGGTGTGCTACTAATGTACACACCACCCCTCAGTCACACATGCAAAACACAGAGAGCCCCTTCCCAAATTTGTTCATTTCTCCCTATAAAAAGGTGAATTGCTGTCCTAGAGCCCAGTATAATATTTGTTGTGCTGCCTTTTCATAGGTAGGGTTGGTGCTGTGGGAATCGTGGTAATGCAGGTTGGCTATAGGCTCTGAATAAGCAGGGTTTTGTAGTACTTCATAATGTACCTGGCAGTTGGCATTGGAGGGAAGTTGTGTAGAAATCCGGTAGCCTTTCTGTAACCTAGTAGTAGTACAGTTGTCAAAACTCTTATTCTCGGAACAATGGATAAGCTCGTGAAACGCTCCGTTGGAATCCACTGAGGTGCAGACAGCCCTGAAACAATTCACGCAAGGCAGCACCAGCCCTTCTAGAGACTTAACCATGATCACCTCCTTCTTCCTCCTGGCCATTCCTTTCCTTATGTACCCAAGCATCCTTCTGGCTTTTGCCATCACGTTTTCTACCTATCTGGCCACTTTAAAATCATCTGATATGATCACCCCCAGGTCCTGTTCTTCTTTCATGCACAGAACTACTTCACCCCCTACATTGTATCGCTCCCTTAGGTTTTTGCAACCCAAATGCACGACCCTGCATTTTTTCGGCATTCAATCTTGGCTACCAAATTCTAAACCATTCTGCAAGTTTCGCTAGATCCCCCCTCCTGTTATCCACACCTTCCTGGGATGCTGCAGATTTTGGAAATCGCTGCAAAAAGACAAACGTTACTCGCCAGCTCTTCCGCAATATCACTTACAAAAATATTGGACAGAGCCAAACGAAGGATCAATGTCCGTGGCACACAATTGGTAAAGCCCATTTCTAGGAATAAACTCAATTTACCAGTACTATTAGTGACTCCCACTCAAATAATTTCTAGCCCAGTCAATCACTCTAGGGCCTACCCCAAGGTCACTCAATTTATTTATAAATCAACAATGAGGAACCATGTCAAAGGCTTTCCTAAAATGTAAGTATGCCACATCTAGCGTTCTGCTGCGATCCAACTCTCCAGTCACCTGCTCAAAGAAATTGATCAGATTTGTCTGACAAGAGCTACCTCTGGAAAAACCACGCTGCCCCAAATCTTGTGACCTCCAAGGATGTGAGTCAAGAAAAAGAACTGGTCTCCTTTACAACCTGTGCACTTTGATCCTAACCTGAGGGCCAGGTCTCCCTTACAACCTGTATACTCTGTTTCTAGCCAGACCAGACACATCTCCTTTCAGCCCAGGAAGATTATTACAGGGTCAGACTGCAGGACATCCCATTGACCTGGTGCATATCAGGAGAAATATTTCCCCCTTACTGCACATGCAGCATGATATCTTTTAACGCTAAGTCGCACCTTATATTCCCAAAATCTGTTCGCCTGCTTCATTCACTTCCTTTCTGCTCTCAGCTGGCCAGTTCTTATCTTAAAAGGTGTCCAGTTCCTGCCGAGTGGCAATGGATTCTTTAGCGCTGGCTGTCTTCTCCCTGCTCTTAACCTCATCAAGCTGTGACATGAAAGTGGAGTGCTAACAAGTTCCATGAGTCCGGTCGACCTGTCCATTACTGCTTGACAGAAATGTGACAGCTGAGGATGGGGAAATTCTTTAAAGTGGAAACCCAAAGAGTATGTATGTGAACAGGAAGTCCTAGCGCAGGAATCTCCCATTCCAGCATGTCCACTAACCAGGGCTGGCCCCAGAGCTGGTTCAAGGTGTTGGCTCTCTAGGCCAACCTTAGCTTTACACCCCCCCCCCCTCCCTTCTTGGTTGTCAAAATCTATTGTTTAGCTCTGAATGTCCTGATTATGGCTGCCCTGGGCACACATCCATTCTGCCTAATGGTTGAACCTGTCCTGCCTGTAATAGTCTGAGGATTTTTAGGGATGTACCAGCAGCAAAAAAAAAGAGGTAAACTTACCAGTGAGAGCAGGAACCCCGACTTCCATTGTCCGAACTGGTGATGGAGAGTATTCATGGGAGAAACGCAGAAGCTGGCGCTAAGAGAGATAGATTCCCAGCGGGGAGGGGTAAGGACCAGTGAGAGACACCCACAAATATACCCAAGAGGGTTAAGGGCTCTCCTGACCGACTGCACCCACTTCACACCCAAAGAAATGTTCAGCTGAAGGACAAAGGGCTCCCATAGCCAGGCAACCGCATAAACTTTCCGTCTGTCTTTCTCTGTTGCTATCTGCCCTCTCTCCTCAGATCCTGACTTCCTCACTCCTCCATGTCCCACTCGAATCACTGGGGGAGAGCAAACAGGTGTGAAACTGAGGCACAAGCAAGGCACCTGATGCGGTGAACTTCCCTGCCAGCGAGGACTTTACCCTTCACACGCCTCTCTTTATTCACCGTCTCCTCCCTAATCGTATGAGGAAGTAAAAGAGACAGAAGCACAGAGAGTCAGTGACACCCACTCTGCCCCATCACAGAACAGACACAGTGCGATCTCCTCACACATACACACACATACACGCAACATTGGACATACACAGACCAGAGCTGTCAAGTTGCCAAGTTCTAAGACTCGTTGCCCTGATTTCAGTGACTGCAAATCTCACAATGCAATGGGTTTTACACTCCAAACCAGAACTGGCCAAAGAGACTCCCTTCTGAACCTGGGCAACTGGGCATCTCTGAGAGAGACACACATAGCAGAGCTGCCGATTCCAGGAGGGGAACTACAGGACGGCCCTCGACTGCTGACAACCCTATCTGGTTGCATCTTGGGACCTGCGGCGTTCCTTTCAAGGGCTAGAATCAGGGACTACAAATCCTACACTGCCTTGGCATGTAAGTTCAAAACCAGGACTGGGCAAAACCTTTACCTCCTGGAACTGGGTAACTTGGCAGCTCCGACATACTTCACCCTTACTAACACACCTCTTTGTGTCAACAGAAAAATGAAACTTTACGTATACAGGACAATAACACCATCAAGTCTTCCTGCTTTGCTAGAGTCTCTGTTATAAGGACATGCTGTCCTGAGACACTCCCATTAAAAGGATACACCTCCTCCAGAACCCCCATTATAAGGACCTGATCTCCTGAGATTGCCGTTTAAAAGATCATTCTCCTGAATACAATGATATTCACTGAAGGCATATGGGTTGGGTTTTCAAGATTCCCACATGAATATGCATGAGAGTAGGGTTGCCAACTGGCTCCAGATGCACCTAGCAAGCTTGATCCAGTCCTGGGTTTACCCCATTGCATGCAGGGATATATAGTTCTGATTCCTCAATTGCACTCTATAAGAAAAGCAAGACTGTATGCAATGGGGTAAGCCCAGGACTAGATCAAGCTGGTCAAGCGCATCTGGAGCCAGTTGGCAACCCTACATGAGAGAGATTTGTAAATATATTACATGAGATATACCATACTGGGTCAGAACAAAGGTCGTTCAAGCCCAGGATCTTGTTTCCAACAGTGTATGATTCATTAGGGCTTTGCTTAAAACCTGACCACTAGAAGTGAATGTCACTACCCTCCTGAGATCTCCCTGGGGCTCTTCTGCCCTGCTGTGGATACTCAGTTTAACCCTGTCCTGTCAGTCTGAGAAGAGTAAAAGCCCCATCGCTGCCTATCCTGATCAGGATGAAAAATATCCATCACATCAAGAAATGGGCATTTCCGCTTCAAATCTCCCAGGATCCTTGCAGCCACCTCTGCTAGCCCCGTCCTCACTACAGAAAAGGACCTGGGGGGGGGGGGAGGGGGGTGCTGTCATGGCATTTGAAGCTGGACAGGCTGATCCAGTCTGGGAGTTTTTCCCAGTGCATCTTGTGATTGGTAGTTTCCTGATGAGCAGGGTTTCCCAGTATTCAGCATATCTGCAATGAATATGTATGAGACAGACCTCTCTGTCCTGGGTGTTCAGTGTAAGCAGATTAATCTCGCGCATATTTCGTTTTATTTATTAAATCTTTTATTTGTTTCTCTTTAGATGTCTAAGCTTATAGGTTGTTGGGTCCAAAGTACAGGTTTGGGAGGCGAGTGAGAGATCCAGAGATGGCTGAGAGCAGGCAGAACTGAGTCAGATTTGCCAAGTTACTCACTTCCAGTCCTGGATTTCTGACAAGCTCATCCTGATGCATTATAGGACCTGCAGCACTAATTTCAATGGGTAAAATCATGGACTACAACTATCATACTCCATTGCAAACAAATTTAAAAACAGAACTGACCAAAAGGTCTCACTCCTGGAACTGGGTAACTTGACAACTCTGGAACTAGGATCAAGACTCTTTAGTGATCATTAGTTAATTCCTTCCTGGAATATTCCTTCATGTTTTCCGTGTGCTCCCAGAGAAAAGCATTGTAGGATTGTTGTTCAAGCAAAGCAGAGGGCTGTAAATCCTTGCCAATGTCAAGTGGAATGTTCGAAAGCTATGGGCAGGGCTGGCCCATCCACTAGGCAAGCTAGGCAGATGCCTAGGGTGGCCAGCCCAGGTGGGCAGTAGCGGCATACATGACTGGCCATGCTGCCCACCTAGCTGCTGCCAATTCCATCACAGAGGGGAGGGAGGCATCAGTAGCAGTATTTCAGAAAGCAGCAGCTTTTTGCGGTCATTTTCTTGCCCACGGCCGGTAGGGGCAGGGGGGGGGGGCCTGAAGCAGCAGGCCATGTTTGCTGAAGGACATGACCTGCCGTGGACATGAAAGCAGTGGGAAAAAGCTGCTGCCTTTTGCAATACTGCTGCTGCTGCCCGCTCCCCCCCCCCACCCCCCACCCCGAGACAGAATTGGCGGCAGCTGAGGGAGGGCAACGACGCAGCTTGGGAAGGGCAGGCCACTCTGGGTTTCTGCCTAAAGTAGTATCTCCAGGTCACTTGCAGTCACTGGAGTTTAAATGAGACTTGTCTAAGTTCAGTCCCTGAGGACTGCAAACAGGCCAGATTTTCAGGTTATCCCTAATGACTATGCATGAGAGAGATTTGCATACAATGGAGATAGGGCTCTTGTAAATCTCTCTCATTAGAGATATCCTGAAAACCTGGTCTGTTTGCAGTCCCGGAGGACTGAATGTAGACAAGCCAGACTTAAATGACACTGGGACTCACCTCATACACTTCAAAGCAGGGATTCTCAACCCAGACCTCGGGACACATCTAGCCAGTTAGATTTTCAGGATAACCCCAATGAATATCCATAGTGGATATCCTGAAAACCCAACTGGCTGAGAAGCCCCCAGGACAGGCCTGTGAACCACCGGCAGCAAACTAGAAATGGTGAGATCCTTACTGAAATAAAGCTATCAGGTGGCTCCAGGTCAGTGCCTCAGGCTGATCCAGGCCTGATTTTGCCCAAGTGCATGCAGGGATTTACAGTTCCAATCCTTCCCATTACTTTCTCCTAAAAACCAAACCTACCCATCCGCACATATAATGTGAGCCAAGCTCCGCTGTCTCAGCCTGTCCCCACTTTACTGGTGTGACACCTGGTAACTTGAGATCAAGGGCAGAACCATAGGACTTCCTTTTCAGTACGTAAAACCACTCCACGATGTGCAATGCCCAGCTTGCAGAGTTTGCTTTCTGTTTCAGTTCTGCATTCTCGTTCTCTTTTCTCTTGTTCCTTATCATAGCCTGGTCCAGCGCCCTTTGCCGCACCCTCCTGCTCTCCCTCTCCTCCTCCCTATCCCTTTGCCCTCACCTTGCTTGCTTGCTAAGCGCAGAAAGAGAAAGGGAGGGGGAGAGTCCTGGGGGGGGGGGGGGTGTTTCTGCCATTATGAGCTTGGGGGGATTTTCACGTCTTCCCTCCTGCACTCACATAGGGCCAGAAGCAATACAGATGAACAAAACAGCTGCCTAAGAGGGGTCTGTGCTAATTCAGTGGTTGCTAAGGTGGATTTGTACCCCAAAATGCCAGCTGCTGCCCACAGAGGTCTGTCTGTCTACACTAAAGTTACCAGAAGTCACCAATTTTTGTGGATTGTCCCCAATTTTAGAGCTGCGTCCCCAACTCCCACCTGCGGCCTCCTGCCCCTAATTCCAGCAATGAAGACAGAGAAGGTAGCAAAATCTATTTATTTTCAATTTAGTGACTGAACTATGCCAGTTTTTAGACATCTTTTGTCCTTATATTTTGCACAGTACAGGGGAAATGCATCACTGCTGCTATTTCTCTGTCGATTTGTCTGTGTGGATGCGATGTGGTTGCTGTCATGGGAAGCGCGTTTTACCGTCCATTTGTACACTGGCTTCCATCAGGAGCAGATAAACAGTGCTTCCAGGTTGCCGCCTCTGTGGCGGCTGGCTTTCCTCTGTTCCTTTACTCCTGCTAACTGGTGAGGTTCAGGCAGGGGCAATAAAGGCGACTAAACCCCATAGCAGAGGAGGATGAAGATGTGTATGTGATCACAGAAGGAGGTCGGCGGTTATTTATACATTTAAATTATGGTGGGGCTCAATGCACCAAAGGGTTAATCCTTCCAAGGCTGGAAAATGGTACTATCATCAGCAGGTGGCAATGTAAGAAAATACATCTTAAAACAAGTCAAAAAACAAAGTCAAAACATAATACCCGTGAATTCGTGATTTACTGTGTGTCATTACATTTTTGGAGGTTTTTTTCTTTCATCATCTTAAAACAAGGGCACAGACCCACAGGGGAGGCAGTAGAAAGTGCATGGTGGGGTGGGGGGGGGGGGGGAAGGGAAGTCATACGTCAGTGTTGCTTAGGGTTGCCAACTGGCTCCAGCTACGCCCAGCAGGTTCAATCCAGTTCTGGGTTTACCCCATTGCACACAGGGACATTTAGTTCTGATTTCTCCATTGCACTTCACAAGAAATGAAAAACTACAAGTCCCAGCCTGCACTGGGATAAACCCAGCACTGGCTCAAGCCTGACTGGCGCATCAGGGGCCAGCTGGTAACCCTACTGTTGCTGTAGTCTGCATTGTGCTGGGGTGGGGGAAACAATTGATCAGTGTTAATGCAAAATGCGGTATGGGGGAGTTGTGGGTCAGCACCAGCATAGGATGTATTGGGGTCAGGGGGTCGTTGATCAGTGGTAGTTCCGGAGTGCTGGGAATCATCATCAGCATTGATACAGCATGACTCACAGGGGCAGTGAGTGGGAAATCATCCCCTAAAATGAGAACCTCAGAGTAGGGCTTTACACACTCCAGAGTCAGTTGGCTTTTGACGATATGCACAATGAATACATTGGAGAGCATGCATTTTCTGCCGATGCATTGTAAATTGAAATTTAGGCTGTGGGATTACCAGGAAAAGGGGGGAGGGGGGCTGCCTGAAAGCGTACCAGGCCTTTCATGGATCCTTCACAGGAAGAGAGCAGAAGCAGCGGATCATTCTCACCTCTTTATTCACACACAAATCTTTTAGGCCCTTTGATAAGATGAAGGAATCTGTAAACTTCCATCTGAAAACCTGCACTAGGGTCCACCTCCACAGGCTGATCGCCGCTTATAAAAAAAAATACAAAGTCCTCCTCCTACCGCATTCTGGAATACGCACAGCAGTTCTTTTTGACTATCAGAGAACATCCCACAAGACATTGGCAGTGAAGGAAAAGGAGAAAAGATGACGTAGCAGATTTGTCATCTTCTGGGTGGCTTTGGAGAGAGGTGGCCATCTCCATGGGCTTTTAGTGGCAGGACCAGTTTAACCCCATGACATGCAAGGAAATGTAGTTCTTCAGCTGTTCTAATAGAATAGAGAATCACAGCTGTTTGTATATAATAGAGCCTAAGAGGTCTAGGGCAGCCTCTTTTTCCGATAACCTAGACACATCTAAACATTGTTTAAAACCCATCACAACAGCAGCAATATCTCTTCTTCCATCTCTTCATTCTATCTTCCAGAGTTCATCAATGCTAGTGGACTGGACTACTGAGAGAGCTATGAGTAGCTGGGCAAGGTAATAGGTGCCTATAATAAGAAGGTTAGAATGAGGGAGTGGGAAACAGAATTTGTCTACTGCTAAAATGGTATCAGAAGCCATGAAGATAATGGCACCCACTGCGGAGGAAATGCGTGCCCAGGAACGGCCATAGGGACTATGGCAGGCCCAAGTCAATGCCCGCCCTGCCATAGTGACAATCAAGGCACCATAGGCAGCGACCATGTAAACCATCTGTCCCTGCAAGTAGGGGTACAGGAAGGCATAGAAGGCACCACCAAACACAGCCAGCGGCAGGAAAAGGAAGAGCTTGAAAGGTCTCAGGCCGAAGGCAAGGATATAGAGTAGGTGAGCAAACCCAAACAGCAGCAGCCCTGCAAAAGAGAAAGATAAGAGATTAGAAATATAAAATGCAGTAATGTTGCATTGGCATATTCCTTCCCTCGATCCCCCAAAGCTTGGTGGGTAGAAGGCAGCAGATAAAACCAATACCCACCCCGACCTAACCTCAGGCTTACCATGGAGAAACAAATCAGGCCAGATGAGGCAGGCATCTCCGGCCGCGGACAGCAGCAGACCCAGCACGATCTTCCAGGCATAAGCTGTGGGGCCCCCATGGCTAACATTGTGGATGATCACGGAGAAAGCCAGGCTGAGGACCGGAAGGCACTTCATCAGGGCAGGGAAAAAGCTCGGCTCCAAGCGGTCAAGCCAGAAGGCAAAGAAATTTGCAGAGGTCGCACCAAAAGGCAGCAGCCAGAGGGCAAGGCTCCTGAACTAGTGGGGGGGGGGGGGGGGTGTGAGAGAGAGAGAGAGAGAGAGAGAGAGTTTGCTTTAAAAGAGGCAGCAGTCCTTTCACTCAGATATGGGTAGGAGCTTGCTGTCCTGGGTACAGGGGGCAGGATCACCAACTTAGAGCACTGAGAACAGGACAGAAAGCATTCTGAGATCTTAAGTAACTATTTTTGTCTCCTAGTTCTTCAAGTCAATCAAAGGGAATCCCCAGTATTTTAAGATTTCCGGATATAGAAACAAAGAAAATGGCAGCAGATAAAGACTGTATGCCCTATCTAGTCTGCCCTTCCAGGCAAAGTACTCAAGCTTCACAGTCCCCTTTTTTCCCCTTTGAGATCACCTGTGTTTGTCCCATGCTTTCTTGAACTCAAATACAGTCCACGTCTCTACCACCTCCACTGGGAGACTATTCCATGCATCCTATCACTTCTTCCATAAAAAAATATTTCCTCAAATTACTCCATAAACCTAGTCCCTTTCACCTTCATCCTATACCCCCCTCATTGCAAATGAAAAAGCTCTCTTCCTGTATATTTATACCATGGAGGTATTTAAATGTCTCTATCATATCTCCCCTGTCTCACCTTTCCTCCGAAGTATGCCTATTGAGATCTTTAAGTCTGTCCCCATATGACCATTGACCATTTTGGCAGCCACCCTCTGCACAGACTCCATCCTGTTAATATTCTTTTGAACGTGCAGTCTCCAGAATTGCACACAGTATTCTAACTGAGGTCTCACTAGCGACTTATATAGAGGCACTCTTTCCTGCTGGCCATTCTCACCCAATGAACCCAAGCAGACTTCTGGCTTTTGCCATTGTCTTTTCTAGCACTGTAAGATTATCAGAAACAAGCACCCTGAGGTCCCGCTCTTCTTTTGTGGACAGAAATATTTCACCTCTTATACTATACTGCTCCCTTGGATTTTTTTTTCAAAATATTAGATATCCAAGTATTCTGGGAGCTCTTAGTGATTTTCCAAGTCAGACACTGATCCATGCAAATCAAGGGGATGAAACCCTCAGCATCTGAAATTCTCATGGTCCTCCAGGCTGTTCAACACGAACCTCTATTCTGCTTTCCAAAACTCAATCAACACTTGGATGTCATAGGTCTTAATTAGCGGTCAAATAAGCGCTAAAGTAGTTATGTCCTCCAGAGGTCATACTACAGAAAGCTAACAATGAAATCAAAATGGCCTATGGTTCCAGTACATCTTCATAACCAAAGGGTAGATTCATTAAAAACAAACAGGGATATATTGAATCAATGGAGATCTAAAAAAGAATGTCCTTAGTTCGTGCAGTGTTTCACAGACAGTGGGTCAATCTCCTCTCTGTTCTGTTTGGTTTTATGCCCTGCTAACCATGTCTTCAGGGATCTAATTCTAGTTTCTAGTGTGCACCAGATGGTTTTAAAATAAGGGGACAAGTATGCAAATAAGAAGCAAACAAACTGCAATTCGTTTTTATATTTTTCTAGCGTGCATCGTGATGGTCTAAAAAGAAAGTTACCACACTCACAATTTTTGAAGTTGAAATGAATCTGTAGTTCTACAGAACAATCTCAGTTGCAATCTAAGAAACTAGTTCTGGATTTTTGTTCCCGGGGATATCCATGCATGCTGCTTCAACACGCTCGAACGAGAGCCCCCTCTAACAACAGAGATGTGTGATGGACAGATAAAGAGAATCAGGACAGGAAAGAAAGTCTAAGAGCTGAGGGTAAAATGTTGAATTTCATTACTAGATATTCTGCCGAGTTGTGACATACATATTGAAGATTGTGTGTAAAGAGTCCCACGTCCTTAATCTTATACTTGGTTTGGAACAAAGAAGGACTGGCCTGGTGCACACTAAAGACTGGAAGTTGAAGGAACGAGTTAACCCTGCTAAACTATCCAAAGCAAAAGGATCAAAGGGTTATTAATGGACATTAGGAGCTTGAATATCATCAGAGATTTTATCCTTTGCATTGGTTTACAAAGTGCAGTAGTTCTTTTGTGGTATATATTTTAATATGGCCCGTGCAACAAGTTGTACGTTGGAAAAACTATTAGAGCCCTGCAGACACAGCTAGATGAACTTAAAGGCAGAGCTGGTGCTACCCATTAGGTGAACTAGGCGGCCATCTAAAGTGCCTACATTTCACAAACAGCCCTCTGACGCTTCTTTCTGGGACCTGCAGCAGCAAGCACTTTAACACACAGCGCTTAGCCAAACCCTCAGATGCTGCACTTTGGCCAGCAGGAAATTGGTGGCTGAGGGGTTTGGGTAAGCACTGTTGTTCTAATGATTAGTGCCACCTCTACAGGTCCTAGAGAGGGGAAGGAGAAGTGAAAGTTCACCTAGGACAACTCATATTCTTGCATGAGCCCTGCTTCTGGAAGAATATTCTTTATTAACCCTCACTTGGTTTGCAGCTTGTCGTACTGTGAGGGCTTGTGTACATCAGTGATGCTGAGAGCTAAGCTATCAACAGCTTAACTACCGACAGGGTCTCCCAAGATGGGCAGATCTCAGCTGAGATGCCAGACCAAGACATACCACCCCTCTAGGCAGCAGAATAAAGGGGCAGAGCTGGCAGTGACGGATCACATTTCTGTGATAACAGCAACAACACTAGAATTACCTGTGTGGAAAAAAGACCTGGCAATCTACTTCCATATCTTGCCAGGACAACCCAATGGATAGTCACAACAAAACAAATTGTACTATAGTGCTGGAAGATGCGACCCCCAAGTCGGAAGGCACTCAACTGGCTACGGGGGAGGAGCTGAAGACTCGGGACATCTGACTGTGGATGTAGCTGCACCTGCACATGAAATGAGAGGCAAAAGCTGCAAAGATGTCTTACATATTAGAACATGGAACATATGAAGCATAAATCAAGGGATGTTGGAGGTGGTCAAGAATGAAATGGAATGTGTACAACTTGATCTGTTGGGTGTCAGCCAAATGAAATGGACTGGCATCAGGCACTTTGTATCTACTATTCTGGAAATGAAAGACAAAGAAGAAATGGTGTTGCATTTATAAACAGAAAACTTGCAAGAACTATAATGAAGTACAATGCAATCAGCGAACACTTCATTTCTATTAGACTACAAGGAATACCCATCAACACAACTGTAATTCAGGCATATGCCCCAATAACAGCTGCAGAAGAGGATTAAGTTGATGATGTCTATCAACAAGTACAAGCTGAAATTGACAGAACATACAAACAGGATATCCTGATAGTCATGGATGATTGGAATGCAAATGTTAGCAACAAAGAAGAAGGCAAAGTGATTGGAAAATATGGACTTAACAGAAATGAAGCTGGAGAAAGACTGATAGATCGTTGGTCTTGCAGAAATCTATTCACCTCAAACACCTTCTTCCAGCAATACAAGTGGCAACTGTACACATTGATTTTTGTGCAATCCATTGGATGAAGTCTAATTGACTACATGTGTGGAAGACGATGATGGAAAGGTTCTATATCATCAACAAAGACAAAACCTGGAGCTGATTGTGGTACAGATCACCAACTACTAGTATGAAAACTCAAGCTAGAATTGAAAAAGAGCAAGCCACTCATGAATGAGGCAAAATATGACCTTGAAAATATACCACAGGAATTTAAAAACTGCATGCATTTTCTGCTTTAGATACAATGATAGAGCTCCAGAATGACATCAAGAAGGTTGTGTTGGAAGAAAGCGAGAAGTCTCTACAAAAGGTGAAAAAGCAAAAACGGCCAAAATGGATGACGGAAGAAACTCTGAAAATTGCCCAGAAAGGCAGAGAAGCTAAAGCCAGAGAAGAAAGAGAAGCAACCACAGAGCTCAACAGAGATTTCCAACGTGCAACAAGACAAGACAAGGAGAAGCACCACAATGATGCATGCAAGGAAATAGAATCAGAAACTATTAGAGGAATAACAAGATCGGCTTTCCTAAAGCTACGAGAATTAAAGAAAAAATTCCGGCCTCAAATTGTAATGCTACAAGATGCTCAAGGATTCATGCTGAATGATGCAGAGATGATCAAGAAAAGGTGGACAGAATACACAGTCATTATACCATAAAGATCAAGTGGACCAACAGCCGTTTCAACCTTTACCTTATGATCAGGAACCATTGGTGATGAAAGAAGAAGTCGAAGCAACATTGAAAGCCTATCAAAGAACAAAGCACCGGGCATTGATGTCATTCCCATTGAAGTATTACAGCAATTGGATGCAGCTGTTACCATACTTACAAATCTCTTCCAGGAAGTTTGGCAGACAACATCATGGCCAACTAACTGGAAAAGATCTATGTTTATACCAATACTAAAGAAAGGTTTTACATCTGATTGTGGAAATTATCGCACAATTGCTCTGATCCCACATGCCTGCAATATTCTACTCAAGATCATTCAGCAGAGACTACAACCATACCTGGAATGAGAAGTGCAAGCAGGGTTCAGGAAAGGATGACGAATGAGAGACATCATCATGGACGCAAGATGGATCCTTGAAAAGACAAAAGAATACCAAAAGGATACCTATATATGTTTTATCGACTACAGCAAGGTTTTTGACTGTGTAAACCATGAGAAACTCTGGACCACATTAAGAAGAATGGGTATACCAGAACACCTGATAGTTCTCTTGCACAACCTGTACATTGATCGAGAAGCAACAGTTCGAACAGAACAAGGAGAAACAGAATGGTTTAAAATAAGCAAAGGTGTATGATAAGGCTGCTTACTTTCCCCCCTACCTGTTTAATTTATATACAGAACAAATCAACAGAGAAGCAGGACTGTATGAAGACAGCTGAGATGTAAAGATTGGTGGAAGACTCATCAATAACCTTTGCTATGCTGATAATACCACATTACTGGCTGAAAGTGAAGGCAATCTGAAACATTTGCTTCTCAAGATCAAGGAATATAGTCTTAAAATGGGCCTGCACCTTAACGTAAAGAAGACAAAGATCCCGACAACTGGCAAAATCAATAAGTTCACCGTTGATGGAGAAGAAATTGAAATAGTGGACAATCAACTATCAATAAAGAAATGACCATTAACCTTTAAGAAGGAGATAGAGCAGCTTTTAAACTAGATAATAGGGGAAAGCAGACAGTCACCCAAGATCACATGTTTCAGAACAATGTATCCTTGAAGGATACTAGCAAAACACTGAAGTTAGGGCATGTCGACAGAGAGGTTCCAGTAAAGACAAAAGTAACCCAAATGCCCTTAAGTACAGAGCAGACAGAGCTTAAAGATGCCAAATTACCCCTGCCTACAAATAACCACATTAATATGAATACAATACAGCCTCTACAATGCTTGTATGCAAATGCTAGAAGTCTAAAAAATAAGATGGGAGAGTTAGAATATATAGCACTAAATGAGAGGTTAGATATGATTGGTATCTCAGAGACATGGTGGAAGGAGGACAACCAGTGGGACACTATGATACCTGGGTACAAAATATATTGTAATAACAGAAAAGATCAAATTGGTGGACGGGTTGCGCTCTATGTTAGAGAGGGCATTGAGTCACAAAGGATTAAAGTTTTGCAGGAAACAAAATACACCATAGAACCTCTATGGATTAAAATTCCATGTAAAAAGGGGAAGGGGAAAGCGATGGCAATGGGGCTGTACTATTGACTGCCTGGCCAGAATGAACAAATAGATGATGAAATGCTCAAAGAAATCAAGAAGCTAACAAACGTTACAGCATAATAATAATAATGGGTGATTTCAATTACCCCAGTATCAACTGGGTCAGTGTCACAGCAGGACATGCTAGGGAGATAAAGTTTTTAGATGAAATAAATGACTGCTTCTTGGAGCAGCTGGTTCATAAACCGACAAGAGGGGAATCCATTTTGGACCTAGTCCTTAGTGGAATACAAGATCTGGTGCAAGAGATAAGGGTGTTGGGGTTACTTGGCAATAGTGATCATAGCATAATCGCGTTTGATTTAATAAATAAAGGAAGGACGGTAAGGAAATCCACAGTATTACCTTTTATCAAAAGGGAGACTATGATAAAATGAGGAAAATAGTTAAGAAAAAACGAAAAGGAGCAGTTGCAAAGATTAAAGATTTACATCAAGCTTGGGTATTGTTTAAAAATACTATCTTGGAAGCCCAGACCAGCTGTATTCCAACTTTTAAGTACAGTGGAAGGAAGTCTGAAAACCTGCCAGCATGGTTTAAAGGTGAGGTCAGAGAGGCTGTTGTTGCCAAAAAAGCATCTTTCAGGAAATGGAAAAAGAAGCCAAATGACGAAAACTGGAAACAACATAAGCACTGGCAAGTTAGATGCAAGGCACTGATAAAGCAGGCAAAGAGAGAATTTGAGAAGAAGCTTGCTGTGGAAGCAAAAATGCATAATAAAGACTTTTCCCCAAGTACATTTGTAGCAAAAAAACTTGTGAGAGAGTCAGTTGGACCATTAGATGATAGAGGAGTAAAAGGGGCACTAAGAGGGGACAAGGCTATAGCGGAGAGACTGAATGAATTCTTTGCTTTGGTCTTTACTGAGGAAGATGTAGGGATGTTACCCATGATTGAAATGGTATTTAAAAATGATGCTGCAGAAGAATTGAAAGAAATATTGATACACCAGGAAGATGTATTACAACTATTTGATAAACTGAAGAGTAGCAAATCACCTAGACCGGATGGTATACATCCAAGGATGTTGAAAGAACTGAAATATGAGATTGCAGACCTAATATTAGTAATCTGTGAACTTTCATTAAAATAATCTGTAATACCTGAAGACTGGAGGATGGCCAATGTAACGCCAATTTTTAAAAAGGGTTCCAGGGGTGATCCGGAAAACTACAGACCAGTGAGCCTGACATCAGTACCTGGAAAAATGGTAGAAACCATTATAAAGAACAAAATTACTGAACATGTAGATAGTCATGGCTTAATGGGAGACAGCCAACATGGCTTTAGCCAAGGAAGATCTTGTCTTACTAATCTGTTATGTTTTTTTGAAGGTGTGAATAAACAGGTATAACAAAGGTAAGTCAGTTGATATAGTTTATCTGGATTTTCAGAAAGCCTTTGACAAGGTCCCTCATGAGACACTCTTGACAAAATTAAAAAGTCATGGGATAGGAGGCAGTGTACTATTGTGAATCAGGAACTGGTTAAAAGAGAGAAAGTAGAGGTAGGGCTAAACGGCCAATTTTCCCATTGGAGAAAAGTGAATAGTGGAGTACCCCAGGGATCTGTGCTGGGTCCACTGCTTTTTAAAATATTCATAAATGACCTGGAAATATGAATAACGAGTGAGGTAATCAAATTTGCAGATGACACAAAATTATTCAGAGTTGTTAAAACCCAAGAGGATTGTGAAAAATTGCAAGAGGACCTTGATAAATTGGAAGATTGGAAGTTCAAATGGCAGAAGAAATTTAATGTAGACAAGTGCAAAGTTATGCATTTAGGAAAGAACAACTCATACTATGGTTACATGATGCAAGATTCCATATTAGAACCACCACCCAGGAAAAAGATTTAGGTGTCATCATGGATAACATGTTGAAACCCTTCACCAAGTGTGCAGCGGCAGCCAAGAGAGCAAAGAGAATGCTAGGTATCATAAGGAAAGGAATGGAGAATAAAACAAAGGATATTATAAAACCTCTTTATCGTTCCATGATACAACTGCAGGTTGAATATTGTGTGCAGTTCTGGTCACCGTATCTTAAAAAGGATATAGTGTTATTAGAAAAGTTACAGAGAAGAGCCATTAAAATGGTAAAGAAGATGGAAGGATACCCCTATGAGGAGAGGCTAAAAAGGCTAGGGCTCTTCAACCTGAAAAAGAGACAGCTGAGGGGAGATATGATAGAGGTCTATAAATTAATGAATGGAGTGGAACAGGTAAACATAGATTGATTGTTTATGCCGTCAAAATATAGAAAGACTAGGGGACATGCAATGAAGCTACAGTGTAACCTATTTAAGACTAATAAGAGAAAATATTTTTTCTTTCAACGCGTAATCAAACTCTAGAATTCGTTACCGGAGGATATAGCAAAAGCTGTTAGTGTAGCTGGGTTTAAAAAAGGTATGGACAAGTTCCTGGAGGAAAGATCCATAAACCATTATTAAAGGGGACCCGGAAAATCCACTGCTTGCCACAACACAAGCATTGTGGAACCTGTGTCCTTTGGGGAAACTGCTAGATAATTGTGATCTAGATTGGCCACTGTTGTAAACAGGATATTGGGCTTCATGGACCTTGGTCTGACCCCATAGGGCATATCTTATCTTATGCTCTTGTGACGCATTGCTCTTGGCAGAATGGTTATGAAAGACCTAGACAAGATTCTCAAGAGCAGAGATGTCTCTCTCCATACGAACAATCCACTTGTTCAAGCCATGTTATTTTCAATAATGTCATATGGATGCAGAGGTTGGACAGTGAAGAAGACAGGAAGAAAATTGATGTCTTTGAATTATGGTGCTGGTGACGAATACTGTGTATACCATGGACTGCCCGAAGACCAAACCAGTTGGTACTGGAGGAGATAAAACCTAAGCTTTCCTTAGAAGCTCAGATGACTTTGAATTTCATACTTTGGACACATCATGCGGAGAGAGAGATCATTAGAGAAAGACATCATGCTTGGCAAGGTAGAAAGTCAACGTAAAAGAGGAAGGCCAGCAATGAGATGGATCGATACAATAGCAGCAGCTTTGGGTGTCACTCTATCAACAATGAACCACCTGACTAAAGACCAAACACAGTGTAGGACAACTATCCAGAGGATCGTCATGAGTCGACACCAACTCGACAGCACTTAACAACATTCTTTATTAGATTGCTTTGTTTCTGTAATTTAAATCCAGGGTTTGATTTCTGAGGGGGTGGGTGGGGGCGATAGCCTAGAATGCAGTTCTGCCACATCTTTTCAGACTCCAGAGCAGCTAAGCAAGGGTATTCTGATCGAGCCTCTCCTTTCTAGGCAGCCTACAGGGAAGAGGAGGGGACGAAGACAGCCTGGAGAGAAAACAGTCCCTCTACTCCCTAATACAATTGCTTTTTTCATGTTGCCCCTGCCACTGGCCTGCCTGCCCCCTCTCCCAGTTCTACAGCACCTCTTCCTTTTTGTCTACAAATTAAGCCCCGATTAGACACCTCTTTGTCATAGGGGATAGTGATGATGGCAAGAAGCTGCTGGTTCTTTAATTGGAACCCACCAAACACCAAGGCAATGAATGCTAACTTTGAATGGGATGTTTTGGTTTTGAAGGTTTATGTTTTATAGTTTTATGCTGAATGGGGGTGGGGGAGTGTTTGGGTAAGCCTGTTGCACTCCTTGTAGGGAGCGCTAATGGGGGTGGGCATAGAGAAGTAGACAGTATGGTGGTGTAGCTATTTTTGTGACCTGCAAATAGAGAAGTGCAGCCTGTATCGTACATCGTTAGGTTAGATAGCTTAAATGAGTCAATTTGGATAAATGTAACTAGGTTTAAAAGAACAGATTAAAGGCTTTTGTAGGGCATGATAGACTGGAGATGCAGATAGCGTCTGCTTGACCTAGACAGTGATCCCTTATGGCAACTTTATTTGGCAAACTCGATCTTTGACCAAAAGCTCTTGGAAATGTTGGCCTTCAAATTCATTCTGTCAAGACTGGATCATTGCAGCTCGCTTTACAGTGGTTTGACAGATGCCCAGCTCCATCAGCTTCACTTAATGCAAAATGCTGTGGCAAGACTCATAATGGGATTAAGAAAATGCGATCATGTAACTCTGGCTTTTAAAAGACCTTGCATTTGTTACTGGTTGCCTCCAAGATCCGTTATAAAATTCTTCTTATAGTTCATAAGGTGCTTCAGACAGGTCCACTGTGATACCAAGTTTCTGATCGCCTTATTTCTCCAATAAATTAAACCAAACTAATAGTTGGGGTCCAGATACACCAGTATGATGGCAAATAACTGCATTGGGGTTTCCATTTGTTTTATAAGTCATGACATTGGTGCATAATTAAAAACAAAATTTATTGAACTCGTTAAAACACACACGCAAAATACTTTTTAAAAGAATATAATTCACAACATTTTTAAGATATTGGTATGTAACCAAAGGCATAAATTGTCATGGATTATACTTCTGTAGGTGATTACTCCCTGACGCAGCCAATTGAAACACTGATAGCACCAAAGATTGGATATTAAATAAGAAAGGAAAAGAAAAGAACACAGGCAAGATAAAACCAGTGCAAAATACTAATCTTATCATCAGTAGGGGGTGTTGGTTGGAAGGTTATTTTATGACCAGTGATGGTGCAATTTAGAGCTGACAAATCAGCCTTGTAACACGGAGATCTTTTTCCTTCCAATAATTGATTTTGCAACTTTATGTCAATGTTGTTAAATGTAAATACACATTAAAGGTATTCCACTTTCTATAGAGGTTATATGCTTTCTAATGTTAGTTTCTATCAGATCCCCTTGAGGTGAATATTGTATTTTTGGTTTAGACTTTTAACCATGCAACATGGAACAAAACTTAAAACAGACTAAACAAAAAGGGGAACACCAGGGCTGGCCCATCCACTAGGCAAACTAGGTGACTGCCTAGGGCGGCAGACATCCATGCTTGGCATAGCAGTGGCGGCAGGCCATGTGGTTTCAGCACACATGGCCTGCTGCTTCTGACACCCTGAAGTTGTGTCAGAGGGGTCAGAAGCGTCAGGCCATGTGTGCCGAAGCACATGTCCTGCCGCCAAGCCACCCCCAACCTCAGAATCATCAGCAGCATGGCTCAGCACAAGGAGGGGTGGAGAATGGTGTAGCTCAGTGCATGAGGGGAGGGAGTGTCATGCCAGGGCTTCTGCCTAGGGTAGCAGAAACCCTGCCCTGGGGGACACCCTAGACCCCAACAGCAGCAGCTTCTTGCCTATTAAACAAATCCCATGTTATGGGGGAGAAGCCTAATGGTTAGAGAGTAGTCAGCCGAGAACCAGGGAAGCCGGGATCAAAGCTCACTGCCACCCCCTTGGATTCACTTAACCTTCCATTGCCTCAAGTACCAACTTAGATTATGAGTCCTTCAACAGATAGGAAAATACCTACTTTATCTGAAGAGAAATGTATCAAACTATTCCTGGGAAGGATGGAGCTAAATACAAAATTCCTTTCCTCCTGCATTCATCGGGTTCTAATATCTGCATTATATCCTCCCCACCCCCCTCAAAAAAATAATAGGGAAAGGAGAATGGTACAAAATCAGCCCAGCTCTAACCATAGCCACATGGAACTTTTGTACACTCACTATTGTTTGAACTACCACTTCCTTTGCTCTGGGGTCATCTGTCTCTTGAAATCAGGCAACTGCAGTAATCCAAAAAGCTCCAGGTCACACCAGGATCTTTAAATCAGGATACCTTCTTGCTGCCAAGTAGAGGAATTTCAAAACCTTGCACCCTCTAGAGCCCAAAGGGTTCAGCAAAGACTAGAGTCAAGCCTCAGAATTTAACTGCCATCCTACCCTTCCTCAGAAATGTTAGTGACAAACCTTATTGAGCATACGGGATTTCATTTCGTTTATTTAAAAAATGTATATGCCAAAAGATCAAACAGTTCTATCCGGCTCATAATATCACAAACATGTTAAAACATCAAAGTGCTACTCATAGCCATTTGAACCCAACCTTTAAGAAAAGAAAGCAAACACTCCTACATCTCTTCACTAAGAGGTTTCCCGGTACTGCGCTCTCCCACCCCTCTTATTTTCTTTATCACAAAAAAAAGACCATCGGAGAGAGCATTCCACTATTGTTAGGCAGGAACCATGTATTCTTCCCTCTCAACAACTGCTTATCAAACCCAGATAGATTTAGACACAGACTTTGTCCTACCCAACCTCTGGAATTCACGACATTCACATATGGACTTCCACCTCTAGGTCAACAGGAATGCTTTCACAACCACAGTCCAAGACCACTGGAAAGCAGTGATTTTGGGATTCCGTAATCCACCTTACAGGTAGGGAGTCTCTCTTGGAGTCTACTAAGATACTGCAAAGAATGACAGGTAATTTGCTGGATCACTTATGCATTTCTGTATGTTATTTATAGTGGATAGGTCAAAACCCAAGCTTGAAATGAATGACTGAAGGAAACAACTGGAACTCTGAATGAGGGGGAGCCTTGCTTTAGGGGGATTTGAGATGCTCTAAGGCCATTTAAGCATTGGTGAATGGTAGGGAGGAATCCGGCTGACAATTTTGATCTTTGACCACCCAACAGGACTCCTTTTGAATGTCTTCTTTCCTCAAAATGGCATGGAAGATCATTATACTCTTGGACTGCAGATGCACAGACCTTACTACTCGAAGAACTAACCACACAAAACATCTCAGCTGCTCCTGTATTGCAAGATCTAAACAGCTTACCTCCCATTAACAAACCTGCTCTTCCCCTCTATCTCCAGATTCATATTGGTGTATGATTGGCATTCCAGGAGCAAAGCCCTCTCCTTTACCCTGCCTTCTGCAACTGGTTCTCAGTACATGGCATCATGTTCCACTACTGCTCGACTCGGTCCTAGAGATCACTCCACTGCTGGACAGGACCACCTTCCTAAACCTTGTCGAAACGGCTTCAACCTACCACATCACCGGTACATGAGTGGTGATGGTGATTTTAATAGAGCTAAATAACCATCTACCATTGCACCCTCTGCTTGGGAATCACCCATGTGTTGCTGATTCTACCCTGCTTGTCCATGGAAAAAGTGAGGTTACTTATTTATAATGGGAGTTCTCCATGGACAGCAGCCACAACACCCCTCTCACCTTCCTTTCAGTTGAAGTTATCTAAGCTAAAGAGTGAGAAGAAAGTGCTCACACCGGAGGGATCACTCTCACATGCCTGCGAGCATTTCTAGACTCTTCTGGGCTCTGGAAGAGCAGAGTTGACTTAGCGCCATCAAGGATGATGTCACCCATGTATGGCTCATTTATTCTACTGTCTGTGGAGAGTCTCAATTACAATTAAGTAACCTCACTCACCCCATGTCCAGAAGTGTCCTACCAATCACTACCTTAGCAGTACTAGTGGTACTAAAACCTCTTTAAGTGATAAAACATATGTCCCCCTCACCTCCAATGTACCTCGCTGCAGAATCAAAGTACAAACTCACCATGGACAGGGTATTTTTCTTCCTTCTCATAGTGGGTGCCAAGAGGTCCATTTCTTTCACCTGGGCCCTGTGTGTGCCGTTAGCGCTGTGAAGGCTGGTGGAGAGAGCGTGAGGCGTGGGACAGAAAGGGAAGGGGATGCCAATTATCAGTTATACTTTAACTTGACAGGTGTACCTGTGGACTTTTAACTTTAGAAGCTGATAAAGGGGATCTTAGAGGCCGAGGCCATAAGCAGGAAGAAGGAAAAAAATAAGGGTGCTTTTGCAGTACCTCACATCACCACAAATCAGAGGCTGGAGATCTTGCAAGGGGTCTGATCGGTATCCAGAGAAAGATGAAATTCCATGGCTGCGACTGGGTCCCTTCTACTGTCTGCATATTATATTGTGGGGTCTCCAGAGTTACTGCTGACCCTCCTTCTTGATGGTGTCTCTCCAGCTATCCATGCTGCTTCCAAGGTTTGGCTGGATTTCAAAGCTGCGGCCAGGCCATATCCTCTGTCTTTCCTTTCAGCTTTAATCACTAAGGCTCTAGGTGGTGCAGAATTAGCAAAGCTTGGATGAAGCCGACAGTAACGGCGAGTCTGGAAACACCAGAGTTCCAGAGAACTTGAGAAAGAGTCCCAAGCACATGCAGCATAAAAAATGAGAGACCAGGGGAAAAGCGAGAATCAAATACATTACCCCCATTGCAACCTGGTGGACAACTATTTGTAAGTTATTTCAAAGAAAGCCACATATGTTTGATTGAGACAATTCACACTAAGGTCATATAGAAAGGGAAGTTAAATTAATAGTTTGGAAATCATCATGCTCAAATGTTAGGGGAACCCTAAGATAAAACATCAACTACTAAAACAGGCAACTTCCCAACAACCCCTTCCATTAGCACAGAGCACCGCTAACCCAATGCTCCAGAGCTGACTGAAGCAGGCCATGCACCTTTCCAAACGTACTCTTAATGGATACACATTACTGTTCAGAAACCCTAAACCTATTTCATAGCCTGCAGTACCCAGGGTGCACAGATGTAACAGGCAATCTCTTGTAGCAGAAACACTACAAGCCCCATGGATGGGTTAAAGGAATCCAGAGGATGGAGCTTTCCAGGAAAGATTTTGGGAATTTCTCCCTTTACCCTAGCAGAGAAAAATATCCAGTGGCAAGAAGGGGAGAGAGCACAACATGGTTCTCCATGGACTAGCAGTATTGCATCATCCACACCTGGTGAGGTCCTTCGGGTGGCACCATACAGAAGTACTCTCTAGAGCTCAGACCTTTCTGAGCATGCCCAGGTAGCCCACCTCACTGGCCCGCTCCTAGTCTGGCCAGTCTTCTTCCTTCCACCTTGCCAGCAAGACGGACCCTGCTCTCCTACAACCAATTCTACACTACAGCAGACCAGCAGATCATCCATGCCAAAACCAGGGTTAAAAAAGTGCCCATGCTGCGGCGACAAGACTAACAACTCCACGCATGGCTGTGTTCGCTGCTTGGGCAAATCCCCGACTACCAGCAAAGCAAAAGGGCATGCTCCCAAGGCTTACCCCTCATCCGGGGGCCCTGAATCAAGCTCCCGAGGTACCTCCAGCTCTTTGCCGGCTCAGGATGCACCTGACAGGGCCTCCATCCCCAGCCGTGCCACCATGACAGCCTCTGCTACTCCGGCGCGGGATGCACCCGACAGGGCCTCTGTCCCCAGCCGCGCTCCTGTGGTGGCCCTCTCTGCTCCGCCTCCAACAGATCTGAGCCTTGCAGATGCCCAGGACAATGTGGAGGTAAGGCCTGCCCCTCCAAATCCTTGTGTGACTGGGGCTGCCGATCTGACGCTTAGTGGGCCCGCTACTACTTCCCCATGCGGCCATGTGGCTGCCGGCAATGGCGGCCATGTGGCTGCCGGCAATGGCGGCCATGTGGCTGCCGGCAATGGCGCCCAGGGGAAGTCCTCCAGCTCCACTCACCGCCAACAGAGCAACCTGGGATCCAGCAACGTACATCAGTGTGTGGATGCAAGCCCCGCCCTTGCCCCTGTGTGCAGCTCAGTGTGGCTACTTCCTGCATCGGAGCACAGCGGTTCAAGCTCTGCCCTTGCCACGGCGCTTGTTCCTGATGTCACGCAGCTCTCCTCTGGCCCAGCAGTGATTCTTCACATCGGAGCCATGGACGAACACACAGACGGAGGCACGAACACCGGCAGCCTCACGGAAGTGGCGAGCGGCATGCTCACGGACACAGCAGCCATCGCAAAAGGCGAGCAAGCAGCACAGACTCCTCAGCAGGCAGCTCCTTCAGTTCCAGGCCAGCGCACAAGAGGCACCGCCCAGAGCGCTACCACACTTCTAAAAAGCACCACAGGATCAACAGGAGACATTCTTCCAGCACCAGCAGGAGCCGCCAGGTGAGATCATGCAGCCATGCCACAGACTCTGCCAACAACTCTGCCATCCTGAAGCTGCTCACGCAGCTAGTACAACAGACTGCCCACACCTCTACACCGCCTGTAACCCCGGCACCCCCCCACGGTCTCTACACCCAGGTCATGCTCGAGGTACCCCCCTAGAGGCTCGCCAGACCGCGCTCGAACACCCACACCAACACAGGACTCTCCGGTCAACCCATCCCCGGACAGCACAGCCGAAGAGCGGGACATTGAAGCCATTGTTGGCTCTGCTTCCAACGACCGGACTGCCTCAGAAAGCAGACAGTCCCCGGAGCCTGAGGGGCCCCCTCCGCTCCCAGAGGGCCTGACCTACCCCAAATTCATACGGAGGGTGGCATCTGCACTAGCCCTGACTTTACCCGAAGCAACTGAGGAACCGGATCCGGAGGTCCTAAAATACCTCTCCTCTCCCAAGCCCTCCTTTGCTCTACCTATGCACCGCAAATTACAGAACGACCATCTGAGTGTGGCAAACCCCTGCCTCAGGCTGCCCCTTCTCCAGAAGACTGGACTCCAAATACCAAATCCAGCCCACACCGGGGTTCATGAAACCACAGCTGCCGCATCAATCCATCGTTGTCTCCTCCACACTAAAAAGGATTAAATCCTCACGAACCCACGCCAACCCGCCTGGGTGAGATCAGAAACTCCTCGATGATATAGGCAAAAGGGTCTTCCAAGGAGCAATGCTTAACACCAGAATCGCCTCACATCAGTTCCAGGACACCTGCGTGGCAAACATCAAGAACGCGATCACGTCCCTCCTGAAGGAGACACAAGCATAGATTGCGAGTTCGCTCGTGGACATCTCAGAATGCAACAAACACCTGGCTAGCATAGCCTTCGACAAGGCAGTGTGGGCCACAGGTATGGCAATCTCTGCCGGGCGATGGGCATGGCTCAGAGCTTCAGGCCTGCATGACGACACCCATGACAGGATTGCTGATGCCCCCTGCTTGGGCGAGTCGCTCTTTGGAGAAAAAGTCACTGACACTGTGAATGACATGAAGGAGCATTGCACTACCCTACAGACCCTGGCGGAGGACAGCTTTGAGTGTTGCAGCGCCCCTCAAAAGGGCAGCTACCAGTGGAAACCCTATTACGGCTCCAACAACTACAGTTCCAACAGAAGATACCCTTCCAACCGGAAGTGGCAAGGTTCGTGGTACAAAGCCAATTCTTACCATGGACCCTCCAACCAGCGCCAGCCCCAGAGGGACCACAAACAAAAGAAGGGCACCAACGCACCAGCAGGCAAAGGAGTCTCCTCCTTTTGACATATCCTTACAGGCGCCCACCCGGATAGGGGGCCGCCTGTCACACTTCCTGCAGGACTGGGAGAAAGTCTCCTCCGACTCCTGGGTCCTGCGCGCATCATTCACGAGGGATACCGCTTACGGTTTTACGCACCGCCTTGCCAGTGCACCAAACCATCCAGCAGAACCCCTCCGCACCTACAACTTCCCATGGCAACAGAACGAATACACCTCCTCGCGTCCCACGCCATAGAGGTATCACCAAGCTTCTCGTTAGTCTCACTTAATCTCCTCCCCCATGGGTTTAAATTCTGATGTGGAGGTCAACCCGCATGCACGGCGTTTTTGTGAGAGGTGGATTCACATCGAAGGGAGCCGTGAGTAATGTATTGGGAAGCCTGCATGACTAACTTCTATTTTTTAGATAAGATATATTAACTGAGATTGATGTTTTCATCTTTGTTAAGGCAATCCCCTGATGAAACACTACAGGTGAAACGCTACGGCACCCAGTAAATGCGTCGGGAGCATGGAAGTTTAAAGCTGCCATAGCTGTATGGATTACGGCTTATGAAACAGCACGGATGGCAAGATTGAAGGTTCTACAGTTTGAAGAATTGACTATGGACTACAGCCTCCATCTGTATTTCAAGATTATGAGATGCATGATTTAAAGGACAATCCAGTGTAAAGCTAAGTAGTTCCATAGTTATTATTTCCCTTCATCTGCTGCTCTTTTTATATCATTAGGCATTTGCAGTCCGTTAACAGTTACAGGCAGCTTGAGTAAAGCATGACTAAAGATTAAAACATAATCGAGTGAATAATAAGGAAAGAAAAAACAAGAAATATCTAAAAAAAATAAGATACAAGAACAGTACCAGCAACATTGAATGGGTCATTCATGTATGAAAGACATTTTTCACTGCATCCAATAAGTAGATCCAGTGAGCAGTCTAAATCTGAGACCCAGTCGCTAACACATATAGTAAGTTAGTCAATATGATTAAGGGTTAAAAGGTGGAGCTTAATTTGAATTGTGTAGCTGAAGATCAGCTCAAGGCATGGGGCTCTCAAGGATCTCTTCAGTGGCCCCTCAGCATCGAGGTCCCTATGATCTCAGCATGTGCACCAGCAGGGCCAGGTATCAACACTTGCTGCGAGGCAAGGAAGGCCGAAATGCTGCATTCCAACGCTATCATCCTGGCTTCCCACTCAGGGGTCGCAGTCTTCGATACTGATGCTGGGGTGACTAGGTAGGGTGTCGGTGAGGAGAGGGAATCTGAGATTCGTCGCCAGTAGCCTCGGCATCTGTCCTAGGTATCTTGGCTGGTTGCTCCTGCTCAGACTCCTCAGAATACCCTCTGGGGGCTGTGGGACCGCACAAGGGACTTGCCATGGGTGTCCGCTTCCCAGGAAGAGGCCCTTGAGGATTTTTTCTTTTTCTTAAGCTCTCGCTCCGGGGAACCCTTGTTGGAGTGTCCGCATGCCTGCTTGGGCACCATGGTGGTTTTACACAGCTCTGAGGATCCATGCGGGACCTTAGAGCATGGGGATACTGGGGCTGAATCTGAGCTGTGGAAAATGTCATCCTGCTTCTGCCGGCAACTCTGGATGGCCTTAGTGGACATCTTTTTTGCACAAGGAGCACGCTTCTGGGTCATGGTCAGCACCTAGACACCTGAGGCAACAGTCATGTGTGTCAGTAAGGGACATGTTCTTCAAGCACTGATCACACTTCTTAAACCCAGTGGCCATTGGGGCAAAAAGAACCCCAGTGAGGTCAAAGACCTTTGATGCAGCCAGCGATTAAAAAAGGCATGAAACCCCTCTGGATGAAAAAACCTAACAGATTTTGAGTCCCGAAGTCGAGGCTATAGGGCTCGGAGGCGGGAAAGACTAGACGATATACTTAAAATGCATGAGGAAATCAACTTTTTTTCCAGGGAAGGACGACAAACGTCTGTAGTGCTCTGAGGAAAAAGGGAGACTGAACAATTTGACATCCTTGGGCAGGAAGGGGACCATGCATGCCTGATGGCATCTCTCAAAGGCTTTCTTTGAAAGCTGGGGAGATGCTTCCACAGGGGCTCCATCTCTGTCAACGTCACCCATATGTAATGACTGACCACCTGCTTGTTCCTGGAGAATGGTCTTTATCTGCCATCATGTTTCTGTGTTTCTAAGACAAACTGCCCATTTCTCCCTGACCCAGTGGAACCCCTAAGTCAAATTAGGTGGATCCAGAGTCTCATTTGACCACCCTGGGAAAGAATCCCAAGGGCCCCACAGCTACATCTAGGACTACCCACCAAAAATTCAGATTGTGAGTCTACTTCATCATCATCCGTTGGTGACAAAGAATACTGGATTGCTGGGACTGCACAGGCACCTTATGTAAGAGTGACATCAGCATTTTCATGTTCTTTGCCTCCATCTGCTGGTAGAGAAGGATAACCCACATGCCTGGTCTGCTCTGGCAAGGACAATGAGGAATGCAGGAAAAACCCTAAGGAAGTGATATAGTTGGCAAAATACTTGTGTGCCCAAAAGAACAGGATCTTGGGGTAAGATGAAATTAGACTTACCTGCTAATTGTTGTTCCTTGAGGAACTCCAATCTAGTCCTGACCTCTGGAGTTAAGCACCTCCTCCCACAGCTTTGGAGACTGAGCATGTCACTCTTTTGGTGACGCCTCTATAAATAGGCTAGGATCCGCTTCCACGCTCCAATAACCTATTGACAAAGCAGACTCACAAGAGCAATAACTAAGTAGTTAAATACAACAGTAACTAACATTATACAACTAAGCTTCAGAAGGCCCTCTGAACAGAACCTCTTACCACCAGCCTATTCTGCAGTAGGCTTCCTCTTAAGTTCTGCTGGGGCTAACCTCCCATTCCGAGGAACCCCAGGAGTGGCATACATCCCCCATAAATCACCTATTTACCTCCCCTCATGGATCGCCACCTTTACAGACACGTCCACCGCTGACCTAGGCCATTGTCCTCTGCTTCAGGCCCTAGATCAAGATCCACACCAGGGAGGGATACAGGACTAGACTGGAGTTCCTCAAGGAACAACAATTAGCAGGTAAGTCTAATTTCATCTTCCTTATCGTCCCTCCAGTCTAGTCCTGACCTCTGGGGATGTAACAGAGCAGTAAATCAATCCAATTATCGGGAGGGCCCTTCTAGACCAGCCTGAAGCACTGCTGATCCAAAACAAACATCCCATTCCGCTTGAACATCCAACCGGTAATGTTTCATAAAAGAATGAAGCGAAGACCACGTCGCCACCTTAGAAATCTCCACTGCCAGCACTAAACTGAACTCTGCCCAAGAAGCCGCTTGCGCCCTTATCGAATGAGCTCTCAGCCCCAACGGAACAGTCTTCCCTTTCAAGATATAAGCCAACCCAATAGTCTCTTTCAACCACCTTGCAATAGACGACATTGATGCCGCCGCCTCTCCTTGCCTCGGACCCCCAAACAGGACAAATCATCTGTCCGACTTACAAAAGAGGGCCGTCCTCTGCAAATACTTTCGCAACAAACGCCCTGCATCCAGCCGATGAAGCTGACCTCTGGCCTCCTGCTTGTTCTTGAGATCGAAACTTGGCAACACCACTACCTGATTTAAGTGGAACGCTGACAACACCTTAGGCAAGAAGGATGGCACCGTTCTCAAGATCACCTTCTGACTCTGAAAGGACAAGAAAGGCTCCCTACACGACAAAGCCTGCAACTCGGAAATTCTTCTAGCCGAACAAATAGCCACCAAAAAGACAACTCTGAGAGTGAGATCCTTCAAGGTAGATGTATTCAAATGCTCAAACGGCTCCCGCACCAGAGCCTCCAACACTAAATTGAGATCCCACGCCGGTACCGCCGCCCTGCATGGAGGTCTCAGCAGCAACGCCGCTCGCAAAAATACGCTTCACATCTGGATGAGTCCCGAGACTCCTACCTTGTACCTTTCCACAAAAACAGGACAGCACTGCTAGCTGAACCCACACGGAAGAGGCCGCCAAGCCCTTATCTAAACCATCCTGTAAGAAAGACAGAACTTGCGGCACCGACACCTTCAAAGCTGTCACTCCCTTATCTTCACACCACGACTCAAACAGCCGCCATACTCTAACATATGCCAACGAGGTAGAGTGACGCCTGGACCTCAATAAGGTAGAAATAACCTGTGGCGAGTAACCTTTCGCCCTTAACCTCTCCCTTTCAAGAGCCAAGCCATAAGTGAGACTCGATCCACCTGAGGCATGTTCAACAGCCCCTGCACTAACAGATCCCTTCTGTCCGGCAGCCGCCATGGCCGCCCCCACCAGAAGCCGCTCAAGTCCACATACCACAGCCTTCGAGGCCAATCCGGAGCAATGAGGATGACCTGACCCTTGTGCTGCTCTATCCGCTGTAGCACCCGTCCTATTAACACCCAGGGTGGAAACACATACAGCAGCTGTTCTTCTGGCAAAACCTGCATCAAGGCATCTAAGCCTTCCGACATCCTTTCTCGCCTTCTGCTGTAAAACCTTGTGGCCTTCGCCGACGTGAACGTCGCCGTGAGATCCATCACCAGCATCCTCCAATGACACACCACCAAGTCGAGCACCTCCTGATGAAGAACCCACTCTCCGGGATCTACTTTGACTCGACTCAAGTAATCAGTTGTCACATTGTCCACCCCTGATACATAAGCTGCTGATAAAGCCTCCAGATGTTCTTCAGCCCAGCCTAAGAGCTCTCCTGCCTCGTTGAACAGAGCTATGCTGCTGGTGCCCCCTTGGCGATTGATATATGCTACCGCTGTGGCATTGTCTGACAGCACCCTGATCGCCTGTCCCTGCAGCCTGTGCTGCAAGGCCCAAAGTGCTAACTTCACCGCTCGTAGTTCCAACCTGTTGATGGACCAATTCCTTTTCCGTTTCCGTCCACTGGCCCTGCACGAACTGTCCTTCGAAGTGTGCCCCCCATCCGAACAGACTGGCATCTGTCGTCAGAGGCATCCAGTCCGGCGACTCCAAAGGCATTCCCTTTTGAAGACTTCCGGGCTCGAGCCACCACTGCAGGGCCTCCCACGTCTTGCGGGCAGGGCAACCTCTGGGTCAACGGACCGGACTAATGTGACCATCTTCTGAGTAAGGCCCTCTGCAGCGGCCGCATGTGGGCTCTGGCCCATGGTACCACCTCTTGGATCACCACCATCTTTCCTAACAGTTGCAGATAGTGCCATGCTGTGGGAGCCCCTCTTTTCAGAAAGGCACGGACCAGCTCCCTCAGACCCTGCGCTCTGTGGAGTGGAAGAAAAACTCTCCCCTCCCTCGGACCCTGCGCTATGTGGAGTGGAAGAAAAACTCTCCCCTCCCTCGTGTCAAAGCGGGCTCCTAAGTACTCCAACTCCTAAAGCGGCACTAACCTGCTCTTTTCTGCATTGACTACCCAGCCTAGACCCTGCAGAAACTGAACCACGCAGCGGGTAGCCTCCTCGCTTTCTCTTTTCGATTTCGCCCGGAACAACCAATCGTCCAGGTAAGGATGCACCAACACTCCGTCTTTTCGCAAGGCCGCCGCTGCCACCACCACCACCATCACCACCTTGGTGAAGGTTCGCGGAGCCGTTGCCAACCCGAATGGCAATGCCTGGAACTGAAAATGTCCTTGAGGGACCGCGAAGCGCAGAAACCATTGATGCTCCCTGCAAATCGGTATGTGAAGACAGGCTTCCATCAGATCTAAAGACATGAGAAACTCTCCCTGTCTTACCGCCACTATGACCGATCTCAGGGTCTCCATATGAAAGTGCAACACCCTGAGGCACCGAATGACCCCTTTGAGATCCAGAATCGGTCGAAAAATGCCCTCTTTCTTTGGGACCACAAAGTATATGGAGTACCGACTGCAATCGCACTTGTCCTCCGGCACTGGCACCACCGCTCTGAGCGCCAGAAGCCTCTCTACCGTCTCTTGTACCGCCAGCCTCTTTAACCAGGCCCTGCAGGGAAAGAGAATGAAGGCATCGACCACTGGGTGCTGGAACTCTAGAGCATAACCCTCTCGAATGACCTCCAACACCCACTGGTCTGTCGTAACTCGGATCCAGGCAGGATAGAACTCCCTTAACCGACCCCCCACGGGAATCAATCCCGCCTGGATCCCCCCTCACTTCATTGAGGCTTCTTGAAGGTCAAGGATGAGGAAGCCCCGAAACCTCTTCCTGCTCCTCTGAACCCCCGAAAACCCTGGGACCTGTAAGCCGAACGTCCTTGCTCAAACTGACCAAACCTTGGAGAGCAAAAAATGACGGAACTCCCTCTGTTGGTTTTTCGTCGGCTCCCTGGGCACAGCCGGGCTTCTGCTTATCCTCCGGTAGCCTTCCACCCTTAGATTTGCCGAGATCCTTCACTAACTTATCCAAATCCTCTCCAAACAGGAGCTTGCCCCTGAAGGGGAGCTTACTCAGCCTTGCCTTAGAGGAACCATCCGCAGCCCAGTTACGGAGCCACAAACATCTCCGTGCAGCTACCACTAACGCCATACTCCTGGGACAGGACCCGAATCAGATCATACTGGATATCCGCCAGATAAGCCGCTCCCATTTCCAACCGGGCTGTCTCTGCAGTCGCGTCCTCTAGCTGAACTCCACTAATTTTCTGGCACCATCGCAGACATGCCCTCGCCACCCATGCCCCACAAATAGAAGCCTGCATGGAAAAGGCATTGACATCAAACACCTGCTTCAACAAGGAATCCAATCGCCTATCCTCGGCATCCTTAAGCGCTGCACTACCCTCAACTGGTATGGCCGTCTTCTTGGTGACGGTCGCCACCGCTGCATCCACCTTAGGAGACTTAAAAAGGTCCTTATCCTGGTCCGCCAAAGGATATAGTCGAGCCATCACTCTCGACCCCTTCATCTCAGACATGTCCCATTCCGCTTGGATCATCTCCCTAAACACTCTATGTACTGGGAAAATACTATGTACTGGGACTTGCGAACTGCCTGCAATAACGGGTCCTCTAACTCTGAATCCTCCGCCAGACCCGAAATCGGCACGTTCAGTGCCTTCAGCGTCTCCGTAATAAGCACCGGCAACTCTTCCCGCCGGAACACTATCACCACTCTTGCCTGATCCTCCTGCTCTGTGAGCTCCCCTTTCTCCAACTCCTCTTCTATCTCTATCTCCTCCAAATCTTCTGACTGCTCTTCCTGATCTACCATCTTCTCACTCACCAGTCTTGGCCTCTTCGAGGGAACACTTCTCGCTCCCGAATCTGAGGACCCGGGCGCTTTCCCCCCAGGTCTCCCTCTACTGCCCCTGCCGACCCACGCACCCCCCCCCCCCTCTGTGCTTGTTGTAGCAGGGTCACGAATTCCTGAGAACAAATTGTTACCAATCCACCCTGGATCAGAGCTGGGGAAGAGGGAACATCTGGCGCCAAGGACGGCCCCGCCACCGGCTCTCAGATGGGTTCTGAAGAAGCGGATCAGGGAGGCCAAGAGGTTCTCCCTTCTGGCTCTCTCCTGCATCTCCTGTGGCTAGCTCCGCTGAGGCTGCTTCCTGCATACACCCCTTGCATACCCCAGCCTCAGACAGCAACCCCTTCCTTACCCCACACATTAAACACAAAGGCTTGGAAGGCATACCTGCTGCCAGCCAGCCCTGTTCTCACTCTAGAAGAACAAAACAACGGTGCTTTTTTTTTTTTTTTTTTTGTAAATGAACAAACTAACCACAAAACTAACAAAACTAGGAGCCCTAAGGACTCTTCTCCCTAGTTCCAGTCAACCCGCGCTAGAAAAACACCCGATGACAGGCGCGACGCTCCTGCACTGCTTCCCGTGCTTTACCCACGTGGCTGTGGCCTAACCGGGCCCGACACCTCCCCACGCTCTACCAACGGTTGTGCATGCTCGCCTGTCACTTGCGCTTACCTCCTAGCTGCACAAAACTCCTTCTCCGGTCACTTCCCCCACACTCTGCCTGCTCACAGCATCGGCGTCGGGTGGAGCACCCCCGAGTAAGGGAGAGACAGAGTGAGCTGCTTCAATCGTCGCTGCGATCCTCAGCAGCCACACACTGTCCGCTTTCCCCGAAGCTGTCCGTTAGCCGGCTCCTCACCCACGTGGTGAGTTCGGGAGCCGGAAACCTCCTCCTTCGCTCCCCACCCGCTGGTACCACTGACTACAGGTAGGACCCAGTGGTGGTGGGGGGGGGGGGGGAAAAGAGTGCGGAGGCAGCCCCTGCAACTTTAATCTTCCGTGCAGGCTGAATCTGCCCCAGTTGTCTGCAGACCCTAAACCGCAGTTCCCTTTTTTTTTTTTTCTGAAACTACCTCTCCTTACTTATCACTCCAGTGAGTCCTGACCTCCTAGGTCAATACTCCTCCAGCTGCTTTGGAGACTGAGCTTACTGGAGCGTGGAGGCGGATCCTAGCCTATTTATAGAGGAGTCACCAAAAGCGTGACATGCTCAGTCTCCAAAGCTGCGGGAGGAGGTGCTTAACTCCAGAGGTCAGAACTAGACTGGAGGGACGATAAGGAACTATCAGATGATCTCAGGGTGGCCAAATAGGTAGATAAGGTAAGAGCAAACACAAAAACGATGCTTGGGTGCAAAGGGAGAGGAATGGCCAGCAGGAAAACAGGTGGTGTTGGTGCCTCTCTATAAATCTCAGGTGAGGTCTCAATTGGAGTACTGTGTACAATTTCTGGAGACCACATTTCAAAAAGAAAGCAGACAATCCAGAGGTAAGCTACTGAAATGGTCAATGGTCATTGTCATGATGCATATGGGGGCAGATTTAAAGGTCTAAATACATATATTTATTTATTTATTAAGAGCTTTTTTTTTATACCACCTTTTCCTTCAGTCAAATTGGTTGACACTGAAACAGAACATTTACAATGAACAGGAAAGTCAAGTCTCCAAGCTGCTGGTAAGAGTTGACAACCCTGATGTCGGGACTGTAGAGTTTAGTAGTTGGTATGGATGATGGGCAGACTGAATAGGTCGTATGGATTTTGTCAGTAAGAATAACAGCCTCTTGGCACGTCTCAGAGTGGAATATCCCCCCTCATCTGCTCACTAGATTGCTCTAGTTTCCCATATGCGAGAGTTTGGCTCTGAGAGAAACCTCCTGGTATTACATCTCAAGACTTCCTCTGCAGGAAATAACACAAGGTTTAAAGCATTGACCTGCTAGTCGCCTCCTCCTCCCTCCCTTGACACACACACACACACACACACACCAATCAATTCTGACACAACCAAAGCAAGAATACTCACAATTTATTATTTCTCTTACAATCCAGGAAACAAAAATAAAAAGGAACACATTTCAAATGTTCTGAAGATGAAAAAAAAATACATAAATTACTTTTTGTTTTTATAAATTCATTTTTTAACTTTTTATTTTTCATAAAAAAAGCTCTAATCATTTTTCTGCCTCCACTCTAGTGGCTTACTTTTGAGTTAGTTTATTTTGTAACCCCCTTCCCACCCACATTATCTCAATGCTCGCTCCCTGAACTCTAAAGATCCTGGGGCGGGGGGGGGGGGGGGAGTGGGAAAGAGGGGAAGGGTAGGAAATTATTTCCCATCTCATCACCTGCCATCACCCCTGAAATCTGCAGGAGCTAGCAAAAGGCACGTCTGTAGTGAAGGAGTGGGGAAGTGACTCCAACTCCCCAATCGAAGCAAGCCTGTGACATGGGGGGTGGGCGAAGGGCAGTGGGCGAGTAATAATTTATTAATACACAAAGGAAAAAAATGTTCAGATGGCTTGGGGTCAGCTTTCTCACCTTTATATGGGTGCCCCAAACACACCCCAGGTGGAAACTCTGCTTAAAATGACATCACCAAGTGGCAATGCCAACACTTGGGGTCGGACAGATTCTTCCTGTTCAGCATCGCTCCAAGTGGCTCTTGGTGACCCTTTGGCCCCTAAGCCATGGGGGGGGATTAACGCCCGGTGCTGTGATAAGTGAAGACAGTTTACCCCAGCCTGATGTTTCTTGTGAAATCAAGAGTCACAGAGGTGTGGAAGAGCGCAGCCAACAGACTGACAGCGTACACATCACTCCACTGAACCTTTCATGGAAAACGGAGATACTACTTGCCAAAATGCATTAACTCATATTCCCACCAATTAGAAAATGGTAGGGGATAGGAGGCCATAAGTGCCAGACCATGTGATCTTGTTATTCCCCTCCACCTCTTCCCTATGATTTTTTTTTGTTAAATTAGGAGCCCTCCTCACAGGGAACCCATACACACAGTCCAAGGAGCCACCCACGCTTTCAGTTCTTCCATGCACCAGGCAGCGTAAGGAGCGATTCATGAGAAAGCCGGCACACACTCAGATGCCCCTCCCCCAAGCTGAAACATCTTACTTTGCTATTTGCATTCAAAACTGAACCAAAAGCAGCAGCAGCCTCCAGCAGCTGCACGAGTTTGTGTGCTTGTATCCAGCATCAGAAATCTCCTGCTGTTGGCCAACCCCAAGTGTTTCCGGCAGTCATAAAAGCCACAGCAAAAAGCATGGGAACGCGCAGAGTGGTGAGCTCTGGGGAAAGCAAAGTGAAGTGGGGGATTCTAAGGCACTTGGCAACACCCCCCACAGCACCTCAACGATGGTGGGGAGAGGGATGACCGGGAGGGGGGTAGACTCAGAGACAGATTCAACTTGTAACTCCTTCAGAGATGTGTCTTTCCCGGTCTACCCACAGAGGACATAGCAAAAGTGGGTTTCATCCAGCCAAAAGAGCAGAGCAAAAAGGTACAGGTAGGGATTCCAAAATATTAAAAATGTCCTGCTTGCTTAATTTTGGGAGGGCAGTGGAAGATTTCCAGTGCTTGCTGGGGCTTCCAAAAAGCTGTAGCAGCAGCAAAGACCCTTTCCTCCCCCTCCAAAAGCAACATATGGGGCCATCGCTCCCCCTGCCACATTCTAGCCGCCTGTGAAGGGCATGGGGAGGGGGGCGGGACTCCTCACACAAGAGAGTTATAAGGCACAACAAGAGAGCATGTTAAGTACAGCCTCGGAGGAGTGCAGAGAATGACACACAATTCAACAGCTTTGAAACTGTAAACTGCAGGGCAGCACTCCCCAGATAATCCCAAAAGGGTCTATAAATAAAATGAAAACACCCCACATATTGTGCCTGGATACCTGGAACAAGATACGGGGGAGGGGGGGAATCTCAAAACCATGACAGGCAGGAAACCGATTTCAGCAAACATGACACTTTCTGGATGAACTACAAAGTCCAGCTGCTAGGAGCCCACCCCACATGCTGCCGCTGCTCTGACCGATGGAGAGCCCTTGCCCTAGGACACCATCTACCCATGCTCTAGGATTGCAGGAACAGGCCCCCGGCTATCACAAGACATGGAGGAGGAAGGGCAGCACTTAACAGCCTTCCCTGCGGCCTCAAATTCAAACCAATGAAGAGGGAAGGGGGTGGGTCAAAAAATACATTGAAAAAATGAAATCCTCTTACAGACATCCAACAGGAAGAGGAAGGGGAGAAACACAGGGGATCTTCCCCCTAAATTGTTTATGCTGGTTAAAAGTCGAGTTAATCTCCAGTCTGCTTCTGAGTTCCAGAGAGGAATGGAATCTCTGCTTTGCTATGCAATATTAAAGCTTTTCCAGCACTGTTCAATATTAGGTCTCTCTATACATATTTATATATAAATTTCTCTTTGAAGAAACAACTGCCACAGATTTCAGTGCAAAATTATTACAGGGTGATTTTCTTTTCATTTTTTTTTAAGACACAGCAGAAACCGCGGACTTGGGAAAGGGATGGGTGGAGGGTTGAGGGGAGGGGACTGGGAATAAATTCATGTTACATCCTGGAGTCTCCAGAGTTCATTAGGTTAATTCCCACTTCTCTTAGCTGTGGTGGTAGAGTCCTGTCTTCTCTTGCATGTGTCTGAGGCCTGGCTCCCCCATCCCACCCAGCCCCATTTGGCTTTGGAGCCTGGAGGAGGGCACTCATTCCTGGCTTTCCACTTTCCTAGGCGACACCTCCTACAGGAGAGGTGGTGTGAGGAGATGGTTCATGGATTTATCTAGAAAATGGAAAAGAAAACAGCATTAAGGGCCATGTCTACTGTATGTTACAAATTACATAGTGCGTGCTATCTGTTGCAGCGTCCATCGGCATGTTTGCAGATAGCACACATTAAAGTATAGTAAACAAGGCCCAAAGTGACTTTTACTGCATACTGCAACCTTATATGTGGCAAGGTAGGGCAGGACCATGGAGCTTTTTTCTCGCCTGGAATCCTCCAAGGCAAAGAGGAATAAAGCAGCAGTAAATATCGGCCACAAAAATAAAGAAAATTGCCAGAGGATTGCACAGCTGGGATTAGAACTTGCATGTCAAATCCCAAAATGGAAGTTTTATACACTCCCATTCTTACATACATAAGAGGGTAAGGACACAGGTTCCTAGAACTCAGAAGACTGGACATCACCTCCGTCCAAGTCTGAGCTACAGTTGTGGTCAACATCACTGATACCCTTGCAATTCAACCTCTTAATGTCCAATTTCTCCTAAAAAAAAAAAAGTGGCCAGTGAAATGGCTTTGGACTAAATATGTTAAACTAAGCAGAGCAACAAAGTACCCGCAGATTGCAAACTTGGACAAAGAAAGCGGGTACAAAGACTGGCAGATATCAAGTTCAGGTTTATGAACACCTTTTATTGACCCCTACGCGTTTCGGCCAACAGGCCTTCTTCAGGGTTTTTTTTTGTTTTGTTTTTTTGAGGAAGCAAACCTTGAAGAAAATACAATAAATTAAAAAATATTAACAATTTATTGTACTTTCTTCGAGGTTTGCTTCCTCAAAAAAAAACCCAACCCTGAAGAAGGCCTGCTGGCCGAAACGCATAGGGGTCAATAAAAGGGGTTCATAAACCTGAACTTGATATCCGGCAGTCTTTGTACCCGCTTTCTTTGGACTATATACAAGGTATGTACACATATTTGACACATAAAAGAATCAAATAAAACAAGGCTAATTAAAAAAAAGGAAATATAAAAACTGGGACATTGCCAGGAGATAATTGGCACCCTTAGAAACAATTCAGTTTGAACAGAAGACACACATTTTTTATTTATTTTCCCATTGAAGTAAAATTAAATGCATCTGTGACCAACTGACAGTACTCACGTGACTTGAATCAACCAATGAATGATGGGCTCTAATGTTTGATATGGCCACATTCACTCCCTGTTCCATTTTCACAATGATGAAGACAAAAGAGCTGCCTGAGACCGTCAAAAAATCCATTATCACCAGACATCAAATTTCAAAGGGTTACAAGGCCATCTCCAAAGACATTGGGATTCCTGTTTCTACAGTTTGCAATGTCAGTGGTTTTCTGCTCATGGAACTGTCAGGAACCTTCCAACACGTGGTGGGAAGAGGAAAATTAATCCAAGTAGTCTTCGAACGTTAGTGCAAACAGTTGGAAAAACACCACATATAACATCCAAAGAGCTTAAGGCTGACCTGGAGCACTCTGAAATGGTAGTTTCAACCCGCACTATATGACACACACTAAATGGAGAGGACTTCATGGGTGAAGGCCAAAGAGGACCCCACATCTCAAAGACAGACATAAAAAATCACACCTGATCTTTGCCCAAACCCACCTTGAGAAACCACAATCCTTCTGGGAAAATGTTCTGTGGACAGATGAAAGCAAACTTGAGCTCTTTGGCAATGCAGACAAGCGATACATTTTCAGGCAAAGAAATGAAGTTTACAAGGAAAAAAACACCCTTCCTACAATAGTGAAGGTTCCATAATGTTGAGGGGCTGTTTTGCTGCCTCAGGAACTGAAGGCCTGGAACATATTAAAGGAATCATGAAGTCAGAGGACTACCAAGGTATGTTGGAGCGAAATGTGCTACTTAGCTGTCAGAAAGCTAGGTCTGGGTCGAAGGACATGGGTCCTCCAGCAGGACAATGACCCAGGTGGTGAAATTTCCTTACCTGGAGTCTGGCTAGATCAATCCAGACAAGTGGGTTGTCCCCCTGCCAGTAGATATTGAGACAGAGAAAGACATGAGAGCCAGTCAGAGCTGTGACCACATTGCTGGTATATACCACAGGTACAGTTAGGAGTCTCCTCAGTACCTTCGTAGAAAGATGTAGGAAGACAAACCCTTTTCAGAGACCCCAGCTCTGCTACTGCCAAAACCTATGGCAACAAGCAGATAACAATGCAACATTTGAACAATCTGAAATTATGCACCATACGCAACTATATACAATGAGCGCATTAAAAATGCACCGTGTTGCTGAAGACTGAACCACCAGATTGCAGGGATGGGGGCTGGACTAGTCTAGCCGGACTCCAGGAACAGAAATTAATGGTAAGGAAATGTCACCTTCCAGAGCATCTGGCTAGACCAGTCCAGACCAGTGGAATGTACCCAAGCTACTCCCCTTCTGGGAGGGACGAGGGTGCAGCCGATAGCACCTGTGACCCAAAACTAGCTGCTTCATGCACCTGAACATCCAGGCAGTAGTGCCGGGAAAATGTCGACCAAGACGACCACATTGCCGCTCGACAAATCTCCATGTGAGACATGAAAGTCTATTCTGCCCACGAGATGGCTTGTACGCACGTGGAGTGCGCCTTGAGCCCTAGTGGAGGAGTTCGACAGCTGATAGGCCGCTGAAATGGCTTCTTTGATCCAGCGGCCCAGAGAAGCTTTGCAAGCCTCCTGACCCTTTTGAGACCCGACAAAAAGGATGAACAGATGATCCGTTAAGCGAAATGGATTTGTGACCTTGAGATAGCGCAGGAGTATCCATTTGAAATCGAGAAAGTGCAGGCCCTTGCCCCGTCCCGTGCACTGCTCCGGAGAGAAAGCCGGGAGGGAGATTACTTGATTAACATGGAAGATGAAAAGCACCTTTGGCAAAAGGGAGAGAACATTCCGTAAGGTGACTCCTTCTGGGGAAAAACACAAGAAAGGATTATGACAGGGACAAGGCCTGCAGCTCCGAGATGCACCTTGTGGAGGAAATGGTGACGAGAAAGATGGCCTTCAGGATAAGATCTTTTAAGCGTAGCCCACTTGAGGGGCTCAAAGGGGGCATTTGTGAGGGCGCTCAGTACAATCCCCAGCTCCTAGGAGGGGACTACTACTGGGCAGAGGGGTGGCCGGACATTCCAGAAATCGCGAAGGAATCACCGCACATCTTGGTGAGTTGCTAAGGATCAGCCCGCAATTGCCCCTTGAAAATCCAACAGCACGGCAGCCTGTACGTGCAAAAAATTTCAACCTAGTTCCTTGTGTTATCCATCCTGCAGAAATTCCAGAATTGTGGGAATGAGGACCTTCCATGGTGAGATTTGATGACACTTACACCAAGCTGTAAACAGGAGCCAGACTCGGGCATAAGCCCTGGAGGTAAACGACTTCCAGGCCTGGAGTAAGGTAGCAATGACTGGCCCGGAATAGCCTCGGCGTTTTATGTATTTCTTTTCGAGGGCCACGCCGTAAGCGAGAAGGGAGCAGTGTTTTCTATGAGGATGGGCCCCTGATGGAGAAATCCCTGCTGTTCCCCCAAGGGGAGTGGCGAACCAGCAAGGAGCCGCACCAGATCAGCATAACAGGGGCCTTGAGAATGATGGAGATGGGGATGCCGCTCAATGTGGCGCAGCAGGCGAGGCAGCATGGACCACGGTAGAAAGACATACAGGAGGATATCGGAGGGCCACTCCTGGATTAGTGCATCTATCCCGCTGGGTAAGTATTCCCTGAGATGGCTGTAGAAGCAGTGAACCTTGGTGTCGTTCTGCGTCGCCATGAGATCCATGCCCGGAATACCTCAGTGCTGGAGTATGCGTTTGAAGGCTACCAGACTCAGCTCCCACTCTCCGGGATTGATCAGGTGACGACAGATAATCGATCTTAAAATTCTCCACCCCCACTAAGTGCTGGGCTGGGAGCGCCTGCAAGCACTGCTCCGCCCAGGGGAAGAGAAGAGCCATTTCACTCGCCACCCCATGGCACTTAGTGCCGTCCTGGCGATTGATGTAGGCGACGGCAGTGGCAATGTCCGAGAGGACTCATATTGATCGACCAAGTAATAGGATTTGAACTTCATGAAAGTTAACTGGACGGCCCGTGCTTCCAGCTGACTGATAGCCCAGTAGGCCTCCCTGGTCGACACTGGTCTTGAGCTGTGTGTCTGAGGCAATGGTCTCTCCCAGCCGGAGAGGCTGGCATCAGTGGTTAGGACAGTCCACGAAGGAGCCTCCAGCTGCATTCCTCTCAACAGGTTCCGGTGGTCCAGCGGAGACCACAGCAGACGGCAGGAGGAAGTGGTAGTGGCACTCAATAGTTCTGTGACACAAGGGGGACCAACGTGCCAAGAGGGATAGCTAGAGAGGATGCATGTGTGCCTAGGCCCAAGGTACCAAATCTAGGGTCACCGCCATCACTCTGAGCAGCTGTAAATAGGCCGTAGGGATTGCTAACCGAGTGAACTGCTGTAGCTGCTGCGTTAGCATGGAAGAACATGCTTGAGTCAGGAAGACCTTGCCGGCGTGAGTGTCGAATCGTGCGCAGAGGAACTTGATTGTTTGAGAAGGCCGAAAACAGCTCTTGTGGTTGATCACCCAGCCCAGCTGTTCGAGGAGTTGGATTACCCTTTGCACGGCTGCTTGAGTTTCGGAGTGGGACTTGTCACTAATTAGCCTGTCATTGAGATATGGATGGACACAGATCCCTTAACTACGAAGAGCTGCTGCCACGACCACCATAATCTTGGAGAAGGTGCAGGGTGTGGTTGAGAGCCAGAACGGAGAGCCGCAAATTGAAAATGTCCTCCGAGAATAGCAAAGCGGAGAAAACGCTGCTGCACTCAGCATCCCTGCCCATTGAGGGGAGGGAAGTAGGCCCAGAGAGGGGGTTGGATTAGAGACGAGACCCAGCAGTCTAGAGTAAATTTCAGGCAGCAAGGCAGACTAGGGAATTAAGAATTAGCTATAACAGAGTACTGAAAAAGAAATTAAACTATAAATAAAATAAAAAGCAGGAGTCCTAGGGTCTCCGAAAGGGTCCTCTTGACCCAAAGTCCCCTTCAAGCTGTACTGGCTCAATTGTAGCCAGGAGCTAGCCCAGAAGCTGATCCACAGGCTGGTTTTCTCATACACCCCTGGGATCCAGTATGCACCACATGCAAAGAAAATTCAGAGAAATTCAGATAGACAAAGTCCAACATCTGCTGAGACAGATAAAGTACCGAGGAGACCTCTAGCTGTACCTATGGTATATACCAGCAGTGAGGTCACAGCTTTGATTGGCTCTCACTTCTTTCTCGTCTCAACATTTGCTGGCAGGGGGACGTAACCCACTTGTCTGGACTAGTCTATCTGGACGCTCTGTAACATACATCCAAAAGTACAAACGAATGGTTAAAAAGGCAAAAATAGACTGTTTTTAATTGGCCAGCAATGAGTCCCAATCTCAATCCAATCGAGAACCTTTGGAAAGAACTGCAATCTGCCATGGTAAAAGGCATCCTGGAAACATTCAGGAGCTGGAACCACTCGTAGTTGAAGAGTGGGAGAAACTACCAGCAGAGAGATGTACGAAACTTACAGATGGCTACAAGAAACGTTTGGAGGCTGTCATCACTGCAGAGGGTTTGTAACCAAAGATTAGTGAAGGGTGCCATTAATCCTGTCAAGGTCATATTTTTTTTTTCCTCAGAAATTACTACGTCTAAGTTACACAGACATCATTTTTTTTGTATACCTTTGAAAAAGGAATTAGACTTACCTGATAAATTGTTGTTCCTTGAGGAACTCCAGTACAGTCCCACACCTCTGGGTAGTGTACCTCTTCCAGCAGCCTGGAGACTGAGCATGTCATCTTTTGATGACACCAGTGTACGTAAGTAGCTGGCACCGCCTACCAGTCCCAGTAATCTATTGACAAAGCAGACTGACAGGAGCAACAAATAAGTAGTTAAACATATAGTGGCGTGGAGGAGTGGCCTAATGGTTAAGAACACTGGCTTGGGAACCCAGAGACCAGGGTTCAATTCCCACTAGCAATCCCTGTGGCCTTGGGCAAGTCACTTAACCCTCCACTGCTTCAGAAAAATCCAAGTTATCAATATCCCTGTTTAATGTACAATGTAAACCGCTTTGATTGAAATGATAAAGCGGTATATAAAACCTGTTAATTAAATAAATATAAAAACACATTCACACCTAAAGAAACAGTGGCCCCGTTTTCCCCCTCAGGGGAGGGTACTCCTTCCCCCACCTCCAGGCTAAGGGGCCTTACCTGCCGAGAGCCAGCATAACTCCTAAGCGCCGGGAGCGAGAGACAGACAGCTCTTCCGGCTCACCCCCCTCCCCACAATGCCAATGGCACCCCACTCTCCGGCAACCCCTGGACACTCATCCTCTAAGGAAAATCGCTTCAAGACCTGGGTACTCACTCTCAACAACGCGCTATGGGAGGGATCCAGGACTGGACTGGAGTTCCTCAGGGAACAACAATTAACAGGTAAGTCTAATTCCTTTTTCCTTATCATCCCTCCAGTCCAGTCCCACACTTCTGGGATGTATCAGAGCAGTTAACTAATGGAAGGGACCCGCACATCCAGCCTGAAGAACTGCAGCACTGAAACAAGCGTCTCCGGTGTTTCTTTCTATTTTTATGCTGATGACATTCTCCTCGTCCATCACACTAGTTCTGTTTTTCCTGACCTTTCTACACTCAACACCTGTCTATCCCGTGTCGCCTCTTGGTTTTCCGAAAATTTTCTTTGTGTTAACCCTTCTAAATCCTCTGCTATTTGGTTCTCTTTCTCTTCTCCTTCGCCTAGCTTAGCCCCTGTGATGTCCTCCCTCCCTATTCCCGTCGTCTCCTCCCTCCGCTATCTGGGTGTTACCCTCGACTCTTCCCTTTCCTTTCATCCTCATATCTCCTCCCTCGTCCGTACTTGTCACTTTCACCTACGCCGTATTCGTTCTCTTCGGCCTTTTCTTTCCCCTCAATCCCTCACCACTCTAGTTCTTTCTCTTGTAACTTCCCGTCTGGATTATTGTAACTCCATCCTTGCTGGCCTCCCTTCCTGTCAACTCCGTCGCCTTCAGCTCCTCCAAAACACTGCTGCCCGTCTCCTCACTTTTTCTTCCCCTTCTGATCACATTACACCCTGCCTCTTCTCCCTTCATTGGCTCCCCATTAAATTTCTGCTCATCTATAAATATCTCATCATCACTCACAGGGTTCTCTATACTAGCACTCCTCGGTATCTCTCTGATCTTATCTTTCATCAGCCTACCCCCCGTCTCCTCCGTTCATCTCATACCAACCGCCTCTTCCTCCCTTCCCCATCTCAGGCCCACCTTGAACTTACCCGCCATTCCGCCTTCTTCTTCTTAGCCCCCGCCCTCTGGAACTCTCTTCCTCACACCCTCCGTACTGAGTCCTCCTTCCCTCAATTTAAAGCTCTCCTCAAAACCCACCTTTTCTCTCAAGCATTTGATCTTCCAGCCTTCCCCGAACTATAACCATCATCCAACACTCCTGCCCGCCATGTCCCACTCGACTGCTACCCCCCACTCTTCCTTTCCCCCTGCGTTTTGTGTCTAGCTCTCCAGTCTCTGTCCTTTTTTCTATCTCTCACTCATTCTTTCCTATTATTTAATGGCGTTCCTTTCTCTCTTTATTTTTCTGTGGCTGCCTTTTATTGTACACCGCCCTGATACTCCGGTCCTGGGCGGTATATCAAGCCTGAATAAATGTAAATAAATGTAAATCCTGCCACCTGGACATCCAGGAGATAATGCTTGGCAAAGGTATGAAGAGATGACCACGTAGCTGCCCTACAGACCTCTACTGGTGGAACTAAACTGTACTCTGCCCATGAGGCTGCTTGGGCTCTTGTGGAATGTGCCTGTGCCCAAACCCCACCGGTACAGTTTTCCTTTTCAAAACGTACATCGATGTGATCGCCTCCCTGATCCACCTGGAGATGGAAGCCTTAGCCGCTGCCTCACCTCTGTATGGCTCTCCAAACAGCACAGTCGGTCCGATTTCTGAAAGGACACCGTCCTTCACAAATACCTCTGGAGAGCCTTCCTGACATCTAGGCACGCAATCATAGGGTGGCAGAGCCCCCCTCCACGTTCACAAGTACTGGCAAGGAGACCACCTGGTTCACATCAAATGATGAAACCACCTTTGGAAGAAGGATGGTACTGGCCAGAGAACGACCTTCTCCCTAGAGAAAGAGGAATGGCTCCTGGCACAACAAGGCCTGAAGTTCCAAAATTCTGCATGCCGGGCAAATCGCCACAAGAAAAACAGTTTTCACAGTCAGATCCTTCAGAAAAGCCCAACTCAAAAGCTCAAAAGGTTCCTCTGAAAGAGCCGTCAGTACGAGATTGAGATCCCAGGGCGGCACCCAATCCTCTATGGAGGATGCAGGTGAGCCACTACTCTCAGAAATCTGAGCACATCCGGATGTGCCCCCAATGGCACCCCTTGGATCTTCCCCCGATAATAGACAATAATCACCACCTGCACACGCAAGGAACTGGCTGCTAGCCCCTTGTCAAAACCAGACTGTAAAAACCCCAAGATGTCTGGGATGGAAGCAGTGGATGGGCACGTTTGCCTTTCTCTGCACCATGACTCACAGATGCGCCATACGCAGATATACGCCAGGCATGTAGACTTTCTCCAGGCTTGTAAGCAAGGTTGCTATCACCGAGGCAGAATATCCTTTCTTCCTTAGCCTCACTCTTTCAAGAGCCATGCCGTAAGCGAGAATCGATCTACCTGAAGCCCTACATTAGAAGGTCCTTAAGCATCAGAAGGCGCCACGGCCGGGCTGCTAATAGCCAGACCAAGTCTGCATACCACGGGCACAGTGGTCAATCTGGTGCTACCAGGATCACTAATCCACGGTGCGTTTCTATCCACTGCACTACTCGGCCTATGAGAGCCCATGGTGGAGATATAGCGAAGCCCCTCTTCGGGCCACCTCTGCACTAGAGAATCCAGGTTCTCGGACATCCTTTCTCCTTTTCTGCTGAAAGACCGGCTCATCTTGGCTGACTCGAATGTTGTCATTAGATCCATGACCGGTTCGCCCCAACGCTGCACTACCTGTTTGAGTTGAGGGCCTGTTTGGTTGAGGCGCCATTCTCTGAGGTCCAAGCGCACCTGACTGCCGACAACGCCTGGAGATGGCTCTCTGCCCAGCCAAATAGGATCTTGGCCTCTTCCTCCAATGCCAGGCTGCCCATGCCCTCTTGACAGTTGATGTAAGCCACCATGGTCGCATTGTCTGAGAAGATGTGGACTGCCTTTCCGTGCAAATCTGCTTTGAAACTGTGTCTCGAGCCTGTTGATTGACCAAAGGACTTCCTGCGGGCTCCACTGTCCCTGGGCAAAGCACCCTTCGCAATGGGCTCCCCAGCCTGACAGACTGGCATCTGTAATCAACGGGATCCGCCCCGGGGACTCGAGGGGCATGCCTCCAGGTTCCCCGGGTGTTGCCACCACCTGAGCGCTCTTTTGGTGCTCTGCAGGCAAGGGAGTACCTTCAACAAGGGCTGACTAGTGGGACTACCGCCATAGCAGGGCTCTCTGCAGCGGTTGCCTGTGCGCCCTTGCCCATGAGACCAGCTTGAGCGTAGCTGCCATGGTCCCTAAGACCTGCAGATAATGCCACGCTGACGGCCTTGCCATCTACAGGTAGTGCCGTATCACTTTTCAAAGTCCCTGCACCCGTGCCTCTGGTAGGAAGACACTGCCCACACGGGTATTGAAGCATTCTCCTAAATACTCCAGCTCCTGCGCTGGGCGTTAACAGACTCTTGGCCAGATTGACCACCCAAAAGAGACTTTGGAGGAACTCCACCACCCACGCCGTTGCTCTTTCACTTTCCTTTCTGGACTTTGCTCGTATCAGCCAATCGTCAAGGTACGAGTGCACCAGCATACCTTCTTTGCAAAGCGCTGCTGCCACTAACACCATCACATTGGTAAAGGTACGAGATGCCGTTGCTAGCCTGAAGGGCAATGCTTGAAACTGAAAATGGCCCATAGGCACCGCAAATCGGAGGAACTGTTGATGGTCCTGGTGGATGGGAATGTGCCGGTAAGCTTCTGTGAGATCGAGACACATCAAGAACTCCCCGCTCCTTACCACCACTATGACTGACCTCAGTGTCTCCATAGGAAAATGAGGAACCCGCAGACAGCGGTTGACGCCCTTGAAGTCGAGAATCAGAAGAAAGGAGCCTTCCTTTTTGGGCACCATGAAATAAATGGAGTATCGACTGCATCTGCACTGGTCTTGCGGTACCGGTTTTATGGCCCATAGCTGCAGGAGACAAGAAAAGGTCTTTGCTATCGCCACTACTTTGACCTGTGCTTTGCAGGGGGACTGAATGAAGGATTGGCTCACTGGACAAAGCCACTCGAGGGCATAGCCCTCTCTGACGACCTCCAGGACCCACAGGTTGGATGTGATTTGGGCCCAGGTAGGGTAAAACTCCCATAGCCAACCTCTCATGAGTAATACCCCCATGCCCCACTCGCTTCACTGTCCCTTCTTGAGTCCCGAGGCTGAGGCAGCCCCAAAGGCCCTGCTCTGTGCCATGGAAACCTCAAAATCCCTGCCCTGGGGGAGAACCTATCCCTCTGGCCCGGGCTGAAACGGGGTTTTCGAAAACGCTTGAAGTCTCTCACTTGACCTCACGACGAAGGAAGGTTGAGGGCTTGCTTGGGTTTATCCTCAGGCAACTGACCACCCTTGGATTTGCCCAAGTCCTTGACTAACTTGTCCAGATCCTCCCCAAAGGAGTTTGCCCTTGAAGGGTAGCTTGATGAGCTGTCCCTGGGAAGAACTATCAGCTGCCCTTTACAGAGACATAAGTAGCGGTGGGCTGCCATCAGTGAGGCCACACTCTTGGAAAGGCCCCTGATAAGATCGTAATGGGTGTCTGTCAGATAGGTCACCCCTGACTCTAGCTTTGACGCTTCTTTGGACAAGTGTGCTTCCGACTCTCCCACCCATGCCCTGCAAATTGAAGCCTGCAGGGAAAGGGCGTTTATATCAAAAACCTGCTTCAACAAGGTGTCCAATTTCCTGCCCTGAGCATCCTTGAGAGTCGCACTCTACCAGGATCGTGGTCTTTTTGGTAACCACTGAAACTGCCGCGTCCACCTTACGTGAACAAAGTAGCTCGCATTCTTGCTCCCCCTGAGGTTGGCTTCCTGCAGGTTCCATTCCTCCTGGATCTACCGGACCACCCTGTGCACCAGGACCACTTTCTGCGATTTCCGCACTGCCTGGAGCAGAGGATCCTCCAGTGTTTCGTCCTCAGCGGGTAGGCTAATGGGCATATTTAGGGCTTCAATGCTTCCGCAATGAGCGCCGGGAGTTTCTCCCTGCGGAAAACCTGAACAATTCAGGACTGGTCTTCCTGCTTGGAATCTCTCCTTTTTCTAACTTCTCCTGCAGGTCCAATTCCATATCCAGATCCTCCCCTCCGGACTCGGACAAAGATGATTGTTGCCACTCCTCTGGACCTCTAGCCCTCTTAGCCGCAACCACCACCACCTCGTCCTCCCTTGCGCCCGCCGTCCTCTTGGCTTCTCAAACTGACGGAGCAGAAACAATACAAACTCCGGTGAGAAATCCCCCGGAAGCCCGGTTGCTCCCAGGGGCTGAGGGTTAAAAGGCCCAGGGATACTTGAGGAACCGCTGACCGGTTTGAGCAAAGCCAAAGCCGGGGCCACCACCTCCTGGACCTCCTGCACCTGGAGGGGCTCTCCTGTCCTGCCTTGTCCTGTAGCTCCTGCTAAAGAAAGTTTGCCTCTTGCGTGCAGCCTACACACACACCTGTCTCTGAGACTGCCCCCGGCGGGTCCCACATACCAGATACTGAGGTCTAGCCTGCATGGCTCCAAAAAGGAGGCACAGGCTCTCTTGACAAGCCCCTGTCCTCCAAAATGCACCCTATGGGTGCAAGATTACTTGCCACACCCCTGCCCGGGACCAAGACACTCCTGGCAATGAGAAGGTAACCAGGCTTTCCCTTAGAAAACACCTAAAGCCATGACTCAGTGAAGCTGCAGTTCAACAACAAGTTAAATAAAGAAAATGTTTCCAGGAAAGCCCACTGTAGCACACACCGAAGTCACACCTGCAACCCTGCTGCTGACTCACGGGCGCCCAAGGAAGCCCCATCAGGAGGCAGAGGAATCGAGCAGAAAGGGTACCAAACTTTCCCGCGCCGCTGCAGTCTCACACACGCGGAGGTAGGCCTCAGACTGCCATCACGTTCCCCGCGGCCCCTGGCGTGTCAGCTACTTCCCCTTCGCTCTTACCTCAGGAGTTGACCGTGTTGCTACTTTACTCCCTCATGCTCAGCCTGTACTCCAGCTTTGGTGCTGAGGGGAGGGGGCGATCCAGGCTGCCGGTCTATGGCTCTTTGCTCACGCGACGGCTCCTCACCCGCTGACGGGTTTGGGAGCAGCCAGAAGACTCGGGCTGTGGGAGGCCTCCCCAAAGGCAAAAAACACTCCCCCGGGTGATGAAAGGGGAGGGGGGTGGTCCACTCCACCTGCGCTGCTATCTGTGCCAAGTCCTTCTCACTTGTGCCTACCATTGAGTTTCTTTTTTTTTTTTTTTTTTTATCTTACTTAAACCAAATAAAACCTGTAGTTGACAGGCAAAGAAAAATCTTTAAAGCCGTATTAAACCTATCCTATGCTCCTTAGTCCAGCACCCTGGTTCACCACCTCCTCCAGTTGCTTCGAGACAGCATACTGGGGCTGGTAGGCGGTGCCAGCTACTTAAGTACACTGGTGTCAAACGACGACATGCTCAGTCTCCAAGATGCTGGAAGAGGTACACTACCCAGAGGTGCAGGACTGGACTGGAGGGACGATAAGGAACATACTATTAAAATATTATGACGATATACAGTTGGAGTGTTTCCAGTTATTTCTCAAGATATTGCACATAACATATCTAAAATGCAAGGGTGCCAATAAAGTTGACCACAACTGTACTTTTAACCCCGATAACCAGTTATCTAAGTATGTGCAAGGTACACCTCTTCATCCCTTGCCAGGAACTTACTTTGCACTCTGTGCTGGAGGGGGCTCTGTATTAGATCCATTTGGGTTCGGAGGTGGCTGGGTCTCATTGACTAAACCACTCTGGAAGGCACTAGGTTCACTGGCATTTAGGGATGATAAAAAGCAGGGTCAATGAATGATGGTCACAGCAAAGCAGCAGCAGCCCACCCTCCCTCCGCCCCAAAGGATATGGAAAGCAGTTAATAGCTGGGAGAATGTGTCTTGAAGACAGGCCGTGACCTCTGGGACAGCTGTCTAGCAAGTTGGAAAGGACTGCTTTTGGTCATGATATTTCTATATTGCTGGGTTGTTTTCCCCTCCTTTCTTGAAGCTAGTCTTGGGCACTGAAAGCATTCACAAGCCTTGAGAGTTTGCCAATTTGGATGCTGGCATGGTCTTATCAATAGACATAAATTTTCAATGTTTTAGTATCTAACTGCCAGCCTCTCTCCTTGCTGAAGGTGTGGACCAATCCCTGCTGTGTGATATGGTATTACAGTTTCCTCCATAATATGAAATGTATTATAAAGCATACTGGGTTTTGGATGAAATGAGCCATTATGAAATCTTTGTTCAAATGATTTAAGCCGCTTAGGCAGCATTAAAACCTGACAGAATGCAGAACAAAGCTGTGGTTCGGAGCAGGTGTGGGGCACAGGCTGTCAGAGTTTCTATCATCGGCTTGCAGAAAGCCACCCCACTCCCATCCCTGCCAATCTCACCTGCCCACCAGTGGCGGTCTCTGCAGACAGCTGACCTCTGTACCTTCTGATGGTGTTAATTCAGCTACTGCAGTCTCGGAGGTAGATGGCGCAGATTCTGCCCTGCATTTGAGAGATGCCGGAGATGGGCACAGAAAAATAAAACAATCTCTAGGGCAGGATACCACACACATTAAGCGCCTGCACTGCTGGACATCCCCATGACCCTGTATATGTGACCAGATGCTGTTAGATCATGAAAGCTCCTCCCCTCAACATCTTTTGCTGCAAAGAGCTCTTTTCCGCAGCTTCTTTTATACGCCGCTGTCCCCACCCCGTACCTTTCGCAGGTAGACTCTTCTTCTTTCCCGTTCAAGTCTATCCTGTTGCTGGACGTGAGCCCCAAGGGCGCTCCTGAGATATTGGTCTCAGCTGCCAGGTGGTCTTGGGAGATGTCCTGCCTGGCTGAGGTCGGGGAGGTTGCTGGGAAAGGGAAGAGCATGTCAAAAGTTGAAGACCCTCAGACCGTGGGGAAATCTTTTCAGACTCAAGGATAGAAGGAAATCTAACCCACATTTTCCACATGTGGGAAAAATTAATACCTCATTTAAGATAAGGCTTTGAAAACCCTTTCAGCAATAGTAAGAAATGTGCTGACATTAGATGTGCAAATATCACACCAACACACACATGAAAGCGAACCTATCAACGGCCATGTCCTTAATAGCCCGGGACATTTTATACAGCAGGGCACATATTAAACCTGGCCTTTAATGCCATACTTCTGGGTACTTACTGTAGGTAAGTTCTCATGAGGGGTCACCAAGCAACATTTCTAGAAGATTTCTGTCTCCACATCTGCTGGTAGGGGAACACAACCTACTTGTCTGAACTGACCTAGCAGGATGATATGTAAGCAAAGTTCTGCCGAGAGCCCCCCATTGTCACAATGGAGGCAGCGGCATCACCCGGTCCTATGAGGAAACTTACTTTAAAATGTTTGCCATATTGCCCCTGCCCTTCTTTTAAGTTTTGAGGACAGGCAGCAGTTATCTTCTGGCAACTGCTGAGCAGAAGTCTCATGGTGCACTTGTTATCATGAGATTTCAGTCCGGCAACAGGAGGGGATGGCTGCTAGGCCTCAAAACTGCAGAGGCAGCGCAGCAAACATGTAAAAGTACGTTTGGCGCTCTCCCTTTACGGCTGTCATGTCGGCCCCCTTCCTGCCCTGCCTGGGATCGACTGCATTGCAGGGGCTGCTTGGGTGGAATTTAAACCACTACCTGAAGGCTTTCTGAAGGTGCACATCGCCACATGCCTCAACCCAAATTCTGAGCCCTCCCACTGAAACTGCATGAGAATCTCTTCCCATGTCTCCACTGACAAGTGACAACCGAGATACCACGTGTAGGAAACATGTCCTTCATTCATCCAGCTACAGCACTTCCCAGACATTTAGGGAGACAGCTGCAACGGCTCAGCATGCTGCTTCTGATCTATACCATAAATGAAAGCAGCGAAGGCTACCAAGCAGTACTCACTTCCTTCTGCTAGTATGCCGTCTTGCGGATCTCCCTGAGGAGTCGATGGCCTTCTAGAGGAGGCAGGCATGTCACCCTGTGAACTGAAGAGAGAGTACTGAATGGATGAAAGGATATATCTGACTGCGAGAAGCTCAAAGCAACTCTGCTGCACCACACTCATTCAGAGTCACAGCCTACCTGGGGTGTGAAGAGAGGTCTGAGAACACAGCCCAGTCCTCTGCTGCAGGGGGGGATGAACCTATAGGGATTGAACTGTCCCACGCAGAGGAGCCAGGGTCTACAGCAAAAGCAGGGGATGATGCTGGGGCCTCTACAGGAAGGGAGTCAAAAGTGGCAACCCAGCTGCGCCCTGCAAAGTAAAGTAGTTTAGATGGTTACAGCTCCTGTGCTCTGTACAGCAATTACACAATCAATACAGTGGGGGGGGGGGGGAGGACCCAGATTATCTGAGAATAGCGGTACAAAGGTATAACTCCTGCTTCCTACCCCATGCGCGCATTTCTTGAGAGCTCCCTTTCTGTAAATCTCCCCCTCCCTCCCATAGGGCTATTACAGAGGTCCCATCCTGCCTGTCCCTTAGCATATTCTCTGGAGATGTGCCTCTCTCTGCCTTCCTGTGCAGATTACTAAAGAAATAAACAGGTATTCTCCATAGACAGCAGGGCAATGCAGCCACACTTAATGGTGACGTCATCAATGGAGCCAGTGAGCCTGGAGCCCTCCTCCAGCTAAGAGAAGTCTCTGGTACTTCTCTGCTCATGTGCTGGTGTTCCCAAGTTACCTTTGAGAGAATATCTACCTCAGTCCATGCAGAGCTAGGTAGTTGAGATCAGAAGCTTTGTCTATTTTCTTTGGGGTTTTGTGTCCATTCTGAAGAGAAGATGGTGGGAGGGAAAGTGTAGCTGCATTTTCTTGCTGTTTTCAGAGAGAAAGACTAGCTACTCACCTCTAACAGGTGATCTCCGGGAACAGCAGGAATTTAGTCTTCATATATGGGTGACCAGTACCAACAGAGCCCGTACGGGAACGCTTCCCAGCGTCCAAAAGGAAAGCCTTTGGGAGCATCCCACTGCACCTGCGTAGCGGCCTTCCCACCTCAGTTGAGTTTGTAGCTGAGAAAAGAGTAAATGAAACCCTATAACTCCTAGAGGAGGAGGGCAGGTTGTAAAGCCTAAATGCCAGCTGTCCCCAGAGATCACCTGTTACATGTGAGTAACTACGCTATTTCCAGGAACAAGCAGAAATGTAGTCTTCACATGTGGGACGCCCCAGTTCCCAGAGAAACAACCTCAAAATCAGTGAAGGCTTCCATTAAGGCAGGTATCAAGAGATCATGGATCATCCATAGACGTCTGGTATCGTTAAGTCCGGGACGGAAGATAGGAGTTGCCCCCTAAGTCTGAAAGAGGTGCTGTAGAAGAGCCTGGCCAAACATGGCATTCCGGCAGGGGTCCTTGTCTAAACAATACTGAAGCAGCAAAAGTATGGACAGAAGACCAAGTTGCTGCTTTGCAGATCTCGTCAATAGCCACCGAGCATAGATTTGCCATTGAGTTTACCATGGTGTGAACATTATGAGCAGTGACTTGTCCCTCCAATGAGAGTCCTGCTCTATCATAAGCAAATGAGGTGAAATCTGCTATCCATTTTAAAAGGGTATATTTGGATACTGGTAGGCCAAGGTGACTAGGATCAAAGGAGATAAACAACTGTGAGGTTTTACGATGATCTCGAGTCCTCTGGAGATAAAAAGCCAAGGCATGCTTGCAGTCAAGGATATGTGGGGTTGCTTAAGCTCTAGATACATGTGGTCTAGGAAAGAAAACAGGAAGGTAAATGGACTGGTTCAAATGGAAAGGAAAGGAGATACCACCTGTGGCATGAAATGTGGGCGAGTCCTGAGGATGACTGTCATGGTGGAACCTGGTGTAAGGTGGGTCTGCCACCAAAGCCTGTAGCTCGCTGATGCATGTAGCTGAAGTAAGGGCAATGAGGAAGATGACTTTCTATGAAAGATACTTTAGTGGGGTCGTAGCCATGGGTTCAAAGGGCAGCTTTAAAAGCTGTGCTAGAATTACATTGAGATCCCATGCCACCGGAAGTGGTTTAATGGGAGGCTTGGTTAACAAAAGACCCCTTGTAAAGCGCACCACCAACGGTTGTGAGATGGGCTGGCCCTCCAAGAGATGATGGGAGGCAACAATCACACTTAGGTGAATCCTCACCAAGTTGGTTTTGAGAATAGATGAAGAGAGATGGAGGAGATATTGAAGGAGTTCCTCCATTGGAGCAGAGAAGGGATCGAGATCCTCTGGGAACATCAGGTAGAGACCCTATGCCACTTAAAAGCGTATGAACATCTGGTAGATGGTTTCCTGGAAGCTCACAGGATCTCCTTTAACTCATACGTGATGTTAAGGTCCTATAAAGCTATGCTTTCAGCAGCCAAGCTGTGAGATGAAGCAACTGCACAGATTGGGATGGAGCAGCGTCCCCTCGTCCTGGGAGAGGAGATCGCAAGCCAATCCAAGACACAGAGGTTGTGTCTGAGACAGACGTAACAGGAGAGGAAACCACAGTTGATGTGGCCAGAGCAGGGCTATGAGGAACATGAAGCTTTTGTCCACTTGAAGCTTGAAAAACATCTTAGGGATGAGGGGAATGGGAGGAAAGGCATAGAGGAGACCACGACCCCATTGGAGGTGAAAAACATCCTTTTGCTGATTGCTCTTCATGGAAGTCCTGGTGCAGAAGCATGGGAGCTTGGCATTCTGTGGCGTGGCAAACAGATCTATGTTCGGAGTCCCCCAGGTCTGAAATATGTAGGACATTGTGTCCGAGAGACCATTCGTGGGGAAGAATCATCCAACTCAATTTGTCTGCCCAGACATTTTGCTCCCCTGGGAGATACACCGCTTGGAGGTGTGTTTGAGAGTAATGGCGAAGGACCAGAGTTGAAGGGCCTCCCTGCAGACGGGCCAAGAGCCCGTTACTCCTTGCCTGTTCACACAGAACAGGGCCACTTGACTGTCCATCTGAATTAGGACCCTGTGGGATCCTAGGTGATATTGAAATACTCTGAGGGCTTTGAAGATAACCCAAGGCTCCAGTAGATTGATTTGCAGCTGTGACTCCTGCGCTGTCCAGAGACCTTGTATGGAAAATGAGCCCAAATGAGCCTCCCAACCCAGTTTGGAAGCATTCATTGTTAAGGTGCATTGATGTGGAGACATCTGAAAAGGTAATCAGACAAGAAGATTTTCTGGGGAAAACCACCATTGGAGGGCTGTGGTAAGAGGGACTTTGACTTGAATCTTGTCCCTGAGATGGCCGGAGGCTTGCTTCCATTGGGAGGCAAGAGTCCACTGGGCTGTACACATATGTAGATGGGCATATGTACTGTTGAGGCCATATGCCCCAGAAGCTGCAGTATTTCCCAGGCAGTCAGACTGTCTCTGAACTCAACTTGGGATGCCAACTGAATGAGGCGAGAACAGGACTGGGATAGAAATGCCTTTGACCACTGTGTGTCCAGGAGAGCTCCAATGAATTCCAGTTCCTGAGTTGGAGCAAGATGGGACTTTGGCAGATTTATGACAAATCTTAAGTGCTGCAGTACCCTGCATGGTACGAAGCAGAGATAGGCGAACTTTCAGGGAAGTGTCTGCCTTTGAGCCAGTCATCTAAGTAAGGGAAGACAAATATTCCTAGAGACCTTAGATATGCGGCTACGACCGACATGCACTTTGTGAAGACTCCTGGGGCAGAGGCGAGTCCAAAGGGAAGAACTCTGTATTGATAATGTTTTCCTTGAAAGGGGAAGCATAAATATTTCCTGTGTCCTGGATAAATGAGGACATGTGTGTACGCTTCCTTTAGATCTAGAGAACAGAGCCCGTCCTGACTCTGGAGGTAGGGAAGATGAGTCCTTAGAGAGACCATCTTGAACTTCTCACGGACTAGAAACTTGTTTAATTTCTGAAGTCCAGGATGGGCCTGTACCCCCTGGTCTTTTTTGATATGAGAAAGTACAGAGAGTAGAAAACCCATTCCCTGCTGAGTGTAGGGACTTCCTCTATGGCATCCTGTGATAGAAAAGATGACGACTCCTGCAGTAGGAGAGCAGTGAGAGGTGGCTGAGTATATTACCCTACTAGAGTGGAGGGGGGCAGAGTTTGGAAAATGAAGTCTGTATCCCTCCTTCACTATGGTTAGTGTCCATTGCTCTTAGGTGATGAGATGCCACCTGTGGGCATAATGACAGTCTGCTGGCTATGTAGAGGGGGTGGGGGTCCTCCAGAGGCAGGGTGGCTATGTTCTCTAGGAAAAAGTAAAAACCCAGGCGCAGACTGTGGCTGCGGAGCTGATTGAATCTTAGGTGCCTGTGGCTTCTTCTGTTTGGGAGGCTGTTGCCTTTTTTGAGGACCTTGAGCCTGGTACTAAGTGGCAGGAGTATAAGAAGCATAAAACTTTTTTTTATTAAAGGTGATCTTTTTTGCAGTTGTCTTTTTCCTAGCAGGGTTGGCTGTGGCTCTAGACAATCTATTCATGGTGGTATTCTCTGATTACAATTGAGAAGCCTTATCTTGCCAGTCTTTGCCAAAAAGGTTCTCACCTATGCAAGATATATTGCCCAGTTTATCTTGAACCCACTGTTCAAGATCTGAGGATTGCAGCCATGCAATCCTGCATACACCAATGCAGATTGTGATGGCTCTGCTGGTGCACGCAAACGAATTGAAGATTGCTCTGTTAAACTTTGAGACATTTTAGGCATGCTTGACTAGATCAAGATAATCACCCCTCTTATCTGGAAGAAGCGAGGCCATGGCCTCAAGGTCTCTGGGGATTTTCCTAAAGGAGGTCACTATGTAAAGCATATAGGAGTTAATCCTGGCTGAAAGCATGGAAGCTTGGAAATAGACGTCCAAACGCATCGAAGGTTCATGATTCTCTACCTGAAGGATTAGAAAAATGTGTCTTAGAACATTTAATTCGATGCATCACCGATTCCACCACCATGGAATGGTGGGGAAGTAGTGTCTTTTGGAAGACAGGACATTTTGGTACTCGGCACATGGTATCGAGGTGTCAAGTATAGGGCGAGATCGTGAGGGGAGTCTCCCACACCCGGAGCATCAGATCATGGAGGATGCAGTAAACCGGAAGGGTGGCCACCTCCTTAGGAGCTGTAGGGTATTGAAGGATCTCCAATTCCTCAGCTCTAGGCTCTTTCTCCAATGTAATTGTTTATAGAGAAGCCCATAGATAGGTCTCTAATAAACTCCTGAAAAGACATGTCCTCAGGAGGGGACATGTGTCGTTTCAGGGAAGGAGAAGGTTCTGCCAGTAGACTGTGCAGTCGTTGAGTACTGAGTGACTTGTCATCGGAAGCCTCCAATTTGGAGGATTCAAAGTACAGGCGGGACCAGTACTCCTGCTCTGCCAGGCACGGATACCGGTTGATGTCGTTATCTGGGCAGGGAATCTGTTTGGATGCAGCTTCAGTACTGGAAATGGACTTGAGGGCGGGCATGGGAGGAAGTGGCCATAAGGTTTGTGTGGACCCAGCGGCATGTAACCCAACATAGTTTGCATCTGTTCCGTTGGCGGTACCGGAGTCGGTGGTACCGTCTAACGATTTGATCGGAACAGAGGCTGCTAGCAGAGCCGCCCAGCTCTGCTTGATGGCCAGGATACACTGATCCATGGAGCTCACTGATGCTTGGATATTGGTAATGGATATTTGCACTGTCGTCCCAGAGCATGGCATCAGGAGCTCTCCTAAGGTGGAGACCTCGTGAACGACCTGGAGCCCCTCAATGGCTTTGGAGGAGAGGTCCTCCTGCCGGGGCCGTTTGGCTGGCCGATCTATATCCAGGACAACACTTGGGGCATCTCGATGCTTTGAAAGAGATCTACCCTTGAAGAGATGACCTGTCTTTGATGAAGAATTGTGCTTCGATACCCGAGATCCCTGAGAGGAAGATGATGCCCTCAATGACGTTGATGCTAGGGAAACCGCATCAGAGGCAAAGAGAGCTCCAAACTTTGTGGCCTGGTTCTGCAGGCCTCTCTTTGTCATCTTCTTACAAAGGGGACATTGTAATGACTGGTGATCGGGCCCGAGTCACCAGTCATGTGTCAGTAGCCGAGATGGTACTGCCACATTTAGAACAATTCTTAAAACCACTAGGTTTTTCCATAGTGTCGGTAGACAGTATGGAGGGCTTAAGGCCCAAAATGACACCAATATGCCTGCCTGTAGAAAAGTTTTTTGTTTTTGTTTTTTAAACAGAAAGGAAAGAAAGAAGAGAACTGACAACCAGTGACGGTTCCGGCGTCAACGGGAAGGCAGACGCTGACCACAAAAAAGAAATAAAGGAATTTTCTGCGGTGACAGGATTTGCTTTCTGCAGGCTCCTTTCAACCTACCGCAAGGCAATTAAGACACATCTTTTCCAGCTTTCATAAGACCATGTTCCGTAGCTGCTTATGGCCTCCCTGCTAATGCATATCTCTTTTCAGCCTGTAAATCAGTGGTTCTCAACCTTTTTTGTACCATGACCCCTTTTACCATTGGTCAACATGTGGTGACCCCCAATGATAAAATCAAATGAGTCTCTCTTCCTTTATCGTTAACGCATTGTCGCTGTAATCATTTGTTGAATTATTAATATATTATAGGCCTTTGCAAGATGTTTTCATTTATACAATTTACTTATTTAAACCACAATAACAAGTAAAAATATTTGATTTCAAAATTATGATGATTTTGTAGTCAAATCACTACAATCCCTCCCTCCAACAATCAGCTCTCCCCTCCCTCCATTCATCCCTCCATGTCAGTCCCCTCCCTCCCTCATGTCAGCCCCGTTGCAGGTTCCCTGCCCCCTCCTCCCCTCTCCCTGTCTGCCTGTTACTGCCCTGTTCTTCTGCAGCTGCGGCTCCCTGCCTCTTAGGGAACCACAGCTGTGCCTGCTGTGAGTGAAGCCGTTGCGGAGCCTTTCTGTCTCTCGATGGGCTCCGTACAGCATGCCATTGTCCCACCTCCAAAGGAAGTGGTAAACAACTTCCTTTGGAGGAGGGACAATGCTGCATGGAGCCTAATGAATATGCATGAGATATATTTGCATGCACTGCCTCCATTGTATTTGACTATCTCATGCATATTCATTAGGGATATCCTGAAAACCTGACTGGTTCGTGGCCCTCCAGGACTGGATTAGAGTACCCCTGCCATAGAGGTTCAAGTCTGCCTGGGCCTAAGCGAAAGAGATGTAATCTGCTAGCCAAATTGAAAGAGCATTTGGTGACCACAACCCCTAGCTTATTGTGGTCAAAAAAGTAAAAAAACTGGATGGACTTTCTATGGGCTTTGATCTGCTCCAAGTAGAATGCTAAGGGGCTTGTTTGCGCTGCACATGTTGGACTGCATTTTCCTCTTTGTGAGCATGAGGTTTTGAGCAAATTGTTGGTAGGACAATTGACCGATTAAGATGGAAATCAGATACCACTTTTGGAAGGAATTTAGGATGAGCACAGAGGACCACTCTATTTTGATGGAATTTAATATATGGTGGATGATGAACTACAGTTGTGGTCAACATTATTGGCACCCTTGCAGTTACATAGAAACATAGAAATATGATGACAGAAAAAGACCACGTGGCCTATCTAGTCTGTCCTTCCATAACAACTACAACAGTCCCATTTTTTCCTTCAGAGATCCTCTGTGTTTGTACCATGCTTTTTTGAATTCAGTTACTGTCATCTCTACCACCTCCACTGGGAGACTATTCCACGGATCCACCACTCTTTCCGTAAAGAAATATTTCCGCATATCACTCCTGAATCTATCTCCCTTCACCCTCATCCCATGTCCCCTCGTAGCAGAACTTGCTTTCAATTGAAAGAGGCTTGCCCCCTGAACATTTATGCCACGGAGGTATTTAAATGTCTCAATCATATCACCTCTATTCCACCTTTCCTCTAAGGTGTACATATTAAGATCCCTAAGTCTGTCCTCATATGCTTTATAATGAAGACCACTAACCATTTTAGTAGCCACCCTCTGCACTGACTCCATCCTGTTCACATCCTTTTGAAGGTGCGGTCTCCAGATTTGCACACTGCTAGCCATTCCTCTCCGTATGCACCCAAGCATTCTTCTAGCTTTTGCCATCGGCTTTTCTACCTGTTTAGTTACTTTAAGATCATCAGACACAACCACGCCTAGGTCCCATTCTTCTTTAGTGAACAAAAGTACTTCACCCCTTATACTATATTGCTCCCTTGGATTGCTGCAGCCAAAATGCATGACCTTACATTTTTTAACATTAAATCCCAGCTGCCAGATGGTCCTTCTTCAAGCTTAGCTAGATCCCTCCTCATGTTATCTACACCTTCCTGGGTGTCGTGTCTACTACAGATTTTGGTATCATCCGCAAAAAGGCAAACCTTACCCGACAGCCCTTCCGCTATATCACTAACAAAGATTTTAAAAAGAATCGGACCAAGGACAGATCCCTGGGGCACACCTTAATGTCAAATATCTTCTAAAAAAATAAAATAAAATAAAGTGGCCAGTGAAATGGCTTTGGAATATATATGCAAAATATATTTGACAAAAAAAATCAAATAAAAGGCGGCCAATTAAAAAAGGAAATAGTATAAAAACTGGGACATGGCCAGCACATGATTACCGACACCATTATAAACAATTCAAATCAGTTTGAACAGAAGAATCACATTCCCATTGCAGTAAAATCAGACCCACCTGTGATCAATTGTCAGTACTCACATGACTTGAATCAATGGATGATGACTGTAATGCAGTGGGGTTCTCAACCCAGTCCTCTGGGACCCACAAGCCAGTCAGGTTTTCAGGATATCCACAATGAATATGCCTGAGATGGATCTGCATGCACTGCTTCCATTGTATGCAGATCTCTCTCATGCATATTCATTGTGGATACCCTGAAAACCCAACTGGACTAGAGGTCCCAGACGAATGGATTGAGAAACACTGCTCTAATGTTTAAAATGGCCACATTCACTCCCTGTTCCATTTTCATGAAGGTGAAGACAAGAGAACTAGCTGAGCCCTTCAGAAAAGTCATTATCACCAAACAAACTTCAAAGGAATATAAGGCCATTTCCAAGACCTTGGGATTCCTGTATCTACAGTTCACAATGTTAAGAAGTTTTCTGCTTATGGAACAGTCAAGAAACTCCCAGGACGTGGTAAGAAGAGGAAAATTAATCCAAGAAGTCTTTAAAGATGTAGAAGATACTCAAGCCGTTTTTGTGTGGGATAGGCAAAAGGATCTAGGGAATTGTCCTCATACCAAACAGCAAACCTCTGCCACTTGCATGAATAGGATTTTCTTGTTGAGGCCCTCATGGAGGCCAAAAGGACATTGGTCACACTGGCTGGCAGATTAATGCTCAGTAATAGTAGCAGTAGGGATGCAACATCATTCTGTTCTCCTGTGATATCAAGTCCGGTGCATGGCCTAACTGGAGTGGTTCCTGACTGGAGAGTTGTAGCAGGAGAGGAAACAATGGGTTGTCTGGAGAATCATTGTACCTCTGTCTGTTTTGAGTTTCAGGAGGGTCTTTGCAATGAGAGGGATTGGAAGATATGCATACAGAAGACCCTCCCCACCAATTTAGAAGAAAGCATCAGAGGCTAGTCTGTTGTGCAATCTTACCCTGGAACACAACTGATCCACTTGGGCATTCTGAGGCGTTGCAAGCAGATCTATCGAGGGGGTGCCCCACCCTCAAAAAATAAAAATAGCAACATCCCTGTCCAACATCCATTCATCTGGCTGGAGGAGTCGATTCAGTCTGTCTGCCAGAGAACTTTGTTCACCTGGCAAGTATGTGGCTTTCAAGTCCATCTCATAAGCAATGGCAAAACTCCACAGCCTGACTGCTTCTCAACATGGAAAGTACGAGTCCACTCCTCCATGCTTGTTGATGCAGAACACTGCTACTTAATTGTCGGTCTGAATCAGGACAATTTGGTTGGCTAACCAATCTCTGAGAGCCTTTAGAGCGTTTGCCATGGCTCATAGTTCCAAGAAACTGATCTGGTGGAGACGGTCTTAGACAGACCAACTGCCCTGGGCATGAAACTCATTGAGGTAAGCTCCCCAACCCAGTTTGGCTGCATCTGTTGTCAAGATTTTCTGTGATGCAGTGGTTTGGAAAAGGAGACCTTTCAGCAAACTGTGATGGATTGTCCACCATTGCAATGATTGAATGATGGATTGGTGACATAAAGACAATAATCCATGAGTCATTCTGTGGCCTGGTCCATTGAGTCTGTCTCATGTGGAGACGTGCCAAGGGTGTTACATGCACTGTAGAGGTCATGAGGCCAATTCCCATCGGGGCATGTCTGACCCGTCCGGATGTCTAAAATCTGAACCAGATGGTCCTGCACTCAATTCTGATCCCACAGGGGATAGGCATCCCACAGGATCAGAATCAGGTGCAATGGGCCTGGACAGGCAGGCCGAAGGCCCGGACGTCCAGCCCGTTCCCCGCACAATGCAGCCACGGCTCCCACATTGAGACCGGTGCCGTGGCATCCCGTCGCCATGCAGGAGTCCCAACTGCTGGCCGGCTCCTGCAGCTTACAGTTCACCTCCTGCCAGGTCCTCACTGCTTCTGTCATGATCATTGAGGGAACATATTCCACCCCTAAGGTGGAATAAGTTCCCCATTCAGGCTTCACCCCCCTGGACATACAGGGCCGTAACCGCAATTGGCCCTGTACGTCGTGCCAGGGTCCCAACTCCAATCCACCCCCGTACACAGTTCCCCGCACATCTCTATACGTGCGGGGAGCTGTGTGTTGGGAATCAGTCCCCTGGCATTTAGCAGGGATGGACGTCCAAAGCGAACATCCATCCTTGCTAAATGTGACTCGGAATGACCCCCATGTGACCTAGTACAGTTAACGTCCTGCGAGCTGTTACCTGCTGACTCAAGTCTTCTGCACCAGTGCTGCCAATCTGAAGTCTGTCATGCGAGGTGGCGGCTCTTGCCCGGGTCATGTTGAGCAGGGTTCCTATTAATTCCAACTGTTGAAAGGTCTGAAGGTGGGATTTCAGGTAATTTATAACAAACCCTAGTAGCTCCAGCACCCGAATGGTTAATCGGGTTGATTCTTGAACTCTTTCCAGAGTGGTATTCTTGATCAGCCTATTGTCTAAGTAGGGGAAGACAAACTCTGCACCAGTGTCTGAAGGTAAGCTGCTATTACAGCAAGGCATTTCATGACGATGTGAGGTGCTGAGGCTAGGCCAAAGGGCAGTACTCTGTAGAGGAAGTGTTGGCCCCCCAGGACAAATCTGATACACGTCCTGCAAGTGGGATGTATCTGTATGTGGGCATAAGCATCCTTCAGATCCAGAGAGCACAGTCAATCTCCTTTTTGAAGATAAGGGAATAAGGGTACCCAGAGAAATCATTCTGAACTTTTCTTTGACTATGTACATGTTCAGACCTCTGAGAGTAAGGATGGGACCATATCCCCCTGTTTTCTTGGGGATCAGGAAATACCCAGAATGAAACACTTGCCCTTGGTTGCTCTGGTGGCATGAACCTGATCGCAAGATCTGCCAAGAGGGTGGTGATGTCTCTCTGAAATAAATCCTGATGCAGAGGGTTGATAGAAGGAGCCCTCGGGGGCAATTTGGAGGAATGACGAATTGATTTAATTTGTAACCGCCATGCAAAACCCAAGTGTCTGAGGTTATGAGGGGCCACCTTTGGTCAAAAAGAGTGAGCGCCTCCCTCCAACAGGAGGCTTTTCCATTGCGGTTATTGTTAAGAGTGGCTATGCTTTGCAGGAACCAGTCAAAATCGTGCACACCAGGCTTTGGCTTAGGAGTAGGTTGAGGCTTCTCATGCCATGATTGGGCCCCCAGGAAAGTACCTACATTAACAAGAGTAGTAAGTCTTTTTCTGGGAGACACCTTGGTACCTCCTGCAGTAGGAGGCCGGATCGGTTGTGCGCCTTGAGAGATTTTGAAGGGTGACGTACTGCTTTTCAATGATGTCAGCCTTCTCTTTGACTTGTTCTCTTAAGAGATTCTCCCCATGGCACAGCATGTCAGCAAGCTTATCTTGCACTTATTGTTTTAGGTCTGAGGAACAGAACCAGGCAAGTCTCTGGGCACCAATACTGATGTAGTTTCGAAGATATCATAGGTTGCCCAGACCATGAACTTCAAGCAGTCCCACTAGGAAACAATACTGTTCCAGTTTCTCTGGAGGGAGATACTGGGACAGATGAGCTAGGTCACGCATGATGTCCTTTAGAAACATGCCCATGCAGAGCTGGTAAGAGGCTATACGGGCCATAAACATGGAACTCTGAAAAGCCTTCTCCCAAAGAATCCAATGTCAGTTTCCCTTCCCAGGAGCACCGAGGAGTAGGTCTTTAGGACCTCTTAAGGGCAGATTCAACCAACAAGGAATGGTGAGGAAGCTGGGACCGTTTGAATCTGGTTGCTTTCTGAACTCTATACATGGAGTCAAGCCTTCTACTAAAGCGTAGTTACTCAGCTGTAGAAGATGTTCTCTGTGGACAGCAGAAATAAGTCCTCACTGATGGGTGATGTCTCCGATGGAGCCCATGTGGAATGCTCCCCATCTTCCATCAGAAGCTCTTGGGAGCTGCATCGTGCATGTGCGCCTGTCTTCCTGCCTGCCACAGCACCATCTTTTCCAGTCAAATTTCAAAGCAGTAGCCATGAAAAAACAACTCCTCGGGGAGGTGGGAGGGTTATGAGAACTTATTCCTGATGTCCATGGAGAACATCTGCTAAGGTGAGTAACTCCGCTTTCTCTGTGGACAAGCAGGAAATAAGTCCTCATATATGGGACTCCCAAGCTACAGACTACTGAAAACAAAGGAGGCCTAAGCCCAATAGGGGCAAAAAAAACTGAAGAACACAAGGAACAGGAAGGTAAGTCCCTCTAGGGTCTCCACCAATTCAGCAGCACAGAGGTTAGTCAACCTTTGCAGGTAGCCTGGATGGACAGACAGAAGGGCCAGTGGGCAGGAGTTGGATCCAATATCCAAAGTGGTTCTGGAGCACAGCCTGGCCAAAGTTGCTGTTCTGTCAGGAATTCCCATCCAGACAATAGTGGGCTGTGAACATATGGATCGAAGACCATGTGGCAGCCTTGCAGATTTCCTCCATGGCAGGTTAACAACAGAAGCGACCATGGCTCAAACGTTATGAGTTGCGACATGACCCTTGAAGCTCAGTCCGGTCTGTGAATACGCGAAGGCAATGCAATCCACCAACCACAGGGACAGTGTGCGCTTAGAGAGAACAGTCCCCAATTTACCAGGGTCAAACAAAACGAACAGCTGTGTAGATTGTCAGTGGGCCTTGATGTGGTCTATGTAGGCGGCCAAGGCATGCTTACAGTACAGTGTGTGCAATGCTGCTTCCCCCCGGTTGGCATGCGGCTTTGGGAAAAAAGTCAGCAGGACAATCAACTGGTTGAGGTGGAACTCGGAGATCACCTTTGGCAGAAATTGCAGGTGCAGTCGCAGGACCACCTGATTCTGGTGGAACCTGGTGTAAGGCGGATGGGCCACCAGAGCCTGGAGCTCACTTTTATTGATTTTCAAACTTTTACAAAACTAGACAAGTGTTAATACAGGAATTCCACCATTGTAACAGCGCAAGAAGCATAACCAAAATTCCAACCCTCACCCTGCCCTGCCCTGCCCCGCCCCTCCCACTCACTTTAGCTTAAGGAGGAGCCTGACTGTTAGCAAACAGCCTCCAAAGGACCCAGACTTCACACCACCTTCACACCTCGACATTGGAACCACACAAATACAAATACAACCACAAATAAGATACCTAGGAATCATCATAGACCAAGCACTCACACTCAATCAACAGATCAAAAAAACCACCGCAGCAATCTTCCACAAGGCTAAAACAGTACAGCGCCTCAGACCTCTCCTTGAACCACAGGACTTCAGAACAGTGATGCAAGCCTTGACTCCCCCACCTGGACTACTGCAATATAATCTACCATGGACTTCCAGCCACTCATACCAACTCACTTCGAACTGCCCTAAACACCACAGCAAGAATTATCAAAAATGCAAAAAAAACAAACACCACATCACCCCAGTCCTGAGGGAGCTACACATACTCCCCTCTAGGAAGCTAGAATCAAATACAAATCCATCCTACTCACCCATAAAGCCCTCTACCAAACTCAAACTTCCCAGCTCCGCACACTACTGCCTCAACCAGCCCACAACAGAACAACCAGACAAACCACCAACAACTCCCTCACCATCCCGCATAAAAGAACGAAATGCAATCAACGGACCTGCAACAGAGCCTTCGAACTATATGCACCATCCCTCTGGAACTCTCTACCAAATCACATCAGAAGCAACAAAGACCCCTTATCTTTCAGGAAACAACTAAAAACCACACTATTCCAGGAATACCTTGGACCAGAAACAAGCACCCACCACTGACTTCCTCCCAACCACCCTATTTCATCCCCCCGAACATATGTTCTATGTAACTATAACACAATGTCTATGTCCCAAATATTTGTTAAAATCATTATTGTTGGCCACCTGGTGACGGCCCCAAACCCTTGCAATTGATTATTGTACACCCCCCCTTTTTAATGTTCCACCGCTTTGACCCGGTGAAAAACGGGATATAAATACAGATAAATAAATAAAAAAAATAATAATCCTTCTCAAACTTTGGAAGGTTATCTGTATGCAAAGCAGTCAGTAGATCCATCAACCACACTTGATGCATATGTGCCCATCATGCATGCATTGTGGCCTGTTGTATACCCCTCCAGTGTAAGGCAATTTCACAACATGCTCCCAATGTAGAGATCATTGCAATAATTGCCCCCATTTCCCCCGCCAACCCTCACCCTTTATCCCTAACAATACTTCTTGCGGTGACTACGGTATAGAATGGAGGTACTAATTTGCGCACAAAAGCCTCCACCTCCACCCAAAAAGTATGTACCAAAGGACAATGCCACCACATATGCATATAATCCCCATGCTGTCTGCAACCCCGCCAACATAGAAGGGAGGCCCAAGCCTTCATCTTCCACAGGCAAACAGGAGTGAGATGCCAGCGATACAACACTTTAAAACCATTCTTCACAAGTTCCGCTGATACTAAGATTCTCCCCAACCACTTAAAGATTATCTCCCATTGCTTAGGGTCCAGTTTGGTTCACAAATCTCCCTCCCATGCACATTAGAAGTCCCCCTTATGTGTCCCCCCCACCCAGAAAAATATGGTAGAGGCAAGATACAGTCTTCACGTGAGCCATGGGGTGCCAACACAAGATATCTAACTCACAGGCCCGATTAACAAGCAGTCGCTGCACTTGTAAGAAGCCATAAAAATCACTATGTGGCAGCCTGTAGTCTTCCTGCATCTCTGTAAAAGATCGTACCTCACCCCCTGGACAGAAATGTATCAACATATCCAACCCCCTCGCTTCCCACATGCGAAACAGAGGATCATGCTCGCCCACGGGAAAATGCAGAGCATGACGAAGGGGCTGAAGCAAGGAGGGATCTCCCCATAAATCACGGTTCCTAGTCAAGCGTTGCCACAGTAGACACACATCATGCACAGGTCCTTAACTTTCCCCGCCCAAGGAAGATGACACAGCTGCAGACGCGGAACAGTTTTCGCTAGTTGCACCCACCTCCTTGGTTCCTCCTCCCACTATTCCACTATACTCGAACTGCACCGCTAAATAATATAAATAGAGATTGGGGACCCCCACTCCCCCCTCCGCCACCCTTATACAGTACTCCACGTGGCACCCTAGTGTGCCTAATGAATTGAAAAAGCTTCTTCTGTACCTGATCCAACTGACTCTTTGCTATCAGTACCGGCAGTGCTTGAAAATTATACAATATCTGCGGCAAGACCACCATTTTCACACACGTGATACGGCCCAGCCATGAGTGTGAGCTTTGACCATCTATCCAGTTCAGAGAAAATCTTGCACCGTAGTGCGGGGTAATTCCAGTGATATAATTGAGAGAGATCAGCTCTCACACAGACCCCCAAATACTTAATAAAATCAGCTGACCATGCGAATCTCTGGGTGCTAAGGAGATGCTCCATCTCTATAGGCACAGAGATATTCAAGGCCACAGACTTGGAGTAGTTGACCTTAAAACTCGACACCACCCCAAAAGCCAACATTTCTGCCACCGCTCCGGGCACTGATACCACCGGGTCTGTCAAGGTCAACAGGACATCATCGGCGAACAGGGAAATCCTATGGTCGATCCCACTGGCTTCTATCCCATGTATCTCCACCATGGAGTGAATCCGCTCAGCAAATGGTTCCATAACTAAAGCAAATAAGAGCGGGGACAGAGGGCATCCCTGACAAATGCCCCATCTCAATTGAAACACATCTGAGTATCCACTGTTAACCTTAACAAAGGCTTCAGCACCATCATAGAGCTTTTGCATCCCTGCTAAGAACTCCCCCCTCCCAATTCCACCTTGTCTAAAACAACCCATAAGTACAACCACAACACATCGTTGAAGACCTTTTCAGCATTAATAGATGAACAATGCCGGCATTTGCATCAACTGAGCCAACCATGAAAGGTTCAAAGGTGACCCAGGTATTATCAGACACCTGTCTCCCGCTGATGAAACCCATCTGGTCTTTATCAATTAACCTCGGCAACACTACCGCTAAATGATGAGCCAAAATCCCTGCCCACAATTTAACATCAATATTAAGGAGGGAGACTGAGCGATAGGATGAACAAGAGCCCTTATCTTTCCCTGGCTTCAGCAGCACACTAATACCAACCCAATGCATTAACGGGGGAAAAAAGACGCCCTCGAGGAGCCCACTGAACAGTTCCGTCAGTGGGCCCAAAAGGAGTATACTAAAGATTTTATAAAATTTGTCTGTGAAACCATCTAATCCCAGAGCCTTCCCAGTAACCAGGCATTGAATTGTTGTTGCGCCTCTTTGCCCACTACAGGATGCTCTAAAGTTGCCACCTCTTTCTCCGTCAAAGCAGGCACGGCAACACCAGACAAATAGGCTGTAATTGCACCCTCATTAGCATCTTCTTCCCTATCATACAGGATGCAATAATGCTTTAACTCCTGCCTTACTAACTCATCCCTCACCCCCTAATCCCCAGTCGGCCCCTGTATGCGAGAGACAGTGCACTTAGCCTGCTTCTCCCGTAGCGCCCAAGCCAACATCCTCCCTGCCTTATTCCCGCCTTCATAGTACTGCTGTTTGACACACTGCATCTGAAAGCTACTAGCATCTAGCTGCAAGGCCTTCAACTGTGTACATGCCATTTCAAGATCAAGTCGTGCTCAGGCTGTACCTCAGCGAGCATGCTGTTTCCCCTAGCCTTTTCACAGAGGCATACAAGGGTTCTAGCTCCCATTCCCTTTCTTTAAGTTTCACTGAGGCCCACATGATAAGCTTCCCACAAATGACAGCCATCCCATAAAATGCCCAAGTCCACATTGCCTGAGTTACTGAGATAGCACAGTTACTTACCTGTAACAGGTGATCTCTGGGAACAGCAGGAATAAGTCTTCACATATGGGTATCATCGGTACAGACGGAGCCTGCGCGGGAACGCTCCCCAGCGTCCAAAAGGAAAGCTTTTGGGAGCATCCCACAGCGCCTGCGCGCTGCCTTCCCGCCTTTCCTAACTGCCTCTCTCCAGTTCGAGTTTTAAAGCTGAGACAAAGAGAAAGAGAGAGGAAAGGAAAGATAGATAGAGAGATACAACTCCTAGGGGAGGTGGGTGGGTTGTGAAGACTTATTCCTGCTGTTCCCAGAGATCACCTGTTACAGGTAAGTAACTGTGCTATCTCCAGGAACAAGCAGGAATGAGTCTTCACATATGGGGACTTCCCAGCTAGAGATGCCTGGGAGATCACCCAGATTGTGAGTCCCTGGGAAGGGCTCCACCTGCACCCATGAATCTCAGGCATCCAGTCAGGGATGGAGGGTAGGAATTGATTAGGTATGTAACAGGTGTTTGAGAACAGCCTGACCAAACAAGGCATCCCGGCGGGAGTCCTTGTCCAAGCAGTAATGGGCTGTGAAGGTATGAACCGATGCCCAGGTGGCTGCTTGACAGATTTGGTCGATGGACACAGAGTTAAGATGAGCCATAGAGGCTGCCATGGCCCTCACATTGTGAGCTGAGACATGGCCCTCCAGAGAAAGATTCTTGCTCTGGTAGGCGAAGGAAATACACTGAGCAATCCAATTAGACAGAGTTCTCTTGGAGACTGGAAGTCCTAAATGAGAAGGATCAAAAGCAACAAAAAGTTGAGAGGACTTTCTATGTTGCTGTGTCCTTTGTAAGTAGAAAGCAAGTGCTCTTTTACAATCCAGGGTATGAAGATTCCTCTCTGCACTTGATGCATGAGGTCCTGGAAAAAAGACAGGTAAATACACCTCCTGGTTCAGATGAAAAGGTGAGACCACTTTAGGCATAAAGTGTGGATTAGTTCCGAGGACTACCTTGTCATGATGGAACCTTGTATAAGGAGGATTAGCCACTAAAGCTTGCAACTCACTGATACGGCGAGCTGAGGTGACTGCAATGAGAAAAATAACCTTCCAGGAAAGGAATTTCAAGGAGGTAGTGGCTAAGGATTCAAAGGGTGGCTTCATAAGCTGGCCAAGAACCAGATTCAAGTCCCATGCCACTGGAGGTGGTCTAATGGGAGGTTTAGTCAAAAGAAGGCCTCTCATGAATCTTGCTATGAGGATGAGAGGAAATAGGTTGTCCATTGAGAGGCTTAAGGGATGCTGCAATAGCACTCAAATGGACTCTGAATGAATTTGTTTTAAGGCCTGCATGGGATAAATGCAGTAAATAGTCTAGTAAAGAATTCAAAGGTATTGCAAGAGGGTTGAGACCCTTCTCTGCACACCAAATGGAAAACCTTTTCCATTTAAAAGCATAGGAACGTCTGGTGGAAGGCTTTCTGGAAGCATGAAGGATATCCTTCACTTGCTGAGAAAGGTGTGAATCCTGAAGGTCTAGGCCTTCAGCAACCAGGCTCGGAGATGAAGAGACTGAGGATTTGGGTGCCACAAGGTTCCCTCCTCCTGGGAGAGGAGATCTGGAGCAGACCCCAGGTCCAGGGAGGGAGCTTGAGAGAGATGTAGAAGTAGAGGGTACCACACTTGGCGTGGCCAATGTGGTGCTATGAGGATCATAGACCCCTTGTCTCTCTGAAGCTTGAACAGAGTTTTGGGAATGAGGGGAATAGGTGGAAAGGCATAGAGGAAGTCTTGCCCCCAATGAAGGAGGAAGGCATCTCTGGCCTGAACTCCCTGACATGGAATCCTGGAACAAAACCAGGGAAGTTTGGCATTCCACAGACTTGCAAACAGGTCTATGTCTGGGGTACCCCAAATCCAAAAAATCCTGGTTATCTGGTCCCCATGGAGGGACCATTCGTGTCGAAGCAGAACTCGACTGAGTCTGTCTGCCCAAGAGTTTTGAACCCCTGGAAGATACACTGCCATGAGATGGATTTGATGCTCTCTGGCGAAGGCCCACAATCTGAGAGCTTCGTTGCAAAGCGACAGAGAGCCAGTCCCTCCCTGCTTGTTCATGTAGAACATGGCTACCTGGTTGTCCGTGTGGATGAGGACTGTCTTGTAGATGAGCAGGGTGTGGAAGACTCAGAGCCAGAAAGATTGCTCTGAGCTCTAAAAGGTTGATATGTAGAGATGTCTCCTGTGGAGACCAGATGCCTTGGGTGGAGAGATCTTGTAGATGAGCTCCCCAACCCTTTGGAGAGGCATCTGTTGTAAGGGTTGCTTGGGGGAACACCTGTTGAAAGGGGGACCCCAGGAACAGATTTTGAGTGGACTTCCACCAGTGGAGGGACCAAAAGAGGCGACTCGTGGTTGCTATTTTGTCTGACAGGCAACCTGATGCCTGAGTCCATTGGGTGGATAGGGTCCACTGAGCTGCCCTCATGTGAAGGCGAGCGTAAGGAACCACATGCACCTTGGATGCCATGTGGCCTAAGAGTTGTAACATCTCTCGAGCAGTTAAATGGGATTTTAACTGAATCTGGGAGGCTAACTGCACCAAGCGTAGGCAACGGGCCTGGGGAAGATAGGCCCTTGCAGTTGTGGTATCCAGTAAGGCCCCTATGAACTCTAGAGACTGAGTAGGGGTGAGATGGGATTTTGGAATGTTGATTACCAGTCCCAGATACTGAAGAACACGCCTTGTGCAGGTCAGGGAAGTCTGGGCCTCTGACTGGGATGGAGCTCGGATGAGCCAATCGTCCAGATATGGGAATACGAATATTCCTAGAGTGCGCAGAAATGCAGCTACTACTGCCATGCATTTTGTGAACACTCTTGGAGCAGAGGCCAGACCGAAAGGAAGCACTTTGTATTGGTAGCGCTTTCCTTGGTAAAGGAACCGAAGGAACCTTCTGTGTGTTGGATGGATGAGAACATGGGTGTACGCATCCTTGAGATCTAGAGAACAAAGCCAGTCCTGACTCTGGAGGTATGGAAGGAGAGTTCCGAGAGAGATCATCTTGAATTTCTCCTTGCATAGAAACTTGTTCAATTCTCTGAGATCTAGTATGGGTTTGTAGCCCCCCGTTTTCTTTGGAATGAGAAAACAGGGGGAGTAGACCCCTGAGCCCTGTTGAAGAAGGGGTACTTCTTCTATTGCCCCTTGGGCAAGAAGGGTAGCAATCTCTTGACCTAGAAGGTTGAGGAGAGATGTTGGAGAATTGAACTGTTTCACCATGGTGTGAGGAGGAAGGTTTAAGAAATGAAGCTTGTACCCATCTCGTATGATGGAGAGGGTCCATTGCTCTGCTGTGATTTGTTCCCATCTGGGAGCAAAGTGAGCTAACCTTCCTGGGATGGTGAGAGGCTCTGGATATTCTAGAGCCAGAAAGGCTAAGTTCTCTAGTGGAAAGTCAAAGGCCCTGAGGAGGCTGAGGCTGTTGGGCCGTAGCAGTCCTCGCAGCCTGAGACTTGGCCTGTTTTGGTTGTTGTTGTCTCTTTGTAGCAAAACGACCTTGGGAAGAGGCCTGACCATAACCTGAAGAAAATTTCCCTTTTTTTGGGAAAGATCCTTTTTTGAATAACCTCTTTTTAAAAGGAGCAGTAGTAGACTTTGAAAGTCTATCTAAAGCAGAATTTTCAGCATACATCTGGTTGGTCTTTGCTTGCCAATCCTTGCCAAAGAGGTTTTCTCCTGTACAGGGAAGGTTACCTAGACCATCCTGTACCCAGGATTCAAAATCAGAGGCTTGTAACCAAGCAACTCTGCGTGCACCTATGGCAATAGCCGAGGCTCTACTGGCACCCTCAAAAGAGTCAAAGGCTGCACGGTTGGAAAACTTGGATACATCCTGTGCCTGTTTAAGCCAGGTGATATATTCTTCTCTCTTATCTTCTGACATAAAAGGAGATAAGGTTTGAAGATGATCTGTAACTTCTTTTAGAAACATCCCCATATAGAGACTATAGGAGTTGATTCTGGCTACAAGCATACTGGCCTGGAAGATTTTCCTGCCAAAGGCATCTAGGGTTCTGCATTCTCTTCCTGGAGGAGCAGACGAGTGCCTTTTTGTGCTCTTGATCTTTTTCACAGCAGACTCTACCACAATGGAGTGGTGAGGAAGCGGAGTCTTATGAAACCCAGGACAAGGAGGAACACGATACATGGTGTCCAACCTTCTGGAATGAGAGGAGGTGGAAAGAGGAGTCTCCCATATGCCCAACATGTGATCATAAAGAATCTCATGTACTGGTAAGGTGGCAGCCTCTTTAGGAGCCTTAGGATATTGTAGGATATCTAATTTTTTGGCTCTAGGTTCAGTTTCAGAGGCTACTGAAATGGACAGGCCTTTGGCCACCTCCCTAATGAAGTCCTGAAAAGACAAGTCTTCAGGAGGAGACATTCTCCTTTTTGGAGAAGAGGGTTCCTGAGTAAGGATCCCCGATGCTTCAATTGAGGCCTCTGATGTATCAGAGTCTTCAGAGGAATCGAAGTATCGACTGTCTGGATGCTCTCGCAGAGCCCGATACGCGTACCGGGAGGTATCGACATCGGGAGTAATCGGTACCGAGTCGGTACTGATAGGCATCACTGGATAGCGTACCGCTGCCGTCGATGCTGATGTCGATGCAAGCGGTACAGGTATCGGAACCTATTTCGGATCCGGTACCAGGATCGGTACCGGTACCGACAACGGGGTTTGTTGCGGTACCGGATGCGTCGCAGCTTGTATGAATGCCGTGATGGCACGCTGCATGGTCAGAATATTCTGATCCATCGACGCCACCAATGTCTGGATGTCGGTACCGGTGTTAACCGCCGGTACCCCAGAACATTGTAACAGGTGATTGGTCGAGGCCGAGCCATCGATGTCAACCTGTCACCCCATAGGTAGAGCTTTGGAAGCCGGAGCCTCCCGCCGGGGTAATTTTGCCGGTGTGGATTCCTCAAGAGTAAGCCCGGGGGCATCTCGATACTTAGAGGGAGATGAACTCTTTGAGGACCGGCCAGATTTAAGTTTGGTTACCTGAGATCCATGGGATGAAGAAGCAGCCCTGGAAGACGTCGATGCCACAGAAGCTGCATCGGAGGGAAACAGGGTACTGAGCTTGGCTGCCCGATTTTGTAACCCTCTCTTAGACATCATAGAACAGGACTCACAATCCGCTATGGAGTGGTCAGGACCTAAACATTTTAGACACCAGTCATGGGTGTCTGTGACAGAAATAGTGCTGCTGCACTTAGTGCACTTTTTAAACCCGGAGGCGGGTTTTTCCATGAGGAAAAATATATCTGTAGGCCTAAGGCCCCAGAAGAAAAAAATGCACTGTCGTTTTTGTTTTTTTAAAGAAAGAAAAAAGACCAGTGGTACCGGTCCGGAATCGAGAAGGCAGACACGCGACTAAAGAAAAATAAAAGAAAATAAGAAATTCTTCAGCGGTGACAGGAAACACGACCTGCTGACTCCGCGGAAAAGAAGAACTGGAGAGAGGCAGTTAGGAAAGGCGGGAAGGCAGCGCGCAGGCGCTGTGGGATGCTCCCAAAAGCTTTCCTTTTGGACGCTGGGGAGCGTTCCCGCGCAGGCTCCGTCGGTACCGACGATACCCATATGTGAAGACTCATTCCTGCTTGTTCCTGGAGATAAAGATATTCCACAATATCTTTCTGCATGGCCTCAAGGATGCGCTTATCACACAACAATCCATCATTCAATAGTCAATAACGGGTCCCCCCCCCACCCCGAACTCACATTCCCCACAGCGACAACCATACCGGACTATGGTCAGACCACATGATCGGTTCAATTTCTGCATCTTCCATCGCAGCACATAGATTCCAATCCAGAAACAGACAGTCTAGGTGCGAAGAGGTCTGATGCACTGAAGAATGGAAGTTGAAGCTTTTGGTAGATGGCTGCATATTGTGATAAGGAAGCTTATCATAGCTCAGGTAGGAGCTATAGAAAAGATGATGTGACTCTGAACAAGCAACCTGTCAGTTCTGGTAGAAGCAAGAAAACAGAGTTTTCACATAAAAGACTACCAGTCCCAGAATGCACCAGGTTTCCAGCAGCCATGAGGGAGGCTGAAGTGAGAAAATGTGTGTGCAATCAAGAGAGCTATGAGGTAATCCCTAAGCACTCATCTCAAAGGGCAGGACCTGATTCAACACAGCTGCGCTGTGTTAGGGAGGAGCACACATTAGAACAGAATAAGAATAGAGCTTATTCTACAGGTAACAGCTACAGAAAGAGCTTCAGGAAAAGATACAGCAACGGCTACAAGCTCCAGCCCAGCTACAGGTTTAAGCATCATCTCGAGAAGCAGAAGCCAAGCCAAGCGGATAGAGAGAGAAGGAAACTCTCTGGAAGGAAGAGAAGAAGGGCCATTGGAAGGTCTGGGAGATTCCAAGGCAGTACCTATACTGGGAGGTATTCCAAGTGCCAGCAGAGTCCATTGGACTGGATTCAGCCAGAGGAATGGATTGGCAGAGATAGGAATCACCAGGGGCTACCTGGAAGAGAGAAGACTGCACGTGGAAAGGACTTTCAGACCAAGGCCAGAAGGTATGTGAGAGGAGATCCAGTGTCCAGGGATCAAGATTGGAAGGCTGGACATCAGAATTGGATTACATACTGGCCAGGCTATACAGAGAGGAATTATGATAGCAGGAGAGGCTCAGGTATGAACACTGATCCAGACCCTATCTATAATAGAGAATGGCAGCAAGGGAATAAGCATTCTCATGATAGTGCCTTAATGAAAGACTCGTCTGTGCCAATGTATGATAGTGACCCTATGCTGATTGATGAAGGGGGAGATACAGCAGATGAAACTATTTACATGGACTGTTCTCTATCTAAATGCTATTGCTAGCTTTCTGTGAGCAAACACATCAGCCATCACAAAGAAACCTAACTTTGTTCTTTATTTCCACTGCAAACAGCTCTTAAAGCAGGATTTGGGTCACACAGAAGCAGCCAGCCAGCTAAAGGCTTTCAGCTGGTCAATTGATAGTAATTAAAGCTGCACCTGATTGTGTGTGTGAGCAAGGGAGAATCACTGCTGGGATCTGCGTGGAAAATAAGCAGAAGTTAACCTAACAAACAAAGTTTATTCATTTCTTTGTGCCTTTGTATTTGGTAATTATTTGCTAAGAAAACATTAGCTAATTGCCTGACAAGCTGAAGGTTGTTTTCTGATTTGCTTTATGACTTTATGTTATCCATTTAAACACTGCAAGCAAGTAACCTCATTTATATTGCTAACAAGCATACTTGTGCTGGGTGAATTAAACCCCATCAATAAAAGAAGTATTTTATTGGCTTTAAACCACTGGTTTCACAACTCACTTATTGTCTTCAGCTGTGTTTGGAGTGAAAGAACTACATTACCCACAATACCTTGCAAGAATCATATGAATATATGCATCGTCAAGATTGTGTAAGTTCTCACCCTAGGCAGCCGTCTGACAATATGCCACCCATCGTTCAAGTGCCACAATTGCAACAGCTCTTGCAGCTTACGGCGATGACCCCTCTCGCCCCCCAACACTGCGATCTAAGCATAGGTCCAAAGCCACATTCATATCGCCACCTAATATCACCTGGTCTTTAACAAAGGGGATCAGCTCAAGTTCTACCCTCTCATAAAAAGCGCCCTGTCCTTGATTAGGCGCATATATACTCATTACCTGCACCCCTTCCATCAAGCCACACACAGCTGCATAGCGCTCTTGCCGATCTTTACAGACATTTTGGGGCTCGAAGTCCAAGCTACAATGTACTAAAATTGACAGCACACTCAGTGAAGCATAAAATTGTTGCGGGTAATCAGGATTACATAAAAGCCCCTGATCCCATGTACGCAAGTGCATCTCCTCTAGCAAGGCAATGTCCCATCGGAGTCGCTTCAGCTCCTTATACAGCAATTGCCATTTTTGGGGAAGACTGAGGCCCTTGGCATTTAAGGTACCCACTCTGTTGAACTAGCAGCCAAAACTTTTACTTCCCACCATCCCACTCTGGTCTACCCTAATTTCTTTCCCCCTTCACAGATCCCTGCCACCAGTCCTTCCTCCCCCATCCCTCTCCCTTCCCCTATCCCTTTCCCCTCATTCCTCTCTCATCCCCCTCTCCCTTCCTCCATCTCCAACCCCAAATCGCCTACCCCCCCAACATTCTCACTTCCCCCTCTTCCCCTTTAACCAATTAGTAGCCACCTTACCTATTACAGGCAGCAACTAAGGAGAGGAAGTTCCAAACTTACCCAAGCCCACCCTCTCCCCCATAACATCACCATCCACTCAACTCTCATGCCCTGCAACACTCCAAGAATCCCCAAGCATGCCTTTCTTCAACCATCATCAATCCCCCACATTCATCGTACATACAATTTCTATTCCACTACGTTTCCAGAGCACCAAGGGGTCACGGCCAAACCACTCCTGTGACATACCACCACCTACCCTCCCCATTGGCCCTTCCCTGGTGTTTTGACCAGACCCCCAATATGCACAACACCTGCTCCCATATAACCCCAGAATACTATTCCCACCAAGGGGGAGTGAGAGTTACTCGAGTACGTCGATTGAAGAGTCTCCCGGCCGTTAGAGCAACTGCCTTCTTAGTCGGCCCCTTCTGCTCCCGACTCGGAGGGCTGACGGGGAAGATCAGCTATGCCTTCCACCCCCAGTTCACTCAGTGCTGTGAAGGTCTCTTCCCTGGAACGAATGTGCACAGTCTGTCCCTCTTTGGCAACCACCAGGGCAAATGGAAATTGCTATCGGTACCGATGGCCCCCCTCACGCAACTTACATGTAATATAAGTCCTGCAGCTCTCATCTGCGTCGCAACATTGCCGGGACCAGATCCTCAAACAGAGACTCCCAAAGAATGGAGCCCACCTTCCAGGCCTGGGCTGTCAATCTCTCTTTGAGCATGTAACTGAGGAAGTGGACCACTATAAACTGCAGGAGATTAGCATGGGGGGAGGGACCCCAAGGCCCTATGCGCCTGGTCCAGCTCCACTCCAGCGGCCTCTTCGCCTGGTTGGGCCACTGTCCAAAGCTGCTGTACAATCTGATGTATGTTGAGTGTGCAGTCCATATAGTGCATGCTTTCTGGCACTCCACAAAAACGGAGATTGCTGTGCTGAGACCTATACTCCAGGTCTTCCAGCTTGTCATTAATGTCCATGTTTGCTCATTCTAGGGTTGCTACTTGCTTCTCTAAGCCCTGCCAAGGCTTCTCCATGCTCCTCCACTTGCTTTTCTGTATCCTCTATTCACCGGCCCATATCTGCCATTTCTCCCCTAAAATCAGCGGCCAGACTCATGTCGTCAGCCCGTACTGTACTTAAATCAGCTGTCAACCTCTCTAACTCCATCAGCGGAACTCCGCAGCAACCAACTGCCTTTCTCCTTTGGCATTGGAGCTGTTTTCACATGTCTCACCGGCTCCAACATGCTCCGCTCCATCTCTGCGCCTCACGGCTTCTCCGCCGCCATTTTATGATTTTTCTGCCACATTCCTGAGCCTCCACCATATGCAAAAGCACTCAGGTCTGTTTGGGGTTTTTTGGGGTCTTTCACTGTCATGCTCGCCGTCAGTGGCTCTTGCGCCGTTAAACCACCGTTTTTTGGGCACTTGGGGCTGCTAAGAAAAGCTCTTAAACAAGGGGGAAGAAGAGCTCCTTCACTATGCCACCATCTGCCCTGGTCCCAGGTCAAGTATTTAAGAGGGCAAGAGTCTAGTGGCTCAAAAGGAACCAGCACGAGTTGCTTAAAGACCATATTGAGATTGCAAGCCACCATAGGTGGCTTGATGGGAGGCTTCGAGAGAAACAAACCACGCATGAATCGAGCCACCAGCAGGTGAGCCAGGATGACTTGGTCCCCCAAGCCATGAAAGGTAGACGCCAATCACGCTGAAGCAGACTCATACAGAGTTGAACTTCAGGCCTGAGTCTGAGAGTTGCAAGAAGTACTACAGCAAGCGATCCACCACAGAGAAGGGATCCAACGCCCTACCGGTGCACCAAGCGTTGAACCTCCACCACTTGAACACACAAGTCTGACATAATGAGTCCTTGCATGATGCCAGGAGAACCTCTATGACACCATCGGGTAGATGAAGCTCCGACAGGACTACACGCTCAGCATCCAGACCAGGAGGGCCAAGAAGCAGATGCTGGTGTGCGATAGGGTCCCCCTGTCCTGGAGGATGAGACTCAGAGAAGAGTCCAGATGGAGAGGCTTCCTCCGAGCAAGCTGCAGCAGCAGGGGGAACCACAGCTGCTAGGGCCAGTATAGGGTGATGAGGATCATGGTGCCCTTGTCAGCCTGCAGTTTCAGCAGAATTTTCGCCATGAGTGGGATCGGGGAAAGGCATAAAGCAGACCCACTTCCCAGTGGAGGAGAAAGGCATCCGAGTCCAACCAACAGATGGCAGGCCTCCTGGAGCAAAACTGGCCTACATGGGCATTCTGCATGGTATTCAAGAGGTCAATTGTGGGGGTGCTTCGGAAGATTTGCTCTACCACCTTTCTTTGGAGGGTCCATTCATGTGGCTGGAGGACACTGTTCAGTTGATCCACCAGGACATTAAGCTCACTGGGCAGGTAATTCGCCAGGAGCTCCATCCCGTGATCCAGCGCAAATTTCCATAGCCAGACCACCTCCTAGCATGGGAGGTACGAGCCTGTACCTCCTTGTTTGTGACAGAGAACATTTCCACCTGGTTGCCCATCTGGATCAGGACAACCTGATTTGCCAAGTGTGCCGGAAGGCACAGAGGGCATTTGCTATGGCTTGCAACTCGAAGTTTATCAGGTGCAGGCTCTCCTGCTCAGAGCATAGGCCCTGCATCCGCAGGCCATCTGGATGGGCCCCTACTTGAGCTTGGACATGTTGGTTTTCAGCATCCTGACTCTGCCTGGAACAGGAGTACTTGAAGTAGGTTCAGTGGCTCCAACCACCAGCCAAGGGACTACACCAGCAGAGCAGTGACCGCTACTTTGTCATGGAGGTGGCCTGTGGCCTGCTTCCACTGCATGCAGAAGGTCCATTGTGCCTGCCACATGAAGAGGTGAGCCAAGGAGGTAACGTGCACTGTGGAGGCCATGTGGCCGAGCACCTTCAACATCTCCCCTGGCCATGGTGTGGTATCGCTGCGACATGCTGCTGACTAAATTCATCAGCCACTGCATGAGGTCTAGTGGTAAGAAACGCCCTGGCTCGAGAGATATCGAGGAGGGCCCCGATTAACTCCAGTCACTGCATGGGCTGGAGATGAGAATTTGGGTAATTGATAATGAAACCCAACTGCTCAAAGACCTGTATGGTGAGGTGTGTGGACTGCCGGACAGCGTCCAGAGTGGGGCCTTTAATGAGCCAATCGTCTAAGCAGAGTGCGATAAAGACTCCCATGGTGCGCAAGAGGCAGCTAGAACCGTGAGGTACTTGGTGAAGACCCGAGGTGCTGAAACGAGCCTGAAAGGAAGCACCCAGTACTGGTAGTGCTGGTTTCCCAGCATGAGCCAGAGGTATTTTCTGTGACTTGGGTGGATCTGGATCTGTATGTATGCATCCTTGAGATCCAAGGATTTAGTTGTCCTTTAAGAGGTATGGGAGCAGCGCCCCTAGTGAGACCATTTTGAACTGCTTGCGCACAAGAAACTGGTTGAGGTGCGGAGGTCCAGAATGGGTCAAAACTCCCCTGTCTTTTTGAGGACCAAAAGTACCTAAAGTAAAACCCTTTGCCAACCTGAGCTTGTGGGACCGGCCCAATGACGAGGTCTGTCAGCAGAATGGCAACGACCTCCTGCAAAAGGCTTCCGTGCACAGGGTCCATGGGGTACTCCCCCTGGGCAAAGGGAGGTGGCAGCTGGGTGAAGTGCAGCCAGTAGCCCTGATGGACGAGCTGCAGCACCCAGGCGTCCGAGGTGATAAGAGTCCACCTGTGGGAGAAATGCCCTCCTACCCATGGGGGAACTCCACTAGGTAAAGGATGGTAGGCTATGCTTCTGAGGAGCCAGATGTATCCAAATGGCTTAAACAAAACTACCTCTCCATCAACCTGAATAAAACAGAAGCTTTATCCGTCACTAAGGACAGCTCATTCACTCCATCCCCCACCATCACACTCAATAACTTCAAAATACAAGTCAAGAATGAAGACAGTCACCCTCAACTAGCTGCTAACCTTCAAACCACATAGCGCAAAGACAACAAAAACTGTCTACTTCAAAATCCAGACCCTTCAACACCTTCACCGACTGCTAGAATCAACTGACTTCAGATCAATCCTACAAACCCTCACCATCCCACACAAAGACTACCGCAATGCCATATACCAAGGACCCCCCCAATCCACCCTCCACCCTTTACAAACAGCCCTGCACACCATTGCCTGTACAATCCATGGAACTACCAGAACAGACCACATATCACCCATCCAGAAATACTTCCACCGGCTCCCATTACAAGCCAGAATCTTATACAAGACCATATTCCTCAGATTTTAAAACCCACAACCTGTCATCCATACACCTTCAAAAATTACTCCACCCCCACGTCAACCCAACCCACAAGAAAATCCACTGCAAATACCCTCACAATACCACCCGAAAACTAAAAAGCAATCAGCAAACCTGCCAGAGATCCTTCAAATTATACGCACCCTCCCTCTGGAATCCCCTCCCTAATGACCTAAGAAACGCCACAGACCTCACCGCATTCAGAAAGATGCTAAAAACTCATCTATTTACCAAGTACTTTGCTGATGTAACATAACAAACCTGCAATCCACATTAGGAACCGCACCTCCCCCCCCCCCGTAACCATATGACTGTAATCAACCTATATATAACAATGTGCTTAAACATTGTATATAGTTAAACGGCCTTGTATGCCACATTCAACTGCTTAAATGCACATTGTTATGCATTTCTTGCAACTGTATATAGCTAATTGTTCTCTGTAAACCAGTTTCAAATTGTTTATTGTAAACCACTTTGACCCGGTCAAAGGCGGTTTAAAAATCTTGCTAAATAAAATAAAGAAACCCATCAAAAGCCTGCCCGTAGTTTGAGCTGCGGGGCCAGCTGAGCTTTTTCAGGCTTCTCCCGCTGCTGCTGGCGGGGGCCTGCGCCTTCAGCTGGGTGCTCTGGGGCACCAAGCAGTACTGGTATGACCATGGGTACAAAGCCTTCTTACCCTGTTTCTTCTTGTACAAAGGACCCATGGTTTTACCTCGAGAGCTTGGAGAGCATCACATGCTCCTTCACAAGCTTCTTCTTGAGCTCACCTGCTTTCTCCTTGATTGGTTTCCTGAAAAGGTTCTCCTCAGTACAGGGAATGTTGGCCAGCTTGTCTTGGACCCACTGCTCTAAATCAGAGGACTGGAGCCAGGCATAGATGCCCACCACCGCAACTCTACAGGCAGATTCGAAGGCATCGTACATGGCACACATGGCATATTTGAAGCAATCCTTGCTGTGGCCTATCAGGGCATGGAAGAAATCAAGGTGATCAGGAGGGAGATGAGGGCAAACTCTGCCAGATCCAGCATGATATCCTTCAGGAACATGCCCATATACAGCTGGTAGGACAGAATCCGGACCACCAGCTTAGAGCCCTGGTAGCATCTCCTCCTGAAGGAGTCCAGGGTTTTGGCCTCCTGCCCCAGGGGCACAGAGGAGCGAGTCTTATTGCTCTTTATGCATTTCAGGGCTGACTTAACCACTGTGGAGTTAAGCAGCAGCTGGGGCTTCTCAAAGTCTGGTGCCTTCTGGACCTGGTACATAAAGTCCAGTTGCTGGCTGAAGGCAGGGACCGTGAGGGGGCTCTCCCACAGCCACAGCAGTAATCTCTGCAAGACATGATGCACCAGCACTAGAAGCTCAAGCTCCTCCACCCTTGGCTCGTCTTTCACCTCAAGGGAGTACGGCCTTGGTCATATACTGTATGAAGTCCTGAAAGAGCATGTCCTCTGAGGGTGACTTACGCAACTCATATGGAGGGCACGAGTCTGAATGCAGGTCAAGACACTTCCCGTCTGAGATGGCCGAGCCATTGTTGGTCTCCCAATCCTCAGACTCTAACTACGAGAGGAAATCAAATTAGCAGAGGGTTTCCTCCAGCCACCTGCTCCAGTTGTGCTGAGAGGGCAGGTAGCGAAGGAACCCATGGTACCCTGAACGAGATTGGGGGTGTCCCAGGACATCAGACCCAGATACATTCAACAGGGAGATCATCGCGGGAACCGGCATCTATTCCAATCTTCCACCCGATATGCTCGCTTCCGCTGGTAGCACATGGGTCTCCAGAATGGGCTGGATGGGGTGCGGTGATACTGCTGAAGCCACTGCAGAACCTGTGTGTCACAAGGTCAAAACTGCTGCTATGTGAGCCTTGAAGTTCCTCAGGCATTCCTCCAGTACCACTGCTTTGGAAGGGACCGGGACCAGGGCCGGAATATGAACTGATCACGGGTGTTGATATCTCCAGCAGGAACTGCACGATGACCGGCTCATCGGGAGATATCCGGCCACCCTCTGGGGCTGTAGGGATCAATTTCTCCTGCCAGGGAAGCTTAGCAGGCTGCTCCAGGCCCTCGGTATCCGTGTTATGCTGAGAAAGACTGAGGTGCTGATGCACCTTGGGTTTATCCTAGTGCTTGGGAGGAATGGAAAATAAAACAAAGTATATTATAATGCCTCTATATCGTTCCATGGTGAGACCGCACCTTGAATATTGTGTGCAATTCTGGTTGCTGTATCTTAAAAAGGATATAGCGTTATTAGAAAAGGTTCAGAGAAGAGCCACCAAAATGGTAAAGGGGATGGAAGGATACCCCTATGAAGAAAGGCTAAAAAGGTTAAGGCTCTTTAACCTGGAAAAGAGACGGCTGAGGGGAGATATGATAAAAGTCTATAAATTAATAAATGGAGAGGAACGGGTAAACGTAGATCAATTGTTTACATTATCAGAATATAGAAAGACTAGGGGACATGCAATGAAGCTACAGGGTAAACTATTTAAGACTAAGAAAAGAAAATATTTTTTTCACTCAACGTGTAATCAAACTCTGGAATTTGTTACCGGAGGATGTAGTAAAGGCTGTTAGTGTAGCTGGGTTTAAAAAAGGTTTGGACAAGTTCCTGGAGGAAAGGTCCATAAACCATTATTAAGAAGGGACCCAGGATATCAATGCTTGACCCAATACAAGCATTGTGGAACCTGTGTCTTTTGGGGAAACTGCTAGGTACATATGACCTAGATTGGCCACTGTTGGAAACAGGATACTGGGCTTGATGGACCTTGGTCTGACCCAGTATGGCATATCTTATGTTCTTATCTCTAATTCTTCTGCCCTGGGCTCATTCTCAGTCTCTAAAGAAAATGGTATGGCCTTGGCCATATCCCTTACAAAATCTTGGAAGGTCATATCTCAGGAGGTGACTTGTGTCGTTCATGAGGAGAAAGAGGGTCTGATAGAAGCCCTGGAGACCTGTCTTCAGATTCGACATTGGTGACCCAGTCTTCTGAGTCAGACTCAGAGAGGAAGTCTAAGCACTTCCGAATCTCTGCCTGAATCTGACCCTTGGAGATCAGGAGCTCCTTCAGGAGCAATGATGCACTGAAGCTTATCTAGTTTTTTTTTTAGGAAGCATCGGAACCTGATACACTAGAAGAGTGAGATCGACCAGATAAGCTCTAGTGCTGAGGCCCTTCGATACCCTGATGTTGATGCCTCTCCCACAGGCAAGCTATCAGTCTCAAGAATCGGCAGGATGGGTGTAGATGCCCATGCAGCAGACATCTAGGCACTGACAAGCTGCATGGCAAAAAGCATTGGGATTTGTTCCTCGAGAGCCTTCAGAAGGCAGTTCTCCATAGCTAAAAGAAAAACACACAGAGGTGCTATATACCTCAAAATAAAAGCAAACGACGAAAAGTTGTGATAAAAGCAGACAAAATATCCAAATAAAATAAATACAGTGGATATGGATAGAGCTGTTTGCCTTTAGCGTTCAGCTTTGGTTTTGTTTGTAATGAAGTCTTTTTGTAGCTATGGGATTTTTCTTTTTTTAAAAGCGTTCCCCTGAGTTAAGCCATATACATTTTTCTTCTTATGAGTTTGTGACCAAAGCGCGAGTGTCTGTGATCACTGTTTTATCCGAGATTGATTTCTCAGTTACATGTGGATATTCCGGGTGCGATACCAGTAAGTGATATTTTTTTTATTGTTCACTTTTATTTTTATTCTGATTCTGACACTGAAAAATTGGGCAATTCTAGTTTTGTTTCCTCCTTTTTGTTTTGTAAGTGTAAGGTAGCAGTTTAGGTTCTGCTCTCAGAGGAATGGTGTGTTGCCTCCAGGAGGTGGGTGTATTTGTAACCTGTTATTATAAGGTTTGTATTTTTATAATTGTTATGCAATTTGTTTTTATATTATGAATGTTTGCTTTTAATTCTATTTATGTTGCAGGTTGTACCTCATGTCTTTGTGCATTCTTTTGAAAATGTGCCCCTGATGCAAGTGTGAGTCGAAGCATGTTGGGCTCTTTTTAACTTTTTTATTTGGGAATTTTATGTGAAATTTTTGTTTTATGATTTTATGGTTTTAAATGTGTATGTATGAAATTGTATTTATTTGATTGGACCCTTTGTCTGCTTTTATCACCACTTCTCGTTGTTTGCTTCTCCATAGCTGTCATCTCTGAAGGCTGTGGGGCCTCAGCAATATTGGCCGATGTTCCCAGAACCTACAAGGGTATCGGCGGCTTGGTCTCTGCATACAGTAGGCCATCACTGTCCCTCTGATGCCTTGAAGGATGAGTTCAACTCTCTTCAGGGTAGCTTAGAGGGGTGCTTTTGCAGACCCTCATTGCTCTTGATACCATGCCTTGAGGGGCTTAGACATCGATGCACTGGAGTCTCCACTCAATGCTCAGAGCGATCACCCTGTGGCGTCGATGAAGATGAAGCCAATCATTCCTCATCTACGGGCAGACGATCAATGGCCGATGCTCCAGGGCACTACGGGTGCTCAGCTCCAAGTGGGCTCGAGAACTCCTTGATGTTGATGCAACAGCCAGCTGTATTGCCCCGCTATGATATTAAATTCAAGATCAAACAGCCACACATGCATGATATTTAATAAGCTATTTAATGTGACAATTAGCTAGACAATATTACAAGGACACCACATAGAACAATGCATCACCAAAACCTCTGACATGTAAGGAGTCATGCTATCCAGCTGTGACACGTTTGTAACAGCCTATAAAAAGAGCTAGAAAATCCAGGACAGGTAGAGAGCTGATGCTCGCATGGCCAGCGCGTGAGGAATCCCAGACTTTTCTCCAGTCTTCACTGTGGCTCTCCCAGCTGATGATAAAAAGGGGCTGTGATGATGTCATAGGTTTTGGTGATGCATTGTTTTATGTGTTGTCCTTGTAATATTGTTATATTGTCTAGCTAATTGTCATATTAAATAGCTTATTAAATACCATGCATGTGTGGCTGTTTGATCTTGAATTTAATATCATAGCGGGGCAATACACCCCATCCCTTTACGCACCTTAACTATGGAATACTCTACCCGATTGCATGCGAGCAATGAGAGACTTAAAAGGACTTTAGACAAATGTTTAAGACTATACTATTCACACAATTTTATGGACCTTCTTAAGGTCCAATATAAACTGTACTTTTACTAATTGTAGTTTCTGTTTTATGTATATTCTTCCCTATACCTCCCCACTACCTTTCTTTGCTTCTACCTACAATTGTATACCCTGTGCTGTAACCACTTTGATTGAAGGATAAGGAGGCATATAAAACTGGTTAAATAAGTAAATACACCAGCATCCAATGCAGCCTTCGATGCCATTGAGACCAGTGCTACCAATGCAGATGGATTCGATTTATGAACACCAAAAAGTAATTTGTGCTGCTTCTCTCGACCTTTGTGTCCTCTTTTTGTCATCTGTGAACACAAATTACAACAAGAGGTCTGATGATCAGGTCCCCTAAGCACTCAAGGCACCAGTGGAGTATCCATGGTGGATATAGTCCCCGAGTCCCTGAAACACTTTTTAAACCAACTGGCAAGTTTTTGGGACTTACTGGCTGGAAAAACAGCCACAGCAAAATAAAATGACTCTATTGTGAAAAACTAAGGTTGACCCAGAGCCAAAGCACTGATACTTAAGGGGCAGAGATGCTGTGAAAAAGGAAACTTGAAATGATCGAAAAATGGACTGAAGTGAGGAAAGAAAATAAATGCGACATGCAGGCAGGAAAAAGTTTTGGATACTATCAGAAGGCAGTAAAATTCCCGTGAAGGGACAGAAAGTTACCAATTGGTGATCACATCTGTTCAGCTCTGCAGAAAGACTGCTCTAAAATGTCACCACGGCAGTAGGTGGGAAGATGGTATGCATGCACAGAGGAAGCTCCCAAAAGCTTTAATTAGTAGTTGAGGAGCTTTCCTGTGCAGGCTCCATCAGATGATGTCACCCATACAGAAGGACTTATTTCCTGCTTGTCTATAGAGAGCCCCGTTATAGGTGGGCAACTTCACTTTCTCTGAAGACTAGCAGGGCAATGCAGGCACGCTTAATGGTGAGTCCAGAGCCGAGGGTCATATTTACAGTTGCAACTTGTGATAGCCTGAGATGAAAACAGAAGGGATAAAATTCCTAAATGGTAGGTTATTAGTACACAATAAGGTTTCAGAGAACCGCCTGCCCGAAAGTAGTGTCTTGGGATGTGGGCTGGTCGAGTCAGCATACCCTCGCTCAGAGCACTGCTGGGCTCTTCTGGACTCAGTCCTGAACTCCCTGTACCATAGTGTGGGCTAGCAGAGTAAGACCTATCCACACTGTTGCACCAATCAAAACACACTGCCACCTGTTGATGGCAGAAACTATTGGATTCTCTCAGGGCGCATCAGCTGATATACCTAAAGATGACAGCTGCTCATGTCTTCTTTTACCAGCTGGCACTCCACTCATCTGGACTGGTTTAGCAGGGTGATAAGGAAGGTGATGAAGTCAAACACCGTATTGGAGAGGGTTCACTTTGAAGCTGGTTTACATGGGTCTTTAGGGCTGTACATGACAAATAACTGACGTCTTCCTTATGTCATCTGTGGCATGAAATAAACACCCGCTTACAGTCTAGCATGTGCAGCACCTGGATAAAATGTAGGTAGGATTACTGACTGACATGGACTTCTGAGATAACCTTTGGAAGAAACTTAAGATGTGTTCAAACGACAACTTGTCTGTAACAGATTTCAGTATAAGAAGTTTGCAAACTCTTCTCATCAAAGTTACCACCACGACAGAAATGGTTTTCAGGTGAGATGCTTAAAGGGATGCTCAAAGCATGCTTGTGTAACATGAGCTGAGGAGATATTTAAGGTCCGAAACGGGGGAAGACAGTTTCAGGGATTGTTTGGTGTTCATTAGCCCTCTCATGAACCTCGAACCAATGCAGTTATTCAGCTGTAACAGGTGTTCTCCGGGGACAGCAGGGATCAGTCCTCACATATGTGTGACGTTGGCACCGATGGAGCACGTGCGGAAGCATCTCCCCAGTTTCAAAAAAGCCTTTGGGAGATGCACCACGCATGCGTTGGTCCATTTCCTGCCCAAGGGTGCCATCTTGCCTCAGTCAAATGGCATAGCTAAGACAGCCAAGGAAAAAATAAAATAAAATACAGTAAGGAAGCAACTCCAAGGAGAGAGGGGAGGATTATGAGGACTGATTCCTGCTGTCTCCGGAGAACACCTGTTACAGGTGAGTAACTACACTTTCTCTGGGAGCAAGCAGGAAAGTCAGTCCCCACATATGGGACTCCACAACTATAGGCTACAGAGAACCTGTAAAATTAAAATGCCACGTTAGCCTGTAAGGGAGAGCTGGGATCAGCAGCAGTTGAGTCCCTACTGAGAGACTCTCGCAAGACCCAAGTGTCCAGCAGAGAACCAGTACTACGGTAGCCTGAACACAGAAGGGTCAGAGGGCAGGAGTTGCCTATACCCTGAAGAGATTACAGAGTATGGCCTGTCAGGGCTCCCGACAGGCAGTAGTGAGCTGCGAAGGTATGGACCGAAGACCAGGAGGCAGCCCAGCAGATTTCCGTCACGGGGGACAGAATGCAGATTTGCCACAGAGGTAGCCATGGCCCTGATGCGGTGCGCCATGACCCTCTAGTCCAGTGAGATCCCTCCTTGCTCACAGGCAAGGGTAATGCAGTCCACCACCCAAGCGCATAGTTTGCTTAGTCACTGCGAGCCCCAGACGGCTGGGGTCATAGGATACAAAATGCTGTGGTGCTTTGCAGTGGCCGAGTCCATTTCAAGTAAAAGAACAGGGCTCTCTTACAATCCAGACTGTGGAGAACGGTCTCTGCCTTACCAGCGTGAGGCCTTGGAAAGAAGTTGGGGAGTACCACCTCCTGGTTGAGGTGGAATGGGGACACCACCTTTGGCAGAAATGCAGAGCACCACCCTGTTCTTGTAGAACCTTGTGTAGGGCGGCTCTGTCATCACAGCCTGGAGCTCACTGACTCTGCGAGCTACCAGGAAGATGACCTTCCAAGATAGGTAGCGAATGTGGCAGGTAGCCAGATGCTCAAACGGAGGCTTAGTGAGCTGCGAGAGCACCACACTGAGATCCCACTCCACTACTGGGGGGCAGACAGAGGGTTTGGATAACATAAGGCCCTGCAAGAATCATGACAAAAGGGGCTGAGCCAAGAGGAGTTTTCCCTCAATGGAATGGTGATGCGCTGCAATGGCGCTCAGGCATACTCTGACCTAATTGGATTTCAGGCCCACCTGCGATAAGTGAAGCAGGTACTGAAATACCATTAGTACTGAGCAGGAAAACGGGTTAACTCGCCTTTACGCATACAACACCGAGAAATGGCACCACTTGAAGGCATATGCCCTTCTCGTGGAGACCTTAGGAGAGGCCAGAAGAATTTCTTCCACGTCCTGTGGGAGGCTGAAGGGGGCTAATGCTACCCTTTCAGCCACCAAGCTGTGAGTGAGAGGGACCCCAGATTGGGGTGTAGGAGAGAGCCCTGCTGCTGTGAGAGTAACCCTAGAGCTTGGCCCAGGGAAATTGGTGATACCGCTGATAGGGAGGGGAGCAATGGGAACCAGGGATGCCTGGGCCACTGAGGAGCTATTAGCTCTATTGCGCTGGACCTTGAAATGTGTCTTGGCTACCAGCGGTGTCAGTGGAAGGTGTACATGAGGCCTATCCAGGAGACAAGAAACGCATCCGCCGCCGCCGCCACCTGGGATGGGTGCGGCTGGCGTGAGCAGAATCGGGGCAACTGTATGTTGTTCGAGCTGGCAAACAGGTCCATGGAGAGGACCCCCAGAGATGAAACAGTCATGAGGTTACCACTGGATCCAGGCACCACTCAGGCAGCTGGAGGACCCTGCTCAATTTGTCCGCCAGGAGGTACACCGCACTTAGGAGCACCCCTCTGCATGCAACATAGGAGCAGAGGGCTACCACCTCCAGGCAGAGGGTGTATGACCCTGTACCCCTGTTTGATCACGTAGAACACTGAGACCTGATTGTCGGTCTGGATCAGCACCGAGCTGTATTGGAGTTGGTGGTGGAAGGCTCAGAGGACTAGGTATTTTGCCTGGAGCTCTAGCAGGTTGATTTGCATCTGGGATTCCCTTCAGGGACCAGCAGCCTTGCGTCTGGAGGCTCTCGCAATGCGCTCCCCCAGCCCATTAGAGAGGCATCAGTAGTGAGGACCTTCTGGGGGTTGACTGCCTGGAAGGACATCCCGGCCTGAAGGTGACGTGGGATCTGCCACCATCTGAGGGAGTCCTCCAGCTGACGGGTCATTTTCACTTTGTCCCTGAGTCTGCCTATGGTTTGTGTCCACTGGGAGTGGAGGCACCACTGGGCTGCCCTCATGTGCAGGCGGGCATATGGGGTGATACTTACCATGGAGGCAATGTGTCCCAACATGCCGAGTAGGAGCCGGGCAGGTAGCGTCAGTCATTGGTATACTTCTGCAGCTAACTCCTTGAGGCATTCTGACCTCTCCTGCGGGAGGAAGACTTTTGCCTGGAGGGTATCTAGTTGCGTCCCTATGAACTCTAGGCGCTGGCCTGGAGTGAGGTGGAACTTGGGGTAGTTTATGACAAATCCCAGGTGCTGCAGGGTGTTGATGGTGAGCCCAGTGGCGCATTATGCCTCTGCAGCCGTGTCCCCCTTTATGAGCCAGTCGTCCAGATAAGGAAAGATGAGGTCTTCTTCGAGAGCCTGGTTCTTGGAACATATTCAGTCTCTATCTCTGCTGCCTTCTCCGCCATGGGCTTCCCGAATAGGTTTTCTCCTATGCAGGGGACATCAATTTGTCCTGATCCTATTGTTCCAGGTCGGATGACTGCAACCATGCCTGTGGCAGTCACATTGTCTGATGACTCGAAGCCATCATAGGCTGCCCGGGACAAAAACTTTGAGCATTCTTTTACTGCTGAGGTCAGGTTCTTGAACCTCTGCAGGGTTTCCCTCTAGAGACCTGCTGAGAATCCACCAAGCTCCTTCAACAGTTCCTTCAGGTACATACCAATATAGAGCTGGTAGGACTGGATCCAGCACGTTAGCATCGAGCCCTGAAAGGCTTTCCAGCTGAGGGCGTCGAAGGTTCGGACCGCCCTGCTGGGTGGCATAGACAAATGTTTTTTTTGGCTCTTAAGCTGGCACATTGCCGACTCTACGACCATGGAGTTGTGAGGAAGCTGGGTCTTTTGAAACCCAGGGCTTTGGCGTACTGGTACATGGCATTGAGGTGCCTACTAATGATTGGAACAGACACCAGTGTTTGCCACATCCGGAGAAAGAGGTAGTCGAGGATCGAGGGCACTGGTACCATGAGGGCTTCCTTAGGGGTGCCTCATATTTGAATATCTCCAATTCCTCGGTGTGAGGGTCCTCCTCTAGCTCGGTGGTGAGAGCCTTGGCCATGTCCCACAGAAAATCGAGTAACACAACGTCCTTGGGTAGGGAATGGTGCCAGGTCGCCGGGGGAGATGGGTCTCTGGGCACATCACGATGTCGCCTCGTGTCCAGGGACTCTTCATCTTTAGTCTCCCATTCAGACTTGAAGTCCAAATCAGATGCCGCGCAATCACCTCAGTCAAGGACTGTTCTCGGCAGACCGTAAGCTCCGGAGGATTGTCAGTCTGAGTTGTGGGTGCTCACCAGGGAGGACTGATGACCTGGGGAACGGGAATGGGAATGGGACCGGGACCGGGACCTTGTCCAGGGCCAGGGGCGCTCTCGAGGCTGATGGCACTCAACAGCTTGATGTCTGGGGAAGCCCTCGATGTCTAGGATCCCGTCATCAGGGTGGATGAACCGGACAAGCCAGACATGAATGCCCGCTGCAAGGCCTCTAGGGCATAAATACTGTTCTCTAGGGCTGCCATTCTGGTCACCATACCAGTTGGCTCTGCAGCCTTCGACATGGGCATCGAAGACTAGGGCCCAGCGTTTGTACTGTTGAGTGCGAGTCCTCGATGAAGATGGCCTCAGAGGCCCAAGATCGGTCGGTGGGTGCCAACAACTCTTTATGGGACAACTTAGCAGGCCGCTTCAGCCCGACTCCTCAGACTCAAGCCTGGACTGCGGGTCCTGGGGTGGGATTTCTCCTTTTTCCCAGATCCGTCTTCTGAGGCGGTTTTCGAGGGTTTCTTCATGTGCTCCACCTCTGGGGATTTCCGCTTGGAGGAACCGCGGCCATGGGACTCCGAAGAGGCTCTGACTTTGCGGGGCACCAGAGGAGGCTCTGCAGCATGGTGTCATCGGAGACTCCGGCGCCGAGTCTGACTTCTGAAAGAAGCTTTTCTGTTGCTGATGGCGGCTCTTCAAGGCCTTTGGGGTCATGGTTCTGCAGAGCTCATAGTTGGAGTCGGGGGTCCCCGCCTCCCAGTAGGGGTCAAAGACCTTTGGCTGAAAAAGAGCACGAAAGCTGATTGAGGAGCACCTCGATGAAAAATGAGAAAACGAATAGACAAACCCGAGGAGCGATGCAGAGGTGAACTGGCTCAGGGGCAGGAAGGAACCGGTACACAAACCTTACAAGAACTCAAAAATCACACTTTTTCTGAAAAAAACAAAAACAAAAACTGGGCATCCGATGGGTTCCGTGGAAAAAAGAAAAAAAAAAAAAAGAGACTGAGGCAAGATGGCAACTTTGGGTAGGATCTGGTGCATCTCCCAAAGGCTTTCTTTGAAAGCTGGGGAGATGCTGCCATGTAGGCTCCGTTGGCACTGACATCACCCATATGTGAGGGCTGACTTCCTGCTTGTTTCCGGAGAACAAACAACTCCATCAGCATAATTAGAATATGTGGCTATGGATGACAGGTGAATACCTAACTGAGGAGGATCTAGACCAGAGTTTGAAAGATGAAAAAAAAAAAAAACAGGACAGCACTTGGGCATTCAGACAAGTGAAGCCTTTTTTTTTTTCTTTTCTCACTGAAATGAGATGGTCAGGTCGGGGAGGAGGGCTGTGTCCGCACATGGATATGACAGACCAAGGTGATTAATCTCTCAAAGAGAATGCAGAACACTGGCACATGAGCAGAGAAGTCCCAAAGATTCCTCTTAGCTGGAGGATAGCTCCAGACACACTGATCTGTTGGATGGTGTCACCATACAGTGTGCATGCACTGCCCTGTCGTCTACAGAGAAATGGATGGTAAAATTTTACTTACCAGTTAATGTCCTTTCCTTGCATCCTGCTAGACTAGTCCAGACAAGTGGGTTGTTTTCCCCTACTAGCAGACTGGTGGAGATAAAGAATCAATGAAAGCCCAGGTTTCAATGACATCACTCCCATACCTCTATACACTTCAGCCACCAGAGGTCCCTTCCGTATTCATCCCAAAGCATATCGGAGTAACATAGCAAGCTTCACACAACCTCAATCGTGGGCAACAAGGAGTTATCAACAGTAGAGAATTATCTACAAGAAAGAATAAACAGAAGGTTGTCAGTAGAAGATGAATCTCCAGAGCCAAGTATAAATATTATAGCAGACCCAAAGCAGAAGAACAGAGAAAATACAGTTTCAATGGTGGGCCATGGACTGGTCTAGCAGGACTCAAGGAAAGGACATTAACTGGTAAGTAAAATGTCACCTTCTATATCACCCTGCTAGACCAGTCCAGACAAGTGTAATATACCAAAGCTATGACTCCACTGGGCAGGAAGAAGACAACAGTTTGCAGAACCCTTCAGCCAAAGGCCGTGTCCATCCACACATGGACACCCAAGCGGTAATGCTTGACAAAGTGGAAAGTGATATCCACTTTGTTGCCTAAGAAGTGTCTGCAGGGGCTACACTCTGCCCACGAGGACGCTTGTGCTTGGGTAGAATGGGCACGCACACGCTCCAGAACCAGCCAGTTCTGCAACAGATATGTTGAGGCAATGGCCTCCTTAATCTAGCACCTCAAAGCCAATTTGCCACCGCGTCACCCTTGCATGGGCCAGCACAAAAAGATGGTCGGACCTACGAAAGAAATTCATTTATTTATTTATTTAGCATTTCTTTTATACCGCGCTCTTTACCATCAGTGCGGTTTACAGTTAACAAAACGACTCGAGGCACTCCCGAGTTTACATCGAACAGGGAGAGCAACTTGGAAAGAACAGGGGAAACTATGTACAGTTTACATGATGCTATGTTAAGAAAGTAATGCTGCAAGGGTAGAACAGGGGAGTGTGATCAGAAAGTACTGGAGAAGCACCCTCCGGACATCCACCAGGTGAAGATCTTTATCCCTCCCGCAAAAATACTCCTTAGAGTAGAAGAATACACAAACTACCTGGTCTACATGAAAGGGAGAAAGCACCTTAGGCAAGAAGGCAGGCACAAGCCGAATGGAAACTGCTTCCTTTGAAAAAGGACAAATAAGGCTCTTGGCAAGATAAAGCCTGCAGTTCGGAAATGCACCTTGTGGAACAAATCACGACCAAGAAGACAGTCCTGAGCATCACATTCTTCAAAGTAGCATGTTTCAAATGCTCAAAGAGCTCTGGCATCAAGACCCTGAGCACCAGACCCAGATCCCAGGAAAGAATCACTGACCAGAAGATGCAGACACTGAACCCCCTGGAAAATGCATGAGACCTCCGGCTGCAGGGCTAGAGACTTACCGGCCATCACACCACAGAAACAGGTCAAAGTTGCCACCTGAACACTTCAAGAAGCCAAGGGAAAGGTCCATCTCCAGGCCATCCTGTAGAAAGGCCAACAGAGATGGCACCATGTCTAACTGACAAGCGCCACACCATCATTCTAACAGGCACCAGATCATCTCCTCTTATCTCCAAGCAGAATGGAGACCACTGCCGGAGAGCAGCCCTACATGATAGCAGTTTCTTTCAATAGCCAAGCTATAAACGAGAAGGGAACCAGGTCCTCCAGGACACTCGGTCCCTGTCATAATAGGCCCCAAGACGGAGGCAACCGAAAAGGTGGCGCCTGCAGCAGCTACATCAGGTGTCCAAACCGCACTTTCCTTGGCCAATCCAGTGCCACCAGAACAATCCTATCCCAGTGGCATTCTATACACAGAGTCACACACCCCACCAGGGGCCATAGAACATACACATACAGCAGGTGCTGTTTTGACAAAGGCTGGATCAGGGCATCAATGTCCTTGGGCCCTGTCTCCATGTGGCAACTGAAGTAGCAAACTTTGGTAATGGAGTGGGTCGCCATCAGGTCCATTTCAAGATGATCCCAGCAGCGCAGAAATCAACTGAAACGCCTCCAAAACTCAACTTCCACACTACAGGATCCAGAGAGTGACGGCTGAGGAAGTCCCTTTCATATTGTCCACCCTGGCAATGTACTGAGCAGACAAGGCAGGGAGGTTCTTCGCCACCCAAGCAAATAGGAGAGTCATCTCCAGAGATACTCCAGCACTCCTGGTGCCGCCTTGCCAATTGACATAAGCTAATCCATGGCGATGTCCGAAAGCACTCTAACAGCCTGGCCCCCAACCAGAGGCCGGAAATGCAGAACAGCAAACCTGATGGCCCTCGCCTTGAGGTGGTTGATGGACCATAATGGCTCCCTGTTGTTTCAAAGGCCTGTGCTCACCTCCTGAGAGCCCCAGGCAGAGAATCCATGCTGGACTCAGATCTACTCCCCTGAAACTGTTTCACTGGCTTTGCAATAGTGCATTTAAAGTGGCTGGCAGGCAGGTCATTCTGAGAGCCTTCTGCAATCTTCGGGGAACGCAGGGGGAAATAGAGGAAGAGAGAGGGGGCACTGAGGTTGTATGAGGCAGTTGAACTCTTTCAGATCCTTCCAGTTTCTGTCTGCTCAACAGGTTCTTATCGTAAGAGCATAAAGCTGAACCAACTTTCCCTCCTTGTATGGCTACTGAAAAGACTGCAGTCTAGTGGAGCCTACCAAATTGCACTCAAGTGAGAGCCACCCTTCAAGGTGATTGTTCACGAGCATTTAATCAATCCTTTTCCTTTCAATCTCCAGATTTTCTTCCGAGAGGAGAAAATCCACCCATCATCTGCTGGAGACAAAGAAATACTGAAAGGACTTCTGATGATTGAAGCGAATAGAGGCATGGGAGTGATGTTATTGAAACCTGGGCTTTTCATTGGCTCTTTATCTCCACCAATCTGCTGGTAGGGGAATACAACTCGCTTGTCTAGATTGGTCTAGCAGGACAATATGGTATTTGCAGTCTATTTCTGCTCTCTCCTCCTCCCCACAAGAAAGCAATATATAAATATAAATATACACATTTTGATAATCTCTCTTTAACACAGAAGGTTCTGGCTGTCTCCTCTATGTTTGCAGATCAAGCAGTTATCAGGGTAGGGACACAGCATTCATCTATGACATATGAATTTCCAAATACTAGAAGGCTCCATTCTTCAGAGTGACCCTCTCCCCCCTTCCCATAGGACACCTCGTTTCTCTGCTGAGGTTTTGCTGACAAGGTGCAAGAGCTCCCCAGCTTCCCAATTTTTTTTTTTAGTTTAAAGGGTCTGGACTTCATTCCTCTTCCACATATTTCCTAAAGATTTCCCTGTCTCTATTTCAAAGCCTCCTCCCCCCATCTTGCCTTCCCTTCCCCCTCCACCCTATATTCCCCGATGAAAGCACTAACACGTGCAGACGGTGGCACGGGACGTGGGTGCAGCCTCACCCTCCCGTTGAGTATCCAAGTAGGACCGTCTGGGCAGTGGAGCGGCTGCGTCTCCAAAACCACCTGCAACCTCTTCCTCCTCTGCCTCTTCCTCCTCCTCTTCTGAGTCCCGGCTGTCATCACTGTCTGTGCTCCCACAGCTCCTACAGGATATTCACAGAACACACACACATCAGTACAGATAATAAAGGGGCCCTGGGGAAAACCAGCAAGACATGTGATTCTTCTGGGACCAGGATGATTTGCAGGTTTCAACCATCATCTTCTCTTATTGGAAAGGAATGTGAACAATTCCTGATACATGAGACCCTACCTGGGAGCATGGGTGCTCTGAAGGGTGCTAAAACGGCTCTCTTTGTCCCGCCAGATATCCTCCCCATCTGAACCCTCATCCTCGTCGTCATCAAACTGCTGGATCCGCTCCTTGTAGCAGATCTCAAAGAGGTTGGAGTTTGGCTGTGGACAGAGTTGTGGAAAAGGATCATTGACTGGGGTGGAGAGCATACGAACAAGGTAACCAAGTGTCTGCAAGACAACTGCAAGCACATGAACATTAAGCCAGGTTCCAGCACCCCTCCCCAGCACGAGTTAAGGTGCTAGAAATGGTTAAATGACTAGCTGGTGGCTCAGCTACTCCCATCTAAGAGACACTTTTCACTCCAGTCATTAGATAATGTATGCACAAAGGGACAGAACTACCTCTAACTCAAAAACCATGACACAATCTGCCTGAAAACAGTGATTCAAAATGCCCTGCGATTCTTCTCACTATACGCAAGCGCAAGAACTTACACTCTCGTCGTCCGCATTCAGCGAGAAGGTTATGCTGGCTGTCCTGTCGAAGGGAGCACTGTAGAGAAGAGGCAAATCTGTTATAAAACCATTGGGCACATGGGCTGGCAAAGAAGCCCAAGAGCTAGTGGGATACCCGTTTTGGGGTGCAGAAAGTAGTGATCTGCATGTAGGAGAGGAAACCACCACTGTGCTTTGTACTATTCAAACACGGAAAGAGCAGCAGCTACATAAACCTGTTTCTACACAGCTGCTCATCCCTGTGCAAGGCAGTCATTAAATATCATTGCTCTTACTGGGAATATTTCCCCTTCAGGGCATGACATGCAGCTCCCGAGTGAGATCAAAGCTGTGGCTGATACGAACAGCTACATTCAGCATCCCCCCATCCCAATGCAGAGCTGTGGAGACCTGCTTCTGTCTGTGTGACAGTCTGGAAAACCCTTAGAGCATGATTTCAATGAAGGGGAGAAGGGTGGGAACAAGACACAAGAGGTAATCTTGTTAATGGTTTCAAAACAGAGGAGAAGACAGAAGGAGAAGAGACACCACGCACCGAAGGAGGGTGATGAGAAGCCAGAGCAGGCAGGTGGAAACCACATAGGAAAGGACTGCCCCTGAAGGGATTCAGGCCAGTTTCCTCCCCCCCCCCTAAGTTTCACATGCTATTGGATTTACTGCTTCACAATTCACCTCAGTTTCTGGGCATGACAGGGTAGGGGCAAGAAAAGACAGCTGGTGAGGTGAGTAACATATATATGGTGGATTTTGCTTAACAATAATTTCCTTTCCTGGAGCCCTGCTAAACCAGTCCAGACAAGTGGGCTATGTCCCCCTTCCAGCAGATGATGAGGATAGAGAGACTACAAGATTCCATTGACATCACTGGCACTAAGGTTGGTGTTGGTGAAGCTAGGGACACACTCCAGTATTTCGGTATTTCCTTAACAAAGCAAATGGCAGATACGCCAAAGAAAGACTAGAGAACCCTCTCTCAAGAATGACAAGCAAATGTAAGTTTCTCTCTCTTGCTTTTTTTTTTTTTAAATGGAAGAGAGTTCAAGTGCACTGAACTATGTACAGTAGATCTGCTAGCACAGCCTGTGGCAACCATGATGCATGAATTCTGCTAATACAGACTACGTCAAAGCAGCATACAGCATAAACTACACCAGGGTGGGTCCTCGACTGGTCTAGCAGGATTCTAGGAAATTAAGTTTTTGGTACGTAAAATTTTATCTTCCAGATCATTCTGCTAGACCAGTCCAAACAAGTGGGAAGTATAACAACTACTCTACAATTGGGCGGGGAAAAAATAGCTGTTGAGACTCTTGGAGCAAAACGCAGAATTGGCCTAGAGATCTGGGCAGTAATCCTTAACAAAAAAAAGGTAGAAAGGGAAGTCCAGGTTGCTGACCAACAAATGTCAATGGGCAAATGTGTGATGACTCCACCCAGGAAGCCGCCTGCGCTTGGGTAGAGTGAACTCAGCGCACTGCCGACTTGGAAGTGGACCAGTCCTTATGCAGCCTGGCAAATAAAACAGCCTGTCCAAAATCTTAAGGGAATTAGTGACCTTCAAGTAACGAAGCAGCTACCTGCAGATATCAACAAGCCGAAGGTCCTTATCCTTGCCAGTACACTGAGCCAATGAAAAGAACAGAAGAGCAATCACCTGGTTCATGTGAAAGGCAGAAACCAGTTTAAGTAAGAGTGATGGAACAGGACACAATACCATTCCTTCAGAAGAAAAGTCAAATAAGGATTACGCAAGAAAGAGCCGATAACGCTGAAAATGTGGTGTGCTGAAGAGATAGCCACCAAAAAAAACTGTCTTGAGGGAAAGATCCTTGAGCATGGTTCACAGAGAGTTCACATAGGCGAAGAACATGACCAAGGTCCCAAGGCAGAACCACAGAACACACAGAAGGATGTGGATGTCACACTCTACACAGGACACAAGAGATATCCTCTCCAGGTAGCTGTCATTTATCGAGCCCCAACAAGTCCACCTCTACCTTTCCCACCAACTTTGACTCCTAGCTCTCCTCCTTTCTGGATTAGTTTTCCCCTTCCCTTATTCTTGGGGGATTTTAACATTCACATTGATGACCTTTCTGACCCTTATGCCTTAAAGCTCCTTTCCCTAACCTCCTCATTCAACCTCCAGTTGTGTGTAGGAGCGGTAGAGCACAAGTATGGCCACTGCCTTGACCTTGTCTTCTCCTCCAATTATCTACCCTCAAACTTCTGCTCTTTTCTAACCACCACCTGCTAACCTTCACCCTTAACCACTCCCCATCTTGGTCTGGCCTGATCTCCACCAACATGTTTAGGGATCTTCACACCATTGACCCTTCAGTTATCTCCACTGCTGTCTTATCAACTCTTTCCTCCACTATGTCATCTATGTCCGTTGATAGGGCAGTATCTTCCTATAACACTATACTCTCCACTGCTCTGGATGCACTTGCTCCTTCCATTCCACACCCTGTGAGGTGTACCATACCTCAAAACCCTGGCTGTCCTCGACAACCCGCTACCTATGTTCCTGTGCCCGCTCAGCTGAGTGCCTTTGGCTTAAATCACGTACCCTTGTTGACCACCTACATTTCAAATTCATGCTAACCTCTTTCTAGTCAGCCATAGCACTCGTCAAGCAAGAGTACTATGTCCATCTGACTAACTCTCTTGCCTCTGACCCTCGTCATCTCTTTGCTACCCTTAACTCTCTCCTTAAGGTCCCTCCTCCCCCAATCCATCCAGACCTTGGCTGACTACTTCCACGACAAAATCCAGAAGATTAACCTTTAATTCTCTGAAGGGTCACCTCCACCTCATCGTCCCCCTCTTCAATCCTCACTCATTCCTCATCCTTTCTTCATTTTTCTGAAAACAAATCTTCTCTCTTCCTCCAAATTGACTACCTGCTCCTCTGATCCCATTCCCCACCCATCTACTACTAAGCTCTATCTCTTCCGCTGTCATCCCTTCCATCCATTATATCCTTAACCTATTGTTTTCCACTACAACTGTTCCTGCAGCCTTCAAGCATGCTCTGGTCACACCTCTCCTCAAAAAACCTTCACTAGATCCTACCTGTCTTTCCAGTTATCCACCTCTCTCCCTCCTCCCCTTTGCTTCAAAACTACTTGAACGAGCGGTTCACTGCCACAGTCTTGACCAGGGATGGGCACACTACGGCCCGCGGGCCGTATACGGCCCGGCGGACCTTTTAATCCGGCCCCCTCTGCCCGGCTGAACTCTCCCAGCGCGGCTGAAGCCCTCTGCTCCGGCTTGCAGATACGCGAAGGAAGAGTGTCTCCCTCGCGTCTCTGTTAAGCCCACAGGGGCAGATGGGAAATCTGCGGGCTTAACAGAGATGCGAGGGAGACACTCTCCCTTCGCGTATCTGCAAGCCGGAGCAGAGGGCTTCAGCCGCGCCAGGAGAGTTCAGCCGGGCAGAGGGGGCCCCGCGGGACACTCCATGCTGCCGTGGCGGCAGCGGGCAGCTTTTTTTTTTTAATTTTAATTTCCATGAGCTGATGGGGGGGGGGGGGGGTTAGGACGGGCAGTGGGCTATGAGCCGATGGGGGGGATAGGACTGGTAATGGGCTATGGGGGGGGGGGGTTAAGACTGGCAATGGGCTGTGGGCTGACTGGAAATGGGGTGATGGGGGTTAGGACTGGTAATGGGCTATGGGGGGGGTTAAGACTGGCAATGGGCTGTGGGCTGATGGGGGCTGTCTGGAAATGGGGTGATGGGGGGTAGGACTGGTAATGGGCTATGGGGGGGTTAAGACTGGTAATGGGCTGTGGGCTGATGGGGGGTTAGGACTGGTAATGGGCTATGGGGGGGTTAAGACTGGCAATGGGCTGTGGGCTGATGGGGGCTGTCTGGAAATGGGGTGATGGAGGGTTAGGACTGGTAATGTGCTATGGGGGGGTTAGGACTGATAATGGGCTATGGGGGGCTAGGACAGGAAATGGGCTGGTCACTTGGGAGGATCTGGATATCCCACTTCCTGACGCTTCGGCACGCAATAACTGCAGATTCATGTGAGGTGATTCAGAATCTTAAATCTTGCTCATATCTTGCCCACCCCATCTTTTCGGATGAAGCGGGTGGGACAGCCCCACTTTGGCTACCACGCTTCAGAAACTAAAAGACCCACCACAGAAGGAAGTAGGGAGGCATGGTCTAGTGCAGGGATGGGCAAACTACGGCCACTAAAATTGAAGGTACTATTTTATAAAAGAAATATATTGCATAAACGTTTTGTAAAATAACTCTTTTTATGCTTTTCTACCTTAAATTAATCTAAACATTTAATGTTACAAATTTAAATTTAATTTATATTAATTCACATATACACACCGTCCATCTACTCTTGGTCCGGCCCCCGGGTCCAATATATGAACCCATTGCGGCCCTCGAGTCAAAAAATTTGCCCACCCCTGGTCTTGACTCACAGTCTTGACTTTTTTCCTCTCAAGACCTTTTGCAGTGTATCCAATCTGGCTTTCGTTCTCTAAGAAACTGCTCTTGCCAAAGTCTCCAGTGATTTGTTCCTCGCCAAATCCAAAAGGCCTCTACTCGATTTTGACCTTTCTTGACCTTTCTGCTGCCTTGTAACATGGTTGATCATCACCTTCTCCTCGATACCTAGTCCTCACTTGGATTTAGGGGTTCTGTTCTGTCCTGGTTTTCTTCTTATCTCTCCCATTGCACTTTTAGTGTATGTTCTGGTGGTTACTCCTCTGCCGCCATCCTCCTTTCAGTTGGTGTACCTCAGGGCTCTGTCTTAGAACCTTTGCTTTTCTCTCTCTACACTCAGTCAAACTTGGTGCATTTCCCCGTGGTTTTCAGTATCATCTTTAGGCTAACGACTCTCAGATCTACCTTTCTATGCCTGAAATCTCTCCAGGAATCCAGACTTGGATCTCTGCCTACTTAACAGACATTGTTACCTGGATGTCTCACCGCCGTCTGAAACTGAACATGGCCAAAACTTAGCTCCTTATCTTTCCCTCTAAATCCACCTCCCCCCCTTCTCATTTCTGTGGATGACACTACACTCCTCCCTGTTTCCTCAACTCACAACCATGGGGTCATCTTTGACTCTACTCTCGCTTTCTCTGCACACATCCAACAGATATAAAGAAGCGACAGGTTTTAGCTAACATTGACAAAATTCATCCCTTCCTTTCTACACACACTACTAAGACACTTATTCATTCTTTAGTAACCTCCCGTCTAGACTATTGCAACCTCCTCTTTGCTTCAGAAATCAGCTGTGTGGCTAATCTTCCACCAGCCTCGATATGCTCATATAAGTCCTCTTCTCAAGTCGCTTCATTGGCTGTTTCCGTATCCAATTCAAACTTCTCCTACTGACCTATAAGTGCACTTATTCTGCTGCTCCTCACTACCTTTCCTCTCTCATCTCTCCCTACACCCCTCCTCGGGAACTCCACTCTCCTGGCAGATTCCTTCTAGCTGTGCCCTTCTCGTCTACTGCCAACTCCAGACTTTGATCCTTCCACCTTACTGCTCCTTATGCCTGTAACCAACTACCTGAGTCTGTGCGTCAGGCTTCATCTCTGGCCCTCTTCAAATCCAGGCTGAAAACTCACCTCTTCGAAGCCACTTTTGGATCCTAATCTGCTTAGTCTCATATGTGTTTCCTTACCATTCTCCTAGATCAGGGATCTCCAACTCCAGTTCAGGAGGGCACCAAACCATTCAGGCTGTCCCTAATGAATATGCATGAAATGTGAATATAATGGGGGCAGTTCATGCAAATATGTCATGCATATTCATTAGGGACAGCCTGAATGGTTTGTGCTCTCCAGGACTGGAGTTGGAGACCCCTGCCCCTAGATATATTCTTGTCCTCAGCTGTTGTGTTGTTGGTTTTGACTAGATTGTAAGCTCTGATGAGCAGGGACTGTCATTTACATGTGTCTGTACAGCGCTACACACACCTTGTAGTGCTATACAAATGACCAGTGGTAGCACCGTATTTCCCAGATTATAAAGCGCTTGAGTATAAGCTGCAGAGGCCAAAATGAGGCGTTTTGCCGGTAAAATCATAGTATAAGTCATTTCGCTATATAAGTTCTAAGAATAAGGCGCAACACTGCTCTTTTTTTAAAAAACCCGACTTTCTAATAACACTCTTGAATTGGATGTCTCATCGCCGCTTGAAATTGAACATAGCCAAAACTGAACTTCTTATTTTTCCCCCTAAACCCTCCTCTCCCCTTCCCCCTTTCTCAGTCTTTGTGGATAACTCTCTACTCCTCTCGGTTTCCTCAGCTCGCAACCTTGGGATCGTCTTTGGCTCTTCTCTCTCCTCCACACACATCCATCTGATAGTTAAGAAATGTTGTTTCTTTCTCTATATCAACAACAAAATCTGCCCATTCCTTTCTGAACACACTACTAAGATGCTTATCCACTCCCTAGTCACCTTCCATCTAGACTATTGTAATCTACTCCTTGCTGGTCTCCCTCCGAGTCATCTCTTCTCCCCTTCAATCTGTTCAACACTATGCTGCGCGGCTAATTTTTCGCCAGCCTAGTCATGCTCATATTACTCCTCTTCTCAAGTCACTTCATTGGCTCTCTATCCATTTTCACATCCAGTTCAAACTTCTTCTGCTGACCTGTAAATGCATTCATTCTGCAGCTTCTCACTACCTTTCCTCTCTTCTCTCCCTACACGCCTCAGGAACTCCGCTCTTCTGACACATTGCTTCTATCTGTGCCCTTTTCTTCTACTGCTAACTCCAGACTTCGCTCCTTTCACTTTCCTGTTCCTTATGCCTGTAACAAAATCCCTGAATCTATATGCCAGGCAACTTCTCTAGCCTTTTTTAAATCCAGGCCGAAAACTCACTTCTTCCGTGCCACTTTCAGATCTTGACTCACCTGATCTCCTTTGTGTTTCCTTACCATTCCCCCTAGATGTATCCCGTGTCTACAGCTAATATATTGCCTGTCTTGACTAGATTATAAGCTCTGATGAACAGGGACTGTCTTTTACATGTAACGGTGCAGCGCTGCATACGTCTTGTAGCATTATACAAATGCTCAGTAGTAGCAAATGTTCACCTGGAAGGATTGTCAGCAGCACGTGAGGCTGGTAAGAGAATGTAGAAGCGGATTTTCTGAGTTGGAATAAATTGGATCCAGAAAAGTGGTCCCTCGTTCCCTTGGTGTTTCAGTTGCTTTTGCCAGCGTTTGGGAGATCCGATCATGGATCTCATGACATCGACTTGGAACGCTAAGGCGAGCAGGCTTTTCAGTCGATAGAGGAAAACATGTCCAAGAGACTGGACATCTTTGTCCAACCACTATCTTGGGAGAGTCTTGTTTACGTGTTTCTGCCATGGCTCCAGGTGGGCCAGGGGTGCAGAGAATGGAGACAAATTTGGGGCTGGTGGTCCTGAAGCGCTGGATTGCACTGGAGACCTTGGTATGCCGATTTAGTGCAGATGACGGTGGACGGACAGTTTCCTCTTCTGGGGCTGGATGCTTGTTATGTCAGGAACGATTCTCATGCCTGGCATAGCTAGATTCCCACTTAAGGATTGGGTCTTGAGAGAACAAGACTGAGGAAGACAGGTTATTCATCTCAAGTCATTGCTACGTTGCTTCAAGTATGACAGTGGTCTACCTCTCTCGTCTACGTGAGAATGTGGAGAATATTAGAGACTGGGTGCGAAGAGCTCATGCTTTCCCTGGGTTCTGCACCTTTCCCTTGTATTTTCACTTTTTGCAGAATGGCCTGGACAAAGGCTGACCTTAAATTTCTTCAAAGTCCAGGTCCTGATTCTAGCCCATTTTACAGGTCAGATCCAGGATCATTTTCTTTCTGCTCATTCAGACATGGTGTGCTTCTTCCAGGGCATTAAACATCTCAGGCCTCTTGCCATCCCTTGGTTCCCTCTTGAGATCTAAATTTAATGTCACTGAATTTAAAGTAATCGAAAAAGTGGTTCAGCAGCAACTACAAAATTATTTAGATGAATATTCCCCTCTAGATATGCAGATATTGACTATAGCAAGGCTTCTGACTGTGTAAACCATGAGAAACTCTGGGCCACATTAAGAAGCATGGGTATACCAGAACACCTGATCGTACTCTTGCACAATCTGTACATTGATCAAGAAGCAACAGTTCGAACGGAACAAGGAGAAACAGAATGGTTTAAAATAAGCAAAGGTGTAAGACAAGGCTGCATACTTTACCCCTACCTGTTTAATTTATATGCAGAACAAATCATCAGAGAAGCAGGATTGTATGAAGACAACAGAGGTGTGAAGATTGGTGGAAAAGTTATCAACAACCTTCGCTATGCTGATACCACATTACTGGCTGAAAGTGAAGATCAGAAACATTTGCTTCTCACAATCAAAGAACATAGTCTCAAAATGGGCCTGCACCTTAATGTAAAGACGACAAAGATCATGACAACTGGCATAATCAACAGGTTCATCGTTGAAGGAGAAGAAATTGAAATTGTGAACAACTTTAACCTACTTGGATCAACTATCAATAAAGAAGCAACAAGCAGTCAAGAAATCAGACGACGCTTTGCTCTTGGCAGAATGGCTATGAAAGACCTAGATAAGATTCTCAAGAGCAGAGATGTCTCTCTCCATACAAAGATTCGACTTGTTCAAGCCATGGTATTTTCAACAACAACATCATATGGATGTGAAAGCTGGACAGTGAAAAAGATAGACAGGAAGAAAATTGATGCCTTTGAATTATGGTGCTGGCGGCGAATACTGTGTATACCATGGACTGCCCGAAGAACAAACCAGTCGCTACTAGAGGAGATCAAACCTAAGCTTTCTTTAGAAGCTCAGATGACAAGACTTCGACTTTCATACTTTGGACACATCATGCGAAGAGAGAGATCATTAGAGAAAGACATCATGCTTGGCAAGATAGAAGGTCAACGCAAAAGAGGAAGGCCAGCAATGAGATGGATCGATACAATAACAGCAGCTACGGGTACCAGTCTGTCAACAATGAGCCGCCTGACTCAAGACCGAACACAATTTAGGATAGCTATCCAGAGGGTCGCCATGAGTCGACTCCGACTCGACGGCACTTAACAACAACAGATATGCAGCAGCACAGATTCCACCCCCAGCATAGTGTAGAAACTCATGATTTCTCTACTCAGACTTATAAAAGGCACCAAAATTATAAACCAAGGATTTCTATTCATCTTCCTGGACATATCCGCTGTGTTTGACTCTGTCTACATCAACTCCTCCCTAAATTAACTCTATAACATAGGGATTCAAGGAACTCCTCTGAAATGGTTCCAACTCCTACTTATCAGACCGTATACAGCACATCTCAAAAGCCACAATACCAATTACTTAATCTACATAGATGACATAATGATCTTCACCCCTTTCTCTAACAAAGCACCAGACTATACCAAAATCTCCAACTGTTTTTCAGCAATCAACCTCTGGCTCAAAGAACACAACCTCAATATCAATCAAAACAAATTGGAAGCACTCCACATCACAAGAAACAAGCAGTTCAATCCTCCACAATCAATCATGATAAGCAATATCCCACTCATAGCCAAAACCCAAATTAATTACCTGGGCATCACACTTGACCAAGAACTCAACTTTCAGCCGCAAATAAGCCAGATTACCAAATCTGTCTATCTCAAGATCTGTACCTTAAAGAACCTAGGCAAACTCCTCTCCCCAATGGATTTCCATGCAGTCTGTCATGCAGTAATCACCCCAGTATTTGATTATTGCAACTCCATCTACCAGGGGCTTCCCAAAAGCACATTATATCCCCTATAGCTAGTGCAAACTACAGTAGCTAGAACCATATTGGCAAAATCTCAACAGGTTCATATTACCCCACTTCTTAAACAACTCCACTGGCTTCCCATCACACGCAGGATCGAGTACAAGATCTTTCTAAATACCCACAAAATTCTAACCAAACAATGAGCGAATAGCCTCACCCCCTAGTAGAAAACAGCAACTCCGACAGACCCAGGAGAACAGCTACTATCAACAGGCAAACCTTCAAACAGCCAAAGAACCAACAGCAGAACTTTCTCACTATACGCCCCCACCCTTTGGAACTCGCTAGATTAGATCCATCCAGTTAACCAGCCAATTCCACAATAACCATTAAAGACTCTGTTGTTCCTATAGTATTATGGATCGGATACTGAACAAGGAACACCTGGCTAAACAACCTCAACCCACATACATTGTAAATAGTTATACCTTAACTGTTTGATGTTGAATAACCATTAAACTACATGTTTATTAACAGTAGAACAATAAGGGGCACATTACAAGGAATATATAGTTTTATATATTCCTTGTAATGTGCACCTTATTGTTCCACTGTTGATTTACTGCACGGAATTCTCTGGAAACTGTCTTGACTTGTAGGAAGACAGTATAAAAAAAAGATGTAAAATAAATAAATAAAATGTTGTTTGCATTGTCTGCATCCTCCCTTTCAGCCTATTCGGTCATAACTATCAAGGATCTCAACGTTTGTAGGCTCAGTCCTGTTGAAAGCCATGTTTGGTCATCTCCAAGGAAAAGGTGACAATTCGTCTCATCCCATTCTTTCTCCCCAAAGGGACATCTGTGTTCTGTTTGAATTAAGCTGTCATGCTTCCGGGGTTCTCTGGCACGGAGGATATTGAGGAAACACAAGCTATACATATGTTGGGATTTGTGCAAAGCATTGCAAATTTACTTGAAAAGAACAGAATCCTTCTGCAGTTCACATCATCTCTTGTTTTTTTTTTGGGGGTGGAGGGGATAGGGGGAAAGGGTGAGCTTCCAAAGCGTAGCTGACTAAAGAGGCCATTTCTTCAACCTCCTTAGTTACGAGGCAGGATGTTCCCACCATGGTTGAATGATCACTCTACGCGGACCTAGGGACATGAACTAATTACACCTCAGAACATCTTTAAGGCTGTGACAATTGTCGTCATTGTACTTCTTTGTATGCAATTATAGATTGGATGTGCAAATTCAGCAGGACTGGTTTTTGGGACGCAGATGTTGCAGTCCAGTCTCTCTTCCCACCTGTTGGTGAGGACTGCTTTTGTACTTCTCATGCATCTGGACTAGACAATAAAACCTTATTTCATCTTCCTTCCTTGCTAATTTCCTTTCTTTGAGTCCCTCTAGTTCAGTCCTCACCCTGAAAGGTAGTTGGGGAAGACCAGATGCAGCTGGTGTTCTAGGCCGTGACAGCTGTGGGTCACTTCTCTCCCTTGCCATGGATATATAAGTATAGTCTGGGGGTAGGGCTGCTCTTTGTGTGGGAGATGGGGACTCTGTCACTAGGCCCTCTGTACAGGCCTTTGGTGCTTCGTAATTTCCTGCTTTACTATCAAAATACTGGTTGGTTTCTGGCTGCATAGGACCTTTAGATGGTGGCAAATGTCAAATCAGTGATTCTCAGTTTCCATCTGCTGGCAGGAGTGAGTAAACCCACAAGTCTGGGCTGGACTGGAGTTACTAAAGGAAAGAAAATTAGCAGGAAAGACCTAATTTCACCTTTTCAAAAGCCTTCCCACTGGCCAAAGAAACCAGGGAGAAGCTGAAGGGCAAGCTCAGGAACGAGAAGCAGTGAGACAGAGAGCTCAGCACATGAACGCCCAAGGAAAGTTCTAATCCCAAGTTCTATCACAATCTCTCTGCGTGACCCTGGAGAGAGAGACTTTTTCTCCTTTTTTACTTTAATCTGCCACCAATACCTACTTGTAAGGTATCTGTGACCCCCTTGGATGGAAGAGATTAAAAGTCCAGGAATGCCTAGCTTGCTATTAATTTGACTGCTATGGAAAACCATCCATGCATGGGGAGAAAAAAAAAAATTATGACTGCCTCTAGCATCCCAGTGTCTGGACCTACTTAGGACGTATCCAATGCTTTCTGGCAAGCAAGGAATGGGATTGTGAGAGGCAAAGTGAGAGGCTCCCATTACCACACCCTGGCCTCTCAGCAGATTGAGAGAGAGAGAGAGAGAGAGAGAGAGAGAGAGAAAAAGATTCAGCAGGGCAGTTACCTCGTCAGCTGTCGGAAGTGAGCACTGTGGAACAGAGCAATACAGACAGATGGAGAGAAAGAGAGAGCACATACATCAAACAAAGGAATGGTGCAAGGGAAAATAGCATTGAATCACGCAGAATACCTAACTTAAGAAAGCCTCCCCAAAAATGCAAAAGAACAAAAACATACAGCCACAATTCCATGAGCAAAAGTAAAAACACCGAAAGACTGGTCTACATTTCAGCTTGCACATTGCAGGCAAGTCCCTCTTCCACTTTAACTATTTCACTTCTTAAGCTAAAGATAAGGGATCCGATATTCAAAGGCTGTAAACCGTGTAAATGCTCCTAAGCAGGATATTCAGACTATTCCTGAGTAACTGCTTAGCATCGCGGCATGTCGGGGACAGTACCTGGTGATAACCGTGCAGTGGCGATATTCAGCTGCTGCCCAGTCATTTCTCAGTGGATAAAGTTAGGCGCAGCACGGTTAGCTTCTGCGCCATGTGCAGCAACTCCGGATATTCAATGCCAGTGGACGTACATGGCCCCAGATTGAATATTCAGGATTAAAGGTCAGCGGCAGCGGCTATGCGCCTCTAGTCGCAAATGAATATCGGACCCAAGATTTCCAATCCCTCTGGTGACAAAGCTGGGGGAAAGGGCAGCAGAGGAAACCACAACAGAATTTAGGAAAGCCTGTTCTGAGCAGAGGATCTTTAGCTGCGGGAAATGGAAGGGAAAGACAGACATCACTGAAGTCTATTGCATCGCACCAGGATATAAACTGGGCAGAGGCGCGACAGACGCTTGGGGTCCTGGTCTGCATGCATGTTAAAGGAGTGCTCCCCCCCCTCCACCCCGATACAAGGGCTACCCATACTAATTAAAATTAAAATCACCCCTTTTTATGCACTGGAAGGTGGAATGCAGATGTGCACCCTCCTCCCTCAGGCATGTTATTACCCTACACATGGGGCACCGCTTTTAATTTAAGTGCAGATGCCATTGCTCCATAAGAGGAGCTGCTTAAACACACCGAGTGTTCTCTTGCCCTCTGCACCTTTCCTTCCTCCCTGACAGTACTAACTTGACGCTCTCCTCCTGCTCTCCGAATTCCTCGTCGCTGAAACCAAAGTGCTCCATGAAGGTGGACGTCATCTGTTGCATCTGGTAGTCCACAAATGCCTATGAGGAAGAAATCAGACATTTTACTAACATGTGCGGATAGAAGGGAGAGTCAGAAGAGGGGAAGAATAGCTACCCCATGAAGAAAGGGCCTCTTGGCCCTTAAAGTACATAAGATATGCCATTGGTCTATGGCATTAAACCATCACAAACTACTTTAATGCCATAAACCAATGGCAGATCATAAATTAAACATCAACTTCAAGAAAATAGAGGTCCTATTCCTCACCAGAAATCAATCATTTCTCCCCCAAAAGGTGCTAAAAGTTGAAAAGACCTAGAGGTTAGATCTGAGGTAAGATACCTGGGAGTTTCCACTGACCAGTATTTCACACTCTAGCCACATTTAAACATAGTAACACAGTGCAATTACAGCAAGCTGTGGTCACTCCACCAATTATGTCCCCTACTTGAGCCTCACGATTTCCGTACATTCTACCAGGCACTACCACACTTTGACTTTTGCAACGTCATTCTGCAAGGCCTCTCAAAAAGCTCCCCACATCTGCTTCAGCTTGCCTAACATACAGCTGCATGAATTCTGACACGCTCACCTTGAGCTAACCACATCACGCCTATTCTAAAAGAGTTACATTGGTTACCTCTCCTGAGTCGCATTAATTATAAAACTCATGACAACCTTCAAGATAATCCATCAACTATTCCCTAGATGTTTATAGTCAATCATAACAAGAACACCAGAAAATCGCCTAAGAAGAAACAACGCAACAAACCTCCTTAACCTACCTCCAGCACTAACCAAGTTTAATCAGTCGACTTGCTTTAGGGCATTCTCCCTGCATGATGCCCTACGTCTATGGAATGCTTTACCACCGCAAATTAGAGACACCCATGACCTTGCAACTATATATATATATAGTTACTGTTCTGCGCCATATATAGTGTTAGATCTAGGTTCCATGTAAATCTGTTTCATGTAATATTTAGTTATGTTCCCTGTAAACCGCACTGATCTTCGGAAATGCGGTATATAAGAATAAATAAATAGTGGGTCAAACCAAAAAGGTCCATCAAGCCCAGTATCCTGTTTCCAACAGTGGGCAAGCAAGTCACACCCAAGGAGATTGCAAACCAAGTGCTGGTAGCAGGCAAGGAGTGGGAACCTGGCTCTGTGGGATCCATGGCATTAGTTTTTGCTTTTATATATTTAAAAGAGAGCTTATTGACAACCATTATTATGGGACACAGAGAGCTAGTTCACTGCCCCAGCTGCTGTTATAGAGACGGTGGTATTCTGAAGTTTGTCCAAGCCAACACAAGCATTCTCCAGGAGGGGGATCTGCAAAATATGTTCACCCCCAAAGCACACAGGTGAGAGCAGAGGCAGCTGAGAAATGGACCCACCTGCTGCAGAACGGCCTCCTGGGGGAAGCTGAATTCCTTCAGATCATTCTCCTCATCGTCACTGGAAGAATGGAGATGGTGGGTGTTTACCTGGGGAGGAGTGGAACAGTTAGATAAATGATTAGTAGTAGTAGTAGATGCATACACAAACCCGACTCCTACGCGTGCTCTCTATGAGCAGGGAACAGGGGACAAGGGACAAGTCTTATAGCTGCTGCACACAGTGTCTTGAGAACTTAAAAAGAAAGCAAACAGATATTTTTCCCAATTTCATTTTGCACCGTAACGAGTAAAAGCCATTAGACAAACAAGTACAGAAGAGTCATCAAGCCACTTCTACCAGCACTAGGGCGCCACTGGAAAGCAGGAGTCAGAGAGGTTACCCAGTAAGCAACAGAATACAGTAGGGATGTTAGACACCTTAAACAATGTAACGCATGCTAAACTGAATTGACACATACTGAAACCCTTTGATTAAAATTCATGTGTGAAAAGTTTGAAAATGAGTCGGATGAAGTGAAAATGTTGTACGGGGCTCTGAAGGGCTAGGATGCGAGCTCTCACGCAGGACGCAGCATTGGGAGTGGCAAAGGTACTCACCAGATCTACAGTATTCTTCTTGTTGGTTTCTGAGAGTGACCCAGAGGTAAATTTCTCCCACTGCTCTTGTTCCTCGTCAGGCAGCTCTGAAATGAATCAAGGGTGCTGAGACTCAATATTCTCAGCAGGCACCCCCCTCCTCCATCCCAACTGCTCCTTCCTTCCCCAAAGCCAGGCTCTCACCTTTCAGGAGTTGTCCCACAAGAGTGACATTGGGTCCCTTCTCTGAGCTCTGAACCAAGGCATTGGCGATTCTCGTCAGGTGTCCCATGTAGCCCTTCCGGCGGCCGCCTCCAGTCCTGTAGCAGTGGGAAGAGGCTATTAATTTGATTAAAAATAGTTCAAAGTTGCCCACTCTCTCCTGGGAGTTCCTAGGTTAGCAAGGTTGGGGTTAGTAAGGTGCCTTCTTGCTCGGCCCCATCAAGACCTTCAGATTTTACTAATGGTTGACTGAAGGTCGATGCCTGCTTTTTCCTCTCCCCCACCGCTTACCCAGGGTGCCTCACTTACTGCTCTTGTTCATTCTCCTCCCATGCTGAGAGGATTCTCTGTACGAGTCGGCACTTCTGCAGCAGCTGATGGAAAGAGACAGAAGGGGGACAAGATCAGTCAGTTGTATCATCATGGGTATCACTTCCCTGTTAGCTGCCATAAACATGCTGCTCTCTCCAACTCCCAGCAATGCCATGCAACTAATAAGTTCAGAAGATGATCTTTCAATTTCCCAGGGACACCTGAATGGGAGCTTCTCCACTTGGTGGTAGAGCGGCCATCACTGCACAGAGCAGCTACAGATGCTGCCCCACCCCTTCCCCCACCCTCACTTCCACACATATCTTACGTACATATCTGACAAGGGGGCTCTCCTGCTTGCACTCGGAGCCGTTCTCACTGAGCTCCTCCTCTGGCACTGCCGGGGACATGGCGAAGATAGTGCTCACACACACTTCCACTTGTGAATGCAGGAAGTTATTGAAGACATATGTGAAGTAGAGATCCTGAAAAAACAAGCAAGAAGAAAAACTAAAAAAAAGACTTTCACCACCCTTCAGCAACTGAATAAGTAAAGAGAAGGTGAAATGTGTACTTACCTGCTAATTTCCTTTCCTGGAGTTCTGCTAGACCAGCCCAGACAAGTGAGTTATATCCTCCTGCCAGCAGATCGACTTACAGAAAACCCTAGAATCTTCCAGCAACATCACCACTGATATTAAGGCTGGTGCAGATAGGGGACTCTTCAGAATTTAAGTTCCAAAGCATGTGGTAACAAACCAACGAACAAAAGGCAACTCCAGGAAAGCAAATACAATCCCCCAAGGGCGAAAACAAGTTACTTGAAGCATCAAAAGAAAGCAAGAACTCTGAACATTAAGGACTTTTGAGAAAAGCTAAAAACATTCCTGTTTACTGAACATTTTTGCAGCATCACTTAACAGCAAACACACAATAAACCACAGACAATGAAAGATCATGGCCACAGACAGAACTATAATGTCTCCCCTTCCCTTCCTCAAGCTTCCTCATTGCAAACACCATATAAAGTTTATACTGTAAATAGCTGCTGTAAATAGTTAAAGTTACTCAACCAACCATGCATACCCTTGAAATTGTTTAATTCAAACAGTTATGAGGTTCAGTGTAAACAGTAATAGGTTTTAATGTAAACCACTTTGACTCAAGGATAAAGCGATATATAAAAGTTGTTAAATAAATAATACACTTCTATGCTTAACGCAATGAAACACAGACATGCAACACAAACTATATGTCTGGAATATGTAAGCAGATACCGGGTAAATGTCTGCGGGTGACCACAGGCAACATTTCAAAGTAAGAGGCAGTAAGCTACCTGCATACAGATACATATGACAGACCCCTATATGCCTGAAATAGGCAAGCATCTACAGGCAACATGGTTGCAAGACAGTTGACGACAGGCAATGTTACCAAGGGAATAGGCTAGACCAGTCCAGACAACTGGGTTAAGTCCCCCTGCCAGCTGATGTTGGAGAGAGAGAAAGATACCAGAAGCTTGATTGGCTGAGCCCTGATAGATATATAGCTGTACCCCTAGGGGTCACCTTCAGTATACTCTGACAAAGGAATACTTTAACTCAAGAAAAAGCACGATAACCCAGCACCCGAGTGCTCATGTGCAGCTATAAACTATATACCATAAGCCCCCCTTTTGGGGTGCGAGAGAGGTTGAACAGCTCTGGTTCTGCTAAAAAGGCTGCCCAAAAAGTATACAGTACAGGTGGATCCTTGACTGGTCTATCAAGATTCCAGGAAAGGAAATTAATGCCAAGTGAAATTTCTCCTTCCGATTCATCCTGCTAGACCAGTCCAGACAAGTGGGCAGGACCAAAGTCACACTACCACTGGGCAGGAAGAGACAGCCGCTGACACCGTACTGGCCTCAAAGTGTGCCACATCTCTAGCTGGAAGATCGAGGCGATAGTGTGAAATGAAGGTGGATAAGGAGGACCAGGTGGCCGTTTGACAATGTTGAGTGGAGCGATTCGCCAGCGCTCCCCCCACACGATGTCGCCTGAGACCTAGTGGAGTGCACCCAGAGCACAGACTTACCATGCAGGCCAACTCAGTGGTCCGGCGGAGCCAGCGGGCATTGGTGACCTTGGAAGCCACAAGGCCCTTTCGAAGCCCCGCAAATGGGACAAAAAAGTGATCAGACTTGAGAAAGAAATTTAAGACCCTCAGATAGCGCCATAGTACTCTACCGCGATCGACGGCATGAAGCCTTTTGTTGGGCCTTGTACATTGTTCCTTAGAAAATAGTCTGGTACATGTGAAAAGACGCACCTCTTTTGTCTTGCTTATGACCTACTCCCCCCCTCCCTTTCCCCCCCCCCCCCATTGATGTACTGACCACTTCCCCTTCATACCAGAGTAATCCCCCCTATCCTCCCTGTTGATACTTAATCCTCTTTGCCTTTTCTGTTCTTATCTTTTCTGTCCTGCTTCTTTGAATTTTATGGCGTTCCTTTTTCTTTTCTTGCAGCATTTTTTTAATTTTTAATTTTATATGCTTTTATTGTAAACCGTCCAGATACATTTTGTTGTCGGGCGGTATATTAAGTTTTAAAATAAACAAACAAACATAGAAAAATATAATTTTATTTTCATATTCTTTATATTTTACACATAGATCTGCATCTGTTATTTATCTGATGTTGTGCTGTATGCAAAGTCTGGCTTCTTGGGCTTTCAGTTTAATTTTTGTCTACATATTTTTATTTTTACTTTAGGTTGTAGTCACTTATTCTGTACTTGATGAGGGTCTGTGTTCTGAGTGTGTGACTGAGGCCAGGAGTTCTGTTAACAAGGAGTTTGTACGAAGGGACCTGTACTGTAGTAATATGACTTGTTCAGCTTTACAAATAAATGTATGGATGTTCCAGGGCACACTGTAGTATTTACAGTGATGCTTTTTTTGGATGGGCTCCTTATGTGAGTTTTCAAACTTGGTGCTGATATGATATGGTATGGTATGGTAGATTTGCTCTATAGATACTCAGTGACTTTGTTGTAGGGTTTTGCATTAGTTCACAATATGCCTGGTACTGAAGCTTTGTTTGTTATTAGTGAGATGATCAGAATAGATTTTTTTTAAAGATATTGAGTTCTGTGGATGAATGTCCTGGTTCTGCTCTGCACCCACTGTTGAAGGGGGTTCTGTGGATGCAAAATATATGCTCAAAAATAAAAAGCAAGAAACATAACACAGTTTATAACAAAATAAAAATGAGTTATAATTCAATTTTATAAACTATGCCGTGGTTCTCGCCCTCTTTTAGTTCCTTGGTGTGCAAAGATCTTGCATTTCCTCTATATAATCAAATCGGCTTTTTGGTTTGGTTCAGTCCCTGACTGGAGTTTTGAAAAAGTCCCCCCCTCCCCCTACGGAGGTGGGGAGCGTCATCTCATCCTTTGTCTCAGATTGTCTTGAACTGCCCCTGGGAGGAGTAGTTGTCTCTGAAGTTTCCATTGAAAGGGCCGCAAGTTGAGTCCAACCTTTCCTGATGCCGAGGAGGATGAAGATTTGCCAGGACAAAGATGTCTGGAGTCCTAAAAGCACGCATGGGAAGAGGATGAAGATAATGTATTGTAGCCAGAACATAGAGAGGATGCCCTGGGCTTGTCCTCGGGCAAATGCTGGAGTTTGACTTCCCCAAGTCCTTGAGCAGCTGCTTCTCCAAATCCTCAAACAAGAGCTTGCCCCTTAAATGGAAGTGAGCCTTGGACGCACCATCCACTGAAAAATGGCAGAGCCAAAGCCAATGGCGAGCTACCGTGGCCGACGCCACCGTTGGCGCCGAAGCCACAGCGTCTGGCAGGAACTGAATCCACCGCAGGAGAGCACGTGCTGCAAGGCCTCCACAGATGCCTAGAATCAGCCGTCACCAGACCATCCACTTTTGGAAAGTGGAGCCACTAAACTAGATCCACAGGGGACCACATGTAGTGGCAGCCCACATGCCCACTCGTGCGTAAGGATGCATATCTGGGGAGTCCCACACCAGGGAGACCATATGTTGTAGCTCCACCATGAAAGGAAGTGCTCTGGAAGGCTTCCAAATGCTGCGCAAGATGGAAACCACTTGAGATTTGCCCTAGATGGAGTGCTGTTCATCCACAAAGTCAGAGATATGAAGGGCATCCCCATCTGCAGGAGGTTCATCTTTCTGGAAGAGGCAGACATCTTATGTCCTCCAAATGGACATCTTGGTCTTCTAGTGGCAACATTTCCCACTTTCATGATCAGGAGTGCTGGAAAGTCTTTGATCGTAGTCTGAGTCCTCATCCCTGGCAGAATTTCTATCTCCAGAACCAGGAGACATCTGTGGGCAGATGGTCATGATCCGGCATTGCCTGATGTTCCCTAGGATGCTTTTGTGGGCAGAGGAGGCATGGCACGAAAGGACGCAGGTCTAGCATATCAGAGGTCCCATGCCCGCCTGAAAAGGGCCATGAAAGCCTTTGAGTCTCGCTCAGACGATGGCCATTCCTATGCCTGTGGGGAGGAGCATCCTCGACGGGACCCAAAGGCAGCGCGGGCCCTGATGGTAGGAGGGTAGATGCAGACTTTGAAGAAAACCCCGCTAGCAGATGGGGGAGACAAGGGGTCTTGGTAGAGGCCTTGGCGGGTCGCTCCCTTGTGATCAGAATTCTGTGCCATCTGTGAGGGCCCTCCTGGGTCCAAAATGCAGGCCATGCAGAATAAGTCAATCAAGAGCAGCATTTGCAGCCGCAAGTGCATTGCTGGAGGAAGGAAGGCATGATTTGCCTGTCACTGATGATGACCCTAAAACTCCAAACCCTTATGGGAACAGCCACGGGAGTTGGAGAAGGCCTGGGAGAACTACAAAAGGCTGCTCAAAATGCCGCAATGCAGACCCTCAGAACCAGGATAATTTATTATTTATTTTTATTATTTATTACAATTTCTTATATACCGCGCTATTTAGCATCAGTGCGGTTTACATTATAACTTAACGACCATAACAACAAGCTGTCAGGTTTACATCGAACAGGAGTATAAACTTGGAAAACAGGGTTAACTATATACATAATCTATTTACAATGGAAGGATAGATAAAAGTCAGATAATGCATGTAGGTCTTTTCTAAATTGGGTCATTTCCTGAAAGGTGTTCCCATTTGTTCACCACAAGGCCGCTCCATCCGCACTCCGATCCCATGGTCAGGACAACACACAGCCACCCATCCCGTTGCCAACATTGGGGTGCAGCCCGACAACATGCCCATGCATCCCGTGGACCATCCCACATGGGCACAGCCACCGGACGACACCAGGACCCCACTCAAGCCGATGGACCCCAGTCTGTGCGAGCAGACCACACCCCAGCCCAAGCGTCAACCCCACCAGTCCAAAGAGGCCGACACCCCCCGCCGGAGCAACTCCCCCCCCGCTCCCTGACTGTCAAGCTCCCACACTCCCCGACCACCCCACACAGCCTGCACCACCCTGGAGCTGGACACCCCTGCCTCCATCTGCTCCTTCCCCAGAATGCCTCCCCCCCGAATGCTCCCAGAATGCATGACACTCGCCCTCCCAAGAACATAATGGTGATAATGGTGGGAAGAGGATTTGGTCGGCAAAGCATGAGGGCTTACAGTTGCAGTCACCATGGCCCTAGATCACCAGAAATACCCCCCTTTTAACTGTCAGATCTGTGGAGGGAGAGGGGGGAGAGGGAAGATACTACTCACTGCAATTCCTTCCTGCCAGCTCTGGATTGTCTTCGCTGGCCAGGGAACACTAAAGAGGGATCCCTCAGGTGGGACTCTACTGATAATCATGACCAGGAGCCCCAACCCCTTCCCCTTTTGCCCTTCCTCCTCTCACTAACATATCTGAAAAATGTCTTATCCCCCCCCCCCCCCCCTATTTTACTGCATTAGCCATTTACTCCTCTTTTTGAATCTTTGCTTTCTTGACTACTCTGCTAGCCTAAGATTTTCCAAATAAAGATGCCTGTCTTCCTCTCTCTGTGATCTCTTCTATTTCATGAAGGTCTCCCTCTTTTTCTTTACCTTTTCAGCTACCAGGTAAACAATCACGAAGGATCATACACAGGCATACACCACTTCCACCACTGGAAGGATTTCTCAAGATGGCATGAGATGTACGGGAGAAAGCTACAGGGCGGGCTACCGGAACCTGAGAGCATGTCAAAGCCAGGATATATACTCCAAAGGAATCAGCCAGGAGAGCAACTGCTTACTCCTAGAATTGACACCATGCAGGCAAAAGCCTGTCCCAAAGAGACACCAGAAACCTTGCGAAAGAAAGTCCCACATACTGCAAGCACTCCCCTCCCACAGGGAGCTGCAGGGCCGACCACCAGGATGGGCCCCAAATACCCATGGCCCCTACTGCTATGGGAGAAGCAGGGGCGAGATAGTCAACCCAGAACCACCAAGTCCCAAAGGATTGCTATCTGCCAAGGAACCACCATGAAGAAAGGCAGGTTTCAGTGACCAAGACTGTTCTGCACTAAGGACACCAATACCCAGAGATCAGACAACCTTTGGATGACGGGAAATTTACCACCTGGGCAACTGATGAGGTTGCCATCAGGCCCATCAGAGAACACCCTTCTGGGCCCTGAAATTAGGACACTGGCTGAAAGAATCAGCTCCAATTGTGACAATGGTACTGTGAAATGGTTAGTAAGTTGCATCGTGACCCCCTAATCAAGAGGTTCTTCTCCGGGGTCATGTCCGAAGATGGCTGTCAACCCAAAGGAGCTAGGCGATGGAGCATCATTTCAGGACAAAAGGGGTTCCTCTAGAAACCCCCCCACTGACTTCCTGTCTCCCTCCGCTGGATGACCCACTGCAGCTACTGCACCAATGGCAAACGCGCCAAAGGGTCCAGTTGAAGACATGTCGCATCCCCTCTGCACTGACCGAGCCAGGCAGTGAGCAGGCTGACTAGAGAGGCTGACCATGGAGGATCTTTGCAGGAGCGGGATGCTTCCCACAAGGAGAAACCAACAGAACAGACTGCAGACTGCTTGTGCCCGAGCAGCCCTATCACTGCGACAGGGGTAGGGAATGAGTCCTATGAAGAAGAAAGAACAAGCCAACACAACGGCTGCGCCCCCTTGGATGACCACCTGAGAAATCTTGTCTAAAAGTGGAGACCTGTAGGTGGAAGCTGTGGAACTGGACAAAACGGGCCAGCTTCACATATACCAGGTCTGTTACAGCAGAAAAGGCATGCCTCAAGGCACTGCAACAACTATGAGGGAAGGATGCGGCTGCCCTTGTGGAGTATTCTCCAGCTCGACCTTTGGACAACATCCTGGTCTTTAAGGGCTTGCAGGAGCCAAGCATGAATCTGCAAGAAGCAGCTCACCTCTGTGAACCCCTCCTGACAGGAAAATTAAACCAGGGCACTGCCTGGGGACACCATGCTGATACGGACAGATGGAAAGTGAAGCAAAGAACAACAAGGTCAAGGGGAGTGAGGAACCCATTCCACCAGAATGCTCCTATGACCAGAGCAATGCTACTAGCCAAGGCGAGTCACCCATAGGCAAATACTGACCCTTGGAAATAGACATAGGTCTGAATCAGCCGGCTTTTGTGATAATAGCAAAGCAATAATGGAGGTACAGCCAGGGTGGCACAACCCCCAAGGAAACCAAGGGTGGCTGGCTAGCGCGGCAGCTTCCAGCGAAACTCAATAGCTTCTGACAGGTAGCCTAGGGTGCCAACCTCCTATACTGTTTTTTTTTTCCCCCCTTTTGTTGTGTTTCAGCTAGAAGAACCCTGGAAGTTCTTTGCCCCCAAGAAATATCACTAAAAAATGTGGACAAGCAGGCCTTAGGGAAGTATAACAGAAATCCACAAGCAATGCCATTAATCCCCACAGATTGAAGGAGGGGTGGTCCTTCAAGGCTAATTAGGTAATGGCAGCACCCAGCCCGCTAATCTCCGGAGGTAAAAAGAAGCCAAATGGAGGTGTGCTGAAAACGTCCCCACCTTACAAAACATGGTAGCTGCTTAAAACAGCACACTTAAGTGACAAGAGATAGCAAGCTTTTCTCCAAACCGAAAAAGTAACCATCAACCCTCTGGGACTCCTGACCCCAGAGAGATAGCACAAATGCCAGAAAGCAACTCCAGACTGGCTTTCATCACTCACATGCCTTGAAATGTCTTTTTTTTAATAGCATTTCTTGGCTACTCCCTAGGCCACAATGCAGCAAGGAAGGAGATAAATGTGGAAAAAGACCAGCCCTAACCTTTCCCAGGAAATCTGCGGGCGCACCAGCACCTAAGGAAGCCACTGCACTGTCACTGACCCAGATGCAAGGTGAGAGGCAGCAGGTCCAATAAAGCCATCATTCTGTCTTTTGAGATCCCTCAAGCTGACATGCTGAAGCACAAACAGGCCCAATCTCGAGGGAGACACCGGCTACAACCGTCAGTCTTCCCTGATCGATCTTCTGGACCGGTGTCACAGACATTAAAAATGCAGAGCTCGATACAGCATCGACGAACTCTGAAGCGCAGAAAAAGAACTGGCGATTAGGCAGCCCCCAAGAAGCAAGCAAGCCCCCTCTCCCCTGCCGAATTAGTAATCAGCATAGCACGCTCCAACTACAGCAGCAATGACCCCCAGCTGCCTCTGCTCAGAACTGTGCCAATGGTCCCTTCTGCGTGGGAAATTACAGTGCTAGCATTTAAGTCCCCACCCAGGCAACATTATAGGAATAGCAAGGCTGAACATCAGGCAGAGAGGAGAAGGTCCCTGGAAAGATGCCACAGCTGTGCCGACATGGTGGCTGGCTGACTTGGCAGGCATAGAGGAGAGCGCCTTTGGAACTCACTAGCGCTGCAGCTGACTGATCCACAATGACTTCCCTAGGCCGGACCCACAGTTAGCTTGGCTGACGAAGGCAGCCAGAATAAACCTCACTCTGCCTCGTGAAGGGCTGTAAGGGTCCCATGGATGATGAAGGGGGCACCGAGAGATAATGGAAAACTAGAACTTACCGGATAATTTGCTTTCCTTGAGTCCCACCAGTCCAGTCCAGGCAATGGAGTTGTCACCCTTCACCCACAGCATGGAGAGTAAGCATGCCAAGTCTTGATGATATCTCTCCATATGGGCAGCTGGCACCTAACATAACATAAGATATGCCCTACTGGGTCAGACCAAGGTCCAGCAAGCCCAGTATCCTATTTCCAACAGTGGCCAATCTAAGTCATACGTACCTAGCAGTTTCCCCAAAAGACACCTCCCATCAAGCTCAGTAGCCTATTGACAAAGTAGACGCCACGAACAAACAATAGAGAACTATCGCCAAAACCAACTGCCATAACAAATTCAACCTACTCTTGAGAACTGCCTTGCGCCACTGAGCAGCTCCCGCTCCATAATCCCTATCTTCCTGTGTGGAAAGGATCAGGTCGCAAACGGTAAAAGAACTGAGTAAAGATATATTATTTTGCTAATCTTTCTTCTTCCCCTCCCCCCCTCCCAGTCCACGGGACTCCACTGGAAAACCCTGCATCCTGGAGACAGCAAATTATTTCCGGCCCATTCTCAGCGGATATATTCTTCCGAGACAGGATTGCCTCCTCACAAACAAATACCAGGGTGGGTCCTGGACTGGACTGCAAGGACTCAAAGAAAGCAAATTATCAGGTAAGTCCTAATTTTCTCTTCCTTATCACCCTCTCCAATTGTGAAACAAACAATGGAGATGTACCAGAGCAGTACTAACTCTGGGAGGGTCCCCACAAGCCTGGCCTGAAGCACAGCTGCCCCAAAACGCGTGCATCTAGGCAGTAACGTCGGATAAAGGCATACAACGACCACATTGCCGCACGCCAGATTTCAACTGGCAGAACCAAGCATGCCTCCACCCACGAGGTGGCCTGCGCTCACAACCCTGCGGGCAACTCCTGATGCTTCAAAAGGCAGGCCGCTGCTATCGCCTCCTTAGCCCACTGCACAGGAAACAGTGTCCTTGGACACGGCTTCGACTTTTCGAACCCCCCCTCCCAGAGAGGACAAATAAACGATGTGATCTGTGAAAGGAGTCTGTCCAAGCCAGGTACTTCTTCAGTACTCTGTGCACATCCAACAAATGTAGCTGCCTCCCTGGCCCTCCAGCACCCCACTCAAAAAAGAAAACAAACAAACAAACAAAAAAACAACAACAGGCAGAACCACTGGCTGACTGAGATGAAAGGCCAAGACTACCTTGGGTAAAAAGGAAGGCACAGGTCGTAAAACTACTTTCTCCTTAGAGATTGTGAGGAATAGCTCCCTGCATGATAAGGCCTAGAGTTCTGAGATCCTTCTTGCCAAACAAATGGCCACCAGAAACACCGTCTTTGATGTCAAATCCTTCAAAGAGGAGGAACACAGCGGCTCAAGCAGGTTCTCCGTCAGCGCCATCACCACCAGATTCAGGTCCTAGGACGAAACCACGGACCGAACGGAGGGCCGCATATGCTTCATAGCTCGAAGGAATTGTACCACATCTGGATGGACCCCCAGGGACTGACCCTAAACACACCGCTACCTGCGCCCACAAGGAGAGCTACAGACCAAACCTTTTTCCAAACTGGCCTGTAGAAACACCAGAATTTCCAACGACGACACTGCCAGCAACCGACATCCACGTTCTGCACACCAATCCTCAAAACACTCTCCACACTCAGATGTAAGACAAGACATGGAGCGCTTTCGCGCCCTCAACATCATCGTAATTACAGGGCCTAATACACTCTCTTCATTAGCCTCATCCTTTCAAAAGCCAAGCCGTAAGCGAGAATTCATCCACCTGCAGCATCCGAATGGGTCCCTGTACTAGAAGATCCGCACGGACAGGGAGGGACCATGGACAGTAAGCTTTAACCCTATCAGTTCTGCGTACTAATGCTGACATGGCCAATCAAGACCACCCAACCTCAATGATCCTTTGCATCAGCTGACCTATCAGTGCCCACTGCGGAAACACATACAGCAGGCCTGCCAACGGCCACTGCTGCGTCAGCACATCCAGGTCCTCTTAACATCTTTTCTCTTTTTCCTTCTGCTGAAGAACTGGGAAACACAAACTAAAGAAATAAACTAAAGGGGACTGTTGTAGTGGTTGATATGGACAGACTAGATAGGCCATGTGGTCTTTTTCTGTCGTCATGTTTCTAAACTCTTTCCATTCCATATGCCTCTTCAGTGGCGTTCAGACCACAATGAACATCCCCCCAAGCTGCTTGGAGAATGAGAATACTGAGCTTGATGGGAGGTACCAGCTACCTATATGGGGTGACATCATCAAGGCTTGGCATACTCAGTTTCCAAGCTGCGGATGGAGGGTAATATGATAATTACACTTACCTGGTAATTGTAGTTCCTTTAGTGACGACAGTTCAGTCCTCTACCTCTGGGTTGTCAATCTCCTCCTGCAGCTAGGAGACTGGTATGTCAGAATGATGACATCACTGGATATAGCCTGCTGCACTCCCACTTGTATCCCAGTGTAAACTATAACAAAGCAGACTCAAAGGAGCAACAAATAAGTAGCAAAACATGAAGACAACTGTATTATACGTAAGTCCCCCCTGACAACAATCCTTCTTACCTCCTGCCCTGCCAAGGAAAAGGACACAAATAGAAGAAATGAAGAAAGCTAGGCTCACCTGTAACCCTCTTCTGTTCGGTACAAAGTGTAAAACCTGCGAGAAACATCCGGGCGGGAAGGAGGACTGAACTGTCGTCACTAAAGGAACTACAATTACCAGGTAAGTGTAATTATCATTTCCTTAGCGTTCCTCCAGTTCAGTCCTCTACCTCTGGGAAGTACCAGAGCAGTAATCAATGGGAGGGACCCTTCCAGCCGGCAGACAAAACAGCCGAGCCGAAACGAGCATCCGAAGCCGCAGCCAGATCCAACCTGTAGTGTTTACTGAAGGTATGCAGGGACGACCAAGTCGCCGCCCTACAAATGTCCCCCGGGGGGACCAAACCATGTTCTGCCCAAGAGGACGCCTGCGCACGGGTGGAATGCGCCCGCAGACCTGTAGGCACCACACGCCCCCGGAGCACATAAGCGGATGCAATCGCTTCCTTAAGCCAGCGGGCAATAGAAGCTTTAGCCGCCGCTTCGCCCCGACGAGTACCGCCGAAAAGCACAAACAAACGTTCTGACTTCCTGAACGACTCCGTAACCTGCAAATACTGACGCAAAGCCCTCTTCATGTCCAGCCACCGAAGACCGCGATCCGCGGCATTGCCCCCCAAAGATCCTAAGACCGGCAATGAAACAACCTGATTTAGATGAAAAGGAGACACCACCTTCGGCAGAAAGGATGGAACCGGACGCAAGACCACCTTCTCCCTGGAAAAGGAAAGGAAGGGTTCACGGCACGACAACGCCTGCAGTTCGGAAACCCTCCGTGCGGAACAAATGGCCACCAAAAACACCGTTTTGAGCGTCAAATCTTTCACAGACGCTCGACGCAAAGGCTCAAAGGGGGACTCGGCCAGAGCCGTGAGCACAAGATTCAGATCCCACGGGGGAACGAACACTCTGCGTGCCGGCCGTACCCGAACGACCGCTTTCAGAAAACGACGCAGGTCGGGATGAGTTCCCAACGAGCGGCCATGGACTTTGCCGCGAAAACAGGACAAAGCTGCCAGCTGTACTCGTAAGGAGCCGGCCGCAAGCCCTTTGTCAAAACCGTCCTGTAGGAATTCCAAGATTGAAGGAATTGAAGCCGACCCTGGCCGAACCTGACGCTGGGAACACCAATCCTCAAAAATACGCCAGACCCGCACATACGCCAAGGACGTGGACTGCTTACGCGCCCTCAGTAAGGTCGCCACCACCGCAGATGAGTAGCCCTTTTTCAAGAGTTTAGCCCTCTCAATGGCCAAACCGTAAGCGAGAACCGATCCACCTGAGGCATGAACAGGGGTCCTTGGAGCAACAGATCGGACCTGTCCGGGAGACGCCAAGGTTCCCCGTCCAACAGACGGACCATGTCCGCGTACCATGGACGCCTCGGCCAATCGGGAGCCACCAACAGGACCGGTCCCGCATGCGCCCCGATCTTCTGGACCACCCGGCCTATCAGAGCCCAGGGCGGGAAGACATACAGAAGGCCGGTCTCCGGCCACCGACGCAGCAAGGCGTCGATGCCCTCGGACATTCTTTCTCGACGTCTGCTGAAGAATCGGCCGACTTTCGCCGACTGAAAGGTCGCCATGAGATCCATAATCGGAGTTCCCCAGCGCCTGACGATCTGACGGAAAACCGCGGGATGCAGTTCCCACTCCCCGGCATCCACGTGCACTCTGCTGAGGAAGTCCGCGGTGATATTGTCCTTGCCGGCTATGTGAGCTGCCGAAATCGCCGAGAGACGAAGCTCTACCCACGCAAAGAGCAGGGCGGCCTCTGTCTCCATTGCGGCACTCCCGGTGCCCCCCTGGCGATTGATGTAGGCCACCGTTGCCGAGTTGTCGGAGAGCACACGCACGGCCTGGCCGCGCACCAAGGCCTCGAACGCCTGCAGGGCCCGAAACACCGCTCGAAGTTCCAAGCGATTGATCGCCCACGAGGACTCCAGAGGGGTCCAAAGTCCTTGCGCAAACTGACTCTCACAGTGGGCCCCCCAGCCCACCAGGCTGGCATCCGTCAGCAATGGCAACCACTCTGGCTGATCCAACGGCAAGCCCTCCGCCAGAGACGAGGGGCGCAGCCACCACTGAAGGGACCGCCGAACAGGGCCCGGGCAAGGGAGACGCTTGCTCAGCGAGTGCCGTTGATGCGACCAACGACGGAGCAGAGCCCTCTGGAGAGGCCGCATGTGAAACCTGGCCCAGGGCACCGCCTCTAGCGTCGCCGCCATGGTGCCCAACACTCTGAGATAATCCCAAGCCGAGGGAGCCGCTACCGACAGGAAGCGCCGCACCAGAATCCGCAACCCCTCGGCTCGCTTGGACGGCAGGAACACTTGTCCCTTGTACGTATCGAACCGAACTCCCAGGTATTCGAGAACCTGGGTGGGCTGCAAACGGCTCTTGTCCGGGTTGATCACCCAACCCAGTTCCTGCAAGAACCGCACCACCCTGTCCGTCACCCGGTGAGTTTCCTCCGCGGACTTGGCGCGAATCAACCAATCGTCGAGGTAAGGGTGCACCAGAATACCTTCTTTGCGCAACGCCGCTGCCACCACCACCATTATTTTGGTGAAGGTCCGAGGCGCCGTCGCCAGGCCGAATGGTAAGGCCTGAAACTGGTAGTGACCCCAGGGGAGGGCAAACCGCAGAAAACGCTGGTGCACATCGCGAATGGGAATGTGCAAGTACGCCTCCGAAAGGTCTAGGGACGTCAAGAACTCCCCGCGTCGCACCGCTACGATGACCGACCGCAACGTTTCCATCCGAAAGTGCGGGACCCGCAAACAGCGGTTTACCCCCTTCAGATCGAGAATGGGACGCAATTGTCCGCCCTTTTTGGGCACCACGAAATAAATGGAATAGCGACCCAAGCCGTACTCGGCCTCGGGAACCTCCACGATGGCTCCCAAACGAAGGAGCCTTTCCAGGGTTTCGCGAACGGCCGCCGCCTTCGCAGGACCCCGACAAGGCGACATGACAAAGGCGTCTCGTACGGGCCGGGCCAACTCCAGCGCGTAACCGTGCTGAATGATTTCTAGCACCCACTGATCTGAGGTGATGAGGGTCCAGGCGGACAGAAACTCCCGAAGCCGACCGCCAATGGGAGGCTCCACCGCCGGGACCCGCCTCGCTTCATTGGGTCTTACGGGCAGAAGCTGCCGGGAGGGAGGAGAAACCTCTACTAGCTCCCCGAAACCCCCGAAAGCCCTGACCCCGAGAGGGAAACCTCCCTCTCTGGAAACCCCCAGGCCGGGTAGAACGAAATCTTCTGAAGTCCCGAAACGGACCCCGAGGCCCCTGGGCAGACTTGGCCTGTTTGGGTTTGTCCTCGGGCAAACGGCCCGCTTTAGATTCACCTAGGTCCTTCACCAACTTCTCCAAATCCTCCCCAAACAGTAACCCCCCCTTAAAGGGAAGCTTACTGAGGCGGGATTTCGAAGGACCGTCCGCGGCCCAATTCCGCAGCCACAAGGAGCGACGGGCCGCTATCACAGAAGCCGTGCTGTTGGCCAACGCTCGAATTAAGTCATAATGCACATCCGCCAGGTAGGCTGCACCTGACTCCATCCGGTCGAGCTCTTTCACCTCCTCGAGGTCCATGTGCGGGGATTGGCGTAGCCGTTGGGCCCAGCGCAAGCACGCCCGGGCAACCCAGGCCCCGCAGATGGAGGCTTGAAGCGATAGGGAATCCGCCTCAAACACCTGCTTGAGCAGACCGTCAATCTTACGGTCCTGAGGATCCTTTAAGGCCGCACTTCCCTCTACGGGAATGGTGGTCTTTTTAGTAACAGCCGAAACCACGGCGTCTAGACGCGGTGCTCGGAATCGGTCTTTAGCGGTTTCAGCCAAAGGATATAACCGGCCCATAGCACGAATGCCCCGGAGCCCCGCCTCCGGTTTATCCCATTCGTCCTGAATCATCCGCTCGACTACTCGGTGCAGCGGAAAGACCACCTGAGTCTGACGAACCGCTTGAATGACTGGGTCCTCTAAATCGTCCTCCACCGCTGCCGGCGGAGCCAAGTGTAACATCTGCAAGGTTTCCGATATTAAGGCAGCCAACTCCTCTCTGCGGAACAGGCGAATAAGCTTGGCTTGCTCTTCGGGCTCCGGGATCTCTCCTTCTTCCAGATCCTGTGAGCTCTCCTCAGGATCCCATTCCGGATCCGGGGTCTCCAGCCAGGAACTCTCCAGCGTATCAGCCAGCCGTGCCCGTTTTGACGCTGGCTGTTCCGTGACCGCCGCACCTTCCGCTACCAACTGCGGAGGTTGAGACGCCGGCGAAGCCTGTCTCTCGCCCTGCTGACGCAGGCAAAAAGCTTGATGCAAAAGAAGGACAAACTCCGGACTGAAACCACTGAGACCTGGCGGCTGAGGCTGCAAGGGTTCACCGGAGGGCCCCGGCAGCGACCCTAAATCAGGCTCTTGCTCAGTGAGCCGCGGTGAGGTAGCGCCCGCCCCCGCGGGCGCCGCCGGCACCTCCGGAGACTCTTGGGCGGCCATCTGCAGCTCCACCTCTGAAGAGAGAGCCGTACAGCCCTTACACACCCCGGTGTCCATGATCGTGCCCCTTCTGGAACCACACACCAGGCACCGAGGCCGGGAAGCCATCAGGAGACACCCAGCACCTTTAAGGACTGATGCCCAGGTGGTATAGTACAGTGGGCTTTTCTGTACAGGTTTGTCTCCTTCCTTGGGCTTTGAGTTTGTTTTCTTTTTTTTTTTTTTTTTTTCCAGATAGTTTATTGAGCTGGGGCAGAAGGGTAGCTAGCCCCCCAAGAAAAAGAAAAACCCCGCAGCCCCCCCTCCACCCCGGGAACACCCAGGGCCGAAAGAAGAGGCTGAAGAAATAAGCAAACAAAACAGGCCTCCCAAAAGAAAAGAAACAAAGCAATCAACAAAGAAATATAAAGAAATATAAAGAAAGCTAACTAATCAAATCAAAAACGCAGCAGTGTCCCGTTAGAAAAAACGACAACCGATGCTCGTACACGCGGCTGCAGCGCGGCACACAAAATGGCCGCCGCGACTGCAAGCCGTGCAGGAAAAAGGCGCCAAAACACTGCGGGCGTTCTTAGACCCCCGAAACAGCGCGGCAGGGATGAAAAGAGCAGACGGATGCCGGCGGAACACTTACCGGTCCTGTCTGCCACCCCTCGATCGCTGCGGAGAGCGTCTCCAACCCCGGGCCCTGAGACAAGCGAGGTCAGCCAACACCCGACCAGCCTCTCACAGAGGCATAGCTGTGCGGAGCTACCGGCGGTTAAGAAGGGCTCACCTCCGTAAGGTCCGGGAGGTGAGACCTCTGGGCCAAGCGGGGGGAGGGAGGGAAACTCGAGCCTGAGCCAAAAAAACCCCCTCCAGGAAGAAACCCCCAGGACTGACACAGGCAGGGAACAAGAAGGGTATCTTCCTTTCACTGATTTCTTCTCCGTTTTTTTTTTTTTGTTTTTTTTTTAAAGAGATACCGTCCAAATAAATATCAACCCACTTAACTATCCTGACAGAAAAAGTACATGCTCCTTATCCACTCCTCCATAGAGCCTCTCCCTAAGGCTCGTCAACACCTCCTGCTGCAAGGAGACTGGTTACACTGGGATACAAGTGGGAGTGCAGCAGGCTATATCCAGTGATGTCATCATTCTGACATACCAGTCTCCTAGCTGCAGGAGGAGATTGACAACCCAGAGGTAGAGGACTGAACTGGAGGAACGCTAAGGAAACCACCATTGTCTGGATTGGATTGGAGGGGATAAGGAAAAATGTAATCAAATAAAATTAAACTCAGAAAAATAAAAGAAAATTTAAAATTAAATTAAAGAAAAATACAGACCATCTTAAAGCAGGCTGTGACCAGGATTCAACGAGTGAAAGGGAGCTTAGCTAATGTATCCAGGCAGGAAACTCAGGCGGAGTATCTCAAACACACCCTGGAGACGTCTGCAGTCCAAGTTCAAATAGGGAGGTGCTCCACCAAATGGCTGCCCAGGAGCCTAAGGCCTAGAATGTCCAGCAACCACCATCTGCTGGAGACAGAGAAAATACTGGAGGGTGCCCATAGCTGCACCAGCCTTAAGACCAGTGGTGATGTCACTGGAAGATTCTAGGGTTTTCTCTGTTTCCATTCATCTGCTGGCAGGAGGACATAACCCACTTGTCTGGACTGGTCCAAGAACGAGCAGAAATAGGTATTGCTAGAAGGCTGTAGCTTGAGACTCACCAGTATGGCGTTCAGGGTGTCCAGCTCAATTAGCTCTTGGTTGAGGGCTGGGTGATTGGCATGAAGCATACTGGCCAGGAGTTTCACCACATGGAGACGGGTGTTGCCCAGTGGTGGGTCCAGGATTCCCCAGGTGGTCTGCAGGCTCTCCTTCTGTTGTCCAGGTGCAGGAGGAAAGAGTGAAGCATATTAGAAAAGCCTCCACATATCACCTGAATAAAGACTTCTCTAGAGATGTCAAGTGTGCTCAGAAAATACAAGCCAGGCACTCCCCCTAGATCTGCACCTCACTAGGTTCAAAATGGACAGTCAGGTCTACAAGCTACAACTACCCACTTGGCCCCAGCTACACTACCAGAAACCATCAAATTGATTTGCAGTGATCATGTTTTCATGTCACCTCAGCCGCTGACAGAGCAACTCAAATGACAGTGAGGAAAGGGCATGGACGTTGTTCTCTGCCAATCCTAAGGATCAGGGAGATTTATCATACCTGGCAGAAGCCACTGGTAGTCTCCCTTGTCCCTGTGCTAGCCTGACCACATTATAACACTTGAAAAGTTAACCCTCAACATGCCAGGGCTGCATGCATGCACATTTTTGAAAGTACAGAGACTTACAACACATGTTGCGTTTCTTTAAAGTTGGGCTCCCTTGCTCCACACCCAAATTCTGTCTGGCTGCTTTCTGTGATCCTAAAGCTGAGGCCCCAGCCTCTGAACCATTATTGTATATCGCAGCTGCATCCCACCAGTCACCATTGGGACCTCACGCACACGTTCGGCTGAATTATACCCCAAGAGTGACTGGTCAGACAGCCAGACAGTAGCCTACCTTTGGTGGGTGGAACAGAAGCTGATGGAACTCCCGCAGATGCTGTTTGATAGCGAGCAGGGTGCCCAGGCTGGCCTGACTGGGCATGGACTCCAGTCCTGGTGGGTTCATCTCCAGCTGCCCATCCACATTACAGTAGAAACCACTCAGCCCTCCTAATTCTGAGCTGTGGAGGAACAAGGAAGGAAAGAAAAGGGCCAGCTTACAAACCTAGCCATGCAGACTTGCATAAAATCATGAAGCTGGGAGTGGTGCACCACACTCACCGTGGCCGCCTTGGCTCCAGCAGAGCTAGAAGCACCTGGATGCCATTCACCATCACGGACTCATTCCCCTCACCCTGGAACATGTTGTTCAGAAGCTGCTCAATGGTCTCCTGCCTGGAGAAGGCATGAGAAAAATGGTCACCGTGCAGTCTAACCCAAAGGCAAGAATCCGTCAGAGAAAGCATAAAACGCAGGTACATTCTATCAACAACATCCATGCTACAGCACTGTATGTCTGTAATAAACTTCCTGAATCAGTGTGTCATTCACTCTATTCACTTTTAGCCTAAAAACCAAATCTTTGAGGCTGCTTTTAATTAACCACTTATTATCCTCCTAATATTAAACTCCTTAATTCTCTTCTTATGTCTGGAAAAGACTGTAAGCACCATGGAGCAGAGATGGTCTCTAATGTCTTGTGTACACTGCTGAGTGCATCTAGTAGCGGGTTATGAATGATGTCATGATAAAATATACTGAAATCTTTGCTCCCAACTACACTTTCCTCATCATCCCTCCAGTCTAGTCCAGATGTGTGGATTATGCCCTCCTGCCAGCAGATGGAGACCGAGAACCACTAGTTCGATGATGTGCAGCCATCCTCTCATCAGTATTTTAGTCTCCAACAAATGGACCAGGTTGTTAGTCCTGTGGAGTCTGTGGCTGGTTTCGAGAGAAGTTGTTGGAATCTTCGATGGACCAGTGGGCGCTAGTCGACTAAAGAGCCCTAGAATGCAGAACTCTGTGGTACCAGGTCCCTCCTTCAGTCCTTAAAGCACCCTTGAGGGTTCTTGGCTTTGGTGGAGACTTTCACCCCCTTTCCTCCTCTCCAAACCTTGCGAAAGGGGCAGAGAAAGCTAACAGGAGATGGATCTTCACTTTGTCCTTCCTAACCCGGGAGGAGGATGGGTCAGGTGTTGGCTTAAAAAAAAACAAAAAACACAAACACAGCTGCCTCTTCTCTCTGTTGAAGAGAGTTTGGAGCAAGATGCTGAATCTTTCCATTGCCACAAGGGTCTGCTGCATCTGATAAGTACCGTGGATAGGGGAGACCCTGAAACCTCAGAGATGCTACTGGGACCATGCGGCTGGTGCTGGCTGCTATCAGTAACAAAGGCCACCGCTGCAAGAATGAGGATGTGCATTCCCAGAGGTTTTTTTTAGGCCAGGGGAGAGCCTTTTACTTCATGCACTGGGTTGGTCGCACAGGTCTGGAGGATTGCAGCTAACGGGCATTGCTGTTTTGATTTCAGCCATTTTCAGTGTGCAAGCTGCCATTTTAGATAGGTCTCCCATGGTCCTCTCTGGATCGTGACGACAGCACCTGTGGCCCTGGATACACGGCTGCACCCCAAAGAGGCAGATTGTGGGACAAAGTCCATATCTGGGAGACGAGTGCTTACTAGGGGCAGCGCTGGATTAGGCATGCACTGCTGCTGACCTGAGGAGAATCCCACAAAGTGGGTGAAGAAACTTCAACAGAACACCGCAGGAAAGGAGGAAAAGAAGGAAAGAAAGAAACAAAACAAACAAACAGGCAGGCTGAAGATGATTTGCTGGAGGAGCTTTACCCTTTTCTAAGGCTGTACCCAACTTCAAAGAAAAGCTAAGGAGGACATAACCCGAGAGGGAAGCCTTTTCTTCCTTTTGGTAGCCCGTTGAGAGTTTGGTGGTCTTCAAATGCTTAGTTGAACCCCCAGAGGACAATAAAGTCTTAGACTTCTGTTTGGCTGTTGGGAGGCTCTCGGTGGCTCTCTGGGGGGCCTTTCGGTGGCCTTCCCTGGATGGCCTGATTCCGTGGCTGTTACACCATAGGCAGCCTTCTGAAATGGATGCAGTAGTGGACATTCCGGGGGGCTTATGTTCCAGCTGTACTTCCATTCCTGATGGGCTGGATTTCAGGGCATCAGTAGGTATCAGGGTTAATGCATCTGTCCCCATGGCTCACCACCTTCAGACTGCTTTTCCAGAATGGCTTGGTGCTGGAGCTGGTTTACAGGTTGGCAAGCAGAGGCTCTGCTCTTGTCGAACTAGCTGGGTCCACAGGGCTGAAGCAGCATTTACAATCTACAAGGAAGCTAAATGCAAGAAACTGACAAGATATTTAGTGCTGTATCAGGCATGGCCAGAGGTGGAATGCTGGTGCAATGCTTTCTCCAAGGAGGATAGGCAGGTGTGGTCCCTTTGCGGAAGAGCTGGTTTTGGAGAGCAAGGCATTGTCCGGTAGGTGGAAGCTTAGCAGTCTTTGCATCCTGAAATTACAGTTTTTGGCCACACCGAACTGAGGAAGGCCACGCTTGCCTCATCTGGGAAGCTAAGCAGGGTCAGGTTTGGTTAGTACTTGGTTGGAATCCCCTTCAGAAATCCAGGTGCTGTAAACTTACAGCAAGGCGATAGAGGCAGACTGCCTGAAGGAACAGTGGCCAGGTCAGATTGTTCTTTTTTTGTGCAAAGGGTAGCCAAGTCTGTCCTATGGTTTTCTCTTCCGGAGATCTGCCAGGGGCATTACTGCACTGTGGAAGTCACGTGGCCAACATTCTTAAGTTGTTCCTTGCAGGTGCCTGCAGTTGTTGCCATTCATCTGCTATGGTGACATCTCTCTGGTGCATCTTTCTGGTAGAAGAAAGGCATATGCTTGAATCATGGCTAACTGATTCCACTTGTCTTTCCAACAGGATCATCACTGGGAGTATAGATGGTTTTGCAGCTCTCGTCGGCTCTCTCTCGCACATCAGCCTTTTGATTCTTTGGGTTCTACTAGTTTTCCATTCCTGCAAAGCGAGTCTCCAGCGATTTAGGCTGTGGCTGAGTGGAGTGCTGCCTCTGGTTTCATCAATATGGATCCAGGCGAGTTGGTTTGGAGAGAAATGGGGTGGGATTTCACCCCAGGGCTACTCCAACAGAAGGGATTGCAAGTCTGGCTCGATAACATGATTTGAACTGAGCTGGTGACTGTCCCAGCTTGGTTCAGGCATATATCTAACAATGAAAACAAGCACATAAGATATCTTGGATTTAAGGCTGTACTCACAGTTGTCGTGGACAAACTGTTAAGAGCTGCAGCTTGCCCAGATGGTGGCTCAGACAGTATCCTCCAAAGTCCCACAGGCACAGGAGCACCTTGGTGTTCCCTTTTGGGTTTCCAGGTACAGAGCTGTTCGGCTCCCTTTGCCTTTTTGGATTCGGTGTCCTTTCTAGGGGTAACAGTGAAAGTGGGTTAAGCGTGAGGCTGAGCTCTGTGGCACCGAGACCAAACTTATTGCTGTTCTTGTGAAGAGTTGTGCTATCACAGCTGCAGGAGCATGATAGGACCGTGTCATTTAGCCCCTGAACCGAACCGTGCTCTAACAGGTGGCTGAGGTTGTAGCTCAGGTTAGGCAACAGGGCAGTTAACGCCCTTGATTATTGTCTGCTTGCATGGAACCAGAAGCTCATCTGGAAGGGTTCCTGTAATTCAGGACATCCCTCCATCAGCAAACAAGAGTTATGGGCTGCGCTTTGCTTCATTTAGAGATTTTTTTAGCTCAGTCTTGCCTGGTCAGTCATAGCAGAGTGCTCAATTCTCAACAGGGAGCTCCATAACATGCTTAGTTTCTAATGCACTTGGCTTGGGCTCCTGAGGTAAGATCAGAGCAGTTGTGATTCTCATAAGAACATAAGATATGCCATACTGGGTCAGACCAAGGTCCATCAAGCCCAGTATCCCATTTCCAACAGTGGCCAATCTAGGTCATAAGTACCTAACAGTTTCCCCAAAAGTCACAGGTTCGACAATGCTTGTGTATTGGGTCAAGCAGTGATATCCCAGGTCCCTTTTAATAATGGTTTATGGACCTTTCCTCCAGGAACTTGTCCAAACCTTTTTTAAAGCCAGCTACACTAACAGCTTTTACTACATCCTCCGGCAACAAATTCCAGAGTTTGATTACACGTTGAGTGAAAAAATATTTTCTCTTATTAGTCTTTAATAGGTTACCCTGTAGCTTCATTGCATATCCCCTAGTCTTTCTATATTCTGATGACGTAAACAATCAGGAGCTTTCAGTGTCTAACTGGGTGGCATTTTATTTTAACAAGCAGACTCTGGATTCTTTTTTCATAGCTGGCAATATGTGACCAAGTGATTTTATCGGGAGGTTCTAGGTAATTTAGTAAGGCAGCAGGTCTTCTTTATGTGATTCTTCCATGGGCCAGAGACTTAGAAGGTGGAAGCCAATCTGAGGCAGTTCATTTCAGGGTGCCCATAGGAACATAAAATATACCATACTGGGTCCATCAAGCCTAGTATCCTGGTTCCAACGGTGACCAATCCAGGTCACAAGTATCTTGTCAGGTTCCCAAAGATAGCAGATTGTCTTGTCCCAGGGTAAGCAGGCCACAGAGGCTGTGATATGCTGATCTCATATGACTCAGGAGGATCCATTCTTATCTCAGAGCACATGCTCTTCATTCCCAGAAGCAGTTCTGTTCTGATTATGGTTTGCCTCTTGTGAGGGCTAGGTGGCAGATAGATCATTCTTCTAAAATCACAGTCTTTTCTTCCAGTACATAGATCTTCTACTTCTCTGGCTTAGGTTCAGATATGGAAGCTTCTGAGAATTGTGAGAGGAAAGGGATGTTTGTCCCTTCACATCATCACTGTCCGACACGTTGGCCTTTTCTGGCAAACAGGGCTGGTCTAGCAGCTTGCTCTGAAGTTGCTGCTGGTGCAGCTGGCAGCATTACCCCATTTTGGAGTCCATTTTAAGGGACTGTCAAGTTTCTCAACAGCACAGAGTGTGGTTCTTCAGAGGGGTTAGCCATGTGCATCCACAACTAATTTGGTAGTCCTGCCAGGAAAGCTTTAATTTGTTTTGTTTCATGCTCTGAGGCTTCATTTAAGCTTCTCCCGAAGACTCACCTGGGAATTCTGACATGGAGGCCATGTTCCAGTTGGCTCTCTATTTGGCATTTAGGGTTTTCCATGCATCAAGCATGGTAATGCAGAGAGCCTCTGCTGGGAATTTCCACAGAAAGGGGGTGATTCTTTGACCAATACCTTTTATTCTGCCCCAAGTGACATTGGAATGCTTTCTTCCTTCAATACAGTTTCCGTGCTCTCTGATTCAGGTGAAGTTCCAGACTCTACAGATTGGCACAGGGGTGATATCTGCCAAGTTTTTCATCAGCTTTAGAAGAGGCTTTCAGTGGTAGCATCACCTTTCTCTGTTAGACAGCCACCCTAGGGTGAAGCATTCTCAAAGGTATTGGTTGCCTGTTGAAATAAGAGGCAACTGCGGCTGCCTGTCGGCAAAAGGGTGACCAGTTCTGGCAGGAACCAGGGCCCTTCCACCAGAGGTTGGACTGCTTTGGAGCAGAATTTGCTTAGTTCATCCCTTCCAGTTTTGTAAGAAGGTGAAGAGTTTCTTCCTGCATGCTTCTGCACATCATCATTGTCTGGAAGTTCAGGTGCAGAGGAAGGAGTTGTTTCTGGCATAAGGCTCATCTGTCTCACCCATTGTTAGGTACTGCTTTGGTACGTCCCAAGCATCTGGACTGGATGGTCAATGAGGAAAGTGAAATTAGGCCTTACCAGCTAATTTTTTTTTTTCCTCGAGTCCCTCCAGTCCAGTCCCCGCCCGGTTGTGTCTGAGCCTGAACGTCGGAAGGATTTCATTGACATGTAGGTTCTGTGCCTCTGGGAAGTTAATGCTCTGCGCTGCTGGGTTCCCGTTAATGTAGGAGATGGCCTGTGTAGGGCTGAATCTACCGTTCCAGACCGTGCTCGGAGCAAGTCTGTTAATCACTTGGTATTGTATTAAATTTAGTTATTGGATAAGTTACTTAACGGCTGTTTTGTTACAAATATACTGGTGAGAGGATGGCTGCACAGGACCCTTATCTGGCGACATCATCAAACCAGTGGTTCTCAGTCTCCATCTGCTGGCAGGAAGGCATAACCCACGTGTCTGGACTGTACTGGAGGGACAAGGGAAGAAAATTAGCAGGTAAGGCCTAATTTCACCATATGCTGTAAAGAACATAGCAGTGCTCCCAGTCCCATGGTCTGACCATCACATAGTCAATTTCTCCATATCCACTCAGACAACAAAGGACACAGCTGACCCAACACCCAAAGGAAAAAGAAAATTCAAGTCCTTCAATAAAGAGAAATTCCTAGAAGTGCTATTAGCACTAAACCAAATGGCATCAGACCTTGAAACTACCATCACTAATTGGCACAAAACTCTCCAGAGTGCGGCAACCCCACCTCAAAAAACAATCCAGAACGACTTCCGGTGACGGCATCGGGGCGAATGGCGGCATAAGACTCGGCTCTGCCGCCTAAGCCTGACAAAAAGGGGAATTTGCACCCCTGCCCGCATGGAGTAGGATGGCGAACGTGGGAGAGCAGTAGGAGAAGAGCCCCAGGCCGAGTTACCATAGCGGCGAAGCAGCGAGCCCCTGTCGGAGAGCGCGGAAGAGGAGATCGCGTGGCAGGCTGGTGGGACGGCCGCTGGAACAGCGAAGCTGAGGCCTACCCTGAGCTGAGGGGGCGGAAGGAGTGTGCAGAGCTGGAAAATCGGTGCTCGGGTGAGCAGCGACGTCCCCTGCGAGACCGCGTGCAGCGGGCCGAGGTGAGCCGGCAGATCTGAGAGGCGGCGGACCGGGAGGCTGAAACCTGAGCGGTGGAGAAGGGGGCAGGCAGCGGTGGCTGCAGAGCTGGAGAGAGGCCAGAGGACAGAGAAGCCGGTGAGGCGGCGGGAAGGCACTGCGGCTGGGATCTGAGCACCAAGCAGGGGAGAAAGTGTCGGTGGCCCCCCCCCCCCCGGGGGGATTTGACACCAACCAGCCCAGCGAAGAGGGTTGTGAAGCCCGGGGGGGGGGGGGAGGGAGTGGAGCACCGAACAGCCCAACAGCAGATAGTGGGGCCCCCACCAGCAGCGGCGATAAACGGCTGAGAGGCAGAGGGAGAGGCCCCTAGGGGACGCAGCTCCCTAAGCTTGGGGAAAACAGCATTGTACGATATCAGCATGGAAAAAAATAAAGGCTCCCTGGCGGTACGCAAGAAACTGGCTGACTTTCGCTCCCCTTACGCGGCAGTCAAAGGCGGAAAAGAGGGGGAGAAGGAGAGCCGAACACAGGAGGGAGAGCCCACAGACCGGGGAGAGGGGCTGGATTGCGGAGCTAGCCCAGGGGATATCTCTCACCTGAAAACCTGGCTTATGGAGATGAAGGAAGAGATTAAAACGGAAATAAGCGGGGTGAAGCACGAACTCAAAGAGTCCATACAATCCCTGAGACGAGATATTGTGGACATTGGAAATAGAGTCGAGGAGATGGAGACTCAGCTGGAGCAACAAGGGGAGGAACTGGCGGATTTACAAAAGCGCGGGGGTGCACTCCAGCAAGCCCAGGAGGAACAGCAGATGAAGCTGGAGGACCTGGAGGACCGGTCAAGGAGATGTAACCTACGGATCCGGGGACTCCCAGAGGAACCTCAGTACCGCAACTGCGAAGAAGTCTTGCTAAAAATTTTCAAATCCCTGCTGTTAGCTGCAGATCCGCAGGGAGAACTGCTGATCGATCCATCGCACATTGAGCGAGCCCACCGAGGCCTGGGCCCGATACGCAATAATAAACCCAGGGACATTGTTGTGTGCTTTAGCTCTTTCAAGATCAAGGAAGGACTGCTTCGAGCGGCAAGGAAAGCGCGCCAGATAGTTTGGGAGGAACACCATCTGGAGCTCTTCCAAGATCTCTCTGCAGGAACCCTACAACGCCGACGGCACCTCAAGGAGGTGACCGCGTATTTGCGCAAAGAGGATGTACGATACAAGTGGCTGTTTCCATTTGGGCTGTTGATCACCTGCAAGGGGAAGTCAAGGCGGGTGCAGAACAGGGAGGAGGCCTGGACTGTACTTAGAGACTTTGGCCTACCCAACATACCGGAAGAGGGAAGCCCACAGACAAGAGCACCGGCGGATGCTGTGAAGTCCTTCAGTCCACAGAGGAAAGCACAGAGATGGCACCGAGTTCCAATGTCAGGGAGTAGAGAGCGGCGCGCTTGAATAGAGAGAGCCCCGGAATACCAGCAGAGGAGAAAGGCAATGGCTGAATGAATGGACTCTGAGTTACCAAAGATGTATCAGTATGTTTTCTTAGTAATAGTAGCACTGGGTTACAGAAGGGGGGGGGAGATGAAGTTATTATCTGCTGGAGGGGGGAGGGAGGGGTTCGACTATAGGGAGGAGGAGGGAAGGAGGGCGGGGGGGAGGACGGAGGTAGAGGTTCGGAAGGGGAGATGAAGGGGCTTTGGGTGTTGAGTTGGTATAGGGGGGAGGGGGAAGGGCAGACAGAGTCAGGCAAGGCCCGATTACTGGTCACCTCTATGGAAGACTATCCTCTCTTAAGGAGAGGGGAGAGGGTTGGGGGGGAAGGAGTGGGGAGGGGGGGGCTGGGGGTTATAGGCTAGAGGGAGGGAAGAGGGGGGTGTGGGAGAATGGGTGAGCTTAAATTAGTCACATTAAATGTGAAGGGGCTTAACTCACCGCTTAAGCGACGCAAATTGTACACAGAGTTAGCCCGCCAGAAGGCGGCAATAGTCATGCTTCAAGAAACGCACTTGACACGGGCAACAGAGCATCTGGTCAAGCCCAAAGGCTATGGGGTGTGTATTCAGGCTTCAAATACCGTGGAAAAGAAGAAGGGAGGGGTTGCTATACTCTTTGCATCTCGATTAAAGCTGCAGGTGCAGACGGTGGTAAGGGATGCGGAGGGGAGGTATGTGTTGGTGCGAGTGAAGGTGGGGAGTGTATGGTACTGTGTAGTGAATGTGTATGCACCGACTGGAGCACAACGAGAATTCTGGACAAAACTGAACGAGGAGGTGGGGAAGCAGGGGGATGGTATCCTTATATGTGGGGGGGATTTTAACCTTACATGGAACCCCACCCGGGATGCTACAGGGAAACGGGAGGGAAAGAGGGGGGATAGAAAGAGATATCGTAGCTTCGTGATGCAGCACTGCCTAGTGGACGCGTGGCGACTGCAGCATCCTGGGAGGAGACAGTTTTCTTACTATTCGCCAGTACATGGGTCCTACTCACGTATCGATGCCATTTGGGTCTCGAAGGAGGTGGGAGGAACGATTACAGGGGCGGAAATGGAGTCCATTACCTGGTCAGATCACGCCCCGGTAGTGGTGAGCTTGCAAGTGGTAGAGGAAGGGACGGGGGTGAGGTTCTGGAGACTCAATGAGTCACTGCTGGAGGATGTGAGGGTCCAAGAGGATGTGGAGAGGGGGACCCGGGAATATTTCAGGCTTAACGCTAATGGAGAGGTTGCATGGGGAGGTATATGGGATGGGTACAAGGCGGTGATACGAGGCGTATTGCTCAAATGGGGGGCGCGGAAAAAAGCGGGAGAGGGAGGATAGAGAACGGCTCTTGAGGGAACGGCTGTTGGAGCTGGAAGAATTGGATGGGAAAGAGAGGGGAGATACATATAGGGGACGGGTTGTTGCTAGCGAGAGCGCAACTCAATGAATTGCAGGCGGAAAAGATACGTCATCGAATGCAGCTTCTGAGGCAGGAGGTATTTGAAGGGGGGAATAAGGCTGGGAGGTATCTAGCGCAGAAGCTGAAGCAGCAGAAGCTTCGCTCTCATATATTAGGGGTTCGAAGGAAGGGCGGGGAATTGGTTACTAAAGATGGGGAGATTAGGGATGTTTTTGAGGAATACTATCAGGAGCTGTATAAAGCAAGGGACTTGCCACAGGTGGGGAGGGTGGGAATCTACCTTGACTCCATAGACTTGCCTACGTTGAGAGAGTGCGAACAGGAGGAAATTAACAAACCCATTCGGGCAGACGAAGTAGGGAGGGCAATCCAGCAGTTGAAATTAGAGAAAGCCCCAGGGTTGGATGGTCTGTCTGCCAGATTCTACAGGAAGTTCGGAGACCTGTTAATTGGGCCTCTAGTGAACGTATTTAACCAACCACGGGTGGGTGGGAACTTAGCGGACACAATGGGGTGGGCAGGTATAACAGTAATTCACAAGGAGGGAAAGGATCCGAAGGAGTGTGCCTCTTATAGGCCTATCTCCTTACTTAACCTGGATGCCAAGCTTTTAGCTAAGATTCTCACCACGCGCCTCAATAAAGTGATTGGAACATTGATACACCACGATCAGGCGGGCTTTATTCCTGGTAGACAGGTTGCGGATAATATCCGAAAGATTTTAAACATTATCTGGGCAAGCGAGCGGAGAAAGGACGCGGCGCTCCTGCTATCGTTGGATGCGGAGAAGGCCTTCGATCAGGTGTCTTGGCCTTTTCTATTCCAGGTGCTGGAGAAGGTGGGGGCTGGGTGGGTGGCGAGTTTCTTGCTTGGGTGAAGGCGCTATGTGCGCATCCAAAAGCATGTGTGAGGGTGAATGGGGCCCACTCGCAGTTTTTGATCAAGGGAGGGGAACAAGGCAGGGATGCCCATGATCTCCGCTACTGTTTGCGATAGCAGTAGAGCCCTTGGCGCAGAGGATTAGAGAACGGGCGGATATATCGGGCATAAGAGTGGGGCAGAGTGACTATAAAATTTCCCTGGTCGCGGACGATATAATTCTAAGTATGGCAAGACCACAGGTCGGCCTCCCCATAGCTATGTGGGAACTGGAAGAATATGGTAAAGTGTCAGGGTGTACCATCAACTGGAACAAATCGGAAATCCTGAATTTGGCAGTCCCCAGCGAGGGTAGTTACTGTACTGGCAAAGAAATACCCTTTCAAATGGGCGCGAGATAGTATCAGGTACCTTGGCATATGGATTAGCAATAACATTGATGAGCTATATAACTTGAACTATCGGAGGGTTCTGGGGAAGATAGAGGGCTGGTTGGATGGGTGGGGAAGGGGATACCTATCGTGGTTCGGGCGCATTGCAACGGTTAAAATGATGCTTGTGCCCAGACTGTTGTTTTTGTTCCAGACGCTCCCGATATGGGTTCCGCCGACAACTTTGAAAAGGATACAACGGTTAGTTAACAGGTTCATATGGGTGCAGAAGCGCCCGAGGGTAGCACTGCGAGTATTGCAACGGACAAAAGAAGAGGGGGGGCTGGGGGTACCTAATATCTGCAAATATTACGAGGCAGCGCAACTAAAAACGATTTATGACTGGCAAAGAGGAACACTGAAATCTTGGGTTCAAATGGAGCACGAGGTGGTGGGGGGGGGGGGGGTGGAACTTGACCGGGTGATTTGGAGGGGGGCTAAGGGTCTTGACACACAGGCACTAAACCCCATGGTGGCGACTAGTTTGAAAATCTGGAAACGCAATAAGCCTCAGCTTGTTCCCGATAAAGGCTACATGCAGGGGATGCCTATCGCGGCCTGTTTCGAGAGGGGACAGGGCCCAGATGAGCTACTTTTACGTAGATGGGCACAAAATGGGCTGGAGTACATTCACCAAGTTATACACCCTCAGGGAATGCATCCGTTTGAGGGCATTAAGGATCTCTATAAGCTGAAGGAGAGTGATCATTTTGCCTATATACAATTAAGTTACTTTGTAAGGCAACCGAAGATATGGAAAGATCTCTGGGAAAATAGAGGCTGGTTTGAGGCTCTGTGCTCGGGCCAGATGGGTCAAAAGGGGGTTTTGTCCAGAATTTATCGAGGCCTAATAGGGACTGGTGTATGCAAGTTACGCTATATGCTGCAATGGGAGGAGGATTTGGGGGTATGTTGGACAGTAGAGGCTTGGGAGAAGATACTCCAGACGATTGCTACTGTGTCCATAGCCACGCAAATTAAAGAAAATGCATATAAAGTATTATACAGATGGTATTGGACGCCAGTACGTCAATATCGAGCGGGGAGGGGAAGGGATGCCCTATGCTGGCGGGGGTGTGCGGAAAGAGGGGACTGGATGCACATGTGGTGGAAGTGTGATAAGTTACAGGGGTACTGGGAGCAGGTAATTGCGGTGATACATGGCATGACCGGGCATAGTTTGCATGGAAGACCGGAGGCATGCCTGTTGCATCGACTGGATGATGATCTTTCGAGACGGGAGGAGGGGGGTACTGCATCATTGCATTGCTGTAGCCCGTTGCGAGATCGCACAGCACTGGGGGGGACAGAGTCTGCCACAATTGGCGGGATTTGTGCGAAGAGTGGCTGAGGTGAGCCTGATGTATAAATTAACAGAGTTGAGACGGGGGAAAGGAGGGCAAAGTGCGATATATTGGCAGGGGGTTTGGAGATGGTTGGAGGCATGGAGAGAGGGGGTGGGGGAGGGGGGGTTGGAAGGCGGAGGAGGACACCGCGTGTAGAGTTACGACTGAGATGCTTGGTGAGTGTGCAGTGGCATGTAGACTATAGGGGGTGCAGAAGGGGAGCTGGGGGGGGAGAAAGGCGGGGGAGGGATAGGTTATCATATGGGGGGGGTAGTGGGGGATTGCTGGGGGGGAGGGGGGGAACTTTAGTGTAGTATATTTGCATTCTACTACAAGTTTTTTAGGCATAATACCCAGGTTGAGGTTTGCTTTTAGATTCTAATGTGTGCACGCTGTTTTTTTTTTTTTCTTTCAAATGGTTTGTATTTCTATCGTATAATTTCAATAAAAACAAAAATTAAAAAAAAAAAAAAACAATCCAGAACAAAAGTAGGAAACACAATGCTCCCTGGTACTCAGACATCAATGAACAAAAAAGGTAACAACGGAGACTGGAAAGACTATAGCGACGTACTAAAAGCCCACAACACCTAAAAAGATACAATGAACTTCAAGCTGTATACCATGACACAATAAACAACCATAAAAGAAGAGTACCACTCAAACCTAATAATGAGCTCCATCAACAGACCAAGAGAACTCTTCACCATAGTAAATGCTCTAATAAAAGAAACAATGGAACCCTATGACTAACTCAATATCACCACAAGACATAGCAGACTTCATGCAACAGAAGAACACCAAGACAACACTTGAGAAACCACACAAAGCAAACTCAAAACATACCAGACATCACATGGAATGAATTTCATGTCCCTACAAGAAAAGAGCTGGATATGATCATAACTAATATAAAACACAACAACTTCACCCGATGACCCATGTGCCCTGTTAGCTGGATCAAGCAAACAAGAGAGTTCCTACTACCATGCATACAAAAAATAGTGGAATCATCACTTACCCAAGGATACCTCCCCCCCTCAACTTAAGAGTGCCTCCATCAGACCTATTCTTAAGAACAATAATCTCGACAAATGGACCCAAGCTCCTTCCGCCCAATATCAAGTCTCACATTCATAACGAAGATAATTGAAAACAGTACAGTATCAATTACAAGACCACATAGACACATCTGACCCGCTGAACCCACATCAACATGGATTTAGACAAAATCACAGTGTGGAAACACTGATTACATCACCACTAGATATTGTTGTCACAGGCATAGACAACATACTACATGGCTTCGTTTTATGCTTTATAGATATCACCACTGCATTTGACTCTGTCAACTACAACACACTACTCCAAAGGACTTCAAGAAACAGGGATAAATGGAACAGTTCTAGACTGGTTCCTCTCCTACTTGTCACACCGTATCCAACGAGTGAGAACTAAAAACAAATAATCTAAACCATTTAGACAGTATCAAGGTGTTCCACAAGGCTCAGCACTTTCCGCACTGTTATTTAATATACATCTTAAACCAATATGTAACATCATAAAACAACGTAACATCCACTATAGAATCTATGAAGACGATATAATGATATTCTCCCAGATCAACATCAATAAACCGGACTACTCCCAAATCACAGCATGCCTTGAAACAATGTCCGAGTGGCTCAAATGACAGAATCTTCTCATTAACTTTAAAAAAAATCTAAAATGATGCACATCACCAGAAATACTAAATTCTCCCCAACAGACTCACTCAAGATACTAGATGACAACCTAACCAACAAAAAAAAAAAAAAAAAGGGAGGTCAAATATCTTGGAATTACTTTTGACCAATATCTCAGTTTCCAGCCGCACATAAAAAAAAAAGAGACAACCAGATCAGCCTACCACAAGTTGAGGACCCTCCACAAACCACTACTATCAGATAATGACTTCAGAATTGTATGTCAGGCCATACTAACTCCTATAATTGATTACTGTAATGTAATATACCACGGACTTCCTAGGAAAACAACTCTCCCCCTGCAATTCATGCGGCGAGAATCATTACACGAACTGCAAAATACAATCATATAATTCCAACACTTAACCAGCTACACTGGCTTTCTGTTGCTGTACGTACTAAATACAAAAGCATATTAATAATCTTCAAAATATTAAATAATCTATCCCCACCGACTCTTCAACCGATGATCCAGAAATCAAGTACAACCAGAACAAGTAGTACAGACACTAACATCATCAAAACACCAACATCAAAGCAATTTACTTGCACCAGAGCTTTCTCTCTGTATGCTCCCCAACTTCGGAATCATCTACCTGCCCCAATACGAGCAAAGACCGACTTGACTTCAGAAAAGCCATCAAGACCCATCTATTCCACGAATACTATGGTCCTACCTAGTATAACTAATGCAACAGTGAGGCATTACAGATGTAGCAATGGACAACCAATAAATGTAAGTATATCACCTCATTTGCAACAATGTTACTGTACATAGTTAGTCATTGTTAAATGTATCTAATACCCCATATACTCCTCCAAGTTTCTACTCCCTGTTCTATGTAAAAGCCTATTGCTATGTTCGTTCCATGTGAACTGCCTTGAATAAGGCGGTATATAAAACCTGTTAAATAAATAAATATTCCTCTAGTCCTGCCCTCCAGTCCAGCCTGCCATTATAATGGGCTCCCTCTGCTTCCAAAGTCAGCGCTAGGCAGTGGGGTAGTTTGGTGATGACTAACAGCCCTCCAGCTCCCATCACTTACTTTTCCAGTGTTGCCAGGAGCTGATCAGGCTCTGGACCATCTTGGATTTGAATTAGCTGCTCACGACTCAGACGGACGATATCACATAGTGACTGGGAGGCATTGGAATGTTGCTGGAAGGTAACAAGGATTTAGATCAGAGCTTGGTTTTGCGGAAATGCTTTCTTTCCGTTTTTGTCACTCTGTAGGGGGCAGTCAAGTGGAGCCAAGCCTTGAATCACAGAAGCCCACATGCTCGCAGGGTAACTTGAGAGATGCAGGTATACATCTGGCTCTTTAGTGGAGCGGGAGGCACAGATAAGAGCTGTGTGCACACAAGCATTATCTGAAGGGATCGCTCCCATGAAGCCCATTCAGCTTCTGGAATGCCTTCCAATACCCCCCACCCCCAACATACTGATTTACTTACGTTATCATCCCGTAAAGGGTGAATCATATCTATTAGTCTCTGCACGATCTTCTCTTCATTCAGCCACTGTGAGAAACAATGCAGATGAGGTGACAGTTGAGCTAATGGACCAGATAATGTCCTTTCCTTGAGCCCTGCTAGACCAGTCCAGATAAGTGGCTTGTGTTCCCTTATCAGCAGATGCGAGGAGACAAGAGTAAAAACATATCCAGGCTTCTGATGACATCATGCCATTATCAGCCTGAGCTATTAGAGGCAGAACCAGTATCTGTATCCAAACATATGGCAAAGAATCTCAGACCTCACACCACCTCAACGAAATCATGAATGTTAAAATAGAACAAGACGACTACCTATGCACAGAAACAGCTTCAACAGAAGGCTTGTCAGAAGGTTATTGGCCCGCAGGGCAAACCACTCAGATTACAGTGGACCAAAATAAGTGCCACTAAAGCACAGCAGACCAACAGTTCCAGGGGTGGTCCTGGACTGGTCTAGCAGGACTCAAGGAAAGAACATTATCTGGTAAGTAAAATGTCACCTTCCATGTCATCCTGATAACCAGTCCTGACAAGTGCAACATACCAAAGCTATAACTCCACTGGGCGGAAAGAAGATACAGCAGCTTTTAAGACATCCGAGCCAAAGGTCGGATCCACCCGAGCATGGACATCCAAGTAGTAATGCTTTACAAAGGTAGAAAGTGATGCCCATGTTGCCACCTGACAGATGTCAGAGGGAGCTATCGAGCTCTACTCCACCCACGAAGATGCTTGCCCAAGTGGAATGCATGCACAAACCCTCTGCAACTAGCCAATTCCACAACAGATACGCTGAGGCAATGGCTACCTTGATTCAGCATGACAAATGTAGACTTGGTGGCTGTATCACCTTTATGTGACCCAGCAGACGGCATAACAAATGGTCCGAATTATGAAAATTGTTCATAACCTTCAAATACCAGAGAACCATCCACTGGATACCACCAGGTGAAGATCACTGTCCTTCCCTTGAAACTGCTCCTTAGAAAGGGAGGGTAGACAAAGCACTTGATTCACATGGAAGGAAGATACCACCTTGGGCAAAAGGGAAGGCAAAGGCTGAATGCATATGGCCCCCCTCTGAGAAGGGTAAATATAGATCCTGGCAGATTAGCAACTGAAGTTCAGAAATACATTTCGCTGAGCAAATCGCAGGCAAGAAAACCATCTTAAGAGTTAAATCTAAGTGTAACCCATTTCAAGGGCTCCATCATCAGGGCCTTGAGCACCAGGCAGAGATCCCTGGAAGGAACGAATGAACACAAGGAAGGATAAAGTGCAAAACCCCCTGAACATCCTAGTGTGAGGCTATGGACTGCTCAGCCACTGGACCTCTGAACCAGGACTTTCAAGGAGCTAAGGGAAAGGCCCTTTTCCAAGCAGTCCTGAAGACAGGTAAATCCGCTACCTAAGAAATAAACTGATGCGTGTAGCACCAAACTCAAAGAGACACCAGATGCGTGCACAGGCCAGACTGGTAGAACCTCTCCTGGCCCTGAGGAGAGTGAAAACCACTGCAGGAGAATAGCCTTTACGCACCAGACAACACCTCTGAAGAGCCAAGCTGTAAGCGAGGAGAGAGCAAGGTTGGGGGCAGATGCAGCGAAGACTCCAGCAGGAGCTGCATCAGGCCTTGAACCACAGTATGCATGGCCAATCTGCTACCATCAGAACCATGCAGCCCAGATGGCACTCTATGTGCCAAACGACACGGCCCATGGGTGGCCACGGAGGAAACACAGAGCAGGCAGTGTTTTGGCTGGAACTGAACTAGGGCATTGATGCCCTCGGACACTGCTTCCCTGTGGCAACTGAAGAAATGGCGTGCTTTGGCACTGGATCGGGTCATCATCAGGTCCATCTTGGGGTCGAACCAGAGGCACAAAATCTGCTGAAATGCCTCCTGATCTAACTCCTGCTCTCCAGGATCAAGGGAGCAACAACTGAGGAAGCCCGCCTCCACATTTTCTACCCTGCGAATGTGTCACGCCGACAGAGCTAGGAAGTTCCTCTCTACCTAGGCGAACAGGAGAGTCATTTCCAAAGTCACTCTGGCACTCTTCGTGCTGCCTTGTCGACTGGCCTGTGGCATTGTCTGAGCACACTCAAAGAGCTCCGCCCCCATCCACGGGCTGGAAGCGCAAGGCGGCCAATCAAATGGCCCTTGCCTCAAGTCGGCTGATGGGCCATGCTGACTCCCTGTGGCTCCAATGACTCTGAGATGTCCGATTTTTACAATAGTCTCCCCAGCCCATAAGGCTGGCTTCTGTCAACAGAAGTCACAAATCAAAGCGGTTTACAGAGAACAATTAACATAGGGTTGTATATAGAATTCTTTGCATAAATTCTTTACATAGAACCATTATAACATTAGTTGATTTAACCAAGGGTGTAAACACAATAACAAAGAGTAGTTATTATTAAGAGCTCTTGATCAAGGGTAATCATAACAGGAAACATATATACAGGGAAACATATGTTGGGATGGAGTCTAAGTTGGGCTGATTTATGGGCAACGGTCTCCCTTCAAAATGTTCTGTGAATGGGTGCATTTTGAGGTTTTTGCAGAATGCTGATACGTCTGGTATGTTTCTTATTCCTTCTGGGAGGACGTTCCAAAGACTGGGTGAACAGTGCGAGAATGGTCTCCTGCAGGTGGTCTGCTTGCTCTTTATAAATTCCGCAGGCAAGGCTAATGTGTTCTGTGTACAGCCTCTTCTTGCTCTGTTGTTCAGTGCTGTCTGTATGAGTGATTTTAATTACGAGGTGTGATAAAGTATCAAGACTTGTGCAATAACACAAGAAGTATAGTTACTGCACTTAGTCTCCTTCAAAGTAGTCCCCTTCCAATAAAACACACTTCCTCCAGGGTTCCTGCCACTGCTGGAAACAAGTTTGAAAAACCTCTTTCGTTATGCTTTGAAACTGCTGCATCAAATTTTGCTTAATGGTCTCCAAGTCGTTGAATCTCTTTCCTTTCAGTGGTAATTTCAGTTTTGGAAACAAGAAAAAGTCTCACGGTGCGAGGTCAGGCGAGTACGGAGGTTGATGGACTTGCTCAATTTGGTGTTTGGTCAAGAACTGCTGGACAAGAATGTGATGCGAAAGCTGAGGCATTATTTTGACAAAGCAACCATTTACCATTCCCATGCAACTGTGGCCTCTTATGACAAACTGCATATCTCAAACGAGCCAGAACTTGGACGTAGTACACTTTATTGATGGTTTGGCTTTTTGGAGCATACTCATGATGAACAATACCCTGGTAAACAAAGAAAACTGAGTAGGACCTTGACATTGCTCCTCACCTGACAGGCTTTCTTGGGTCTGGGAGAGTCTGAAGTCTTCCATTGTGAGGACTGAGCCTTAGTTTCCGGGTCATAACCATAAACCCATGATTCATCATTAGTATTAATCTTTTTGATGAAATCCGAGTCATTTTCAATGCATTACAAAAACTCCCTGGCTGCAGACAGCCAATCTTGTTTTTGGTCGGGGAACAGGAATTTTGGCACAAATTTTGGAGACACACATCTCATCCTCAAATCGACAGTAAGAATGAACTGTACTGACCCGAAACTGATGCCCATGTCCTCAGCAAGCTCCCTGATAGTCAATTGATGTTTCAAGCATATTGTGGTACGCATTGCTTCAACTCTGTCTTCATTCCTTCTCATGGATGGCCTTCCAGAACATTCGTCACTGTCAACATTTTGGCGGCCTTCTTGGAAACGTTTGTACCAGTCAAACTCGAGCACGACTCATGCATTCATCACCATACGTCTCTTTGCACAAATCTCCAAATTTCTGGAAGAATTTAATGTAACTTCGCTGTTCAATGTTTTCACTCATTATAAATCTGACGAACTGCTTTTGAACAATACCAAACATCACGTGATTAAAAAGTACAGGTATGCTGCAGCCACGCTACACTCTGCACATGCAGAGCACAGAACTAAGTCACTGAATGCTTACTAGCATCATGGTGCAATGTATTGTCATATAGCTAAACAACAAGTCTCAATACTTGGTTGTGCATTATTTTGAAGGTATTTAGTAGGACCTTATATTTGATTCTACTAGTGATTGGGAGCCATTGTAGCCGTTTTAGAATAGAAATAATCTTCTCAGATTTTGGAGCTATGTAGATGAGTCAGGCGCCCGTGTACTGTGCCATTTGTAATTGGTATAAGGCATGCTTTGGTAAGCCCTGGAAGATGCTGTTGCAGAAATCAAAGTGAGAGAAGATCATAGTCTATAGCACTGTGCAGATGTCTTGTGGTGTTAGAAGTGTCCGTAAGTGCTGTAGAGTTCTTATCTTGTTATAGATTGCTCTAGTTGTGTTGCTGATGCGAGTGGTTAGGTTTAGTCACCGATCTAAAGTTATTCCAAGATATCATACTTCTGGTTTGACTTTGAAAGTTGCTTCCTTAACTTTTAGTGTAGTTGGAAGAGTAAAGGTATTATCCTTTGTAATGTATAACACCTCTGTTTTCTTATAGTTTATTGTTAACCTATGTGTCGATTATGATTGTGCAACCTCAATGAAGCAAGTTACTATTTCAATATGATTTGGTTTTGAGGTGTTGTATATAGTAAGTACATCATGATGTCATCCGCACAAATGTGGTAATGTACCTTGTGCTTCTAAATGATGCTGCAGATTGGTTGGAGGTATACATTAAATAGTGAGGAGGATAGAGCCGAGCCTTGTGGCACTCCTTGCTGTTGCTTGTACAGCTTAAATACGCTTGTCCTATTTTCACTTGTGGTTTACGGTCTGTGAGGTATGATTTGAACCAGAGTTGTGTTGTATCCTTGATTCCAATCTCTTGGAGTCTTGCTAGTAGTAAGTTATGACAAATGAAGTTGAAAATAGCTGCAATATCTAGGAATATTAGTATAAATCCTTGTTTTGGCTTTTTGATCTGTTTTATGAGCTTGTCCATGAGGGAATTGAGCAGTGTTTCCACCCCATGACCTGTTCTAAAACCGTGTTATTATGGATCAAATAGGACGTATTTATCGATGTGCTCTTGGAGTTGGTGCTGCACTACCTTTTCTCTTATTTTTACTATGACGGGTGGACTAGATATCGTCTGTATGAGTTTGGGCTTGTTCTGTCTATTGTAAGGTTCTTTAGGATCAGGAGTACAAAGGTGATCTTGAGACCCTTGGCATGTAGCCTTGAGTAAATGATAGATGTACTATTTTAAGAAGAATGGATGAAATTTTGGCCATGGATCAAGAGAAGATGTGGTGGTGTTTAGGTTGGTAATATTTTCCAGGTGTTCTGTAGATATTGGTGTGAATGACTGCCATAGTGTAGTGGTGAAGTTGATGCTGACCACTGCTGGCGATGTAGGGATATGATTTGTTAGTTTGCGGACTAGAGGTAGTATGCACTGTCAAGGTTGGGAGCTCTCACTAGACGTTTTGCAATTTTGAATAGCTCCTTAGGTTGGTCTAATGAGTTCATAGGTTGTGTGTGGTATTCTCTCTTATTGTTGTTGATGCCGTACAGTATTCCTGGAGTTTGGCCATGTACTTGTTCTGGTCATCTGGTTGTTTTGACTGTCTCCACTTGCGTTCAAGTTTTTTTTAGTTGTCTCTTACTGTTCCTTATTTCATGTATGTACCAGATGGCGCTTTGCCTTGGATTTTTGGTTTATCTTGCTTGTGGGGCTGATGTCGCTTGCTTTATGACTTTGTTCCAGTTTTTTATGAGTGTATTGATGTCAAAGGTGTCTATATTAAGGTGTGGTATAGATTCATCCAGGAACGCTTATTTGTCGACTTGCTGGAGGCAGTGGGCTGGTGATTAAAATGGCCCTATTTTCGAAGTATCACTGAAATTGGCCACATATAAAACTAAACCTTATTTTTCCCCTATCAGTGATGAGATTGGGTTTGGGTGTGGTTAGTTGCTAAGGTATGAGGAAGTTGATTGCACAGTGGTCAGACCAAGGGGAAAGATTGTAATTTAAGTGTGGAGGGTTGAGGCTGTGGAGCATGTCATTCGGTACAAATATGAGGTCAAGTGTGTTTCCTCTGCTGTGTGTAGATTCATTGACTATTTGCTGAAAATCCAGTGCGTTCATTGCTTTGTGGCATGACTGTTTATATCCTGTCGGAGCTGTGGCAAGGTTAAAGTCACCTAGTAATAGTAGATGTTTATTTTGTGGATTATTTGAACATAGTATTACTAACAGTGATACTCAAATTAATAAGTGCCTGTTTTCTATCATGAGTATGTCTAGTCCTTCAGTACTCTGTTGATATGCTAGAAAATTCTAGTTCTCCTTTTGTTGTGATTAAAACTCCACCCCCTCTTCTGTCAAATCTTGGGCAGGTAAAGAAGTCGCAGTCTGTTGTCTTTAGTTGGTTGATGAGAACCGTGTCAGCACTTGTAAGCCATAATATAATTGGCATTTTATTTCACACAGAGCGGGCATTAATAAGTGTACATTTTAGGTTAACTGCGTTAGTTGGTACCATTGCAGAGTTGTATAATGATAGATTGTGGCCATTTCGGCTCTACATTTTGAAATTGAGTGTGTCTAACTTGCTGCGGTTATAACAGTGTATCGCTGGGATGGGTTGTGCATAGATTGTTAGGGAGCAAGATTGTGCTGCCAGAAAGATGAATCCCAGTATGATGTAGAGTATTGCTTGAGCTCTATTTAAGCTCTGTGTTTAGTCCGTAACTGCTGGTATGGCTTACGTGTTCTTATATCAAGTAGGGTGAGCACATTTTGGATAGTATTATGTAGCTTACCTTAAAATTGCCAGCAGTGTTAATAGCATCAGTTATTTAGTAGAAGGTTGTTTTGAGTCTGCTCCAAGGGCAACGCCTAAGAGCCCTTTGTTTAGGTCCTAGGGTGTGGGCCTGCCAGGAGGTTGCCTGCCTAAGCATCTGGGATTTAAAATATAGATGACATTTTCTGGGACAGAGCTTACTGCCATGTTGCTGGTTAGGCTTGGGCCTATAGCAGGAAGCAATCCCCCCCTTGCGCATTGTGCTGCAAGCCGGCAAGTCCCCTTGGGGCCAATTCGGGGTCAGGAGCCCACCTAAGTGTTGGGATTTAAAACGTAGCAGGCGTCCTCATTTTATAATATTTTCTGGGGCAGAGCTTATAACGACAGGAGTCCCAAGAGCCACAGGGGTTTGGCCAGCGTGCCCATGAAATAACGAGCATATGCCAAGGAGAATGACCCTGTACACTTCCCAAGCCTTTCTGGCCTATCTTCTGGAAGATGAGGCTTTGAGGCTAGCAGCAGCAGCAGCAGCAAATGAACTCTCAGAAGAGAGTATCCTTTAAAGCCATCCCATCTTGCACTGGAATGATGGTCCACTTCGTGGCTCCTGTAACGTGTGCATCCACTTTAGGCATGCTGAACCACGCGGTGCATTCGTCCTCTGATAGGACGTACATTCTCTTACATGCCTTCAAACCCCATTCTGACTGGATCAAGCTTGATAACTTCCAGAAATGGAAATATTGCCGGAGATTTCTGAACTCCCTTTAGGAGTGGATAGACTTGTGGCCTCTGCTCTGCTATTGTAGTGGCCAGACCCAGAGCGGACAAAACTCGAGCAATCAATTCCACCAGCTCTTCCTTCCAGAACAAGCAGACAATACCAGTCCCATCATGATCCTCTGAAGAAGGTACCTCTTCCTCCTCATTGGACTCCTCAGCTGAAGCATCAGGACTTCGAGTCTCGGCCAAAAAACAGCTGGTCCAAATCTCCAGATCCAAACCTCCACAGAGGTTGTTTAGAAGGAGACGCTTGAACCAGGTTTCTATTTGCTACCTGCTTTTCTTCTGAGCAGAAAGAGAGTGAGGGGATCCAGAGGCTCCATGGACTGAGATACCACACCAGAACGACCAGTCTTGCTGCAGAAAGGTAAAAGGATTCCAAGGAGGAGAATATGGAGGCTGGGAGGTCCCATCCCTTAGAATTACCCCCAACTTCAGGGGAAACAGCCATCCTTGAACCCTTAGAAGAAGGGGAGCAGTCCAAAGTGCAGTCACTGGAGCACAAGGCCTGCTGGTTATCCTTCCCATCAGCCCCATCCATCCATCCATCCATCCATCCCTCCTGCAGCAAGGCAGAAAAGACTGGGTCAACCAAGTCCCCTTGTTGAGAGAGGGGAGACAGGCCTTCCTGGGGTGTCTCAGAGGCTGCCATACAAAAGTGTGGATTCTGGAATCAAATGATGAGACTCTCTGCTTGCCATGAGTCAGACAGCACCTCCTAGAAGGCAAAGGTAAACACTTGTCCGCACTAAGGTTGCATAGGCACGAGAGTGCATGTTAAGGCCACAGATTCAACAACGCAAACTAAGGGTGCTCAGGTAGCAGCGTGCACTAGAGCCACTCAGGCTGAAAGCACACATTAGGGCAGCGTGGCTGCAAACCACGTACTGAGAAAACATTAACAGCATGTGTTGGGAAAAGGTGGAAACACTGACGCACCAACAGTCACCCCCGCGGCCCACCCCAACTTACATCCCAGCCACAGACAAGGTCAGGAACCCTCACAAGAAACAATGACAAAGTCAACCCTGGGTACTCCTCCCCAGGAGCCCCAAGCAAGAAAAAAAAAACTGTGCCAGGCTCAGTGTTACTCCCCTGTTCTCCTTTTTTTTGTTCCCCCACCCTTCTTTTTGTTGGCCTGTTGTCACATACCTCCGAGAGCCTTCTTCAGGGGAGAGCAGAGGGCAAAGAGGGGGAGTGAAAGGGCACTGAGATTGTGTGAGGTAGCTCAGTTCCTTCCAAAATCCTGGCTGCTCAACAAGCCCTTAACAGGAGAAGAGCATGGAGCTGAACCAATTTTCCCTCCTCCTATGGCTACCAAAAAGAACGTAGTCTAATGGAGCCTCCCATGTCATGCTCAAGTGAGAAAGTCGCCTACAGGTGGTCATTCACGATCGATATCAATCTTTTCTCACATTCATATCCTTTGCTTGTTCAGATTCTTTCAGAGCTGAAAATAGGCATCCACCATCTGCTGGAGACAGAAAAATACTGGCTCTGCCTCTAGTGGCTCAGGCCAATAATGACGTCATCAGAAGCCTGGATGTGTTTTTACTCTGTCTCCATACATTTGCTGGTAGGGGAACACAACCCACTTGTTTGACTGCTCTAGCAGGATAATATGTAGGCATCTTTATTTTTCCCCATCAATGCTGGGCATTTACAGACTCCTGCAACAGGGCAGGGGGTTCCCAGAACACAAGCACTGGGAAAGGCTGGCAAATTCCTCATCTGTCTGCCTGCACTAGCCGACCCCCCCCCCCACCCCACCCCCCTTAGCAACGTGCGGCTGCACATGGAATACAGCCCCTTTCCTGATCTAACCACTGCTTATTTTGTCTCTACCCTGGACAAGAGCTATAATTTAAACATTATTTGAGTCATGCTCTACATCCCCCTTCCTCCCCCTGCACGCTTTCAGTTAATTGTGTAATCCAGTAATTAGAACTGATACAACAGTCAGCTCAAACACTAGCTCTGCCATGCCTTCCTCCCAACAGTGCAGCCTAATACTGAGTGTAATGACAGCATGCCCTAGATCCATAGGATAGATTCCCAAAGCACGAATACCACATTGACAGCTGCAGACACCCTTCAGGGAAACACACAGTCACACCCCAAGACACAAAGTCCACACCTCCCTAAGCAGCTCTTTCCCTACCACCCTTACGTTGAAGACATCCTGCCGTAACTGTGCCTGCTCCACACAGGTCAGCAGTCGCAGGAGCAGGTCCATGATCGCCGAGGTCCCAATATGCTGCAGCAACAGGCTCACAAAGTCATCCTTTTTCCGGAGGAAGGTCACGATCTGGAGGGAGAATAGAGGTCTGAATCATGCTTAACTCCCACTCCAGACCCCAGCAGCAGTCAGGGTGCATGTTGGTAGACAGCCACAGAGCTCCCACCCTCTGTGCTGTCAATATAGGTGGCGACTGCTGTACCACTATAAGGTAAGCCTGTCTTTCCTGCTCTTCCTGCCTGGAGGAGAGCGCAACTTTTCATCTAATGAAATTCCTATGACCAGAATTTGCAAAGAGCAGGGGGGTAATCAGCCTTCTGTTCACTTGAGGCTGCTGAATCAGGATAACTCATCTAAGATTTGTACTGATGTCTCTGGGGAGGGGGGAGGCTGCCCAAGTCACTGGCCTCCATGGTGCAGTACCTCCCAGAGGATGATGTACATAAGTATGTATGTTTTGTCTTTTAACTTGCAAGAACTTAGTGAATTGGTGAGCGATAAATAATTTTTACACATAAATAAAAACACACACACTGATTCCTAGCACCATATTTGGATTTTCAGAGCAAGCTACATCATAAAGCGTACCTAGAACCTCTAAACTGGTTTGCTCATGGTCCAGCAATTTAGTATCCAAAAGAACAGTGGAGGCAATGACCACGGCCTACCAAATTAATAAGTAAAATTCTTTATTAAGGACCCAACTGTGCAAGATTCGGCCAAAGCCTTCGTCAGGGGTCTAAAAAACATAAACATAAACATTATATATTAAAAATTAAAACATATTAAAAAGTGAAATTAAATATCATTACACATAAAATAAAAAAAGGACTATATAAAATATCTGAACATTACCAAAACACCACATAGAGGGTGTGAGGAACATGTCTATGGGATGAAGCTACCACTCTTCCCAATCTAGAATATGATGGAAATGCAAAATGTGACAAAAAGCATTAGTTTACATAAAATAGATCATACATATACAACAACATAATAAATGGGCATATACAGATGTTAAACAATTTCATAAAATGCAAAAAAATGTATATATGTGTGTGTAAAGCACTAGTAATGTGTAAAAATATGCACACATATATAAAGAAACTAGCAAACAAAAATCCTTAGTGCAAAACAATTCAAAAAATATGGAGAAAATGACATAATAATACAATACATAATATAGTCATAAAAAACAAAATAACAAGACAATGTAAATGAAAAGGGTGACCTGTGCATGTTACAGACAGGTGCATACTGGTGAAAACTTTAAAAAAGGGGAAAACAACATAATGAGACATCAATAAAACCTGCAAGGGTGACCTGTCACATGCGCAGGTCACCCTTTTCATTTACATTGTCTTGTTATTTTGTTTTTTATGACTATATTATGTATTGTATTATGATGTCATTTTCTCCATATTTTTTGAATTGTTTTGCACTAAGGATTTTTGTTTGCTAGTTTCTTTATATATGTGTGCATATTTTTACACATTACTAGTGCTTTACACATATACATATATACATTTTTTTGCATTTTATGAAATTGTTTAACATCTGTATATGCCCATTATTATGTTGTAGTATATGTATGATCTATTTTATGTAGACTAATGCTTTTTGTCACATTTTGCATTTCCATCATATTCTAGATTGGGAAAAGTGGTAGCTTCATCCCATAGACGTGTTCCTCACACCCTCTATGTGGTGTTTTGGTAATGTTCAGATATTTTATATTGTCCTTTTTTTTATTTTATGTGTAATGATATTTAATTTCACTTTTTAATATGTTTTAATTTTTAATATATAATGATGTTCATGTTTATGTTATATGTTTATGTTTTTTAGACCCCTGACGAAGGCTTTGGCCGAATCTTGCACAATTGGGTCCTTAATAAAGAATTTTACTTATTAATTTGGTAGGCCGTGGTCATTGCCTCCGCTGTTCTTTTGGGTTGATTATCTGCGGAAGGCCATCTTCTTTCCTTCTTCTCAGCAATTTAGCATTACTAACAGAATGAAAGTGATGGGAGGCAAGACATGTACACACAGGACTGTCGCTCACCTGCTCCGTCTTTCTGTTGATTAGAATACCCATCACCTTGCTGAAGAAGCTGGCCAGCAGCGGGTTCAGACCATCCTGCCTCTGCAGAAAGCCATAGAGGCGCTTCAGCAGCGCTTCATCCTCGCCCAGGGCATCATTGATCTGAGACACGTCAGAAGTGAGAATCTCGCAGGAAACGCTCGGGTACCTATAGGAAGGCAAAGCCAAGGATTACAACTGAAGCAGAAGTAGCTTGTCAGACAGATGAGATCCAATGTGCAAGTCACTCCCCCCCTTACTTGTAACGCAGCTTCTCTTCCACGTCGGCAGGAGGCTCTTGCGTAATGCAGGTGACCAGTGCTTCCATGTGCTGCGGTTGTAGCAGGAAGTCCACCAGCTTGCGGTTCACCACCTTGCACTCCTGCAGCACGTCCTCTTCATCCAGCAACTCAAAAAGGGTGACATCTTCCCGCTCCAACAGCACATCCACGTGAGAGCTTGAGTGCAAGTCAAACTTCCAGAACATGGCTCACTGCACATGGCCAGAGGGGGGAAAAAACAAACTGAGGAAAGTCAGAAACCAGATGCCTGACACTCAACTTTAGAATGCAAGCAAAAAAATGAATTGGATTTGAGTTTAACTCAGGCCTTTTTTTTTCAGAAGTTCAAGGCAAGCTACATTCAGGTACAGCAGATATTTTCCTGTCCCTGGGGGACTTACAATCTAAACTTGTATCTGAGGCAATGGAGGATTAAGTGACTTGCCCAAGATCAAAAGGAGCCACAATGGGATTTGAAATCTGGCTTCCCTGGTTCTAGTCTACTCATCCACTCCAAGAGCCTCTTGCTCAGGAATACATTACATGGATCCCATTTGGGTATGTAATTACAAAAACTTTATCATCTCTCCAAAAGCAGCTACTGTCTGCAATTCTTGATGAACAGCGAGAAACCAGGAAAGCAGATCCCAAGGAACACGCAGACACCTGCCACCAGAAATATTTTTTGTATTGAAGTTTTTATTGACAACATTCCAAACACATTCCGTAACAAAGATTCATAACACTCGAACATCTAAACACCGAAGTCACCCCAACCTGGCTTCCGGCTCCAATATCAACCCCCTACATGTAATATCAACGTTTCCTGACCCGAGCCTTCAGGTTAGCATCATAGCAACTGTTCTCATGCTTAGAACCCCAACACCCAGTGTTATGACTATGCAAGTTATCATTAACATTTTTGTTTACCATTTCCCCCTCCCCAATAAACCCATTCATACCCACGCCAACAGGGCTTCGCCCACAAAAACCACTATCCATCCCATCCGCCTTCTGTCCCCCCCACTGATCACCCTTCCCTCCCCCCCCTCCCCCCCCGCCTACTCCCCCCTCCCCGCCACCCTTCATACCTGCCCCCCCTCTATTCCGCTTGCCCCCTCCTTCCATACCACTTTACAACCCCCCACTCCCCCCATACCATATATTCCCCCTCCCCAATACCCACCCCCCCAATCTAGAATCCCCCCTCTATACCCCCCCTCTCCCACCCCCCCCCCTGCCACCAGAAATATTAGGATTGGGAATTCAGATTTCATGTCTGCCTTTCCAAACCCAAGCTTAGGTACAGTAGCTACTGTCATGGCCCAAAAGCCTTTCAATCTTGAGTTTTATACCTGAGGCGATGGAGAGTAAATGGACTTGCCCAGGATCACAAGAATGCTAGAGGCCAAGGAAAGGGGAAAAGCAAGCAGATAAAATTAAGAAGGACTAAATCTAATTCTGCACAAAACTCAGTCTGACTTGTTTATGGAGGAGAGGGTGATCAACATTTTAAAGATGCTAAAACTCAAGGCTTTCTAGAATAACACAGGTACACTAAAAAAATTTTTTTTTAAACTGCCTCTAATGTTTCGATTGATTTTTACGTTTTTTGGTGCGCTGAATCCAAATCTGGTAACCAATTTGCTCCATCATGTACAGATTTTTTGCTACATTGGGTTAGCAGTTTGAGGTGAACGTTTCAGATTGAGTGCAATCGAGATAAAAGTTTCTTGGATGAATTCTTTATACTAATTGTTTAGTAGTTATTCAAATAAGAATAAAGAAAATTGTAACAAGGCAGCACATAAGAATAATGTCAACAAAACACACTGTGATGGTAGCAAAATTGTCTGCACTTAAAACAGCCACATACATGTGCACAAACATTGAGCATATAAGAGCGAGGTTAGACACAAAGTAAAGCAAAGAAATGTGCAAAAAATGTTGTACAGGTATGTATGTAAGAATAGAAAACGCAAACCGCACCATTGCAATACATGAAGACAAACACCCGATGGTGTGAAAATAAAATTCTAATAAATGAGATCCGACACTATGGTAATAACTAGCAAATTTTTATTTCAAAGTTTAGTAAAAACACGATATTTGTCAACAGTTTAGATTTTAAAGTCATTCTTGGGTCAATCAATCTCCTGGTGGGCCCGTTTCTTCTTCCCCCGAATGCTTCTCTTGGTGCGCTGCTTGGCGTATTTTTCATCTGGGGTTTCCCGCAGCAGCAACCAGCAGAAATCAGCCATCATAGTGGTGTTCCATCTTCCTTGGTACCTTCTCTCTGCGTCCCTGATGTCCTGGTGAAACCTTTCACCTTGTTCTTCACTGTACGCCCCCAGGTTTTCGGGAAAGTAGTTCACATGGGAGTGCAAGAAATGGACTTTCAGGCTCATGTTACAGCCTTGTTCTTTGAAGGCATTGAGCATCCTGGCAACAATATCCTTATAGTTCTCATCCCGCCTGTTCCCCAAGAATTTGAGAACATCCTTGAAGGAATCCCAGGCTTCTTTTTCCTTCTCAGACATTGTTTCAGCGAATGCTCCATCTGAAATGAGTTTCCTTATATCAGGGCCAACAAACACTCCTTCCTTTAGCTTTGCTTCAGAAAGTCGGGGGAACTTTGAGCAAAGGTACCGAAAGCACTCACCATCTTTTGGAAGGGACTTGATGAATTGCTTAATGAGACCCAACTTAATGTGGAGAGGTGGTAATAGAATTTTATCACGAGGTACCAAGCTCTCATGAAGAACATTTTTCTCACCGGGTCTCAAATACTCCCGAATTGGCCAGTCTTTTTTCCCCCAGTGTAGGTCGCGGGCCCGGCTATCCCACAAGCAAAGGAAGCAGGGATATTTGGTGAAACCGGATTGCTGCCCTAATAGCATGGATAGAATTTTAAAGTCTCCACATATCATCCACTTATGCTCATCATAACGAATCTTCTGAAGAATCAGGGCCAAATTCTCGTATTTTTCTTGGAGAATAACAGAGTGAGCAATAGGAACTGAAGCGAATGTGTTGCCATTATGAAGAAGAACACCTTTTATGCTGTCTTTTGACGAATCAATGAACAGCCGCCATTCAGCAGGATCATACTTGAGTTTAAACTTTTCCATCACTCCGTATATATCGTTGCAAAATACCAAATCTTCCTCTTTGCTGAAATACTTCAAAAATTGTGTCTCGCGGTTGCGGTACCAATAAAAAGTTGTTCCTAGTGACAATAGATTTTTCTGTTTAAGCCGAGAACCTAGCAGTTGGGCAGCATCTTTTGGGAGTCCTAAATCCCGGACTAAATCATTCAATTCAGCTTGAGAGAAAAGTTCAGGTTTCGGATCTGGTTCAGTTTCAAACTCGGAAGTACTGGACTCATCGGGAAAAGCCATCTGATGAGTCTCCTCATGATCAGAACCGTCCATACAAATATGATCCAAAGATTTTGGTGGTTCAGGCACAGGTACTTCGTTGCTATGAGGCATAGGCCTAATTGCTGAGGGAAGGTTGGGGTAACTTATTACGTTCTTATTTTTTAAGTTGTATCCCTTCACAATGCAAGAGCAAAAATAGCAGTCACTGCTGTGGTCTCTTTGTTCACGCCACATCATAGGCACTGTTCCCTCTAAGCTGTGCGCGTGTGCGCGCGCACACACCTCGCCGAGTGAGCGCACATACTTTACAACAGAGCGCACAAAAATTATGGCTCTGATTCTGATAGAAAACACAGATGTCTTTAAAATTTAAAAGTTGTTATTGTAATTACTAGAAATTTCCCGCTTCATTTAGTAATCGTCTATTTTCATTTAATTTGATTTACACCACATTGATTTTCATACTGTATTCTGACGTGTAGTCAAATTTTAAAGTATATAACTCCGAGTGTCGTTATGTGGCGCACAAAAATTTAACCTTCCTTCAAAAGCTGCACACAGCTGATATTTTATGCGCACACAGCCTACAGAAAATTAGAGGGAACATTGATCATAGGTATTCCGAAACGAAATGCTTGTTTTTTACCTTTCATCCATAAGCGTAGATCTTCCTCACATGTCTTGCACACTTTGTGAGGAGCCACGGTTTGTCTTGATCGCCTAACTTCAAACCGAAATAGGCGAAATATACTTTTTTAATAAATGCAGAAATGTTCCTCTGCCGCTTTTTCACGGTATATTCCCCACAAATAAAACAAAAACTGTCCGGAGAGTTGACGCAACCTCTGGCTCTGTGAGCCATCACAAATACACAGCACTGCAAACTACAACTGTAGTGAACCACTTCGGAATAAAGCTGGATTACGACTGAGCAAACAAAAGGTAATAATGAACTTGCAAGAAACTGAAATTTGACAGGAACGTTCATGTCGCAACCACCGTGTTTGAGCGAGCGAACGAGGCGAGGCGAACAGGAAAGAACATGCGCCAGCGCGAGTACTGGATTTAGCCCCCCGCCTCCCAATTGTCCTGTTAATGTATAAATGAATACAAAACACTCTAAAATATCATGAGGGAGTGTTTCTAGTTAGTTAACCATTACAACCTCTATTTTGGGCCAAGAAAATAAACTGCAGTCGGCTAAAAAGAAATTATGTGAACATTCCTTATATGGGTAAGAAATCTAATTTTGCAAGAAAACGTGACGTGATGGAACATTTTGGCTATTTTTCCTGGATTCAGCACCCCAAAATCTATAGGAATCAGTTGCAAAACTGGAGACAGTTTGTGTACCTGTGTAATCTATCTAATAAATTATTTTTCTTTTTTTTTTTTTCTATTAAATTTTTTATTAAGAAATCCACACTGCAAACAAACAAGCATTAACACATAAATTCTTATACAAAACTAGCATTCACTAAACATAGCTCAACTACTCACCCCAAAGATACATCAAGTGTATGCAGAGAAAAGAAAAACTACAACCGTTTCCAACACGCCCTCCCCCAGCCCCCCCCCCCCCAGATCCCCCCCAAACCTCCCCTCCCTCCCCCCCTCCCAGGTAGGCTACCCTAATAGCATAATATGTATATTTATTTTTATTTTTATTTATTTACATTCTCTTATATACCGCGCTATTCTGCATCAGTGCGGTTTACATTGAACAAACTGATATTACATTGAACAGGGCATTATAACTTGGAGATAACTATTTTACAGGGAACATGGGCTATGGAGGGTTAAGTGGCTTGCCCAAGACCACAAGGAGTACCTGTGGGACTAGAAACCCCAGTCCTTCCGGCCCAAGGTTGCTGTCCTCTAGTGGGATTTGAACCCCCGACCTTCCGGCCTGAAGTACCTTGCCCCAACCACTAGGCCACTCCTCCACTCCGTATATAATCAAGAGGTAGAAGTCTGACCATAGAACAGTACTTCTCATCCACTCCCTAAGCAATGCTAGGAGCAAGGACAGTGTCAGAGCAGCCTAGCCTAACAGCAGTACCTAGACCCCCACACTACCGGAGAGTATGTCACCGGCTGGTAATCCCTTTGTGAACAATGCACCACAGAGGGCATCTACGGAGCGGGACCCTTCACCCATCGAAAATAGGGGCCCCAGATCTCCTGGAACCGAGCCAACCGCTGCTGGCGGAGGGCGGTGAGATGGTACATTAAGGAGAGACGCTCGACTCTCCTTTGCACTTCCTCTAAGGTGGGCGGATAGGCGGCCCTCCACTTCCTTACAATCAAGAGCCTCATTGCCCCACACACTACCCTACACCATTTTGAGCCCCCTCCCACATTCAACATGGCCAAGCATGGACCTAACTCGATACATTTGCCCATAATCTCTCCCATCCACTCCGCAACCATACGCCACGTGGGTTGAAGTTTTGGGCATTCCCACCAGATGTGCAAAACGGATCCCGATTCACCACATTCTCTCCAACAGAGCCCCAACCCCCCACTCCATTTCTGTATCTTTTGGGGCGTCAAGTGCCATCTGTAAAGCACTTTATAGTTTTGCTCCACAATGGAGCTAGACAAGATCCCCTTGAACAGCCCCTTATAGACTGCTTCCCATTGGTCCTCATCCCAACATTTATGTAAATCTCGCTCCCATGCTTTTTTATGGGCCCAGTCCCCCCTATCTCTGGTGTCCATTAATCCGTACAAACGGGAAATCAGGCCCTTGACCATCCCACCCTCCACCAACCCGTCCACAACCGCCCCTTGCCCCTCTCCCCCCCCCAGCCACCCAAGCTGTTACAGAAGTGATGCGCTTGCACATATTGATACCTATCCTCTGCCAACACCGGAAATTCTTTCCGTAAATCTTTGAAGGGCACCCAGTCGGCCCCGTCCTTAAACTGCCCAACATGACTCAGCCCCTGACGTGCCCACCTCTGAAAGGCCGGATCACACCTCCCTGGCGGAAAGTCGGGATTGTTCAGCAGGGGCATAAACCTCGAGCACCCCCGATTGCCATACCACCTGGATCGCCATTTTAACCAATAGTGCAGGGTAAGCACTACATAAGGGTTCCCCCCTTCTTTTGCCACCGCGTCCCTCACCCAAACAATATGAGATAAGCATCTCCCCCCTCCTAAGGCCAGTTGTTCCAACTCCACCCACTCAGCTGCTTCCCGCAGTATCCATTCAAAAACCGCCCGCACTCTGGCCGCTTCGTAATACCTACTCAACTGAGGCATCCCCATACCCCCAAAACATCGAGGTGCATATAGGACGCACCGGGCCACCCGTGGTCGTCGACCCCGCCAAACAAAAAACATAAGCTTATCCTGTAACTTACGCAGGTACGACATGGGGACCTCGACTGGCAGTTTCATAAACAAATAGAGAAGTCGAGGGACCAAGATCATCTTAATTAAATCTATTCGGCCTATCCAGGAGATCTCAAAAGCCCCCCACCTCTCAAGCTCCCGCAGCACCTTACCCTGAGCAGGCAGGAAATTCTCCTGGAACAGATCACGGCTCTGGCCAGTGAGCTGCACCCCAAGATACCGAATGCTAGCTTTGGCCCACCGAAAGGGGAAGGACCTCTTTAGGGCCTCCACTGTCTCCCCACCAATGGTGAGATTCAGTACCTCGGACTTCGTAGGGTTCATACGGAACCCTGACAAGGCGCCATATGTGGTCAATTCCGCCAAAATTGCCGGAAAAGATCTCAAAGGATCGGAGACAAAAAACAAGACATCATCGGCAAAGAGGGAGATCTTATGATGCTGCCCGCTTACCACTACACCTCGAACCTCCGTACAGTCCCGTATTCGCTGGGCCAGCGGTTCCATAGCCAGTATAAACAACAGGGGGGAAAGTGGGCATCCCTGCCTCGTCCCTCTATGCAATTCAAAAGTCTGGGTGGTGGAACCATTAATTTTTAGGCACGCCATTGGATGCCGATACAAAGCCCGTACCCAATCCAAAAAAGGCCCCACAATCCACACCCGTTCTAGCGTCGCAAAAAGGAAGGGCCAGCTCACCCTATCAAATGCTTTTTCAGCATCTACAGCTAGCAATGCCATCTCTGCCCCCTCTCTACCCCCGTGCCACATCAAATTTAACATTCTTCGGATATTATCCGAAGTGTATCTCCCGGGCACAAAGCCAGATTGGTTTGGGTGTACCAACTGCCCCAGAAACGGAAGCAGTCTATTCGCTAGGACCCGAGTAAAGATCTTAAGGTCGCTGCCTAAAAGGGATATAGGCCTATAGGAGCCACATTCCAGAGGATCCTTCCCCTCTTTATATAAAATACTGACCCCCGCCAACCTCAGGGAGGGTGGCATTATACTATCCCCCTTAAAGGAATTATACATTCTCACCAATGGTCCAACCAAACACCCCGCGAAGACTTTATAAAAGCGGTTGGGAAACCCATCCATGCCGGGGGCCTTGTGGACTCTCAAGCCTTTAATCACTGTCAAAACCTAATTTTCCCCAATAGGAATTGAGAGACCCTCCGATTCAGCATCAGACAAACTGGGCAGATGGATAGAATCTAAAAAGTCCGTGATTGCCGCCTCTGGTACTTCCATTTCCGGAGTATAAAGCTCCCGATAGTACTGAACAAAACGATCTTCAATCTCTCTCCCCAACCACAACATGCCGCCCTCTTTCCCTCGCACCTTCAGGATAGCATTCCTGGCAGCCAATTTCTTGACTCGGCGCGCTAACATCCTACCCGCCTTATTGCCGAATTCAAAAAAACCGCTGCTGTAGCATGTTTAATTTGTGCCTGATCTCCTGCATATGCAATTCACTTAACTCCAGCTGTGCCTTCCTCAACTGCCCCCTCACGGATACTTCCTGCATCCCCCGCTTCAGACGCATTTCCAGCTCACCTATCACAGCCAGCAATTCCGATTGCTTTTCTAACCGTAATTTCTTTTTACGGGCACCTAAAGCTACTAGCCTCCCGCGGATCACCGCCTTCAGACAGTCCCAAACAATTCCTGGTGAGCATTCCCCATTATCGTTCAGGAGTAAATACTCCTCTACATCACGCCGGATTTGTTTCACTATCTCCGCATCATCTAGCAAGGATTCATTCAATTTCCACCACCTCTTTGTAGGTCTCGTGTTCCCAAATTGTAAAGTACAAACAACAGGGGCATGGTCCGACCACGTCCGTTCGCGAATTTCACAAACCGCCGCTTCAGCCAGCAGCGCTTTATCGATAAGCAAGAGATCAATCCGAGAATACACCCCATGCACGGAAGAGAAAAACGAGTAGTCCCGTTCACCATAATGTACTTCCCACCAGAGGTCTACCACCTCCAGGGTTTCCATCAACCGCTTCAAACGGAAGGGATGCTTCCGCGTCATAGACGATGCCCCTCTGGAGGTATCTACTAGGGGATTGAGGGCCACATTAAAATCCCCCCCTAAAATGAGCTGCCCGTCCCCCTTATTTACAAGGACTGTCTCCAGATCCCCAAAGGCGGCTGCCTGATCCGTGTTGGGAGCATAAATACTAGCCAAAGTATACATCTGCTGACCCCATTTAAGCTTAACCACCACATATCGCCCCCCTTTGTCTCGAACCACCTCCTCCACCTTCCCCAATACCCTGTTGGACAACAATAATCCCACTCCTCCTTTTTTCTTCTCCAACTTATTGGAAGCAAAATATTGTTGAGGGAAGCGAGGGTGACGTAGCCGACCCTCGTCTTTTGGGAGCAAGTGGGTCTCCTGTATGAAAATTACATCCCCCTCCAATCTAGAGCATTCTTTGAAAAGCAATTGTCTTTTATAGAAGGAGTTCAGGCCCCTAACATTGATAGTCACCAACTTAAGTGCGGCCATTGACTCTCCCCTTCAGTCCATAAGCCAGAGCCAACCCCGCCTCCCCATTAACCCTACCCCCCCTTCTCCCCCTTCTCCCCCCTCCCCTACACCCACCCCCCTCCCTCACCTCCCCCCCTCCCACCCCCTACCCCCCCCCCCCCACCAACACACCACCCGATCCAACAAGTAGATCGGTTCCAGATCATGTCAACCAGTACAGCCGCCCTGCTCGCTGCTTAAACCCATCCCCGGATACAAGTACAACCTCGCAGTTTCCCGCTTATTCAAAATTGCATTCCATTCACTCACCCAATTCCCCCATCCTCAAGCCCCACATTCCCCAGCAAACATAATACAAATATAATACACAGAAATTACAAGTAACCCCTGCAGCAGACATAATACTAAAATCCCAAACAATTAACATTGGCAACAGATAAATCCTATTATACCTTTTTTTTTTTTTTTTTTTTGCTTCTGCTTCTTTATGTTGGTGTTCTTAGCATTAATATATTTACCCCTCCCCCACTGCCTCTCCCCACACTCCACACCCCGGTTCAGTCGGGTAATCAAACCAATATTTAGGACCAGAAGTCCAATACATCCCAGTTCAGGAGGCCAACTCTGCAGACTGCAAAGCCGGCTTCGTCTTCCGTAGTCTCCGCTCCCCGCCGGACACTCTACTCCAGCTCGTCTGGGGACGTGTGGAGGGGTCGCCCCCCACTCTCGCTCTCTGGTCGCCCGGAGCACTTGTCGGTAGATTGAACCAACCCGCCTGCTTCAGTCCTGCAATGGCTGCCTCTACTGTGTGTGCCACATAGGATTTTGTGTTAATAGTAAACTGTAGGCCCACAGGAAACAGCCACCGGTAGCGCACATTTTCTTCACGAAGCCGCTGCGTCACTGGTTGGTACTCCCGACGCTTTTTCATAGTGATACTAGATAAGTCAGCAAACACTTCCACATCCGCCCCATGCCAGTTGAGTTTCCCCAACTTCCGAGCCGCCCGGAACACCAGCTCTTTGGATCGATATTCATGTAGGCAGCAAACAATGTCCCTGACTCTGTTGTCACGCCTCGGGCCCAAAGACCGATGAGCCCGATCCACTCTGAGACACACCCCTTCTACCTCCATGTCAGCAGCTTTCAGAACAGCACTACAGAACTCTTCCGCTAAAGCAACATAATTGACAGCTCCGTCCCCTTCCGGAAGACCCCGTATGCGGATGTTTGATCTACGGGAGCGGTTTTCAAGATCCTCCAATTTTTGTAATATATCGCCCTGCGCTTCCTCCAACGCGGAAGTTCGCTGTGCCGCAATCCCAATCTGTTCCTCATGCTCCTCTGTTCTGTTTTCCAGCTCCTCTAGCCGGGTGCCTAGTATTTGCATATCACCTTTCAAGTCCTTGAACCAGTTCTGAACCTCCAACTTAAATGAGGATATCTCCGATTGTGTAGACTCAAACCAGCTTTTTAGATCTGCGCGTAAGCTCTGGATGTCGCCTGCATTGCCCGACCCGCCACTACCAGCTCCTTCTCCGGTCTCCGACACAGCACTGCCACCAGCCGCCAACTTGTTGACAGGTGTCTTCACCCCCATTCCCCCTTTGAAGGAAAAAGTTTTTAAGTCTGTCACAGGCTTTTTACCAGCCATCCCTTCACAGAGGTGTGCCAGGCCAGTACCACAACTCAGCAGCAAGGCCACTCAGGTAGTTCCGCAGGCCCCCTCTTGTAAGGCAAACCTGGAGTTGCAGCCCACGGCCCTCCCAGGGCTCCACCGATGGACAAGCAGTACAGCAGGAAACAGCCCTGGGGACTCTAAGACAGGCCAAAGGAGATGCTCATATATATATATATATAGGGGGCCGGAGAATGTGCACAGTAGCTCCTCAGCATCAAAACACTACAGAAAGTGAATTCTTCCTCATTTTTATCCAGGCTCTCATCGGGGGGTTGATCTGCACCAGGCCGGTCTTCTCAGCGGCCCTTTCGTTTTAGTGCTGCCACGCGGTCAGGTGGTTCCAGCGCCACCGGGTTCTCAGCGCAGATCCCGCCGCGGGGGAAATCCTCGGCGCACTGTTCCTCTCTGCCAGCTCTGGGACTCTCCCCCGAACACCCAGCACTTCAACACGCCGATCTCCGCAGAGGGCTAAGGTGAGGAGAAGGGGGGAGGGGCAAGCAAACTCAGCAGCCTGCCGCCGGCACCGCGCTCACACCCCGTCGAGATGAGTTGCGCTGTGTTCCGACGCGAGCCCCAGAGACTCCGTCAGAACGCTCAAGGGGGGCTTCCAAATCACCTTCTTGTTTCCTTAACCACTTTTTACCCCAGGGGGGATGCTTTATACACCATATGCAGGGATAATTCGGCGGAGCCGGTCTAGGACACCGCCATGCTGCTTGGTGACGTCATCGGAAGTCAATAAATTATTTCTAATGTAATAATGTGGTCGTTCTACCCCCCCACCATGATTAAACTATTAATTTCTCATGAATCAACTACAGCAGGACACCCTCGGGTTTTTACATCTCAAGCACTTATGCAAGATGGATCAAGGTGCCCCCTGACCTCTGCCCTCCAACAGAGCAACAAGCCCTAAACACAGTTCCTAGTCACCATCAGGAACCTCACTCCCAAGCTCTGTTGAGTGCTTCCAGATTTGCCCACGACTTTTTTTCTTTGTATGCACTCACGACCTACTGTTTACAGCACTCTTAACATATTTTACCTTACTGGAAGTCATCCACTGTCAGCAGCACTGCTCTTCCGAGCTTTACACTGAGCAGATGTGCAGAGGGGAGAGCAGTGAGGTAGATGGCAAGCCCCATTCACAAATGACATGGGGAGGGGGCAAGAACATGTAACCCTGGGGAAGACTGAAATTGTCTTACAGACCCAATAGTTTGCTGGCCAACTGGATGCTCCAAGTAGAGGGCTGATACCCCAGAGCTCCATCAATTACTACTACCAACTGGGGATAAGTCTTTGAAAATGTTTGCCACAATCGGGAGAGTGGTAGGCAGGGAAAAAAAAACAAATGTGAAAATCGTGGCAAAAACATTCAGGCCCTGGGTGAAGGTGAGCAGAACTTTAATAAAGCCCCTCACAAAATAGCAATCAAAGGTCAACTAAAACCAAGAAGGATATACTGTCAATGAAATGTGCCCTTAACCTCCAAAGTCATGTGACCTCATTACCTCCAGGATCAATAGCCTTTACTCAGCAAATGCCCCTCATTCTGCCTGGAGCTGGGAATTAATAGCAGGGAATAGACCTCCCCATTAGGATCTGTTGCCTACTTCTTCAGGGAGTCCAGGATTTGACCACTGTCAAGAGAGAAAATACTGGGCTTGATGGACTAATGCTTGACTGAATAAACTATATATGAACAGAAATACCATTTTTCTATAGGACCGCAAAGAAAACATAGTTGCTTACCTGTAATGAAGGTTCTCTGTAAAAAGCAGGGGTATGCAGCAAGGGCCAGGCACCGGGTGCCTTTGGAGATGTCACCTACATAGTGTCCCTGCATAATCCCTGCTCATTTCCAGAGAAACAATGGTACTCCATGTTAGCGTGTACATGCTTGGCTCAGGGTAACCAAAGAGCTGTACAAGTTCTTGTTCCATTTTCCTGTTACTTGCCTACATTAGCCCCATACAAACTTCCATCTTAATCCTTTCCCCACCGCTGAGGATCCTCTGTTCTCGTCCATGGCTCTGAATTCTCATGTGGGTTTTCTATGGGGAGGCTCTGCCCTGCCTTCTCTTGGAGGGGATGCGTTTCGGATTCAAGTCCGCTGCTTTGCAATTTCCCGGGGAAGAGAAAACACAACTGAAGCTTTTATAGCCCCTTGGAAATAAAACAGTGATGTCTAGCTGCATGGAGGTACCCTGCCGGAGTTCAGGGCTGTGATTTGAGCAGGCCGGGCTGGGGATGGAGGCCTTCTCAGGCACATCCTGTGCCGTAGCTCGAGTCTTGCTGTGATGCTTCTTCCTAGCCACCCGGGGAGGCTGTAACCTGTCGGGGAGCCAACTCAGACGGTAAGCGATTCTGACGCCGAAATAAAGTCCTGCAGAGCACTGTTATGCGATCATCAGGCTCAGGGAGACATGGAGGCACAGTGGTGGGGGGGAGGGGGGGGAGGGCGTCCTCAACATGGTGACTCACCCCCAGGCACCAGACGCAGCGATCATAAGTGTCTGTGCAGTTCATTTTCTAGTTGCATTTCTTAAAACCCGGTTTTGAGCTCATCTTGTCCTTGATCTGCAACCTTCTTTTGTATTCTTTCTTTTTTTTTTGTAGGATAGCTGAGGGTTCCATCCGTGCTTGCAAGGCAGAATGGGCTAGGTAGAGGCAGGTTCGAGGGTAGGGTCACCTTAGCAGAGATCATTTCCATCTATGACGCCGTCAGATGATGTCACCAGTTGTGGCCGTCTCATCCTGCTTATCCATGAAGAAAGAAGATCACGTCTCCCAACCCCACCCTTTTGCTGGAATTACAATGTCACATGCTATAAGGGGAAACCCAAAGCCCTAAAAGTCTCATGCATCAGGATTGATCAAAAACTACCTAGCACATTTGGCTTATATTTTAAGCACCAGTTATTTCAATACAGCTACTAGAGCAGCATCTTTAAAAACATCTAAGTCCCTTTTTAACTACCTTGCAGCAGGTGAAGTTTGAACAGCAAGGAATATGGGGAACATCTGAGATTACTGCATCATCATCCTCTCCATGCAAAAGATGTTAAAACAACTATTTCAGCATATGTGGAGCTGGAGTGACTATTTCCCCATTTGCTATTAGCTATTGCTCCCCTCCCAAAAGGTGCACCTAGCCTTCAGGTATTGGTACAGGATTTTACAGGTGCGCCATGCCAAAGTGCATGCCTCATTTCTAGCGGATACAAATGTTCAAGACATATGAGCAGCTGTCCCGTGCCAGCCTCTTCTGAAAGTTCATACAGTTGCAAATCACCACATTACTTCTGGACTGTTTTAAATTGTCAAAACCTCCACCCTCGCAGAAGCGGCCAAACAAATAGAAAAAAAGGTTACTAATGACAACAGGTTGCAGATTCAACTGGTCACTATGGGCTAGGGGATTGAAAAAGCCAGGGCATGAACAATGGGATGTCACTTTGATGACCTTCTGCGTGATAGCTCACAGGGTGTAAAGAGAAGAGCCAAGAAGAAGGGAAGGCGCAACTGTGCCCTGCTGATTAATGTTACTATACATACCGTGTATACCAATCTAATTCACTGAAAAAGGGACACTCGGAAGTTGAGCGCATCAATTTCATAAAACCCAGCTGTGTTCTTGGAAATCACCAATATATCACACCTCCACACAGACTTGTTTGAATGGTTGCTAAGCACCCATATAGAGAATTATTATAGAGATCTCAGCTTGGGATATTTAAAGCGACTAAAATCAATGCTGCATATTGCTCCTATAGGTTTCATACATTGGGCTCCACATATCCCTTATTTTTTCTTTAAGTCATCTTCATGGAATCTATCATGAACAAATGGGGTTGGTGAAGTGAACCGTCCCTTTCTCTTGAAGCAGTCAGTAGAATTCTGACAAAACTCAAGTCGAGTGTTGCCGCAGCCTCACTTTATAGTAGAAGAGCAGAGGTTTGGCACTTTTCTTGAAGCTAAGTACTTTTTCATGTTCACACAAGTTTGAAAGCTTAACATAAGGAGGAGAGGAGGAACAGGGGAGATATGACAGACCTTTAAATACTTGGTCTTATGGAGTATTAATGAACAAACCAACCTTTTTCAAAGACAGGGAAGCTGTAATACTAGAGGGCATAACATGAAGGTGTAAGGGGATAAACTGAAAGGCAATGTCAGGAAATACCTTTTCACTGAAAGGGTGATGGATGCTTGGAATGCCCTCTCGATGGAAGTGGTGGGGGCAAATATAGTGACAGAATTCAAAATGGCATGGGACAGACACAGTGGATCCCTTTATAGAAACAGCAAAAAATCAGAATAAAAACTTAACTGTCTCTGATATCTCAACAAGTAGAGGTGACCTGCACAGAGTGGTGGTACTCCCCTAAGCAAGGGCATGTGGAGAGGTGATCTGCATGGAGCGGCGGGCACACCTACTCTTGCCACCTTACTGGGCAAACTAGATGGACCATGCTGGTCTTTATCTGCTATCATATACTATGCTACTATGTATAAGAAATGCCATACTGGGTCAGACCAAGGTCCATCAAGCCCACTGTTGGAAAGCCAATACAGGTCACAAATACCTTGCGGATTCCCAAAAAGGTACACAGGTTCCACAATGCTCATCCCAGGGTAAGCAGGGATTTCCCAGGCCCTCTTTAGTAATGGTTTATGGACCTTTCCTCCAAGAACTTGTCCAAATCTTTTTTAAAGCCAGCTACATTAACAGCCTTCACCACATCCTCCAGTAATGAATTCCAGAGTTCAATTATATGTTGACAAGTTTTGACAAGTTGTACTGCAAGAATGTTGAAAAAATGACTAAACAATAAGGGATATGTGAATATCAATGAATGAAACCTAAAGGAGCAGTATGCAGGATTGAATTTAGCCACCATATAGCCCCGGGCTGAGGCTCCATAATAATTCTCTATTTGGATCCCTATCAAGAATTCAAACAAGTCTGTCTTGCGTATTGGTGATTGTCACATTGTTACACACCATATTTAGGAGGTTTTTTTCTTATTTTTTGTTGTGTTCTTGGAAAAGGCATTTTTGAAACAGGCAAAACTCCAAAGGGGTGGGGGTGCCTGAAGAATTTATTTTTTGTTTTGATACATTAAACCCAGTTCTCTGGAAGTCTCCTGTTCAGAAAACACCTTGAGTTTGATCAATATCAAAAAGCATTGTGTGTGTTTAAAATAGCAGGAGCATGAGAATCCACCAGGGCAAAGAATCCAAAAGAAAAGGCAACTCGCCATCTGAATACCAAAAAACTCCACATCAGGAGTTAACAGCACCAGGCCAACAAACCAAAAAGCAAGTTTACTGAATCAGAAACACTGGCATGATATGTTTAAAAAGATGGAGTAGGGTCAATTTAGTTGTGTGTCAGACAGCATGGAAACAAAAACTCGATCAGCAACAGCAGACCGACCCTGCAAACAAACAGTAATGCACCACTTGGTTGTGCCAGAAATTGCATATGCCCACTGGTGACAAAAACAATGCCCCAAGCAGAACCTTGGGTTACTTGCACATCTGCAGTGGCTTACAACCTGTGCCTTACCTTACTCTTCAAAGATCTTGTTCACACCTGCATGTTTAAAAGCAGCTCCTTGTGTAGCAGGTGGTACAGACTATCTCATTTGTTTATGCCATCTGCTATATCAGGAATGCATCCTTCAGAGCAAGATCCTAGTGCCTCTCTGGATGCACAAAAAAAAAAAAAGCAAACAGCAGCCATCATGCACAAATTGCAGTTTCAAGTGCTCGCTCTTTTTGGCACACTTTTTATCCCTAAAATACTTTCATCCCCTCTTAAAATAAAGCATACAGGGTCCTCAGCAGCATTATGCATAACGTGCCAGTGAGAAAGCTTAAAATAGTTCCAGCTTGCATAGAAGCGGCTTTAAACTTCCTGGATATTCTCCAAACAGTAATAAACAAAGCTGATCAGTCCATCTTACCAGTAGACAGTTATGTTAATGTAGTTCAAGCAAACCAACATGAGGATGGACAGATATTCAGTGTTGAACTTGGTCCTGCTGCATGGTCAAGTAACATCATGGCTGCTGGTATCTCAAATACCTTCCGACACTGGTCATATTCATGTATATGCTTTTGAAAGACAGCAGCATGCGGAGACAGCACCTATCACGTGTAGTGAATACTATTTCACGCTAGACCTGCCCATGGGAAAAATTTTATTGAATGAAAATAGAAAAGGGGGAGGGGATTAACCTGCCTGTAAAAAAAATGGGCTTCCTATGTGCTTTGGGTCTAACAATGACCCAGATCCATGGGGCTGCCCCATGCTTACACTGCATCTCAAAACAAATAACCCCAACCAGCTTACTGGCCTCATTTTCATGTGCATTAAAATGAAGAGTGCATTGTGTTTTCATCAAACTGGTCACTGCAACAAATCACCACAGTTAAGTTGGTACAATATGCAACAGTGTTCTCCCTAGAAATGTTTGCCAGCCAGTCAGCAGCAGACAAAGTAACGAGTCATCTTTCAGAAGCTCTATATATGATGTATTTGTCACCGTTTCAAAATCATTTAAAACAATTTGCAATGGGGGGGGGGGGGGGTATTCAAAGGCATTTATATGGTTTGCAGACCTACAACACTAGCCACCAGTGCTGAATATCGAGCCCATTATATTTACATATACCGTAACATTTTTAAGCATTACTTTAAAAGAAAATTAAATCATTTTCCATTCCTATTAATACGATGAATTAACATGGCAAAATGATGAAGTTAAAAACCCAGTACAAAACGTGGATTGCAACGGAAGAATATATTTGATTTGATTTTATTAACAAACATCAGCCATTGGCCCAACACAGGCCGTGTTTCGATGAACCTTCCTCAGGGGCTGAATTGGCTAAACACACATTAATAAAACAAACATACATAATAAGTTAAAAAATTGAACACTCTAATATAAAACCATATAGGACTAAGACGAAAAAATTGTATATACTAACATGTAAATCAAAATCATGTGTAGAAAACGTATGTGAAAAACTTACACCTGACATGTACATGCTAGAATCGGAGAAATGTTTACTGCCAAGGTGGGTTTTTTGCACTCTTCCCCTTTTAAAAAAAAACAATGATCAGTTTTTCCTTTTATTATAACTCTTTCATACTGGCTTCCTAAGTGCATCGTTTTGTTTATACAATTTTTAAGATATTCACAAACCGCGTTCATCAGTCTTCTCCCGCAAACATCTTTTATAGAGTGTAAATGTCAGCATCCTTTGTTAGCCATTTGCTGTCTTGAACACTAAGACGGCATGCTGTTTTGCAAAATAATTCTTACTGCACACTACTAAGGTGCGTTTTTGTACTTGTTACAATTTCAAATTTAGAAAAAGCAACGATTAGTTTGTCGTCACCGTTCTACATCATTTGTTATATTTTTTATTTTTCCTGTATTGCAATGTACATCATTTGGTCTGTGCAGGTTTTAAGATATTTTATAGTATAGGTGACACATATAATTCAGTCCAGTATGATGGATTATAATTCCTTGCGTTGTATGTTAATCTTTTTCATGTTTTGAAGACCGGCACATTGACAGATCTCATAGCAAGTAGTCGTTGCTTGCCGTATTATTTAAGAATTGGATCAGAATACATACCAAGATAATATCTTGTGTTTCTATCACACAGGCATGTATATATTTATTTTGAAATTTTCAGTATATATACACATTGACTAGTAAGATTGCACGATCTTTGTTAATCATCATAGCAATAATGAGATCCACCTTAGCACTTTATTCTCTGGAAGGATAAAAAGGAACACGTTTTCATTTAACATGAAAGTAATTGGTATAACGTTTCACAACCCTTTGGGTCCCTCGTTTTTGTTAGGCAGGTGTGCTCACATAACCCACTGGTCTCTTAAGTTCCTTTCCTTTTGTTTTTCCTTTTTTCCTGTGTTCAACTCCTTTGTAACACAGATTACTATGGCATTTTGAATATAATATTTACTGATATGGTGATCTTTAAAGTTTTTTTGTCACACCCCCAGCGAATTAGTTTCCAATATTTATTTATTTATTTACATTCTCTTATATACCGCGCTATTCTGCATCAGTGCGGTTTACATTGAACAAACTGAAATTACATTGAACAGGGCATTATAACTTGGAGATAACTATTTTACAGGGAACATGGGCTATGGAGGGTTAAGTGGCTTGCCCAAGACCACAAGGAGTACCTGTGGGACTAGAAACCCCAGTCCTTCCGGCCCAAGGTTGCTGTCCTCTAGTGGGATTTGAACCCCCGACCTTTCGGCCTGAAGTACCTTGCCCCAACCACTAGGCCACTCCTCCACTCCACTCCACCACTAGGCCACCCCACTCCAATATATGTTTTTACAAAAAACATTTGATGCATTGATATAATTTATAAATTATGTTTCTATATATTTTATTACCTATTTACTCTTATTATTTATTTATTACATGTAAAGTACATCTCTTTGTTTTTATTCATTTCTCCGATTCTAGCATGTACATGTCAGGTGTAAGTTTTTTCACATACATTTTCTACACATGATTTTGATTTACAAGTTAGTATATACAATTTTTTCACAGTTCGTCTCTTAGTCCTATATGATTTTATATTAGAGAGTTCAATTTTTTAACTTATTATGTATATGTTTTTTTATTAAATGTGTGTTTATCCAATTCAGCCCCTGAGGAAGGTACATCAAAACACAGCCTGTGTCGGGCCAATGGCTGATGTTTATTAATAAAATAAAATATAGTCTTCCGTTGCAATCCACATTGTATTTATTTATTTGTGCTTTGCACGTGGATTTGTGCTTTTTTATGTTGAAAATGATGAAGTTAGCCAGGCAACCAGTAAAATCAGCCAGGTGGTGTGCCCATTCAAAAGATACGAGAGAAAACACTGCCACAAACTGCTTCTTTGCATAACACAAAATCACAGCTATACTGGAACAAGCATGGGCTACTAACATTGAATGCTTTGAACATGTCCCTCCACTCTGCTCAGCTACAAACAATATTCTGGCCAAAAAGAGCAGAGAGGAGTGACAGACTGGGGGCAGAGAGAAGAGTGGCAGATTGGGGGAAGGGGGAGAGATCAGTTCAGAAATAAGGCAACGGAATTAAGATGCTTACAACCAGGAAACATGCAGAGATGGAAAAGCAGGAAATGCATTCATCCAGCCATGTAATTATTAAGTTTTCCTAGCATTAATAAACTGATTCATACAAGAAGCAGTTCATGCTCTAACCAGTTTACTATCCCCCACAAAACACAAAGACCTCCAGTTAGCACAGGGGCTTCTCATCAACGCCATCACCAATTAGGTTTTTGAAATATTAATTATTACAGGCTACATCAATCTGCATGCACTGCCTCCCGTGCATACCAGTCTCTCTCATGTATATTCACTGTAGCTACCCTGAAAACCTGCCTGACTGGGTATATCCGAATGACTGAGTTGAGAACCCTCTGCGGGAGTAATGCACTGCCCAACAAAGAAATCCAGCCTCAAATCCCACTCTTTATACTTACAATCTTCCTTGAAAGTCATATCATTTCCCTCTGCAAGCCTGGGGAGGATAAGCTCTTTGAGGAAAATATCCCACTACTACCATCAACACTCTCCATGCAAGTCACTTAATCTCCCTCTGCCCTAGGGACTCCTCAGCCAGTCAGGGTTTCAGATTATCCACAATGAATATGCATGAGAGATTTGCATACAAGATGCAATATATGCAAACCTCTTATGCATATTCATTGTGGATATCCTGAAAACCCGACTGCTGGGGAGCACCCAGATCAAGTCTGGGAACCACTGGCATAGAGGGTAAGCTCTTTGGGGAAAGTACTTACCCTACCACCTGAAAACCGCTTTGTGCTAAACCCGGAAAGGCCGACTAGAAAGACAAAATGTTCCTGCCAAAATCAAGAGCTTTCAATACTGATATTAAGTTAATGTGATACAGGGAGCTGACCGTCGAGACGACGGTGAAAATTGGACAGACGATACAGTTATCCAGGAATAATTCACCACTGATCCCGGAGTCACACGAATGGGGGGTGGGGAGGGAGGGATGACAGCAGCACCGAGGAGCAAACGAACAGAGACTATCATTCTGCTATCATTCAAGCAGAATAATAACGATTCAAGCACATCAGTTGCAATGATCACTGCCAGGCCTTGCGGTCTCTTACCCGCTGCCGCCTCCTCTCTCCGAGGCTTCGGAGGCGTAGCGTTACTCTCCCCGGAGAACCATCTGTGTTCGCCTCGCTCCTCCGGTATCAGCTTTACCTCAACTCGGGGGAGATATATTTTTGTGTATATTTTTAATCCCCCTTTTTCCCCCTCGTTCGTTCCCTCACTCACTCGGACTCCCCCGGGGCCGGGCCCGCACCGCGTTTCCGCTTCCGCCTTCCTTTCCGGCCTCCGCGCGTGCGCAGAAACTGAACGGGGTAGGAAAGGGGAGGAGCCAATGTGTCGGTTAAAAACGTTTCCAGCGCGCGCCCGGCCCCTGACCAATCGCGGTTTACGTCGGAGGGACGTCAACGCGGCCTCGCGTCCAGTCCGGCAAGGAGTGCGCGGGGCGGAAGTAGCGCCTGCGCAAACCTCCCAGCGACAAGCTTGTTAGGGAAGTGGGGTGGGGAGGGACTTTAAAAAAATCGCCGAGCTTTATTAAACAGGAGTCAGAGGACATGGACAACGGCGAGAGAGGCGTATGCGGGCGGAGGGTTGTCCTGGTAATCGCCCAGGCAACGAAAGATCAGTGTTTCCTCAACCAGATTCCCCGCCAAAATCTGTAGGGGGGAATTCTGCTGGGTGATTTCCAACAATCGGACCTCCCCAGCTCCCAAAGTTGTAATTAATAGGCTCAGATAGCTTTAGTGCCATCATGAGAACTTCACCAAATAAAAACCCCAAACAATAATAAGCAATACAAAAAATCATAAATACCATGCAAGCTCCAACAACCTAAACGAGCAAGGAAGTGATCCGGTTAAATGCACATTATAAAGATGCAATGGAGCATAGAAGCCCCATAGGTTTTATAGACCCACAGAGAGCAGCCCCAATTCAACTTGATTGCTAAACGTGGGCAGCATGAATAAATAACTGCACCCCGTCCAGCTTTCCTCCCCCACCCCTTCTGTATTCATGAAACCAGAGGTCCCAAATGTGTTGGTTAATATGCAGTGGGCAGCCCCACTAACTCAAAGAGCCCTCAGCACATTTTGTTACCTGGAGGGAGAGCACAGGCACGCATACACATAGAGTAGCTTCATATTTAAAAGTATGATGTCCAATTATGCATTTTTTAAATATTTAATGTTTATTGAAACAATTTTCCAACATATATACAAGCTACAGTACATTAGCTACTCCCCGCTCCCATAGTTGTAGGTAGAAGCAATCAGAATTGCTTAATATGCTTAGATGTAAATGGCTCCCACACTTTCTCGAACTGTGGGAGCCGATCTCGGCGATAGCCGTCAATTTTTTCCATCAAGTACACAGTCTGCATCCTTTTGTGCCACCGTAGGCATCTGAACAGATTTCCAATGTAGGGCAATCTCACAACATGCTGCAAGGACCACACATTCGATCCAGCTTCCCTTTATCACCCTTTCAACCCCCATTCCCAACAATATCCCCTCCATGCCCCAATCCACCTCCAACCCCACCAGCTCCTGGACCTCTCTCTGCACTTCTGTCCAGTACTCCACTAGATGGGGGCAGCTCCACCACATATGGCAATAGTCACTCCCCCTCCCCTCCAGAAGATATCCGGGTACCTCTTGCTTAACTTATGCAACCTAATCGGGGTTGGGTACCAATGGTACAGCACCTTGTACCAACTCTCCACATGCTGGTTGCCACTCTTACCCCTTCAACATTACTACCTATTGGAGGGGGCAGGAAGTTGCATTGGAAGGGCAGGGTTCAGGAGCAGCAGGCTGTAAGGCATTTTAAGGCCTGCTGTGGCATTTCTGCTGCATCTGAGGGATCGCCATGCTGCTCCCTCTCCCAGGTGAGGGGGTGGGGCAGTGCAGCACAGCATGGCACAGTACATTAGGCCTGCCAGAGTGGCAAAAACCCTTGGGCCAGCCCTGACTGACCCCATTTGGACCTTAATCAATGCCTTACCTGCAGGTAGCCAAAGAAATCTCTGGAGCCTAAACACAAGTCTTCCTGTAAGTCCGCAAAGGAGATAAACTCCACATCCAGACAGAACTGTAGCAGGGTACAGAGACCACTGCATTCCCATCACTGTAACAAGGGATCCACTAACACTGGTTGGAAAGCTGTGTTATAGCAAATAGGTTGTAGTCGGAAACCCCTCCCTGGAGACATCAGCAGCACATAGACCTTCTCCACATCTGATCTACCTGCCTTACAAAAGGGTTATCAAGCCCACCCTTCGCCCCATCCACAGTAAGTACTTTAGTGGGGTGCCCTTAGTATAGTGGCTCTCAATTTGTACCCATTTTCGCCCATCCCCATCGTGATACCCCATGACATTGTGTAGCTGTGCCATTAAGTAATACCAGTAAAGATTAGGGATTGCTAGTCTCCCCCCCCCCCCTGTTTTTTGGGCGGTAGAGTACCAAGCATACTAATCTTGGAGGTCACCTATTCCAGACCATGGAGATCACATCTATCGCTCAGCAAACGGCGCTCTCCACAAAGGTGACTAGTTGAGCTGATACAGTTTAGACAGGTCGGAACTAATTTCCCCCCCCCCAGGTATCCCAGATGATCCAAGGCCTATTTAAAGGGGAAAAGCCTCCGCAACCATTCCACCTCATCTCCTAGAAGGGTGATATTTAAGGCCTCAGTTTTGTCTAAGTTCACCTTAAAACCTGACACTCGAGAGCAGTGGTCCAGCTCCTCCGCTAGACTCGCAATGAGGATTCTGGGTCTAATAGGATTAGCAAGATATCATCTGCAAACAGCAAAGGTTTATGCTGGTCCTCCCCAATCTGTATTCTCCCTATATCTGCCCTATGCCAGATCCTCTCTGCCAGAAGCTCCAGAGAAAGGGCAAACAATAGAGGGGAAAGTGGCCACCACTGCCGTGTGCCACACTCCAGGCCAAAAAACTCTTCAGTATCCTCCACTTACCTAAACTGATGCAGTTGGCCACGCACCCACAAATTTCCACATGGAGTTCCAAAGAAACTCCCCCCCCCCCCCCTTCGAATGCCTTTTCAGCATCTACCGCCAGGACCATAGCTTTTAGCTTTTCTGTCTGTGCTACCCAAATCAAGTTGACTACCCTTTTCACATTATCTGCTGCCTCTGTATAAATCCCATTTGGTCGGCATTAATCAGGTTTGGCATGAAAACACCCAGGTGGTTTGCAAAAATCTTTGCCAATATTTTTACATCCAAGTTTAACAGGGAAATAAGTCTGTACAAGGCACATTGGGTTGCGTCCTTCCCTGGCTTCAAAATCATGCTAATCTCAGCCTGTCCTAACAAAGTGGGCAATTGGCCCCCCCTCCAAAACCCCATTAAAGACTTCCACAAATACTGGGGCAAGTTGGTCACTGGGGCAAGAATTTCTTATATACTTGCGACGTCAATCCGTCAAGGCCTGGGGACTTGTCATTTGCTAGTCCGTATATGACCCCCTCTACCTCACCTCCAAAGTGATGGATTGATCCAGTCGATTCCCGGCTTCAACAAATGAGGGCAGGGGCAAACCAAAATAATTGTTCACCGCAGCTATGTCAGTTGGCCCCTCAGTCCTATAAAGCCCTCAATAATATTCATGGAATTCCGCACAAATCACCTCAACTCCAGTTGTCCGCTCCCCATCTCCCTTCTGTATCCTCACCACAGCATTCAGTACTTGTTGTGCCTCAACTCTCCTAGCCAGCAAGTCATCTACATAGTATATATGACAGCAGATAAAGACCAGCATGGTCCATCCAGTCTGCCCAGTAAGGTAGCTAGAGTGGTTGTAACTGCAGCTCCTTGCAGATCACCCCTCCCCCATGCCTGTGTTTAGGGTTGTACCTGCTGCTCTGTGCAGGTCACTCCCCATCTATTAAAATATATGTAAGTTTGTTTTTATTTCATCCTCTTGCTATAAAGAGATCCAGTGTGTCTGTCCCATGCCATTTTGAATTCTGTCACTAAAATTGCCCCCAGCACCTCCATTGGGAGGGCATTCCATGCATCATAAGATATGCCATACTGGGTCAGACCGAGGTCCATCAAGCCCAGTATTCTGTTTCCAACAGTTGCCAATCTAGGTCATTTGTACCTAGCAGTTTCCCCAAGAGACACAGGTTACACAATGCTTGTATTGGTTCAAGCATTGATATCCTGGGTCCCTTCTTAATAATGGTTTATGGACCTTTCCTCCAGGAACTTGTCCAAACCTTTTTTAAACCCAGCTACACTAACAGCCTTTACTACATCCTCCGGTAACAAATTCCAGAGTTTGATTACACATTGAGTAAAAAAATATTTTCTTTTATTAGTCTTAAATAGTTTACCCTGTAGCTTCATTGCATGTCCCCTAGTCTTTCTATAGTCTGATAAGGTAAACAATCTATCTACGTTTACCCGTTCCACTCCGTTCATTAATTTATAGACTTCTATCATATCTCCCCTCAGCCGTCTCTTTTCCAGGTTAAAGAGCCCTAACCTTTTTAGCCTTACTTCATAGGAGTATCCTTCCATCCCCTTTACCATTTTGGTGGCTCTTCTCTGTACCTTTTGTAAAATTGCTATATCCTTTTTAAGATACGGCGACCAGAATTGCACACAATATTCAAGGTGCGGTCTCACGATGGAACGATATAGAGGCATTATAATATCTTTTGTTTTATTTTCCATTCCTTTCCTTATCATACCTAGCATTCTATTTGCTCTCTTGGCCGCCACTGCACAATGGGCCGAGGGTTTTAACATGGTATCCACAATGACGCCTAAATCTTTTTCCTGGGTGGTGGTTCCTAATGTGGAACCTTGCATCGTGTAACCATAGTTTGGGTTGTTCTTCCCTAGGTGCATAACCTTGCACTTGTCCACATTAAATTTCATCTGCCATTTTGATGCCCAGTCTTCCAGTTTATCAAGATCCTCTTGCAATTTTCCACAATCCTCTTGGGTTTTAACAACTTTAAATAGTTTTGTGTCATCTGCAAATTTGATAACCTCACTCGTTATTCCACTTTCCAGGTCGTTTATGAATATGTCAAAAAGCAGCGGACCCAGCACAGATCCCTGGGGTACACCACTATTCACCTTTCTCCATTGGGAAAATTGGCCATTTAGCCCTACCCTCTGCTTTCTATCTTTTAACCAGTTCCTGATCCACAATAGTACACTGCCTCCTATCCCATGACTCTTTAGTTTTGCCAAAAGTCTCTGATGAGGGACCTTGTCAAAAGCTTTCTGAAAGTCCAAATACACTATATCAACCGACTTACCTTTATCCACTTGTTTATTCACTCCTTCAAAAAAACATAACAGATTAGTAAGACAAGATCTTCCTTGTCTAAAGCCATGTTGGCTGTCTCCCATTAGGTCATGACTATCTACACGCGGAGTAATTTTATTCTTTATGATGGTTTCTACCATTTTTCCCGGTACTGATGTCAGGCTCACCGGTTTGTAGTTTCCTGGATCACCCCTGGAACCCTTTTTAAAAATTGACAATCCTCCACCTTCTTTCCACCATCCTTTCAGTGAAAAAGTATTTTCTGATGTTGCTTTTTAAGTTAACCGCCTTGCAGCTTTATTGTATGCCCTCCAGTCTTACAGCTTCCCCTTCTTTGAAAAAGTTTTGTTTGTTAATTAATACCCTTTAAGTATTTAAAAGTCTGCATCATATCTCCCCTGTCCCTCCTCTCCTCTAGGGTATACATATTTAGGTCTTCAAGTCTTGTCTCATATTTATTCTGGCACAGGTTTTGAATCATTTTAGTTGCCTTCCTCTGAACCATTTCAAGTGTTTTTATGTCCTTTGTGAGATACAGTCTCCAAAACTGAATACAATACTCCAAATGAGGCCTCACCAACGACTTGTAGAGGGACATTAATACCGCCTAATATCTGCTGGTTAGTCCTCTCTCTATGCAATCCAGCACCTGGCTTTGGCTACCATCTTGTCACGCTATTTAACCACCTTGAGATCCTCAGACACTAGGCACTCAGAGATCCCGCTCCTGGTCCATGCACACCAACCTCTCTCCCTCTATCGCACACATTTCCTTTGGATTTCTGCATCCCAAGTGCATGACTCTGCCCTTTTCCGCATTAAATCTTAATTGCCAAACATTAGACCTTTCTTCCAGTGTTTTTAGATCTTTCTTCATGTTGTCCACTTGCAAATGTTTGCATCATCTGCGAAAAGGCAGACTTTTCCATTCAATCTTTCTGCGATGTCACTCACAAATGCATTGAACAGAATTGGTCCCAGGACTGATCTCTCAGGCACGCCACCATGCAGCTTCCTTTCTTCTAAGTGATTTCCATTTATTACTACCTTCTGTTGTCTGTCAGTCAACCAAGTTCTGATCCAGTTCACCACCTTGGAACCTATCCCCAGGCTGCTCAGTTTATTGATAAGCCTCCTATGAGGAACCATATCAAAGACTTTGCTGAAATCTAGGTAGATCACATCCATCGCATGCCCTTGTTCTCTGGTCACCCAGTCAAAGAACTTAATCAAATTTGTTTGGCATGATCTTGCCCTAGTAAAACCATGTTGCCTTGGATCATGTAGTCCATTGTTGTCCAAAAAGGCCACTATTCTTTCTTTCAAGAGCACCTCCATTACTTTTCACACCACAGAGGTAAGGTTTACTGGCCTATAGTTTGCCACCTCTTCCCTATAACTGTTTTTGTGAAGAGATACCACACAAGCCCTTCTTCAGTCCTGTGGAACCTCTCTCGTCTCCAAGGCTCTATTAAAAACTTCCTTTAAAGGCCTTACCAGAACCTTTCTGAGTTCTTTCAGTATCCTGGGATGTGCCGCATCCGGCGATACTGAAAGAGCACAGAAAAGTTCTGACAGGGCCTTTAAAGGATGTTTTCAAAAGATCCTAGGAGGCTGGAGAGGTTCCACAGGACTGGAGAAGGGCTGATGTGGTACCTCTTCACTATAACAGTTATAGGGAATAGGTGGCAAACTATTGGCTGGTAATTCTCACCTTTGTGGTAGGAAAAGAAATGGAGGTGTTGGTTTATCTCCATGTGCAAAGAAGCACTGACAAGCACACTGCACTTGGAAAGACAGCTCATCAAGCTGGAGGGTCCGCACCCACGTGCACACTTGTTCCAGCACCCTCCATGTGGCCTTGTCCCCACATTGTCTATGCATAACCCTGTTCTAAGGCCTGCTGGTGCAACTTTTACTTGCGCGCTTCCCACATAAATTAGCCGACAACTTAGATAAGCCTTAAAGGCATCCTATACCACATCTACTCAAACCTCCCCCATGTGGTTACATTCAAAATATTCAGTGATGTCATTCCCAATGGCCTCAACTACCCCTCTATCTCGTAGGAGACCAGCATTCAGTCTCCAAACCCCCCCCCCCCCCCAAGGTGGCGACCTTCACCTGTCCACCTCAAGCCACACTGAACCGTGGTCCGACCAAGTTAAAGGTTCTTGCTCAACCCATTCCACGGCAGACAAAAGATTTGGATCCACTAAGAGCATGTGAGATGGAGAGAAATAAAAGTAAGACCTACCCCATGGATATCACTCCCACCAACTATCTCCTTTCACCTTCCTGCTCCTTATGCCTGGAACAAACTACCCGAGTCTGTATGTCAGACGCCTTCTCTGACTCTTTTCAAATCCAGGCTGAAAACTCACCTCTTTGCTGCCACTTTCAGATCTTGACTCACCTGTTCTCCTTTGTTTCCTTACCATTCCACCTAGATGTATCCCAGGTCTACAGCTACTGTGTTGTAGACTATAAGCTCCTGCACGTGCTTCTCCAAGACCACCAAGCCTTCATTGTGTTCCGCAAGATGAACCTCCACACTTTCAATATGCTTTCCAAAGTTCATTAATTCTATGCACAGATCCGTTGCTAATGTAGCAATGTCCCCCCGGAGGGATTGCATTTGTGTTTTGAGCTCCTGGAACCACTGCCTGTACTCCCCAGGAGTAAGTTCGTCATCATTGTTGGATTCAGAGCCACTCGTTCGGCTCTTTGTATCTGCACCTTGTGGTGCCACATAGAATTTGTACTATATTCAAAAAATCCTCACGGAGCCAGCAAAACAAAACAAACAACCAAAACCCCAAACAAGGCAGACAAAAATCAAAACAAAACAAAAAACAAACAAGTGAGACAGAAAAAACAGATGAACCAGATGGGATAAATAAATCAGAGGAAAAAAAGACCTCAGTAACCCTCCATGCAAATAAGGGAGGAAACGAGTCACTCATGAAGGGAACAAGTCCCGTGAATCATGAGAAGACTCTCTTTACATCAAAGGTCTACAAAAAAACCTCTAATATCCCACCAGCTGGTATACCTAACAGCAGAGCCAGGCAAGAAAAGACATTCAGCGTTAAAAAAACCAGAACTTATCTGAAGTCAAGATTCAAATGTCCAGATACCAAACGAGCCCCAACATGAGCCCTGACACCAGATGTTTCGCCTTGCGGCTTCCTCAGGGAGCTTCAACGTGTGGGAACTACAATTTGAAAAAGGGACGCTGGCTGAAAAACCCTGACTTAAAAAAGCTGTGTGGAGCGATAAGCTATGTCAAATCACGGCATCTATGAAACCCCAAATGCAAAAAGAATTTGTAGGCACCATTTTGCTTTGTTCTTTCTGTGGGGCCGGTGTGCAGTCAAATGCAAATTCCTGCAAATCAACCACCCTCTTTTTTGCAGACATTGCCAACTTAGTGCCCAGCCAGCTGAAATTTAGCATGGCGTCGCTCTCAATGGGTAAAGGGTAAGAATTTTGCTGCAACGGGCTTGGAGGGATGATGGAGCTCTAATCCTACACCGCCATTCAGCTCGTTGACGTCCCTTTCCAGTTATGCATTTTTACAGGATTGTCATGTGATGGGTGGTGTTGGGATGAGCATGATTGTTGAATTAAGTTATCAAAGGTTTTTTATTATTTAGGGGTGGGGTGGGGTGGGGCATAAGGCTGGATGTTCATCTAAGGCACACAATAGCTTTGCACCAACCCCACCACCACTCTCCCTGGATCCCTTCCCCTCAGTGCTAAGGCCGTCTGCCCAAGCCCTCTTTCTCCCTTCCCCTTCTTCTCTATCCCTCTATTCAGTAATCATGTTTCTTTCTCCCACTCCTTGTAGCCGGTCTCTTTTTTTTCTTTTTATAGCCTGCAGGCTCCTGTAATGGTATCACAGACCAGCAGAGATCCATTGATCAAAGGCTGAGTACTACTACATTAATGTAAACATACCTAAATTCCCAGTCCGACTATTTTACTTAACTATTTTATGAAAAGGGTGGTGGATGCATAATATGGCCTGCTAGTGGTAGAGAAGCCAAGGTCTGTATCTGAATTCAAGAAAGCATGTGACAAGCAGAGAGGACCTCTAAGGGAGAGAAAGGGATTGTAAAGCTTAGTAGCTGATATGGCTGGACAGACTGGATAGGCCGTATGGTCTTTATTTGCCATCATGTTCTACGCTGACTTGTCCATTTCAAAATGTACCCAAGTAAGACTAAACAAAAAATAGAAATTACACTTACCTGGTAACTGTAGTTCCTGGAGGGTCCAATTTAGTCCTCCACATCGGGTAGTGCACCTCCTCCTGCAGCTAGGAGACTGGACCAATCAAATTCTTCCCTGTGAGGATGTATACTGCTGGAGCCCCATCAGCCCCCCAGTGAACTGTCAACAAGCAAACTTAAGAGAGTAATAGATAGAACAGTAAAGAAAACCCTCCCCAAACTAACTCGACTCCTTCCCCAAACGAGGGAGCCGTAACTGTGCACATTGCGTCCCACTGGACCACTGAGCAAAAGGAAGGCACTGCCACACCAGCAAAGAAAAAGAACAAACGAACAAGGAGAGCAGAGGACCCCGGACTCGAGGGATCCCAGGCAAACAGCTTATCTCACCCGGTAGCAGCGCGCCGGACGGAAAGAAAGAATCTCTCGGGAGGGAATGAGGACTAAACTGGACCCTCCAGGAACTACAATTACCAGGTAAGTGTAATTTCTATTTCCTGAGCGGTCCTCCAGTTTAGTCCTCCACATCGGGATGTAACAGAGCAGTAATCATCGGGAGGGACCAACCCACCCGGCGCACAGAACCAAAGCAGGAATCCCTGGATGCCAAAACATCCAGCCGGTAGTGCTTACTAAAGGCATGGAGCGACGACCAAGTAGCCGCTCTACAAATGTCCACTGGCAGAACCAAACTGTGCTCCGCCCACGACGTCGCCTGCGCTCGAGTAGAATGGGCCCGCAAACCCAGCGGAACCGCCCTGCCATGCAAAATGTATGCCGACGCAATTGCTTCCTTAATCCATCTAGCAATGGAAGACTGACGCCGCCTCCCCCTTCCGTTTACCACCGAACAGGACGAACAGGCGGTCCGTCTTACGGAGCGATTCTGTGACTCTGAGATATCGGCGGAGCACCCGCCAAACGTCCAGACGATGCAGCTCGCGAGACGCGTCCGTACCCGGGGAGTCAAAGACCAGGAGAAAAATGGCCTGATTCAGATGAAAAGGAGAAACCACTTTAGGAAGGAAAGAAGGAACAGGTCGCAAGACCACTCTGTCCCTAGAGAACGATAAGAATGGCTCTCGACAGGAAAGCGCCTGCAACTCCGAGATACGCCGAGCCAAACAGATGGCCACCAAGAACACCGTCTTCAATGTGAGATCCTTGAGAGACGCATGGCGAAGGGGCTCAAAAGGCTTCTGAACCAAAGATTGCAACATCAAATTCAAATCCCATGGAGGAATGGTAACCCTGCGCGAAGGACGCAGACGAAGCATGGCCCTCAGAAAACGTTGCACATCCGCGTGAACCCCCAAGACCTTACCCCTGTAACACACTAGGGCCGCCAATTGTACTTTCAGAGAGCTAGCGTCAAAACCGTCTTGCAAAAAACTGAGAATGGCCGGAATAGAAGCCGTCGCGGCCCGGAGATCGTGCCGCGAACACCAATCTTTAAAAATGCGCCATACGCGCACATACACGAGTGACGTAGAAGGCTTACGCGCACGAAGAAGAGTTGCAATAACAGCCGTAGAATAGCCCTTCCGTCTCAACCGATCCCTTTCAATAGCCATACTGTAAGCGAGAACCGATCCACCTGCGACATCCGCAGCGGCCCCTGAATCAAGAGATCCTGCAAGAGCGGCAACCGCCACGGGACCCTGTCGAGAAGCCGAATCAGATCCGCATACCACGGACGGCAGGACCAATCTGGAGCCACCAGAAGAACCTTTCCCGGATGTGCCTCTATGCGTTGAATCACCCGTCCGATCAACACCCACGGAGGAAAGACGTAGAGGAGCCCGGAGGTCGGCCACGGGCGAATGAGAGCGTCTATGCCCTCGGACATGGGTTCCCTGCACCTGCTGAAGAACCGAGACGTTTTGGCCGACTGAAAGGTCGCCATGAAATCCATGATCGGCGGCCCCCATCTGCATACTATTTGAGTGTACACTTGCAGGTGAAGTTCCCACTCTCCGGCATCCACCCGCACCCTGCTGAGGAAATCCACCATCACATTCTCCTTCCCGGCGATATGTACCGCTGAAATTGCTAGAAGTCGAGGTTCTACCCACTGGAACAACAAGTCGGTCTCTTCCTCCATTGCTCTGCTTCCCGTGCCACCCTGACGGTTGAGATATGCCACCGTTGCCGAGTTGTCTGAGAGAATCTGCACTGCCCGGCCTATCACCGAGGATTCGAATGCCTGAAGCGCCCACCTCACCGCCCGCAACTCGAGGCGGTTGATCGACCAAGACGCTTCCAGAGCCGACCATGCTCCCTGCGCGAAGTGACTGTCGCAATGAGCCCCCCAGCCCGTCAGACTCACATCCGTAATGACCGGCATCCAGAGCGGCTGCTCCAGAGGAACCCCCGCCTGCAACATTTTTGAGTTCAGCCACCATCGTAACGACTGCCGCACTCGCCTCGGGCAAGGCAACCGCCTGCTCATCGAATCCGTTTGATTCGACCAACGCCGCAATAGGGCTCGTTGCAGTGGACGCATATGAAACCTGGCCCAGGGGACCACATCCAGAGTCGCCGCCATCGTACCCAAGACAAGAAGGTACCACCAAGCTGACGGGGCCGGAAACGCTAAAAACTTGCGAACCAGAAGGCGCAAAGCTTGAGCTTGGCGATCCGGCAGAAAAACCAACCCATTTGCCGTATCGAAGCAAACTCCGAGATATTCGAGGGACTGAGTCGGTACTAAATGGCTCTTTTTGTGGTTGACCACCCAACCGAGAGCCTGCAGCAGAGCTATGACTTTGTCCGTGGCTTGCAAACTTTCCGTCTCGGTCTTTGCGCGAATTAACCAATCGTCGAGATAAGGGTGAACCAAAACACCTTCCTTCCGCAACGCTGCTGCGACGACCACCATGACCTTGGTGAAAACACGGGGCGCCGTGGCCAGGCCGAAGGGCAGCGCCTGAAACTGGTAATGACCCCACGGAAGGGCAAACCGCAGGAACTTTTGATGAGCCGCCCTGATCGGAATATGCAAGTAGGCCTCCGAAAGATCGAAACACATAAGGAACTCTCCCTGACGCACCGCAACCAAGACGGATCTGAGAGTTTCCATGCGAAAATGAGGCAACGATTCACCCCCTTGAGATCCAGGATAGGACGAAGGGAACCGTCCTTTTTTGGCACCACGAAATAAATAGAGTACCGACCCGCACCGAGATCGGAAGCTGGAACAGGCACCACCGCCCCCAAGTCTAGCAGGCGGTCCAACATTACGTGGACGGCGGACACTTTCTGAGGACTCTTGCAGGGCGACAGAACGAAGACATCCCGGAGAGGACAAGCAAATTTGAGCGCGTACCCCTCCCGGATGATCTCGAGGACCCACTGGTCCGAAGTTATGTGAACCCAGGAAGAAAGAAAATGACGAAGACGACCCCCGATCACTGGACTTCCCTCCGGGGTCCGCCTCGCTTCATTGCGGCTTGCGATTAAAGGAAGAGGAGGACGAAGGAGAGGTAGTCGAGAAACCTCTTCCCGCCCCTCGAAACCCCCAGGATCGAGAAGCCAGTCGTCCGCGCTGGAAACCCCCAAGTCTGGAAGACCGGAATTGGCGAAAATCTCGAAACTGACCTCTAGCCGAAGACAGACCTCTATTCTGGCGAGGCTTATCCTCCGGAAGCCTCCCGCCCTTAGACTCTCCGAGGTCCTTGACCAACTTATCCAGGTCGTCTCCGAACAACAGCTTGTCTTTAAAGGGAAGCTTACCGAGACGCGCTTTAGAGGATCCATCAGCAGCCCAATTACGAAGCCAGATAGATTGGCGCGCCGCCACGACGGAAGCCATACTGTTAGCCAAAGTCCGGATCAAGTCATAGTGAACATCCGCCAAATACGTGGATCCTGATTCTAAGCGGGCAACTTCCATCAACCCTTGTTGGTCCAGATGGGAGTCCTGACGCAAATGCTGAGCCCATCGCAAACAAGCCCGGGAAACCCAGGCCCCACAAATAGAAGTCTGCAAGGCCAAAGCATTAGTCTCAAAGGCCTGCTTCAATAAACCATCCACCTTTCTATCCTGGGTGTCCTTCAAGGCCGCACTGCTCTCAACCGGAATTGTCGTCTTTTTAGTTACCGCCGAAACCGCAGCGTCAATCCGTGGCAAATGAAATTTCTCCTTGTCCGCCAGAGGGTAAAGACGATTCATCGTTCGGACACCCTTCAAGCCGGAGTCAGGGTGATCCCACTTAGCCTGAATCATCTGATCAACCACCCTATGAACCGGGAACACTGTTTGAGAATCTTGTACCGCCTGAATGAGAGGATCCTCCAAAACCTCTTCTTCCCCGTGGCGCCCGACCGTCAGATTTAGGGCTTGCAAAGATTCGGTAATCAAGGGAATCAGTTCTTCCCTGCGAAAAACGCGGATGATCCGAGCCTGCTCCTCCGGCTCCTGAATCTCTCCTTCTTCCAAGTCTTCGACCCGGTCTTCAGGTTCCACATCAGACCATTCCGGCTCTGGCCACGGGATATCCGAGAGTTCAATGTCAGAAACTCGGAGCCGCTTGGCTGCCTTAGGGGCACCTCCCCTCGGCTCCTCCGCCTGGAGAGACGGCGGAGCCGATGGGGCCGCGCACGGCTCAGGTCCTTTCCCCAAGCGGCCCCTCTGAAAGGCTTGATGCATAAGAAGTACGAACTCAGGAGAAAAATCCCCCCAGGAAACCTCGCTAGGCCCCCTTGCCGAAGCACTCCCTGGAGCAGAGGGGGTAGGTGGAAGGGAAGGGACGAGAGCCCCTGGAGTCAGTTCTTCCCCCCCTAAAACTGGAGGGTCCCCGGATTCCTGAGGGACACTGGTGTCCATGGGCTGCTGCAGCACTGGTGGACTGCAGGCGCAGCCCTTACAAACCCCCGCGTCAAAGACAGAGCCTTTGCGGGAGCCACAAATAACGCACTGCGGTCGTCGGGACATGGAGAGAAAACCGCAAGAGTGCAGAGAGGTTGCAAGAAAAAGGCAAGCCCAACCACAAACAAATTTTCAGCACACTCACAGCCCGTCCAGCAACTGAACTGTGTTATTGTTGGGTTTTTTTTGTTTTGTTTTGTTTTTAGAGGCAGCGCAGCTCCCTGCTCACAGCCTAAAAGAAATTAAAAATAAAATTGTCCCTGCCAAGCCAGGACGCACAGCACAGAACACACCGCAGCACGGCCCCCGAATAAGAAACGGGAGCCAAAAAACAAAATGGCCGCCGGCACTTCGAGACACCGAAAAAAAGGCGCAAAAAGCAAAATAAAAGAAAATGAAAGAAATAAACCAAACCGCAGCGATCCCGCAGACCCGAAGCACGGGGGACACCGAGAAACCGGCCAAAATGACACTTACCCGAAGCTAGGAAGGAGCACAGCAACGGAGCTTACCCAGATGAGAAGCAAGCTGCAATGGCCCCGCGGTGGGAGGAAACACCGACCGGGGCACTAAGCTAACTGGGATCCTCCGAGTCGTGTCATCACCAGGAAAATAATCCCCAAATTAGGAGATGGTGATGGTGGTGGCCAGAGTCTCCCTCCGATCTGTCCTGGAGGAGAGAGAGATCACAGGCAATGAAACTGCAGCCGACGTGCCTTAGCTGAGCAGTAAGCAGACGGGCAGTGCAAGCTCGGCTCCCTCCTACAACGGTATTTAAAGGTACAGACCCCTAAAGGGCAAAATAACAGAAAGGCACAAGGGCAAAATGAATGAAAGAAAACAAAAAGTATGAGGACCTAAAAACCCAAAGTGAGCCCGTAGTAGGCTCACACCGCCTCCTGCTGCAAGGAGACTGGACACACTGGGGGGCTGATGGGGCTCCAGCAGTATACATCCTCACAGGGAAGAATTTGATTGGTCCAGTCTCCTAGCTGCAGGAGGAGGTGCACTACCCGATGTGGAGGACTAAACTGGAGGACCGCTCAGGAAATAGGGTGTTCTCCCCTGAAAGTCTAGTACTAATCATTTGTAGTGGTACAAGGTATACGCCACAGTGTACCTATAAATGTATGCAAGACACAGTTCCTGCTCATCAGAACTTACACACTAATCAAGATGGAAAAAAAAGGTTTTGTGATTTTTGAGACAAAAGGTAGGGGATTTGATGTCACCCCCCTCCTAGTCAATCCCATTACATGCATGGACCATCTTTTACATGTGTCTCTACAGCACTGCATACACCTTTGAGCACTACACAAATTATCAGTAGTAATAGTATAGGTCTAATCTTGATGCAGACATGTAACTCCCTACACAGAAGTGGGGGGGAGGGAGGAAAAAAAAAAATCAGGTCTGCTCAGTGTTGCAATGCCGTGGAAAGCACAGAGACCACCATTTGCCATCTCTTCCTTCTCAGAAAAGAGCACATCTCATGAGGGGATAAGGAGGGAGGGATGTACCTCATTCCTGCCCTTCCTTAAAGTATACCACGCAGACACCATCATCTTCGATGGGGCAAGCACCAGTACTGTTCATAGCAGACAAAAAGTCAGGAATCTTCTTGAGAAGTCACACTTGAATTATATACTTGTCAGATTGAAAAAGTGAGACTAATTATTAAGAGCCTATTAGCTTTTGATTTGTCCATTACACTATATTATAAATGTTTGAAGAAAGCTCAGAACTGCTTTTCTCCCAACCCACCAACACCCTCTGGGCCTCTAAGAATATTCCTTCAGCACAGTCACAAGACAATTCAACACAGCACCCGTTGGAAATAAAGCAAATGTATATTTTATTAAAGCAATTAACACAGTGTAGAGAATTTTTGGAGCACATTCTCTTTCCTCTTCTTGATGCCAGTAGTAAAAAAGCTTCCCAGCCATGGATGACAGAATGTCTTCTCGTGTGCCGTTTTCCCCCTTTCTGAAAAAGCACTAACAAATCCAAGAGCCTTTCGCTCCCGTCTGCAACAGGGGATAAAATAATGCACCTTCGTGTGCACACCTGATGTACGATATCAAGAAACGGATTACAAAAGGTACGGGGGGGGGGGGGGGAATCTGTCTCACTGATACCATCATATGCCACACTGGTGTTAATGATGGGCCTGCAGCTGTAATATTTACTGCCCAGTAAATTCTGCAACACTTCAGCAAAGGAAGTATAATGGCAAACAATAAGCCGGATAGCTGTTTTCCAGAGGGAGAGGAAAAGGAGAAGGAGATATTCAGATCTGTCCTATGTTCTTCTACAAGTTGCCCCTCCCCCCGCCCAGGCCACTAATCTGGCAGAACTGGAGAAGAGTAAATAAAACCAAACAGAGCAGCAATCAGAACATTCAACAGGCACGAGGCGAACTAAGCCATACGGCGGAGTGGTTTTTAGAACCAGCACTGTAAACGAGCTTGAGACCTCACAGGCTAAAAGGTCCTACCCCCTGCTGAACTCAGAGACATCTGTAGCAGTTGGAAGAGGGACCCGTGCTCTCCTTCCACTCCCTGCTGGTTCCACGACACGTTGCTTTTCTAGAACAGGCTAGGGAGAGCAAGAGTTGGCCGCACACATCCCTGCTGTCAGGTCACCGGTCCATGCCAGCGCTATCCTCTGGCGATTCCTGGAAGCAGACACGCAGTAGACGTTCACAGAACTCCAGCTCTTCCTGTTCGAACACAAGAGAAAAGGTATGAGGATCACAAGCATTCAATAGCCTCCTCTGTCAGAGAGGATCCCAGGAGCTGGCAAGCAGGAACATGGTTGGCTGTCACCAAAAGGGCAAGGGGCATCCAAGGAGCTTAGGGTCATTATAAAGCTCCATGTCTGGGGAAATCAGGACCATGTCTCCTGCAAACAGTGGTGTAAAATCAGTACTTGCTCAGGTTATCACCCTAATTAACGATTCACAAGGAGAGAACTATATCTCAGCTTTTCCCTGATGTGCCCCCCCCCCCCACCACCACAAAATATCAAAGTGGAGGGCAGACTTGTTGAAGCACAGGAAAGAAAAATCAGCTCTCTCTCGGCAGGCAGGCTATGAACGTTAGAAATGCTATAAAGAGAAGAAATAAACCTCCTCTTCCCCAGGACTCTGTCTCTCCAGGACCGATGCAGCTGTAAGAAACTACCCTTGCATTCGCAAGCTCTTAACCAGCTGCTGCGACTTGCAGACAGCCCCTCACCAGCTCGCCTTCTTGTGCCATATTCCCCCCACCCCCTGCTCTAGAAAGAAAAAAAAAAAAAAAAAAGAGGCAGGGAGTTGGATGAATAAAGCTAAGGTGCTCATTAAATAGGGAAGCAGTCTTTAACACATTATGCAGCGGCTTAATTAACATCTTTCTTTTCTTTTTAATTGTATGGTGCAAGGTCATGCTTCTTCTCAACCGCTGCTTGCAGATTCCAAAACTCTGCACAGACAGATGCACACACTGAAGCGCTCGTTTGCTGAATGGCATTTAAATTCCCCGCACCGGGTACAGGATTTCGGAAGATCTCTTTTGGGCCACAGGTTGGAAACCACTACAGTAACAAAGATACCACCAGCAGGCACATACCTGCTACCCCTGACCGTACCTCGGATGGGACAAAGTGGTGAACACTCCAGAGATTCCATGCTGAGCGCCGTGTACCTGAAAACTTCCAAAAACCTTTCAGGGGGTCTTGTATGCACCCGGAGTCTAAAAGCAAACTGCAGAGCTAAGCCAAAGGACTAACAGTGGGGCAGTAATCAATGAAATGGCATAATTATTCTGGAGTGTGTCTTCCTGCACTGAAAACCAAGGTGCTAATCTATCTTCTCTCTCCGGCTAAGGACAGTAATATCACCCATCCCGCTCCACGTGGCTCTCTGCATACCTGGAACTCCTCCTGTGTCTGCACTAGGCGGCGACGCTCCTCCAGGAGTTCCCGGAAGCCCAGCTCCGGTGCCCGGCACGCCTCCAACCCCTGGGGGAAGTCCGTCACTAGGCTGAAACACGAAAAGACAGGAACAGGGCTATCAGCTTGGCAGGCTTGCTCTTTTTTATCCATTTTAAACTGCATCGACCAGGGATGCCAGGGTAAAGACGAAAACTTTATTGTCCACTGGGCTTTGGGGTAAGGGATGAAGAGGACTTGGAAGATGCGCCACTCATTTCGGTTCTTTCTGCCTAATATTAAAAAAATGGTTGGGATAGCAAAGGACAGGAACTACATTTCTGCTCTTCAGCCACAAGCTGTACGCTAATTAGTCGTCCCCCCCCGGCCACTTTTACATGGCAGGAGGTACCAGTGGCTTGCCTGTCTGCAGCCATGTGGTTGTAAAGATACTGATCTATGCCATACCTGCAGAGGGCGCCGAGCACATGCTCATGGAAGGAACTGTGCTCGGTACGAAGCAAGGCGACTAGCTGCTGTACCATACCCATAGAGCAGAGCGTATCTGGGGAGAAAGGCAGAGAAAGAGGTAGTCAGTGAAAGCTATGGAGGGTAGCCAATCACCAAAAGAACTCAGTGACAGCGATCAGATATGTGTGAAGTGGCCTAGCAGAAGATTTCAACAGTAGTGCCAGCATTATGGATTTCACGGCTTGTCTATTTCAAATCTGAGTTTGAGGTGAGTTAGAATTAAGATACTGTAGTTTTTACCTGCCCAAGTTGGTTTGCAATTTGGGCTGCCCTTGAGGCACTAGAAGGTGAAGTGATTTGACCAAGGTCACAAAGTCAGCAGAAGAAGCAGGATTTGAACTCTGGCTGCTCAGGTTCCCATCTCGCTACTCTAACCACTAGGCCACTCTTCCACTCCTATGAAGGAGTGGCCAACCAAAAGAGCTCTATAGCAGAGTTGGTACCACAGGGAGAGGCCACCCATAAAAGCTTAATGATGGTGCCCAGAACTATGAAGAGCAACCACTCAATGGAGTTCAATGACAGGGCCCAGAACTATGAAGAGCGACCACTCAATGGAGTTCAATGACAGGGCCCAGAAGTATGGAGAGAGACCAACCACAGGAGTTTACCAATGGTGGAAAGAACTATGTGATGGCTTACTGATGGGGCCTGGGGTTCTAGGATAGTGGAGGGAAAGTGAGGGCTGCAACTATGACTGTGTGTCCCTTTCATTCTCTCTCTTTGATGGGAGAGAGAAGTATGGAAAGCGCTCGCTCAGAATATAGCAAAGCTAGGGTTATGATAAGTGACCACCCAAAAGAGTCAAAAATGTGTGTCCTTTTCATTCTTCCCCTAGATTCCCCGTTGGGCCTACCCTCACCTTTGTGTTCAGGGTGGCTGAGAAGCAGATTCTGTAAGAGAAAAGCCGATTTGACCTTTAGTTTCATCACATTGCTCTGCATGGCACGCATGAGCACGGAAAAGCCATCCTCCTTCAGAAATTCGAGCAAGCCAACTTCCTGCTCCCGTACCAGACCTAAGGCAGAAAAACAGAGGGGGGAAAAAAAGAAAGAGAGCAAGCAAGCTGCAGAAACTGTCTTTCCTTATTGTCCCTGCAGTCCAGTCCCACCCTGTGGGCAGTCTGACCCCATCAGCAGCATGTCAAAACTCATAACATCACGGTAGATGGACAGCTGGCATCCCCCTCAGCATCTCAGTCTCCAAGCAGCTGGAGAGGTGTGATCCCTGGGCAGGGCTCACTGAAGGGACAAAGACGACAGATAGGATTTAATTATTTTGGCTTCCATTGAGCACTTAATAGAGAAACCTTCGGAGAGCATTGCTGATAAAGCATTTGCGAAAAAAAAATAGCTCAACCGGATGAGAGATGACAGAACAAGCAGTATCCCCTTTCTGACAGGGATCTTTCCTTGCTCGTTTGATTGACAACTAATTGGGGCTTGTTACAATAACTGGAAGTGGCAGCAGCTCCCGATCCCTTTGGTGGGGGAGGAGCTACTAGCTTAACAAATGGGGCCTGTCATTCAGGGGCAGCTGAGCAGAGCACTGGAGATATTCAGGTCGCCGGTTGCGTTCAGGTGGCTATACTCCCTGGGCTGTCTGGCATACTGGGGGGCTGCAGCTAACAGTGGTATTAGTTTTCGGAGGCCGCAGGTGTTTGTAGTGACAGCATGGTGCTTTACTTGCAGGGAGCGGGAAAAAGTGCCATTTTCTCACCACGGGTTCTCTCAGATGCGGGAAAGGCTCTTGGGGCGGGCTTGGATGCTTTGGGGACTTTTTTCGTCATGTTTTGTTATTTTTGGGTTCAACCCGCTGATGGGACAAAACAGTAGAGTGTGCTATTAAAAAAAATAAATAGAAAGATAAACGGAACGAGTGTCAACAGCACTGTTCTGTGCCTTAAGAGACCATGCCCTCGAAATCCTGTGGGTCTCACAAGGGATCCGTATCAGTGGAGGGACTCTGTCATGGTTGTGAGACAGAGTCCCGGATCTGCGGCAGAGGGGCTCCGAGGGGAGCAATTGAATAGGGGTGAAAGAGACTAAGGAGGGTTGAAGATTCTTTCTTGCTCGTCAGGGGGCCAGCGTTTGTCTGCAACGGTCACTGGTAGGGACGATGTGGAGACACCGGGCCCACCGATGCTAGAGCCTCAAGGCAAGACAATCAGATCTCCCAAACCCTCCGCCCCATGGAAGCGGTCACAGGTGGTTTCCAAGGGAGTTTTTTTACCAGAATTCACCCCCCTCATGCATAAGGCATTCTGTATGAAGCAATTGGGGGGGGGGGCGGGAGGAGGAACCCAGGTGGTCCCAGGAGAGAGCGAGGCATGGTCTCCCCAAAGCTCTCATGCGTTAGAGAGCAGAAAGGGAGCTTGGTCCAAGCTGGAGGCGACTGGACAATGATCCTTCGGAGAATGAAGGGTCAGCCCCCTCGGAAGACACAGAAGCAGAATTGGACATGATGGCAGAGCTTGTGGGGCTTGAGAAAGACAATATTCCACAGGAAGAAGAGTATTCCATAGGAAACAGCTTTGATCATCCATTCCTTAAAGGCCCTTAATATGGGAGCCAAGGTTCCCACGGAGAATGAGCCCTTGGAGGATCCGCTCTTCCAGGCTGTATAGCAGACTTACACGGTGTTTCCACTACACCACATTATCAGATGATTCAGGACGAATGGGACGTGCCGGAAGCCGGTCTGAAGGGAATACGGACTATGGTCCATCTCTATCTGCTACCAGATCGGGAGAGGGAGCTCCTGCGCTCCCATAAGGTAGATGCGGCGGTTTCAGCTGTCACTAAGAAGACCACTATTCCTATGGAAGGCGGTTCGGCGCTTAAAGACATATAGGATAGGAAATTGGAGACCCTGCTTAAGCAAGCCTTCAATATTAATGCTCTGACGTCACAGGCGTTAGTCTGCGGTGCCTTTGTAGCATCGGGGAAGCTTACTTGGCCTTTTATAACTTAATCAGAGGCTTGTCCAAGATAATGGTGTCAGAGGTGGTCACTTGGCGCTACATATGGCTGCAAAATTGATCGGCAGATGTCCCGTCTCAGGAAGCTACCCTTTCAGGTTAATCTCTTGTTTGGAGAGGAATTGGAAAAGTTGGTGAAGGACCTGAAGGAGTTTAAAGGCGGTCGACTCCCAGTAGGACAAGCAGACACTAAGCCAGTCGGCGGCTCCGGTGCGGGGCAGTCGCCGGTTTCGGGCTGTATGTTTTGCACCCTATCAGCAGGTCGCTATCCATCTCGAGGACAAAGGTTTTGAGGCTTTCATGGATCCGGCATGGGTTTTTATGCCTCTTCTCCTTCGACTGCTAAGAAGCCACAATGAAGCGAGGGGGGGGTGGATTCCCATGGGAGGCCAGTTATGGGACCTTTACTCCACCTGCGCCACAATCACATCCAACCAGTGGGTTCTGGAGATCAGACAGCTATGTGTTGGAGTTTTCCCAGACCCTGGCGGATGCCTTTGTCAGTTCCCCCTCAGGTCAGCCCAAAAGATCAGAGCTGTTCGGGACACGCTACCCCGTCTACTGGACTTGCACGCTGAGGAGGAGGTACCAAGAGACCAGTGCAGATATGGTCAATACTCCATCTATTTTTTAGTTCCCAAGAAAGTAGGTTCTTTCCGGCCAATATTGGATCTCAAGCACATAAATGGTTGCCTCAGGGCTCCACATCGAGACTCTAAAGTCTGTGAAAGCAGCGATCAGGGAAGGAGAGTTCCTGACCTCACTTGATCTCATGAAGGCATACTTGCACTTACCCATTCAATCCGAGCATCAGCAGTTTCTGTGGTTTGCGGTGCCTATGGGCCACTTACAGTTTCGGGCACTGCCTTGCACCTTCACCAAAGTGATAGTGATGGTTGCGGTGCAGCTTCGCCTGGACGGCATTCGGGGACGATTGGCTGATAAGGGCGAAGTCCAAGGCAGAGAGCGAGAATGCTACGGCAAGGGTCACCGCATTGCTAGAGAGTCTCAGCTGGGTCATGAATTTGGCCAAGAGCAGTCTTCAGCTGTCACAAGATGTGGTGTACCTCGGAGCCCAATTCCAAACAGAGAACGTCAGGTGCCTCTGCCAAAGGACAGAGTATGCACGCTACAGCGTCGGGTCCAAACGTTTCTACGGACAAAAGGTGCCAACTGCATGGCATTATCTACAGTTGTTGAGTTCCATGGCTACTTCCACTGAGCTCATGCGACATCCGTTGCAGAGGGTGTTGCTGTGGAGGTGGTCAGGTCAACGTCTTCCACTTACACACCCATTGCCCTGCCCAAGGAAGGTTCAGGTGGCGCTAAGATGGTGGCTCTAGCCAGACAAGCTTTTAGTGGGGATGCCACCGGAGACCCCACACTGGTTCCCCTTGATGACTGATGCCAGTCTGTTAGGCTGGGGGGGGGGGGCACATTGCGAAGTTCAGATTGCTCAGGGCTTTTGGAATCCACAGGAGAGTGCATGGTCCATCAATCGTTTGGAGATGAGAACAGTGTACTTGGTACTGCAGGAGTTTCGGCCCTTCTTGCAGGGGAAAGCGGTAAGAGTGTTCTCGGACAACTCCACCACAGCGGCCTATATCAATCGTCAGGGGGGGAACAAGCAGCCCGCAGCTAGAGAACGAGATAGGCCCATTGGTAGCATGGGCAGAGGAGAACTTGCAGGCGCTCTTGGCGATGCACATAGCTGGCAAGGAGAATGTGGAAGCTGACTGAGTCGGGTTTGTCTAGACTCCGGAAAGTGGACTCTCAGCGACGTGATTTTTGCTCTTCTGGTGCATTGCTGGGGTCAGCCGGATTATGGACATAATGGCAACCTTTGAATTGGCAAAGGCGGCATGGTTTTACAGCAGGAGAAGAGAGTGGATGTCAGAAGGGCTCGATGCCTTGGTTCAGAAATGGCCCATGGACAACCTCCTCTATGTCTCCCCCCATGGCTGCTCATATGGCGAATGGTGCAGAAGATAGAGGCACACCATGGCTTGGTGGTACCAATTGCTCCCGATTGGCAATATCGACCGCGGTATGCCGACGTGGTCAGGTTAGCAGTCGACAGGCCTTGGCGCCTGCCGATTTGGGACGACCTGCTGTCGCAGGGCCCAATCTTAATGCCTCAGGTGGATTGATTCTCGCTTATGGCTTGGCTCTTGAAAGGGCTAAGTTGAGAAAGCGAGGTTATTCGTCATCTGTGATCTCAATGTTATTAAAGGCCCGCAAATGTTCTACCTCCCTCTCCTATGTACGAGTGTGGAGAGTGTTTGAAGACTGATACACAGGACAGGCCTGTAGTCTCCTGTCAGTGTCTATGCTGCGTATCCTTGCCTTTTTGCAGGCAGGCTTAGATAAGGGGTTAGCCTACAATTCCCTGAAGGTGCAGGTGGCAGCCCTTGCCTGTTATCGCGGAAAAGTCCAAGGGCTGTCTCTGGTGTCGCATCTGTGGGCAGTGAAGCATATTCAGCCACCGCTGCAATCGGTAGTTCCTCCTTGGGACCTTAACCTGGTCTTATCAGTTCTAATGGAAGCGCCCTTTAAGCTGCTGAGTGGTTCCTCTCTGAAGAACTTGACGCTGAAGGCCATTTGTTCGGCCAAGAGAATTTTGGAGCTCCAGGTATTGTCGTTTCATGCGCCCTTTTTTGTCTTTTTTCTAGAGAGAAGCTAGTGTTGATGCCAGTACCTTCATTTTTGCCCAAGGTGTTCTTGGCATTTTACTTGAATCAGCTAGTGACTAACAGTGTTCTCGGGAATTGAGGGATCCCTTTCTGTGACTCCTGGATGTACGCCAAGTACTGCGGCGGTATATGAAGAGGACGAAACCCTTTCAAAAGTCAGATTGTCTCTTTGTGCTGTTTGGAAGGCACAGGCAGCATCCTGGGCAGAATCCAGCTTGGTTCCACTAGTGGATATTTGTAGGGCGGCGATCTGGTCAACCTTGCATACTTTTGTGAAACATTATCGTCTGGATGTTCAGACACCAGAGGATGCGTGTTTTGGTTCAGTGGTGCTTCAGGCCAGGCTCACGGGTCCCTCCCAAGGTTAGTATTATGGTACATCCCACAGGTCAGGACTGGACTGGACGGACGATAAGGAAGGTGAAATTAGGTCTTTATCTGATAATTAACTTTCCTCAAGTTCCTCCAGTCCAGTCCTGAACCCTCTCAAATTGCTAAAATGTAGGGTCTGATGGAAGTCCCAGACCTGAAGAAGGTCTGGGGGATAGAGTGGTGCAGCCATCAACGCATTGGGACTCCTTCGGAAGTGTCGAGGCTTTCCATTTGTTCTGGATGAGGTGCGACCGGCATCAGAGAAAAGAACAGGAAAAAAAAAACGAACAAGAGAAAACAGAAGACAGGAAAAAGAGAAGGCGGTGATAAGAGGACTGGAGACATATATATTGCAGAAGCAGTCCTTGGAGAGAAGATAAGGTGCATGTTGCAAGTTTCTGAGCAACTGTGTGTATTGGGGAGGGGGGGTAGTTTCTGCCTGTTGAGCGACTAGCATTATCGGTTGTTTCATTGCCTTATCACATTTCTTTACTGTTGATCCTGTGAGTCTGCTTTGTCAATAGGATGCTGAGGGAGGTGCCAGTTGCCCATCTACCATGATGTCATGAGGTTTGATATGCTCAGTCTCCAAGCAGCTGGTGGGACGAAACTACCCACAGGTCGGGACTGGAGGAAGTCAAGGAAAGTCAATTAGCAGGCAAGACTTAATTTCACCAAAATACTGTGACCCGGGCTGGGCACTACTCAATTATCCCAGTTGTGGATGAAGCTCCCAACGCAAGACCTTCTCATCCCAGTGGAAACTTCACTCACAGGAGGTAGCAAAGAGGGCTTTCACCCTGACAGTCTCATTATGGTCCCGGTCCAGCAGCCTCAGCAGTATTCCCATGGCACCCAGGGCTAAGGCGTGCTCCTGTACAAAGGGCACATTCTGGCTGCAAGTGCCAACCAAGTGTGCAGCTCTCCAGCGCAGCTCCGCCTCCGGCCGCTCCAGGTACCGTTCCACCAGCAGGCGCATGCCCTCCAGTTTGCAGAAATCTGCCAAAGAAATTTGCAAAGATGAGACATCCATCTGCAGACTGGGAGTGGAAAATCCTTCGCCCCCTAAGAAATCTCTAAATGTGACCTGGCCTCTTCTCACCCCATTTGATCTCTTACCTGCAGCATTGTCAATGTTCTCACACAGGTCGGCCAATAAATCCAAAGCCTGTTCTTGCCTCTCTTCCCCTTCCCCCTCTTCCGTGCCAGCCCTGGGTTCTCCCTGCAAGCACTGTATACACTCCTTGATCTGCTGCACCTCATCCACTGGCTCTGAGAAGGCATTGGCCAGGGCTTCCTGCAGCCATTGGCGTCGCTGACAAGAGGAAGAAAGGATTGAAGGAAAAGGGAAATCAGTCAGCACAAAGATCTCCCTGCAAAGAGACTGGGGGGGGGGGGGGGGGGTTCGCTGCAGGCTCAGCCCCTTCACTCCATGAATTTGCTAAGTGGCTGTTTGTCCAAGATGAAGGTACCCAAGTTTGTGTGATCCAGACCCAGGCCTCCCTGTTCAGCATACAAATCCATTTTGATGTCATAATACGTGTCATTTCTTACACATTTATCCTACTGTTGTTATTAAGTGGCGACGCTATGGATATTTAAAGCAAAAGTCATTTACCTGGAGAGATCATCTGCATTTCACACATGGCAGTAGTAAAGCAAAAGATTTCAAAGAGTGCGCGCGCAATTGGGGAACCAGAGGTGCTGCCTAAGAAAGAGTATCTTCAGAGGTGGGCCAGAGTAAAAGCCAAAGCCTGGGACAGGTACAGAGGATCCTCAGTGGTGGGGGAGTGAGAGATAAAGCCTGGGCCAGATGCAAAGAATCCTCATGGGTGAAGGGTAAAGCTTGGAATGGGTGCAAAGGATCCTTAGTGGTCTAGAAGTGAAGGGTAAAGGGGATCCTCTGGTGGGATAGTGTGGACCAACACCGGAGATAAGGCTGGGTTTGTAGTATGGGCAACAGGAAGATATAATGCACAGAACATGAAGGGTCCTGAGGTTGTTACCTGTGATCACGTTCTCTTTATGTAACAATTCTGAAGTTAAAATTAAAGACATACCATCTATAAGCCTCAGCTCCTCTCAACATCAACGACAGTGGAATCTGAAATGTATCTTTGCTAAAGGAATTTGGAGGACTCTAGGGATACCCGACACCTGCTCCCCAGCCTCTCACTTTCCTGATAGCACAGATCAGAGCTGTTGGCTCAACCGTAATTTAATAGACAGGAAACACAATAATTTCAAGAGGGGGGCAGCGAGAGGGGGTTTACGTGAGTTGGAACAGTCCGGTCCACCCCTTACCTCTTCCGGCATGGGCTCGGCAGCACTGCCCTCTCCCGCTGCTGCTCCTGCTTCCACGGCCATGCGCAGGAGGCCCCGCAGATTCTGCGGCAGCTGTAGGTTTCTCTCAGATCCACCGTCCGCCATCCTCTACACTCCTGTTAAGTAATGTGTTTTTCCTCCCTCTCCCAGACAATGGGACTTGGGATATCAGCACATTAATCTAAAATAGAACATGGTAAGAAAAAGATTGTTCCCTCACACACACACAATTTAACCTCTCATTGGAATGACTAGCCACTTCTTCCTGTTCCCATTCACATCTAGAAAAACACAAAGCTCCTGCCTTAGGTCCTGTCCGCCCCCTCTCCTTCAGAAACTCAGTGGCCTCCAACAGACATATCCTGACACCTCTACAGCAGCCTCAACTCCACCCTGCAGCGATGATACTCATCTATCACCCAGTGCAGAAAGGCAGGTATTACACCCCACATTTTCCCCAAACAGCCACCCAAGACACATTATTTAAATGGTAACCACCTTCCCCGATCAGGCGTCTTTCTAGAAGGAGCAGTAATTCTCTCCCTCCTCCCCACCTGTATCTCCTCCGATGGCTGCACATCACTGTGTTCTTGACGTTAACCCTCCCTAATCTTTTCCTCTCATTCTGACAAGTCCATGGCCCTACTTCTCATTACCCGCCCCTTACTGTCCCCACCTCCCATACCATTTTGTCTTCTACCTTATCTGCCCTCGAGCTTTACCGTTTTCTCTCTCTTATTCAGCCAGCTCCATTTTCACGGAGGGAACCCGACCCTGGCTTCAGTCACCTGTCCTCCTCTCTTCTCCTTTGTCTCTTGCTCCTTCTCTCATCTGGAGATGTCAACCCCAACCCTGGCCCCCTAGACTTTTTTCCACACTCCCAAAGCAGATCAATGCGTAACCTCTCAAAACTGGTTCATATCCCTCCCCTTTCTCCCCCTTCTCTCCCTTTTTCATGCACCTTGTGGCACGCACATCCTGTCTCCAACAAACTTGCCTTCATTCATGACCTCTTTATCTCTAATACTCTACATCTCCTGCTCTTACTAGAACTTGACTTCTCCCTGAAGTCGCTGCCCTCTATCATGGAGACTACCTATTTTCCCCATACGCCTCGGCGCATTGGCCATGGTAGTGGGTTTCTACTCTTTCATTCCTGCCAATTCCAGCCCCTCCTTCTGCCTCATTCTGCTTCCTATGAAGTCCATACCATCCACCTTTTTACTCCACTATCCCTCCAGATAGCTGTCATTTATCAACCTCCCAACAAGTCCACCTTTACCTTTCTCACCAACTTTGACTCCTGGCTCTCCTCCTTTCTGATGAAAATAGTTTTATTAATTTTTCCATAATGCATCCAATTACAAGCAAATAAAACAAAAACTAAGCACAAAATCTTTCACATTATGAGGAAAAAAGAAACAAAAAACAATCTAGTCCACAAAAATGGGAGAAACAAACACAATAAGAAGATACTAAATTGAAGTAATCACAAGGAGACTAAACTCCATATTTACAGCCAAACAAAACCCTTTCATCCACCCATTAACCTCATAGACCCGTGTCCTCCTTACTAGACAGAAAATTCTTTAACTAAAGCAGATAAAAAAAAAACATACCTAACCCCCTGGAAAGATAACAAACATTTACAGGGATATCGCATAAAAAAAGAAGCGCCAAGATCCAAGACACAAGATCTTAAAGCCAAAAAGGCTTTCCTCCGTGCCTGCGTAGCTCTAGACACGTCTGGAAACAACTGAACAGGGGCCCCACAAAAAGAAATGTTTCTGTTCTTAAAATACTCCTTAAATACAAAGACTATCACAATCTGAAACAAAGGTCACAAGCAATGTAACTCTAGAAGGGATATTATCCTGGGTGGTCTCCAGTAACTCAGTTAAATCAAGCCCTGGAGATAACTGTTGCTGAGCACCAGCAGCAGACCACCCATCTGAAATACCCCGACCAGAAAGGTAATACATCTTAGAAAAGGAAATAATATCTGCATTAGGCAGTTTTAGTATCTCACAAAAATATTTCCGTAATAAAATCTCTAAAGATAACAAATGGCACATTGGAAAATTCAAAAACCTAATATTCTTAGATTTGGCAACATTCTCATACATTTCTAATTTACGATTAAGCAACATAGTATCCTGCACTACAGCTGCCTGACCTGCCTGCAAGGATTGACACAAAAGATTCACATTTAGGTAATTGAAGTCTAAGCAAATCCACCTGCTTCTCCACCTGAGCCAGCCCTGCCACCACATCTTGTGTGAAAGAGCAGAGCTGGGTCACCGAAGAAACTAAAGTACGCTCAGTCCGTGTCACCACCCTCCAGATATCATCAGCCAAGGAGACCTGGGAATCCAGGATCTCCGTAGCCTTGGGCCAGAGGGGGAGTCCAAATTACTGGTATAAGAGATCTCACCACAGCGACTGAGGCACTCTGTTCCAACGGAGAACCACAGGCGGAGTCCGCAGGAGTGGAACCCATTGGGGGAAGGGGTGCAGTACGATCCACGGAGCTTAAGGAAGCCCCCACAAATAACTCTGAAGGGGAAACCACAACTGAGTGTGTAGCAGCCCCCGACAAGGGTAACACATGTCTGTCCATAGGGCCACTCACCACAGGAATCAGTGATGCTGCTTTCTTCTTCCGTTTCCCCATGGATAAACACTAACACTGCTTCAGGTGCTTCTACGGTGCTCCAAGGGGCCTGAAATGCCCCTTGTATCGCGCCACCTGCGTGCGCTCACCCGTGCAGGATAAACTATTAAATAAGTTGCAAAAAGGCCCCTGAGGGCGTCGGGGCCGTCCTGCCCACAGCCTGCTGCTCCGGTGACCTGCGGCTGCCTGCAAACAGTTTCTCCCCGCTCTCCTCCTTTCTGGATGCATCTTCCCTTCCCTTATTCTTGGGGATTTTAACAGTCATGTTGATGACCTTTCTGACCCTTCTGCCATTAAGCTCCTTTCCCTAACCTCCTCATTCAACCTCCAGTTGTGCTCTACCGCTTCTACTCACAAGCATGGCCACTGCCTTGACCTTTTCTTCTCCTCCAGCTACTCACCTTCAAACTTCTCCATCTCATTTCTTCCCTTAGCTGACCATCACTTGCTAACCTTCATCCTTAACAACCCCCCATCTCAGTCTCACCTAATCTCCACCAACATGTTTAAGAATCTTAACACTATTGACCCTTCAGCTCTCTCCACTGCTGTCTTCTCACCTCTTTCCTCCACTATGCCATCTGAGTCCTTTGATGAGGCAGTATCCTTCTATAACACTATACTCTCTTCTGCTCTGGATGCACTGGCTCCTCCCATTCCACACCCTGTGAGGCATGGTGTACTATACCTCAACTCTGGCTGTCCTCGACAACCTGCTACCTATATTCCTGTGTCCACTCAGCTGAGCTCCTTTGGCTTAAATCATGTAACCTTGCTGACTTCCTACATTTCAAATAACCTCTTTCCAGTCAGCCATAGCACTCACTCTGATTCTTACCTCTGACCCTCACTGTCACTTTGCTATGCTCACCTCTTTCCTCAAGTTCCCTCCTCTGATCCCATTCCCACCCATCTAAGCGGTTCATCCCTTCCATCTTTTCCTTATTTTTAATTTAGATTTCTGTAAACCGCTCTGATGCCTTGCTGCCTAGGGCGGTATATCAAATGACAAGAAAGGTTAAGGATATGACAGATCTATCACTTTCTATTGTAACTGTTCCTGTGGCCTTCAACATCTCCTCATAAACTACTACTTCTACTGATCATTTGTATAGCACTACAAGGCATACGCAGCGCTGTACAGATACATGTAAGAGACAGTCCCTGCTCATCAGAGCTGACAACACAACAGCTGAGGACAAGGGTACATCTAGAGGAATGGTAAGGAAACACATTGGAGACTAAGCGGATCAGGATCCAAAAGGGGCCTCAAAGAGGTCAGTTGTCGGCCTGGATTTGAAAAGGGCCAGAGATGAAGCCTGACGGACAAACTCAGGTAGTTTATTCCAGGCATAAGGAGCAGCAAGGTGAAAGGATCGAAGTCTGGAGCAAGAAGTAGAAGAGAAGTGTTCTGCCAGAGGAGCAGAGTTCACAAGGAGGGGTATAGGGAGAAATAAGAGAGGAAAAGTAGGGAGCAGCAGCAGAACAAGTGCCCTTATAGGTCAGTAGAAGTCTGAACTGCATATGGAGCCAGTGAAGCAACTTGAGAAGAGGTGTTATATGAGCATAAAGCCTTCCCTAGACATTACAGTTATTGGCCTCTCTCTGGTCTCCCCTTTGCTTCAAAACTACTTGAACAAGCAGTTCACTGCCTCTGTCTTGACTTTCTTCCCTCTCACTCCCTTCTGGATTCACTGCAATCTGGCTTTTGTCCTCTACATTCTACAGAAACAGCTCTTGCTAAAGTCTCCATCAACTTGTTCCTTGCCAAATCCAAGAGCTTTTACTTGATGCTGCCTTTGACACTGCTGATCACCATCTTCTTGAGTCCATGTCCTCTCTTGGATTTAGGGGTTCTGTTCTGTCCTGGTTTTCTTTCTTTCTTTCTCTCTCTCTCCCATCACACTTTTAGTTAGTTATGGTGAATTCTCCCCTTCTACCATCCCGCTTTCAGTTGGTGTACCTCAGGGCTCTGTCTTGGGACCTCTCCTTTTCTCTGTTTACACAACGTCCCTTGGTGCACTTATTTCCTCCCATGGTTTTTAGTATCATCTTTACGCTGTTGACTCTCAGATCTACCTCTCTGCGCCTGAAATCTCTCCAGGAATCCAGGCCCAGATCTCTACCTGCTTATCAGATATTGCTGCATGTCTCACCAAAAAGTTTTGGATTACAGTGCACTTCTCTCTATTTCCTCAGCTTGCAACCTTGGAGTCACCTTTGACTCTATTCTCTCTTTTTTCTGCACACATCCAAAAGATAGCTAAAACCAGTCAATTTTTCTCTATATCAGCAGCAAAATCTGTCACTTCCTTTCTATACACACTACTAAAACCCTTATCCACTCTCTAGTCACTTCCCCTCTTGACTATTGTAACTTGCTCCTCACTGGTCTCCCCTGAATCATCTCTCTCCTTCAATTTGTTCAAAACTCAGCTGCACTGCTTATCTTCTGTCAGTGTCTTTATGCTCATGTAACCCTTCTTCTTATGTCACTTCATTGGCTCCCTATCCAGTTCCTCATCAAGTTCAAACTTCTCCTACTGACCTACAAGCACTGTTCCCTCTAAGCTGTGCACGTGTGCGCGCGCGCGCACACACCTCACCGAGCAAGCGCACATACTTTACAACAAAGCGCACAAAAATTACGGCTCTGATTCTGATAGAAAACAAAACAGCCGTCTTAAAATTTAAAAGTTATGATTGTAATTACTAGAAATTTCCTGTTTCATTTAGTAATTGTCTATTTTCATTTAATTTGATTAAAATCAATGTGGTGTACATACTGTATTCTGACGTGTAGTCAAATTTTAAAGTATATAACTCCGAGTGTCGTTATGTGGCGCACAAAAATTTAACCTTCCTTCAAAAGCTGCACACAACTGATATTTTATGCGCACACAGCCTACAGAAAATTAGAGGGAACATTGCCTACAAGTGTATTCATTCTGTGGCATTACAATACCTTTCCTCTCTTATCTCACTCTACAACCTTCCTTGTGAACACTGCTCCTCTGGCAGATCCCTTTTATCTTGCCTTTCTTTGTCAATGCCAACTCCAGACATTGTTCACTCCACCTTGCTGCTCCACATGCCTGGAACAAACTACCTGCGTCAGTGTATTGGGCTCCTTCTCTAGCCCTATTCATATCCAGGCTAAAAACTCACCTCTTTGAGGCTGCCTTTGAATCCTGATGCTCCTCACTCAATTGTTCGCTACTGATCTGTATCTTACCATACTCTAGTCCCTAGTTTTGCCTTGTTTCTTTCATCTTGTTTAGAGTGTATGCTCTCATGAGCAAGGACTGTGTTTTACATCTCTATGTACAGTGCTGCACACGAACAATAGTAGTAACAGTCTCCTATAGTTTTATAAGCTAAAATCAGGAGGTTTGTGTTATTTTTTAATCTTTGAAGTGGCGAAATTGAATGATTAGAACAGTTTAATGAAATAAGCAGGTGGTGTTTGCATCCTAGGGAGCAAGAAGTGAGGGCTTAAGTATTACACCAATCCTCCCATCCCGGTTCCAAGCAATCGAGTCACTTGGAATTTAATAATACGAAGCACCTAGAAACCGAGGCAAGATAAACCCGATTATTAAAAGTCCTTTATAAGGAGGAAATCAGACAAGGGGGGGGGGGTAAAGGAAGTGTATAGTTGACGGAGAACTACAATTAAAAGGGAAGGGGAACGAGAGAGGAAATCTTACAATGAGGGAGGGCTGAGATTATAGGAGGAGAGGAAAGTCAACCTTACGGGGGGAGGGGAGATAGCTTTACAGTGAGAGAAGACTAACATTTAAAGGGGGAGGGGCAGAGAAAGAGAGCTTCATAGTGGGGGAAAGGAGAAAGAGCCTTACAGAAGAGAAGGGATGATATTAAAAAGAGGGGAAGGAGAGAGAGAGCTTTACAGTGAGGGAGGGCTGAGATTAAGGGAAAGGAGTGGGGGCGGTAACTAACCTTTCGGCTCACAAGCGTTTCACATTAGCGGAGGCGGCCATCATGGCCGGATATGACATCACCCTATGGGCAATGGGAATAGAGTTGCGCTGAGAGGTGTGCGGCTGCTGGTCTGGATGGGTGCTCCCTGCAGGCTGGAGGAAGGTACTGCAGCCTCCTCCAGCCGTGCACTGCAGCCCTTGGCGGGGAGGGTGCGAAAAGCCTGCTGCCCTATATGTGGCCTGAGAGTGGGACGGGGAAGGGGAAGGACACTGCAACCCAATAAGCTGTGCCCTAAGGGGGGAGGGGGTAAGGGCAGTGGCACCCTGTAAAATGTGTACCGAGATGGGGAGAGGTAAAGGCATTGCAACATTGTAAGTTTTGTCCTGGGAGGGGGAGGGATCAGCAAAGTTGCCTAGTTACCCAGTTCGGGGAGTGAGATGTTTTGCCACTTCTGGTTTTAAATTTGCATGCAAGTGCAATATGGTATTTGTAGTCCCTGATTTTACCCATTGGCATTGGTGCTGCAGATCCCATAGTGCTTCAGGATGAGACTGTCAGAAGTGAAGGACTGGCATAATATTGCACTCCTGGAACTGCCTAACTTGGCAATTCTGTCTTAGTTCTGCCTGCTCCCAGCCTATCTATCTCTGGGATCAGGCAGCTCCCCTCCCAAACCTGTATTGCAGGTGAGGGCATTACAGCCCCATATATAGGGTTGCCAACTGGCTCCAGATGCACCCGACAGGCTTGATCCAGTCCTGGGTTTACCCCATTGCATGCAGGGACATGTAGTCTTGCTTTTCTTATGGAGTGCAATGGAAAAATCAGAATTACATGTCCCTGCATGCAGTGGGGTAAACCTAAGACTGGATCAAGTGTGTCGGTAGCATCTGGAGCCAGTTGGCAACCCTACCATATACTGTGCTCTAGGAGAGGAAGGGGCAAGGGCAATGTCACCCTATAAGATGTGCACAGAGATGAAGAGAAGCAGGGATAGGGGCACTGCAGCTCTGGAACATATCCCTTGGGAGGGGAATGGGTGGGGCACTGAAGACCTGTAAACTGTGTTCAATGTGGGGGAGGGGTGGGAGCACTGCAGCCTCTCAGGCTGTGCCCTAGCAAGGAAAGGGGGAATATTGTTGCTTGAGTTTGCTGGGGCTAAATTCTCCAAGACTGATGTTAGTGCTCACAAGTTTAAAAACCTCTGCTACTGCGGCATCGTTTGTTTGTCTGTATGTAGAGATGTATTTATTCCTGTTGTCTCGGGCACTCACGTAAATCGTAAGCTCTCTGGAGCAGGGACCTATGCACCCAACTATTCATAATAGTGTTTGGTTATTTTAGCACTATTCAGAAAGGTGGGCTAAAATACACAAAATGAATTATACATGAAAATAACTCCTAGCCCAGTGGTTGGTGCTTGTTTTCTGCTTGGTACGCGGCCAAAAGTCCTAATTCTTTTCTCCCAAGGCCAAAGCCTTGCCCTATTTTCACCACATCGCATTTGGCCAAGGATGTACAGTGACATCTTCCCAAAAACGTAACTCGCTCACCTCCCTATTCTCAATGCTTCCTTCAATGTGCTAGCAGGTTAAAACCTCAGGATTATTTTAAGGCCATTCATTCTTGTTATAAATAGGGGGAATAGTGCAACTCTCCGCCTCCCCCCCCCCCCTTCCAGGATTTTAAAGTCTCCCAGCTGTGATCTTTTTTTAAAATCTTAGGATTGAAGAGAGTTAACTGAATTGAAAGACCAAATGCTTCAACCATAGACTGGGATGTTTCTTATCTTTTTGTCAGATTTTAACTTGCTTATGCATGGTATTTTTTAAATTGTACTTTTAGCTGTTATAAACTGCTTTGAAAGGTTCTTTGGGATGGATGAAGTATAGTTATGACATATCATAGAACAGAAAAGTGCATGTCTGTGTTATAACGGTATCACGCTGTGACTGCAGAAAAAGGTCAGTTGACCCAACAAGTTTTCTCATCATGGGCGTGTCTCGGTTACCTGCTATAAAGGCCATAGCCACTTGTAGCAAATCTACCTAATTCCAGGATGGAGATTTTAAGCCAATCCTGTATTTCTGACACTCCTATTGCAGCAGTGTTCATTTCAATAGGTACAACTATGGACTATTTATTTAGATAGGCTTATGTACCACTTTTCTACAAGTCAAAGTGATGTACATTCAGGTACTGTATATATATATCTCTATATCTTGTCCCTGAAGGGCTCACAATCTATGGGTTTGTATCTGAGGCAATGGAGGGTTAATTGGCTTGCCCAAGGCCACAAGGAGCACCTGTAGAACTAGAAATCCCAGTCCTGCAGCAGCCCAAGGTTACTGTCCTTTAGTGGGATTTGAACTACTGGTCTTCTTGCCTAAAGTAACTTACTCCAACCACCAGGCCACGCCTCCCTATAAATCCCACACTGCTTTGGGATGTAAGTTCAATATCAGAACTGGCCAAAACGTCTCCCACCTGGAACTGGGTAAAGTGGCAGCTCTGTTGTTATTTCTTAGCCGAGCCTTCTCTTTGATTCGATATCCTTCCTCTAGTCTAAGTGGTTGACCATAACGAAACCCCATAGTTAAATCCATACCTAGTCCTGTTTCTGTATCCCCCTATAAATCCTGCAACAGTCCTGACAGCTAGCAAAACCAGCAGCGCTGGTATCCCACCCTCCAGTCTCCTAGATCTCTGTGGTCAATCAACTCTGTTGTTTTCTGTAGTCTGCTAGTACCAACCTGTTTCGTCAATAGCTATAGTGTTGCTAAATCATACATAATCCCTGCATGCAATTTGATAAATCCAAGCGTGGATCAGTCTGGTCTTTTAGGTGGAAACTCAAAGCTAAACTACCATCCTGTGTTGCATCCTCTTGGCAGAATGCTTAAGGAGTTGATCATGTTGACAACCAAACTCTTGTGTCATTAGACCAGCTCTCTCTTTGGTGAACTCAAAGAGGTTGATTGAGTCCTGGTTTTACTCCCAACACCCATTATGTGCAGTGCTATTACAGTACTGGTATCTCTAAGAAAAATAAGACCCATGTCTCCTTGTAAGCAATGGGACAAAAAACAGGGCTGGATCAACCTCTCCGGGTTGACTTGGGGTGAGGTGGCAGACCTAGGTGTCATCATGAGATTATTATGATCCAGCCTGGAGTTTTTAACAGCTATCCCAATGTGCTCTCTAGCACAAGCAGCCTGCTTCAATGGGAGAGAAGTTAGAACGTCAGGCGGGACGTCTGTGTTGAGATGGCATGGAGCTTGGGAGAAGGCATCTGGTGCCTCTGTGGAACATTTCTGGGCGGATAGATGCTGTCACCCATTTCTAGCACCGTCAGCCTTTGCTGTCCTAGAACCATCCATGCCTGGGGCTCTCCAGTACTTGCTGATAGTCACCATTCATGTCACCAATTCCTTGTCCTTCAGCTCTTTAAACATTTTGTCAAAGGAATCAGAACATTAGCAAAATACCTGGAAGACCAAAGCAGAAGGTAGGGTTCCGATTTTGATGCTCATAGCTGAGTGGGCATCCTCTTGAAAGCCAGCCTGGTATATGCTCTCACAGGGTTGAGGCATGACATCACAGTGTTGCGTTCACTCAGCAGTGATGTCACAAGTGTGAGATGGCCCCTGCTTCTGCAGTACTTGCAGTCATCTGTGAATTTTGAAGACCCTCAAACACGGTATGTTAGCCGAGTCTAGCTAAGTTAAGGAACAGAAAAATATATGAAACCCCTGTGCTTAGAAGTTTGGCCAGAGTCTGATCATGGATTTCCAGCTTTGGTCACTCTGCATTTAGCTGAGTCTCCTCTGTGCTCTCTGCATTTTGATAGAATCTCCTCTGATATTAGCAGTCCCTGCCCTCTCTGCATTTTACTGGAGTATCCTCTGGAAATCCTAGCCCTTGTTTAGTACACAACAGTTCATAAGTAGGGCTGGCCCAACCACTAAGAAAACTAGGCAGTCACCTAGGGTGGCAACTTCCGGGGGCAGCAATGAGCAGGGAATTTAAAACTAAACAATAAATTCTGACAGCTAGGGCGAGTGGAACGCTAAAGGTTTGCCTCGGGTGCCAACATCTTGAACCAACTCTGGGGCTGGCCCTGTTCACATGATACAAAATTCACATTCCACAAACTACACCTTGGTGCCTGTCTTCTGCAGATGTTCTAGCCTCAACTGGTCATGTATAATTGTAACTTTAAAAGCAACATTTGGACTCCTTCCCTCTGAAAGTTATCTGATACCCACTGCATGTGGTAGTGCTGTCTGGTGATATATTGTGAGACTCCTTTCTTCTGAAGGTTCTCCAGTTTTTGGTGGATATATATCAATACTGCCATCATATACTATGTTACTATGTAATATTGGGTGGTATTATTATTTTATTATTTATTTATTAGACATTTGATATACCGCTTAGGCCAAAAGGCATTAAAGCGGTTTACAATACTATCATTTGAGGAAATAGGAAAGGAACGCCATTATTAGATAGGACAGAATAGACGAAGAAACAGGCAAACAGATAAGAAGAGGAGATAAATAGAGACAGCAAGTTACCACGAATGCAGGCATCATGATCCAAACCATAATGCATCGCCCCGGTCCAACGCCTAAGGGCCATGCCAATACTATGCCTCTACTGTACATGGTATTTCTGCTTGGTGCTATATCCTTTGGCTCCTTCCTTTGATAGGCATTTGTGCCTTGGGTGGATATGGTAGTAGTGGTGGGTGGTATTTCATAGGATTCCTTCTTTCTGAAGGTATTCTGGTATTCATTGGATGTGGTATCAGTGACAAACGGAATCCTGTACGACTCCTTGGGTTATATACTCCTTCCTTACAAAGTTACTTTGGCTTCTGGTGGATCTACTGTCAAAGGCACGTACTATTCCCTGGAAATCCTTCCTTCTGAGGGTGATTTGGTGGACATGGTATCACTGTCTGGTGAGTTCTTCAGTGGGCAGATAGGCATCAGTTCCTCCCCTTGAGATTCCTCCCCTCCCTTCTTCCTTTTTCTTTTCTTAGTTCCTGGTAAAACTTCTGTTCTCTGCAATCAGCCTTGGTCATCTCCCTACCTTCTCTCTGTCTGTTCAATGAAGTAACATATCAACTAACTCCCCTCCTGTATTTCACTATAATACAATTTTATTTTCTTGTAAACCGTTTCAACATCTTTTCAAGGGCGGTAGAGCAAGAACATGAAAATATATAAATATATTGTGGGAATCCTTCTTTCTGAAGATGTCCCAGCTTCAGTGGATGTGATCTTGCCATTCCATAATATACTATCAGACTGCTTCCTTCTGTAGATGCTCTGTTATTCTGTAGATGGGACTCCTTCCTACTGAAATCGCTGTGTCGCTCTTGAGTGATAAAGTATGGGATGTCTTCCTTCTGAAGATGCCCTCGCCTTCAGTGGATCTGTTATTGCTTTTGGGTGATAGAGTGTGGGACTGCTTCCTTCTGAAGGTGCTCTGTCATCCAGTGGATATGTTGTCACTATTGGGTGATATAATGTGAGACAGTTTCCTTCTGAAAATGCTCTATCCTCCAGTGGATGCAGTGTCGCTATTGGGTGGTATAGTGTGGGACTCCTTCCTTCTGAAGATGCTCTATCCTTCAGTGGATGCAGTGTCGCTACTGGGTGATATAGTGTGGGACTCCTTCCTTCTGAAGATGCTCTATCCTCCAGTGGATGCAGTGTCGCTACTGGGTGATATAGTGTGGGACTCCTTCCTTCTGAAGATGCTCTATCCTCCAGTGGATGCAGTGTCGCTATTGGGTGATATAGTGTGGGACTTCTTCCTTCTGAAGATGCTCTATCTTCTAGTGGATGTGGTGTCACTATTGGATGATATACTGTGAGACTGTTTTCTTCTGAAGATGTTCTATCCTCCAGTGGATGCAATGTCGCTACTGGGTGATATAGTGTGGGACTCCTTCCTTCTGAAGATGCTCTATCCTCCAGTGGATGCAGTGTCGCTACTGGGTGATATAGTGTGGGACTCCTTCCTTCTGAAGATGCTCTATCCTCCAGTGGATGAAGTGTCGCTATTGGGTGATATAGTGTGGTACTTCTTCCTTCTGAAGATGCTCTATCTTCCAGTGGATGCAGTGTCGCTACTGGGTGATATAGTGTGGGACTCCTTCCTTCTGAAGATGCTCTATCTTCCCGTGGATGTGGTGTCACTATTGCATAATACAGTGTGAGACTGTTTCCTTCTGAAGATGCTCTATCATTCGGTAGATGTAGTTTTGCTATTGGATGATACCGTGAGACTCTTTCCTTCTAAAGACTTTCTGGCCTCTCGTAAAGGTGATGTTTCTGTTGGGTGATATACTATGGGACTCCTTCCTTCTGAATATGCTCTATCCTCCAGTGGATATGGTGTCACTATTGGGTGATTTAGTATGAGACTGTTTTCTTCCGAAGATGCTCTATCCTCCAATGAATGTAGTGTCACTATTGGGTGATATAGTGTGGGACAGGCTCTTTCTGATGCTCTGTCATTTGGTAGATGTAGTTTTACTATTGGATGATACTGTGGGAATCTTTCTTTCTAAAGACTCTCTGGCTCTCATAAAAGTGATGTTGCTGTTGGGTGATATACTATGGGGCTCCTTCCTTTTGAAGATGCTCTATCCTCCAATGAATGTGGTATTGCTATTGGGTAATAGAGTGTGGGACTGCTTCCTTCTGAAGATGTTCTATCCTCCAGTGGATATGTTGTCAGTATTAGGTGATGTAGTGTGAGACTTTCCTTCTGAAGATGCTCTATCATTTGGTAGATGTAGTTTTGCTATTGGATGATACTGTGGGAGTCTTTCCTTCTAAAGACACTCTGACCTCTCGTAAAAGTGATGCTGCTGTTGGGTGATATACTATGGGACTCCTTCCTTCTGAATATGCTCTATCCTCCAGTGGATATGGTGTCACTATTGGGTGATTTAGTATGAGACTGTTTTCTTCCGAAGATGCTCTATCCTCCAATGAATGTAGTGTCACTATTGGGTGATATAGTGTGGGACAGGCTCTTTCTGATGCTCTGTCATTTGGTAGATGTAGTTTTACTATTGGATGATACTGTGGGAATCTTTCTTTCTAAAGACTCTCTGGCTCTCATAAAAGTGATGTCGCTGTTGGGTGATATACTATGGGGCTCCTTCCTTTTGAAGATGCTCTATCCTCCAATGAATGTGGTATTGCTATTGGGTAATAGAGTGTGGGACTGCTTCCTTCTGAAGATGTTCTATCCTCCAGTGGATATGTTGTCAGTATTAGGTGATGTAGTGTGAGACTTTCCTTCTGAAGATGCTCTATCATTTGGTAGATGTAGTTTTGCTATTGGATGATACTGTGGGAGTCTTTCCTTCTAAAGACACTCTGACCTCTCGTAAAAGTGATGCTGCTGTTGGGTGATATACTATGGGACTCCTTTCTTCTGAAGATGCTCTATCCTCCAATGAATGTGGTGTCACTATTGGGTAACAGAGTGTGGGACTGCTTCCTTCTGAAGATGTTCTATCCTCCAGTGGATGTGGTGTTGCTATTGGGTGATATACTCTGATATTGTTACCTTCTGAAGATGCTGTATCGCTCTTGGGTGATAAAGTGTGGGATGTCTTCCTTTTGAAGATGCCCTGGCCTTCAGTGCATATGATGTCACTTTGGGTTATAGATTGTGGGACTCCTTTCCTTCTGAAGATGCTCTATCCTCCAGTGGATGTAATGTCACTATTGGGTGATATAGTGTGGGACTCCTTCCTTCTGAAGATGCTCTATTCTCCAGTGGATATGATGTCACTGTTGGGTGATATAATGTGAGACTTTTTCCTTCTGAAGATGCTCTGTCCTCCAATGGATATAGTTTCGCTATTGGGTGATATAGTGTGGGACTGCTTCCTTCTGAAGATGCTCTTTCATCCAATTGATGTAGTTTTGCTATTGGGTGATACTGTGGGACTCTTTTCTTCTAAAGACATCTGGCCTCTCGTAAAAGTGATGTCTCTGTTGGGTGATAAACTATGGAACTCCTTTCTTCTGAAAATGCCCTATCCTCCAGTGGTTCTGGTGTCACTACTGGATGATATACTGCGAGACCTCTGAAGACGCTCTGGTCTCAGCGGATGTGGAATCACTTTTCGGTGTTATAGTGTGGGACCCCTTCCTTCTGAAGATGCTCTATCCTCCATTGGATATAGTGTCACTACTGAACATAGAATGTGCGACTCTTTCCTTCTAAAGCTGTTGTGGCCTTCAGCGGATATGGTATTGCTTTCAGATGTTCTATAATGGAAGTCTTTCCTTCTGAACATGGTATGGTTTCTGGTGGGCTTGGTATCATTGTCAGGTGTTATACAACGAGACTCCTTCCTTCTGAATGTGTTCTTGACACCTCCACACTGGTGTTTATATACGTGTACCACTTACAGACATCTTATTAGATGTTGGTATCTTCTGGGATATTTGAGAAAAGATCTGAAAAATTTTGAATTCTGAAAAGAGATAGTATATCCCCGTCCCTGGCTGGCCTGACCCTTGCGTCTCCCCTATCCTTTGCATTCTCAGCCTTGGGATTCTGCTGCTCTCTTTTGCTATGTCACACTTATTCTCCCCTTCCCCTGCACAAGCTCCGGCAGTACAATCGCTCTCTCAGCTCTGCAGGTCGTGAATGACTTAGAGCCAGGAGTTCATAGGATAGGCTCCCTCTGGGCCCCTCCCTCCTCCACCTGTCCTTCCATTCTCATACCCCAGTACAGGCTGCAGAAGACCCTGTCTGCTATCTCCCGAGGCTGGACGATCAAACTGGGGGAGGGGAGAGGAGGGGGGAGGAGGGAGGAGGAGCAGCACTCAAAGGGTTAAATCAATTTTAGCTGTCAGCGAGTCCCCGGATGCTGATGAAAGAAAAGAAAGAAAGAACGCAGAGGAGAAAAGAGAGAAGGAGAAAGGGGGGAAGGGAGGCAGCCGCCGCAGCATCACTAAAAAGGCAGCATCCAGTGGAGGACCACGCAGCTCCTGAATGATGCTAATACCAGGACCCTAGCATTGGTCCCCCCCTTAACTCCCTCCCTCTCTTTCCCCTCCCCCTTGGATGCATCAGCAAAGAGGACAAGCAGCGATCCACTTCCTCCCCTCCCCCCTCTTGCCCCCCATCAGGGCAGAAAAAAAATCAAGGTTTTAAATCGAGGGAAAGGACTGTAGAGAGGAGGAGGAGGGACGGCAAGGAAGAGACAAATCCGGCATCTGTGTCTCCTTTTCTTTTTCCCCCCATTGTTCCAGCCCTGGGAGGGGAAGGCAGGGCCCCGCTGGAGGAGTGACAAAGCCGGGACGCTATGTCTGGGGGTAAGGAGGCAGGAGGCGTGCACCCTTACCAGCAGCCCCAGCACGCGCAGTATGTGGGACCGTACCGGCTGGAGAAGACCCTGGGCAAGGGACAGACAGGTGGGCCTCCTTCCTCTATGCACTATTGCTGGGATTCCATCTGTGTGTGGGGGAGGGAGAGATGGGAGAAGAAGCAGGTGCTCTAGGCAAAGGGGACCGAGGGGGTGGGGGGGAAGCTGATTTGGAGATGGTAATGATGCATGCTACCCTTGGGGAACAGATTCGGGTGGAAGGCACCATGCTTGGTCTCTCAGTGCACAGGGAAAGCGGCACCTGTACAGCTCTCATGTAATGTCTCACCAGGATTTAGCTATGGTATCTTTCCGCAGGCTGCACGTATCCCCGAGCAGTATCCTCTCAGCCTGTAATAATCTGCCCACGGTCTGTTTCTCCCTCCGTATACCTCTGGTACCAGCTGCTGCTTCCTCACTGCCCTTGACTGTCGTCCCACCCCCCTCTCCCAGCCAGAAATAAGCTCCATTGCATGCCAAAAAGGAGGGGAAGATGCCTGGGAAGGGAAGGCAGCGTAGACGTCAGAATTTGACCCTGCGAGTGGATATAGAGGCGGTATTTAGTGCAGGGGAGACAGATCAACTCTGGGAAACAGATTTTGCTGAGTTTGACTTATTGTTTCTATAGGTGTTAGAGGTGCAAGAAGAGCAAGGGAGAGAGGACAGAAGGTGGGGAGGGGGTGACACCTTCTAGACCCATGCAGAAGGGGTGCATTGCCTGCAGAGAGGAGGCAAGGCAGGAGGTAGGAGCGAGCCCCTGTGGGCTGGTGTGAAGGGTGATTTCAGGTCAAAAAGATCTGCCACATGAAACTGTTGAAGGCTCCATGAAGAGTCAAAAGAGGAAGAAGTAAGAAGTAGGGGTTTTATTTAACGAGAAGAGGAGCATGGTGACTTAGCAGAGAGACTGGAGGACAACATTCATGGGTTCAGATTGACAGGAGTGGGATCTTGCATTATAAAGGTAACATGGGGCTGTTTTTGAGATAAAATACAGTAGTCAAATGTGCAAGAGAGACAGGGCACTGTGGATGAGGCAGAGGCTCCAGGCCTCTGAGGTGTGCAGACATACTGCCCTGGGCTCCGATACTAGGAATGGTGTGTCAGTGCAAAAGAGGCTTCCTGCCTGTGAGGTGTACAGACACATTGTCCCAGGCTCTGATACTGGGAATGGTCTGTCAGTGAGAGAGAGGCTCCCTGCCTCTGAGGTGTACAGACATACTGGCCTGGGCTCTGATACTGGGAATAGTGTGTCAGTGAGAGTGAAGCACCCTGCCTCTGGGCTGTGCAGACACATTGTCCTGGGCTCTGATACTGGGAATGGTGTGTCAGTGAGAGAGAGGCTCCCTGTCTCTGAGGTGGGCAGACACACTGGCCTGGGTTCTGATACTGGGAATAGTGTGTCAGTGAGAGAGAAGCACCCTGCCTCTGGGCTGTGCAGACACATCGTCCTGGGCTCTGATACTGGGAATAGTGTGTCAGTGCGAGAGAGGCTCCCTGTCTCTGAGGTGTGCAGACACACTGGCCTGGGTTCTGATACTGGGAATAGTGTGTCAGTGAGAGAGAAGCACCCTGCCTCTGGGCTGTGCAGACACATTGTCCTGGGTTCTGATACTGGGAATAGTGTGTCAGTGCGAGAGAGGCTCCCTGTCTCTGAGGTGTGCAGACACACTGGCCTGGGTTCTGATACTGGGAATAGTGTGTCAGTGAGAGAGAAGCACCCTGCCTCTGGGCTGTGCAGACACATTGTCCTGGGTTCTGATACTGGGAATAGTGTGTCAGTGCGAGAGAGGCTCCCTGTCTCTGAGGTGTGCAGACACACTGGCCTGGGTTCTGATACTGGGAATAGTGTGTCAGTGAGAGAGAAGCACCCTGCCTCTGGGCTGTGCAGACACATCGTCCTGGGCTCTGATACTGGGAATAGTGTGTCAGTGCGAGAGAGGCTCCCTGTCTCTGAGGTGTGCAGACACACTGGCCTGGGTTCTGATACTGGGAATAGTGTGTCAGTGAGAGAGAAGCTCCCTGCCTCTGAGGTGTGCAGACATACTGGCCTGGGCTCTGATACTGGGAATAGTGTGTCAGTGCGAGAGAGGCTCCCTGTCTCTGAGGTGTGCAGACACACTGGTCTGGGTTCTGATACTGGGAATAGTGTGTCAGTGCTAGAGAGGCTCCCTGCCTCTGAGGTGTACAGACATACTGGCCTGGGCTCTGATACTGGGAATGGTGTGTCAGTGAGAGTGAAGCACCCTGCCTCTGGGCTGTGCAGACACACTGGCCTGGGTTCTGATACTGGGAATAGTGTGTCAGTGCGAGAGAGGCTCCCTGCCTCTGAGGTGTGCAGACACACTGGCCTGGGTTCTGATACTGGGAATAGTGTGTCAGTGCGAGAGAGGCTCCCTGCCTCTGAGGTGTGCAGACACACTGGCCTGGGTTCTGATACTGGGAATAGTGTGTCAGTGCGAGAGAGGCTCCCTGTCTCTGAGGTGTGCAGACACACTGGCCTGGGTTCTGATACTGGGAATAGTGTGTCAGTGAGAGAGAAGCTCCCTGCCTCTGAGGTGTGCAGACATACTGGCCTGGGCTCTGATACTGGGAATAGTGTGTCAGTGCGAGAGAGGCTCCCTGTCTCTGAGGTGTGCAGACACACTGGCCTGGGCTCTGATACTGGGAATGGTGTGTCAGTGAGAGTGAAGCACCCTGCCTCTGAGGTGTGAAGACACAATGTCCTGGGTTCTGATGCTCGGAATGGTGTGACAGTGAGAGAGAGGATCCTGGGTTCTGATACTGGGAATAGTGTGTCAGTGAGAGAGAAGCTCCCTGCCTCTGAGGTGTGCAGACACACTGGCCTGGGTTCTGATACTGGGAATAGTGTGTCAGTGAGAGAGAAGCTCCCTGCCTCTGAGGTGTGCAGACATACTGGCCTGGGCTCTGATACTGGGAATAGTGTGTCAGTGCGAGAGAGGCTCCCTGCCTCTGAGGTGTGCAGACAGACTGTCCTGGGCTCTGATACTGGGAATAGTGTGTCAGTGAGAGAGAAGCACCCTGCCTCTGGGCTGTGCAGACACACTGGCCTGGGTTCTGATACTGGGAATAGTGTGTCAGTGCGAGAGAGGCTCCCTGCCTCTGAGGTGTGCAGACACACTGGCCTGGGTTCTGATACTGGGAATAGTGTGTCAGTGCGAGAGAGGCTCCCTGTCTCTGAGGTGTGCAGACACACTGGCCTGGGTTCTGATACTGGGAATAGTGTGTCAGTGAGAGAGAAGCTCCCTGCCTCTGAGGTGTGCAGACATACTGGCCTGGGCTCTGATACTTGGAATAGTGTGTCAGTGCGAGAGAGGCTCCCTGTCTCTGAGGTGTGCAGACACACTGGTCTGGGTTCTGATACTGGGAATAGTGTGTCAGTGCTAGAGAGGCTCCCTGCCTCTGAGGTGTACAGACATACTGGCCTGGGCTCTGATACTGGGAATAGTGTGTCAGTGCGAGAGAGGCTCCCTGTCTCTGAGGTGTGCAGACACACTGGTCTGGGTTCTGATACTGGGAATAGTGTGTCAGTGCTAGAGAGGCTCCCTGCCTCTGAGGTGTACAGACATACTGGCCTGGGCTCTGATACTGGGAATAGTGTGTCAGTGCGAGAGAGGCTCCCTGTCTCTGAGGTGTGCAGACACACTGGCCTGGGTTCTGATACTGGGAATAGTGTGTCAGTGCGAGAGAGGCTCCCTGTCTCTGAGGTGTGCAGACACACTGGCCTGGGTTCTGATACTGGGAATAGTGTGTCAGTGAGAGAGAAGCACCCTGCCTCTGAGGTGTGTAGACACATTGTCCTGGGTTCTGATACTGGGAATAGTGTGTCAGTGCGAGAGAGGATCCCTGTCTCCGAGGTGTGCAGACACACTGGCCTGGGTTCTGATACTGGGAATAGTGTGTCAGTGAGAGAGAAGCTCCCTGCCTCTGAGGTGTGCAGACACACTGGCCTGGGTTCTGATACTGGGAATAGTGTGTCAGTGCGAGAGAGGCTCCCTGTCTCTGAGGTGTGCAGACACACTGGCCTGGGTTCTGATACTGGGAATAGTGTGTCAGTGCGAGAGAGGCTCCCTGCCTCTGAGGTGTGTAGACACATTGTCCTGGGTTCTGATACTGGGAATAGTGTGTCAGTGCGAGAGAGGCTCCCTGTCTCTGAGGTGTGCAGACACACTGGCCTGGGTTCTGATACTGGGAATAGTGTGTCAGTGCGAGAGAGGCTCCCTGTCTCTGAGGTGTGTAGACACATTGTCCTGGGTTCTGATACTGGGAATAGTGTGTCAGTGCGAGAGAGGCTCCCTGTCTCTGAGGTGTACAGACATACTGGCCTGGGCTCTGATACTGGGAATAGTGTGTCAGTGCGAGAGAGGCTCCCTGTCTCTGAGGTGTGCAGACACACTGGCCTGGGTTCTGATACTGGGAATAGCGTGTCAGTGAGAGAGAAGCACCCTGCCTCTGAGGTGTGTAGACACATTGTCCTGGGTTCTGATACTGGGAATAGTGTGTCAGTGCGAGAGAGGCTCCCTGTCTCTGAGGTGTGCAGACACACTGGCCTGGGCTCTGATACTGGGAATAGTGTGGCAGTGCGAGAGAGGCTCCCTGCCTCTGGGCTGTGCAGACACATTGTCCTGGGTTCTGATACTGGGAATAGTGTGTCAGTGCGAGAGAGGCTCCCTATTTCTGGGGTGTGCAGACACACTGGCCTGGGCTCTGATACTGGGAATAGTGTGGCAGTGCGAGAGAGGCTCCCTGCCTCTGGGCTGTGCAGACACATTGTCCTGGGTTCTGATACTGGGAATAGTGTGTCAGTGAGAGAGAGGCTCCCTGCCTCTGAGGTGTGTAGACACATTGTCCTGGGTTCTGATACTGGGAATAGTGTGTCAGTGAGAGAGAAGCACCCTGCCTCTGAGGTGTGTAGACACATTGTCCTGGGTTCTGATACTGGGAATAGTGTGTCAGTGAGAGAGAAGCACCCTGCCTCTGAGGTGTGCAGACACACTGGCCTGGGTTCTGATACTGGGAATAGTGTGTCAGTGAGAGAGAAGCTCCCTGCCTCTGGGCTGTGCAGACACATTGTCCTGGGTTCTGATACTGGGAATAGTGTGTCAGTGCGAGAGAGGCTCCCTGCCTCTGGGCTGTGCAGACACATTGTCCTGGGTTCTGATACTGGGAATAGTGTGTCAGTGCGAGAGAGGCTCCCTATTTCTGGGGTGTGCAGACACACTGGCCTGAGCTCTGATACTGGATACAGTGTGTGAGTGAGACAGAAGCTCACTACCTCTGGGATGTTCAGACACACTGCTCTAAGCTCTGATACTGGGTACAGTGTGTGAGTGAGAGAGAAACTCACTGCTTCTGGGATGTGCAGACACACTGCTTTGGGCTCTGGTACTGAGAATAGTGTGTCAGTAAGAGCGAAACTCCCTGCCTCTGAGGTGTATAGAAACACTGTCCTGGGCTCTAATACTGGGAATGTTGTGTCAGTGCGAGAGAGGGGCCCTGCCTCTGAGGTGTGCAGACAGACTGTCCTGGGCTCTGATACTGGGAACAGTGTGTCAGTAAGAGGGAAGCTTCTTGCCTCTGCGGTGTGCAGACACACTGGCCTGGGCTCTGATACCGGGAATGTCTGTCATTGAAAGAGAGGCTCCAGGCCTCTGAGGTGTGCAGACAGACTGTCCTGAGCTCTTGTACTGGGAATGGTGTGTCACTAGGACAGAAGCTTCCTACTACTAAGGTGATGATGGGAATTAGTTTCCCCATGCTTTCTAGTCACCGACGTTTGCAGGCATCACATTCTTGGTGCAGTTTACGCTTGTATCAGTGTGTCTGTTCAGCTTCTCTTTTGAGCCATCCAGAACAGTTCTTGTCAGCTGGCATGCTGGGAAATGTAGTTCCCATCCTTTTCATCTCCCCAGGACAGCAGGCATTGAGCAGTCCTACCAGCTCTGCTGATGAGAGTACTGGATGGCCCAGGGGTCGTGCACTGCAGCGAGATTAATTGATGCTGTTTTTAGAAGAGGGCTGGTAGTGCCAGCGTCATGCCTCTTTGTTTACATGAGGAGCTGACTGCATGCATCAAGCACTGCTAATGTGATAATACAGCCCTTATCTCTAGCATGGGTAATGTGCTGACACTGGAGGCTTCCAGCCCAGAAGTGCAGAGCCTCGGAGAACTGGAAATAGATAGCACCGTACAGAGTAATCTGTTGGATGCTGGCCAGTGAGGACCATATGGCCCGCTTGGATGCCCCATCTTTACTACCTTAGCTCAAAACATCCAGGAAGGGAGCTGGGTTGGCCTGTAGCAGCAAGAACACTCAGTTGTCGATCATTCAGGCTGGAGCGCTGTCAGATCACTGTTTCCTCGCTGGTAAATGTAGCAATGTCATCGTACTGTTGGATGTGACTATGTATGGAAATCTCACCCCCTCTTCCAGGAAGCTTACAGCCCCCTCAGTGCTTCTGGGTGGATGTAGGGCGGCCTCATTGATCCCTCTCTGGCCTTCTGCCTGTTCCATTCCGTTGAGCTTAGCGGGTTCCATAACCAGCATGTGCGTCTTTGAGGGGTCTTTGTGTGATACTTAATTGTGTGTATCGGAAAGGAGAGATTTATGCCATGTTCCCTTTAGGCCCATCTGGCCTCCCCTTCCTTCTAGGGTTGCCAACTTTTTGAAAGAGAAAAACCTGCCACCTGTGGCTAGCTATGGTCAGCCCATGCCCACCCCTGCCCCACCCACAAAAAATAACTGCAGAGAGGGCAATATGCAAGCTGAACAGGCCAGATTGTGGCACATCCTTAAACAGAAATTCCATACTAAAAAATGCCCTGTATTGGTCGCACGCACACACAGTATAGATAGGCCTTCACCAATAAGTGACCACAAAAGGAAAAGATAAATATGTAGATACATTTTAAACTAAAACCTCAGAAATCCAGACGCTGCAGTGCAACAGAAGAGAAACTGAAATATATTTCTCCCTGTATGGTGCAAAATAAAAGACAGCAGATGTCAAGATTGGCATTAGGAGGGATGCAGCCTGGCAATTGCCCTGTGCCCCCAAGCCAGAGAGGGCCTCAGATCTGTCTGAAACTGAAAAATGCATAGCTTGCTAGTGGGCTTTAGGGTCCTCTCTCAAATTTTTGCCCCGGGCTAGGTCCTAGTCATGTCCAACACCAGTTCTAACTCCTGGCAGATGTACTTTCCGAAAATCAACATGTTCCAGTCACAAAATAGAAAATAAAATTATTTTTTCTCAATCGTTGTCGGTCATTTTATCTTTCTAACTGTGTTGGTCCCGGCCTCTGTTTTTTTTGTTTTCCTCTGTCTTCTTAGCTCTCTTTTCATGGTCTCCGCTCCATTTGCCATTTCTTCTCTCTCCTCTTGTCTTCACTTTAGGGTTGCAAACCGAGCAGTTTTAGGCTGGCCTGGTCGGTTTTGCAAGATGCAGGCTGGCGGCCGGCAGGACAGTAAAATCGGCCACTGAAGGGCTGGTTTTCTGCTGACCCTTCATTGGCCGGTTTTTCCGTTCTCTTAAAAAAAAGAGAAAGATTTTTTAAAAAATTCCAGTTGTTGCTGCCGGTGCTTCAGTAGGGCCTGTGGCAACAGTGGCGGCATTGCTTCCCCTCTCACTGCCACGGCTTCTATCACTGCCACCACCTCAGATGCAGTGAGAAGCAGCGGGCAAGCTTGCCAAAAAATAGCCCCCCCCCCAAAAGAAAAAGCGCAGGGTCTTTGCAACTCTGGCATATTTAGAAAGCCCTTCTGGTCCCGCCTCTTCTAATGCATGCTCGCATCAGAAGGGGCGGGGCACACGGGGCCTTCCAAGCATGTTGAAGTCAAGAAGATCTGTGCATTCTTTTGTTATTTGCCACCTCTGCCACAGAGGAGAGAGGCAGCGGTGGGGGTAAGCTGGAGGCTTGGGAAATAGGGAGAGGAGATGCTGGAGTTCAGTGGGACGGGGAGCATGGAGGACAGGTTCTTGGCATGGGATGGGGTAGGGGGAAATGTGCTGGCCATGATTTGAGTGGGGCAGAGGGCAGATGGTGGCGATGGGGGTGGTGATGATGGAGAAGAGATAGGGGATATGGGATGCGAGTAGAGCAGGCGCTGGGCAGTAGGGGAGGGAGAGTGTGGAGTAGGAGGACAGATGCTGGACATGGGGGGAGCATAGAGGGTATGGAGAGTAGATGCAGAATCTGGAATGAGGGTGTGAGACAGATGCTGGCCAGGGGTAGGGAGGATGGATGGAGAAGGTGAAGGACAGATTGTGGGCATGAGATGGGGGTAGACAGCAGATGCTGGACATGGGATGGAGATAGAAGAGAGAGAGCAGATGCTGGACATGGGCTTATAGGGACAAAAGGCAGATGGTAGCCACAGGTGGGGAGGGGGGGCAGAGGGCAGATGGTAGATGGTGGCCACAGTGTGGGGGAGTTAGAGGACAGATGACTGACATGGGATGAGGGTAGATGCTGGACATGAGGTGGAAGGCATAAGGAGATGGAGAACAAATGCTGGGGATGGAGGGGTGGTGGGGAGAAAGGGTAGATGCTGATGGAGGGCAGATGCTGGGCATGGGGAGGAAAAGAGAGAAAGATGCTGGGTACAGGGGAAGGGAAAGAGAGATATATTGAATATGGGGAGAGGAATAGTGAGAGAAAGGGAATGGTGGACACAAGGTGGCAAAAAGGGGGATGAGGTGCTGGATGGAGGAGAGAGAGAGAGGGAAGAGACGCTGGATGGGGGAGGGAAGGGTAAAGATGCTGGATGTTGGAGAGGAAGAAAGAAAGGGGAGAGTTAGTTAAAGACTAGGGAATGAGGGAGGAGAGGGCTGTGTTAAGGGATGAAAAGTGGTAGATGTAGTAACGAGAGAGGGGATTAAGGACTGGATGGTAAGAAGGAAGAGTAAAATCTGAGTTGACAGAAAAATAAATGGAAGAAAGCTGAAAGGAAAAGATAAATCTCAGAGATGTAAGGAAATTTAAAAAACAGGAGGGCAGAGAAGTGGCGGATGGGCTGGAGACCCTAGAAAATGAGGTAAGAGAAGACAGAGGAGAGCAGACCCCAGTGACTGAGATCAACATGACTATAGTATAAAATGGCCAGTCAACAAAGGTAGAAAAAATAATTTTATTTTCTATTTTGTAACTGGAAAATGTCAGCTTTTGGAAAGTACATCTGCCAGGAGTCGGACATGGCTGGGGCCTTGCCCAAGGCAAAAATCTGAGATGGGACCCTAAAGCCTGTGAGCAAGCTGTACCTGCGTCCGTCCTAATGCCAATCCTGACATCTGCTGTCTTTTGAACAATACAGAGGGACATGCATTTCTTTCTGTTTCTCTGGTGTTGCACTGCATCCACTGAGGTTTAATTTTTGTCTACATTTTCTATTTCGCTTTGTGGTCACTTATTGGCGCAGGCCTGTCCGTAATGTGTGTGTGGGACCAAGACTGGGTATTCTGCTAGCAGGGAATTTCTGTTTAAGAATGTGTAGTAATCTGGCTTGTTCAGCTTTCCTAATAGGTTTATTGATGTTTTAGGGCCCAGTGCAATATTTACGGTGCTGCCTTTTTCTAGGTAGGGTCCTTGTGTGAATTTTGGAAGTTAGTACTGGCGTAGTACAATTGCTTTGGTCCCGAATGACTTTTTTGTATTAATTCCAGGGCCGGCCCAACCATCAGGCAACCTAGACAATCGTTTCTGGGGGTTGGCAGAGAGTAGGGCATTCAAAGCGAAACAATAAATTCTGATAGCCAATGGGGACATACGGGTTCACATCTGCTTAGGGTGCCAACACTTTGAATCAGCTCTGGGTCTGGCCCTGATTAACTCACAATTTGCTTGGTATTTTGAGGGATGTTTTCTCGTATGGTTAATTTTTATGGGGAAGGCTCTAGTTCTGCTCTGCACAGATTGGGGCTGTGCCACCCTTTTCCCCCAGCTGCCGCTAATTCCGTTTGGGGGAGGGAGGCGGGCAGCGGCAGTATTTCCAAAAGTGGCTGCTTTTTGCCACGGCTTTCTTGCCGGCGGCTGCCACAAGCAGGAAAGCGGCAGCAAAAAGCCTCCGCTTTTGGAAATACCGCCGCTGCCACTGCCTGCCTCCCTCTCCTGAGACAGAATTGGCGGCAGCTGAGGGAGGGGGGCTGTGGCAGCTGTGGGGGGAGGGCGAGATCAGGGTTTCTGCCTAGAGCAGCAGAAACCCTTGGGCTGGTCCTGGGTGGACATGGGCAGAGATGGCTAGCCATAGGTGGCGGGTTTTTCTCTTGGCAGCCCTACTTCACTTCCTCCCTTATATCAATCTTTAATACTGATCTCTTCCGTCCAGTTTTCTTCCATTTATTTTTCTGCTTCTCTATCCAGATTTCACTCCTTCTCCTTACCAATCATTCCTCAATTTCACTCTTTTCCTCACCCTGACCCTCCCATTTTCTAGCTCTCTTTCCTTCCCAGCCTCTTATTTTCTAGTCTTTCACTAAGTCCCCTCTCTCCCCCATGTACGGTATCGCCCTCTCTCCATGTCCTGTTCCCTTCCTCCATCCAGTAGTTTCCTATCCCTCTTTCCATGCCCACCATATTCCCTCTGTGTCTCTAATCCCCGTGTCCATCTCTCCTCCTATCCCTGTCGCTATCCCCCCATGCCCACATCCACCTCTGTGTTCCTACCCCCCATGTCTGGCATCTCCACCTGTGTATCCCTGCCCCCAGCATGTCCAATATCACTCCTCTGCATCCTTACCTCTCATGCTCTCAGTGTGTCCCTAATCCCCCCCACCCTAATGTCCAGCAAAGAAATCCCCGAGAGCTCAGTGCTTGGCCTGCATTTAGACCATGAGACGTCTCTGTGACGTGCCGTCCTGCTCTAATGTCAGACGGATGGGATGGGACATCGCAGAGCTGTGTCATTGCGCGCATGATGTAAATATAGGCCCCCGCGCTGTGCCCTTGCATCAAGTTCTCTCCTCTCTGCTTCTTCCTACATCCCATGTCCATCATTTCACATCTTCCTCTCCTTCGCCCTTCGCTTTCCGATCTAGTGTTTCCTTCCAGCTCTCCAACCCATGTACAGCATCTCCTCTCTCTCCCACTCTCCACGATATCTCCCCCTCCCCTTATCTACCATTGCTCTTTTCCCTCTCCCTCCCCCATACCTTGCATCTCTTCTCTCTCCCCCTCATGTCCAGCATCTCTCCTCTTCCTTCCCATGCCCAGCACCTGCCCTTTATCCCCATCTCCACCCCCATCCCCAGCATCTGCCCTACATGCCCACATGGCCAGCATCTGCCTTTCTCCCCTATCTCTCCCCCACCCCCATGCCTTGCATCTGCCCTCTATCCCCCTGTGGCTACCACCTGCCCTCTGCCTCCTCACCCCATGGCCAGCATCTTCTCTCCATTTCGCTGTGGCCACCATCTGCTCTATCTCCCCTTTCTTCCCCCCTTTGCCAGCATCTAACCTCTGCCTCTCTATGGCCACCTTCTTCCCATGGCCAGCATTGGTCCTCAACCTCTATCCCCACTGTCCCTATGTCCAGCAACTACTGTCCACCTCTGCAGCCCCACCACTATCCAGCACAGCCTCTTTCTCTCTCCCTCCCTATGGCATCTGTGGCAGCTTAACCCCCCCCCCCCCCAACAATGAAGAACAGGGTCTTCATGACTCCCAACGCCCTTGCAAGGCCCTGCTGGTTCCGCTCCCCTCTGACACGAGAACATACGTCAGAAGGGGGCGCAACTGGCAGGGCCTTTCGAGTGCATTAGAGTCGCGAAGACGCTGTGCTTTATTGTTGTTGTTTTTTAAAGCTGATACCCTGCCGCCGCTGCTTTAGCTGGATTTGGGTCAGTGGCAGCAAGGGGAAGGAAGGAGGCGTGATACCACTGCCCCCGCAGAAGCCAAGTTTGAGTCAGTGACGGCGGACGGGAGGAGTGATACCGCCACCCTGTGCAAGTGCACCGTTTGCACATTGGGTCACGCCGGCTCTGGGAGAGAGAGAAAGAGAGATCGGGACCTGCGGGGCAAGGAGAGAGAGAAAGAAAGATCGGGCGAAAAACTAGCTTTTCAACTGCCAGTTTTAACTCTGTGCCAGCAGCCGGCCTGGCCGTATAAATAACAGCCAATCAGGCTAAAAAAAAACAGCCGGTTGGCAACCCTACTTCCCTCCCACCCACCACCACTAGCACCTCCTTCCTCCTGCCAGGGGCTGACATCTGATGTCACCCTCAACTGCTCCCCAAATCTCTCTGTCCCATCCACACTTTGCCATGACCCCCACATAAACACAGGTGGATATTTTAAACATCTCTGTTTATGCCCCATATTCAGTAGCCCTTTTGGTTTAAGGAGGATCACTGGATAGTAGGGCCTAAACTTGAACAGGTAACTTATCCCTTTAGAGTTAGGGTGGCTCTTTGTGCGGTCCCGCTAAACAGGTGACCCTTTCCAGACGGTGGATGAACACTGCTGAGATCCAGACAACTGTTTACCCTAACTCTAGAATGCACCTGTTCCTTCCTTTGGTTATGTGAATACATTTTGGACGGACTTAGAGGTGTCTAGCCATCATTTATGTATTGACCACAATGGAACATTTGAGCTAAAGCTCTCATAGGGTTAACATCAGCTGATAACCTTCTAAGTGCTTCTGATGATGAACCTTCGTATTTTCATCTTTGTTAATTTCCTTGTTAAAAGGCTAGAAAGACATTGTACAGGACTAATGTCACTACATGTGCATTCTCCATTGTTACAGTGTAGCACTTCACAGAGTGTTAAATAATGTAGTGTTACACAGAAATAGTAGGAGGGACTATACAGGATTAAGGTCACTGTGTGTATCCCTTGGACTGTAGGGTTATACTCTGAGATGTTGCACAGGATTAAGGTCACTGTGTCTATCTGTGTGTCACCTTGTGCTGTAGGGTTATAGTGTGTCAAATTGCATGAGATTAAGGTCACTGTGTGTATGTGTGTCCATTATGCTGTAGGATTATGGTATGATATGTTACACGGAATAAAGGTCACTGTGTGCGCGTGTGTTCCCTTGGGCTGCAGGAAGGATGGTCAGGAAATCCACAGTACTACCTTTTAACTTTCAAAAGGGAGACTATGATAAAATGAGGAAAATAGTTAAGAAAAAACTAAAAGGAGCAGTTGTAAAGGTTAAAGATTTACATCAAGCTTGGGTGTTGTTTAAAAATACTATCTTGGAAGCCCAGACCAGCTGTATTCCATGCTTTAAGAAAAGTGGAAGGAAGTCCAAAAAACTGGCATGGTTTAAAGGTGAGGTCAGAGAGGCTGTTGTTGCTAAAAAAGCATCTTTCAGGAAATGGAAAGAAGGAGCCAAATGATGAAAACTGGAAACAACACAAGCACTGCAAATTAGATACAAGGCATTGATAAGGCAGTCAAAGAAAGAATTTGAGAAGAAGCTTGCCGTGGAAACAAAAACCCATAGTACAATCTTTTTCAAGCTCATTCATAGCAAAAAACCTGTGAGAGTCAGTTGGACCATTAGATGAAAGTGGAATAAAAGGGGCATTAAGAGGCGATAAGGCCAAAGTGGAGAGACTGAATTCATTCTTTGCTTCAGTCTTTACTGAGGAAGATGTAGGAATGTTACCTATGACTGAAATGGTATTTAAAGGAGATACTGTGGAAGAATTGAAAGAAATATCGATCCACCGGGAAGATGTATTACAACTATTTGATAAACTGAAGAGTGGCAAATCACCTGGACTGGATGGTATACATCCAAGGGTGTTGAAAGAATTGAAATATGAGATTGCAGACCTACTATTAGTAATCTGTGAACTATCATTAAAATCATTTGTAATAGCTGAAGACTAGAGGATGGCCAGTGTAAAGCCAATTTTGTAAAAAGGGTTCCAGGGGTGATCCGGGAAACTACAGACCAGTGAGCCTGACATCAGTACCAGGAAAAAATGGTGGAAACCATCATAAAGAACAAAATTACTGAACATGTAGATAGTCATGGCTTAATGGGAGACAGCCAACATGGCTTTAGCCAAGGAAGGTTTTGTCTTACTAATCTGTTATGTTTTTTTGAAGGTGTGAATAAACAGGTAGATAGAGGTGAGTCGGTTGATACAGTGTATCTGGACTTTCAGAAAGCCTTTGACAAGGTCCCTTATGAGAGACTTTTGACAAAATTAAAAAGTCATGGGTTAGGAGGCAGTGTACTGTTGTGGATCAGGAACTGGTTGAAAGATAGAAGGCAGAGGGTAGGGCTAAATGGCTGATTGTCTCAATAGAGAAAGGTGAATAGTGGAGTACTTAGTGTTGCCAACCGGCCCCAGATGCACCCGACAGGATCGATCCAGTCCTGGATTTACTTCATTGCATGCAGGGATATGTAGTTCTGATTTCTCCATTGCACTCCATAAAAAAAGGAAAACTACAAGTCACTGCATGCAATGGGGTCGGGCGCATCTGGAGCTAATTGACAACCCTAGGAGTACCCCAGGGATTTGTGCTGGGTCCACTGCTTTTTAATATATTCCTAAATGACCTAGAAATGGGAATAACGAGTGAGGTTATCAAATTTGCAGATAACACAAAACTATTCAAAGTTATTAAAACCCATGATGAGGATTGTGGAAAATTGCAAGAGGATCTTGATAAATTGGAAGACTGAGCATCCAAATGGCAGATGAAATTTAAGGTGGACAAGTGCAAAGTTATGCACCTTGGAAAGAAAAACCCAAACTATTGTTACACAATGCAAGGTTCCTCATTAGGAACCACCACTCAGAAAAAAGATTTAGGCGTCATTGTGGATAACATGTTAAAACCATCCGCCCAGTGTGCAGTGGTGGCCAAGAGAGCAAACAAAATGCTAGGTATCATAAGGAAAGGAATGGAGAATAAAACAAAGGATATTATAAGGCCTCTGTATCATTCCATGTTGCGACCGTACCTTGAATATTGTGTACAATTCTGGTTGCCGTATCTTAAAAAAGGATGCAGTGTTATTAGAAAAGGTACAGAGAAGAGCCACTGAAATGGTAAAAGGGATGGAAGGATACCGCTATGAAGAGAGGCTAAAAAGGTTAGGGCTCTTCATCCTGGAAAAGAGACGGCTGAGGGGGAGATATGATAGAGGTCAATAAATTAATGAATGGAGTGGAACGGGTAAACGTAGATCAATTGTTTATGCCATCAAAATATAGAAAGTCTAGGGAACATGCAATGAAGCTATAGGGTAACCTATATAAGACTAATAAGACATTTTTTTTTTCACTCAACCTGTAATCAAACTCTGGAATTTGCTACCGGAGGATGTAGTAAAAGCTTTTAGTGTAGCCAGGTTTAAAAAATGTTTAGACAAGTTTCTGGAGGAAAGGTCCATAAACCATTATTAAAGTGGACTCAGAATATCCACTGCTTGCCCCAATACAAGCATTGTGGAACATGTGTCTTTTGGGGAAACTGCTAGGTACTTGTGATCTAGATTGGCCACTGTTGGAAACAGGATACTGGGCTTGATGGACCTTGGTCTGATCCAATATGGCATATCTTATGTTCTTATGTTATAGTGTGACATGTTGCATAGGATTAAGGTCACTCTGTTTATTTGTGTGTCCCCTTAAGCTGTACGGTTATAGTGTGACAAATTGCACGGGATTAAGGTCACTGTGTGTATGTGTGTTCCTTGTGCTGTAGGATTATAGTCTGAGATGTTGCACTGGATTAAGGTCACTGTATCTATGTGTGTGTCCCCTTGTGCTGTAGGGCTATAGTGTGACATGTTGCTCAGGATTAAGGTCATTCTGTGTGTGTGTGTGTGTCCCCTTGTGCTGTAGGATTATAGTGTGTCAAATGGCACGGGATTAAGGTCACTGTGTGTCTGTGTGTCCCTTATGCTATAGGGTTATGATGTGACACATTGCATGGAATTAAGGTCACTGTCTCTATGTGTGTTCCCTTGTGCTGAAGGGTTATAGTGTGTCAAGTTGCATGGGATTAAGATCACCGTGGTTATGTGTCTGTCCCTTGTGCTGCAGGGTTATGGTGTGACACGTTGCACAGGATTGAGTTTACTGTATCTAGGTGTGTGTCTCCTGGTGCTATAAGGTTATGATGTGACACATTGCATGGGATTAAGGTCACTGCATGTATCTGTGTGTCCCCTTGTGCTGTAGGGTTATAATGTGACAAATTGCATGAGATTAAGGTCACCGTGGTTATGTGTGTGTCCCTTGTGCTGCAGGGTTATGGTGTGACACGTTGCACAGGATTGAGTTTACTGTATCTAGGTGTGTGTCTCCTGGTGCTATAAGGTTATGATGTGACACATTGCATGGGATTAAGGTCACTGCATGTATCTGTGTGTCCCCTTGTGCTGTAGGGTTATAGTGTGACAAATTGCATGAGATTAAGGTCACCGTGGTTATGTGTGTGTCCCTTGTGCTGCAGGGTTATAGTGTGACACGTTGCACAGGATTGAGTTCACTGTATCTAGGTGTGTGTCTCCTGGTGCTGTAGGGTTATGGTGTGACACGTTGCATGGGATTAAGGTCACTGCATGTATCTGTGTGTCCCCTTGTGCTGTAGGGTTATAGTGTGACAAATTGCATGAGATTAAGGTTACTGTGTGTATGTGTGTGTTCCTTGTGCTGTAGGGTTATAGTGTGAGATGTTGCACGGGATTAAGGTCACTGTGTCTAGGTGTATTTCCCCTTGTGCTGTAAGGTTATAATTTGACACGTTGCATGGGATTAAGATCACTCTTTGTATGTGTGTGTCACCTATTACTGTAGAGCTATATTGTGGTACATTGCACGGGATAAAGGTCACTGTGTATAGGTGTATGTCCCCTTGTGCTGTAGGGTTATAGTGTGACATATTGTTTAGGATTAAGGTTACTGTGTGTATGTGTATGTCTCCTTATGCTGAAGGTTCGAGTGTGACATATTGCATAGGATTAAGGTCAATGTGTGTGTGTGTATGTGTGTGTGTGTCCCCTTATGCTATAGGGTTATGGCGTGACACATTGCATGGGATTAAGGTCAGTGTGTGTATGTGTGTTCCCTTGTGCTGAAGGAGTATAGTGTGTCAAATTGCATGGGATTAAGATCACCATGGTTGTGTGTGTGTCCGTGGTGCTGCAGGGTTATAGTGTGACACGTTGCACAGGATTGAGTTTACTGTATCTAGGTGTGTGTCTCCTGGTGCTGTAAGATTATGGTGTGACACATTGCATGGAATTAAGGTCACTGCATGTATTGGTGTGTCCCCTTGTGCTGTAGGGTTATAGTGTGACAAATTGCATGAGATTAAGGTCACCATGGTTATGTGTGTGTCCCTTGTGCTGCAGGGTTATAGTGTGACACATTGAAGAGAATTAAGGTTACAGTGTGTATGTGTGTTCCCTTGTGCTGAAGGGGTATAGTGTGTCAAGTTGCATGGGATTAAGGTCACCGTGGTTATGTGTGTGTCCCTTGTGCTGTAGGCTTATAGTGTGACACGTTGCACAGGATTGAGTTCACTGTATCTAGGTGTGTGTCTCCTGGTGCTGTAGCATTATGGTGTGACAAATTGCATGAGATTAAGGTTACTGTGTGTATGTGTGTGTTCCTTGTGCTGTAGGGTTATAGTGTGAGATGCTACACAGGATTAAGGTCACTGTGTCTAGGTGTGTGTCCCCTTGTGCTGTAAGTTTATAATATGACATGTTGCATAGAATTAAGGTCACTGTTGTATGTGTGTGTCCCCTTGTACTGTAGAGCCATATTGTGGCACGTTGCATGGGATAAAGATCACTGTGTCTAAGTGTATGTCCCCTTGTGCTGTAAATTTATAATGTGACATGTTGCTCAGGATTAAGGTCACTGTGTGTGTGTGTGTGTGTGTGTGTGTGTGTGTATGTGTGTATATGTCCCCTTGTGCTGTAGGGTTCTAATGTGACATGTTTCATGGATTAAGGTCACTGTGTGTGTGTGTGTCCCTTATGCTATAGGGTTAACATAAGAACATAAGACATGCCATACTGGGTCAGACCGAGGTCCATCAAGCCCAGTATCCTGTTTCCAACAGTGGCCAATCTAGGTCATACGTACCTAGCAATATCCCCAAAAGACACAGGTTCCACAGTGCTTGTACTGGGTCAAGCATTGATATCCTGGGTCCCTTTTTAATAGTGGTTTATGGACCTTTCCTCCAGGAACTTGTCCAAACCTTTTTTAAACCCAGCTATACTAACAGCCCTTACTACATCCTCCGGTAACAGATTCCAGAGTTTGATTACACGTTGAGTGAAAAAAATATTTTCTCTTATTTGTCTTAAATAGTTTACCCTGTAGCTTCATTACATGTCCCCTAGTCTTTCTATACTCTGATAGCGTAAACAATTGATCCACGTTTATCCGTTCCACTCCATTCATTAATTTATAGACCTCTATCATATCTCCCCTCAGCCGTCTCTTCTCCAGGCTAAAGAGCCCTAACCTTCTTAGCCTCTCTTCATAGGAGTAGCCTTCCATCCCCTTCACCAATTTGGTGGCTCTTCTCTGTACTTTTTCTAATAACGCTATGTCCTTTTTAAGATACGGTGACCAGAATTGCACACAATATTCAAGGTGCGGTCGTACCATGGAGCGATACAGAGGCATTATAACATCCTTTGTTTTATTCTCCATCCCTTTCCTTATGATACCTAGCATTCTATTTGCTTTCTTGGCCGCCGCTGCACACTGGGCGGAGGGTTTTAACATGTTATCCACGATGACTCCTAAATCTTTTTCCTGGGTGGTGGTTTCTAATGTGGAGCCTTGCATCGTGTAACTATAGTGTGGGTTGTTCTTTCCTAGGTGCATAACTTTGCACTTGTCCACATTAAATTTCATCTGCCATTTGGATGCCCAGTCTTCCAATTTATCCAGATCCTCCTGCAGTTTTCCACAATCCTCTTGGGTTTTAACAACTTTAAACAGTTTTGTGTCATCTGCAAATTTGATAACCTCACTAGTTATTCCCTTTTCCAGGTCATTTATGAATATGTCAAAAAGCAGCGGACCCATTACAGATCCCTGGGGTACTCCACTATTCACCTTTTTCCATTGGGAATATTGGCCATTTAGCCCTACCCTCTGCTTTCTATCTTTTAACCAGTTCCCGATCCACAATAGTACACTGCCTCCTATCCCATGACTTTTTAGCTTCGCCAAAATTCTCTGATGGGGGACTTTGTCAAAAGCTTTCTGAAAGTCCAGATACACTATATCAACTGACTCACCTTTGTCTACCTGTTTATGCACACCTTCAAAAAAACATATCAGATTAGTAAGACAAGATCTTCCTTGTCTAAAGCCATGTTGGCTGTCTCCCATTAGGCCATGACTATCTACATGCTGTGTAATTTTGTTCTTTATGATGGTTTCTACCATTTTCCCTGGTACTGACGTCAGGCTCACCGGTCTGTAATTTCCTGGGTCACCCCTGGAACCCTTTTTAAAAATTGGTGTTATGTTGGCGACCCTCCAATCTTCAGGTATTACAGATGATTTTAATGAAAGTTCACAGATTACCAATAGCAGGTCTGCAATCTCATATTTCAGTTCTTTCAACACTCTGGGATGTATACCATCCAGTCCAGGTGATTTGCTACTATTCAGTTTATCAAATAGTTGTAATATATCTTCCCGGTGTAGCGATATTTCTCTCAATTCCTCTGCAGTATCACCTTTAAATACCACTTCAGTCTTGGGTAACATCCCTACATCTTCCTCAGTAAAGACCGAAGCAAAGAATTCATTCAGTCTCTCTGCTATAGCCTTGTTTCCTCTTACTGTCCCTTTTATCCCTCTATCATCTAATGGTCCAATTGACTCTCTCACAGGCCTTTTGCTACGAATGTACTTGAAAAAGTCTTTATTTCGTGTTTTTGCTTCCGTAGCAAGTTTCTTCTCAAATTCCCGCTTTGCCTGCCTTATCAATGCTTTGCATTTAACTTGCCAGTGCTTGTGCTGTTTCCAGTTTTCATCATTTGGCTCTTTTTTCCATTTCCTGAAGGTTGCTTTTTTGGCAGCAACAGCCTCTCTGACCTCACCTTTAAACCATGCTGGCAGTTTTTTGGACTTTCTTCCACTTTTCCTAATGCGTGGAATACAGCTGGTCTGGGCTTCGAGGATAGTATTTTTAAATAACACCCAAGCTTGCTGTAAGTCTTTAACCTTTGGAACTGCTCCTTTTAGTTTTTTCCTAACTATATTCCTCATTCTATCATAGTCTCCCTTTTGAAAGTTAAAAGGTAGTACTGTGGATGCCTTTACTATCTGTCCTCCACTAATTAAATCAAACATGATCATACTATGATCACTATTGCCAAGTGGTCCCAACACCCTTATTTCTTGCACCAGATCTGGCGTTCCACTAAGGACTAGGTCCAGTATGGCTTCCCCTCTGGTCGGTTCATGAACCAGCTGCTCCAAGAAGCAGTCATTTATTCCATCTAGAAACTTTATCTCTTTAGCTTGTCCTGCTGTGACACTGACCCAGTCGATACCGGGGTAATTAAAATCACCCATTATTACTACTCTGTTGTGACTTTTGTTAGCTTCCTTGATTTCTTTGAGCATTTCATCATCCATTTGTTCATTCTGGCCAGGCGGTCGATAGTATACTCCAACTGCCATCACCTTCCCCTTCATAAATGGAATTTCAATCCATAGAGATTCTACAGCAAATTTTGTTCCCTGCAAAACTTTAAGCCTTTCTGACTCAATGCCCTCTCTAACATAGAGCGCAACCCCTCCACCAATTTGATCAGCTCTATCATTACGATATAGTGTGTATCCAGGTATCACAGTGTCCCACTGGTTATCCTCCTTCCACCATGTCTCTGAGAGTGCAATCATATCTAACCTCTCATTCAGTGCTTTATATTCTAACTCTCCCATCTTATTGTTTAGACTTCTAGCATTGGCATACAAGCATTTTAGAGACTGTATTTTATTCATATTAATCTGGCTATTGGTAGGCAGGGGTAATTTGGAATCTTTATGCTCTGTCTGCTCCTTACTCAAGGGCATTTGGGCTACTATACTCCCTTTTGGAATCTCACTGCTTTTGGTAGTATCCTTCAAGGATACCTTTGTCCGAACCATGCACTCCTGGGTGACTGTCGGTTATGATGTGACACATTGCATGGAATTAAGGTCACTGCATGTATCTGTGTGTTCCCGTGTGCTGAAGGGTTATAGTGTGTCACGTTGCATGAGATTAAGGTCACCGTGGTTGTGTGTGTGTCCCTTGTGCTACAGGGTTATAGTGGGACACGTTGCACAGGATTGAGTTCACTGTATCTAGGTGTGTGTCCCCTTGTGCTGTAGGGTTATGGTGTGGCACGTTGCATGGGATTAAGGCCACTGCATGTATCTGTGTGTTCCCTTGTGCTGTAGAGCTATATTGTGGCATGTTGCACGGGATAAAGGTCACTGTGTGTATGTGTATGTCCCCTTGTGCTGTAACATAGAAACATGATGGCAGAAAAAGACCATATGGCCTATCCAGTCTACCCTTCCATACCTACTACTGTAGTTGCTTTTTTTCCTTAGAGATCTTATTTGTTTATCCCATGCTTTCTTGAATTCAAATACGGTCTGGTCTCTACTACCTCCACTAGGAGACTATTCCACGCATCTACCACTCTTTCCATAAAGAAATATTTCCGCATATTATTTCTGAGTCTATCCCCTTTCACCTTCATCCTATGCCCCCTCATTGCTGAGCTTTCTTTAAATTGAAAGAGACTCTTCTCCTGTGCATTTTTGCTATGGGGGTATTCGTCTCTATCATATCACCTCTCTTTCTCGCCTTTCCTCCAAAGAATATATATTGAGATCTTTAAGTTAATATGCCTTATGTCAAAGGCCACAGACCATTTTGGTAGCCACCCTCTACACAGACTCCATCCTGTTTATATCCTTTTAATGATGTGGTCACCAGAACTGCAATTGTGGTCTCATCAAAGATATACAGAGGCACTATCACCTCCTTCTTCCTGCTGGCCATTCCTCTCCGTATGCATCCAAGCATCCTTCTGGTTTTCGCCGTCACCTTTTATACCTGTCTAGCCATTTTAAGATCATCAGAAACAATCACGCCCAGGTCCCGCTCTTCTTTCTTGGACAGAAGTACTTCACCCTCTATACTGTACCACTCCCTTGGATTTTTGCAGCCCAAATGCATATCTTGGTATCATGTGCAAAGAGGCAAACCTTACCTGACAACCGTTCCGCAATATCACTAACAAAAATATTTAAAAAATTTGACCAAGGACAGATGCCTGTGGAATGCCACTGGTAACATCATCCTCCTCAGCGTGAGCTCCATTCCTGTGCCCGTTGTCATCTGCCACTCAACCAATGTCTAACATAGTCAGTCACTTTAGGGTCATTTCCAGGGTGCTCAGGTGATTTATAAATCACCTGTGTGGAACAGTGTCAAAGGCTTTACTGAAATCTAAGTACACCACATCTAGGGCTCTGCCTCAGTCCTACTCTCTGGTTTCCCAGTCAAAGAAATTAATTAGATTTGTCTGACAAGACCTGCATCTAGAAAAACCACAATCCTGCAATCCACTGGACTCGAGAAACCTCATTCTCCATGGACAAGCAGGATGCGTCAGCTACACCTGGTGATGTCCTCTGACAGCGCAACAGACGGAAGTGCTCTCTTAGGCTTTGCCTTTATGAGAATGTGCCAAGGTGACCCCCATCTCTGAGTCTGCCTTTACCTAGCCCAGTCTCTTTCCTTTCGTCTTGCCAGAAAGATGGAATACTCAGCTCTCCACATCTCTGGTTTTCCCATCAAAGAAATTAATTAGATTTGTCTGACAAGACCTGCCTCTAGTAAAACCATGCTGCCTCGGATCCTGCAGTCCTTTGGACTCCAGAAATGTTACTATCCGCTGTTTAAAAGTGTTTCCATTAATTTACTCACCACAGAAGTTAGACTAACTGGTCTGTATTTCTCAGCCTCATCCTTACTTTTGCTTTTGTGTGCAGGGGCCAATGCATTTTTCTCCAGTCCTCTGGGACCACTCCTGACTCTAAAGGAGCATTGAAAAGGTCAGACAGTGGGGCCGCTAGAACTTCCCCAAGTTCATTCAATACTCTCGGATGTATCCCATCCGGCCCCATTGCTTTGCCGGCTTTGAGTTTAGCTAATTCCTCATGAACACAGTCTTCTAAAAATTGTTCAAGATCCCCTTCACTTCTGTTCCCATTTGTGGGTGTTTTCTGAGATCCTGCTCCTGGCCCTTCATCTGTGAACACGGAACAGAAATATTTGTTAGGCAAGTCTGCTTTATCCTCATCAGCTTCTATATTTCCCCTTCACCCTTGAGTCTGACAAACCATTTTTGCACTTCCTCCTTTCACTAACATATCTGAAAAATGTCCTGTCCCCCCATTGTATCGCATTGGCAATTTTTATTTCTCTTTGTATCTTTACTTTCCTGAATACTTTCCTAGCTTCTCTAAGTTTTTCCAAATATTGATGCTTGTCTTCCTTTTTCTGTGTTCACTTGTATTTTATGAAAGCCACCAACTTTTCTTCACCTTTTCAGCTACTTCTTATGAGAACCATAGTGGCCTCCTTTTCCTTTTACATTTACAGTTGTGGTCAACATTATTAGCAACCTTGCATTTAGGTATGTTGTGTAAATATTACCACAACTACTATTAATCATTTATATAGTGCTACAAGGCATAATATCTTGAGAAATAATTGGAAATATTCCAACTGTATGTCATCATAATATTTTAATAGTATGTTCAAAGGTATACAGCAAAAAAAAAAAATGATGTCTGTGCAGGAGTGCCCTAGTGGTTAGGACATGGTACCTCAGGCTGGAGGGCTGGAGGTTCAAGTACCACCTGGGAACAGCAATCTCAGGCTGGAGGGACTGGGGTTTCTAGTCCTATAGGCATGCCTTGGGCAAGTCACTTAACCCTCCATTGCTTCAGGTACACCTAGATTGTGAGCCCTTTGGGGACAAGGGAATATATCCAGTATCTGTTTGTAGTAATTATATAATGTAAACTGCTTTGATTGAAGAATAAGGCAGTATAGACATAGTAATTTCTGAGAAAAAAAATCAAAATATGACTTGGAGAGGATTAATAGCACCCTTCACTAATATTTGGTTGCACAACTCTTGGCAGTGATGACAGCCCTCAAACATTTTTTGTAGCCATCTAAAAGTTTTGTACATCTGTCTGCTGGTAGTTTCTCTCACTCTATAACTGTGATTTGTTCCAGCTCATGAATGTTTCCAGGATTCCTTTTACCAATGACAGATTTCAGCTCTTTCCAAAGGTTCTTGATTGGATTGAGATCAGGACTCATTGCTGGCCAGTTTAAAACAGTCCATTTCTTCCTTTTTAACCATTCTTTTGTACTTTGGAATATATGGTTTGGGTCAATGTCCTCCTGGAGGACCCATGACCTTTGACCAGACCTAGCTTTCTGACACAAGGTAGCACATTTCGTTCCAAAATACCTTCCTTTAATATGTTCCAGGCCTCTAGTTCCTGAGGCAGGAAAACAGCCCCACAATATTATGGAACCTCCACCATATTTAACTGTAGGGAGGGGTTTTTTTTCCTTATAAGCTTCATTTCATCATCTGTAAATGTATCACTGGTGTGCTTTACCAAAGAGCTCAAGTTTGGTTTCATCTGTCCACAGAACATTTTCCCAGAAGGACTGTGGTTTCTCAAGGTGGGTTTGGGCATGCCTGTCTATCTTTGAGCAGTAGGGTCCTCCTTGGCCTTTGCCCATGAAGTCCTTCTTTGTTTAGTGTGCGGTGTATGGTGTGGGTTGAAATCACCAGACTGCTCCAGGTCAGCCTTAAGCTCTTTCTAATAGTGCTATATCCTTTTTAAGGTATGGCAACCAGAACTGCACACAATATTCAAGATGCGGTCGTACCATGGAACGATACAGAGGCATTATAATATCCTTTGTTTTATTCTCCATTCCTTTCTTTATGATACCTAGCATTCTATTTGCTCTCTTGGCCGCCGCTGCACACTGGACTGCGGGTTTTAACATGCTATCCACGATGACGCCAAAATCTTTTTCCTGGGTGGTGGTTCCTAATGTGGAACCTTGCATCGTGTAACCATAGTTTGGGCTGTTCTTTCCTAGGTGCATAACTTTGCACTTGTCCACATTAAATTTCATTTGCCATTTGGATGCCCAGTCTTCTAATTTATCAAGGTCCTCTTGCAATTTTCCACAATCCTCATGGGTTTTAACAACTTTGAATAATTTTGTATCATCTTCAAATTTGATTACCTCACTCGTTATTCCTATTTCCAGGTCATTTATGAATATGTTAAAGAACAGCGGACCCAGCACAGATCCCTGGGGTACTCCACTATTCACCTTTTTCCATTGGAAAAATTGGCTATTTAGCTCTACTCTCTGCTTTCTAACTTTTAACCAGTTCCTGATCCACAATAGTACATCACCTCCTATCCCATGACTTTTTAATTTTACCAAAAGTCTCTCATGAGGGACCTTGTCAAAGGCTTTCTGAAAATCCAGATAAACTATATCAACCGACTCACCTTTGTCTACCTGTTTATTCATTCCTTCAAAAAAACATAACAAATTAGTAAGACAAGACCTTCCTTGGCTAAAGCCATGTTGGCTGTCTCCCATTAAGCCATGACTATCTACATGTGCAGTAATTTTGTTTTTTTTATAATGGTTTCTACCATTTTTTCCTGGTACTGATGTCAGGCTCACCAGTCTGTAGATTTCCGGATCACCATTGGAACCCTTTTTAAAAGTTGGCGTTACATTGGCCATCCTCCATTCTTCAGGTATTACAGATGATTTTAATGATAGTTCACAGATTACTAATAGTAGGTCTGCAATCTCATATTTCAGTTCTTTCAACACCCTTGAATGTATACCATCCGGCTCAGAAGGATTGTGGTTTCTCAAGGTGGGTTCGGGCATGGTCTGGCTCTTCAGTTTATCAAATAGTTGTAATACATCTTCCCGCTGTATTGATATTTCTTTCAATTCTTCTGTGGGATCACTTTAAATACCACTTCAGTCATGGGTAACATCTCTACATCTTCCTTAATAAAGACCGAAGCAAATTCAGTCTCTCCGCTATGGCTTTGTCCGCTCTTAGTGCCCCTTTTACCCCTCTATCATCTAATGGTCCAACTCTCTCACAGTTTTTTTGCTATGAATGTACTTGAAAAAGTCTTTATTACGCGTTTTTGCTTCCGCAGCAAGCTTCTTCTCAAATTCTTGCTTTGCCTGCCTTATCAATGCCTTGCATTTAACTTACCAGTGCTTGTGCTGTTTCCAGATTTCGTCGTTTGGCTCTTTTTTCCATTTCCTGAAAGATGCTTTTTTGGCAACAACAGCCTCTCTGGCCTCACCTTTAAACCATGCTGTCAGTTTTTTTGACTTTCTTCCACTTTTCTGAAGGCATGGAATACAGCTGGTCTGGGCTTCCAAGATAGTATTTTTAAACAACACCCAAGCTTGATGTAAATCTTTAACCTTTACAACTGCTCCTTTTACTTTTTTCTTAACTATTTTCCTGATTTTATCATAGTCTCCCTTTTGAAAATTAAAAGATAGTACTGAGGATTTCCTTACCGTCTCTCCTCCATTTATTAAATCAAATGCGATTATGCTGTGATCTCTATCTTATCTCTTGCACCAGATCTTGTGTTCCACTAAGGACTAAGTCCAAAATGGCTTTCCCTCTGGTCGGGTTGTGAACCAGCTGCTCCAAGAAACAGTCATTTATTTCATCTAGAAACTTTATCTCCCTAGCATGTCCTTCCATGACACTGATCCAGTCAATACCGGGGTAATTGAAATCACCTATTATTATTATTGTGCTGTAACTTTTGTTAGCTTCTCTGATTTCTTTGAGCATTTCATCATCCATTTGTTCATTCTGGCCATGCATTTGATAGTACACCCCCACTGTCATCGCCTTCCCCTTCCCATTTTTACATGGAATTTCATTCCATAGAGATTCTACAGTGAATTTTCTTTCCTGCAAAACTTTAATCCTTTGTGACTCAATGCCCTCTCTAACATAGAGCACAACCCCTCCACCAATTTGATCTGCTCTATCGTTACGATATATTTTGTACTCAGGTATCACAGTGTCCCACTGGTTGTCCTCCTTCCACCATGTCTCTGAGATACGAATCATATCTAACCTTTCATTTAGTGCTATATATTCTAACTCTCCCATCTTATTTTTTAGACCTAGAATTTGCATGCAAGCACTTTAGAGGCTGTATTTTATTCATATTAATCTGGCTATTGGTAGGCAGGGGTAATTAGGAATCTTTAAGCTCTGTCTGTTCTGTACTCAAGGGCATTTACCTTCCTAACATAAAGGTTAGTTGCCCTTAAAATATCCCCTTTCAGTTGTGCTTATTACTTTTCTGCATCCCCCAGCTGTTCCCATCCCGCTAATGACTCCTTGAGGTATTGTCCCATCTTGACAAAGTTAATTTTCCTAAAGTCTGAGACCCTTGCTTTTGAATGGACTATCAGCCCTAGTTCCAATACTGAACCACACCATGTGGTGATGATCGGATGCGAGATGATCTCCCACTACAACATCAGAAACACTTTCCCCATTGGTAAGCACCAGGTTCAATATGGCACCTTCTCGTGTGGGCTCTGTGACCAGGTGCCGGAATAGTTCTCCTGTAGAGAAAGTGGGCATCCTGATTCAATCTCACCGGTGGCTGACTTCTCTTTCTTCTTGGCCATGTGGTGTTAGAGAGAATAGCCCCAATCCAGCTCCTTACCAGCGGATGTGAGAAAATCCTGCAACGTATGTGGAATTTCTGTGCACGGGATATGCGGGCAGAGTGAGGGCAGTCCTCTACATGGTGAGCAACCCCAAGGCACTGGGCACAATGGTCATGAGTATCTGACAAATTTGTCTTCTTACTGCACTTGGGGCACTTCTTGAACCCATGTTTGGAGCTCATTCTTCAGGATCTCATCTCCGATGTTCTTTTCTTCTTTGATTCTTCTTCTTCTCTTTCTCTTTATTTTTGTTATTGTTATTTGAGGAGAGTTGAAATTTCCGTCCTTTTGGTAAGGTGGAAGAAGAGACCGAGGTGGGTAGGGGTGGGTTCTGAGGAGGGGCGTTTCTGAGCTCTAGGAAAGCGCTTCCATCTGTGGTGCCATTGGCAGGACATCAAAAGATGTGGCTGATGCATTCTGCTTGTCCATGGAGAATCTAGGATCTCCTTACTTCTAGATGATGCCGCAGCAGGAATGTGCTAGTCAAGATCCAGCATATTGAAATCACCTCTCAGTAGCATTTCTTCTTTCTGGCAATACCGCGAATGTCTTCAATTAAATCTCTGTCCACTTTTTCTGCCTATGAAGGAAATCTGTATATCATACTGATGCAAATTATTTCCCCATTTCCTCTTTCTAGTTTAACCCACAGTGCCTCCTCGCTCCCTTTGAAGCCTGGTAATTCTATAGCTTTAATATTATTTTTTATGTAAAGTGCCACTCTTCCTCCCCTTCTTCCTACCCTGTCCTTCCCGAATAAAGTATAGCCTGTATAAATTCGTCCCGGTCATGGTTGTCCGTGAACCATATCTCCGTAAACACCACTAAATCCAAGTCAGCTTCTTCTATTAAAGCCTCAACATCTGGAATCATATTTCCCATGTTATGGGCATTAATGCACTCTGCTTTCCAGATATTGCCTCTGTAACCCATCGTGTCTACAGAGATATTTAATGTTTTACTTACTTGAGGGCTTTTACTTACCTGGGAGCTTTTTTCACCCGTCCCCCAACAAATCTAGTTTAAAACTCTCTTCGGTAGGTTAGCCAGTCTGCTGTGGAAGACACTTTGATCCTTGTTGGACATGTAGACATCATCTCTGCTCAGCAGCCCTTGGAAAATCATCCCATGGCCAAGAAACCAAAACGTTCTTGATGACATCATCCAAGCAGCTCTGCATTCGTGTAGGAATATACTGTGACATGTTGCACGGGATTAAGGTCACTGTGTCTAGGTGTGTGTCTCCTTACTAGTACTACTAATCATTTGTATAGCGCTACAAGGTGAACACAGTGCTGTACATATAGATGTAAGTCACCGTCCCTGCTCATCAGACCTTACAATCCAATCAAGATGAAAAAACATCACAGAACTGGGTACTAGATTAGAGCAAGATACACATAAATAGCGGACGAGAGAAGAAGGATCCAAAAGCGGCTTCAAAGAGGTGGGTCTTCAGCCTGGACTTGAGTAGGGACAGTGAAGGAGCCCCTTGTGCTGTAGGGTTATAGTGTGACATGCTGCACCGGATTAAGCTCACTGTGTGTCCTTTGTGCTGTAGGGCTATAGTGGGAGATGTTGCACGGGATTGAGGTCACTATGCATGTCCCTTGTGCTGTAGGATTGTAGTGTGACACATTGCATGGGATTAAGGCCACAGTTTGCTTGTGTGTGTTCTCTTTTTCTATAGGGTCATAGTTTCACACAGCTATCTTCTATTCCAATATGTTGCAATAATATAACAGTCTGTGCATGCACCATACTGTTACACGGCTATAAGGTTATACAGTAACAATTGTCATTTGTGCATGTTCTGTGGTGTTACATAGCTGTAATTTTCCATATTATAGAGCATTACCATCACTGGCTATTTATGCTCCTTAGCATTGCATGCGCCTAGTGTGATATGTCATATGATTACTGTCTGTGTCTGCACTTTTACGCTGCGCAGTTGTGCTATGGCATCTTACACAGCAGCACTGCCTCTCTCTGCCATTCACTGATGGCTCCCTCCTCTCTCTCCCCTCCTCCCTCACAGGGCTTGTGAAACTAGGTGTGCACTGCATCACGGGACAGAAAGTGGCCATCAAGATTGTGAACCGGGAGAAGCTGTCCGAGTCGGTGTTGATGAAGGTGAGTTGCTTTGGACCTTTGTTGCGTTTGTGGTTGCACCATGAGAAATGGTACAGAGAAGCTGGTGTATTAAATCAAGTGTCAATGGGATTCTAAAGAAAGGACTAGAGACTAAAACAGAGAACATCACAATGCATCTGTGAAATGCCATGGAGCGACCTCTCCTTGAGTACTGTACGCACTTCTGGTCTTCGCATCTCAAAGAAGATATAGCAGCGTTAGAAGAAGTACAGAGAAGGGCAACCAAAATGATAACGGGGATGGAAGGGTACCCCTACGAGAAAAGGCTAAAGCGGTTACGTCTCTTCAGCCTAGAGAAGAGACGGCTGAGGGGAGATATTATAGAGGTCTATAAAATCCTGAGTGGAGTGGATGGGTAGATGTGAATTGGTTGCTTACTTTTTCAGAAAGTACAAAGACTAGGGGACACGCCATGAAGCGACTAAGCAGTACATTGAAAACAAACAAGAATATCCAGGGTCGCCGCACAGCCCACAAGCCCACAGAAACTAACTGGGCAGCGGCGATATTGAACTGCTGCCCGCTTATCTCCCACGGGTAAGGATAGGCCAGCTTTTGCTGCGCCTGTCTTTTACCCGCAGGTGCTGACCGGGTAATGGTGCAATTTTGTCGCTGCCCAGTTAGCAACTGGCGCCACATCCGGAACGCCCACGACATACCCCCGATGCTGCATTACTCGGGGATATTCAGCGGCACTAACCGAATATCCCTCTAAGCGGCATTTACGCGGCTTACAGCTCCGTAAACCATGTAAATGCGTTTGAATAGCGGGTCCAATATGTTTTCACTCAAAGCGTAGTGAGTTCTGGAATTTGTTGCTGGAGGATGTGGTAAAAGCAGCTAGTGTAACTAGTTTTAAAGAAGGTTTGGATGAGTTCCTGAAGGAAAAGTCCATAAAATGCTATTAAAATGGGTAAACTGCTGCTTGTCCCTGAGGGTAAGAGGCAAACAATCTGGCTATTGTTTGAGAGCTTGCTTACTTGTGACTTGCATTTGCCACCATTGGAAACGCGATACTGGGCCCAGCGGACCATTGGTCTGATCCAGTATGGCAGTTCCTATGTTTTTACTTTTCACGGCACCTTTTATTTGTAGAAACCTTGAAAAAATATCAGAGGAAGGCCACGGCGGGGCGGGAGGTGAGGGGGACACATAATCTGCTCATTCCTGATGCAAACTTGAAGGAGCCTGTCCTAACCTCAGGCTTTACAGAGGACGCTCCGTGCCTGTCCCAAGATTTTCCCTCATGCTGAAGGACCCTCTGTGCTCGTCACAAACAGACATGTTTGAGAACCTTCTGGGCTTGCCGCAGGCATCACCTAGGGACCCCTCTGCACCTGTTCCATATACCTTCTCCATTGGCCAGGCACATGGCTGCACAGGCAAAATGTAACCAGAGGAAAAGCTACAGGGCTGGGGCCGTTCCCGGCATGGTTGGGAATTGGATTTAGTTCACACCTTGGCCAGAGATCGAGGCAACTTACCTTCAGGTGCAGTTGATATTTTCCTGTTTCTAGAGGGCTTCCCACTCAAGCTTGTACCTGAAGTGAGGGAAGGTTAAGCGTCTCGTCCGAGGTCACATGACGCAGCAGTGTGATTCGAAGAGGGCTTCCTTAGTCCTTAGCCAGCTCCTCCAAACTGTTTCAACGTAGCCGGTCATAACTGGTATTCCGGCTTCCCCGGAATCAGTTGGCTTGGTTCACATTAGACAGGATATCTAGCTATGTGACTCTCTTGATCTACCCACGGTCGGCTCAGTATCAGCCTCTTACTGTGAACAAATAGCTCTTGATGTTCCTTTCAAGTTTGTCCCTTGGAGCCTCCTTCCATGACCTATTATTTTAGCCCAGCAGTTCTCAATGTTGCGAGAGACCCCCAGCCAGCCAGGCTTCCAGGATATTGGCAATGAATATTCATAGGGTGGATTTGCATATGGATTTCTTTCTTGTGCTTATCCTAAAACCCAGTGGGCTGGGAACCGCTTTTGCAGAGCGTTCTTTCCTTTCAGGGTTTCTTTCTTCAGTGCCGTTTGTACTTTTGAGGTGTTTGAACGTCTGTGTTGTACCTTCACCTGAGTCTCCCCTCTTGCGGCTTGACATATTTAAGGCTAGCTGCATGAAAAAGGCGCTGACGCACCATAAGGGACAATATTTCCTCAGATCGCATATTTTTGCAATGGGGACAAACACGCTTAATCGCACTTTAGTAAAGCTGCCTGTTAGAAGTTTATGCCTCACCTGAGAGACTTTAGATGCAAGTCCTATATCATTTTGGTGTCTTCCTCCCTACTGTCTTCAGCCTATCTCTATCTTTTCAGAGGTACCACTCCCAGAAATGGACAGAGCACTCCGGAGGAGGCCTCATCAACACCCCATCCAGAGGTGTTATCCCCTGCTCTCTCTCTCTATTAGCATGTCCTTATTGCACTCTCTCTCTCTCTCTCTCTCTCTCTTTCTCTCTCTCTCTCCCCTGCAGGTGGAGCGGGAGATCGCCATTCTGAAACTGATCGAGCACCCCCACGTCCTGAAACTCCACGACGTGTACGAGAATAAGAAATATTTGTAGGTATTTAGAGACATTCCCTGACTTTTCCAGGCTTTGTTACTGCTTGCATGCGCTAGTCAGAGGACAGGAGTGAAGATTCTGGTGAACAGTTGTCTGTGGAGGTCCTGGATAGCATGTCCTGGGGACTGACCCCGGGCAGTGTTTCCCTTTTCGGCAGGTACCTGGTACTGGAGCATGTTTCAGGAGGGGAGCTCTTTGACTACCTGGTTAAGAAGGGACGTCTGACACCCAAGGAGGCTCGCAAGTTTTTCCGGCAGATCATCTCCGCGTTGGATTTCTGTCACAGCTATTCCATCTGGTGAGTGGCAGCAAGAGACATGCAATGGGACCGGCTAGGACTGTCCCTGAGGACATGAAGTGCCCTGGAGCATGGGCGGGTGGGGGGATGGTAAGAGGGCAATGCGTGCTTGTGTGGATGTTTCTATATATCTGGGTCTGTCTGTGTGTCTCTGCTGATGGGTGCATATATCTGTCTCTATGAGTGTCCCTGTTGCTGAGGGATGGAGAGCTTTGGCAAGGGGTGGGTTCTGATCTCAGCTCTGACCTTTGTCTCCTGCCAGTCACAGAGACCTGAAGCCCGAGAACCTGCTTTTGGACGAGAAGAATAACATGCGGATTGCAGACTTCGGCATGGCTTCGCTGCAGGTGGGGGGCAACCTGCTGGAGACTAGCTGCGGGTGAGTGCCAGGACCTGAGAGCCACTGGACCTGATGGACCTGTACTGAGGCTGGCTGTCGTTGCTTCCACCAGTACCTTCCACTGGGTGGGAGGCAGCTCAATGAGGTGTAGATGTGTGAGGTTTTCTGCTGGAGACTGTAGGGGGCTGTGGAGGCATCTGAAAAGGGAATGCTTGCATCTACGCTTACTCTGTTTGCCAAGAGTTGTCTCCGTTCGTGTTTTCTGCTCTGCTAATGATTCCTCCTCCATTTCTTAGGTCCCCGCACTATGCCTGTCCAGAAGTGATCAAGGTGAGTTTCAGAGGCCACAAACCGCACGCTTTCTTCCCCTAGCCTTCTTGGTCCTTGGGAGATATAGAGGGTCCGTGGTTTTGGGGCTTATTTCTTCCCCTGATTGGGGGAGGGATGAGAATAAATCATGCACAAGGACATCTGAAAACATTTTGCCGTAAGTGGAAGACACCGGACTCTGCACATCCCATTTTTGTATGGTCTCTATAACCTCCAGAAATATCCCAAAGTGTGGTCTAGTGGCCACTTAGGGGAAATTATCCCGAGCTATTCCGCATTGGTTTTTTTTATCAGCTGGTGGCCAGTGAGGTTTTCCTTTACTAATGCTGTCTTGCACCCTTACCACCTTTAGCTTTCATGGTCTTTAGTCCACAGAACAACAGTGGGCTTGAGTTATTCCACCAGCTGCCTGTGAATCCATATCAAAATGGCCGCCATGTCCACTAAGGCACAGAGGGAGGGGTGAAAGTGTGTGTTTCTTTGGGAAAGCCTGGGTCAAGCATTGAGGATCTCGGAGGAATAGCGAGGGATTGTAAAAACAGACTGAATGGAGAGGTCGAAGGGTGTTTTTTCTGCTCTCTTGTTCTCTATTTCCATGAGGGGGTATGTCTCTGCGTGTGTGTGGAAAACACCCAAAAAATGCAGTCTGATTCTTCTTAAACGGTAAACTCCAGGTTATTTATAATACACGCTGTTTAATAACTCACATAACAACATGAAGCTTTCTTGTTTTCACTGTAACACTGGTCTCAGAAAAACTATCGGCACTCAACCATGGGCTCATAGCCCTTTAACGGTGCCAGTTTTAACATCAATGACTCAGTGTTGTAGGTTTTTTTTAATATCGATAAACTTATCTATTATCTTGAAAGCATTATCTTGAAACCTTCAATCAAAGACTCTTAATAGTAAACTTTTCAATGGCTCAAAGGAAAAAAGTAAACTTAGCTTTTAAGAGTCAGCCAGATGGTCAAAGCAGGGCAATCCCAACGCCTTCAGTTAGGCACCCCAAGCGTTTCACTTAAAAAGTTTCCTCAGGGAATTGTCCGTTCTTGGCTGAATAAACATAAAAACGTGAAAATTATTCATAAAGCCAGTTGTGTTGTAGCATATCAAAACTTATTATATATATCAAAAACCTTAAAATTGGATGCTGCCCACGTATTAATTGCACCTCCAAACACTCAGGAGGAAAAATCTCTGTGCAAAAAACGCCGCGCATGCGGGATCCAGGTTAGACCTCCATTTTTAAAGGGTAAAACTGATCACGTGTTCTCATTGTGCTCACTATCAGGTAATGAACTATGTTGCAGATAAAGCAAAATTATATATCATGAAAAGAAAAATAGAAAAAACTCCAATGGTCAAAGACAGAGTGCTAATTCCAGCCGGACATTCAATCCACTTGGATTTACCGTTTGAAGAGTAAAAATCCATTTTTGTTCTTTCCAAAGAAGCGTGTCAGCAATAGTCCTACCGCGCATACCAGAACTTACTTGATCTATGCAGAAGCACCGTAATTGTTCAAAAATGTGATGTTTACTTAGACAATGTTGTACTAGAGGTGCTTCGAGTACTTTACATTTCAGGCGGCTACAGTGTTCCCGCATCCGTGTTCTAAATGGCCGAACTGTCTTGCCCACATATAGTAAGCCACACGGGCAGACTATCATGTAGACCACGTTTATGGACCCACAAGTCGTTCGATGTCAAAAAGTATAAGAGGTTCCACGATGTTTAAATTGAGTAATATCCATAGTAATGTCACACACGTTACAGTTTCCACATTTGTAATGGCCCATTGGTGTTAGAACAGGGGAAATGCCCATATACTGAGTGTTTGGAGGTGCAATTAATACGTGGGCAGCATCCAATTTTAAGGTTTTTGATATATATAATAAGTTTTGATATGCTACAACACAACTGGCTTTATGAATAATTTTCACGTTTTTATGTTTATTCAGCCAAGAACGGACAATTCCCTGAGGAAACTTTTTAAGTGAAACGCTTGGGGTGCCTAACTGAAGGCGTTGGGATTGCCCTGCTTTGACCATCTGGCTGACTCTTAAAAGCTAAGTTTACTTTTTTCCTTTGAGCCATTGAAAAGTTTACTATTAAGAGTCTTTGATTGAAGGTTTCAAGATAATGCTTTCAAGATAATAGATAAGTTTATCGATATTAAAAAACCCTACAACACTGAGTCATTGATGTTAAAACTGGCACCGTTAAAGGACTATGAGCCCATGGTTGAGTGCCGATAGTTTTTCTGAGACCAGTGTTACAGTGAAAACAAGAAAGCTTCATGTTGTTATGTGAGTTATTAAACGTCGTGTATTATAAATAATCTGCGTGTGTGTGAGCATGCGGGGTGTGCATGTGCGATGTCTCTGTGCGAGAGTGTGTCTTTGTCAGCTGCTACCTGTGGGTGTGAATCTGTGATTGCGTGGATGCATATCTAGGGGTGAGCCCGTGCCGTGATCTCCCATCACAGAGGCACGAGAAGACCGTGCTAGAAGCTTACCATGTTCAGGGTCGGTGTTCAGCGACGGTCTCTGCCCGTTTCTCTTTCTGCAGGGCGAAAAGTACGATGGGCGACGGGCAGATGTATGGAGTTGTGGCGTCATTCTCTTTGCACTATTGGTGGTAAGGCATTTCCAGGGCCAGGGCAAGGGTATTGGGTACACTGGACGAACATTCAGTCTTAGGCCGTCCCCTCCTCTGAGATTTTCCTAACTAAACTCAACAGCCCTGATCATCTCAACACCGTCCCCAACAACAATCCTATGAAAACACATAGTGGGATGTCATTCTTTTAAATATTAAACTTTGCTTTATAGGTATGCATGCGCCCGCTCACCCTACAGATAACAGAATGTGCCGATGGCTTTCTGGATCTATTGTTTGGCTTTTGATGCCCCTCCCCCCCCCCTCGAAGCTGCTGCCCAGGGCAACAGCCTAGTATTGCCTAATGGTTGATCCAGCCCTTGGCATTTCCTCCATTGAATTTCCTATACAGACCCTTAGACCTTAGGGCACCTTTGGTGTGCAACCCATGAGCCCCTATCTTTCTCCCCAGGGCTGACAGGGCCCCTGCTGGCCCCAGGAGCTGGAATTTGAGCCAGGGATAAAACCCAGGGGCCCACCCCAGCTCTAAAAGCAGCTCTGACTCACCAGTTTTCTCCCCCACCTACAGGGGGCGCTGCCCTTTGATGATGACAACCTGCGCCAGCTGTTGGAGAAGGTGAAGCGGGGGGTCTTCCACATGCCTCATTTCATCCCGCCCGACTGCCAGAACCTGCTGCGGGGTATGATCGAGGTGGAGCCGGAGAAAAGACTCAGCGTGCGTATCGAAGCAGTCAATGCCACACACCTCCCCTCCCTGTGCCAGCCATAACTACGCCCTCCACCAATGACTGTCACAGCCCCTGACAATAGTACCTAGGGTTGCCAACTGGCTCCAGATGCGCCCGACAGGCTTGATCCAGCCCTGGGTTTACCCCATTGCATGCAGGGACATTTAGATCTACTTTCTCCATTGCACTCCATAGGAAATGGAAAACTATAAGTCCCTGTATGCAATGGGGTAAACCCAGGACTGGATCAAGCCTGTCGGGTGCATTTGGAGCCAGTTGGCAACCCTACCTGTACCAGTCTGTGCCGTGTTCTCCTCCTTTCTCCACTTTCAAACTGTGCACCTTCTGTATTCTCCTTCCCTTGTGGAAAGTACTATTCCTATATTATCCCTTGTGGTCACAGCAGGCCAGACCTGTATTAGCCCTCTAGTCTGGCCGTACTACCCCTGGTTTTCACTTTCTATACAGGACCTAATTTCAAACTTTATGATGCATTAAATTGCCATCTCCTCCAGCTCTGTCCACCCACTTTCTAATTTTGCCCTGCTGCCGGCGCCGTTGTGGGGAAAGCAGAGGGCAGCAACAGCAAGGTAAAAACAGAAAGCGGGTGGTTGTTGCTGCGGGGGGCGGAGGGGGGGGTAGGGCGCGCGCCCGATGTGCAAGTCGCAGAGGGTGCAATTCTAGCTCGGTACAGCCCTGCGCTGCTGCAAGCAGAATTTTGCTGGGAATTGTACATGCAAAGGGCTGAAAGGGCACAACCTTTTCCGTCCCCAGTGACCCTCAGCATGCCCCCTGGGAACACCTCCTCTCAAAGTGGTGAAACGCATGTGTGTTTTAGAAGACTGCACAGACTTTCAGCAACACTGAGGGAGACTCATTTTCAGAGGGCCAATGAACATGGGTGGAACATTTTTTTTCTCGTGTACGTCACTTTGAAAACCATTGGAAAGGTGAATTATTAAGGGAAAAGCAATTTCTCCCTGTGGAAAGATTTTCTGTTGCATGGATTTATCCCCCAGACGCAAAGTGTTGTACTCAGTGCATTAGCCTACTTGTTTCTTGATCCCGATCTCAGCATATCCAAGTTGTAGGTGAGACCTTCAACTGCACTAACTAATGCATCTATGGTGAGCTTTCTGGACCTCTGCGACCTTCATCATGTCATTGAAGAGAACATGCAATTACACTGGGCTTTAAAGAGTACAGAGTCTGCTAGGCATGGGCTTGTGGGCATATGCCAGTGATTTCCCGGGCAAGGCCCAAGGGCCAGTGTGGTTCCCATGAATCCCAAGTGCAGTCTCCCCTCCCCCCACCTCTCTTCACCCACTACATATTCTGACATGTGGATGGAGAGCTTGAAGAGGATGTGGGTGAGAGCACATGGGGAGAGAGAATTTTGTGGGAGGAGTGTTTTAGGGGAGATGCATTGGGATGAGTTGAGCTAAGGGGGAGAGAGACGGTGGGGTATTTATCTGGATAAGTTGGCACCTCATCCTGACATCGCTCGACACTGTCTGGATAGCCCTGGGTGGTCGGTGATGATTTTCAGCAGTATAATCCGGATAGTGCTGCTGCAGATTAGTGGCAGTCACCGGTCACTAGCATTTAAACGGTTAATGGGTGTTTTTTCATATCGGGCCCTAGTTTTCCGTGTGTAGAGTCTACATGCTCAAATCACTTATACAATTAAGGGCGTGATCTTCCTTTCAGAAAATGAGCCATCCCTCTCTCCTTCTCTGTGGACATTTTATGTCCAGGAAGCTTTATTCTTTCATCAATTTTGACTCGTTTCACTGATATCCTTCATCTATTTCGTGTCGGATATTTCCATGACAAAATCCATAAGATTACACTCCAGTTCCCCACTAAACTTTTTCACCCCCTCTTCTCCTTCTTCAATACAAACTTTTCCCCTCAACCTCTATCACCCTTTCATCCTTTTCTAAGATCTCCGATGAGGAACCCTCTCTTCTTCTTTCCTCCTCTAAATTCACTACCTGTTCCTCTGATCCTATCCCCATCTATCTCCTCAACTCCATCATCCCTTCCATATTCTCAACCTTTTGTCCTTGCAGCCTTCAAGCTTGCTGTGGTCACACCTCTCCTCAAGAAACTTTCACTTGTCCTTACTTGTTCTTCTAATTATTGACTCATCTCCCTCTTTCCCTTCATTTCCAAACTTCTTGAACGTGCAGTTCTCTGCTGTTGCCTTGAATTTCTCTCCTCTCAAGCCCTCCTAGATCCACTTCAGTCTGTTTTTTGTCCCTTTCATTCTACTGAAATGACTCTTGCTAAAGTCTCCAGTGCCTTGTTCCTGGCTAAGTCCAAGGGTCTTTACTCAGTTCTCATTCTTCTTGACCTTTTTGCTGCTTTTGATACTGTTGACCATCTCATTCTTCTCGACACTTTGTCCTCTCTTGGCTTTAGGGGCTCTGCTGTCCTGGTTCTCTGCTTATCTCTCCCATCGCTCTTTCTGTGTTTGCTCCTCTACTGCCATCCCTTTCTCAGTTGGTGTACCCCCAAGGGTCTGTTCTGGGCCCTCACCTTTTTACTCTCTATATCCAGGCCCTTGGTGCTCTCATCTCTTCCCATGGCTTTCAGTATCATTTTTATGCTGATGACTCTCAAATCTATTTATCTACACCTGACATTTCTTTTATACTCCAAGCCCATATCTCTGCCTGCTTATCTGACATCGCTGCCTTGATGTCTCACCGTCGTCTAAAATTGAACATGGCAAAGACTGAACTTCTTATTTTTCCCCCTAAACCCTCCTCCCCCCTTCCTCCTTTTTCTATGCTGATAACACTCTTCTGCTTCCTGTTTCTTTGGCCCGCAACCTTGGGGTCATCTTTGACTCCTCCCTCTCCATACATATCCAACAGATAACTAAAACCTGTTTCTTTTTCTATAACATTAACAAAATTTGCCCCTTCCTCTCTGAACACACTACTAAAACTCTTATCCACTCTTTGGCCACCGCCCGTCTCGACTATTGCAACCTCCTCCTTGCTGGTCTCCCTCAGGGTCATCTCTCTCCTCTTCAGTCTGTTCAGAACTCTGATGTGTGGTTAATCTTTTTCCATCCCTTGTACAGTCCTATAACCCCTCTTCTCAAATCATTTCATTGGCTCCTCTTTCGTTTCCATATCCAATTCAAGCTTCTTCTGACCTATAAATGCGTTCACTCTACTGCCCCTCACTACCTTGCCTCTCTCCCTACACCCCTCCTCGTGAACTCCGCTCCTCCTCTGGCTTTCTCCCTATGCTGCTTTCTTCTGCTGCCATCTCCGGACTTCGATCCTTTCACCTTGCTGCTCCTTATACCTGGAGCAAACTTCCTGAATCTATACGTCAGTTCTCCTCTCTCCCCCTTTTCAAATCCATGCTAAAAACGCTCCTCTTTGAGGCTGCTTTTGGATCTTAATCCCTTGTTCTCCTTGTATCTCCTTTCCCTATTTGAACCCCTTGTTTCTCTTATATTGTACTGTCTGTCTTGATTAGATTGTAGGCTCTAAGGAGCAGGGACTGTCTTCTCTATGTACTTGTACAGTGCTGCGTACGCCTTGTTGCCTATCCAAGTTCTGTTGCCTGTTAATTGTAAATACAAATCAAATGTTTTGAGATGTGTATTTAACTGGTTCTATGTAAACTGCACTGATGGAAAATAGCGCAGTATATAAGTGCATGTAATAAATAAATAAAAATAAATGATTAACAGTAGCAGTAGTAGGGTCACAGATAGTACAGTCATTGATACACCACGGTTCTTCATTCCTTGCATCATGTCTGCTTTGCACTGGGGGCTTTGAAAGAGGATGTGGATTTTTCGTGGGGATGATTCTGCATGGGAAAGAAAATGAGAAATTTCTAAAAGTCCTTTACCCGGGCAAATAGGCTTTCTAAACTTTGTCTGCTCTGTCTGGGGGTAAATGTGTGCGTAGCGGTCAATGGCGCCTATATTTTTCCCCGCGGGAAGGGTTGGTGGGAGCTCAGCGGGGGCCAGAAGGTGCGCAGCTCTGCATTCTCGAAACCATAAAGGCGCTGCGGCAGCCATGCCTGCTAGTTAAACCCAGACTAACTGCTCTGTTTTGTTGCTGAAGTGATGACGGGGATGGAGTTTTCGAATGCTTGTCAATTGCAAGGTCTCACCCTCAACACGTTTGTGTATTCCCTGGGAGCTGTAAGAAAAGAAGAGCCTTGTGCACAGAGCAGGCAAGCTCATGATCGTGAGCCCAGGCTCTCTCCACAAAGATGCAATTGCTAACCTGCTGTATGGAGTCCCCTCTAATTCTGCAACTAACCTCTTGGCTTTCCTTTTTCACCTCTTGACAGCTGGAGCAGATCCAGAAGCATCCTTGGTACCTGTGAGTAACTTTATGTGATATTGAAGTTCACGTACATGTTGTGCTGTTACACTCCTGCACTCTCCTATTCAAAGTCTTTGCTGCTTCTCCACAGCTGATGATCAGTTTCACCCCACCCCCACTGTTCTCCACATTTAGCACTTTAAGCAAAGCTGTTTACAGTGTAACTTAAACATGTACATTGATAACTTTTTCTGAGGCAATAAAGAGTTAAGTGATTTGCCCAAGGTGGGCTAGTGGGAATCAAACCCTGGTTTCTTGGTTCCCAAGCCAGTGCTCTAACCATTAGGCTACTCCTCCACAAGACATAAAACTTTGCAAGGTTAGACATCAAAGTGTGTTGATTCAAGTCAGTGGGCTGGGATTTTTTCCATCCCCTTGGAGAGCAGGGCAGGATCTCTACAAGCTATGAACAGAAACAGCAGACCAAGAGGGAAGAATCAGGTATTTTTATTCATAGGCATAAAATAGGAACAACATACTGAGACACGCATCACCAAAACAGAAAGAGCGTGTCGATGATTGGGACAATAACCAAACGGAGTCGGGAGCTTCGAATAATAACGATGCCCCTTTATGAATCCTGGGGGAAGAAGAGGGTATGGACGATATTCTCAATGTGCAGTACATAAAGGTCCCTCTGTCCCTCTCCCTATCCCTAGACACACAACCTACGCAAAGGACAATCTGACAGTCCAAGACAAATAGCTCTGATTTCCTCCTTTGTTAAGCAGACCTCAGCCGCTGGAAGCACCCCAAGGGTCAGGCATCCAGATTCAGATATCGAGTGAAGGGTGCCCACATTTGCTTAAAGCACACTATCTTCTTGCAGCTCAAGCTTCAATGTTTCCATCAGGTACAAATCTCAGACCTTATCCAACTTGTCCGTCTGAGACAGGGACAAACGCCTTTTGCACATTCTGGCGGGTGCACCTCTTGACACTAGCAGCAAGCACTAGATGAGAAAAAACAGGGATTTGGAAAAGGATATGTACATCTGTTATCAACTGACTGCAGCTCTATCCAGTAGGGTTGGACAAGGCAGTGGTGCTATCATGAGTGCTCAAAGATCCCAGTGTTGGATTTAAAGATCGGCAACATTTTTTTTCCCCCAATAAACAGCTAAAGATATCTCAACAGAGTCTGCTAGTATATGGCCGATGTGGTGTTGCTTTTTTGCCTGAGGGCTGAATTTTTGTGACTTCTGGAAGGTGGAGGAGGGGGGGGGAGGGGTGACAGCCTCAGAAAATAAATTTCGACACGAGCTTAATCTTATGCAAAAAGTACTATGGGAAGATTCACCTAAATCTTCCCGTTGAGTGCATGTGCCCCTCCCCTCTTCTGCAAGATCTTGCAAGTGAAATGCGTGGACCCAAAGGTGTAGTTTGTGTTAAACGTGAGCAGCCCCGTAGGCTTTGTGCGTGATTCTTAATTTACAGACTCCCAGCGTCCTAGATGAGATGGGGCTTTTGGTGACAGAGGTCATTCTTTTTGTTACAATTTCAGGGGGGGTAAGAACGAGCCCGAACCTGAACAGCCCAGCCCACGGAAGGTGGCGATCGGCCGGATCCACTCCGTCAGCGAGTTTGATCCTGACGTGCTCGACAGCATGCATTCTCTGGGCTGCTTCAGGGACAAGACCCGGCTGAAACTGGAGCTGCAGAATGAGGAGTGAGTGCCAGGAACGAGAGAACTCATGTCTCACGAATGGAAAATGGTTTGTGGACTGGGAGAGGAATGATCTCGGAGCTTCCTCACCCCATTGGCCTCTGCGCTCCCTTCCTGGCAACCCCACAGGTCTCTTACAGGCAGATGCAGAAAGCTAGCGCAGCTCTTAAGCACCAATAATGTCACGTTTAAGCACACATTAAGCACTTTTTAGTTAACCTCAAATGCAGAAAACAAACGGATGCGCACATAAACACTGATGGGAAAACTAGCGTCCAATTAATGCCATGAGTATTTAAATGTATTTAAAGTGAAGGTAAATGAGCTGCACATAATAGTCTGGTATGCAAATCATGGCTACATACGATGCAGAGACAGGCGCAGAGGATTTCGCAACCAGCCATAGCGCCAATATTTTTACTGCAGGATCTGAGGTGACTTAAACCTCTAACGTGGGCTCCCGGCCTCAACAGTATTTTGATGGCACCAGGTGCTTTCTGCAGTCCCTGGATCATCTTCTCCTCAGATGATCAGGCATCGGGCAAAGCCCCCGATGCCATCAAAATAGGGAAATCAAATCCCTGGTGACCCAGCAGTCCTAATCTCCCCACCCAACAGTATTTTGATGGCACTGGGGATGATTGCGGCATCAGGAAAAGCCCCTGATGCGATCAAAATACTGTCGGGGGTCGGTGTCCCGACAGAAGGGACTACCTGGTGGTCTATTAGCCACCGAACCCCTCCCACCTCAAAGAAAAATAAAATAACCTGGTGGTCTAGCGGTCATTGAACACCCCACCTCAAGTTAAAATAAAATAACCTGATGGTCTAGAGGCCCCTGAAACCCCCAACCCAAATTAAAATAAAATTAGCTGTTGGTCTAGCGGTCCTTGAACCCACCACCCCAAATTAAAATAAAACAACATGGTGGTCTAGAGGCCCCTGAAACCCCCACCCCCATCACAAATTAAAATAACCTGGTGTTCTAGAGGCCAATGAAACCCCCATCCCTACACCAAATTAAAATAAAATAACATGGTAATCTAGCGGCCCCTGAAACCCGCACCCCAAATTAAAATAAAAATAACTGGTGGTCTAGTGGTCCTTGAAACCCCACCCCAAATTAAAATAAAATAACCTGGTGGTCTAGCAGCCCCTGAAATCTCCACCCCAAGTTAAAATAAAATAACCTGGTTGTTTAAAGGCCCCTGAAACCCCCACCTGAAATTAAAATAAAATAACCTGGTCTAGCGGCCACTGAAACCCCCACCCCATATTAAAATAAAATAACCTGGTGGACTAGTGGTCCTTGAACCCCTCAACCCAAATTAAAATAAAATAACCTGGTGGTCTAGCAGCTCCTGAAATCCCCACCCCCACTCCAAATTAAAATAAAATAACCCAGGGGTCTAGCAGGCCCTGAAACCTGCACCACAAATTCAAATAAAATTACCTGGTGGTCTAGTGGTCCTTGAACCCCACCCACCATCCCAAATTAAAATAAAATAACCTGGTGGTTTAAAGGCCCCTGAAACCCCCACCCCCCACGCAAATTAAAATAAAATAACCTGGTGGTCTATAAGCCTCTGAAACCCCCACTCCACCCCACCCCAAATTAACATAAAGTAACCTGGTGGTCTAGTGACCCCTGAAACCCCCACCCCAACTTAAAAGAAAATAACATGGTTGTCTAGCGGCCCCTGAAACCCCCACCCCAAGGTAAAATAAAATAACCTGGTGATCTAGAGGCCCCTGAAACCCCCACCCACCACCACAAATTAAAACAAAATAACCCGGTGGTCTAGCGGCCCCTGAAACCCACACCCCAAATTAAAATAAAATAACCTGGTGGTCTAGAGGCCCCTGAAACCCCCACCCACCACCACAAATTAAAATAAAATAACCCAGTAGTCTCGTGGCCCCTGAAATTGCCACCCCAAATCAAAATAAAATAACCTAGTGGTCTAGAGCCCCTGAAACCCCCAACCCCACCACAAATTAAAATAAAATAATCTGGTGGTCTAGTGGTTCCTGCAACCCCCACCCCAATTAAAACAAAATAACCTGGTGGTCTAGTGGCCCCTGAAACCCCCACCCGCACCCCAAATTAAAATAAAATAATCCAGTGGTCTAGCAGTCCTTGAACCCCCCACCCCAAATTAAAATAAAATAACCTGGTGGTCTAGCAGCCCCTAAATCCATCTCCCCCCACCCAATATCTTAAAATAAGTGGGAGCGCTGCCTAGACGCACCTGCTCTCTGTCTACCATCTTGAAAAATGGCGGAGCCTGGCTCCGCTCTGTGATTAGACTGCCATATAAGGCATAGTCCCCCTTATATGGCAGTCTGACCTTGCCCAGTGCATCCGCATGAGACCAGGCGCTGCCATTGTTTAAGATGGCAGACCCAGAGTGGGAGCGCTTAGGCAGCGCTCCCACTTATTTTAAGGTACCGGGTGGTAGGCTTGGATTTAGGGACTGCTAGACCATCAGGTTATTTTATTTTTATTTCGGGTGGGGGCTTCAAGAACAGCTAATCCACCAGGCTATTTTATTTTAATTTGGGGTGGGGGTGGGGTTTTCAGGGGCCGCTAGACTACCATGTTATTTTATTTTAATTTAGGGTGGGGGGTTCAGGGGCCACTAGACCACTAGGTAGTCACTTTCTGTCGTGGCACCAGCCACTGACAGTATTTTGATGGCCTCAGGGGCTTTTCCCGATGCCACAATTATCCCCAATGCCATTAAAATACCGTCAGGGTTGATATGCAAATCAGCCGTGTTGTGCCCATTTCTCTGGGAGAGCATGCCAAACTAGTGCCAACTTGTACCTATGTGTTTGGCTTGCTCTCCCAGTTTAACGCTGCCATTTTGCTCCCAATTTAATTGGTGGCTCGTTTGCACGTGCACGGTTACCACATCCTTCCTTTGCAGACCCTATCTTTGCTGATTCGCGGGTTAAAGGCTGTGCATTGTCAGGGCACTACTAAACTCATAAAAAGCCGATTCAGCGCATATCTAGTGCCGGTTTTCTGCATTGGCTTGTTAATGCGCTCTTTCTCTTGCAGCGAGAATCAGGAGAAGATGATTTACTATCTGCTTCTGGATCGGAAAGAACGATATCCCAGCTGTGAGGACGAAGATCTGCCGCCAAGGAATGACATTGGTAACATCATCCCTCTCATTTTTTTTAATTTCCTGTTCACCCTCAGGATATTAATTAGGGGCTGTTTCTGCAAGCAACCCATACTATTCCACCTTACAATCTCACTCTTTTGATCATACTTTGCAAATTTTAGCCCTGCTCCAGGTAAGTGTGATGCTCCACGCGTTGCACTAGACAAATGAGAGCTCAGTGCTCCTCAGCTCTCCCTGGAGGTAGACCCAACGAGTTGGGCTTTCAGGACCACCCCAGAGAATATACATGAGATAAATTGCATACAGTAGGTCTTCAATATAAGCAAACATCTCAAGTATGTTCACTGGGGCAAGCCTGAAACTCAACTGGCTAGGTATACATCCAAGAGATGTACACCTCCTCCCCATAACCTCACAAAGTCAGAGAAAGATGGACCTTGGAAGGTTGTTAAAGGAATTATCTAGAATTATAGAAAAATGGGGCTGGCAGGGACCTTAGAAGATCATCTAGGATCAGAGAAAGATGGGGCTGGGATGGACCTCAGGGGATCATCTAGAACCAGAGAAAGATGGGGCTGGGAGGAGACCTCAGGAGGTTATCTGGAATCAGCTAGAAATAGGGCTGGGAGGGGACCACAGGGGATCATCTAGAATCTGAGAAAGATGGGGCTGAAAGGGACCTCAGGAGATCATTTAGAATTAGAGAAAGATGGGGCAGGGAGGAGACCCCAGGAGGTTATCTAGAAACAGAGAAAGATGGGGCTGGGAGGAATCTTGAGGAATCATCTAGCTCTTCTCCTACTTTCAGGCATGATGTCCTGTATGTAAATCCTCCCAGTCAGACTGTCTAATATGCTGTTAAAATCCTTCGGTGAAAAAGGTTGATACCCTCCTCGGGTAACTTATTCCAGAACTCAATCCCTACTATGGTCAGCAACTTCTTCTTAGCATCTCCCCTGCTGTGATTTAAGCTCAAGGCCTCTGGCCTCCAGTCCATCCCCACTGGTCTGACAGAATGACCGCTCTCCATCTTTGTTATGACCCAACTCCCTCCATTTATGGATCTGAAGTCCACTCTCCAGTGGCCCCTCGGCCTTCCCTTCCCCAGGCTAAATTAACTCCACCTCTCTTACCCTGCTTACGGTGTGACATTTACCCATTTTGTCACTTTCACTTATAAGATGCCTCCTCTGCACAGAAGCTCAAGACCTGAGACCACAACACATAAAACCATAACAACAATACTACCAAAATAAAATAAACATATGCCATAAAACATAAAAGCACTCCTGAGAAAACGAATACAGAAAATAGTGAGATTAATTAAAAATGATGGATAACCTTACAGGCCTTTCTAAACCCTAAATCTGTATCTCTAGGAATTGAATTCCGCGGGTTAGCAGCTGCATAGAAAAATGTACAGTCACGAGTATCTGCCAATGATGATAATAGTGTAAAATATTTAGTGCATGCTAAATCCATTTACCCTGCATTTTAACCTACAAATTGGTATGCATTAAGTCAATTAGCATGCATTAAACATTTTTTAGATTAAAACTAGTGTCATCTAAAAATTCGGGAAAAGGGGCAAACCAAGCAAAAATGAACGAACAATTTATGCCCTGTGCAGATCCCTTCTAACCTCCTTAAATTATTCACCTCATCCTGATAGCTTCATCATTGCTCAGCGCTTCTCGCGCTCTCTCTGTTCCTGTCTTTCACCCAGACCCTCCACGGAAACGTGTCGACTCTCCAATGCTGAACCGTCATGGGAAGCGCCGGCCTGAGAGGAAATCCATGGAAGTCCTGAGTGTGACCGATGGAGGGTCTCCTGTGCCCGCCCGACGGGCAATAGAGATGGCCCAGCACAGTCAGAGGCGAGTCTAGTGCCCTGCCATGCATCTTTCTCAACCATTCCCTTCACATAGAAACATGACGGCAGAAAAAGATCATACGATCTATCTAGTCTGCCCTTCCATATCAACCACTATAATCTGTAGGCTAGGAGATATACATTTTTGTGGAAAGTTGAGGATTCGGACAGAGTAGCGTAATATTTCTTTCTGGTGCGTAGATTTTATGCTAACTGTAATTCTGAGTGGTACAATGTAATTCATGTGTAAAAGAAAGCACTGTAAAGCAGGCTTAGATAGATATATTAAATTAAATTAAATATTCAGAAAGTTATGAAGAGTTTCTAGTGCCCTGCCAGTGGTCACACCATGGGGGGTGCAGGTCACCAGGTTCACACATGCCTGTCCTCGAGTCCTGGCTTTGCTAACCCAGTTCTCAGACATAACCTGTGACCTCGGTAAAGTCTAACATGTGTCCTTCTGTCTCCCTCAGGTCACGATCTGTCAGCGGCGCCTCCACAGGCCTCTCTTCCAGCCCCCTCAGCAGCCCCAGGGTAAGTATGTGCCAAGATATGGCTCTAGTTGGCCAGTGATTTCCCCCATCGACCCTGTTAGAGAGACAGTTTGGGTGGAAGACAAGGAGGAATGGTGAGCGGGGAGGTCAGGAGATAGAGAAGTGAAGGGGAGGACAGCTGAAGAAGGGAGATAGCTTCCTGGTAAGATGTACAATCCAGGTGCACCAGTCCCCTTGCTGTTTTATACATCAGTGGCCTGTGCCGAAAGCCGGGCCGTAGGTATTCATAGACAGCAGACTTGAGGTTTGAGAGAAATTAAGCACAAGCAAATTCTCTCTAGGCCTGTGTGGTGCATGTTTACTGCTGGGCCTGGAAGACGTTAACAGTGGAAATGCCAACTACGAAGGGTTGGAATGACAAATAATATCTTCCTGCCATCTTTGGGCATCTCAATCTCTCTTTCCCAAGGGAGCTGGGTTCTCTGTGGGAGTCAGGAAAAGGATTTTTCATGGTGATGTCATCCTGGCGCCTGCTCGGGTAGTTCAGCTTTGGGCTGAGCTGTGGTTAATTTTTCTCTGGGGATGGGGGAGGATCTGATTGCTCCTGAGCACAAAGGAGAGAGAGTAGGGGCCCCCGCCTATGTCATGCTGTACCATTCTGCCATTTCATTGTCAATCCTCAATGCCCACAGGCCCATTTTCTGTCACCTCCCCCTTTGCCAGAGCCCAGTTTTCACGTTTTCCCCTGCACCGCTGGAGCCCACCGAAGGGGAGGACCCTCGTGCCATCTGGCAGTCCAAAGCCACACCGCGCCAGGCCGACCCGAAGACCCAGACGCTGCCAGCCAAACCCAGCCTGGGAGAGAAACCCCTGCAGAGCATCAAGTCATACCCTTTCCCCATACCCACCTCCGTTCCCTCCTCCTCTTCCTGTTCCCCGCAGCATGACCCGTCCTCATCTCTGCCTCATCACTCCCCCCTCTCCCCTCCCTTCTTTTCCCCCACCTCGTTTCCTGTTCGGTTCTTCCCTGGTACTAAATCCACCACCAAATCTGTCCCTCTGACACAGGTGACTCCCCATCCTTCCCCCCGAGGTAGCCCCCTCCCTACCCCGCTGGGAACCCCGGTGCACACGCCCAAGGACAGCCCAACAGGAACCCCCGGAGGCACTCCACCCACCAGCCCGGGCATCGGAGGCATGGCCTGGAAGACGCGTCTCAACTCTATCAAGAACAGCTTTCTCGGATCCCCCCGCTTTCATCGCCGGAAACTGCAAGGTCAGCTCCCAAATCCTTATCTCTGTCCTTCCCTGCCTGTCTATCTATCTGTTTCAAGGAGGGGTGGGGGGCCATCAGCTGGTGAGGCCTGTTCTGACTGAAGCTCTGTATCCCTCTAGTCCCTACACCCGAGGAGATGTCCAGCCTGACGCCCGAGTCATCTCCCGAGTGAGTACTGGGAAAAATGTATATTTTGGGACTGGGGTGGGGCAAGGGAGCAGGCAGTGGGATGATGCTTTCAGGGTCTTGTTCTGCTTCCAGCCCTGGGGAGAAGAGCAGGGGAAGTGTCACTCTTGCTTCCCTTAAGATTGTATACTGTCCATTTGTTAGCAGACTTAAAAAGACCCTTGGCTGAATCTTCCTGCAGAAGTGGGGGGTGGGCTGGGATGTATTCCCTATGCCAAAGGGAGCCCCCAGTCTACATTTGGAGAGAGTAGAGGAGAAGTCTTTTGGTTAGAGCAGTGGGCTGAGAACAAGGGAAACCAGGGTCATTTAACCCATGGTTGCTGCATATACAAACTTAGATTGCAAACCCTCCAAGGACAGATAAATACCTACTGTGCCTGAATATAATGCACCATGTAAAAAGGCTTGAGCTACATCCTAAATCTCTTCCCTCTGCTAGAGAGTTTGTTCCACATTACTTCAGTCGATCAGTCCCTTTACCATCATCTCTTGGCCTACAGGTGTATGGGGGAGGGGGCACCTTCAAAGCCAGTCCCTCAACTATTCCACTGAGTTTTCATCCATAACCTCTCCCCACCCCTTCCATTCTGTTTTTCAGGCTTGCCAAAAAGTCCTGGTTTGGAAATTTTATCAATCTGGATAAAGAGGAACAGATTTTTGTGGTCATCAAGGACAAGCCTTTGAGTTCCATCAAGGCAGACATTGTCCATGCTTTCCTGTCAGTGAGTATCCAATCTGGGAGAATGGGGGTGGGTGGGCTAGGGGAACCAAATCCCATCCAGAAATGCCTGAACGCTCCCATGTGTCCTGTCAGATCCCAAGCTTGAGTCACAGCGTGGTCTCACAGACCAGCTTCCGGGCAGAGTACAAGTCCTCAGGAGGTCCATCCGTCTTCCAGAAACCTATCAAGTTCCAGGTGGACATCAGCTACTCGGAGGGAGGAGAGACGCAGAAAGAGAACGGGATCTATTCTGTGACCTTCACGCTAATATCAGGTGAGTTTCTAGAGAACCTTCCTCCACCAATGACCAGTTTCTTGCCAGGATTGGCCAACCACTAGGCAAACTAGGTGGTCACTTAGGATGGCAGCTTCAGAGGAGCAGCAAAGAGCAGAGTATTTAAACCTAAATAATATATTCTGACAGCCAGGGGAGGGGGGGGGGCATGAAGCTTAAGGTTTGTCTAGGACGCCAACACCATGAATCAACTCTAGGGCTTGCCCTGTTCATAGGGCCAGCAGCCACTTCCCAGGTGCAAGGGATGGCATTGTCTATATGCCACCTGGATTATATCAAAGCCGCCCAAGAGGAGAGAAGGGGGAACGAGCAGTGCTCTTTTTATGGTGTCATTCTGAGAGAAAACCTGTAGTTATAAACTATACAGGCTGCTTTAACCTGCGCACAGTAGGCAATTTTTCATAAACAGACGACCTGGAAAGCGTCAATAGAAAAATGTGTGCGTTAAAAGCAGTCACGCACTCTGCACTTGCTAGCCATGCTGGAGGTGGGCCATACCACTTAATGCACCTACATTTGAAAAGAGAAGATATTCAAAAAAGCTGAGCTCCTAAATTTAGGGACCTAAGTTGGACTCCTACATTTGTCCCCTTTCCACACAAGCAGCAGCATCGCCACCATGCTTCTTGCAAGCAGCCTCGGCATCAGATAGCAAGGGGGAGGAGGCAGCCACCCTTGGCTCAACAGGAGGATCTACGCATTCCATCGAGTCGCCCCCCCCCCCTTGGAGACCCCCTTGCCACCAGAACCGCTGCCACCCTCGCCACTGGAGGATCTCATGTACCCCAACTTCTTCCACAAACTTTCAACACAACTCTCCTTCACCCCGACTGACGCACCTGACCCCAGGAATGAAGTCCTTGCGGTTCTAAGGTACCTAGACATCCCACAAACCCTGGCATCGGCACAAATCACCTCCCACAAGCTTGAGGCCAAGTATCAATACAGCCATCCCCAGGATTTGACTCAGCTTCCCCACCACGCCATCATCATGGAATCGGCACTGAAGCACACAAAGAGCTCCTGCTCGCACGCAAACACTCCACTGGAAAAAAAACAGAAGGTCTTGGACGAGTGGGGAAAGAAGGCCTTCCAGACTGCCATTTTCAATGTTAAAATAGCCGCTCACCAGTTCCAGCATATACTTTTCCATGATGCTCTGCTGGACAAGCTTAAGAGCACTGCGGATGCATTACCACAGGAAGCTAGAACCACAACATCTGCCATCCTGATGGACCTGAGTGAATGCGGTAAACACCTCATCTGATCTACCTTTGATGCATTTGACATGGCTGCTTGTTCAGCAGGTGTGGACATTGCTGCCAGACAGATAGCCTGGCTCTGAGCCTCTGACTTGGCTCCGAGTCTCCGGCCTGAGAGAGGACACTGATGAGAGAATTGCTGATGCCCCTTGCTGCGGGGACAACCTCTTTAGAGATAAGGTTCATGACATGGTTAGCTAACTAAAGGACCACCTCACGACTATCTAGACACTCGCCTTGGAAGGCCTGGAGCACAGCTCCAGCCACCTGCAGATCCCAGAGCACACAATCCCACAAGTCCTATTCCTTATCACAGCGCTACAACCTCTACCATCATTGGTAACCGCAACATTCCAAGCAGCAACCGGCATACCAACGATCCTACCAACAGAAGCCACGCAAGAGGAAGTGCAGACACCAGAAGCAGACTGCCCCCTCGTCAAGCAAGTGCACAACCTCCTTTTGAACCAAAGCCTACCTGTAGATCCACTGGAGGGGGAACGACTCTCTTCCTTCAAGAGCACTTGGAAGAAGATCACGATGGACAAATGGAGATTATTGCGGAGGTGTGCTGCAGCTACCGCCACACATCAGTTTCTCCTCTATGTCTCATCAGCACATTATGCCCTCCAGCGATGCACTCTCTCCTGAAGTCATGAGCCATAGAGCCCATACCTCCAGAAGACTTCAACCAGGAGTTTTACTCTAAGGACTTTCTAATCCCTAAGCTATCTGGGGGCGTCCGCTCTATCTTGGACCTGCGCCATCTCAACAAGCACATTCAAAGGGAGAAGTTCCAGATGTACTCCCTGGGCTCCATCCTTCCTTTACAACAGTCCAATGACTGGGCGGCATTCTTGGATCTGCAGGATACCTACACCCACGTTTTCATCCATCAGGCCCACAGGTGATACCTCTGCTTCTGCATCCTGGGGAGCCACTACCAGTACAGGGTGCTCCCCTTCGGCCTATCCCCTGCATCAAGGGTTTTCAGCAAACGCATGGCGGCTGCAGCACACTTCCAAAACTCAGGGTGTGTTCCTGTACTTGGATGATTGGCTCCTGGCAGTGTCCTTGCAGCAGGAGGTCGTGGCTACTGTACAGAGGACCATTATGATGCTATCCTCACTGGGCTTCCTCATCAATTATGAAGAGTCACATCTACGCCCCACACAGTACTTGGATTGCATCGGAGTGGATATCCAAACAGCCCCGTCGAAGGCCTTCTTGCCAGCGCAGTGAATGAACACCATCACTGCTCTAGTCAAGAGGATTTCGGCCTCTAACTGCATCTCTGCCAGAACGATGCTATGTATCTTGAGACACATGGCAGCAAAACCACAGGTGCTTCCCCCTGCAAAGCTACACATGCACCTGGTAGACACAGTAGTTGAACATCTCCCAGGGTCGGCATCTCCAGCAGCCTCACCATCATCTGACCATCATAACGGATGCCTCCACAGTTGGCTAGGGCACCCACCTACTCCACCTCCAAACAAGGCCTCTGGATACAGGAGAAATGCCAACACCACATCAACCTCCTCAAGCTCTGTGTGATCAGATACATCCTCAAGGTCTTTGAACAATGGATAATGTACAAGTCCATCCGGATCCAGACAGACAATCAAGTAACCATGTTCTACATCAACAGGGAGGCACACTGAATCTGGACTTTTGCCCTGTCCAAGGGGTGCCTTCTACAGACCTCCTACCTTCCAGGCATGCACAACAGCACTGCAGACAGCCTCAGCCATCAACTAGACCCACAGTATCATGGAATCCCTCTCCCAAAGGTGAGGGCTTCCGCACCTGGAACTCTTTGTCAGTGGCTCCAACATGAAGTGCAGCCGCTTCAGTTCCAAGCACCTGTCCACCCGCAGCTTCGCCTTAGATGCATTTGACATTCATTGGGGGACCTACCACTTCTCTAGGCATACCCCCCAACCCTGCTGATCTCCAAGACCATACAGAAAATAATCCATGATGAGACGATCATCATCCTCATTGCCCCTCACTGGCCCAGAAAAGTATGGTTCCCGTAGCTACACCACCTACCTGAGGTACTACTCGTTTGGCTACCTCTAGTGCCAGACCTCAGTACTCAAGATGGCGGCCGAAACCTGCACACCAACCTGACAATGCTCATCCTCACAGCTTGGAAGTTGAGAGGCTGACCTCTCCTCCCTACACCTCACCATCAAAGTGCAACACATCCCCATGGCAGCTAGACGGCAGTTCACAAGGAAGTCTTATGGCCTCAAGTGGAAGTGCTTCGACTCCTGGTGCATCTCGACAGGATTGGAACCCTTCTCCTGCCCCATCCTGCAAGTCCTTCATTACCTTACCACCCTTGTCGATGTGGGCATCAGGATGAAGTGTCTGCGTCTACCTGTCTGCTATTGTGGCCTACAATGACTGCATTGGCAATGCCTCCATCTCAGCACAATCATTTGTCTCCCACTTCATGAAGGGCCCCGCCAACCTGAGGCTCCCTATTCGGCAACCTGTTCCACTCTGGGACCTCAACGTCATACAACAACAGCTCACAGAGGACCCTTTCGAGCCTATGATCTCTGCTCCACTGAAATATGCTACTTGGAAGATGCTCTTCTTCATCGCAATTACTTCGGCCAGATGCATCAGCTAGCTGTAGGCACTGGTTGCCCCCCATACACTCAGTTCTACAAAGACTGCCCCAGCCTCAGCACACACCCCAAGTTTGTCCTGAAGGTGGCTACAGCCTTCCACTTGAACCAGACAATTGAACTGCCCATCTTCTACCCCAAGCCTCATTCCTCCCCTGAAGTGTAGTGCTTCCGCACCCTGGACTGTGTGCGTGCCCTCCGCACCTACCTCCTGAGAATACAGCAACTGAGACAAAAGGCTCAACTCTTCGTATTCTTCGACCCCAACAAACTGGGGTGGCTGGTCACTGAGCACCTTATCACAGTGGATATCTGCCTGCATAGAATTCTGCTGTGCCCAGGCCGGCACACAGCCTGTGAGCAATGCCCAGCCCCACCAGCTACGAGCCATGGCCATCACTCTTGCGAACCTCAACTCAGTATCAGCAAGAGACATCTGCAAGGCAACAACCTGGTCCTCCATACACACATTTGAAAGACACCTCTGCCTGGATCAGTACATGCTTGCAGACAGCTCCTTCGGCCAATCCATTCTGACCATGGCCACTCTGCCCTAAGGGTCACTACCATACCTCGGGGACTGGACCTCAGCCCCACTGTAGACACTGCTAGGGGCAGACATTCTAACCTATTATTGACTTGCTAGACTTGTCATACTCATGCCACTGTTATGTTTTGCATTGTTGCATTCATGCCCGTGTTGCATAGTAGTTGTAGTGTTGCCTTCATGCTATTGTGGCATTGTTGCACTTTCAATTCTAATGTCTCACCAGTTCCTGGCAACCTACTCTTTTGATGGTTAGATTCAGGTGTTAATAAATGCCATCTTTGTACCTTTCTTCGGCTGGTTGTCCCCTTCTTCCTACCACAGTGAACACGCAGCCCCCAGCTGTGGCTACAGAGTCACCTGGTGTGCTGATGCATCCTGCTTGTCCATGGAGAAAGTGTGGTTACTTTCCTGTAGCGGACATGGAAAGCAGGATAAGTTGCCTTCGTCCCCTTGCTCCATTGTTGAGCCTTTGCTCCATTGTTGAGTCTGCCACCTCGCTTTGGCCACTGCTAGGAATGGACTGAGGTGGGTAGGGGTGAGCTCTGAGGAGGGACACCTTGGCACATGCTCAGAAAGACTTGTCTTTCTGAGCTCTAAGAGAGCACTTCCGTCTGTGGCACTGTTGGAAGGATGTCGCCTGGTGTGGCTGACTTATGAGAACTCCTGTTACAGGTAAGTAACTCGGCTAAGTGACAGCCATCAGCTGCTATCACCAATGAAAACCAAACCAGCTGGCGTCAGCAGCACACAAACACTCTTCATCCTCCATCATTTTCTCAGGCAGCCAATCAGATTATTCCTGCTCCTTAGAGATCTGCCTCCTAGTTGGGATCCAGCAGGTAACCAATGAACCAACAGATAAATCGGCCAATCAGAAGTATTTAATACTATCCATTGCTAACTCTCTGCTAGGGTGAGAACCCAGAGCCAATTAATGAGCAGTCAGATAAATCAGCCAATCAGAAGCGCAGGATACAATCCATCATTAACACTGAGCTGGAGATGCCAGAGTACAGAAATGGGGGCCTGATAGAGATTCTGGCCATGCTTGGGACAGTGGGTAAGGAAAATGGGTAAAGAGGTGTTGACACATCTAGCCAACGTGGACAGATCACTGCTGGGCAGACTCAAGATCTTTTATCTTTTACTGTGTTACCCTGCCAGACAGACCAGATGGCCAGTTACACTGGAGTGTGTCTATCGCATAATGTTCACTAAACTCTGCTAGTCTGCCGCCTTCCCCAGGGTGTCTCTCGAGCTCTCACCTCCTGCTTTCTTGCTTCTTCCCCAGGTCCCAGCCGCAGGTTTAAACGGGTTGTGGAAACAATTCAAGCCCAACTCTTGAGCACACATGACCAGCCTTCAGTACAAGCCCTGGCAGGTAAGAGAGAGGGAAGGAAAAGGAGACGGAGACATAGAGAGAGAGACCAGAGGCATAATCCGACCAGAGGAAGTATGGACCGGCACTAGAACCCTCTTTCTCCTCTGTAATTTTATCATCAATATGTATATTAGCAGGAAAACCTATCCAAAATGAAAGGAAACTATAACAGGGCCCCTCTCCCCCTCGCACCTCCCTTCCCCGACAGACTCACCTCTCCATCTCCCCTCCCCCCAGCTCTCTGTAAAGACAAAGTGGAGCTGCACCCTCTGCATTAGGAACCACACCCCTCACCGAATTTAAAATGGCTTAGGTCCCCCCACGTCCCCTCCTCCTTAACCCAAGGCAAGACAAAGTCTTCAGGAGCAGGAACTTTGCTTGTGTACACTCCTGCCCTGCCAGCCCAGCCCTGGCTTCCCTTGTACCCAATTTACTTCTAGCGCTTAATAACCCGGCACACAAGATGGGCACAAACTGCACTGAAGTGCCTTTCGAATTCATGAGGGTATTTTTGTCTCTTTTGTTTTAACCACTTTGAGGACAATAAACAAAGATCTCCAGGAACAAGCAGGAATGAGTCTTTACATATGGGTATTGTCGGTACCGACAGAGCCTGCGCGGGAACGCTCCCCAGCATCCAGTAAGAAAGCTTTTGGGAGCATCCCACAGCGCCTGCGCGCTGCCTTCCCGCCTTTCCCAACCGCCTCTCTCCAGTTCTTCTTTTCCGCGGAGCCAGCAGGTCGTGTTCCTGTCACCGCAGAAGAATTCTTTATTTTTTTCTTTATTTTTCTGTGTCGCGTCTGCCTTCTTCGACGTCAGACCGGTACCGCCGGTCTTTTCTTTCTTTCTTATTTAAAAACAAAACAAAAAACTTTTCTTTCTTCAACTGTGCATTGCGTTTTCGGCCTTAGGCCTGAACATTTTCTCCTCATGGAGAAGCCCGCTTCCGGGTTTAAAAAGTGCACGAAGTGTGGCGGTACTATTTCCGTCACCGACACCCATGACTGGTGTCTAAAATGTTTCGGTCCTGACCATTCCATCACGGATTGTGTGTCCTGTACCATGATGTCTAAAAGGGGTCAGCAGAACCGAGCAGCCAAGCTCAGTACCCTGTTTCCCTCTGATGCAGCCTCGGTGGCATCGACGTCTTCCAGGGCTTCTTCTTCCTCCCATGGATCTCAGGTAACCAAACATAAATCTAGCCAGTCCTCGAAGGGCAAATCTCCCTCTAAGCATCGAGATGCCTCCGGGCTTGTCCTTGAGGATTCCGCACCGGCAAAATTACCCCAGCGGGAAGTTCCGGCTTCCAAAGCATCATCTATGGGGTCACAGGTTGACATCGATGGCTTGGCCTCGACCGATCACCTGTTGCCGTGTTCTGGGGTGCCGGTGGCCTCCACCGGTACCGACATCCAGACTCTAGTGGCGTCGATGGATCAGAAAATTCTGTCCATGCAGTGCACCCTAACGGCGTTTATGCAGGCTTCGATGCCTTCGGTACCGCAACAATCTCCGTTACCGGTACCGACTCCGGCACCGGCATCGTTCCCGGTGCCGGTACCGATTGCATCGACATTGGCTTCGGTGTCGGCTGCAACGGTACCCTGTCCTATGATGCCCATCGGTACCGAACCGGTACCGCTTACTCCCGATGTCGATCCCACTCGGTATGCGTATCGGGCTTTACAAGAGCATCCAGACAGGCGATACTTCGATTCCTCCGAAGACTCTGATGAGTCGGAGGCTTCTGTCGATGCACCGATACTTCTTCCTCAGGAGTCTGCTTCTCCAAAACGAAGAATGTCTCCTCCAGAAGACTTGTCTTTTCAAGACTTCATCAGGGAAGTGGCTAGGGGCCTCTCCATTACAGTGGCCTCTGAGTCAGAGCCTAGAGCCAAGCAATTAGATATTCTGCAATATCCTAAGGCTCCTAAGGAAGCAGCTACCTTACCTATTCATGAGATTCTTTATGATCTCATGTTGGGCATGTGGGAGACTCCTCTCACCACCTCTCCTTATTCTCGTAGGTTAGACACCATGTACCGTGTCCCTCCCTGTCCTGGTTTTCATAAGACTCAGCTTCCTCACCACTCTATTGTGGTTGAGTCTGCTATGAAGAAAATAAAGAGTGCAAAGAGACACTCATCTAACCCTCCAGGACGTGAATGTAGGACTCTAGATGCTTTTGGCCGAAGGGTTTTCCAAGCTAATATGCTTGCTGCCAGAATCAACTCCTATAGTCTCTATATGGGGATGTTTCTAAAAGAAGTCACAGATCATCTGCAGACTTTAGCTCCTTTTATTTCAGAAGATAAAAGGCAGGAATTTCTCACTTGGCTCAAACATGCCCAAGATGTTTCCAAATTCTCCAACCGTGCAGCCTTTGACTCTTTTGAGTGTGTAAGCAGAGCCACGGCTATTGTCATAGGTGCACGCAGAATTGCTTGGTTACAAGCCTCTGATTTGGAACTCTGGGTCCAAGATGAGTTGGGAAACCTTCCCTGTACAGGTGAAAACCTGTTTGGCAGGGATTGTCAAGCAAAGGCCACTCAGATGGATGCTGAGAACTCTGCTTTGGATCGACTTTCAAAGTCTACCTCTGCTCCTGTTAAGAAAAGATTGTTCAAAAAGACATCTTTTTCTAAAAAAGGAAGATATTATCCTGTTCATGGGCAGACATCTTCTGCAGGTCGTTTTCCTGCAAAGCGTCAGCAACCACCTAAACAGGCCAAGTCAAAGGCTGCCAGGCCTACCACAGCCCAGCAGCTTCAACCTCCTCAGGCCCTTTGACATGCAACTAGAGAACTTAGCCTTTCTAGCTCTGGAAAAACCAGAGCCCCTCACCATTCCAGGAAGGTTGACTTACTTTGCTCCCAGATGGGAGCAAATCACAGCAGAGCAATGGACCCTCTCCATCATAAAGGAAGGGTACAAGCTTCACTTCTTAAACCTTCCTCCTCACACCATGGTGAAACAGTTCAATTCTCCAACATCTCTCCTCACCCTTCTAGGGTAGGAGATTGCTACCCTTCTTGCCCAAGGGGCAATAGAAGAAGTACCTCTTCTTCAACAGGGCTCAGGGTTCTACTCCCCTTATTTTCTTATTCCGAAGAAAACAGGGGGCTACAGACCCATATTAGATCTCAGAGAATTGAACAAATTTCTATTCAAGGAGAAATTCAAAATGATTTCTCTAGGGGCTCTGCTTCCATACCTTCAGAGTGAGGACTGGCTTTGTTCTCTAGATCTCAAGGATGCGTACACCCATGTCCTCATCCATCCAACACACAGAAAGTTCCTTCGGTTCCTTTTTCAAGGAAAGCACTACCAATACAGGGTGCTTCCTTTCGGTCTGGCCTCTGCACCAAGGGTGTTCACGAAATGCATGGCAGTAGTAGCTGCATTTATCCGCACTCTAGGAATATTCGTTAAATAAATAAATTTAATATGTATTAAATAAATAAATTAATATTAATAAATAAATAAATATTCGTATTCCCATATCTGGACGACTGGCTCATTCGAGCCCCATCCCAGTCAGAGGCCCAGACTTGTCTAACCTGCACAATGCGTATCCTTCAGTATTTGGGACTAGTGATAAACATCCCAAAATCCAATTTCACCCCTACTCAGTCTCTGGAGTTCATAGGGGCCTTGCTGGATACCACAACTGCAAGGGCCTATCTTCCTCAGGCCCGTCACCTACGTCTGGTGCAGTTAGCCTCCCAGATTCAGTTAAGTCCCAATTAACTGTTCGAGAGATGTTACAACTATTAGGCCACATGGCATCCACTGTGCATGTGGTTCCATATGCTCGCCTTCACATGAGGACAGCTCAATGGACTTTGTCCACCCAATGGACTCAGGCATCAGGTTGCCTGTCAGACAAAATAGCAAACTCCAGTCGCCTTTTTTGGTCTCTCCAATGGTGGAAGTCCTCTCAAAACCTGTTGCTGGGATCCCCTTTTCAGCAACTGCTACCCCAAGCAACTCTCACAACAGATGCTTCTCCAAGGGGTTGGGGAGCTCATCTACAAGATCTCTCCACCCAGGGCATCTGGTCTACACAGGAGACTTCTCTGCATATCAATCTATTGGAACTCAGAGCAATATTCTTAGCTCTCAGAGTGTTCCATACCCTACTCAGCTACAGGACAGTCCTCATCCATACAGACAACCAAGTAGCCATGTTCTATGTAAACAAGCAGGGCGGGACTGGCTCTCTGTCGCTTTGCAATGAAGCTTTGCGACTGTGGGCCTTCGCCAGAGAGCATCACATCCATCTTCTGGCAGTATATCTTCCAGGCATTCAAAACTCTTGGGCGGACAGACTCAGTCGAGTTCTGCTCCCACACGAGTGGTCCCTCCACATGGACCAGGTAGCCAGGATTTTTCGAATTTGGGGAACCCCGGACATAGACCTCTTTGCAAGTCCGTGGAATGCCAAATTTCCCCGGTTCTGTTCCAGAATTCCATCTCAGGGAGTTCAGGCCAAGGATGCCTTCCTCCTTCACTGGGGTCAAGACTTCCTTTATGCCTTTCCACCAATTCCCCTAATTCCCAAAACACTATTCAAGCTTCAGAGAGATCGAGGGACCATGAAGCTGAAATTGAACCGCAGAAGTATGCAGATTATATTAAGGAAAAATTCCACTCTAAGGTAAAAGATATATTTAGTCTCAACTTGAATTTGGTCTCAAATTTCAGGGTCTGGAATACATTCTCTTTTCCTTCTAAAGAGCAACTCTCGCACATTATCTCTTCCATAAACACATGCACTTCTCCAACCGATCCATGTCCTGTATCTTGGATAAAGTCCACAAAGTCAAATTTTATTCACATAATACAAAACATTGTGCATAATTCCCTCTCTCAAGGTAATTTACCAAAGCACTTAAAGCTTGCAACTGTTAGACCAATCCCGAAGAAGACAACGTTAGACAAGAATAACCCAGCTGCCTACCGGCCTATTTCCAGCATACCCTTTTTAGCGAAAATCATTGAAAAGACAGTGCAACTTCAACTCCAAGAACACATTGATATTCATGCGCCTTTAGACGATAACCAACATGGTTTTCGCCCAAACCATGGAGTTGAAACCTTAATGATTTATCTTTTTGATTACGTTCTCCGTACCATTGATGACATTAAAAAGGGTATTATAATGATTTTTATAGACATTTCGGCTGCATTCGATTCTGTAGATCACAATAGGTTATTACATAGATTAGAGGAGATTGGTCTACATGGGGTCACATTAAAATGGTTTCAATCATATCTGACAGAGAGATTTTTACAAGTAAAGATTGGACAAAAAACTTCTCTGCCCATAAGAGTATTACAAGGTGTGCCACAAGGTTCCGCTCTTTCTTCGCTTCTCTTCAACATTTATTTGCAGCCAATTTGCAATATTCCATTAAAAAGTGGCATAAAGTATACAATTTATGCTGACGATATTATGATTTTCACAACTATCTCCATCGAGAAACCTGATTTTTCCAGCATCACAGATTGTCTATCACAAATGTCCACCTGGTGTAAAACCAACAATATGCAAATTAATTTTAGCAAGACAGAGGCATTATTTGTATCTCGTAACCAAAATTTTGCACATCCACCTGTCATCAAGATAGATAATTCAATTATTCCTATTAAATCAGAAGTGAAATATCTTGGAGTTACTCTAGACAAGGAATTAAATCTCAGATCACACATAAACAAGACGATTAGAAGCGCTTATTATAGAATGAAAATCATCAGAAGACTAAGGCCGCTTCTGGAAACTGTTCACTTCCGCAATGTTTGTCATGCTCTAATTACACCATTACTTGACTTCTGCAATCCAATATATCTGGGTCTAGCTAAGCAGTCACTGAAGCCTTTACAGTTAGCGCAAAACACCGCTGCTCGTATAATTTTTGGTCTATCAAGTAAAGAGCATATAACTCCTATCTTAAAGGAGCTTCATTGGTTACCAATATCATCTCGTATTAAATACAAAACAGTAATTTATATTTTCAAGATAAAGCAACAATGTTCTGCAAAAAGTCTGACGTATCTTATCCGGTCAGATATTAGCAACAGACCTAGGAGAAGTGTATCTGAAAATAGAATCAGCTCCTCAAATGACATCAGAAAAACACGCAAGGAGACCTCTGAGAGAGCTTTCTCGTTTGCTGCGACTTCCATCTGGAACTCCCTACCTAATGATCTGAGAGCAGCTCAGGACATCAAAGACTTTAGAAAACAACTGAAAACATTTTTTGTTTACGGAGCACTACGGTCATGCAATCAACTAATTAATTTTTAAGAAAGCAATTATTTATATATACATTGTACAATAGCTCACTTTATAGTATAGCTCACAATATATATAGTGCACCTTTTCCCAAGACATTTAATCATATATTTACAAACTATGTATATATTATCACAGATTTTTTCACTATTACTAATTTTCTCTTTTGTTAAACCGCTTTGATTGTATGATAAGGCGGTATAAAAATCCAATTAAATAAATAAATAAAATAAATAAATGATCCTCATAGCTCCACATTGGCCACACCAAGTGTGGTACCCTCTACTTCTGCATCTCTCTTAAGCTCCTTCCCTGGACTTGGGCTCTGCACCAGACCTTCTGTCCCAGGAAGGGGGAACATTATGGCACCCAAACCCCCAGTCGCTCCATCTCAGGGCTTGGTTGCTGAGGGCCTAGACCTTCAAGATTTTCATCTCTCTCAGCAGGTCAGAGATGTTATTCATGCCTCTAGAGAGCCTTCTACTAGGCGTTCCTATGCTTTCAAATGGAAAAGATTTACCATTTGGTGTTCAGAGAAGGGTCTAAACCCTATGGCAATACCTCTGAATTCTCTATTAGAGTATCTCCTGCATCTATCCCATGCAGGCCTGAAAACGAATTCAGTAAGAGTCCAATTGAGTGCTATTGCAGCGTCCCTCAAGCCTCTCAATGGACAACCTATTTCCTCTCACTCTCTTATAGCAAGATTCATGAGAGGCCTTCTTTTAACTAAACCTCCCATTAGACCACCTCCAGTGGCATGGGACCTAAACCTGGTTCTTGGCCAGCTTATGAAGCCACCCTTTGAACCTTTAGCCATCACCTCCTTGAAATTTCTTTTTTGGAAAGTTGTTTTTCTCATTGAAGTCACCTCAGCACGCCGCATCAGTGAATTGCAAGCTTTGGTGGCTAATCCACCTTATACAAGGTTCCATCATGATAAGGTAGTCCTCAGGACCAATCCACACTTTATGCCTAAAGTGGTCTCGTCTTTTCATCTGAACCAGGAGGTGTATTTACCTGTCTTTTTTCCAGGACCTCATGCATCAAATGCAGAGAGGAATCTTCATACCTTGGATTGTAAGAGAGCTCTCGCTTTCTACTTACAAAGAACACAGCAACATAGAAGGTCTTCTCAACTCTTTGTTGTTTTTGATCCTTCTCATTTAGGACTTCCAGTCTCTAAGAGAACACTGTCCAACTGGATTGCTCAGCATATTTCTTTCGCCTACCAGAGTAGAAACATTTCTCTGGAGGGCCATGTCACAGCTCACAATGTGAGGGCCATGGCAGCCTCAATGGCTCATCTAAACTCTGTGTCCATCGACCAAATCTGTTGAGCGGCCACCTGGGCCTCGGTTCATACCTTCACAGCCCATTACTGTTTGGACAAGGACTCCCCCGGGATGCCTCGTTTGGTCAGGCTGTCCTCAAACACCTATTCCATTCCTAATCAACTCCTACCCACCTACCCTGGTCGGATGCCAGAGATCCATGGGGGGAAGTGCAGCCCTCTGCAAGGGCACACAACCATGGGGTCTCTCCCTGGCATCTACAGCTAGGGAGTCCCCATATGTGAAGACTCATTCCTGCTTGTTCCTGGAGATAGCACAGTTACTTACCTGTAACAGGTGATCTCTGGGAACAGCAGGAATAAGTCTTCACAACCCACCCACCTCCCCTAGGAGTTGTATCTCTCTATCTATCTTTCCTTTCCTCTCTCTCTCTTTGTCTCAGCTTTAAAACTCGAAATGGAGAGAGGCGGTTGGGAAAGGAGGGAAGGCAGCGCGCAGGCGCTGTGGGATGCTCCCAAAAGCTTTCTTACTGGACGCTGGGGAGCGTTCCTGCGCAGGCTCCGTCGGTACCGACGATACCCATATGTGAAGACTTATTCCTGCTGTTCCCAGAGATCATCTGTTACAGGTAAGTAACTGTGCTTTATCTGGGGGTGGTGGGTAAAACAGTGGATTTTCTTTGGAAATGAGGGCTTTGATCATGTGGATATTTTCCCTCCATTTTGAACAAATGGACCCTGGTGTCATGGAGAAGGGGTCGGGTGGGGGGGGGGGGGATCAAAGTCTGCACATTGTTATGGCAAGAAAATTCTCCTCGGACCAGCAAGATATGCAGTCCTCATAAGCAAGTGATGCCATCGGACAGAGCTCTAAGAGACTTCTACAATGGTGCAGGGCACATATGCAGGGCTTCCCCCATCAGCACCATGCATAGGGCCACCTCATCTCCAGGGCTGGCGTAACCATTAGGCAAACCAGGCAAAGACCTAGGGCATCAGCATCTACAGGGATGGCACAGGACAGCTGCAGTTAAGACGAAATAGCAGATTCAGACAGTCAGAGAACCCTCAGTGCATAGGGAGGTGGGCAATTTCCAAGTATGTCATTTAACAAGGGGGGGGGGGAGGAGGGATCTTCACAGGCATTTATACGGTTTGCAGACTTGCAAACCCTGTAAATGCTGCCGAGCGGGATTTTCAACGGCAGCACCCGTCACTAACCAGGCAGCACGATTAGCAACAAGCGAGTAAAGTCAGGCGCGGCAAAGGCGCGATCATGATTATTGTATTGAATTACCAAGATCTCAAGGGGCCTGGGAGCCTCGAAATTCACAGGGGGGGGGGGAGCAGCAGAAAGCCAAAGGTTCACCCAGAGCATCTAACACCCTTGCACCCACCCCTGCTTAATTCTCTTCATTCCATGAAAAAGCTTATTTTTGACATCGGCTATCTCGTCCTCCCTCCCTCTTCCCCTAGTTAGAGGTTTTCTCACATTTTAGTGAGTTTTTTAAGCGTTTTTTTGCACAGTTGCCATCAAAACACTACAGCTTCAAAGTTTCACGAGATGCGTGTTAACATTACCGCTCTGTAGATAACGCCGGCAATCACGCATTGCGCAGATATTCAGTGTCATCAGTAATCCGCATTGTAGTGATGAATATCTGTGATGTATTTAAACGCTACGGCTAGAATTCAATAACCGCACCAGCCATGGAGTTTAAATATTGACCAGAAAGTGTGAGAGTGAGGGTAGGAGCCAGTCGGGTAGAGGCAGACCCATGGCTTGAGTAGAGAACAGTTTTCCATTTCTCCATAACTTCTCTCCAACCCTTGCTTTTCTCTCCCCTTCCTCCTCCTCTGCAGATGAAAAGAACGGACAGCAGAGCCGGCCCCCAGGAACCCCCACCAGATCCTGCCAGAGCCCACGCCGGCCGGAACCGGATGGTGCTGAACAGCAGTCGCCACCGCCGCCGCCCCCGCCACAGCACCACCATCTCCACCACCAACACCACCACCGTCGAGGCTCCTCCAAGGACAAAAAAATGGTAGCATCGAATGGGACGCAGGCACAGCCCTGACCTGTCCGCCGCCATCAGGAGCAGCACCTCCGCAAGCGGAGCAGAGGCCGGCCAGCCGCGCAGGGAGCACGGACCATGGACCACGCTCAGGCAGAGTGCGGACAGGACATGTCCCTGGTGCTAACTGTGAAGACTGTAAATATTTTGGGACCGATTACCAATAAGAATCCACCCCAACAACCATCTATGAAACTGAACCTCGGCCGCAAGGATGTTGAAAAGCACAGCGAGAAGCGGTGAGGAACCAGCTGCAAGAATTCACAGGAGGAAGGAAAAAAATATCCAACCATTTTTTCCTTTTTTAACTAATTTATTTGAACGGAGTCCTTTTTTTATTTCTGTAATTTTGGATAGAAGGTGGGGCATGGGATCAGGATGTGCAAAGGGAGCCCTGCCTTTCCCTCAGACCTGGATCAGGGTGTGCGGAGGAGACCTGCTTCTCAAGGGCATTCAACCCCCAAGGGTCCCCGTGCCATATAAGCCACAACTCCTTTTCCACTTTTTTTGTCTTCGGGGTGTATCTCCTCCCTCCCTAGGCCTTTGCTGATGCGGGAGGAGGGAAGTGTCCCTGGATGTGTGCTGGGACTGAATACAGCACTCCATGTTGGGGTTGTTGGAAGAGTTAGGGGAGGCGAAAATGATTAGGCCTCTCTTTTCTGTCCAGTGACTTCTTCCAGGGGAGACCTGCCTTCTCCTTGGGCCAGGGATCAGAGTGTATAAAGAGAGGCCTGCCTTCCCTCGAGCTGCAAATCAGGGCATGTTTAGAGAGACCCCTTCCTCTCACGTGAATCATGTGCCTAATTTTGGGAGGACGGTTATCCTTTGCACGCAGCGATTCTGTGCTGAGGGAAGGGCGGCCCTCCTTTCCTATGTGTATGCGTGGCTGGAGTAGGCTGCATCCTCACCTCCTTCCCTCAGCGCCGTCTTCTGTTGCAGGCCGAAAAGCTGGGTACCCTTTTTAATTGTTGCTGCTTTTACTGAATGTGAACATTATTTTTAATTTTTCTGTATTTTTTGTGTTATTTAATATTTATTTATTGACTATTTAACTTCCCACCCATAAGTAATTCGCACTGTGAAAATAAAACACCACCATTGGACGCGTTTTTCCCATTTTTGACATCCAGGCCCACAGTGAAATGTTTTCCAACCGAGGCTCCTGCAGAGCCAACCTAGCAGAGGAAGACTCAGCTGCAGTCCTGGTTGTTAAAAAAACAAAACATCTTTCTTTGAAGACAAAACTGTTTAATTTTCAGTGTGAGCTACACAGCATGCTGGCGTGCACATACTCAAGGTAAAGCCTGTATTAAACCCCTCTTCGCTGTCATATGCGCCCCCTGCTCACTGTCTTCCAGACCACACGCACGCCCTCTCATGGAAATGCACTTGCTCTTCTCTCTCCCCCCCTAACATACAGCCACGCAAATGCTCCCCCCTCCTCACATACACTCTTTCAATCTCCCCCTCACTATACCCACATGCACAGACTCGCCCTCTCTCTCACACATACATGTACTCTCCCTCTCATAGATGCACAGACATGCTCTCCCCCTCTCATACACACACACGTTTCCCTTCTTCCTTCCCCCGCACATATTCTCGTTCTCTCTATTTCACACACGCTTTGCCCTCTCTTGCACCTTCAGACATTCCTCCTGCTCTCTCTTACATGCGGACGCACCCGCTCTCTCCCTCCCTTTCTCATGGGCGCACCCTCACACCCGTTCTCCCTTTCTGTCTCTCTCTCACACGTGCATACGCGCGCGCACACACACACACTAACTTCCTATCTCTCTCACCCCCGCCCCCTCTCTCTGACACACACCTGCTGCCTCCCTCTCTCTTTCTCTCTCACACGTGCATACGCGCGCGCGCACACACACACACACACTGACTTCCTATCTCTCTCACCCCCGCCCCCCTCTCTCTGACACACACCTGCTGCCTCCCTCTCTCTTTCTCTCTCACACGTGCATACGCGCGCGCGCACACACACACACACACACACACTGACTTCCTATCTCTCTCACCCCCCCGCCCCCCTCTCTGACACACACCTGCTGCCTCCCTCTCTCTTTCTCTCTCTCACGTTCATACGCGCGCGCGCACACACACACACACACACACTGACTTCCTATCTCTCTCACCCCCGCCCCCTCTCTCTGACACACACCTGCTGCCTCCCTCTCTCTTTCTCTCTCACACGTGCATACGCGCGCGCGCACACACACACACACACACACACTGACTTCCTATCTCTCTCACCCCCGCCCCCCTCTCTCTGACACACACCTGCTGCCTCCCTCTCTCTTTCTCTCTCACACGTGCATACGCGCGCACACACACACACACTGACTTCCTATCTCTCTCACCCCCGCCCCCTCTCTCTGACACACACCTGCTGCCTCCCTCTCTCTTTCTCTCTCACACGTGCATACGCGCGCGCACACACACACACACACACACACTGACTTCCTATCTCTCTCACCCCCGCCCCCCTCTCTCTGACACACACCTGCTGCCTCCCTCTCTCTTTCTCTCTCACACGTGCATACGCGCGCGCGCACACACACACACACACACACTGACTTCCTATCTCTCTCACCCCCGCCCCCCTCTCTCTGACACACACCTGCTGCCTCCCTCTCTCTTTCTCTCACACGTGCATACGCGCGCGCGCACACACACACACACACTGACTTCCTATCTCTCTCACCCCCGCCCCCCTCTCTCTGACACACACCTGCTGCCTCCCTCTCTCTTTCTCTCTCACACGTGCATACGCGCGCGCGCACACACACACACACACACACTGACTTCCTATCTCTCTCACCCCCGCCCCCCTCTCTCTGACACACACCTGCTGCCTCCCTCTCTCTTTCTCTCTCACACGTGCATACGCGCGCACACACACACACACTGACTTCCTATCTCTCTCACCCCCGCCCCCTCTCTCTGACACACACCTGCTGCCTCCCTCTCTCTTTCTCTCTCACACGTGCATACGCGCGCACACACACACACACTAACTTCCTATCTCTCTCACCCCCGCCCCCCTCTCTCTGACACACACTTGCTGCCTCCCTCTCTCTTTCTCTCTCACACACACACGCTCTCTCCCCTCTGCAGTCTCAGATTCCCTTTTCTAGCTGGTTTCCATCTTCTCTTCCTGCCACCTTCTCTTCATGTCTCACATCCTCTTCTCTCTTTACTAAATCTGCTCTAACATGCAAGAACAATATTACAAATGGACAAAAATAAAAGGCATTTCCTGCTGTAGACTTTTCCTCTGAAGTTGGTTTTGTAAACTGTAGTGCAAGAGGAGAGCAGATGGACGTCGTCAAACTCCCACAGTCAGCATGAGAGAAGAAGAATCAAACCCCCTTTCCTTGAATATATCTCCCTCTATGGCTTCCAGCAGTCTTTGCAGCCCAGTCAGAGTGACCCCCTCCCCGCCCCTCCAGCAGAGCCAGGATGACACAGGAAGGGTGACCCCCCCTTACCCCCTCCAGCAGGACCAGGATGACACCAGATGTATGTGGCCCCCTCACCCTCTGTAGTAGAGCACAGGATGACAAGGGACGTATGTGGCCCCTGCCCCACAGCAGTCACTGTTATAAGATGTGTGGTGCACTTTCTCAGGTTCTCTCAACTGCTGAGATCCTGGGGGGAGGGGGAAGGGGGAAGGGACAGGTTAGAGAGGGAGGATAAGTGGCTGAATTTAATCCAAGACGTCACTGTGTACTTGAGACTCTTGTGCCTGCCGAAATTTGAGAAGGGGATCAAAGGCCCCTCTATAGCAAAGTGCACCCACTTCAGCATGCACTTCTACTCGGGTTTTATCATGCATTCCCCTTTGCTAATTTCATTCCAGAATTTAAGACAATTTTCAGCACTGAAAAAATGTTCTTCCAGTTTTGCCCACATCCTGTGGGGATGCGGGGGAAAGATCTGCGCATGGAATGAGCTGGAATGTAGGAAAGTGTGCTAAGTGTAAAGCGCATTTTGACTTCACCCCTGAGTAGTGAGATTTCAATGCCAGCCCTTGAAGTGACGTAAAGCTTCTAACTTCTGTTTATTTCAATAGAGGTAGCTGAAAATGAAAGACAATAAAGGCAGTTGAGAAGTGCAGACTTTCCGTGAGATACAGCGGCACATTTTCCTTGTCCTTCCTTCATAGACTCGAGCATATATGAGTGAGGGACTCGATTGTAAACAGCCACTGGGAGGCAGGGAATGTGCGACTGGGGATTTGGGATGATATCTATAAGTATTTAGCTCCATGGGCAGAGTTTAGCTATTTATCTGTGAGAATGTGAGGGTGGACTGTCAAAGGGTGTAGGATACACGTGTGCGTTGGTGTGCATGTTTTTATTGTGAGTGGTTGAGGTGCGTGTGTATGTTGGGGGTGTGTGCATGTGTGTTGGGGCGTGTGCTGGCTGTGCATCTGCGTATGTGTTGTGGGTAGTGTCTTGTGGCTATGTGTATGTGTATCTTTTCTGTGTGTATGTTTGGGGTGTGTGTATGTGTTGGGGATGCGTGCACATGTGTGCATCAGGATACTGTGTGTGTGCATGTGCGTGTGTTGAAAGTGAATGAGTGTTCGGGGTGTTTTAATATGTCTTGGAGTGGGCATGTGTATGTTGGAGTATTGTATGTGCTGGGGGTACATGCATGTCTGTGTATGTATGTATGTGTATGTAACAGGTGTGTGCTAGTTGGGGGTGCGCTGGGTGTGCATGTGCATATGAGTTGGGATGTGTGCATATGAGTGTGTGTTGGGGGAGTGCATGTGTGTGGGTTGTGTGTGTGTGCATATATGTGTAGTTGGCATACCTGTGTGTGTTGGGGGTGGGCATGTGTGTTGGGTGCGTGTATGTGTGGGTTGTGTGCATTGTAAACCGCACTGATGTTGAATAGCGCGGTATAGAAGAGACTGGAAATAAATAATAAATAAATAAATATGTGTGTGTTGGTACACTTGCGTGTGTGCTAGGGGCATGTGCATGTGTGTTTGTTGGGCGTGTATGTGCATATGCGTATGTGTGTGTGCTCACAAACAGATGCATACAGATGGATGGAACCTCCCCGATAGGCACATTTGCTTAAGCAAAAGCATCTTCTAGGGCCTGGTATTCAATTAGGCAGGCAAAGCGCCTCTACGGTGCATAGCTGTGCCTGCCAATCCCTAACCCTGGAGTTTCAATGCCAGGGTCATATGCAGCCGCAGCATTGAACATCCGGGTTTTCAGCACATGCCTGGAAGCTGCAGTAGCTAACTGGGCGGCAGCGAAATTGCGTGCTGACCAATTAAATCCTGCTCCTTAAAGATAGGCAAAGGTTTTCCTTGCCTATCCTCTCGGCACAGGTCGCTAACCAGGGAGCATGCAATATCACTGTTGCCTGGTTACGGACAGTTGCCACCTTCGCTCCATCCTGGAATGCCTCAATGTTAAGTGATTAGCATCGGGGCGTGTAAGGGAGATAATCTGGGATATTCGGCGGCACTAACCGTGGTATTCAGAGCTGTAAACCATGTAACTGCCCTTCAAATATCAGACTCCTAAGTTCTGGTCTCCTGAAACTGGGGATTCCTGGATAGAGGATCCTCATTTGAGATGCCAGATCTCAGGAGCCCGAAGCCAAAGAATCCTGACTTGTGATCTCAGAATCTGAGACTCCCTGACTCGGGATCTCCAAGTGGGTTTCAAGTCCCTGGTGGTCTTAATAAGGGACCTTTCTTGCCCCCTTTATAAAAAAAAACTCAGGCGGATGGCTCTTGGGATCCCCACCCTCTCTCCTCTCCAAGGCCTAACTCCCCCCCTCCCCCCCTCCCCCCCCCAAGTTGATACAGGAGCAATTCCTACCCAATCCTGCCTTGGAGAAGCCATGTTGTAAGATGACAGCTCGTAACCCTTAGCAGTACATTTTAGCACACTACTAGGGGTCAAGTGACACCATTTTTACAACAGAGCAGGAGAAAACAGAGATCCCTCTTGTCCCCGACTTGAGAGTGACTTGGGGATTGGGGAGGAGGATGGGGGGATAGGAGGTCACCCATCACAGTCTTTGTTTTAACCGTTTCCACTTGGATAAATTTTCTATGTTGCTCATGCCAAATCGGAATAAATTTTAATAAGGAACTGGCCAAATTATAGCCCATATGACATACACATGCTGCAGTAGCCAGTCATGTTATAGTATGAGCCATAAACTAGCATGTTATTCCTATGTCCCACAGGGTGGGACAGACGATCGCAATGGAAGATTTAAACGTGCCAAGTCTAACACTCATTTTTATGTGGGTTTTATGATGGATTTTGTTTTAATTTGGATTTTTTAATGCCCCATGCATTTAGCATAAGTCTGATTATACAAGTGGGACATTAATGAGCTGTGAAGGTGCATCTCTAGGACCAGATAATGGTCTTTCTACAACTGCTCTTGCAGTTCAATGCTACCCACCTAATGTGCAGCTACAGAAAAGAGAGACTGCCACATCTAGCACTTAATATTCTATTTCCACTCTGCAGTGACTGAGCAATAGATAAAGAATATATGATCAGGCAACTGAGACAGGGGAGGGCAGAGAGAAAGACACAAAGGTACTTGATTTGGAGGCTGGGACCTTTATCACCACTGACAAAGAAGGTTGTGCCCCTCCCCTATCCCACAGCCACAACTGTATGGAAATCTGGTGTGCCTGGTACAGAGATTCCCAGTGGATGATGGCAATAGGGGGAAGCGGTAGGGCTAGGCCCAGCCTGCTTCCTTGCCTTCCTCATGCCTCAGAGTCAGCAGGTGACAAGAGGCAAGTTTGTGGACAGCAGGTGGGCAAATACACTCTCCCCCCATCAAGAAACGAATAACAACCAAAGCCTGCCAGGTTCCTCTTGCCTGCCCGCTGTCCTAGGGCTCTTTGGATATTAGACACCCTGCTATTACGTCTTATCAGAAGGCAGTAAAAAGTCCCACAATTGCTCCGACCTTTCAGTTTTCGGAGCTTTTATTGCTCTGACTCTGAGCAGAAGCTGCTTCCTCTGCAAGATCTCTTTCAAAGTCCAGGTGCCACATTACTATAGGAGAACGCACAGGAACGGCCGCCACAGCTATGGTTGGCATAATCATTAGGGCGACTAGGCAATCGCCTAGGGTGGCAACTTTGGAAGGGTGCAAACAGCTGCTGTAGTGAACACAAAACAATAGATCTTGACAGTCACACTAAATCAAAGAACCATCGGTGTGTACTTTTACCCTTAGGGAGGGTGAGCAATTTGAAACAGTCCATTTATCCCGGAAAATGGCTTTCCATAAATTCCTCTCATTTTGTGCCTGCGTGTGTGTGTGTGATATTTATTAATTTGCTATACTGCCTTTCAAGTTAGGTTTTTAAAGCAGTATATGATTAAAGCAAATACAAAATGCTTACAATAAAGTCACATTTTTTTAAAACTATGAAAAAGAAATTGATTCTATGGGAAGAGAAAAGGAAGAAAATGCAGGAGAGAGAAAGAGAGAAAGTTGTAGGTGTTCTGCGGTGCCCCATACACTAAACGTTACCAGCATTCCTATCAAGGGGTAGCCACAGGAGGGCCTGGAGGGGTCCAGGCCCTTCCACTTTCGCCTCAGGCCCCTCCTTGGCTTCTGCTGATTTGCCACTGTTGTGCGCATGTCTTGTTTGTCCTGTTTTAATGTGTGTGCTGGGACAACAGATTGAGGAAGGAAGGCCTGGACGCTCCTGCTGTGCCGCAGAAAGGATAAGTGCCATGGGGAGGGCCTGAAATATCTATTGCCTCCCCATGTTAAACCTGGGCCCCTGATGTTAATCCTCAGCACCCCTAGAAATTGTGTCCTAGCTATGCCCCTGGTTCTGATTCATGGAACTGTCTGTTTAAAAGTAGTATAACCTAGCTCCAATAAATAGATTTTTTTAGTACTTCTTTAAGGAGTTCTCCTCCCTCGACTTCAAAGGGAGGGAGTCCCATAACACTGGGACTTGTTGCAAGAAAGCAGCATCCTATGTTAACAGGAGATGAGCGGAAGGAGGTGGCGGATTAACACGTCTATTTCGGTCTTGAGAATGAAGGGAACGTGAGGTTTTATTGAATCAGAGGGTCTTGTAGCTCACATAAATACAGCGCTTCAAATGTAGGGATGAAAATGTTGAACTTTATTCTATAAGTTATAGGAAACCAGTGTTCGGTTATTAATAGAGGTGTGACATGGTCAAATTTTTTAGCATTGTGTAATAACTGTGGTGTCTGGCATTATCTGTCGCCATTTTCTGGAGGAGAACTTAAGCCCATTCCATAGGGAATTACAGTAATCTATTCATGATAAAATCAAGCCAGAGGCTAATGGGTGCAAATCATTAGGAGTTAGCAAGGGTCTAATGGCTCCAAAGTGGCAGAACTTGCCGAAAGACGATTTAATAGCAAAGAGCCAAAAGAAATATGACAATCGATAGTTACTTCTGATATTTTCAATTCAGTAGTATGAGCAACTGAATTAAGTGACGGTCAAGGATTGGTCTATTTTGCGCTGTCCACATGGCTTGAGATGTACCTGGATTAAATTTTCAGAAAACCATTTAGAAACCAAGTTGAGATGGGAATTGAAAGTACTGGAACCAGAATGCAAAGGGTTTGGGTTCATGGCTAGGACCATCTGAATATCATTTGCAAAAAGAAAAGCCTTTACTATCTTGGGATGGATTAACGTTGCCAAGGGACTCGAGAAGATATTAAACAAATGGGGAGCTAAGACTGAGCTGTGGGGAGCACCGCAATTTCAGAGAAAAGAAGGAGAGGAGGAAAAAGACCAAACTATATGATAAGTTTTGTTGGGTAGAGGTATCTATCTCTATGTGACATAAAATTTAACATTTAAGTATTTTTTACAGGATTGCTCTGGGGGTAGTGATGTTAGGATGATCATGATCATTAAATTGAGTTATCAACATTTTAGGGCTGAAGGATCTAGGGACGTTCAACTCTAAAAAAGAGCAAGAACAGCAGTTGCAGCCTTAGACCCCTTACTGGGCAGACTAGATGAGTCATTTCAGTCTATATCTGTCACCATCTACTGTGTTACAATGAAAGATAATGGAAGGGGACACAAGATGGAAGGTTCTCCTAATGCACCTAATGTTCTTGCCGGGCCACAGCAGTAGTAGCAGTAGCACCAACACCAATGGCACTGAGAAAGAGGCAAGAGTATGAGCGCCAAGAATAGTACTAATGGTAGCAACCCAAACAATTATAATATAAATGATAGCAACAGCAGCACCAAGAGCATTGACAGAAAACCTATCAAGAGCAATAGCAGTGGCAGCACCAAAAGCAATGACGGCAGCAGCAGCAGTACCAAGAGCAACACCAAGAGCACTGACTGCAACCTTACCTAGAGTGATAACAGCAGCAATGATGGCAGCAGCAGCAATACCAACACCAAGAGCATTGACTGCAACCTTACCTAGAGCAATAACAGCAGCAATGATGGCAGTAGCAGCAGTACCAAGAGCAAGGCCACAAGCATTGATTGCAACCTTACCAAGAGCAATAACAGCAGCAAAGATGGCAGCAGCAGTGGCACCAAGAGCAACACCAAGAACATTGACTGCAACCTTACCTAGAACAATAACAGCAGCAATGATGGCAGCAGCAGTATACAAGAGCAACACAAAGAACACTGACTTCAACCTTACCTAGAGTGATATCATCAGCAATGACGGCAGCAGCAGCAGTATCAAGAGCAACACCAAAAGCATTGGCTACAACCTTAACAAGAGCAATAATAGCAGCAATAACGGCAAAAGCAACAGTACCAAGAGCAAGGTCAAGAGCATTGACTGCAACCTTACCAAAAGCAATAACAGCACAATGACAGCAGCAGCTGCGGCGCCAACAGCATTGACTGCAATCTTAGTAAGAGCAATAACAGTAGCAATGATGGCAGCAGCAGCAGTACCAAGAACAACACCAAGAGCATTTACTGCAAACTTACCAAGAGCAATAACAGCAGCAATGATGACAGCAGCAGCAGCACCAAGAGTAACACCAAGAGAATTGACTGCAACCTTACCAAGAGCAATAACAACAGCAATGATGTCAGCAGCAGCAGTACCAAAAGCAATGCCAAGAGCATTGACTGTAACCTTACAAAGAGCGATAACAGCAGCAATGACAGCAGCAGCAGTACAAAGAGCATTGATTTTAACCTACCTAGAGCAATAACAACAGCAATGACGGCAGCAGCACCAACAGCAAGGCCAAGAGCATTGACTGCAACCTTACCAACAGCAATAACAGCAGCAATGATGGCAGCAGCAGTGACACCAAGAGCAACACCAAGAGCATTGACTTCATCCTTACCTAGAGTGATATCAGCAGCAATGATGGCAGCAGCAGCATACCAAGAACAACACCAAGAGCATTGACTGCAACCTACCTAGAGTGATATCAGCAGCAATGACGGCAGCAGCAGTACCAAAAGTAACATCAAGAGATTGATTGCAACCTACCTAGAGTGATATCAGCAGCAATGCTGACAGCAACAGCAGAATCAAGAGCAATGCCAAGAGCACTGACTGCAACCTTACGAAGATCAATAAGAGCAGCATTGATGGCAGCAGCAGCAGCAGCACCAAGAGCAACACCAAGAACATTGACTGTAACCTTACCAAGAGCGTTAACAGCAGCAATGATAGCAGCAGCAGCAGTGCCAAGAGCAACACCAAGAGCACTGATTGCAACCTTACCTAGAATGATAACAGCAGCAATGATGGCAGCAGCAGCAGTACCAAGAGCAAGCCATGAACATTGACTGCAACCTCACCAAGAGCAATAACAGAAGCAAAGATGGCAGCAGCAGCGGCACCAAGAGCAACACCAAGAACATTGACTGCAACCTTCCTTAGAGCAATAACAGCAGCAATGATGGCAGCAGCAGCATGCAAAGAGCAACACAAAGAGCATTGACTTCAACCTTACCTAGAGTGATATTAGCAGCAATGATGGCAGCAGCAGCAGTACCAAGAGCATTGGCTACAAACTTACCAAGAGCAATAACAGCAGCAATGACGGCAGCAGCAGCAGTGCCAAGAGCAAGGCCACGAGCACTGACTGCAACCTTACCAAGAGCGATAAAAGCAGCAATGATGGCAGCAACAGTAGTACCAAGAGCAACACCAAAAGCATTGATTGGAACCTACCTAGAGTGATAACAGCAGCAATAATGGCAAAAGCAGAAGTACCAAGAGCATTGACTGCAACCTTACCAAGAGCAATAACAGCAGCAATGATGACAGCAGCAGCGGTACCAAGAGTAACACCAAGAGAATTGACTACAATGTTACCAAGAGCAATAACAGCAGCAATGATGGCAGCAGCAGCGGCGGCACTAAGAGCATTGACTTCATCCTTTCATAGAGCGATATCAGCAGCAATGATGGCAGCAGCAGCATACCAAGAACACCAAGAACACTGACTGCAACCTTACCTAAAGCAATAACAGCAGCAATGATGGCAGCAGCAGCAAACAAAGAGCAACACAAAGAGCATTGACTTCAACCATACCTAGAGTGATATTAGCAGCAATGATGGCAGCAGCAGCAGTACCAAGAGCATTGGCTACAACCTTACCAAGAGCAATAACAGCAGCAATGATGGAAGCAGTAGCGGCACCAAGAGCACCGACTTCATCCTTACCTAGAGCGATATCAACAGCAATGACAGCAGCAGCAGCAGAACCAAGAGCAACATCAAGAGCATTGATTGCAACCTACCTAGAGCAATATCAGCAGCAATGATGGCAGAAGCAGCAATATCAAGAGCAATGCCAAGTGAAGTGACTGCAACTTTACCAAGAGCAATAAGAGTAGCAATGACGGCAGCAGCAGCGGCACCAAGAGCAACACCAAGAACATTGATTGCAACCTACCTAGATTGATAACAGCAGCAATACCAAGATTAAGGCCAAGAGCATTGACTGTAACCTTACCAAGAGCGATAACAGCAGCAATGATGGCAGCAGAAGCAGTACCAAGAGCATTGACTGCCACCTTACCTAGAATGATAACAGCAGCAATGATGGCAGCAGCAGCAGTACCAAGAGCAACACCAAGAGCATTGACTGCAACCTTCTAGAGCGATAACAGCAGCAATGATGGGAACAGCAGCGGCATCAAGAGCAACACCAAAAATATTGACTGCAACCTTACCTAGAGTAATAACAGCAGCAATGACGGCTGCAGCAGCAGTACCAAGAGTGACATCAAGAGCATTGACTGCAACCTACCTAGAGCAATATCAGCAGCAATGATGGCAGCAGCAACAATACCAAGAGCAATGCCAAGAGCATTGATTGCAAACTTACCTAGAGCAATAACAGCAGCAGTGATAGCAGCACCAAGAGCAATGATGGCAGCAGCAACAGTACCAAGAGCAATGTCAAGAGCATTGATTGCAACCTTACCTAGAGCAATAACAGCAGCAGTGATAGCAGCACCAAAAGCAATGATGGCAGCAGCATCAGCACCTAGACCAGCATGAAACGCAACAGCATCAGTACCTAGAGCCACCAAAATGGTAGATGGAAGGATACTCCTATAAAGAAAGGCTAAAATGGTTAGGGCTCTTTAACCTGGAAAAGAGACGGCTGAGGGTAGATATGATAGAAGTCTATAAATTAATGAACGGAGTGGAACGGGTAAATGTAGATCAATTGTTTACATTATCAGAATATAGAAAGACTAGGGGACATGCAATGAAGCTACAGGGTAAACTATTCAAGACTAATAAAAGAAAATATTTTTTCACTCAACGTGTAATCAAACTCTGGAATTTGTTGCCGGAGGATGTAGTAAAGGCTGTTAGTGTAGCTGGGTTTAAAAAAGGTTTGGACAAGTTCCTGGAGGAAAGGTCCATAAACCATTATTAAGAAGGGACCCAGGATATCACTGCTTGACCCAGTACAAGCATTGTGGAACCTGTGTCTTTTGGGGAAACTGCTAGGTACGTATGACCTAGATTGGCCACTGTTGGAAACAGGATACTGGGCTTGATGGACCTCGGTCTGACGCAGTATGGCATATCTTATGTTCTTAGACCAGCGACAGCAGCAGCAATGGTAGGAGCAGCAGAAAATGAGCAACTTCAGAAGCACTAAGGGCAGCCATGGGAGAGGCAGCATCCAAAATAGTCACAGCATTAGCAACAAAAGCAGCAATATCAGTACAAAGAGCAGCAACAGGAGCAAGAGCAACAGTTCCAGGAAAGCAGCAGTGACAGCAAGAGCAGCACAAGGTGCCAATCAGTAGAGCACAATGCCTATATTTCCAGTTGGTTCTCTACAGTGCTTCAGTTCTTGCACCGCTTGTACTTCATGGGGTCTGTATCTGTGAGCTGTAAAGGGTCTCTGGCAATGTTCCCGCTAAGCTGCACTCAGCCCTCCGCCGGCATTCCTGCCGGTAGGGGGAGGTGCAAAGTGATCACGCTTAGGATCTCACAGCATCGGAAGGTCCCGAAGGCCTGCCGATGCTGTGCGATCCTAAGCGTGATCGCTTTCGCGATTGTTTTGCACCTCCCCTCGCTGGCTGGAATGCTGGCGGAGGACTCCGCGCAGCTTAGTGGAAACATTGGTCCCTGGGTTATCCACTACCTCCCAGAAAATGAAAAGCCTGCAATTAACGCAGCCCTCTGGGTATCCTAATAATATTTAGCATGTTTATAGATTGCTGGATGTATGCACTGCTATGCAATGATGATAAGTATTTAGGTATAACATGTCAATACCACTGTTCCCTCTAAGCTGTGCGCGTGTGCGCGCGCACACACCTCGCCGAGTGAGCGCACATACTTTACAACAGAGCGCACAAAAATTATGGTTCTGATTCTGATAGAAAACAACACAGACGTCTTAAAATTTAAAAGTTGTTGTGTATTTATGGTTTTCACAAGTTCTACAATATTTTCTAGTGCAATCAATGTGGTGTACATACTGTATTCTGACGTGTAGTCAAATTTTAAAGTATATAACTCCGAGTGTCGTTATGTGGCGCACAAAAATTTAACCTTCCTTCAACAGCTGCACAGCTGATATTTTATGCGCACACAGCCTACAGAAAATTAGAGGGAACATTGGTCAATACCCAAAGTGTTTACAATGTAGGTAGGTACTTGAAGAAACCAGAGAAAAAGTGACCTGCCCAAGAAATCTCAGTGGCAGAAGTGAGATTTGAACCCTGGCTTCCTGCCCATTGCTCTAACTACTAAGCCACTTCCTCTTCCCTGGCTTTGCTTGCCTCGATCAGCCTTTGAACTGAGCCGCCACCTTCTGTTCGAAGCACTGAGACAAATGGGGGCTGTATCCTGAAACCCTCACTACCCGGAGCCTAATAAAAGCAGATTGTTGACTATTTTAAAAATATATTTTTTATTGTAAACAGAATGATTAAGGGCCAAGGCTTTATGAGAATCTAGACAATGACTGAGGTTCCAGGTACAAGTGTAAACCTTAAAATGCCATCTCTACCAGGCTTTCCTTCAAGGCATTGTAGGTTGAAAAGTTGCCTCGGTGACACAGAACAGGTACATAGGCCACAGCAGCGTGCACACTCACACACACACACACATACAGAACTCTTCCCCCTCCCCTTCTCACACTGTTTTACTGCTCTATGTCAACTCTGGAGGAGAAGGACTAACTCAGAGCATGGAAGGAGAACCGCAGTGTCCATAACCTTTCACTTGTGAATGTCTTTGCTGAATCTCTATTTGCTCCATAGTGAGAGCCATGACAGTGACAAAGATCCCTGCCTACTGAGTCAACTGTGCTCCACAAACTCAAATCACACTTGTCACAGAATGACCGATCCATCCTGAAGCCCCCAAACCCTATTCCCTGAGAATGAAAGAGGGCTTTTGGTGCTGGGGCCCCTCCACACTGCCATGCATCATGAGCCCAGGGTGGCACTGGAGGACTGCATCTCGTAGAACACACTCGATTGCTTCTTCTGAACGTGGAAGAAGTGACCGTCCAAGTGCCAGAAGTCCACGGCGAAGAGGCCGAAGAGGACGAAGAGGATCATGGCTGCTATCCATTCGCAGATGGCTGCCACTGTTTTTAGGTTCTGCTTGTGCAAAACTGCCACTGGTCCTCAGAGTGAAGGAAAAAACAATGACATATCGAAAGCTTTCATTCCACCCCTCTCTTCCATTCATTCCAGCGGTCCCTTAGGTTGCCATCAGGCTCCATTTTGTTCAGGACAACTCGATTCAATCCAACCAAACTGGTCCCAAATCAGTGCTCACACCATCCATGGCAGATTCACACCCAGCCTGTTTGTTGGTTATGCCCCATTGCATGCTGGGATTTGTAGCCCTGATTTCCCTATTGTGTTTCCTAAAACAAACCAAGCTACATGTCCCTGCTGGCAGCAGGGTATAACCAGGACTGGACCAACGTGACACAAAGACATAGTCAGTCCCCCATCTCTCTTCCTTTTTGAACAATCCACCCATAAGACCCTCATAAAATTCCACCCCTTCTCCCATTATGTGGATGGAGAACTTGGAAAGTAAAGGATGGAAGGATACTCATAACAATGAGGGTTGTGCAGAGCAGGCAAAGAATGAACCGGAGCATCACGACCCACTTGCCACCGTGCCGCAGCCTCAGCTGGTAGGTGAGGGCTGTCTGGAGCCAGAAGTATGCCACACCCACAAAGAAAGCCAGAAAGGCCCCCACCAGGTGTGTCTCCAACTGGTTAGTTTGCTGAAAGCAGGAGGAATAGGTTAGCAATAGAACAAAGCTGATCCTTGCTTGCCCTCTTAGCTTGCTAAGAGGCTCTCACGGGCACAGCCAGGAGAGGCCTACTCTGTAATGTCACAAGGTTGAAGATTTTTAATTTTGTTTTCATTTAATTTTTAACAACTGCAAAGCTCAATAACCTACTACTGGAAGAACAGACTGGCCCAATATGACCTTCAGGATTATGATGTCACAAAAGACTTTTCTCTCACATACACCTTTGGAGCAAATCAGATTCCTGCGATTGTTTGAGATCACTGTCACATTGTTCTTAACATAGTTGCCCCTGGGGAACTTTGGCCAAGGTGGGGTGAGATGTGGAAAGACTGATGAAAGATACAGAAAAAAATCATAGATTTAAAAAAAAATCAAGGATAAACAGGGGCCGTTTGCTTTGGTCACCTTTGAAAACCTGCAATGGGAAGACCTGTCCTTTTTGTGTGGGAATGTGATGGGATGTAGTAGTGGGGAGGAGAGACAAGTATCCAAGGACAAGCCATGGTAAGGCACCTTGCTCTAGCGCTGGCATGATTCTTACCTGGAAGTTGCCGACAATGGAGGTCCCTAGGGTGGTGAGTAGTCCTAGCACCAGGCTAGCCGTGTTCAGGCAAGAGTGGTACCCATAGTCTCGGATCTGTTGGAAACGGATGAAACTGATCCAAACCCCTAGAAAAGAAGGGTCCTAGGTCATATGTGAGCAACCGACCCATCTCAACAGTCTTTTCAGAGACACCATGTGTAAGAAGCTAAGCATTCCCTAAACTATGGCCCGACATATAACACTGAATAGCTACCCTCTTGTTACATAGCATCTGACATATGAAACCCACCAAACCCAAAAGGTCTCATTAGGTAGTAGATCTACAACCATGGGTTGGCTGCTGTCCCACATGAAAGACATCAATCAATTTACAATAGTGGAGAAGGCATGGACTAGAGGTTGCAGTAATGGACTTGGGATCATGGAAAGCAAGTCACAATATGTCCTGCTATCTCAGCTATCTGTTCTTTTTAAGAGAGATGTATTGTACCTTAATTAGAATACTCTAAGTCACCTTGAGCACTAGATAGAAAGGTGGGCTAAAAATCCACGTCAAATTTTTAAAAAATCTAAATTACATATTTGTTAAAAAGGTTACCCTCGGAGTGCACAGAGACACCCCCGCAGTTGGGCCTCCTTTCTCCTGGTGTGGACACCATATGTTCAGCATTTAGGGCCCAAAGTACGAAGCGAGATTCTATGTTTGGGATAGAACTCGGGGAGACGTTATCTATAGATGAGAATAAACCTCCGATGACCTCATGGATCCTGGGAGGGAGGGGTGGGGGGGGGGAGCATGGGGGAGAGGGGGGAAGGGAAAGATAGGCTGATGGGAATTGGGTATTGTACTGGGACAATACCCTGGGGCAGAGGATAAGAGACAACCCTGCCCAGGGTACATACCGGCATTTAAACCTGACTATATAATGTAAAATACGAAGCACTGTTGTAACGGTTGTTGTGAGGCATTGTATTGTTTCATGTGCTTCTAATAAACATTTTTCAAAAAAAAAAAAGGTTACCCTCTCCCAACAACCTCATAAAGGTCAGGATTGATCTGGTGAGGCAGCGGTCCCCGGACATATTAGATCTATGACAGACTAGACTGAAAGCTTATTCTGACTGCAAAGACATTGAATTGATTGTTGCCAGATGCCTCTAACCCCAATGGGTGTTGTTTTTTTCTTACCTACATATAAACAGCGTCATGTTTCCTGATTAAGTCATTTATTTTCCAGAACTAGCTCCAAAACCACTACTTGAACAGCTGACCCATTGAAGGTCAATGGAGAAATTTGGCACTACCCTAAGAGGGTTCCTGGTCAAGCTACCCTTGGCTCAGTTGCCTCATTGGGTTCGATGTCTAGCAGGGAGAGACTAGGCTAGCTCAGCCTGTCCTCTGATGACCATCTTACCACCAAAGCCTGAAGGCTTCTACTTACCGAGGACAGCCCCAATATTAAGAACCTGGCCAAATACACAGCTCTGAGGAGCATAGGACCCACATGTGCTATAAAAGAGAAGGATTTAGAATCTCTAGTTAGTGTTACCCAAACTGGTACAAAGCCAAACAAAACACTGGAAACAATGCACAATAGTTTCCAGATAAGAGACAGATGTTAATAAGGAACAAGGCAGATCAATGAACATTGAGGGGGCATGAAAACATCATCCACTGCTCTTCAGCACCATGAGAGCTGGACAGCTCCTGTGATGGACAGAGGGGCATTAGGAACTCAAGCTCAGGAACTCCTCAAACATTTGAAAAGTGCTGAGGTGAAAGAGTGGAAAGAACAGAAATCGTACAAGAGGGAACGAGGAGACAGAAGTTCCTATTTTAGAAGTATCTCCATGTGCAAATAGCGACAAACAGGGCTACACATGCAAACAGCGATTTTAGAAAGCCATTCTTTGCACGTAGAAATCGACATCATGTCCAAGTTTCAAGGGGATGTGGACAGGGTGTGGTTTGGATGGACTCAAAATATTGTAATCTTTTCCTTATTTTAGAAGGGGGATAAATCTGATTAGCAAAACCTTTTGAGTGTCGGCCTTTACATCTACCTCGGGGTACGCACACGTGCCGGCTAGAAGGGGAAGTTGCAAAGGCCGACACCCTCCCTGTCAAGCATACCCCCCCCCCCCACACCCATGCCCCCATGCCATCTTTACTCCTCCTTACTCCCCCTCCAAAAAGTATACGCCTCCTGATTGCCCCCATGCAAACAACACCCCAGCCATGATCCCACCCCCAGCTCTAACCAGTGGTGTAGTGGGAGCAGGAATGAACCCCAATCACTCATATTCATGCAGCTCCAGGTTCAAAATGGTGATTGTGCCCCTAGTGGTAGTCTTGTGATATTACCATTAGGGGCCAAGCTGCCAAATCAGGGCAAATTGTTGGGGTGGGAGAATAGTCAAGGGGATTTTATAGCAGGGGTGGAGGGAGATCGCTGCTGTTATGGATGGGGAGGGGATAGATATTGTCAGGGGCAATGATTTTAAAAAGCTGCTCCCATGCACAATTGAAGAAGAGCAGAATGCTCTTAATCCCCATGTGCAGGTTTTTAAAATTGCTGGTCCCTCTGGATGTGGTGTGAAATCCATGTGCAGTCCTTCTCATTCTTAAACACGTTTACAGAAGGTTTTGCTCTTGGAAGAACCTTTGTAAAATATTGAAGGACTTATGCACGTCCTGACCTGGACGTCTCAGTTTCTTTCTGACCTATCTAAAGTAGGCCTTAGAATAAGGCCCTGCAGAGTAAGAAACCAGCTCCTGTACTCTTGGAAGCTTTAACATCTGTCAAGACAGGAGCCAAGAGATGTCTGCAGGAGCAGGGCGCTCTGTGCTTTAGAGCGAGAGTGAGTTGGAGCGATCCAACTTCAAAGCTACCTCCTCCTCTATCTGATAGTGATCAGCCAAGCCAGGGCATGATGGAAGTGTCTACACTTGAGGCAAGGCAGGACATTGGGGGAACAAGGCACAAGGGGCACTGGCCACCCCAGCATAAAATCCAAGGAAGAGGCATGGTGAATGGAGGAAAGACAGGGCCCGAGATTGCTACAAGACAATTTGGGAAAACAGCGAAAGAAAAGCAAGTGCAGTTTAGCAGGGAACTCTGGTGGGCGTTGGGCAGATCTTGGCTCAGTGAGGCTTACCTGATGTAAGGGAAGGTAACTGACACATTCACAGAGCCATTAGCCACAGCCATCGCATACCTGGGAATACCAGAGAGAGAGAGAAAGTCAGGGAAAGCAGAACCCAAGCAGCTTTCAGAGAAAGGCGAAATACTAAGTTATCAAATGGTAGAAGGACAGAAATAGCCCCAGAGCCAAAGTCTAGAGGGGGACTCATAGCTGATCACATAAAGGCAATCATAAACAGTATTTCCATGTGAATAGGGGTAGGAGGGAATCATGGCCCAAACAGGGCTGGAGTAAAGGTAGGGGTTTATTAACCCTTGACCTACGGTCAAGGTAGAACCTGCTGCACAAAGACCCCTTAATCCATCCTAGACTGCTGGTGTCTCATCACAGAATTGATGTGATGACCTCAAGGTTTCAATGTGGTGGGGGGAGGAGAAAGGTTGACATTTATTTTGGTGAGGTGTGGGACACTCTGATGTCACTAGCATGTGATAACCTGCCCTGTCTTTTGAGAGGGGGTAAAGAATTCAGTGGGCGTATTTTTTTGTATCATTTTCTAAATTAAGATAACTTCACTTGTGTGTGAGGTGGGAGCAGTCAAACAGCACTGGGGAGATGGAAGGGGTTCAATTTACAGATCATTTCTTACCCCACAGCTTTTCACTCCCCCCCCTATCCAAGCCCCCACCCTGCTGGGCAGGAGGCTGGAAGGGCTGCTCTTTCCGATGCTGACTCCCCACCCCTAGATGCTATGGCCACCATCCTTCCTGACCCCAGGGCTGGACCGCGCCCACCTGTGTGGTGCATCCACCCCTTGCATGGAAGAGGCATTACTCCGAGCAAGTGGCAAGGTGCCAATGAACTATCAAAGAGCTTATAGGTTGTAATAGCAAAGGTTGGCAGCGGGTAAATGTGAAATTAAACCCACACCAACTTCAGCTGCCAACAGCTAACTCAGAGCAGTGCCCAGGCCTGTCAGGGTGGGGAAGTGGTCAGGATGATGGGGGTTTCCTTTAGTTCTACAGAGGTTTAGAAGATCACAGAATAAAGCTAGCCTCTTCCACGCATCCACATCCAGTTCTCTGTCGTTCCGGGATCCCTCCTTGTAATGGATGTTTTCCGGCCGGCAGTTTCCTTTCTGCATTCCTGAAGGTCTCACGCGTGCCCATGACCCCGGCACTTCATCCTGTCTTCCTCTTGGGGTTTCCAGGAGGTTTGCTCAGCAGTTTGTCCCATCCGGTGTAACAAATGCACTGTGCCCATGACCTCACCTTGCACCCACCCGTGTGCCAATGCTCTTAAAGGAGCCGTAAAGCCCACAGCTGAACCTCCCTCCTGTCATGCCAGGATTCAATTTCAGGTGGAAGAGTGAATGCCGGACACCGCCTGTGAGGATGTTTTCTTGTATGGGTGCCTGCGGGTCCAGAAAGGAAAGGTGGCGGTGTGGGGGGGGGGGGGGGAATGGAATTGGTAGGTGGGAAAAATCCCTGCTTGAAGAGAGTCAGGACCATGGGTACTGAGCCAGATGGTATGTTCAGAGAGATGAGACACACTTGGGAGAAGCAGTTCACTTAGTTGCAGGAGCACCACTGGGAGTAGGGTAAGAAGACCATGGGGATGGGGTGAGATTGGGCGAGAGGAGTGAACACTAGTGCTACGATGTGTGTTATTAGTGGCACTATACTCACACTATCCATAGGCCACCTGTAGCCCAAATGGTCAGCAGGATAGGAAGCAGAGCCCAGGCCCACATTCTCTGGAGATCTGCAAAACATTATAAGCAGGAACAGAGTGAGAGTCGGCCAGGGATGGACGCCAATAGCATATTGTCATTATGCAGAAGAGAAGTTTAACGGAGGGGTCTCCCTACCCTTTATCCCCACTCTGAGGGAGGGCCTTGGTTTGGCCCTATACTGATCTTGGTTATATCCCTGCTGGGAAAAAACAAATACAGAGGGGAATTCCAGGAACTTCCCTCTGGAGGAGGTAGAGGGGATTACATAATTGTCATATCCCATCCTTATAGGAGACAGTACAGGAAATATAGGAATAGACAAAAATATCTGACATGCAGCCCTACCCATCCTCAGAGCCCTCCAGAGGTAACAGGCTCTGCGTCCCTGCACCCATCCCCTAAGCCCTCCAGTCCTAGAGGTGACAGGCTCTGTATCCTCATCCACTCTCAGAGATGTTATATTCCATATCCCTGTGCCAGTTAACCCAACAAGATTTTGCTGTTTGGTGATCACTGAGTTTAAGCTGGTTATAGCAGCGTAAATGTGTCTGAGACATGCCCTCGTTACCCCTTCTGTGGCTGGAATGTCTATGTAGGGCATTCACGATACTGCATAACACCTGCAATTCTGTAGAGGCAGAGGATCTGTTCAGTGCTCCGGAAGTGCCAGGCCAGCCTTGGTGGAGGCAGGACTCTCCCACCATGCCATTATTAAGCCCCCCTCCTCCTCCCCAAAAATCCCTCTTGCAGCTAAGAATCAGCTGATTTTCCTCTCCATTCCTGGGGCTTCAAGGATTCTCTCCCGCTGCACCCACGTCCCTGCCAAGGTTCACATCCCTCCGCAGAACAATTCATTCCTGGTCCAAAGTGCAATCCAACGGCCCTCTCTTGAGTACCAGCTATCTTCTCTAGCACAATCCACCTGTCCAGCTCTGGAAATTCTCATCATATTGTCAATAGCTTCTCGTCAAGTGAAAATAGAAAAGGGGGGAGGGGGCTACAAACTGGAGTGCCCTTCCTCAAATTCCTCCGGGATATTGAAGACCTCTGTTCACTCTGCAAGAGTTGGGACCTTAATCCTGGCTTCAAGCTCTGACATCAGAACACCCCCTCCTCCCACCCTAATCTAAGCTCAGAAAAGACCCTTCCTCTCATTTGTTGAATGCTTCCTTTGGAATGTGCCACATGGAATTTGGGACATGGCTACGCCCTACCAATAGGAGGAAGAATGAGGTGATACCATGCAGTGTGATGTCATAATGCAGAGGTAGTCCAGGTTGTGACATCACAATGTGGTGATATCAGAAATCCTTCTACCCAAATCCAGGCATCAGTTATAAGAGACTTATCAAGGATGGTGTAAAATGATGCAATGCCTCTCCTGTACCTACTCTCTCTTATCCCTACCCTTCTGTAGCCTCTTTCTATCCTTCTCTCTCCCTCTTTCCTGTCTCCCTCTCTCTCTGTACCCACCCATTTCTTCTTCTCTCCTAGAATCTCTATTCGCTCAACTTTTTCTCTTTACCTCTTTTGGTGTATCTCTCACTGTCCCTTCTCTCTTTTCTGTCTCTCTTCCCCTCAAGTCCTCCCTCCTCCCTCCTCCCCCTCTGTAGACCCCATACCTCTAGCTACCTTCCTTTTGCCCCCCCCCCCCTTCACAGAAAAGCAATCTTCTCTCGCCATTTCCTTCCTTAAAGCAGCCTCACTCTCACAGGTTTTAGACATTTCATCAAGATACCTTAGAGAGGTTTTCTGCCTTGGCCAAACGTTTCTGGGGGACACACCTAAAACGCGGTGGGTTTCAGGAAACGTGAGAAGCAGTATGTAATCTTCAGTCTGGTTCTCAGGCCAGAGTGGAGCTGGTGCTGGGACAGCCAGAGTTATGCAAGGGAGATGTGATTAAGTCCAGATTCTTCCTCACACAGAAAATATACATTCGCCAGTCAGATGTCATCTTCTAACCAACTCCTTCTGTTTACAAAATGAAACTTTTTTTCTGCCTGTCTGGCTTTTGGTTTCTTTCTTATGTCAGTGCAGAGCTCTCCATCCTCGAAATCAGCAAAGTCCTGCAAAGCCTGGAACAGCAGAGCGCCAGGGGAATACTGTCTTTCTATGCTTCAGCTGGGGGCTTCCTGACCTCCAGGATGCTGAGGATCAGGGTGGTGGTGGTAGGGGGGTGGTGGGGGTATCTGCCGAGCAGTCAGTCACCTTTTGACTTGAAAGGAGAAACATCTGTGTGGGAAAATAACTTTTTGCTGAATTCTCACTGCCAGAGAAACAGGAGGGTCGGGGACCAATGTGGCCCTGAAAACTCCTTCCTGCCTTGTTCTAAAGTGGGAAGATCTCATTGATCCCTACTGTCTTGAAAGCGGGATGCAAGGAAGGGAAGATCAGGGAAGGGCTGCGCCCGAGAGGCAGAGGCTGATTCTGAAGAAGTCTCCCTCTTACCTGAATGGTCACCCTCCTGTAGCTCCTTCGCTCCCTCTGGGCTCCTTCTCTACTGCTGGAGGCTGAGGCCCCTCCTCTATCACTCCACCCAAGGAGAAACTCAGCCCTCCAGGGTGAAAAGTTACCAATTCCGCTTTCTCAGCACCTCCTTTGCTGTGCAGTTCTCAGCATTGTTTTCTGAGAGAGCATATCCAAGCCAAGAAATTAGAAGGGAGCTTGTCTTTCTCCAGTAGCATCTTCCCGCCACTTCCCCTCTAGTCCTCCCCGTCATCCTGAAGCTCTTCATCCCCTGTCTTTATATCTGGTTCAACACTGGGAACAGGGAACTGATTTCCAGCAGTGTTTACAGACGGCAGCCAGCCCTCTTATCTCCTGTGAAACAAAACCTATGCAGTCGCGCCTGCAAAGGGGTGGGGGGGGGGGGGAGTCTGTTTCACATATACTTATCTATCCCTATGCAACTCTACTGATCCCACGTTTTCTACACAGTCAGCTTAGCACAATCTCTCTGGGAATCATTCCTTGGAAAAAAAAAAGCTGAGATAGCTGCAGGTGGCTACAATCCTCCACCTTCTCGATTGCTTATCCCTTAGCCTAGGGCTGGCTCTACCACTGTGCAAACTAGGTGGTTGCCTTGGGCAGAAACATTTGGGGGCATCCCAATCACCATGGTTACCTCCCACCTTCCACCCCTTCTCATTGTTTCACTGTCTGAACAGCAGGAATCAGTGAGCATTGGAAGGGTCCATGGTGCATGCAGGCTGGATTCTAACAGATTGGGCGGCAGTGGTAAGCTGTGAAAGAACTGATTCCTGCTGCTCCCCCCCACTCTGAAGAAAGTGGTCAGAAAATGGGAGAAGGGAGGGGTTATCCTGGCGTGAGCTGCCTAGCCATGGTCACCAAAGAGGACTAGCACTTGATAGCAATGCTGCTCTGCTCTAACTATCCACATAGTGCTCCGCCTGACCAAGAACATCAATGGGACAGTGACTCTGCTGACCGAGAGCCGTTGGCTGGAAAAGGGGTACAAACAGACGGACAACTGCCTAGGGGGAAGAGACCCAAAGTGAAAGCACAGCAGGGACTTCCTTTGACCTCTCCAATCTACAATGAGGCGATAGATACAGAGGCGAAGGCAGGGGAGGTGAGCAGGTAGAAGGATGACAAGCTTCTGGGGAGCTGTAGATGGTTCTCATTAACTGTGCATGGACTGTGCTATAAGGGAAGGGATGAGCAGGGTCGGCTCATCCACTAGGTGAGCTAAGCAGCTGCCTAGGGCAGCCAAGTTGGGTAGGTAGCTTTGTGCTGCCACTTTGTTGCCTGCCAAAACCAAGAAGAGTGAAAAATAAATATGAGCAATGCAAAAATGAACCTTAAATTTTAAATTTATTTGTCGGAAGATCAGCCATGAAGTAAATTACTCCTCGAAGCTGTTACTTCCATTTTAATTAATAAATGTGTATACATGCCCCCTAAAGAGCAAAAAAGGTGGAAAATAAACCACTATATAGGTGCCACCTTTAAAAATAGCCCAAAGACTTATTTAAAATCAGTCAACTTAACTGAATCGTCGTAGATCATCTGGTCCTTCAAAGTTAGCCAGATATTTTCAACTTCTTAGAATTATCAAAAGGAAGCTTTACAAAGTCAGCAGTTATCCAAGGAGAACACAGCACAGCGTTTCGGGCATATTAAAGTTGTTTGCCCTGTCTCAACGCTTCAAATACTGCCATGCCGATAAATGATTTCCAAAAGGCGTCTCTGCCGTTCTGAAACGCCGACGCATGCTCTTTGTGAATCCGAGAAAAAGGAGGGACTCCAACATTAAATAGTCAGCATAAACCAATGAGATAGCCAAAAAACCTTTCAGCCAATCAGTGAAAAATGACAAAAATTATTATTGAAAAAACAGTGTAGCAAAAGCGATTTTACAGGATACTGATCCAGTCCAATTCCCGATTTAATCCTAAGGGTTCCACAGTAGACCAAGTGAATATCCATTTTTGTTCTAAAATCTGAAGCCATTGTTCACGATCCCCACCTCGGGGGTTGTCCGATACATGATCCAGTATGCGCCAATGTAAATCCTCAAATGAATGGTGATGGTCTAAACAATGTTGCACTATTGGAGCTGATATCGTTCCCGTCCTAAGCCGTGAGGCATGTTCCCCAAGACGAACTCTTACAGCACGCACTGTTCTGCCTATATACAATAAATTGCAAGGGCAGATCAGGACATAAACCACATGAGAAGTTGAACATGTAGTAGACCAACGAGCTCGATGGATCAATGTAGAATGAGGCACAAACCATTCAAAGCCCTGTATGGTCTGAGAACAAAAAACACAATTAGTACATGCAAAATGACCCTTATCCTCACACACATGTTCTGTCACTTCTGATCCCCCTCCAGCACAACTTATTGTCCAAGGGGGGGGGGGGGGGGTCAGATGCGGTAGGTCATGTGAGCTGAAGCATATGGTCTGCTGCGGGCAAGAAAGTGGCAGCACAAAACCACTGCTTTTAAAACAATGCCGCTGCTGCCCACCTTCTCCCCAAGAAGAAATTGACGGCAGCAGCATGGCTCGGTGGGTGTGGCTTGGCACCGGGGGGGGGGGGGGGGGGCGCAGCAGAAACCTTTGGGCCAGCTCTGGAGAAGAGAAGGCAGATGCTGTACAAGAGGGGGAAGGGGAGTAACATAAGAACATAAGAAATGTCATAGTAGGTTACTAGGTCATACCAAGGTCAAGCCCAGTATCCTGTTTCCAACAGTGGCCAATCCAAATCACAGGTACCTGTCAGGTTCCCAAAAAGGTACAGATGTTCCACAATGCTTGTCCCGGAGAAAGCAGTGGATTTCCCTGGCCCTCCTTTCCTCCAGGAATTATTTATTTATTTAATATCTTTTATATTTTTTCTAGGGGTCAAAACGCTTTACAGTGAACTCTGTGTGTGCATAAAACAAATATACGTGTATAAGAAGAGCGCGAGTGAGCGATTTACATTGATTACTTACTTAAAATAATATAAGAAGGGGTGCCACGATGGCTAAAGCAGTTTGCACATGGTAAATATTTAACATATTTACAGAGTACCCTGTATGTAGCAGGAGTAGATGAGCAAAGAAGGGTGCTTGATGATATATTTATGAGTGATCAGACGAGGTAAAGTGGTTGGATGGTGGGTGGGGGGGGGGGGAGTGAATAGTTTACATTCTTGTATGATAGGGGAAGGTGAGTTGTTTTTGCAGAGAAGGATTTTTAGGTATCATCTCCATAGTATTCCAAGAAAAGATGAGTTTTTAGCATTTTCCAGAAGTCTCTTAGGTAGTCGATGGTTCTCAAGCTGGCAGGTAAGGAGTTGCAGATAGTTAGGAATACAAGGCGAAGGCACTTGTTACATGTGTATTGCTTGGTCTTGAGCGTTTTAGATGGTATTTCAAGTGCGTTGAGTGCATTTCATCTTCTGAGCCTGTTGCCATTGGGTTTCCGTAGCAAGTTTGGAATTTGTCCAAACATCTTTTAAAGCCAGCTACACTAACCGCTTCTACTACATCCTCCAGTAACGAATTCCAGAATGTGATTACACGTTGAGTAAGAAAAGATTTCCTCTTATTAGTCTTAAATTGGTTACATTGTAGCTTCATTGCATGCCCCCTAGTCCTTCCACTTTTTGATGGAGTAAAGAACCGATCTGCGTTTACCTGTTCCATTCCATTCATCCATCACTTTTCCAAGTTGAAGAACCCTTACTTTTTAAGCCTTTCCTCATAGGGGTATCCTTCAATCCCCTTTACCATTTGGTGGTACTTCTCTGTACCTTTTCTAATTCTGTTATATCCTTTTTAAGCTATGGGGACCAGAACTGCACACAATATTCAAGATGCAATCACACCATGGAATTTATTTATTTTTATTTATTTACAATCTCTTATATACCGCACTATTCATCATCAGCGCGGTTTACATATAACAAAATGCTCAGTACAGTTAACACATATGAGTTTACAGGTAACAGGGTACAAAACTTGGATAACCGGGGTAAAACTATTTACAATGAATGATACTATTTACAATGAATGATACAGAGGCATTATAATATCCTTTGTTTTATTCTCCATTCCTTTCCTTATGATTCCTAACATTCTACTTGCTTTCTTGGCCACCACTACACACTGGGCAGAGGGTTTCAATGTATCATCCACAATGATGCCTAAATACTTTTCCTGGGTGATGGTTTCTAATGTGGAACCTTGCATCGTGTAACCATAGTTTAGGATGCTCTTTCCTAGGTGCATAACTTTGCACCTGCCCACATTAAATTTCATCTGCCATTTGGAAATCCAGTCTTCCAACTTATCAAGGTCCTCTTGCAATTTTTCACAATCCTCTTGTGTTTTAACAACTTTGAATAATTTTGTGTCATTTGCCAATTTGATCACCTCATTCGCTGTTCCCATTTCCAGGTTATTTATGAACATGCTAAAAAGCAGCGGGCCCAGCACAGATCCCTGGGGACTCCACTATTCACCTTTCTCCATTGAGAAAACTGGCCATTTAGCCCTACTCTTTGTTTTCTTATCTTTTAAACAGTTCCTGATCCACAATAGTACACTGCCTCCTATCTCATGACTTTTCAATTTCACCAAGAGTCCCTCATGAGGGACCTTCTCAAAGGCTTTCTGAAAATCCAGATACACTATATCAACCGACTCACCTTTGTCTCCCTATTTATTCACACCTTCAAAAAATATAACCGATTAGTAAGACAAGACTTTCCTTGACTAAATCCATGTTGGCTTTCTCCCATTAAACCATGACTAGCTACATGTTCAGTAATTTTATTCTTTATAATGGTCAGGCTCACTGGTCTGTAAACTGGCCATTGGGGAGGGGAGAAGAGGATATGATGGACATCTTGAGGGGTAAGGAAGGAGAGGGGAGACATTGATCTATGGGGGCATGTGACTGAACAGCATCAGATATACTCCTCCCTTAGCCCCCCCACCTTGCCTTTCCCCTTCTATTTGCAAAGTGTTTTTTGGCTGAGTGGGACCGGCCTGTCCAAAGACCTGCACCCAACAATAGGATAAGAATTTCATTGACATAGCAAGGGACCCTGCAACACCCTTCTACCCCAAACCAGGAATCCTGCAGTATTTGAAAGGAGTCACATTTCTCTGTAATTGCTCTATTCCGAAGAGAAGGGACTGTTTACTGTGTGACTGAATACATACTGGAGTTACTTCTGGAGGACTGTTAAAAGAGGTTCATATAAGGAGAGACTTGGTATATTAGGCAGGCAGATACTGGAACAAGGGCTGGGATACTCGTAGTACTTCAGATACACCGGTGACAGTAGCAGGACACATGTACACACACACACACAGGGGACATCGTCTGTGAAAGTGACTCTCTTCCCCTGCAATCTATGGAGAACCCCCATTACAGGTAAGTAGCTTTGCTTTCTGAGATGATGAGTCCATGAAGTGCATATATGTCCCGACACAGAAAACTTGTTCCACTCCCCCCTCCCATTCCACACTGGTGGCAATAAGGCAACAAGACAGGAGACACAGCAGCCAGCTGGGTTTTAAGTCTTTGGCCAAGTTTCTGAAAGATATGACATGTTGATTAATAGTTAATAGCCAGGAACAGGAGTGGATCTCCCCATTAGTATCGGCTGCGTACTTCCAAGTGATCGGGATTGGGCACTGCTAGAAACAGGAGGCTGGGCTGAATGGATCACTGATCTAATCCAGCTTGGCATATGTTATATTCTTAAGCATGGTATTCCCGTCTGTATCCCAGCCATCCTGCAGCTCTCTGCCTCCCAGGGGTTCAAGCAGGGTTGGCATACCGTCTCAGGATGGGGAAGGAAACCAAAAAGGAAGGAGAAAGAATAAAGAGGAACTTGAAGAGTGGGTAGACCACATGCAGCTAGGGGTGGAGGGCAAAGAGGGGGAGAAATGGAGGGAGAGGGAAGAATGAAAGATGGATTAAAATATGATCAGAGCACAGTATAGGTGACAGGTGAGAGCTGAGAAGTTGGTGGACTACAAGGAGAGTAACTAACCTTCCTGTTTAAAACACAAACACACCCCTAACCAGGACCAGAACGGTAGGCTCTTACATTTTCACAAAGACCAAAAGAAGGCTGAAAAAAACGGTTCAGAATGAAATATGTTTCAACAGAACACACAACAAAGTAGACAGAGATTGCTTAAGGCAGGTTTAGCATTCGCCAAGGCCCGCTTTAGAGTGGCATAAGCAGGGCAGTTGCCTGGCTGTCACGAGACAAGACATGCCACTGGGACCCCGCAAGCATGTGTAAACCTCAGCGCTGCACAGCTCCTGGCCAAGCCAACCTGCCCACTCCCAAGAGCGCTCAATTCTGCAGCTCAACATAACCCCCAACTGAACCAACCCACCCCCAACCTCTGTGGGGGGTGAGGTGGCAGGGTGACCATATTATTGTAGATAGGACATCACAACAACTCAAACCGCTGTATTTCAGCCCATTTCAGTCTATTCTCACCTCTCTGTCATCATTTTGTCACGTTTTGGGTTGCCATCACTCTGAACTGGGCAGGAAGCGGTCTGCATCTTCCCTTTGTCTGGGGGGGGGGGGGCATGGTTGAGTGGGAGGATGCAGACCGCTTCCTGCCCACTTAAGAGAGGTGACATTAGACCAAGACGGGCTGAAGGCAGTGGTTTGACTTGTTGTAACATCTCACTTACAATAGTATCTGGATTTTCAGAAAGCTTTGACAAGGTCCCTCGTGAGAGACTCTTGGTGAAATTAAAAAGTCATGGGATTGGAGGCAGTGTACTATTGTGGATCATGAACAGGTTAAAAGTTAGAAAGAAGAGAGTAGGGCTAAATGGCCAGTTTTCTCAACGGAGAAAGGTGAATAGTGGTGTACCCCAGGGATCTGTGCTGGGCCCTCTGCTTTTTAACATATCCATAATGACCTGGAAAAGAAAATAACGAGTGAGGTGATCAAATTTGCAGCTGACACAAAGTTATTCAAAGTTGTTAAAACGCAAGAGGATTGTAAAAAATTGCAAGAGGACCTTGAGAAATTCCAAAACTGGACGTCCAAATGGCAGATGAAATTTAATGTGGACAGCTGCAAAGTTATGCACCATAGAAAGAACAACCCAAACTATGGCTGCACAATGCAAGGTTCCACATTAGGAACCAACACCCAGGAAAAGGATTTAGGCATCATTGTGGATGATATGTTGAAACCCTCAGCCCAGTGTGCAGCGGCGGCCAAGAGAGCAAATAGAATGCTAGGAATCATAAGGAAAGGAATGGAGAATAAAACAAAGGATATTATAATGCCTCTGTATCATTCCATGGTGTGACCGCACCTTGAATATTGTGTGCAATTCTGATCACCACATCTTAAAAAAGAGATAGCAGGATTAGAAAAGGTACAGAGAAGAGCCACCAAAATGGTAAAGAGGATGGAAGCTTCCCCCAATGAGGATGGGCTTAAAAGGTTAGAACTTACTTTTCAACTTGGAAAAGAGACGGCTAAGGGGAGATATGATAGAGGTCTATAAAGTAATAGATGGGATGGAACGGGTAAACGTAGATCAGTTGTTTACATCATCAAAAAGTAGAAAGACTAGGGGGACACATAATGAAGGTACAATGTAATCCATTTAAGACTAATAAGAGAATTGCTTTTTCACTCAACATGTAATCAAACTCTGCAATTTGTTACCGGAGGATGTAGTAAAAACTGTTAGTGTAGCTGGGTTTAAAAAACGGTTTTGACAAGTTCCTTGAGGAATGGTCCATAAAACATTATTAAAGAGGATCCACTGCTTACCCTGGGACAAGCATTGTTGAACCTGTGTGCCTTTTTGGAAACCTGCTAGGTACTTACGACCTGGCTTGTCCACTGTTGGAGACAGGATACTGGGCTTGATAGATCTTGGTCTGACTCAGTATGGCATTTCTTATGTTCTTAGTGTAATGCTTTCCTTAGGTGTTTACCAGTGTGATGTCTAAATAAAGTTGCAAATTATTCAAAATGCTACTATTCGGCTGAATTTAGAGAAATCACAGAGGGGCAGAACCCCCCCCCCCTCCTTATTGCAGGAACTGCACTGGCTCCGTATCACATGCTGAGCGCAGTATAAGAGCTTCATTTTTTTAAAATTAAGTTATTCATTTACAATGCTTAATTAACAGCCTTTAACAACAAAGTAGTTGATAACACCAACATGTGAACAAGAGATGCAGATAAGACAAACCGGAATTAGGCGACAAGATTACACGCAACCACAATACCACCTGCTACGGGCATTTATACACACTGCTTTCCATATGTCGCCCCTTTTACTAATTTCCATAAAGGTATTTAATGTTTCACTTACCTGGGGGCTTTCTTCACCCATCCCCAACAAATCTAGTTTCAAGCCCTCTTCAGTAGGTTAGCCATTCTGCTACCGAAGACATGTCGACCCTTCATGGACAGATTGACACCATCTCTGCTCTGCAACCCTTGGAAAAGCATCCTATGGTCCAGAAAACCAAACCTTCAAAAAATATATATAAACAGAATGGAGTTGGTGCAGAGGGTGGCTACTAAAATGGTTAGTGGCCTGCATTATAAAGCATATGGGGACAGACTTAAAGATCTTAATATATATACTTTAGAGGAAAGGAGGGATACAGGAATTACGATAGATTTGTTTAAATGCCTCTGTGGCATAAATGCACGAGAGCCTCTTTCGATTGAAAGCAAGCTCTGCTACAAGGGGAAATAGGATGAGTGTGAAAGGGGATAGTCTCAGAAGTAATATGCGGAAATATTTCTTTATAGAAAGAGTAGTAGATGCATTCAAGAAAGCATGGGACAAACACAGAAGATCTCTAAAGGACTATGATAGTTCTATTCCCCTAATATCCCAGGACAGTAGCAATTTAAATCTTGAAACAAATGCAGGACCTCTGATTCTGGCTCTTCTCTAAGGTCCTACCTCCTCTGACACATGCTTTTCACATAGAATCAGCAGGGTCTTCGAGGAGCGCCTGAGTCACAAAGACCCAGTGTTTGTTCTGTTTCTTCTTGCTGTTGTTCTGTGGGGATTCTGTGGCAGTGATTGCAGCAAGGAAGGTGATAAATAGGTCTAGACTGGCAAGGACAATGTGGGAATGGGTGATGAGAGGTTGGCGGGATAATGCAAGGGACACATGGACGAAAGCGGGAGGGAAGAGAGACAAGAAATGCAGGTCTCTGGAGAAGGTAAGGAGACCAAGGGATGCTGCTGGATATGGGGGGGGGGGGGGGGGAGGAGGGTCACCTAGGATGGAAGAGAGATACTGGACATAGGAAGATGGAGGGAAGATTCTGGATACAGACGGGGCGCATAGGGAGATGGAAAGGAAATGTTGGACATGGGGTGGAAATGTTGGATATGGGAGGGTCATAGAAAAATGAAGAGACAATGCTGGACTTGAGGGAGAGCCATAGGGAGGTGGAGATGCTGGCTGCACAAGGACTAGAGAAATGGAGGGGGCTGAAAGACATGGGAGAGGCATAGGGATATTGGGGGGGGGATGCTGGACATAGAGAGACAGAGGGGAGATGGAGGGATAGGGGAAGAAGAAAAGAAAGAGGTAGATGCTAGACATGGGGGACAGAGGGAGTCTGAGCCAAAGGGGAAATAATGGGCACAGGGGCTTGGGAAGGTGATGAAGAGATGCTGGACAGGAGGGGGTGGGCATAAGGGGATGGAGGGGGGAGGGAGAGAGGGAAGATGCTAGATATGGTGGGTGATGGAGAGAAATGCTGAATTTGGGAGGTAGGGAGAGAAATAGGGTGAGAAGTTGGACTAGGGAGGAAAGGGAAAGGGGGTTATATTGAACTGGGGGGAATGGGAGAAGGTACTGGACATGGTGAAGATAAAAAGAGAGAGGGAGGGGGATGCTAAATGGAGGGAAAGAGAGAGAGCAAGAGAAATACCCTGGATTGGGCGTGGAGAGAGTGGGGACAGACACTGAATGGGGGAAGATGTTGGATATACAAAGGAAGATAGTGGAGAATTAGTGAAAGACTAGTGAATAATGGGCTGGAGAAGGAGAAAGGTGAGGAATGGGAGAGCTGGGGCGAGGGCTGTAAAACTAGACAGATGGAATTAAAAGAGGGGAATTGAGGACTGATAGTAAGAAGGAGGCGTGAATTCTAAGTGGATAGAGAGAGAAATAAATAGAAGAATACGGAAAGGAAAAGATCAGTGTCAGAAACTGAATAAAGTAAAGGAGATAAGAAATGGCAGATGGCCTAGAGACCCTAGAAGGAGAGCTACAAGAAGACAGTGGGAAGCAGGAACCAGAGACTGGGACCAAAATGATTAAAAAATAAAATGGCCAGATAACAAAGGTAAAAAGAATGTTCTTTTCAATTTAGTGAAAGAAATATGTCAGCTTTTGGAATGTATATGTGCAATCTTTATATTTTACACAGTACAGGTGGAAATGTATCTTTTTCAATTTCTCTGGTCTTGCACTACTTACAGTGGCTGGTTTCTTGGGAAAGAGGATTGGGAGGGGATACAGTGGTTTTTGATAAGGTAGAAGGTGTTTTGTTAGGATCGCTGAGCCCTACTTATCTCCATTGGGAGTAGGACCTTATACTGGGGCCACCAAGCTATTCTTGTTGTTTTCATTAGAGTAGTTGGTGTTTTTGCTGAAGTGGGAGGTATGTTGTAGGGGTTGCCAAGCTTCCCTTGTTATTTTTATGGAGGCGAGGTGCTATGTCGGAGCTATTGAGCCAATCTCATCGTTTGGCATATTTACTGAATCCTCTACTGAAAATGTCACTGCACACCACTGAGCTAAAGGTTAGCACGCTTTAGTAGGTATGCCCTTCTGTTCAGGGCTGACCTAACCATTAGACAAACTAGGCAGCTACCTAGGGCAGCAACTGATTGGGGGAGGGGGCAGCGAAGAGCAGGGCATGCAAAGCTAAACAATAGATTTGGACTGCCAAGTGGGGTATAAGATTTAGGTTCTGTCTAGAGAATCAACACTTTGAACCAACTCCAACCCTGCCTCTGTTCTGGAGTTTTATGTTTTTTCATTTTCTTCTTCTTCTGTTGCTGGTTTTGATTGCCCTTTTATCTAACTGCTATTTTGTTTTCCTCAAAATTCAGCTTAGAAATGAATATTATTATGGTGATGGTTGTTCTTTAAACTGATGGATTTTTAAATTGTGATCACGTATTTTTTTTCCTTGTGAAATTGCTTCTAATCATTATTAATAGAGGCGATAGATCCAAGTAAATCAATCTTGGTGAGACGGCAATCTTAGGTGTCAGACTAGTAGGGACCTTTGTTTTCAGTTTTTACTGTATTTCTTCCAGGAATATTTATAATTTATTAGCTTTTATATACCGCACTATTTAGTATCATAGCGATTTACAGGGAACAATAACATGAAAGCAACTCACATCAAAACAGGTAACCTTACATTAATAGGCATGAACAGCAACTATACAATGAACAGGTATGAACAACAAAACTTGGTAACAAAGGCAAGGAACTGAAACAAGCAAAAGTACCAAAGAGATGGGGTAGGGGGTAGGGGGTAGGGGAGGGGAGGGAGTGGGATCGAGACAGGGAAGTAGAGGGAGAATGGAGAGTTTATGAGAGTCATTCTTTAAATACATGATCATAGTCAAAGAGTCTTCAATTGTGTTATGAAGTCAGTGGTATGAGGGTCCCTCGTTAAGTTACTTGATCATAAGCCAGCTGACACAAGTGCGTCTTTAAAGCTTTCTTGAACGTGGATAGGTCCGTGATGACTCGAGATGAGGCAGGAAGAGCATTCCAGAGGGTTGGAGCGTATAAGGAGAAGGCTCGATTCCTGACAGCTATGGTGCAAGTCCTAGCGGTAAATGATGGAGGGTCCTTATCTTCTGTTATACAGCCTTAATAACGTTCTGAATGTGTGCAGCCATGGTCAGTTGTTGGTCTAGGGTTACCCCCAAGTAGCGAACCTCTGACTTGGTAATGAGGTCAACATCTCTAACCCGCAAGGAGGATGGTGGAGTAAAAGATTGGTCTCTAAAAATAAATAAGACTTCAGTCTTCCTGAGATTAACCTTCAGGTTGTATGTAGTGAGCCAATCAGAAACAGCGTTGAAACATTCTGAGACGACTGAGAAGTCCGGACTGTCAATGGAGAAAGGGGTATAGATTAACACACCATCTGCAGAGATGTGATATAGTATATTAAAGGACTTTAATATACTGCATCAGCATTGATTGCAATAAGAACAAAAATGAGAGAAAATCATTTAGGAAAATGACTCCTTGATTCTCCAGGTAATTAATGTTTATTTTGTCATTAAAAAGTCAGGACATATATATTAAGCAGATTAATCCGGCCTTCCTCGTCCCCAGCTCCCAGTGCTCGTTCTCACTCCTCCTTGGTCCAGCTCATTCTCTTCTCCATGCACTCCTATACACAGACTATCTGGTCATTTTACCCCCAACCCCAGAAGGTCTGCAAGAGAACCTAAGCCTGACAGAGAGATGCTGCAAATCCTGGGCCCTGGAAAAGGCAAATATGATTTTCCAGGAAAAATAATCTCCAACACAATTTCAGATTCTAATTATATGAACAAGATGTTGAGCATACCTTAGGACAGTGACCCCCTGAGTGTCCATTAGTGTACAGGAGGTCTGCAGGATACAGAGAGAATAAAAAAAGAGAGAGGCTGGAAAGGATTTGCTATGGGGAAGAGAGAAATTGGCAGGGACTGGCTATGGGCTGGGGAATCAAGAGACTGTAGAGAACTGGATGGCAGAAGAAAGTGAGAAAGAGACTGAGAGGGGGGGGGGAGGGGGCGGAGCAGGGGGCAGAGACTGGAAGGGAAGGGGACATAGAAGGCTAGTGTGGACAGGCTTGGCTCTGAGGTGATGGAGTCCCGGAAGAGTGGAGGGGATGAACTGGGCATCTTGAACTTTTTAGAGGTTAATATGGGGTCCATGCAATCCAAAAGGTTAGGAACTTCTGCCTTAGAAAATATGTATCTTGGCCTGAGACTAAGTATATCTGGGAATTTTCAAAAGGCTTAATAGATGCTACAAGAAAAAGCTTAAAGAGCCCCCCCCCCAAACAAATTAAACTACAATTAAAATGATCTGATAGCATAATTTAACCAATCCTATGATATGGGAGCGAGGTCTGGGATCTGTCAGTAACCTAAGCTTTACAGAATGGGACAGAATCCTCCCCCAGAAATCCTGCACCTCCGGTTCTGCAAATATCCAGAACCCCCTCTAATATTGACTGCAGAGCAGAATTAGGATGTGTCCTCTTACTATCACCGTGCAAAAAGAATATTCCAGTTCTGATGTCATCTCGGTAACAGCAGCAAAACTTCATTCCACTACTGGGAAGTTTATGAAGTAATAAAAGGCTCCAGAAAAAAACCCCACACTCAACCTACCTAACCAACATTAACACCAGGAACCCAAACGGTCACAAAAACCAGGCTAACACTGCAATGTGCCCTCGAACTCCAGTACACAAATCCAAAAAAAAGAACACAATGGACTGCTGCAGATCCCTGCACAGAAACTACGCTTGAGCAGAAGATGCGACCTTGGTCACACATGCAAAAACACAGACAGACCTCACCAAATGCGGAAGAAGCAACCACAGACTAGAAAAAGAAAACAGCAGGCAAAAAATAAACTGGAAATCCCAATATTCCAGACAGTGCCTGCAATGCAACACTAGAGAAATGCATGTCCTCCTGCACTAAGCAAAATATAAAGCCATCAGATGAGCACATTTCCCAAAACTAATGGAGAAAATCTAAGGGGTATGTTTACAAAGCAGTGCTAGCGGCGTCCGTGCGATTGGGGCCGCGGCTCCAATATCGCACAGAAGCCGCTACTGCTGCTTAGAAAACATGCCTTTAAGACTTCTCAAAAAGGAACTAGCAGGGAAACCTCTGTACAATCCTGGGGTAAAGCGGAGAAACAGCATCTTGAGCAACAAAATACGCTATATCCTGCCGACAGGCAAAACATGTAACCTAACCAGGGACGATTCGGACCAGAACGGGAACCTAGGAATTGTCCTTCTTAGTGTCTTCTCTGAGCAATGAAAATTTCTTAATATTATTTTATTAGCAATTGCTTTCTGTTTTTTTACCTTAACTACATGGGGGTTAATGCTGAAACAGGGTGCCTGTAAAATGTTTAAAAGCTCATTGAGACACCTTAGACACCCCTGTGCCTTTATAGAGGAGCTCCCTCCACTCTCCCCATTTACGCCTACTGCAGGGTCATTACAGCTCTGTGGCTGTGCACAAATTTAAGATCCGCCCTTGTCAACTGAAAACCAGATTGTTAATATCACTAAAATACAAATGCTAGAAGTCTGAAAAATAAGATGGGAGAGCACTAGATGAAAGGTTCAATTTAATTGGCATCTCAGTGACCTGGTGGAAAGAGGACAACCAATGGGATATCGTGATACCCAGGTACAAACTATATCGCGATGATAGGGTAGATCAAATTGGTGGAGAGGTTGCTGTCTATGTTAGAGAGGGCATTGAGTCACACAGGATAAAATTTGGCTTCTACGTCAACAATCATCTCCTCACTGCAACCATTATAATTCTGCTTAGGGGAACTTTTAGACTGCAGGTCACTGAGAACTTCTTGCAGCTGTTCAATAAAGTTGTCCCTCTGATTGGCAGTAACTTTCTCTAGTGCAGGAAACTGATTCTTACGTAAGCTCTTAGCAACAGCCTTTACGTCTGTTTCAAAACACTTACTAAGAATGTTTCTGACTGGAACTGTTTTCACAGCAGTGCTGTCTCTGCTCTTATTAGCACTGTTCTTTAACTGCTGTACAATCTCCTCAGCAAGACTCTGGCTAGGAATTATGGCAGACGTACCTTTTCCACTTGCAGTGCCCTCTCTGTAATCAGAGCTTTCCCCCCTCGTGTAGGTAAACTACCTTTTCTTTGGGCAGTTTCCACAGAGGTTTTGGCTTTGCTTCTAGTGCTTCTGAGGTAAAGGAAATGGACCTTCCAGAATCCTCCTTTGCTGGTTCTAGGTTCCAAAGTTTCCCTCTTTGCTGCTCTCCTCTTTGCCTTCCTTGCCTGCGTTGTTCTGTCTGCTGTCGTGGCTTCACTCGTGGCTTCTCTCCACTCCGTCTCTCTCCTTCTCTCTCTCTTTCTCTACTGAACTCTAGCTCTGAAGCAGGTTTAAAACGGCTTCCATTAGCAGGCACACCCCTCTGGCTGCTCATGTGCAACTCATTAGAGCTCCACTCAGCTCCTAGTCATTGCTATGGCTGGGCTCCGTTCTAGCTAGAAGCTTTCGGTTTCTATGGTAACCTGGCTTGCCCTTACTCTTAAAGGTACAATGCTCATTATCTTCCCAATCCATCTGCTCAGCATTGCTGTCATTATCACAGTTTGTATATGGAGGGTAGTGAACGAGCGCCTAAAGCTCACTAATTCTTCACGCTGAGGTTATGGCTATGAGGAAAAACATTTTCCAGGTGGAGTGCTTTAAGGAGGCTGAGCTGAGAGGTTTGAAGGGAGGCTTCATTAGTTCTATTTAGATAACATTCAGACCCCATGCTGGGAGAGGCGGTTTGATTGGAGGTTTGGTGTTCATAAGACCCTTCTTGAATACTGATGCAAACCAGTGAACTGAGATGGACTTGCTATCCACTGGGGTGAGGGCAGTAGCTATAGCTAAAAGATGATAATGAACTGATTTAGTCGGTAAGCCTGACTGAGAAAGATGCAGCAGGTAGGCAAGGACCTTCCACAAAAGAAAATGGATGAGATCCTGCTGATGTTCCTGGGCCCAGGCACAAACCGGAGCCATTTCTGGTGGTAGGAAAGTCAAGTAGCTGGTTTCCTGGAGGCAGTAATAATGTTCAGCATCTCGGCGGGGAAGAAAGTGTCTGATGTTAGGTGACCTGAACCTGCCAGGCTGCTAGCAAGAGGCTGTGGGGGTTGGAATGCAGCAGGGCCCTTTGGTCATGAGTGACAAGGCTGAGGCACTTGCACCATCAAGGCAAGGAGGTGGGTAAACCAGGCTTGCTGGGGCCACTGGGGGGGGGGGGGGCGGCAATGAGGATGACTTTTGCTTTGTCTTGATGTATCTTGAGGAGGACACGACTGAGAAGTGGAAATGGAGGGAAGGTGTAGAAGAGCCAGTAACTGCAAGAAATGGCAAAGGCATCATGTGCCCTTCTTAATGGACTGAATTGCATGAAGCAGAAAAGCCGTCATTTGGTATTGTCGGCAGGAGCGAAGAGACCAGTCTCTGGAGTATCCCACTGTGTGAAGAGTGTGTGGACTACCGTGATGTCGAGGGACTATTCATGTGGGTCCAAGCGTCAACTTCGTGAATCTGTGGGTTGGTTCAGGGCCCTCGCCGGTAGGTCGCTTTTAGCAAAGTTTCTATGAGAGAGCAAAAAGCCAGAGATAGTCAGAGAGAGCTTGTTCCCCCTTGCTTGTTGATGAAGAACATAGAGACCTGATTGTATTAAGAAGATCTTGTGGCACTCCTGCAGAAAAAAATTTAATCTCACAGTGTTGACGCAATTACAAAAGCTACGATTCCAGTACAATACGATATTAAATAAGGAAGTGGAGCAGAATATATTTCAGCAAAGAGCCCGTTACTATGTCAGGAGTAATAGAGCCGGGAAAATTCTGGCGGCCCGCGGGAAGGCGCAGCGAGAGAGATCTCATATAGCAATCTTAAAGGATGAAAATGGAAGGTCACTGGCTGCAAACGCGGATATTCTGGCTGCGTTTCGCAAATTTTATGAACAGCTATATCACTCGGAAATGGATTGTACAGAGTCGGAGCTTCTGCGGTTCCTGGAGCAAATTGATCACCCCCGGCTGAATGAAGAGCAATGCTCCATCCTGGGCAAGGAAATCGAGATGGACGAGCTGCTGGTTGCCCTCTCGGGAATGAAAAGTGGTAAGGCGGCTGGCCCGGACGGGCTTCCAATAGAATTCTACCAGGTTTTTGCCAAAGATCTTACGTCTCATATGCTGGATTATTACAGGAAACTGCGACTGCAGGCAAGTAACACTGGAGCCTTTTCTGGTGCAACAATAATCGTGTTAGCTAAACCGGGCAGAGATCCGACTGAGATGGGTAACTATAGACCAATATCGCTTCTAAATGCAGATTATAAGTTATATTCCACGGTCTTGGCTAACCGCTTAAATAAAGTGCTGCAGCATTTAATACATCCAGACCAATGTGGTTTTATCTCCGGAAGATCTACAGCGGATAACGCCCGGGTGCTCTGTAATCTTTTGGATGTAGCAGGAGAAGCTGAGGTGCCATATATTGGCCTATCAGTCGACGCGGAAAAAGCCTTCGACAAGGTGGAGTGGCCTTTCTTGTTTCAAGCTCTGAAGTGGTTCGGTTGCCCGCTACCTTATATCGAAATGATAAATGTCCTTTATGCCAAACCTACAGCATGAGTGATGGTTAATGGTGATCTCCCACCTTCTTTTGATCTACGGAGAGGAATGCGACAGGGCTGCCCGATGTCGCCCCTGCTGTTTTTATATTGTGTTGGAACCATTGTTGCTGGCCCTCCGGCAGCATGAAGGGATCAAGGGCATAGCAGTGAAGGATCTGCAAGTCAAACTGTCAGCGTATGCGGATGATTTACTACTTTTCTTATCCCCTGAATCACTTGCACCTCTGATGGAGTTAATTGACAATTACTCCTGGATTTCGGGGTATACAGTTAATCGCACGAAATCTGTTGTCTTTCCGCTCAATCACCTTGCTCATAAGAGTTTGCTGGCTGATTTTTCGTTCCAATGGGAAGCTTCTACTGTAAAGTACTTGGGGGTGCAGTACTGTGCTCCTTTAGAGAAAACGATCCAGGTAAATAAAGAACAAGTATTGATGGATGCAAGATCCTTTGCTCTAAAATGGTCTCCCCTGCATCTCTCCTGGTGGGGGCGACTTGAATCCATTAAGATGGTACTGATGCCGCGGATAAATTACAAGTTGTCCATGGTTCCTATTTTGTTCCCCCGCAGCATTTACAAAGCGTTAGATCGGATCATAAGTCACTTTCTGTGGGAAGGGAAAACCCCCCGGATAGCTCTACAGAAGCTTAAGGCGAATAAGACAGACGGGGGAGTACACTTCCCTGACTTCTACTGGTATCATTTGGCTAGCATACTGAAACAAGGCAGTACCTGGTCCACGGCGGAGACGTCTGAAAATAAGGCCAGTTGGTTGGAGATTGAGGAACGCATGGTCAGACCTTATCCATTGCCGCTGCTCATGGGGATGAAGGGTCCGGGTTCCCTCAGGGGAGGTCGAGTTATACTTGCCACTCAAGAGGCCTTTCAGTGGTTTGGCTCTATCAAGGAGCGACGTAATGCGCCTTCACTTCTCATGCCGATATGGTGTAACCCCCTGTTCAAAATCAACAAGAAAACAATTGCCTGGGTGAGCTGGCAGAGGTGCGGAATCTGGACAGTTGGGCAGCTGGTAATAGGAGGAGCTTGGAAGCCTTTCATTGAACCTCGAAGGGAATTTGGACTGCCGTCTTCTGGCTATTTCCAGTGGTTGCAACTTACCCACTGTATTGCCGGGGTAAAGCGGGGTTCTGGAGAACTGGACCAACAGTGGGGGTTGAAAAACGTTATGGAAGAATCTGCTGTTAGAAGGAGTGGAATGTCAAGTCTATATGCATTAATCCATACTCATTACTCCAAGCCACTGTTGGGTCTAAGGAAAGTCTGGGAAGAAGAATTGGGGACTCCTATAATACCACAAACGTGGAGTCGCCTCTGGGGTACTTTAATTCGTAGCTCGAGATCTGCAGCACTTACCCAATCGATGTTTTTCTTTGCACACAGAGCGTATATCACCCCAGTAAAATCAGCCAAATGGCATGCGGGGGGTTCTTCCTCCTGTTGGACTTGTAAGGAGACAGTTGGGACCGTGCGGCATATGTTCCTGGAATGCCCTGCTCTTCGGTCTTTTTGGGAGCCAATTTGGTCCAGAATTCAGCAGATTCTTCTTTTTTCCTGTCCTCTCTCCTGGAACATAATTACCCTGAGATCGTTAGCAGAGATCCCCTCGCTGGACAAGAAGCATTTCTTTTTATTAACATTCATGTTGATGATAGCCTTAAAATTGATTCTGTCAACCTGGAAAGATTATACAAAGATTATCTATCGCTCTTCTCTCTATCTTTCTGAGCTCGCCTCTTCCCCCTCTCTGCTCTACCCAGAGACCCTGCTTGTGCAGTTGGCCTCTTCTGCTACTCAATATCATTTCCTTCTAATCTATGCTCCGCCCTCCCTTCCTACCTCCTCCTGGGATTCACTCTTGGCCACTATATCTGAGGCTTCCTTGCTCTATCCCCGCCTCCTAATTTTAGGTGATTTTAATGTTCACGCTGATTCTCCCTCTTCAGTAAGAGATTCCTCTTTCCTTTCCCTTTTGCCCAATCTTTCTCTTCGTCAATCTGTCTCTTTTCCTACTCACATAGCCGGCCATTCCCTTGACCTCCTTATTACTTCTGCCTCCTTCCCTTTTCCCTTTTCCTCACTGTCGTCTTTCCCTCTCCCCTGGTCCGACCATCACTGCCTTTTGTTTTCTATCCCTGCCCCCCCTCCAGCCCCACGTTCATCCTCAAACTCCGGTCTCACACTACCACTCACTCGCAAGATCACCGCGAACACTCTTCTCCAGTTTCCATCTACTGCCAGTCTGTTCCCCACAGACTTCGAATCCCTCTCTGTTGATGCCCAGGCCCATTGTTGGAATTCCACCCTCTCAACTGCTTTGGACTCTGTCGCTCCCCTCCGTCCCCGCCCCTGCCCCCGCCACTGTCCACACCATCCCTGGTTTCATCCCGGTCTTTTCCTACATCGCAAACACCTCCGTTGGGCGGAACGTCTCTGGCAAAGACATCCTTCCCCGCCAATCTGTCAGCTTTTCGCCTTTGTCACCGTCACTACCGCTCTCTGCTTCACGCCGCAAAGCGTGATTATTATTCCTCTCTTATTTCCTCCTCCTCAAATTCTTCACGCCGTTTGTACTCTATTTTGCACTCCCTCACTGCATCTCATTCTGCCTCTTCCTCTTCTCCCCCGCCTACATCTTCTCTTCCTGACCCTTCCTCTCTTGCTACTTTCTTTGTCAATAAAGTGGATACTCTTCGCCAATCTTTTCCCTTATGCCCCCCTCCCCTCTCTCCCCCTGCTGCGCTCCCTCCTCCTTCCTACTCATCCCCATCCCATTCTGTTCCTGTGCTATCCCATTCCTGGTCCTCTTTTGAGATGATCACTCCCACTGTTCTGCAACAGACTTTTCTTTCTATCCGTAAAACCACCTGCTCAACTGATCCCATCCCATCCTCATAGCTCCTAGAACCCTCCCTAGCTCTCTCTCCGTATATCCTTCTCTTGTTTAATTCTAGTCTGTCCTCTGGCACTTTCCCCTCCAGCTGGAAACACGCTACTGTCCGTCCCATCCTAAAGTCCCGTTCTTCTGATCCATCTGTTCCCTCTAGTTGGCGCCCTATCTCTAACCTTTCTTTTCTCTCTAAATTTCTTGAAAAGCTGGTCTTTACTCAACTCTCTTCTCACCTTGAGGCCTCTCTCACTCTCCACCCTCGTCAATCTGGTTTTCGTCCTACTCACAGCACTGAAACTGTCCTTCTTTCCCTTCTAAATGAACTTCACACTGCTCACGATCGTGGTCTCTATACTTTGGCTGTTTCTCTTGACCTTTCCGCTGCTTTCGATCTAGTGGATCACCGCACCCTTCTCACTCGTCTTAGGGAAGCAGGTCTCTCTGGTGTAGTTCTTCAGTAGTTTCATTCTTTCCTTTCCTGCCGTTCCTTCTCTGTTGTTTCTGGGTCTTCTTCTTCTGCCCCTACTCCTCTCACCTGTGGGGTTCCCCAAGGGTCTGTCCTTGCACCACTTCTTTTCAATGTCTTCTTAGCTCCTCTTGCCCTTCAAATTCAACAGTTTAGCATCTCGCGTATTACTACGCGGACGACATCTTTCTTCTCCTTCATACCGATTCCCTCTCTCTGGATATTACCCCCCTTAATCACTGTCTTGCTGCTATTGCTTCCTGGTTTTCCTCTAGCTTCCTTCACGTGAACCCTTCTAAATCCCATGCCATCTGGTTTACGTTTGGAGATCCTTCCCCCACTTGTGCCCCCTCCTTTTCTTCACAGCCTATTCCTCTTGTCTCTTCTCTTCATTACCTGGGTGTTACTCTTGATTCCTCTCTTTCCTTTAAGGACCATATCTCTTCTCTTGTTCAGTGCTCTTTTTTCTCCCTCAGGCAACTTCGTGCGGTTCGCCCTTTCCTCTCCCCTCCTGCCCTGGCCACTCTTCTTTGTTCTCTCGTGATGTCTCGTCTCGACTATTGTAATGTCTCCCTTGCTGGTCTGCCCCTTTCCCAACTGTCTCGTCTTCAACGTGTCCAGAACTCTGCTATTCGTCTTCTAGCTCACGCCTCTCATTTTGATCATGTTACCCCACTTCTTCTTCATCACCATTGGCTGCCTATCTCCTTTCGTATCCAGTATAAAATTCTTATTCTTACTCACAAGGCTGTTCGCACTGGCTCCCCCTCCTATCTTGCTGATCTGATTTACTTTCGCCCTCCCCACCGTTTGCTCCGTGCTATCCACACGAATCGTCTGTTTCTTCCCTCCCCCTCTCAGGCCCATCTTGTCTCCACCCGTTCTTCTGCTTTCTATTTCCTAGCCCCAAGCCTTTGGAACTCCCTCCCCACCCCCACCCCCCACCCCCCGCTTCGTGCGGAAGAGTCATACCAATCCTTCAAATCTCAACTCAAGACCCACCTCTTCAGACTAGCGTTTGACCTTCCAACCATGGTTTCTCCCTCCCCCTCCGCTACTCCCTCTCCCCCTGTCTTATGATGTTGTAACCTTTTAATGTTGTACTGTAGTTATTGTTCTTTCAATGTCTCTCTTTTCTTCTCTGTCCTATCAATTTTATGGCGTTCTTTTCTGTTTCATGCAGCCTGTTTTTAATTTGTTTTAAACTTTTTTATTGTAAACCGCTCAGGTGCCTCTGGTGTTGGGCGGTATATCAAATTTTAAAATAAACATAAACATAAAGTTAAACTGGGCAAACTGGTGGTCCCAGGTGTGTCTGTACAGCAAATATGAGAAAGCCCAAGATAGACTCCTTTCTCTTGAGGGGAAGGCTCTGAGGTTGGAGAGATGGTCTGCTCTGGATAGGTATGTGAGTATGGTGTAGCAAATACTAGTTTAGTATCTGTTTTGTCCTGTAACTTTCGGCTTTCCTTTTCATTTTCTGATTGTTAGATTATTCTATATTGATGCTGGTAATTAGCCTTTATTTTATTTTATTTTTTTTTAGATAGGCTTGCTGGGCGCTTGGGGGGGGGGGTAGGGGTCGGGGTTGTTATTATTTACTGTTATTAAGTTTTTAGATATATTTTTTTTTGTTCTGTTTGATTTTATTCATTTATTCAATGGTTTTCTTATGAGGGGGGGGGGGGGTGGAATGGCCATGTTTTGATTGTTAGCATGTCATTGTAACAATGGACACTGTGGTGTATGTTTGGTTGTATAAAAGTTAAATATATGCAATAAAAAAAAAAAAGAAGATCTTGTGGCTTGCCCAATGGTGGAAGACGTGCAGGGCATAGTAAACTGCTCAGAATTGATGTGCAGGGAGTGTTCTCGTGGTGACCAGAGGCTTTGTGTGGAAAGGCAGAGAAGGTGCGCTCTCCAGCCATAGGTGGTCACATCCATTGATAGGGTAAGCTGGTACTGTGGTGGTTGAAATGGACAATACACCGATGGGTAAAATGATTTGGTCCACCAGTGTAGAATGTTGTGAAGTCCCTAGTTTGTCTCTATGGACAAGGAAATTTTTGTTCATATGGATCGAGTGTGCTGATTCCAGTGTGATCTTAGGTACCACTGAAATGGCCGCATGTAGAGTCTTGCGAATTGAACAACTTGGACAGATGCTGCCATGTGACCTAGTAGTTGGAGCAGAATGCAGGCAGTTGTGCATCGGAAGCAAAGTATTTTGCTTGAGGTGTTGTAGAATTCAGAGTCTGTCCTCAGAAAGGAAGGCTTTCCCTGTCAGAGTGTCTATGTATGCCCCTATATAGCAGAGATGGTGCTGAGCTCCAACTCAGATTTTTGTTTATTACAGATCTTGTCGCTTGGAGAACGGTTATAGTGGCTTGTACTGAAGGTTGCATTGCTGCTTCGGAAGGAGCCAAGATGAGCCATTTGTCGAGATAAGGGTAGAAGCAGTGCCCCTGTCATCTCAGATAGCCCGCGATTACTGCCAGGCATTTTATGAATACACAAGGTGCAGATGAAAGTCCAAAGGGAAGAACTTTGTATTGCTAATACTGTTCCTTGAATATGAAACAAAGGTATCTTCAATGTACTGGGTGGATGGCTATATGAGTGTAGACATCATTCAGGTCGAGAGGCCAGCCAACCATCTTGACTCAGCAAGGGAAGGATGGGATTGAGGGAGTTCATTTTGAATTTTTCTTCTTTGATGTAACAGTTAAGGTTCGGGAGATCCAAGATGGGACGTAACCCTCCCATTTTCTTCGGAATCAGGAAAAACTGCAAATAGAATCCTTAGTCATGTTGGTCTTGAGGGACCGGTCCGCCTGATTACAGAGGAGCTCAGTGACCTCCTGTTCCAGAATCTGCAGGTGCTGAGCAAAAATCTTTTTTTTTTAATTGTATACATTTTTTTAAAATGAAAATCAGCCATTAAACAAATATGAACAACACTCGTTGGTACTATATTGTTTTCTTTTTTTTTAAATATTTTATTTAAACTTTTCCTGAATACAAGAATACATAATCCGCAATTCTGCAAAATACACCACAGTGAATACTATTCAAGAATAAAAGAGATCACAACATAATATACACATCAAGAGAGAAGGCCTGATTCATTCCAATTTAAGAAAGTAAGAAAGTTAAACAAAGAAATAAGGAGTATTAACTCCACATAAGGGAGCAAACAAAATATAATCACCTACCTATCCCCTAACACTTCCTTTGCAGACAAAAATTGACGCAGCGCAGAGGCGTCCGTATAAACATAATCTTTCCCCTCAAATGTTATTAAACAGCGGCATGGAAACTTCAGAAAAAAGGAGCCCCCAAAGCAATAGCCCTAGCTTTTAATTCAAGAAACTGCTTCCGCCGAAGCTGAGTGACCCGGCTGACATCTGGAAACACTTGGATTTTAAAGCCACAGAAAACAACTTGCCTATATTTAAAATAAGCACATAAGACAGATAATTTGATAGATTCAGACTTAAATGTTACTGCCAAAGTGCAACGTTTGGTTATAACATCAAGTGAATCTTCCAAAAACGCCGTGAGGTTATTAGCGACTGAATTATCAGGCGGGGAGGACAACCCGTCTGCAGCCAGATCACCCTGAACACCCACAGAAAAAGAATAAAGTTGTACTATCTCTAGGGTCTCTTTCAAGTGTAGCACCTCAGAAAAATATTTATGCAACAATAATTCAAAAGAAAGCAAATGGGTAGATGGAAAATTTAGGAAACGGAAGTTTCTTGCCCGTTGCTGATTCTCAAGTGACTCAACCCGATAAGATATAGAGGAAACCTCTTTAATAGAAGTAACAAACAAATCACTATGGGTTTGCAACTGAGAATCCAAACGGGCAATAGACTTCATAGAAGAAACCATTTGAACATCTACATCTTTAACTTTGGCTACCACATCATGCGTAAACCCACACAGCGAAGAAACAGTTGAAGACAAACGTGAATCAATTTGTTGTAGTGTCAACCAAATGTCCGAAAGTGTCACCTCCCAGTTAGGAGGAAGGGATACAACTTCAGATACAGCTGGATCAACTGGACAAAGAGACAAAGCAGAAGGGCTAGGGGATAACCCCATGGGTGTAGAAGAACCTGAAGGCTGAGGGAAAGGAGGTGGTGTCCGGTTCTCTGGGCTCAAAGAAGCCCCGTCCGGAGAATGACTAACAGGCAGCAGGGAAGTCAAATGTTTGTCCATGGGGCCGGTCACTTTACCTCCTCGTGAATCATTTCCAGCTGGAATTTTAGCCACAACCTTGGCCTTCCGTTTCCCCATGGAGACAGCACTTGACTCAACGGCGCCTCCCGATAACCTCAGGGAGCACCGAAGGAGCACAAAAGGAGCGTGTCTTGCCCCTTGTGACACGCCCCTTTGGACACGACCTCGCAGGCTGCGAGTGTACCTGCTGGGCTTTGTAGGGCGCGGGGGGTCCTCAGCACCTAGGACGACCACCAGATGCCTACAGCTGCCCCAACAAGCAGTCAGCTCCCACCTGCCACACTGCTCCGCGGCGATGGAAAACTCCGCGGCAGCTCCCAGGAAATCAGGCTGTTCTCCCCAGTACTATATTGTTTTCAATAATTCCAAAACATGTTCTCCCCCTTCCCTACCCTCTCCAAATCTATAGCAACCACGACTATTGCCCCTGCCCTCCCCCCTCCTTTTGAAGCCATGTCCATCCTCCATTAGTTTGTCATCTGTACCGCTCTCCCCTTATGTAACACATTCAATCTATGTATACTATACAGTGCCCCACCCTCCTTTTGTACCCCTCCATCCCCAGCGGCAGAGCTTGATTCCAATACCAGGCAATCTCACATTGGGCCACTACAGGCCTCTTTGGCCCAGTGGATAACACGGTTCCTGTTTATGGAGGAAATACACACTGAGTCCCTCGAGAGGGCCAATCCCAGCACCCCCTCTAGCACTCCTATAATCCTTTCCCAGTACTGTTGCACCTCAGCACATGCCCACCACATATGGAAAAAATTGCCTTGGGCCCCATAGTACCTCCAGCATGCCATGGACCTGGTGATGCCCGCCCTCTGCATCCTCAATGGTGTCAGGTACCACCGATAAAGCACTTTATAGGTGTTCTCCACTAGGTCTGCTGACACCGACAGCTTCCCTATTGTTTTAAAGATCTCCCACTCCCATGTAGTCCCCAGATCTCGCTCCCACTTAAGCATGTCCATTTTAAAGGACCCACAGAGGGACATAACCAATCCCAAGATCTATAGACCTGTTTCTAACCTGCCTTTTATCTTCAAGGTCACAGAACGGCTCGTCTTTAGCCAAATTTCTGATAATCTGGAACGGGTTTGTGCTTTAATCAGGCTCCACCCTATGCATAGCATGGAAACTATTATGGCAGCAGTTTTGAATGACATCCATAGAGTTTAGGAAGAGGAAAAATAGTCATTGCTATCTCGTTAGATCTTTCGGCAGCCCCCGCCACCACCAGCAGCTCTCCCCTTCCCGGGGATCGAGCCACCAGCAGCGGGAGGGGCCTGCAGACCACCGCGGCCCAATCGGGGCACAGCAGCTACATTTTAAAGTTCGCGCCAGCAGGCGCCGAGCCTCGAGAGCCCCCGCCACCACCAGCAGCTCTCCCCTTCCCGGGGATCGAGCCACCAGCAGCGGGAGGGGCCTGCAGACCACCGCGGCCCAATCGGGGCACAGCAGCTACATTTTAAAGTTCGCGCCAGCAGGCGCCGAGCCTCGGGAGCCCCCGCCACCACCATCAGCTCTCCCCTTCCCGGGGATCGAGCCACCAGCAGCGGGAGGGGCCTGCAGACCACCGCGGCCCAATCGGGGCACAGCAGCTACATTTTAAAGTTTGCGCCAGCAGGCGCCGAGCCTCGGGAGCCCCTGCCACCACCAGCAGCTCTCCCCTTCCCGGGGATCGAGCCACCAGCAGCGGGAGGGGCCTGCAGACCACCGCGGCCCAATCGGGGCACAGCAGCTACATTTTAAAGTTTGCGCCAGCAGGCGCGCCCGTGACTGGCGGGCCCGCGCCTGAGGGCCTCGCCAGAGGGCCCTTAGGCGGGGCACGATAGGCGACACAACAGATTCCTCACCAGTGACGTGACCGCCTGACGCCTGCTGCACTCAGCCCCCTGCCACCTGACCAAGAAACCAACTGTCTACCAACACCTGAACTGTAAGAATGTGCTTTTGTTGCTGAATAGCTTCGTCTATTTTTAGGCCACTTTAACTTACAAAGTAACCTGATAGCTTCATAGTGTATTTGGTACCATCTCAGTATTGCAATTTTGCCTGTTGAAAATTCAATATAATCTACCAGCTTCGTACTTTATTACTGTGTTCACCTCAATATTGCACTCTCTCTTTAAAGATAGTCAATATCTTGCATGTAAACTGTACCTGCTCAATTTTGCACTCTTGTATAATTGCTCCTCTGTACGGAAGAATCTCATCACTGTACTGTGTCTCATAACAGCGTTGTACTACCTCAGTATTGCACTGCCCCACTTCGTAGCTACAGTGTCTCACACACAATCCAAACCCTCAGAATGGCCCTCCAGGTCACTGTAATTCTTAGCTTCTACCTCCTTGCCCACTGGCTTGGAACCTCCCAGGCCCTTTACACGCCACATGGCAGGATTCCAATCCTGAATAGCCATGGAAAAAGATGGAATAGTCCACCTTACTCCAACCCAGGAAGTGACGCCTACATGCGCCACTCCCACCTGATACATGTAGCACTCCAGCTATCCAAGACACCCAGCCAGGAAAAACCTTTGAGATGCCGACCCCTAAAATGTGCCATCATCAACACGCGTTCCATCCGCAAAAAATGGCCTGTTGTCCTTGACACAATCTCCTTCTACGACCTTGAAATTCTCATGATCACGGAAACTTGGCTATCACCAGAAGACAGCGTCCTCCTCAATCAACTACTTCCCCCCAATTTCTCCATACATACGAGACATAGGGAAAACAAAAAAGGAGGAGGGGTGCTCATAATCTCCAAATCAGACCTCAACTTCCACATTGTGGACTCTTCCAGCACAAACAGCCTGGACATCCTCTCCGTTACTAACCAACAATGCTCCCTTACCCTGTTATATAGAACACCATCTACTTCTCCAGTTGATCTTCCAACCATTATTGACCTTGCAGCTAACACCCTCACTCCCAATAAACCAAATTGGATAATGGGTGATTTCAATCTCCCATCTTTACCCCAAAGCCACGCAAATGCGTTCCTTGATGCAATGGAAGACCTGGGACTCAAACAAATTATCAATGAACCCACACATACAAAAGGGAACATTCTTGACATGGTATTTGTTCCACATCCAGTCATGGACAAAAAACACAATCCTCCAATATCAGTCGTGGATGTACCCTGGTCCGACCACAAATTGATCATTATCCAGATACCCATCAACAATGACCAGCTGAACAGAAGCCGGCCCACGAACATCACCTCTCGAACTTCCACTAGATGCTTTCGCCCCTTCGATAGGGAACACATCCTTTCGGAGACCCCATCACTCATCAACAAAACCACACCGGACCTTGATGAACTAATCTCTTGCTGGAACTCCAGCCTGCTTGCCATCTCACAACACTCGAACCCTAAGAATACAGCAAGGTCAAAAAGAAGCTCCGCCCCATGGTTCTCCCCTGAGCTACGATCTTCCCTCACGCAACTACGTAGACTTGAACGCCGATGGCGCCGATCGCGCTCAACTGAAGACCAGACCGCATACCGAACCCACCTTGCAATACATCGAGAAACAATCACTACCAAAATGAGACAATATCACACTGACACCCTAAAGAGGTCTCTGAATAAACCACGTGATCTCTTCAATTTGGTCAAATCGCTCTCAAAGGAACCATCTCCCGAACAACACAGCGAGATTCACCCACAAGAATTCGCTGATCACCTGCAATCCAAGATTGTGCAAACCAACAAGGTGTCAGCAGTCCAATATCAAGAACCAACGGGCCTTTCCCCACTGAATATTTTTTCCACACCATCCACTAAATGTATTGAGAACACAATAGCATCGCTCAACACCTCTACTGCACAGACTGACCCATGTCCAGCTTTTTGGATCAAGGAGCTACGTGATGTGTTCAGCCCAGTCATCGCAAATATAATGAAACTCTCCTTTACAACAGGGTATTTTCCCACTTCACTCAAGCAGACTTCCATTAGGCCACTACTGAAAACCCCCAAACTTGACCCCCAAAGAGTTGACTCTTATCGACCAATAGCTAGTATCCCCCTCTTAGCCAAAATAATTGAGAAAGAGGCACAACGGCAAATTCAAGATCACATAGATGCAGTTGCTCCCTTAGACAGCTGCCAACATGGGTTCAGAGAACATCATGGGGTCGAGACACTACTTACTGGTCTATTCAACGATATCATCACAGGAATTGACAACATTCGTCAAGGTTTTGTGCTCATCTTCCTAGACATCGCCGCGGCGTTCGACTCCGTGAGTCACGAAATTCTCCTCGGAAGACTGAAAGAGAAGGGCGTCTGCAACAACGCACTAGGATGGTGTAAGTCTTATCTGGACGGTAGATGGCAATATGTGAAGTCTGGATCAGAAGAGTCAATACACTTCCATCAAAAGCAAGGGGTACCTCAAGGCTCCTCGTTATCCTCCTTACTTTTCAATATCTACATGCAGCCCATCTGCAATATCATAAGATCATTCAACGTGAACTGCATGATATATGCAGATGACATTCTCTTATACATGCCTTTCTCCACAACTCACATGGACCTGACCCCACTCACAGATTGTTTCAATGCAGTTTCAACTTGGCTCCAGACACAGAACCTACGCATTCAACATAAAAGAACAGAGGTCCTATTCATCACCAGAGACTCCAACTTTACTCCCCCGTCCCACGTCAGTGTCAAGGAAGCTGATTTGCAAACTAAAGATGCAATAAAATACCTGGGAGTTACTCTGGACCAACGTCTAGATATGAATCGCCACATAAGCAACATAGTCAAAGCCGTCTATTTCAAAATCCATTCACTCAAGCACCTACGCTCCCTGCTGGACCCAGACGATTTCCGAACCATATATCAAGCGCTGATCCTGCCGCATTTTGACTTTGCTAATGCCATCTTACAAGGTCTCCCCCAATCCACACTGACCCCCTTACAGTTGGCCATGAATGCCGCAGCTAGGGTCCTTTACGGAGCATCCAGAAACGACCACGTGACCCCTATTCTCAAACAGCTGCACTGGCTACCGATCCATGGGAGGATCACCTTCAAATCCCTTCTATTAGCATTCAAGGCAAAGGTATTTCATCCTCCTCACTCACGCATCTTATCCACATTGTCCCCCCCAACAGATCCAGAAGAACAACAGCTGTAAACATGCTAGCAACACCAAAGGCTTCGACAAAGTCCAACACGACAACCACAAACAGGGCATTCAGTTTTTATGTCCCCAAATGCTGACATCAGGGCCATTACCAATCTATATCAGTTCAGGAAGGCTCTCAAAACCCACCTTTTCCTCCAATACTTCCCAGACAGCAATTGAACCTAGATATCCCTCCCAAGAAATGACCCAATCCAGAATGGCCCTTACATGTATTATCTGCAGTGTAAATAGCTTATGTATATAGTTAACCCTGTTATCCAAGTTTGCACTCCTGTTCGATGTAAAACCTGACAGCTTGTCGTTTTGGTCGTTATGTTATGATGTAAACCGCGCTGATTCTAAATAGCGCGGTATATAAGAAACTGTAATAAATAAAATAAATAAATTTGATCTAGTAAATCACGATAAGTCAGTACTTATGTGGTTTCGCTCATTTCTTCAGGATTGCTCTTTTAAGGTCTGTATCTGTGACTCATTATCCTCCTCTCACAGCCTCCCATGCGGGGTCCTCCAGGGTTCTACTCTATCGCCTATACTCTTTAATGTCTTTCTTTGTCCCTTTGTCACACTCATTCAGAATACAGATATCTCTAGCTTTATCTATGTGGATGACATCATATTATGATTTTCCACTGATATATCTGGGAAACATCAGATGAAACTTGTGATAAGGAAGCTTATCATAGCTCAGGAAGGAGCTATAGAAAAGGTGAAGTGACTCTGAACAAGCAACCTGTCAGTTCTGGTAGAAATAAAAAACAGAATTTTCCCATAAAAGACTACCAGTCCCAGAATGCACCAGGTTTCCAACAGCCATTAGAGGAGCTGAAGTGGGGAAACGTGTGTTCAATCAGGAGGGCTATGAGGTAATCCCCAAGCACTCATCTCAAAGGGCAGGGCCTGATTCAGCACAGCTGCGCTGTGCTAGGGTGGAGCACTCATCTAAGCAGAATAAAGGTAGAGTTTATTCTACAGAGAATCATTCTCAGTTTCATCTGGGAGATCCTCAGATTCATCTTGGAAATCATCTTCATGATCTTGGACAGCTTCATCATCTGGAGGATCATCAGAAGCAGAAGCCAGAGCGGACGGACAGAGAGCGCAAGAAACCCTTTGGAAGAAAGAAGAGAAAAGCATTTGGGAGGTCTAAAGGAGTCCAGAGCAGTACGTATACTGGGAGACATTCAAAAGGCCAGCATACACCATTGGACTGGGGAAAACCAGAGGAGTGGTGCTGCAGAGCTAGGAATCTCCAGACGGTACCTGTGAGGGAGACGGCTGCACTTGGAAGGGACCCTAGGACCCGTGCCAGAAGGTATGTGAAGAGAGATCCAGTGTCCAGGGATCTGGATTGGAAGGCTGGACATAAGAACTGGACTACATACTGGCCAGGCTATTTAGAGAGGAACTCTAACAGCAATGAAAGCTCAGGTATGAACACTAATCTATGCCCTAGCTATACCCTTGAAAGACAGCAGGGAAACAAGTATTCTCCTGAGAGTGCTCCATTGAGAAATTCCTCTGTGCCAATCCATGATATTGAACCCATGATTGTTGAAGAAGGGGGAGAGGTTATAGATCCAGGCTGTGAATACATGGATTGCTCTCTGTCTAAACTCCTTTGGTAATTTACTGTTACAAAGTACAACAACCATCACAAAGAAATACAAACTTGTTCTTTAATCTACTCAGAAAAGCTCCTGAGTAGGATTTGAGCCACGCAGTAGAAAGCAAGCCAGCTAAGGGGTTTCAGCTGGGTAACTGCTAGCAATTGAGCCTTACCTAAATGCTTGTGAGCTCTGAGGAAATCACTTCTGAGTCTATGTGTGAAGATATAAGAAGTTAACCTGAAAAGAACAGTTTTTCCCTACTTTGTGGGTTTTGTTTGTTGATTAAAGCACTGCTAAGAAAATATTAGATAGAGCCTACAGAAAAGACCAGTTTGTTACCAACCAGGTCTTTATTCTTTTGCTTTGATTGCCTGACAAGTTCAGCTGTTGTTTTCCTGATTTTGTTTTTCCAAGTTTAACACTGAAAGCAAGTATCCTGTTTTATGTGCTACCAAGCATATCTGTGTTGGGAGAAATAACCCCATAAATAAATATCTTATTGGCTTTACACTCAAGCACAACTAATTATTGTGAACGGCTGTGTCTGGTGTGAATGGACTACATTTCCCACAAAACCTTGCAAATCATATTAATATATGCCTTTGCCAAGACTGTGAACATTCTCACCCAGGCACCCGTCTGACAAACTTTAACTCTTGTTTGGACCATGTTGTCTCTTGGCTTCGGAGCAACTCATTAAAGCTTAACCCATCCAAAACCACTGCCATCTGGTTTACTAACTCTTTACAGATCCCTGTACTCACTCTGGTGATTGAAGGGGTACCTGTCATGTTACAGTCTACTTTAAAATACCTTGGCATAACTCTAGATTCATATCTCCGCAAATGGCCCGGGTTATCCTAGACTCTTTTTGGGTGCTCCAACGTTTTCGCGGGGTACAACCTTTCTGGGATTTGGCGGCCCAAATTTCAGTTGTACTTCACAATGTAATGGTCAAGATAGACTATTGTCATACTCAACTTAGGGCTCCTGCAAAACCAACTCAAACGTCTTCAGACGATTCAGAATTCAGTCATACGCACACTCACTTGAGCAAGAAGATCTGATCATGTTACACCGCTCCTAATACAATACCATTGGCTTCCTGTCACATCCGGAGTCTTATTTAAGGCATTGACCTTTGCATTTAAAGCCATCCATGATTTGGCGTCTGAATATTTAGCTACATGGATAAATATGCCCCCGCTAGGGCCCTTCGGTCACTTCATGGGCTTATATTTACATACACCGTTCCCCTCCCTAATTAAATATGAAACAACCCAAAGATCTGTCTTTTCTCCATGGACCAGCCGGATTGCGTCAGCCATACCTAGTGACGTCCTTTGGGCGGCGCCATGCGGAAGTACTCTCCAGAGCTCAGGTTTCTGAGTATGCCCAGGTAGCCCACCTCGCTGGCCTGCCCCTAGCCCGGCCAGTCTTCTTCCTTCCGCTTTGCCAGCAAGACGGACCTTACTCTCCTCTCACCAATCCAAACATCCTAATACAACCTGAATCATCCAGCAACATGCTGAAGCCGGGATTTAAAAAATGCACACGCTGCAGCAAGAAAATGAGCAACTCGGACACTCACAATCTCTGCGTCTGCTGCTTGGGCTCCGGCCACAGCATGGAGAACTGCCCCCACTGCAGCCGCATGTCTCCAAGGGCCCGCAAGTATAGAGGACATGCCCTGAAGGATTACCTTGCCTCCTCAGGTAAATCTGCCTCCTCCACAACCGTTCCAGCTCTGGATGTGCCTGACGGGGCCCCCATATTCAGCCAGGCTGCTACCAGCACCCCAGCTACTCCGGTGTCGGCCCCGGCCTTATCTCTGCCAGCCCCCCAGAGCATCGCAGACCTCCGGGCAAACCCAGTCTCCGACCTGGCAGCCAGACCCAGCCATGCAGCTCACAAAGATGGCGCCACCCGGAAGTCCTCCAGCCCCGCCCACCATCGCCCGATTGGCCAAGAAGCAGGAAGCCCGGGAAACACTGTGGCTACGCATCACGTTGACATCCCTGGCACCGCCCACCAACTGGCTCTTCTCTTCTGCGCCGGCCGGAGAAATTTAAACCCCCATGGTGCCGACAACAGCGCAGCACACCAGCGCCGATCACACAAGGAGCACCATGGGAGCAGCTACGGCGCCGATCGCAGACACGGCGATCGGCGCAAACACCGCAGCGACAAGTGCAGAAGCTACAGGGATTCCTCCAACTGCCTGAGCTCCAGCCCCGAACAACCTCAGTGCAAGAGACACCGTGCTGAGCACCACCACGCCTCCCGGAGCCACAAAAAGCACAGCAGACGCTCCACCTCTGTCAGCACAAGCAGGAGCAGGGACTCCAGCAGCAGAAACAGGCAAGACAGATCCTGCAGCCACAGCTCCTCTGCCATCCTGAAACTGCTCACCCAAATGCTGCAGAACGCGCCCTCCACCGCGACTCCTACAATTTCAGCCTGTCTCCACGGTCCGATGATGCTCCGGTTCCCCCCCCAAGAAGCACACCGGCCACAGACCACGCCTCACAGTCCACACCGCCGCCGCAGGAAACTCTGGTCAACCCGTCCCCGGATAGCACTGCCAAGGAACAGGACATCAAAGCCATGGTCAGCTCTGCATCCAACGACCATACCAAATCCCCGGAACCAGAAGGTGTTCAACCCCCTCCGGAAGACCTCACCTATCCAAAGTTCCTGATGAGGGTTGCAAGCACTCTAGCCCTGACGGATGCGAACATAACAGATGAGCCTGATCCCAAGGTCCTGAAGTACCTTGCAGCTCCTAAACCATCCTTCGCACTACCAATACACCGTAAGCTGCGAGATGACTATTTGAAAGTGTGGCAGACCCCGGCCTCCGGCCGCCCATTCCCCAGAAGGCTGGACTCCAAATACCAGGTCCAACCCATTCCGGGCTTCACCACACCACAACTGGCACACCAATCCATCGTGGTCTCCTCAGCTTTAAAGAGAATCAAGTCCTCCCGCACCCACGCCAACAACCCAACAGGTCGGGACCAGAAGCTCCTCGATGACATAGGCAAGAAAGTCTTCCAAGGAGCCATGCTTACTGCCAGAATTGCAGCGCACCAGTTTCAGCACGTCCTTTTCCAGGACGCCTGCATGGCAAGCATAAAAAATGCAATCTCGTCCCTTCCGAAGGAGGCCCAAGCATCCATTTCTAACTCTCTCACAGACATGTCAGAATGCAACAAACACCTAGCCAGCACGGCCTTCGACTCCTTCGACACGTCCGTGAGGACCGCAGGCACAGCAATCTCTGCCAGAAGGTGGGCATGGCTAAGAGCATCCAGCCTGCGCGACGACACCCACGATGCGATCGCTGACGCCCCTGCTCAGGCGAATCACTCTTCAGAAAAAAGGCCGCTGACACCGTCAACAACATGAGGGAACATTGCACTACCTTGCAGACCCTGGCGGAGGACGGCTTCGAGTGCCGTAGTAGCCCCTAAAAGAGCAATTACCAGCGGAAACCTTACTTCAGCTCCAACAACTACAGCTCCAACAGGAAATACCCATCCAACCGAAAGTGGCAAGGTCCCAAGTACAAAGCCAACTCCTTCCACGGATCTTCCTACCAGCGCCAGCCTCAGAGGGATCGCAAACAGAAGAAGAGCACCAACACGCCATCGGGCAAAGGAGGTTCCTCCTTTTGACAGGCCCAGACGGGCGCCCACCCGAATAGGGGGCCGCCTGTCACGATTCCTGCAGGAGTGGGAGAAGATTTCCTGACTCCTGGGTACTATGCGTCATTCACAAAGGATACCACATTTGTTTCTTTCCACCATCTTGCCAACGCAACAAACCATCCAGCGACATCCCTCCAAATTCCCATGGCAACAGAGCTGATCCACCTCCTTGCGTCCGCCATAGAGGAGGACCCAACGACCGAGATCAACTCTGGATTTTACTCCACATACTTCCTCATTCCGAAGAGATCGGGCGGGATGCGCCCCATCCTAGACCTACGCAAGCTGAACAAATTCATCACCAGGGAGAAATTTAGGATGTACTCTCTCAACTCCATCCTTCCCCTTGTTCAAACCGGCGACTGGTTGGCATCCTTGGATCTGCAAGAAGCCTACACTCACATCCTCATCCACAAGTCGCACAGGAAGTACCTCCGCTTCCACGTGCTGGGGCACCACTACCAATACAGAGTCCTCCCCTTCGGCCTGTCACCAGCACCAAGAGTCTTCACAAAATGTGTAGCCGATGCGGCAGCGCACCTCCGCAAACAAAACATCTCTGTCTTTCCCTACCTGGACGACTGGCTCCTCACGGCACCCTCCACCCAAGAACTACAGGACTCCCTGGGAAGGGTGATGGCCATGCTCTCCTCCCTGGGCTTTGTCATCAACTATGACAAGTCCCAGCTGCAACCCTTCCAGCAGCTGGAATTCATAGGAGCAGTAATCGACACCCAGGAATCAAAAGCCTACCTCCTGGAACGCAGACTGCTCACCATCACCTCCCTCGCAACCAGCGCAGCTACAGCGGAGAACCTCTCCGCACAGTCCTTCCTGCGCCTTTTGGGACACATGGCGGCAACGACTTTGGTCCTGCCGGTTGCAAGGATGAAGATGCGACCACTCCAGTGGCACCAACACTCCCAACCCCTCTCTAACCGAGTACCACTTTCCCCCTATACCGGGACTCATCTACGCTGGTGGACAATCCCTTTGAACCTTTCAAAGGGGAAAAACATTCATCAACCTCCACACCAGATGATTCTCACCACGGATGCCTCCAACACCGGTTGGGGCGCACACCTCCTACAATTCAGCACCCAGGGAGCGTGGTCCCAGAGGGAACGACAGTTTCACATCAATCTCCTCGAGCTGAGAGCCATCAGGTACACTCTCCTAGCTTTCCTCCCTCACCTACGAGGCAAGTCCATCCTCATACAGATGGACAAGTGGCCATGTTTTACATCAACAAACAGGGAGGAACCCGCTCTCAACCCCTCTGCAAAGAAGCACTGGCAATATGGTCCCGGCCCTGGAGAACCACTGCACACTACATGCCTCCTAACTACCAGGAGATATGAACACCCTCGCGGACAAACTCAGCAGACAGCTACAACCTCACGAATGGACTCTGTCCAGAGAAATTACCAACAACCTCTTCCGTCTATGGGGAACTCCGGTCATAGACCTCTTTGCCATGGAACAGAATGCCAAGTGCCCCCTATTCTGTTCAAGACATCCGTCAGCCAAGAGACTAGCAGCGGATGCATTCGACGTGTGCTGGGGGGAGTGGTTTCTGGTGTATGCCTTCCCACCAACCCCACTCATCCCAGCGACCCTACAACGCATAGTCCAAGACAAGGCACGCATCATTCTAGTTGCTCCCTACTGGCCTCGTCAGATGTGGTTCACCCTGCTGCGGCGCCTGGCCCACGGGAGCCTGACGCGCCTTCCCCTCAGACCAGACCTACTAACACAGAATGCGGGCAGCACGAGACACCCCAACCTCAAAGCCCTTGCTCTCACTGCCTGGAGGTTGAAAGGTTGAGCCTCTCAGATCTCCATCTGCCAGTCGAAGTTCAGGACGTGGTCCTGGCAGCCAGGAGACCTTCCACCAGGAAATCCTATGGCCTCAAATGGAAGAGATTCAGCATTTGGTGTGCAGCGCGTGGCCTCAATCCTACCACATGCCCGATTGCACAAGTCCTACAATACCTTAACTCTCTGTCCAACCTCGGTCTCAAGACCCAATCCATCCGGGTCCACCTCTCCGCAATAGCAGCCTTTCATGCCCCAGAAGACGGAGCAAGCTCCATCATGACGCTACCCCTTACCTCGTGTTTCATGAAAGGATTAACCAATCTCAGACCTCCGGTCCCGTCCTGGGACCTCAACTCTGTCCAGCAGCGCTTAACACGAGAGCCCTTCGAGCCTCTCCAGACTGCAGACATAAAGTTCACATCCTGGAAAACCCTATTCCTAGCTGCCATAACATCCGCCAGGAGGATCAGCGAGCTACAAGCACTGGTGGCATACCCACCATATATACAGTTGCTCCAGGACCGCGCCTCCCTGAGGACCAACCCTCGATTTGTGCCTAAGGTCCCCTCCGCGTTCCACGTCAATCAATCCATTGAGCTCCCTTCTTTCCAGAACCTCACTCAGCAGTCGAAGAACAATGCCTGCACACTTTGGACTGCCTCCGGGCCCTCAAGATCTACCTCCGCAGGACGCTCCCTGTCCAAACGGGTGACCAGCTTTTCATTTCTTTCAACCCAAACAGGCCGGGGAAACCTGTCACAAAGAGAACTCTCTCCCACTGGGTGGCCGCCTGTGTCTCTTTCTGCCTTGACACACCAGATGACCAGGCCCCACCAAAAGTTGGACCGCACCGACTCAGAGCGTTGGCCACCTCCTTAGCCAACCTCCGCTATGTTCCACTCGCCAACATCTGCAGAGCAGCTACGTGGTCACCACCACACACCTTCCAGCACTACTGTCTAGACCTCAGAACGAGAGAGGACGGCACAGTAGGCAGGGCCGTCCTTGCCACCGCTGTGGAAGGAGCTAATGCCACCCCGTGCCCCCCATGAGCACGGCACCGCGCGGACGAACTGGGACTGTTACACTCATGACTACACAATCTTGTTTCACTTACTTGTTGAACTATGTCACGTTTGCACTATGTCACTTGGAGAAAAGTGATCCTGCCACTATGTACCGTCTACTGCTCTGTACCTGCCATTATGTACCGTCTACTGCTCTGTGCTGTACCACTGCCATGCGCTAGTTTACGGTTATGTGCTATATTACTGTTGCACCTATACGCACCTGTACTCACGTATTGCACTGTGTTCTACTACACCTGTGTTCCACTGCACCTGCACCTATGTTATTATCATTAAACGTTATGCCCAGACTCAACGAATCCATAGCCTTTATCCTCTCGCTTCCCTCCTCCACCTCCGTGTGCCCGCACCACACAGCTAGGGAGGCACCAGGTGTGGCTGACGCAATTCTGCTGGTCCATGGAGAAAGCGAGGTTACTTACCTGTAACGGGGGTTCTCCGTGGATAGCAGGATGTCAGCCACACAATCCCACCCACCTCCCTGGAGGAAGTCAGCTGAGTGGGCTCGTCCCTAGCCGGGTAAGGCTAGCTAGGAACATACTGGCCGGGCTAGGGGCGGGCCGGCGAGGTGGGCTACCTGGGCATGCTCAGAAACCTGAGCTCTGGAGAGTACTTCCACATGGTGCCGCCCGAAGAATGTCACCAGATGTGGCTGACTTATCCTGCTGTCCACGGAGAACCCCCGTTACAGGCAAGTAACCTCGCTTTTTTGCTGCAGTCCCAGCTTTGTGGAATTCATTACCAGCCACTTTACGAATACGACTAGAACAGAACCTACAAAGATTCAAAAAGGCGTTAAAGATCTGTTTGAGTTAGCCTTCGGAATTATTGCACCCTCCGAAGAGGTGGTGCCATTAGTCACTGAGATGGTGTAATCCTCTATTGCCTGTTGACCTTTTTCCCTATCTAGTCCCCACCTTTCTTGCCCCCTTTATGGTCTATTTATGTGTGTATTGATATTGATTTTTCTTTTCTGTCAGAAATAATGGTGTTCCTTTTATTATTTTATGTGCCTTTATATTTTAATGTTTTGATTTTATTGTGAATTGCATAGCTTGAATATAGATCTGTGGTTTATCAAATAAATACAACCATAATCATAACCCCCTCTTTTTCCCTCCCCATGGCCTTAAGTCCTCAATAGAGTTTTGAGAGGGTCCCCTTCTTGCCTAACAGCCCCAAGCACAGTGCTTCAAAACCGATCTGCTCCCTGCCCAGATGCCTAGCATAAGCCGCACCACCGGGTGGTCTACCCCCTCCCCCTCCCTGGGCCCATATAGCACTCCACAGGCCCAACTTCCTCAGCTTCGCCCATTCCAACTTCACTCATTGCTTATCCCACTCCTGAAGCCACGCATAAACTCCCTGAAGCTAGGCTGCGCATAGTAATAAACAAAGTCTGGGAGATCCATCACATTTATGCTGTTGCAACGCTTGCCATGCAACCCTCAGCGACTTGCCTAGCCACAGGAAGCATTCTACTTTCCTTCTGATGTCCTTCAGCACCTTCTCCGGCACCTGGACCGGCAGCACTTGGAACAGCTATAGAAACTTCAGTAAAGCCATCATCTTGATTGCTGCCATCCTACAGGTCAATTTGAGGTGCAATCACACCAACATCTCATCAAGTTCCCACAAGGAGTCTCGGGTAGTTGAGCTGAAATAATCTCCCCAGATCCTTTCCAATATATGCTCCCAGATATTTCACCCCCTGTGGTGCCCATTGGAAGGGAAAAGGCGTTTTCAGCCACTCCTCTAAGGAGGCTCCTACTGTAAGATTAAGGATTTCCGATTTCTCCATTTTCAGGCTAAACCCTGAGAATCTCCCATACTCCCCTAGCTCCCACACTATGACGGGTAGCGAGATCAGGGGCCGGGTGACTGTGAAGATAATGTTGTTGACAAACAACGAAATACACAATTCTCCCACCTCTATCCCTCTAATGTACAAGCTTTGTCGAACCCATTGGGCTAGGGGCTCCACTGTAAGGGCAAGTAACAGTGGGGGAGAGAAGGAAGCCCTGATGGGTCTCATTATCCAAGGAGAAAAAAATCTAAGTAGCTCACATTCAACTTAACACAAGCCCTCAGGTCCCAATAGTGTGTGTGAATCCGGCCCCTGAACCCTTCCCCAAAGCCCATCCACTTCAGAACTTTAAACATGAATCCCCAAGCCACCTGATCAAATGCTTTTCAGTATCGATTGTCAAGAGCAGCGCACCCCTTTGGTCATGCCTCGCCCTCCAGATCTAGTTTGAGGTGGAGGTGTAGCCTACTGGTTAGTGCAAGGTCACTGTATGCAGGGGGCAGGGGTTCGATTCCTACTTGTTCTCATATTTCTTTTCGGAAAGAGTGGTGGATCCGTGGAATAGTCTCCCAGTGGAGGTGGTAGAGGCGAGGATGGTATCTGAATTCAAATGAGCATGGGACAAACACAGAGGATCTGTAAGGGAAAAAAGGGGACTGTTGTAGTTGTTGATATGGAAGGACAGACTAGATAGGCCCTGTGGTCTTTTTCTGTCATTTTTCTATGTTTCTAAGTTCAGCACCTTCCGGACATTGCCTGCTGCTTGCCTCCTGGGAAGTGCAAAGATGGGGCAAATACAGATAGGGCAAAAAATCGCTGTGCTATCTGCAGCTGTTGCTGCCCGACAAATGTCTGCAGGGGCTTTGCTCCACCCCCAAGAACGCCAGAGCTTAGGTAGAATGGGTGTGCAAACCCTTGAGAAGCAGCCTGCTCCACAACAGATATGCCAAGGCAATGGCCTCTTTAATCCAGTGCCCCAAAGTCAACTTAGCCGCAGCAAGGAGGGCAGGCAGACCATCTGGTTCACATGGAAGGGAGAACAGGCAAGAAGGAAGGCACAGGCTGAATGGAAACGGCCTCTTTTGAAAAGGACAGATAAGGATCGCTGCAAGAGAGATCTTGCAATTCGGAAATCACCTTGAGGAACAAATCACGACCAAGAAGACCATCTTGAGCATCAAATCCTTCAAAGTAGCACACTTTAACGGCTCAAAGGGCGCTGCTATCAGGGCCCTGAGCACCAGACCCAGATCCCAGGAAGGAATCAAAGACTGGAGGATGCAGACACTGAACCCCCTGGAGAAAGCATGACATGTCTGGGTGCAAGGCCCGCAAGCCTAATAACTTCCTCCATTCATCCTACGCTGAAAAAAACAGCCCTGGATACATCAGAACCAGCATCATATAGACCTCTTGCAAGCCTACCCATCTAGGCCCCCCCAACATCAGGGGGCACAGCTGCCACAGATTGATCCCCTAGAGGACAATTAGTGGCTCACAGCATGATCGCCAGACTCTCTGGCCGGCTGGATATCCTTACCCATAGCGCAATTAGTCACTTCCTGCCGAGGCAGGCAAGGCCAGACTAACTGCATCCCCTGGCTGAGAGAGGGGGAGCAGGCCCTCTAGGGATGAATCAGAAGCTGCCATGAAAGACAAGCAGAGTCCAGAATCTGGTGAAAAGGCACTTCCTTGCCACAGGTCAAACAATGTTTCTTGGAAGAAGATATAGAGAGTTAAGGCAAGCATCACAACAGCACGTGCTAAGGCCGCAGCGGCCAAAAAGCTTGCATTAACTACACTTTTACTGCAACGCATGTTACAGCCAGCGCTAGGGGTGGAACACTCGTATGGACCGCACAGACGCCAGGTGCGTAATAGGAGAAAACAGTGGGAAACCCCCACACTACACCAACGGTCCTCCTCGAATTGCATCACAGGAAGATGAAATTGGGATCCCCCAACAACGACAATGTCAAGCCTTAGAACTAACCCCCTGGGAGCCCCAGGCAGAGAATCCATGCTGGACTGAGCTCTACTCCCCTGAAACCATTTTAGTGACTTTTGTAGCACTGCGTTTAAGGTGGCTGGCAACCAGATCCCGCCGAGAGCCTTCTGCAATCTTCAGGAGAGAGCAGGGGGGAACAGAAGAGGAGGGAGGGGGCACTGGTTGTGTGAGGCTGCTGAATTCTTAACAATCCTTCCAATATTCTGGCTGCTCAACAGGCTCTTATCCAAGTTAAGAGTGTGAAGCGTAATCAATTCACCCCCTCCTAAGGCCACCGAAAAGACCGGTCTAGTGGAGCCTCTACATCGTGCTCAAATTACTACTACTACTAATCATTTGTATAGCATTTACATGGCGTACGCAGCCCTGTACATAAAGATCTAAGAGACAGTCCCTGCTCATTAGAGCTTACAATCTAATCAAGATGAAAAACATTGCAAAACTGGGTATGATACACATAAAGAGTGACTGAGAGAATGAGGGGCATCAGGATCCAAAAGCAGTCATCCTCAAAGTGGTCTGTCACAAGCATTTGTATCAATCTTTTCTTCACAATTCTGCTTTTCTTCAGAGAGGAGAAAATCCACCTACCATCTGCTGGAGACAAAGAAATACTGAAGAGACCTCTGGTGGCTGAGGCGATTAGAGACATGGGAGTGATGTCATTGAAACCTGGGCTTTTCATTGGTCCTTTGTCTCCATCAATTTGCTGGTAGGGGAACACAACCCACTTGTCTGGACTGTCTATCTAGCAGGACGATATGGAAACTCAATTGTAATCAAGTCAACACCATCCCTCCCAGAACAATCCTATAAAAACAAATATTTGGACATCACATTTTTAAAAATTAAACTTTATTTTGCAAATATATATATAATGAGTGGGATTTCAAAAAGCCTCTTAAAAGGTCTATCTGCGTATTGCCCATTCTTTCTGCAGAGAAAAAGTACGCACCCATGACTGAGTTTGTGTAACTGCCAGGATCCACTGCTTTGCTCCCCCCACCCGAGGCTGCCAAATGGGAGTTTTATGTGTTCTTATGTATAGACTGGCAGTGTCCTCTTTAGACTATCAAATAATGTGGGTAAGAAGGATGATTATAACTAGGACCGGCCCACGGATTTCTGCCACCCTAGGCAGAAACCCCAGCCTTGTCACGCCCTCCCTTGCTGACGCCGCTTCTTCTCAGGAGTGGGAGGTGACACTGGCAGTATTTCCAAAAGCCACTTTTGGAAAAACTGCTGCTGCCTGCCTCCCCCCAAACAGAATAGACAGCAGCTGGGGAGAGTGGTGTGGCCGCCCATGTGTGTTGCTGCTGCTGCCGCCCACCCGCCCTAGGCCGACCCTCATTATAACAAAGTTTAAAATAAAAAATTTGGGGGTGAAGGGCGTTGGAGTCTACAATAATTGCAAGGGAGTGCGAGGCTGACGTTTCACTTAGCGTGCCTAATATCCCTGCAATGGCCCTGTACTCACTGCGGTGTTCAAGCTCTGGGCGGTGCAGCAGACACCTCCCCCCCCCCAATACAGTCATCTATGCAAATCCAGCACATGTGCTCTCTACCCAGACTAGGGAGATCCTCTCTCCCAGCGTGTTTTCTTTCTCCGGTTATGGTCAATGTAAGGATATGAGGAGCCCTCAATCCTGCTGCCTCCCTGCTTCCAGTATTACTGCCTCTCTGGGGTCCTGCAGCTGTGACAATGCCATTTAAACCGTAACACAGCATTTGCCTGAACTCTCCGGAGCTAAATTGCTGTTCCTGCTCCCTTAGACCTACCACTTCTACTCCCTCAGGAAAAATGGTAGAAACCATTAAAAAGAACAAAATTACTGAACATGTAGTCAAGGCTTAATGGGAGACAGTCTACATAGCTTTAGCCAAGGAACACCTTGTCTTACTAATCTGTTCTTTTGAAGGTGTGAATAAACAAGCAAAGGTGAATCAATTGATATAATGTATTTGGATTTTCAGAAAGCCTTTGACCGGGTCCCTCATGACAAAATTAAAAAGTCATGAGATAAGAGGCAGTGTAATACTGTGGATCAGGAACTGGTTAAAAGATAGAAAGCAGAGGGTGGGGCTAAATGGCCAATTTTCCCAATGGAGAAAGGTGAATAGTGGAATACCATAGGGATCTGTGCTGGGTCCACTGCTTTTTAACATATTTGTAAATAACCTGGAAATGAGAATAATGAGTGAGGTAATCAAATTTGCAGATGACACAAAATTATTCAAAGTCGTTAAAACCCAAAAGGATTATGAAAAACTGCAAGAGGACCTTTATAAACTGGAAGACTGGATGTTCAAATGACAGATGAAATTTAACATGCCCAAGTGCAAAGTTATGTACCTAAGAAAGAACAACCCAAACTATGGTTACAAGATGCAAGGTTCCACATTAGGAAATGAGGCAGATCCTCTTAGTTCTAACACCGGAAGTGCCATGATGGGAGAGGCTGGGCTATGTTTAAGTTTCGTTTCAACTTGAAAGTTTCCATTGGGCAAGGAAGATTGAAAGTTTCCATTGGGCAAGGAGGAGGGTGTTGGAACCAATAGAACTGTGACTTTTGGCAGAGTAAGAATGTATAAAAGTAGCAGGCTAACCTTCTCCTGCTACAGAACCACCACCCAGGAAAAAGATTTAGGCATCACCGTGGATAACATGTTGAAACCCTCTGCCCACTGTCTGCTAGGAATCATAAGAAAAGGAAGGGAGAATAAAACAAAGGATATTATAATGCCTCTATATCGTTCCATGGTGAGACCGCACCTTGAATATTGTGTGCAATTCTGGTTGCGGTATCTTAAAAAGGATATAGTGTTATTATAAAAGGTACAGAGAAGAGCCACCAAAATGGTGAAGGGGATGGAAGGATACTCCTATGAGAGGCTAAAAAGGTTAGGGCTCTTCAACCTGGAAAAGAGACGGCTAAGGGGAGATATGATGGAAGTCTATAATTAATGAATGGAATAGGTAAACATAGATTGATCACGCCATCAAAATATAAAAAGACTAGGGGATATGCAATGAAGCTACAGTGTAACCTATTTAAGACTAAGAAAAAATATTTTTTCACTCAATGCGCAATCAAACTCTGGAATTCGTTACCGGAGAATGTAGTAAAAGCTGTTAGTGTAGCTGGGTTTAAAAAAGGTTTGGACAAGTTCCTGGAGGAAAGGTCCATAAACCATTATTAAAGGGGGCCCAGGAAATCCACTGCTTGCCCCAACCACTGTTCCCTCTAAGCTGTGCGCGTGTGCGTGCGCACAAACCTCGCCGAGCAAGCGCACATACTTTACAAGAGCGCACAAAAATTACGGTTCTGATTCTGATAGAAAACAACACAGACGTCTTAAAATTTAAAAGTTGTGATTGTAATTACTAGAAATTTTCTGCTTCATTTAGTAATCGTCTATTTTCATTTAATTTGATTAAAATAAATGTGGTGTACATACTGTATTCTAACATGGAGTCAAATTTTAAAGTATATAACTCCGAGTGTCATTATGTGGCGCACAAAAATTTTACCTTCCTTCAAAAGCTGCACAGCTGATATTTTATGCGCACACAGCCTACAGAAAATTAGAGGGAACATTGGCCCCAACACAAGCTGTGTCTTTTGGGGAAACTGGCAGGCGCTTGTGACCTAGTTTGGTTACTGTTGGAAACAGTATACTGGGCTTAATGGACTTTGGTCTGATCCTGTTTGGCATATTTCACGTTCTGATGATGGATGGAGGTCCCGGAATAGGGTGGCAGCAATAAGCCACTCTGAGAATGTTGGCGCTCTAGGCAACCGCCTATTTCGCTTATTGGGTTGCATCAGTCTTCACAGCGGCAACCACCTAAAGAAGCCTCGGCCACAGAGAAATGGGACGCTGCTCTCCTTTCCTCCTACATCTACGGCGGAGGTACCACCACACCCTTAACAAACCCGCCCCTCTCACCTTCAATAAGGGCGAGAAGCCACGCCCACTCCACTAAAGAGCCACAAGACCCACCCCTCCCCACTCCAAACCAGGGAAATAGCCCTGTCCCGCCACCTTCAGCCAGGTCGAGAAGCCACGCCCTCATCCCGCCCCTCTAACCTCCATTCACAAACATGCCCCCCACTGGGAATACAAGCCACGCCCCTCGAACGTCCAATCGTGGAAATCAGCCCCGTCACGGCCCTCTTCTTCCTCGCTTTTTTCAAACCCACCCCGCTCCTCCGTCGCGTCGACACGCCCCTTCCTCGCTAGGGAATGCGGGAAGGAGCAGGTGAGGACTAAGGAGATGATCTCTACTCTACGTTTTAGATTTTAAGAAGAAAAGCCAAGGCAAACGCAAGTACCAGAGAACAGCCCGCCACCACTACCACAGCGGTCTGCGAATGCGATGAGAGAACAAAGAGAAGAATCCCCGCCGAAGCCCGCCCGTTCACCTCTACCAATCGGGGCTCACTCCACCCTTCCTGACGTCACCGCGCTGTCTGGCGTACGGAACGTGTGAGAGGAGGAGAGCGACGCGCTTGCGTCATTCTGCTGCGGCCGTTGGTGATGGCGGTGGAGGCGACGGCAGCGGCGGCTGGGGGTGGGGGGTGAGGTGAGGTGAGATGAGGTGAGGTGGCGGGGAATGAGGGCGGGGCCAGTATATGGGCGGTGGATGGAGTGGGGGGGGGTCATTGGGAGAGGAGTGATGGGGGGTGGAGCAGAGGGGTATTGTGAAGGGGAAGAGTGAGGGGTAGGGAAGGGTCAGTGGGGGTGGGGGTGGGAGTGGGGGTGGGGGTGGGAGTTGGGGGGGGGGGAAAGGTCAATTGGGGTAGGATAGGAAGGGTTTGTGTGGAGGGTGGGGTGAGGTGAGGTGAGGTGGGGGTAGGATGATGCAGGGGTGGCGGATAAGGTGGTGCAGTTGGGGATGCTTGATGAAGGGGCATGGAAGGGAAAGGAAGCATAAGATGGAGAGGCCATACTTAAACAGGATAAGCAAAAAAGACAGGGAAGGGGGTTAATCCAGGGAGGCGAGGCGGGGGTGGTGGCTGTGGGGTAAGGGACAGCCTGAGGATTCTAGTTTTCGCATTAATTGTTGCTTCTCCCTTTGGTTTGTGTGCGTGTGTGTTTTTTCAGGGTGTGCAGGTGGCCACAGCATGGTTCCAGGCTTGGAAGTGCCATGGGTTCCTCTCGGATGACAGCCAGGGAGCTGTGTGAGAATGATGACCTCGCCACCAGCCTGGCGCTGGACCCCTGCTTGGGTTTTAGAACGCACAAGATGGGCATTAGGTGGGAAGAGGCCTATGGCAATCACTCCAGCTCTTCTTACTTTTGGCAGATCATTGCAAAGATGTGTGAAATAAGGATTCACCATGGTGTGAAAAACAGTGCTCCCTGATCAGTCCTCCTGCTGTTGCAGCATTATAAAATAAAATAATGTTTCTACACCTAATAAGGATTGGGGTTGCCAGTCTCATCTTCTACTGAAGTATCAGACCAAGTTGGCATGAAATGTAATTTTCTTTTTTTAAGGAGGCAGCTGTAAATACAGAGTGTGGAGAGGGTCGAAAAGCTGATTGATACGCTTCACAAAGATTTTCGGTGCCCCAAAGGTTGAGCTATGTAAGATCACTCTGTACGCATGCCCAAATGAACCACTCCTTTGAAGGACACATTTGCCTGTCAGTCTTGAAGGCAGAAACACATCTGTGCACCAGGTTTGGATTAGACCTTGCTTATGTGTTGGGAATTTCTTGCATCATAAGAGCACGGTCTTTTTAAATGGAAAAGCCTTAGGACGTTTTAATCTATAAACCATTTTTTCTCCTACAGATCTATTGCACTTTTTATAAGACCACCTTTACTGTGTCTGACAATCTTGTCTTAATATGTTATTGTAGGAGTAGAACTGGCTAATCTCATGATTAGCCTTAATTTGCAACTGAAGCGGATTCGGAAAGCTTTAAGGTCCTATAGTAAGGCTGTGCTACGTTAACTTTATCTGTGTTTCCTTTTTGCTTTGTGTCCTCTGCAGCACCCTGCCTGCAATTCGAAGGCAGCAACATCTGCGGGAGGCACTGCAAACCTTTAGAAAGAGAAAGGACCTGGAAGGTGCCTACCGGGCGTTGACTATGGGCGAGTGGGCAGTGCAGTACTTCCAGAGTCGCACAAGCCAGCAAGAGGCCATGCTGAAGGCACATGTAAGTCCTTTCTCTTTGTCTCCTGCTCATGAAGACAAAGCCAGAATTACCTGATGTAACAGAGGGCATTTCAGGGTCTATGGTGCTGTTGAATGATGTCACCAGGTGTGGCTGATGCATCCTGCTTGTCCCTGGAGAAAGCCAGAATTACCAGATGGCATAAGATTGTCAAAGTGTTTCCCAGACAAAATAAATTCCCCAGTCTTTTAAAGTACAAATGTGATCCCCTCTTTGGGTGGGTTTGGTCAGGCTTCTCTGTCCTCCTTTTTTAACTCCTTTTTATCTTCAGTTTTTTACCCCCATTTTTGTCTTTTCACCTTTTATCTGCTTATCTTCTTTCCTTCATTTTTCTCCATCTCTTACATCAGATTGCTTCCTTTCTTTTAGCACCTTTTGATTCTAGCCTCTGCTTCTCTCCACTCTTCCTCCCCCCGGTCAGGGATTTATTTGCAGGCCATTTTTGCTCTTCGCCTGGTACTGACCTTGTGAGGGATGGGTTTTGTGGGGCGTTTCTCCTGGTGGCACTACAGCTTCTTGGAGTAATATATGGTGGTGATTGAAGAACATAAGTGGCCATGGCGAAGAGCAAGCAGAATGCACTTCTGGATCATCCTGCTAGACCATTCCAGACTAGTGGGTTATTTCCCCCTGCTAGCAGATGATGGAGCTAGAGAAAAAAAAAACTAGAACAGTGCTGTGACATCATCACTAGCATAAAACCCAGTGCAATTAGGGCACTGCTTCTCAACCCAAGACTTGGGGAATACCCATCTATTCAGGTTCTCAGGATATCCACATTGAATATGCTTGAGATATGGTTACGTGCACTGTCTCCGTGGTATGCAAATCCGTCTCATGCATATTCGTCGTGGATATCCTGAAAACCTGACTGGATGGGGGCTCACTCCAGCATTTTCTCTTTCTCCAGCAGACGGTGGCTGGTGTCCAGTGCAGCTTCTGTTTCAAGCTGCTGCTAGCCGTCTTGAGGACACCAGGTGGTAGGGCTTCATCATGGACAACGCCAGAGCGCACTTGAAATACCCCTCTGGCATGTCTGTTCTGATTTGGGGGCAACACCTGGCCACGAGGGCCATTAGAGTTGTTGACAGAGTTGCGGTGCCTGGCTAGTCTTTTTATTTTTGTATTATTTTCTTTAATCATTTGTTTTATTTTCTTGGTTTTGAGATCCACTGGGTCAGAAAAGGATGTAGGCCCTTTAAGTCCCAGCTTCCAGGCTTCCTCTCTCATCCCTCTGCTCTCCCGGCGGCGTCAAAGTTCATCAGAGTCTTCCCGGAGTTCTCTCAGCAGTAGGGCAGTGAATAACAAGTTTTGGGGGGGGTTTGCAATCGGAGGCTCGGTAACTGTCTTGAGGACTGATTCCCACCTGATTCAGCACGCACATCTGTGTGTGCGTGCGTCCTTATGCCTGCACATTTGCTAGGCTTGGCATCCCTCTTCTCTACCATGGTGTCTCAGCTATGGCAAAAGGTGCCGATTCCTCTTGGATCGCTTGTGTGCTGCTTGTGCAGCCGATTTGGGGGAGTGCTCTACAGCCATAAATTCTTTTGCAGTACAGGCCTCTCTTTCCTTGAAGCCTCCTTGCAACCCTGCAGTCTCAGAAGCCTCTCCCTCTCTCGTGCTCCCTTCAATTCAAGCTCCTTAGCCTCTTCAAGGGGCTGATTTTTTTTCCCTCAGTTACTGCTGCCTCAGTCAAGAGGGAGTGATAACCAGCAGTAGCACATGGCTTTACCTTCAGATCCGAGGGCAGTAGATATTGCTGCGCTATTTCAATATGCGTGGGTATTGTGGAAGGGAGGTCATGAGAGTCTCTTTCTCGAGGGCCGGCCTATGCCCCTCCACTGAACCCCTCTGTGCTGAGGGTAACAAGAAGTAGTCTCGATTTGCAGACTCTGACCACACTTCTGAGAGACCATGCAAAATGTTGGCATGGGATCTTGAAAAAGGGGATTCCTTATTAACCCTCCAATCCAGTCCAGATGCAAGGGTATATTCCCTATCACCACCAGATGGAGACTGAGAATGACAGGTTTTGATCATGTCACAGTATAAGGGCTCTGTGCACCTCCTCTCCAATATTCTCAGTCTCCAGCAGATGGTGATAAGCTTCTATGCAATCTGGACTCTACTGAAAGGACACGGGGGGCGGAAGAAAGGAGAAAGAGAGCACTTTTTTTTTTTTTTTTTTTTTTTTTTTTTAATAGAGAACCTGGGGCTGTTAAGTCAGCAGAGAGTTCCTTTTTGTCTTGAGGAGCTAAACCTGGTGGTCCAGGTCCCGCTCCCTACTAAAAGCTGCGACCCTGGAGCCTTGCTCAGGACTGAGGAAGTTCCCATCCCTCTCTTCACGTAGTATAGAGAAGAAACCCGGCAGCAATTTCAATAAAAATACAAAACGGGCTCAACGGGGAGTGATGTAGACTCTCAGACAGTGACGCTGCTGGGGTTTGTTTGGATTTTTTTTGGTGGCGTGGGCAGCATGTGGGACCGGTGGGGACCTTTGTTAGCCGTGGCTGTATTAAAGAGGGCTGGGCTGCAGAGGGTATGCTGAAATGTAATAAATCTTGGTCGGGGGACTCTCAGGTAGTGACGGAAAAAAATTTCCAATTTATTGACTCCTCTCCTCGGCTGCGGGAGTCTGCACTTTTGGTGAGATTGGTGGCCATTTTGTCTATGGGGCAGGAAGAAGGGGGTCTCTTTTCTGAGGAGCAGCAGACATTTCCCATTTCTTTGGGAAGCCAGCAGGTAAGGGAGATCGAGACTAGGCAAGGATCTGCAAATCTTTCTTTTATTTAGCAATGCTTTTATTTTATATACCATTTTTCACCCGGTCAAAGCAGTGTACATTCAGGTATGGTGCATATTTCCCTTGTCCCTGAAGGGCTCACAATCTGTGTCTTCTACCTGAGGCAGTGGTGGGTTAAGTGGCTTGCTCAAGGCCACAAGGAGTGCCTGTTGGACTAGAAACCCCAGTCCTTCTGGCTCGAGATTGCTGTCCTCCAGTGGATTTGAACCCCTGGCGCGAGGCAACTTTCCCAAACTACTAGGCCACTCCTCCCTTTTCATCCACATCAGTCCAGTCTAGATAGATGCGCCATGTTTGTCTACTAGCAGCTGGAGACTGGTTATGCAAAGTTTTAGAAGTATCACCCCATAGTAGCCAAGGAATTATCCTTCTCCCTGCAGTATTTGTCTCCAGCAGCTGGGGGACAGCCAAGCAGCTTTCAATTCACCCAAAGTTAGTTTTTTTTTTTTTTTTTTTCCTCTAGTTTAAAAAAAGGAGAAAAAAAAACCTGTGACAGCAGGGGCTAAGACCGCAAGAACATTGGAGCTCCTTATTTAAGAACCAAAAAAAAAAATTGGGTAGTCTCATCCGGAACCCTTTGTTGGGTAGTGGAAGCTTCTGTGGGACCACTGTGAGCTGTTCGGTCGGCGGCAGCAGTAGTCTCTCCCGAGGTTGAGCCTTGTTTGTTGCAGTGGTGAGTTGATTTGGAGTCTCTGCGCTACATGGGGATCTTTCCGTAGAGATTATGCCAGGGCCTAAGGTTATGTGTGCCACATGTGGTGCATGCTGCAGCTCTCTCTCTCAAGCTGTTCTAAATTTTGTGAGTGGGAGACCCAGTGGGTTGAAGAGCAGCACTAGGTGCTGAGTTCACACACGGTGGAGGTCATCGTCCTTGCTGGCAGAGACTTTGCGGGCTGCAGGAGCTTCTACACACTGGCGGGAAGTTTTCCATGCTTCTCTCCCAGTGGCCATTTTGAATTTTTCAGGGGATGCTGCTGTGGCCATCTCAAGTGACGAGCAGACGGCTTTTGCAGTTAGTGCGGAAGCATACTGTCAGGAGCGTTCTCATTTTACCCCAGAGTTTATCGTTCTATTGAACAGGGCATATAGAATAGAAAGGGACCAATGCCTGAATTCGGCAAAGGCTTCCTCGGGCAAATGTGGCTTGCAACCTGCAACACAGCGGATCCTGGCTAAGCATTTGTGGCTTCCTGAAGACTGAAAGCATGAAGTCTCAGAGGACTTGAGAGGACCTCAAGGCCCTGCGTCTGGAGGAGGGGGGGAGCGCCCTCCTGGAGAGGACCCAACCATAGTTAAGATGTTCTGCAAGGAGGAACTCTTGGGTCTTTTTCTGAAGGGACATTTGGAATAAAAGAACTGTATGCTCAGGTCTGCTTAGACTTAGGTCTGCTTTATATGACTGCTCCCTTTCTAGAATCACACACAGGATATGGATGGCACAGAAGACAAGAAGACAATATATGTGGGCTATAGGAGAGTATATACTCGCCATAAGAGAGTATATGCGGCCTATTATAACAACCTGGGAAAAACCATATTTTGTACAGGAGTGTGCAAGGATTTGGGCCCAGCAATACAGGCCCAGCTAGGAATTCAAAGAATTCAAACTAATGAGCACAAATACTCTTGCCCTGAAGGTTTCAATTAGTGCCAGGAGATGGAAAAATACAGGAAGGGGCAGAGGTCACAAGTCATGCATAGATAAGCAGATCCAGATGTATAAACATAAGAGGGTCCTGGGATAGAGCTTTGCAGGAAGCCTGCAAACACCTAAGGATTTATGCTGAATTTGCTGAAACTCTTTAGAATTTGAAGCAGAGAGGTATCAGAGAGGTATATATAAGACAGCAATTTTAGAGGATCTTGGGCAGTGTTTTTCTCCCCTTGCAGAGAACACGCTGCCCGTCATCTCGTAGACAGAACATTTGCTATTCTGCATTTACAATTATTTTTGTTATGCTAAATAAAAGTCTTTGTAGCCAAGCAACTGTTGTCTATGCAATTCATTGGTAATATTTGAGGAACTCTTGTGGGAAACCGGGCCCACATTTCTCAATCTCTTGCAGCCTTAACTATACTGTTTTGGGCTACGGAGGAGGAGACTCCCTTGGAGGACTCTTTTGCAGGGCATGTGGACACCACAAGACACTTTCTCAGTGCATAAGGCCATCATGCAGATGATTGAGGCTGAGTGGACTTTGCCCAAAGTGGGCTTATGGGACTGGTGGGCGATGACCTGCTTTACCCAGTGCTGCCAGCAGAAAATAAGCTGTTCCAGTTCATCCTGCTAGACCAGTCCAGACAAGCGGGTTAAGTCCCCCTGCCAGCAGATGTTGGAGACAGAGAAAAAACCTCCAGAGCTCTGATTGGATGGCTCTGGCTAGTATAGGTCCACCCCTAGGGGTTCTCCTCAGTATTTTCTCTGTCTCCAGCAGATGAGGTTGTTTGTTGTTTTCTCTCCTCAAGTTTAATTTTATCCTTTATTTCTGGAAGTACCCACAGCACACACAAGGTGTCCCGTTGGGTTTCCAAGAACTTATTAATACCTTCAGATCAAAAGGACCTGAGGTGAGCTCCTGATCGCTGCGATCAGTTGAGCACCCTCCATCGAGGAATCTCCAGCATCAAGCCGCGTGGGCGAGTCTGCTGGACGAGGGACTGACTGACTTCTTTAAATCCTTTCAGTTATTAAATTCAGTTTCATAAATTTACTTAAATTGGGTCAGTTTCGGTCCTTTTCGGAGCCTCAGCACTAACTGGCACTGTGAGTGACAGTTTCCCCCCTCCCCACTCCTCCCCCTGCCTCCTTCATCCGCGGCGGGCGTACCGTTTTCTGTCCCTGAAAGTAGCCGTTGGCACTCCTCTCTCCCGGCTTTCCTTCTCGGGGCTGTTACTCTTGCGGTTTTCGCAGCACGGGTCTCCTCTCAGTGTCGTGTCTCTTTTTGGCCGGCGGCCATTTTCGCGATCGTGCGATCGCTATCCGGGCAGTCTTTTTTTTGGCGGGAAAGGCCTTTCCAAATGTCACTCTTCAGTTCCTGAACGGTCCTCCAGTTTAGTCCTCCACATCTGGGTAGTGCACCTCCTCCCGCAGCAAGGAGACTGGACCAATCAGAGTCTTTTCCATGTCTGGGTGTATGCTGCTGGAACTCCCATCAGCCCCCCAGTGTGTCCAGTCTCCTTGCAGTGGGTGGACGTGTGAGCCTGTCCTTTGGCTCACTTTAGGATCGTTCTAGGCAACACTAGTTTAGGTTTTGGGTTGTTTTACTGCGTTCTCTGATTCGCCAGTTCTTAAGATTCCCGGCGCCGTCGGCTTGGTGGTACCTGCGCGTCTTAGGGACGATGGCGGCGACTCTGGAGGTAGTTCCCTGGGCCAGGTTCCATATGCGCCCGCTTCAGAGAGCCCTCTTGCGTCGTTGGTCGAATCAAACGGATTCGCTCAACAAGCGTCTGCCTTGCCCGAGACAAGAACGTCTTTCGTTGCGATGGTGGATGAGCTCGAAGTCGCTGCAGATGGGGGTGTATCCGGAACAGCCGGTCTGGGTGCCTGTGCTGACGGATGCCAGCCTGGAGGGTTGAGGGGCTCACTGCGCGGATCACTTCGCGCAGGGGACTTGGTCAGCTCTGGAAGCCTCTTGGTCGATCAACCGTCTCGAGCTGCGAGCGGTGATGCAGGCACTGCAAGCTTTCTAATCTACGGTGACGGGTCGAGCAGTGAGAGTTCTCTCAGACAATTCGGCAGCGGTGGCCTACCTCAACCGGCAGGGCGGCACGGGAAGCAGAGCCATGGAAGAGGAATCCGACCTTCTGTTTCAGTGGTTGGAGTCCCGTCTCCTAGCTCTTTCGGCAGCGCATATTGCAGGAAAGGACAATGTGATGGCGGATTTCCTCAGCAGAGTGCAGGTGGATGCCGGGGAGCTTCACCCGCAGATATACGCTCAAATAGTGCGCCGGTGGGGGGCTCCGGTCATGGACCTCATGGCGACCTATCAGTCAGCAAAAACAAGTCGCTTCTTCAGCAGATGGCGAGAACGGATGTCAGAAGGCATCGATGCACTCATTCGGCCTTTGGCCGGTCTCCGGTCTCCTTTACGTCTTCCCTCCGTGGGCGTTGATCGGTCGGGTAATTCAACGCATAGAAGCGCACCGGGTGAAGGTTCTGCTGGTGGCGCCCGATTGGCCCAGACGTCCTTGGTATGCGGATCTGGTTCGATTTCTAGACGGAGTAGCGTGGCGGCTCCCTCCATTGTCGGATCTCTTGCTCCAAGGGCCGCTACGGATGCCGCAGGTGGATCGATTCTCGCTTACGGTATGGCCATTGAGAGGGCTAGGCTAAAGAGGAAAGGCTATTCGGCGTCAGTCATTGCCACGCTTCTTCGGGCAAGAAAATCCTCTACGTCGCTCATGTATGTGCGGATATGGCAAATTTTTGAGGATTGGTGTTTGAGACACGATATTCGAGCGGCGAAGGCGTCCGTGCCAACCATTCTCAGTTTCTTGCAGGACGGGTTTGACAAAGGTCTAGCGGCCAGTTCCCTGAAGGTGCAATTAGCAGCTCTCGCATGCTTCCGGGGTAAGGTCCTGGGGGTCCCCCTGGGGGCGCACTTGGATGTGCAATGCTTTCTGAGGGCTGTGTTCCGGCTGCGGCCTGTTCGCAGGGCGACGATTCCTCCGTGGGATTTGAATCTAGTGTTACAAGGGTTGGTTCGGAAGCAGTTTGAGCTGCTTCACCTGGCGTCCCTTAAGGATTTGACGCTGAAGACAGTGTTTTTGGTGGCCATCTGCTCGGCTAGGCGGATTTCTGAGTTGCAGGCGCTCTCGTGTAGGGAACCTTTCTTGTCCTTCTCTAAAGCTAGAGTAGTTTTGAGGCCTGTTCCCTCCTTCCTTCCCAAGGTTGTCTCCCTTTCATTTGAATCAGTCCGTTTTTCTTCCCGTTTTTAATTCTGACGGGACAGACGCGCCTGACAGTGGGTTACATCGTCTGGATGTTTGACGGGTGCTCCGGCGATACTTAAAGGTTTCTGAGACTTACCGTAAGACGGATCGTCTGTTCGTCCTTTTTGGTGGTAAGCGGAAGGGGGAAGCAGCGGCGAAAGCTTCTATTGCCAGGTGGCTTAAGGAGGCTATTGCATCGGCGTATATTCTGCAAGGCCAGACGGTTCCCTTGGGTCTACGGGCCCATTCTACCAGGGCGCAAGCGGCGTCGTGGGCAGAGCACACTTTGGTTCCGCCAGTAGAGATTTGCAGAGCGGCTACTTGGTCGTCGCTCCATGCTTTCAGTAAGCATTATCGGCTGGATATGATGGCATCTAAGGATTCTTGTTTTGGTTCGGCCGTTTTGTGCGCCGGTTGGCAGGGTCCCCCCCATTGATTACTGCTCTGGTACTTCCCAGATGTGGAGGACTAAACTGGAGGACTGTTCAGGAAATAGAAATTACACTTACCTGGTAATTGTAGTTCCTGTAGGGTCCAGTTTAGTCCTCCTTCCCTCCCGATAGACTGCCTTTTTTTCGACGCGGCGCGCTACTGCTCAGTTTGCGAGAGTGGGCTAAGAGTATGTCTGTGGTGCTCAGGTTTGGGGGTCTTCCGCTCTCCTTTGGCTGTTTGTTCTTGTAGCCACGACTGTGTCTCTTCCTTCGGTCAGTTGTAGAGGTAGAGGCAATGTGCAGGCTTCCGGCTCCCTCGTTTGGGGAGGGGGTCGGCTGTTTGGGGGAGGGGGTCTTTGTTTTTCGGGAATGTTATAGATAGGTATTTCTCTCATGTGTTGCTTCTTTGAGTCTGCTTTGTTAATAGTTCACTGGGGGGCTGATGGGAGTTCCAGCAGCATACATCCAGACAAGGAAAAGACTCTAATTGGTCCAGTCTCCTTGCTGCGGGAGGAGGTGCACTACCCAGATATGGAGGACTAAACTGGACCCTACAGGAACTACAATTACCAGGTAAGTGTAATTTCTATTTTTTAAGTTCACGAGTTATCTTCTCTTCTGCAACTCGTTTATTTAATTTGATTTCTGGATCAGAGAAGGAGAACAGCCCAGAATCATTTTTACTTTGTCTTTAAAAAAAAAAAACGGCAATATGACGCCTTCTCTGCAGAGGTGCATGGTATGCAACAAGAAACAAGAGGACCTAACAGACTGTGTCCAACCTGCCATTCTCATCCAGGAGCGTCCTCTGGTACCTCTTCCACTGCACTCCCTGCACTGGACATCTGTACAGCAACACCTCCTTCGTTAGGTCCTGCAGAGACTTTACTAAGTGCTCCACATTTGAGTACGCAGCCTCCTCCTACGTGTCCACAGATTGACCTGCCCTTACATTCCTCTGATGGTCAATTCCTAGCTCTATTGCACCAGGCATGGGCACTGTGGCATTCAGAATCTTCTTTAAATCCTTCAGACCTTATCAGGAGCAGGCAAAACATTCTTCCTGGATCTACACCTCGCAAGCGAGTTCGCAAGTCCTCTGACATTAAGGAGAGGTATCCTCTCAAAGGGGTCTCAAAGATTCTGCAGGATGAACCGGCAACCCCTTAGGATGGCAGATCTTCGGCAGAGAGAAGCCTAGAATCCTCTGATCGTGAGGATGGCGAATATTCTGCATCGGACTCCTCCATACCGGCAAATGAGGACTCGCAAGATATCCAACTTTTTCATAAAAAGGAGTTACCCGCCCTAATAGGACAAGTGGTAGGAGCGCTATGTCTCACGTATCCTCCTGAGAATCCGAATCCCCAATTAGTCTCAACCGGACCCCATTTTGCAGGGAATTCGTAAGCCTTCCAAGTCTCTTCCCTTCCCAGCTGAACTACAACAAATGGTGTCTCGAGAATGGGAGACTCCAGATACTGCTCTATGTACAGCATGCCGGCTTGGTCAACTCTACCTCTGGTCCCCAACAGAGCTAGAGTGTTGGCTAACATACCCAAAGCTGGATGCATTGGTGACTGGCATCACTAAACATACCACCATTCCGGTAGAGGGCGGGGCAGCCCTCAGGGACCAACAAGACCGTAAAGTGGAAAGTCTTTTAAAGACAGCCTTCTCATCTTCGGCTTTTTCACTCCAGGCGACCGTCTGCGGAGGTTTGACGGCCTGTGCAGTACTCCGCTGGATTCAGCGAATGACAGAAGATGTGACCTCAGGGCGTCTGGAATCTGCCGTAGTGTTCTTTGCTGATGCTTTCTATGATTTGTTACGCCTCTCAGCGTGCTCAGTGGTAGCGGTGACGGTAGCTAGAAGGTGGGCTGCAGATGTCGCCTCTAAATCACGGATCTCTAAGTTGCCCTTTAAGGGAAGACTCCTCTTTGGAGAAGATCTAGATAAATTGGTAAAGTATCTAGGGGAGGTTAAACCTCAACGGTTGCTGGAAGATCGGCCAAAGGCATTTTAACGCTGAGCCTCTCGCTCTCAGCCTTTTCGATGTTTCTCTAGATTTCGAGATTCCTGCAGATACTGTTCTTATAAACCAAACTCCGCCACTGCTCCCCCCAATCGCTACGGACAGAAACCTCAGTCCTTTCGTGGAGTCCGTAAAGGCAATGACTCCTATTCAGGCCCAGGAAAGTTTTCAGCTACCACGCACTCTTCCCGCTGACGGGGACGAGCGGCCCACTCGAGTCCTTACCTCTGGTGGGAGGCCGCCTTGCTTGCTTTTCTCGACAGTGGGCAAACATAACTTCCAATCAGTGGGTCCTCGACATTATCTCTCAGGGGTATTCCCTCGAATGTTGCCGACTCATTCACGATGCCTTTCTAGTCTCTCTGGTAGGATCTCACGAGAAAAGACTGACTATTTAGACAACCATTCAGCATCTCCTGTCCCTCCCTTAGAAAAAAGGTTAGACCGTTACTTTATCTATTTCGTGGTGCCCAAGAAAGACAGTTCCTTGCGTCCAATTCTGGACCTCAAAGGGGTAAACCGCAGTCTTCGGGTGCCGCACTTCCGGATGGAGACGCTACGCTCCGTGATCCAGGCAGTGCGCAAGGGCGAGTTCCTAGCATCTCTCAATCTCACAGAAGCGTATTTTCACATCCCCATTCGGACTGAGCACCAGCGATTCCTCCAATTTGCCATAATCGGGCAACATTTTCAGTTCCGGGCAATGCCCTTTGGCCTCGCTTCCGCACCTCGCACCTTTTCCAAGGTAATGGTGGTGGTAGTGGTGGCCTTGTGCAGGCAGGGAATCCGAGTACACCCCTACCTGGACGATTGACTAGTTCAAGCAGATTCGTTGCAAGATGCTCGCAGGACCATATCCCTGGTAGTCCACTTCCTAGAGGACTTGGGGTGGGTGATAGATCACGCCAAAAGCTGCCTTCAGCTGTCTCAGCTGATTGACTTTCTCGGAGCACGTTTTGACACCCATCGAGGGCGCGTATTCCTGACTCAGGAGCGCTTCCAAAAGCTGTCATCTCAACTCAGTCTGTTTTTTCTTCAGCACTCGCCTCGAACTTGGGACTACCTTCAATTGCTCGGATCAATGGCGGCTACCACCGAGCTCGTCCCGTGGGCCAGAGCACACGTGTGGTCTGCAAAATGCACTCCTTTCTCGTTGGTTGCCGGTGTTGGAAAATTATCAGCTCTGCCTACCGCTCCTACCATCAGTCAGACACAGCCTTTGCTGGTGGCTGTCTCCATGCAATCTATTCCGGGGAGTGTCTCTAGAGACTCCACGCTGGATCTTACTGACGACAGATGCCAGTCTGTCCAGCTGGGGAGCTCACTGCGGAACTCACACAATGCAGGGAACTTGGTCACCATGAGAGTCTCGGTGTACCATCAATCGTCTAGAGACACGAGCAGTCTGTTTTGGCCTTATGGGTCTTTCAAACTCTCCTCCAAGCTCAAGCAGTTCGAGTCCTGTCCAACAACGCAACTACAGTAGTTTATCTCAACCGCCAAGGCGGCACAAAGTGTCAAGGAGTGTCAAAGGAAATGACCCCCCTCCTCCCTTGGGCATAGAAAGATCTTCAAGCGCTCTCGGCACAGCATATCACGGGGACAACCAATGTCAAAGCTGATTTTCTCAGCCGACATATTCTCGATCCCGGCAAATGGGAACTCTCTCAAGAAGCATTTCAAAAGATAGTTCAAAGATGGTGTCGACCAGCAATAGACCTCATGGCAACAGCAGCGAATGCCAGGGCACCGGTCTTTTTCACACGTTGGAGGGACCACAGGTCGCAGGGCATGTTCCCTCCATGGTCCATGATCGGGAAAGTTCTCCATCGAGTCAGGGAACACCACGACCCCGTGATCTTTGTAGCTCCAGACTGGCACCAGAGACCCTGGTATGTGGATCTGGTCCCATCTATCCCAGGTGCCTCCGTTGAAACTGCAAAGTCAATCAGGCCTTCTTCGGCAAGGGCCAGTCACCATGGAAAATCCCACTCCTTACTTACTTACGGCCTGGCTCTTGAACGCCAAAAGTTCATCCACAAGGGTTACTCGACCAAGGTAGTGGCGACACTTCTCAATGCGCGCCGATCTGCAGAGAATATCTTTAAAAATTTGAATATCTGGGCGCACAGTTCAACACCACAAAGGGTCTGGTAACGTTGCCGGTGGAGAGAATAGACAAGTTGCAACGGCTACTGCGCCAGTTCATGAAGATGTCTAGCCCTCGGCCTAGAACTATCTGTAGATGTTGGGTCTGATGGCGATGGTGCTCGACCTAGTTCCCTGGGCCAGAGCACATATGAGACGGTTACAGAGAGCACTTCTGTCTTGATGTTCTCCTCAGCTACATCTTTTGTCCCGATGGCTTCAGTGTCCAGAAGACATCAAGATCAAATTACAGTGGTGGTTGAGCAGGGAGAATCTGATTTGGGGAGTTTCTCTGGAGATGTCGGACTGGGTGGTGGTCACCACAAATGCCAGTCTATTTGGCTGGGGAGCGCATCGTCTATCCCAAGTGGTGTAGGGGTAATGGCCAACGGAAGAAACAACATGGTCCATCAATTGCCTGGAAATCAGGGTGGTGTGGCTGGTGTTGTAGCAGTTCATGCCCTCCCTCAAGAACAGAGCGGTGCAAGCGTTCTCTGACAATGCCTCGGCAGTGGCGTATTTGAACTGACAGAGGGGCATGGACAGTGTGGTACTCACCTCTGAAATTATGCTGATTCTGGAGTGGGCTGAGCTTCAACCAATGATGCTATCAGTGGCTCACGTGACCGGAAAGGACAACGTAAGGTAGATTATCTGAGCAGATATTGTCTGGATCCAGCGGAATGGGCCCTCGAGGACTCAGTCCTTGCCAGCATTTTGCCCTTCATTGCCTCGGAAGAAAAGGCCTGGCAATCTACTTACGGTCATAGCTTGCCAAGAAAACCCAGGGGCTGTTGGGCCACCAGGAGTCAGCATTGACTTGATGGTACTTAAAAAAATAAATAAATAAATAAAATAAGAAGTAAATAAATAAGTGTGTGTGTGTGTATATATGTATGTATGTGTGTGTGTGTGTATGTTATATATATATCACTCACTCAAATTGTTTTTTAATTAGATGTAAACAAAATTGAATTTTGCACTAAACCATGAAAAATCTTGTCATGAAGACTTTAATGAATCTTAATAGGTAACATTCTCCTTCCTCATCGTCCCTCCAGTCCAGTCCAGACACATGGGTTATGCCTGCCTATCAGCAGATGGAGATTGAGAGCCACTGGTTTGATGTCATGGCATAAGGACCCCGTGCAGACCTCTAACTAGTATTTCTCAGTCACCATCAGATGGAGGTTGTCCTGACCTGTGAAGCCTATGTTGAAATGGCATGGGATCAATGGGCATAATATGGCTGAGGCTAGCTACAGGGCCCTCACTCTGTGCTTAGGGGTGCTTGACCTGGTGGAGACTTCTCCCCTTCCTCCTTTCCAACTTTAGGAAGGGAGCAGGGAAAGGTTATACATGAGGCATCTTCCTGTGATAAAAAAAAAAATTGAGATCGTGGCTGTCTTTCTCATTGTCAGATCAGTGTTGTTGTAGAAACTGAAATTCACCATTGCCACGAGGATCTGCTGCAGCCAGTATGTATTTTCTAGGGGCAGTTTCTCCATATGGGTTAGTTTTGCACATCAAACACAACAGCTGTTGAGAGCAAAAAGATCAACCTACAAACAAAAAGAGACTGCTCTCAATATTCAACTCAAAAAAATCCCAAATTTCACATAAATATCTCTACCTATATATCAATCCTGAGCAAGATGACCTCAGATGGCACAACCCCTCATTTAGTGAACAAATCACCATAGGGTGTTGGTAGACGCTCACATCACCGGTCAAGCCTCCTCCAAATTACCCAACCTAACTCACACAAAGCGTATACAATTCTCTAACCAACCACTAATTAACCAATGGGAAAATCATAACTAAATCTAAACCAAACTCACATCCACCCACATTCACAATCAATCACACATAATCAATCATTCCATTCATAAAAAGCATCTGTAATATAAATACAAACTAAATACTAACAGGGCTGAACGCAGCCAGGGCAACCAAAAGGGAACACCTGCAAGAATGAGAACAGAAGATGGAATAACCAACTTAACAACACCAACGTAGCATTGAAAAACTTATCTTTTAGCTGAAATCTTGCAGCCAGCTGGGTTCGCAGCCCTCAAAAGAGACGCGCAGTCCAATGGGTCAACTCCGACCTCCAACGCGGGAAATAAACATCACAGCCATTAGCACCACTACTATTCAGTGACAAAACGACCTCAGCTCTACAAAAGCTTTCATTTTGCCGTAAACCGGCTTCATCAGGAGCTATGCCGTACAGAGATAAACACTTAACAGTGGCTTTTTAAATTTTTTGCAACCGGTGCTTTGCGTCCGGTATTCTGTCTAGTAGTTTTTCACTGTGCCGTTCTAATAGTGTTGATTGTGGGGTATGTGGCTTTTAGATGACATCATGATCTAGGGTAGTTTTTGATTGGTGGTTATTTTAAGATAATTGACGCGTCACACGCCGGTTTTGGGATAGCGGGAAGTTTTGAGAAGCCATTGTTAAGTGTTTATTTCTGTACGGCATAGCTCCTGATGAAGCCGGTTTACGGCGAAACGAAAGCTTCCTGATCGTCTCTCCGGGCCAGTCCAGGAACAAGTGGGTTGTCAACCTTCTCCATCAACTGAGGACTGAAATCTTAAAACTTTGAAGATCTGGCATCTGGCTCCCTCTGCTGGCCACTGTCAGTCTTTTCAGTCCTTAGCAGCTGAAGGACGTTGCCCTGGCTGGCTCCCCCGTTCAGATTCTTCAGGCTTAGAAATTTTTCTTTCTATCTGTTTATTTTCTGCACTTTCAGCAGTGGTACAGAGCAGGCGGTCCTAGCAGGGTCCCTGCCAGTTTATAATTTCAGCCGAAGTATTTTTAGCGGCGCTCAGAGGCACGGGGCTGAAGAGGCAGAGCCTGTCTCATATTTCAGCTCCGTTTAATAGAGCAGAGAGCAGTGCGGTGCTGGGAGCCCCAGAGACCTGCCTGCTGCCTCCGGTGATCAGCATCCTTCCCCACTAGCAATGGGTGCCAGGAGCTGAATGAGCAGAGCGATTTCTTATCAGGTTGGTCATTTTGGTTTCAGTCAGCAGGGGTTGTGTTTTTCCCGCGGCGGTTTCTGGGGTGCCGGTTTGACTGCGATTATTCTTTCTCCAATTTTAGTTAGCGTATTTTTATAGTTTCTTTGGTTTTGCTTGGCTCCGTGGGTGGTAAGGGCCTCTCAGGCATGGATTCTGCCTCAGAAGCAGGCCTTCACAACAGTTCATTTTTGGCGGGAACGGCAGCCATGGCGGCTGCAGCTCCAATATCCTTAGCTCCTCAGGATACGCCCGCAAAGAAGAAAGCCAACTCAAGAGGCAAGTTCAAGGGGAGGAAGCTCCTCCACCCTCCTTGCCAGACATATCCAAGTACTCTGGGGTCACTTTTCTCTGTTGATTTCATTTTAGCCCTTCATCAGGTTTTTGTGTGAAGTGGCAGCTGGATCAGGGAAAGTCCCATGAGACTGATGCTGCGCATGTCTCTATGACTAAGCCTGCGCTGACGGATCCGGGTGAGGGTCCGTCGGCAGGGGGCCACGGAGCAGAATTTGCTCAGATCTCCTTAGCCTCTTTCAGAGCTCCAAGGTATGGAAGAAGGGGAGCTCCTCTCAGATCCAGGTTTGGATTGGACTGCAGACGGGGACGAGGCTGCATTCGGGTCCACTGAGGATCCCAGTATGTTTCGGGTCTTTAGGACGGAGTAATTTGGGCCGCTCCTTTCCCAGGCGTTATCGGTCTTGAATATTGCCTTACCGGTGTCCCCAGATGAGCCTTTAGGAGACCCTCTCCTTCAAGGCTTCAAGTCTGACCACCGGTGCTTCCCTATTCACAGGGTAATGAAGCAGTTGGTGGAGTCGGAGTAGGAATGCCCGGAGGCTTCCTTGCAAGGGGCACGGGCTATTGTGCGCTTATATCCTCTGACGCAAGAGGGACTAGACTTATTGCGCCTACCTAGGGTGGCTACCTTGGGTTAGGCGGTCGCTAAGAAAACCACTATCCCGGTGGAAGGTGGTGCGGCTCTGAAGGATCTGCAGGACAAAAGGTGGGAGACTGTTAAAGCAAGCTTTTGGGTCTTGTGTTCTGTCGCTAAGGGCGGCTATATGGGGAGCTTATGTTTCCAGAGCCTCTATTAGGTGGATTCAGGAGGCTTTGCTTCCCCGCTCCGAGCCGGCGGACAGCAGCGGCTTATATGGCGGATACCTTCTACGATCTGGTGCAGGTTTCAGCGAAATCCATGGCAGCGGTGGTAGCTGCTAGGAGGTTCCTTTGGTTGCGGAATGGGCGGCGGACGCCTCTTCCAAGGCAGGGCTCAGTAAACTTCCATTTTAAGGGTCGCTTCTTTTGCAGCTGCCTTGGAAATGATTGTAAAAGCCTTGGAGATTCTGAGGGTGGTCGTCTGCCTGAGGACCGACCACAGCCTTCCAAGCCTAATTCTTTGCACCGAGGGGCGTCGCGGGATTTTCGTAGGTTCCGCGGGTCCCGTTATACGTCCTATCAGAGGGGGCGTTTTATGGCCAGGGGGCAGGCCTTACGTGGGGCTCGAGGCTTCGGAAGAGGTTATTTCGGGTCTCAGAAAAATGTCCCCAAAAAGCCACAATGAAGTGCGGTTGGTCCAGGCAGACTTCCCAGTGGGAGGGCGGCTGCAAGCCTTCCTTTCTGCCTGGGCCTTCATAACTTCTGACCAGTGGGTCTTGGAAATTATTCGCGAGGGTTACGTCCTCGGGTTCGCCCGTTCCTTGTCAGATGCTTTCGTAGTGTCTCCCTGTGGTTCAGCGGAGAAGACAGCTGCAATAGCGCAGACCCTTCGTCGGTTGTTGCAGCCACAAGCGGTGGTTCCGGTTCCTCCAGACCAGTTCGACTTAGGTCGATACTCGATTTCTTTTGTGGTACCCGAAAAGGAGGGCTCCTTTCGCCCTATTTTAGTTCTCAAGGTTGTGCTTGAGAGTTTCGCATTTCCGCATGGAGACGCTTGCTCCGTAATTCACTCAGTGCCACCGTCGGAGGTGTTATGTTAACCTCTATAGTTCTCACAGAGGCGTATCTTCATGTCCCGATTCGGCCGAAGCATCAGCGGTTTCTCCGTTTTTGCGGTGCATATGGGTCTTTTCCAATTCCGAGCCTTGCCGTTTGGCCTGGCTACGGCGCCACGCCCCTTCACGAAGCTGATGGTTGGAGTGGCGGCGGCCTTGCGGAGAGAGGGCGTTTTTAGTACACCCTTACCTCGACGACTGGCTAATTCGAGACCCGTCGGTATCGGAGTCTCTTACTGCCGCGGCGCCCGCGTTAAGTCTTCTGGAGCAACTGGATTGGGTGATCAATCGAGCCAAACGTCAGTTGCAGCCGGTCACGAGGCTCCTCTACTTGGAGGCGGTGTTCAATACCCAGGTAGGGGCTGTGTTTCTGCCGGAAAGCAGAGTGCGGAAGATCTTGGCGCAGGTAAAGGGCTTCTTGCGTTTTCGGGCGCCGACTGTGTGGTGCTATCTGCAGCTCCTCGGATCCATGGCGGCGACCTTGGAACTCGTTCCGTGGGCAAGGACCCAACACGCATTGTTGTCCCGCTGGATTCCTCAAGATTTCCCCTGGACTACCGCTTGCCCCGGATGAACGACGTCTCCGAAAGTCTCCAGTGGTGGCTGGATCCGGTTCATCTGAGAGCGGGGCTTCCCTTCAGTCAGCCCGACTGGGTGTTGGCCACTACGCTTGCCAGTCTCGTCGGTTGGGGGGCGCATTGTCAGGCGACCTTTGCACAGGGGCTTTAGCCGCCAGAGGTACGGAGCTCTTCCATAAGTCTGTTTGTGCTCCGGGCAGTGTTTCTAGCGCTACAGATTTTTCTTCCTCTGCTAACAGACAAAGCGGTACGAGTTTTCTCGGACAATGCTGTGACGGTGTCCTATATCAATCGTCAAGGCGGACCGGGCAGCACGGCGTTGTTGCAGCGGAGTCTGCAGCTCATGTTGTGGGCGGAGGTGCATCTCGTAGTCTTGTCGGCGGCCCTTGTCGCAGGTCGGGAAAATGTCCAAGCGGTTTTCCTCAGCGGGCATGTAGGTGGATCCTGGAGAATGGGAGCTGACCGCGGCGGTGTTTCACGATCTGACCTTGCGTTGGGGGAAGCCGATGATGGATCTCATGGCTACCTTCGGCAATGCCAGAACACCTCGGTTTTTTCAGCAGGCGCAGGGAGCGCATGTCGGAAGGTCTCGGCGGTCTGGTGCAACCGTGGCCAACGGAGAGTCTGCTTTATGTATTTCCGCCATGGCCAATGTTCGGCAGGGTGGTTCGCAGGATAGCGGGTCACCGCGGGCTTGTAGTTCTCATTGCACCGGATTGGCCCCGGAGGCCTTGGTATGCGGATCTAGTGCGTCTTCTCGTCGACAAACCTTGGAGGTGTCCCTCGAGGGCGGATCTCCTGTTTTCAGGGGCCTCTGCTCATGCCCGATGTAGATCGCTTCTCTCTTTCGGCTTGGCTCTTGCTAGGGACCACTTGATCCGGAGAGGATATTCGTCTTCGGTCATAGCCACTATGTTGCGGGCTCGCAGGAGTTCCACGTCCCTGGCTTATGTTCGGGTATGGCGTATATTTGAGTTTTGGTGCGGAGAACGGAATCTCCGTCCTCGCGACGCTTTGGTCCCGCAGGTGCTGTCGTTTCTTCAGGGCGGTCTGGATAAGGGCTTAGTCCTCAGCGCCATCCACGTTCACTTAGCGGCACTTGCTTGCTTCGCGGGAGTGTGAAAGGTGTTAGTCTTTCGGCTCCTCCAGATGTGCTTCGTTTCTTGCGAGCGGTTAGGAACCTTCGTCCCCCCCTTCACAGTGTGGTTCCACCGTGGGCTTTGATTTTGGTGCTTGAGGCGTTGGCGCGACCTCCTTTTTTCTCCACATAGAGATAACTTGCTCAGGGTACTTTCTTGGAAAGTGGCCTTCTTGGTGGCCGGGTGTTTCGTGAGGAGAATTTCGGACCTCCAACCTCTATCGTGTAGAGCTCCCTATCTGCGATTTTCGGAGGACGGAGTACTGTTGCGGACGGTTCCCTCTTTTCTTCAGAAGGTAGTGTCTACCTTCTATGTCAATCAGTCTATCGCTCTCCCCATTTTTCGGGACGGGGGAATCTTCCCATTGACGACGTACTCAGGGAGCTGGATTTGGGCAGATTGCTCCGGAGTTACCTTCGGAGGACTAATTCTTTCCGGAGGTCGGACCGGTTGTTTGTCCTTTTTGCCTGGCCTAGAAAGGGCGAAGCGGCATCTACGTCGTCTATTGCTCATTGGGTGACGCAGGCGTTCGGGGTATTGTATCAGAACGCGGGGAAGTTCCCTCCGGAAGGTCGTCTTGCTCATTCTACGCGCAGCCAAGCGACGTCTTGGGCGGAATATGCTTGGGCATCGCCGGTAGACATTTGTCGGGCGGCCTCGTGGTCGTCGCTTCACACGTTTGCGGAACTTTACAGACTAGATGTCTTGGCCAAGGGAGCTTCCTGTGTGGGGGCGTCAGCTGTCATAGCGGGCCTGTCGGGTCCCTCCCGTGGTTAGATACTGCTCTGGTACTTCCCACTTGTTCCTGGACTGGCCCGGAGAGACGATCAGGAAACAGAAATTAGACCTTACCTGCTAATTGTCTTTCCTGGAGATCTCTCCGGGCCAGTCCAGGACCCACCCATGTTTTGTGTCAGATTTCAGTGTGGCGCGGGGGGCCTAAGAATTCTATGTTGGTGGCGGTGGAGTCCGCGTCCTTGTTTCTACAGAGTTGTTTTGGTTCTCCTTCAGGGTTTGCTTTTTAGCTCGTTTGTTCTTGGCAAACAAAAAAAACAAAAACAAACAAAACAAACAACCGAATGAGGCTTTGTGGCTTTTAAGTCACGTCAAAGCAGGGCTGATGCGGTTCAGTAGATCCTATCAGCATCACAAGAGGGTACCACTGTTTGTTAATTTCGCTCTTTTTTTTTCTTCTTTTCTGTTGGATTAATGGAGGATACTCATCTGCTTTGTTAAGGTTAGACTGACAGTGGCCAGCAGAGGGAGCCAGATGCCAGATCTTCAAAGTTTTAAGATTTCAGTCCTCAGTTGCTGGAGAAGGTTGACAACCCACTTGTTCCTGGACTGGCCCGGAGAGATCTCCAGGAAAGACAATTAGCAGGTAAGGTCTAATTTCTGTTTTTGTAGAGCTGAGGTCGTTTTGTCACTGAATAGTAGTGGTGCTAATGGCTGTGATTATTTCCCGCATTGGAGGTCGGAGTTGACCCATTGGACTGCGCGTCTCTTTTGAGGGCTGCGAACCCAGCTGGCTGCAAGATTTCAGCTAAAAGATAGGTTTTTCAATGCTACATTGGTGTTAAGTTGGTTATTCCATCTTCTGTTCTCATTCTTTTGGTTGCCCTGGCTGCGTTCAGCCCCGTTTAGTATTTAGTTTGTATTTATATTACAGACACTTTTTATGAATGGAATGATTGATTATGTGTGATTGATTGTGAATGTGGGTGGATGTAAGTTTGGTTTAGATTTAGTTATGATTTTCCCATTGGTTAATTAGTGGTTGGTTAGAGAATTGTATATGTTTTGTGTGAGTTAGGTTGGGTAATTTGGAGGAGGCTTGACCGGTGATGTGAGCGTCTACCAACACCCTATGGTGATTTGTTCACTAAATGAGGGGTTGTGCCATCTGAGGTCATCTTGCTCAGGATTGATATATAGGTAGAGATATATTTATGTGAAATTTGGGATTTTTTTGAGTTGAATATTGAGAGCAGTCTTTTTGTTTGTAGGTTAGTTTTGCACATACCATGACAGTCATGAACCTCACTTTTAAGCCAGAGCATGGTGGGTGGATCCCAGTGCCTCTTTGGTGCGGCACAATTGTGCACCTGTGTGGTCGGCCGTTTAGGGAGAACACTGCTGCAGCATCTTTAATGTTGTGTGGTCCCAACTCGATCGAGGACAGAGAGCTGCAGCAAGAGTGGTGCGAGCCTCTGGAGGGCATCAAACTATTGAGGAAGGAAGCTTGGGTTGGAAGCCTCGGAGACTGCTTAGTGATTTTTGGCGGGCTTGGTAGCCATTTTGTGTCACTTCCTGCCTGTACTCCCTGGAGCATGATGACAGCTGCCACGGCCTCAAGGGAAGTGCAGACAGTGGTGCCTGCGATCTGGAGTGGCCAGCCATGTTGAACTGGCTTCAGCTTCAGGGGAATGAGTTTTTGTGGCTGGTGGGTCCAAGGTAAGCCCACACTCCCGCAGTGCTCACATTAAATCCCAAGAGGAGGAGTTTGTTTTATTTATTTATTTTAGTTACCTTCTCTTATATACTGCGCTGTTCTGCATCAGTGCGGTTTACAGTGCGGTTTTAGTGGTATGTCGGGGGTGGCTGCTTGGCAGATTGCGGATTGTTGTGAGGAAATTTGGGGCAAGCATTAGGTATTTCCTTATCGTCCCTTCAGGACTCTTTCTGCATTTATTGTATTATTAACTTCCTTATGTACTTTTGAAATCCCACGGATTGCGTGGAGAGAACAAACCCCCAAGCTACCTACTCAAAGGTTAGTCTGAGGCAAGGTAAAATTAGACCTTACGTGATAATTGTCTTTCCTTGAAGACCTCCAGCGCAGTCCTGACATCTGGGTTGTCAGTTCTCACCAGCAGCTTGGAGACTGAGCATGTCATCTCTGATGACATCAGTGTTTTTAGGCAGCTGGCACCACCCACCAGCCCCAATAAATTCAGTTTCCAAGCAGCTGGAGAGAGCTGATCCCAGTCTGAGCTCACTGAAGGGACAACTAAAGAGCATTTTTTTGTTTCTGGATTGTTGTTTTCCATTGCTAGCAAGAATATAGGCCTTTGGATAGTCTGCTGAGTTGTGGCCGTTTTCAGTCAGTAAAGGCTATTTGAAAAAAAAAAGGGAATACAGAGAGGGAATTATGCAACTGCTCATTTCCAGGGTGAAGGGGGAAGGAGCTGCTTTCAGGCACCAGCAGACAAGCGACTCCCGAACTCTCATCGGGTAAGGAGCTGCGAATGGAAAGGCAGTGCGGCCCTTTGATCAAAGCCTACTTCAGCACTCCAGCTCAAGTGGACGCTGATGGCAGAGGCTGAACTCTGAGGGAGTGGTGGTCAGTTCATTTATGTATGTAATTAATGTATATAATCTTGTGGATACTAATTTAATCAAATGTCTGTTGTACATGGTTAATCCCAGTTGATATCCAAGTTAAGCTTCCAGTTCAATGTAAGTGCCCTTGCACAACCTTTGTTTTATGTGAACCGCGCCGATTTCTAAGAGTGCAGTATATAAGAAACAATAAATAAATAAATAAATTTAGTCTCCCAGTGCAGGCACAAAGGGTGTGTTTGGCCCGGGAAGAGTTAAGCCCTTCAATTTTGGGGGTTTTGAGGATAAATGGTAGTGCTCTGAGACCTTTTGGGCGGCGATTCGAACCTTGTGGCTCTGGTGGCCATTTTAAGCAGCCTGGGAAATGGTGCATTTTTCAGCAGAGGCCTCAGTGTGGAAGTCAGAAGGGGGGAAAGCAGGCTTCGGATGCAGGGGACCTTTTTCTTTTGCGTTTTTTTGTTTTTCTATTTTCCCATCCAGCAGGGGTCGTCTCAGAACAGCTTGATTTACATTTGCATCCCCTGAGTTTGGAGAAGGTTGGGGGAATCTCACCTTTCTCTGTATTGCAAGATGCCATCCAAAGTCGCGTGTTTGGAATGCAGTGCAAAGCAAGGCACTGTCTCGGCTGTGGGATTTTGTCGCGGTTGCGAGGAAGAGTTGCGCTCCACAGAAAAAGGCTTCCAGGACAGAGTGGAACAGACGGGAGCCTCTGAAGGACCTGATGGAGTCCTGCAGTCTCTGATGGCCGTGGGGGTACTGCCAAGGCATCGGGAGTCCCAGCTGTACATAAGAACATAAGATATGCCATACTGGGTCAGACCAAGGTCCATCAAGCCCAGTATCCTGTTTCCAACAGTGGCCAATCTAGGTCATAAGTACCTAGCAGTTTCCCCAAAAGACACAGGTTCCACAATGCTTGTATTGACTCAAGCAGTGATATCCTGGGTCCCTTTTTAATAATGGTTTATGGACCTTTTCTGCAAAAACTTGTCCAAACTTTTTTTAAACCCAGCTACACTAACAGCTTTTTACTACATCCTTCGGTAACAAATTCCAGAAGACCCTGACAAAGAGGCCCTGCCCCTGCTCGAGCAGGTGGACAGGGGTGTTTGATCCCAACCAGCGCATCAGAGCAAGCAGGTTTGTTTTCTCCAGAGTCTGTGCTGCTTATGCATCAGGCCTTTTGCATGAAGCAGAACCCTCCAGGTCACTGGAAAGAGGAAGAAAGAAGATTGCTAGAGATGCCAGTTGGCAAGGAGCTGGCAGTTAGTAAACAGCGACTGGAGGACCCCTGGGTGGAGATGGGGGTCCCTCTGCTCGGAGGACCTGGTGGTCCTCACAGTCCTTAAAGGCGCTAAATACGTTGGCAGGAGTTCCCCAGGATGAAGATCCTTTGGAGGATCCACTGTTTCAGGCCATCCGCAAAACACAGTCTTTTCTCTGCATAGGGTAATCAAGTAGATGATGCCGGATGAATGGGATGTTCTGGAGGGCACCCTAAAGGGTATGTGGATGATGGCCAGACTCCTTCCTCTCCCAGAGCAGGAAAGAGTCACCGAAAGCAGATGTGGTGGTGTCAGCAGTGTCCAAGGTGCTCTCGGCTTTTCATATGAATCAGCCAGTTTCTCTACCGGTTTTTGCTGGGGCAGGAGCTGCTGCTGTGCCTCTGGGATGTCTGAAGGGCTCTACAGCTTTACCTGAAGAGGACGACACCGTTTCGAAAGTCAGACTGGTTGGTTGTTCTGTTGGAGGACCCGCGTAAGGGAGAATCGGCTTCCAAGACCTCTATCTCTAGATGGGCTCGAGAGGCCATTTCTTCTGCTCACCTTCTTTGGCACAAGCAGTTACCGGCGGGCCAGCGGGCGCATTCCACCAGGGCACAGGCGGCTTCATGGACCAAGTGTAGCCTGGTTCCTCTGGTGGATATCTGAGAAGCATTTCCATTTGGATGTGCAGACGAGGGGAGATGCAAGTTTTGGTGTGGCAGTTATTAAGGCCGAGCTTGCAGGTCCCTCACGAGTTTAGTACTGCTCTGTTACATCCCAGATGTCGGGACTGCACTAGAGGGACGATAAGGAAGGTGAAATTAGACCTTCCTTTGCGTCCCTCTAGTCCAGTCCCGGAACCATAGAGTTGTCAACCTCCTCCAGCAGCCTTGGAGACTGAAATACATCAGCGCTTTGCTGGCACCAGTATAAGTAGGCAAGGACCGCCCCCTCTCACCAGTACTTTCAGTCTCCAAGCAGCTGAAGGAGATCCTGAGCCTGGTTCTAGGTTCATTTAGAGAAATAGGCAGAGCTAAATGGGATACATTCCTTTCTAATCTTTCAATTTAAATTTATATTTTAATTTGCTTTTAGTTACTTTGCCCTTCTGTGTTTTGCTTGCAGGGGCTGTGCTGTTGTAGGAGATTTTTCCTCTGGCTCCATCTGCCCCCCTCCTTCCCCTTCCCTTCTCTCTCTCTCACTCTCCCTTCTTTTCCTTTCAAAGCCCCATTGCTTAGACGAGCACTGTGGTATTCAGACAGCACAAAGGAGTTTATGTGCCTCCCTGCTCCCGAACCCGCTTTTAAGGGTGAGGAGCAGGTTGCAGGCTTACAGCAGTGGCCCGGAGTTTGCAGGGCAGCTGAGGAAAGTGTTGCCGGTGTTGGAGCTGAAGCCGCAGTCAGGCTGAGCTCCAGCGGGGCTGCTGCATCTCTCCCTCTGTTCTTCACCCGATCTTCACAGTGGTGAGTGAGAGGTTCTCCTTTTTCTCCTTTTTCGGGGCTCCTTGTGATTTAGCAGGTCAGGGGGCTAGGATTAGATTTTTTTCCATTTCGGGGTGGTCTGCCGCTTGGTGCTTTAGGCGGGAATCGGCAGCGGCGGCCATTTAAAAAAAAAAATAAAAAAATAATCCCGTTTTGATTTTTTGGTTTTTAGTTTTGCTTATTTTTGGCTTGCTAACCCTCGTTTTGGCTGCAGACCATTTGGATTCGACTTGGGGGAGGTCTGTGGTACTAGTGTGTGTAAAAAATAAATAAATAAATAAATAAAATAAATAAAAAATAAAAAAGTCAACCAATAAAAACGGGGGTTTGCTGAGCCTGGCTGAAGGCTCTTCTGCGCTTTACTGCTGCTCTGCGGAGCGGGGGTGGCAGTTGAGGCCTTTTTTTTCTGAGTATGCCTGCGAAGCCACGCTGTGGTGTTTGTGGAGCTAAGCGAGGTTTATTGGCAGGGTCCAGTGTGTGTGGGGCCTGTACTCTGGAGTCCAGCGTTATGGAAAGTACGGCTCCATCTCCGGCCATAGCCTGTGAGGTGCTTCCACTAGGGGCAGCGGCGGTGTTACCCCCGTCTCTGGATTTTCAGGGGCCGAGGTCTTTCCCTGGGGAGGGGTCCTCGGGTTTGCAGGGTCCGAATCCGGTGGCCTTGGCTCCGGGGATTCCGCCAGATTTCTTCTCTTATGCAGCAGGCTTTTGCGCTCCTGCAACCCGGGATGGTCTCTCCGGCTCGTGTTTCCGAGGGGCTGAAGCGTCCGGGGTCCCTGATTCAGCCTGAAGACGGCGCTCCTTCTGCGAAGGTTGCCAAGGGGACAGCGGATGAGGGTCCGGCGTTTCGTCTGGGGGAGGACCTAGGGGCGGAGGACGTGGACCTTGATAATACCTCAGGTGAGGAGTTAGAGGAGGGGGAGTTACCTGACACGGATCAAAACAGTCGGCTCGTCAGGGTATTTCGTAGGGAAGCGCTTCCGGCCTTGATTGCTGAGACTCTCAAAACGCTGAATATGCCTGCAGAGGCAACGCCGCCGGATGATGCTCTGGAGGATCCACTGCTCCAGGCGGTACGTACGTCCCAGCGGGTCTTTCCCTTGCATAGAATATTTCGGGGTATGATTCAGGAGGAGTGGGACTCGCCAGAATCGGCGCTGAGGGGGTCCCGTGCCTTGTCGCGCCTTTATCCGTTGTCCGATCAGGATAGGGAGCTCTTTCGGTCTCCCAAGGTTGATGCGGCGGTATCGGCAGTGACTAAAAGGACTACGATCCCGGTTGAGGGCGCTGCAGCGTTGAAAGATGTGCAGGATAGGAAATTGGATACGCTGTTGAAGCAGGTTTTTGATGTGTGTGCCCTCTCGATGCAGGCCGCCGTGGCAGGGGCTTGGGTCGCGAGAGGTTGTTTGCGCTGGTCCCGATTGCAAGGGGATGTAGGGACGGCGCAGGTGGAAGATGCGGCGCGTTTGGAGTCTGGAACCGCCTATTTGTCGGATATTCATTATGATCCCATCCGTAGTGGAGCTAAGTTAATGGCCTCGGTGGTTGCGTAATTGGGCGGCCGATAGTTCCTCCAAAACTCGTCTCAGCAAGCTTCCCTTTCGAGGGAAGTTGTTGTTTGGGGAGGATTTGGAAAAGTTGGTCAAGGATCTTGGTGAGTCTAAATGGGGGCGCCTTCCGGAGGATAAGCCAAAGCAGGTTCGGTCTACCGCGGGGTCTCGGGGGGGCTCCTCGGGAGTTTCGCCGTTTTAGGGCGTCTCGCTTTGGTCAGCCTCTGCGCGGTAGGTTTCCTGCTAGAAGCCAGGGGTTTCGTGGCTTCAGAGGGGCCAGCAGAGGTTTCTCCGCCTTCCATTCCTCATCCGTTAAGAAGCCCCAATGAGATGAGGCAGGCTTAGGTGGACGTAGTTCCCGTGGGGGGGTGTTTGCGGGAATTTTACCCTGCCTGGGTCCAACTTACGTCAGATCAGTGGGTTCTGGAGGTCATTCGAGAGGGCTATGCTCTAGAACTCCATTGTCCCGTGTTAGATTCCTTTGTTCTGTCGCCTTGCCGAGCTCCGCTCAAGCGGCGAGCCATTGTCGACACGTTGCAACGGTTGTTACAGCTCCGAGCCATAGTTCCCGTGCCGGGGGACCAGTGCGGTTCCGGTCAATACTCCATTTATTTCGTGGTACCAAAGAAGGAGGGATCCTTTTGTCCTATCCTCGATTTAAAGAATCTCAATCGGTGTCTCTGGGTAACTCACTTTCACATGGAGACACTTCGATCCGTCATCGCGGCTGTCAGACAGGGGGAGTTTCTGACTTCTCTGGACCTCACAGAGGCTTATCTACATATCCTGGTTCGGCAAGAGCACCAGCGCTATCTGCGGTTTGCGGTTCCCATGGGGCATTTTCTGTTTCAGGCGTTGCCCTTCGGCCTGGCGACGGCGCCCCGCACGTTCACCAAGATCATGGTAGTCGTGGCGACGGCTCTTCGCAAGGAGGGGGTGCTCGTGCATCCTTATCTCGACGATTGGTTGATTCGGGCAAAGTCTCAGGTGGAAAGTGCGGAGGCCACCGCCCGGGTGGTGCAGTTGCTACAGAGTCTTGGCTGGGTGGTCAACTTTGCAAAGAGCAGGTTGACTCCCTCGCTGTCTTTGGAGTACTTGGGGGCGCGATTCGAAACGTGGCAAGCGGTGGTGTTCCTGCCGGATCAGCGTGCGCAGGCGTTGCGAAGGCTGGTGCGGCGTTTTCTCTTGCAGGCGGCACCCAAGGCGTGGCAGTATCTCCAGTTGCTCGGCACGATGGCAGCGACGATCGAGGTGGTGCCCTGGGCCAGGACGCATATGCGAAAGCTGCAGAGCGCACTTCTCCGGCGTTGGTCCCATCAGCGCGATGCGTTGTCTCGACGGCTGATCTGTCCTCCGGAGGTACGTCTCGATCTTCGGTGGTGGTTGCGGCCGGAGAATCTAGCTGCGGGCATGCCCTTGGAGCCTCCGACCTGGAAGCTGTTGACCACGGATGCCAGTCTTCTGGGGTGGGGGGCGTGTTGCGAGGGCGCGTTTGCCCAGGGCCAGTGGTCGTTGGTGGAGGGAGAATGGTCCATCAATCGGCTGGAGATGAGAGCGGTGTTTCTGGCTCTACAAGCATTTCGGCGGAATCTTGCTCGGCAAGCGGTTCGGGTTCTCTCGGACAACGCGGCTACAGTCGCCTACATAAATCGGCAGGGCGGCACCGGCAGCGTGGGGCTCGAGCTGGAGGCCGGTCAATTACTCGCTTGGGCCGAATCAAATCTGACGTGTCTGTCCGGCGCAGCATGTAGCAGGTGTGGAGAATGTCGCGGCGGATTTTCTGAGTTGCCGGAGGGTGGACCCGGGAGAGTGGGTCCTGCACCCCGACGTCTTTGCGCTTCTGGTGAGGCGCTGGGGGGTTCCCCTAATGGATCTCATGGCCACCTTCGAGTCGGCACAGGTGAAGCGGTTTTTCAGCAGGCGGCGAGAACGAATGTCGGAGGGGCTCGACGCGCTGGCGCAGCCCTGGCCGGAAGGGGAGCTTCTCTATGTCTTCCCGCCTTGGGCTCTGATAGGCCGTGTGGTGCAACGCATAGAGCGTCATCGGGGCCTCGTGGTGCTGCTGGCGCCCGATTGGCCCCGACGGCTGTGGTACGCGGATTTGGTGCGGCTGTTAGCGGATCGACCGTGGAGGCTTCCTCAGCGGAGCGATCTCTTGTGTCAGGGTCCGTTGCGCATGCCTCTGGTGGCTCGGTTCTCGCTTACGGCATGGCTCTTGAAAGGGCGCGGATGACTGCTAAGGGATATTCGGCGGTGGTCGTTTCGACCTTGCTTAAGGCGCGTAGGCGTTCCACGTCTCTTGCGTACATTCGAGTCTGGCGCATCTTTGAAGCTTGGTGTACGGAACGTACCGTGCGTCCGTTAGGGGCTTCGGTGTTGCAAATCCTTTCTTTCTTGCAGGATGGCGTGGACAAGGGTTTGGCGGCTAGTTCGTTGCGCGTGCAGTTGGCTGCCCTTTCCTGTTACCGTGGAAAGGTGCAGGGGCAGTCTCTCGGGGCTCATGCGGATATCAGGAGGTTTTTGAGGGCGGTGTTGCTCATGCGTCCGCCGAGGCGCTCTGCTGTTCCCCCGTGGACTTGAATTTGGTGTTGGAGGCCTTGCTTGCTCCTCCGTTTGAACCGTTTTCGACAGCTTTGCTAAAGGATCTCACGTTGAAAACTGTTTTCCTGGTGGCTATTTGTTCGGCTAGGAGGATCTCGGAGCTGCAGGCCTTGTCTTGTAGGGAGCCCTATCTCTCGTTTTCCGAACACAAGGTGGTTCTCCGTACCGTTCCGGCGTTCTTACCCAAGGTGGTGTCCGCCTTTCATGTTAACCAAGTGGTCTCTCTTCCTGTGTTCTTGGATCGGCAAGAGGCCGGATCTGTGGGAAAATTGCATCTGTTGGATGCTCGCAGGGTTCTGAAGCGGTATCTCTCTCGGACGGCGTCCTTTCGTCGGTCGGATCGGCTTTTCGTGGCGTTCGGGGGACCGCGGAAAGGGGAAGCGGCGGCGAAGTCCTCTCTTTCCCGCTGGTTGAAGGAAGCGATTGCGTCGGCCTACATCTTGAAGGGCAAGTTTGGTTCCACAGGGTCTTCGGGCCCATTCCACTCGGGCGCAGGCGGCGTCTTGGGCGGAGTTCAGTTTGGTTCCGGTCGGCGACATTTGTAGGGCGGCGACTTGGTCGTCCTTGCATTCCTTTGCTAAGCATTACCGCTTAGATGTTTTATCGGCGGAGGATGGGCGTTTTATTTATTTATTTATTTATTTAACATCTTTTATATACCGCACTATTTATAATCAGCGCGGTTTACATAGAACAAGAAAACATCAGACAGAATACAATATCTGAGTATTTTACATATAACAGGAACAATAACTTGGGTAAACTGGGGTAATTAATTAAAACAAATAGTAATTATTTAGAACATTTAGAAACATTGTATATAAAGGAGCAGTATTGGTAAGGGAGAGAGGTGTGAAGAGTTGTTTTGGCTCAGCGGTGCTTCAGGCTGGGCTTGCTTGTCCCTCCCGTTGATGATCACTGCTCTGTTACATCCTCTATGGTTCCGGGACTGGACTAGAGGGACGCAAAGGAAGGTTAAATTAGACTTACCTGCTAATTGTTGTTCCTTGCGGAACTCTAGTCCAGTCCCGGATCCCTCCCTGTGCTTTGAAGGGTCGCCAGCCTGACTGTTTCGGATCCCGCGGGTACTCTCCGTTACCTGACTTCTTGGAGGCGCGGGATGAAGCCATTGGTGGACCCTCTTGCGTAGCGCTATTGGCTGCCTATCCTCTCCTGAGGCGGTTGTGCCTGGCGTTTCAGTGTAGTAAGAAAATAGTTCAATTGGGCCACGACCTAACAGTAAAACCAAACAAAAAAAAGATATATACGATATCTTTGTATATATCTATAGCTGTTACCGATTACTTCCCATCCTTGTTGAATGTATTCTGGTTAATTATACTTGTTTGTTGTTCTGCTCAGTGTGCTTTGTCAATAGGTACTGGTGAGAGGGGGCGGTCCTTGCCTACTTACACTGGTGCCAGCAAAGCGCTGATGTATTTCAGTCTCCAAGGCTGCTGGAGGAGGTTGACAACTCTATGGTTCCGGGACTGGACTAGAGTTCTGCAAGGAACAACAATTAGCAGGTAAGTCTAATTTAACCTTGCTTGCTAATTGGCTTTCCTTGAGGACCTTCAGTGCAGTCTTGGACCCTCCCGAATCTTGCAGAGGTTGCGATCCCGGACCAGAAGAAGTTCATCTGTACATAAGTGGTTTGAGGGGTGAATTCATAGAACCTTTTTGTTTTCTTTTCTCATTGTCCTTCTGGTGGGCTCCTTACACCCAGCAGAAAAGCAACAGAGATTGTGTAAGAAAGAGGAAAGAGTGTGGTGTTTGTAAGGCGTTGGTCAAAGAGGCCAAAACCTCAGGTTGTTTAGATAAGTCTGCCCCAGGTGTTAATGGTCAAACTGCTGCTGCTGCTTCTTCCTTGGAGGGGGTGGTTCTTGCTCTGAATTAGAGATAGCATGTTTAAAGTTCATGCATCTCATTTTGTTGCTCCTGTGAATCTGCTTTGTCAATAGTTGACTGGGGCTGGTGGGTGGTGCCAGCTGCCTAAGAACACTGATGTCATCAGAGATGACATGCTCGGCCTCCAAGCTGCTGGTCCTCAAGGAAAGCCAATTATCAGGTAAGGTCTAATTTCACCTTGCCTCAGACTAACCTTTTGAGTAGGTAGCTTGGGGGTTTGTTCTCTCCGCACATTCCGTGGGATTTCAAAAGTATATAAGGAAGTTAATAATAATACAATAAATGCAGAAAGAGTCCTTTGAGAACCTTTCATTTTGGATGAAGGGTTGCGTTACCTGAATTGGGTGGGAGTCCTTACCCCGCTTTGTTTTTCCCTTTTGGCAGTTTTTATGGCTGGTGGTAATAGCTGAATGTATAATTGCCTATTGCTGGTGTTTTGAGAGAGAGAAAAAAAAGGTAATGGAGGGTACTTAAACAAACAAGTTCTTTTTGGGAAGTATTGCATGAGATTCCACTTCTTTTCTCAATTTTTGGTATAAGAATTTATTGGACAGTCTTGGTGGCCTCCATAGTTTTATGTTAGTCCTTCAGCTTTCAGGTGGATTTTTACTGGAAATGTTTACCTCACAACAGTTGATGGTGGGGGTGAGTGTTCTCCGGAGACGAGCAGGGGATGTAGTCATGCTCATTGGTGAAGTCCCCTGGACTGAGCCTTGAGCGGTTCTCTCACAGCTCAGAGAAGCTTTGTTGCTTCACGGAGCATGCCTGCCTGCTTGTGCTGAGAGAATCATTTTTTTTCTCTACCGCGCAGAAGCCTGCACTGGTCTCCCCTTCTCTTCATTTTTGCCTACATGTTTACCCTTTTTTAGTGGTGGTTTTTTTTTTTTAAAGTTGTCCCCTCATTCGGTTCCCTTACCGGGTTGTCTCCGCTTTTGTTTTCTTTCAGTTGTGTAATTTTTTTTTTTTAAACTGTTGGGCAGGAGAAAAGATAAACGTTTCTGCCTGCACCTCTCTTCGGCCTTTGGAAGATGAACGTTTCTGCCTTCACTTTACTGCCGGGCTGTTGCAAAGTGCTTTTTGAGCTGCCAACTTTGACGGCTAACTAAAAAAACAAAAAAACCCCACTTGTTTTAGGCAGAGAATCACAGGGAGCTGTTTCCTCATTGTTTTAGAGTCGGGCCTTGCTCTGTGCCTACCACCTCTGTGGGGCCAGCTCTCATGTCAGACCCATTATGTTCCCTCCCCCCACCAGGCCAGGCATAGGCTCAAGGGAGGGGGGGCTTCAAAAGCAGCTGCACACCTCCAGGCTCAGCTGTTGGTTCTGGGGCCTCCCTTCAATGACTATTGTCGTTGGGCAGTACCCCTCCCCCTCCTGAACTGACTCCACATACATTGGCTTCCTCCTCAGTTCCTCGTCATGTAGTGCCACTTGCCCGGCTGCATGTGCACTCCCTGCAACGGCATCTCAGGCTCAACTGGTGTCAACGCTCCCATCCTCTCCAGGCCGGGATTTCCCTTGAAAGGCTGCAGCGAGCAGTCCCCCTCAACAATCTCAGGTGGTGGGCAACTCCGACCACAGGTACCGGGACTGGACTGGAGTAATGAAATGGAAGGTGAAATTAGGCCTTACCGACTAATTGATGTCCCTTGAGTTCTTCCAGTCCATTCCCGAACCCTCCCTGGTTGGGGGCTGCGTTCTATCACATGGCTTTCTAAGACCTGAAGAATTGCATCTTTATTGGAGTGGTCCGGGAGTTGGTGTTGAAGTTGTCGGAGTGTGATGACTCCTTTGAAGAAAAAAAAAAGAAATGAAAAGTGAAGAAGAAAGACTAGGTCTTTTTACAGTGAGGAATTTGGGGGGACTAGAGTGACTTACCTCCAGTAGACTTTTTACCATACGTTTTTATAGCAGATGAGCGTTTTCCCTTCCTTGGTGGGGGGGGGGGGTATTTTTGCTTAGTTTTAGCATAATTCTTTGTTGCTCCTGTAAGTCTGCTTTATCAATGGTGCCAGCTCTTTATCTAGGGTGATATCATGAAAGTCTTGACATGCTCAGTCTCCAAGCTTCTGGTGGGGCATGAATACCCATGGGTACCGGGACTGGATTGGAGGAGCTCAAGGAACATCAATTAGTAGATAAGGCCTAATTTCACCTTACTGATAAGAGTCCCTGTAGGCCTTGCTCCTTCACACATGGCTAACCTGGTTCTACCTCTCCAGACTCCCACCTCTGGTCCCCCTCTTCCCACTGGACTCGGGGGAAGGCTGTGGGCAACTGCAGAGGATTGCTGCCTGAACTTTGCCGGCAGCAAAAAGGGGCCACTGCAAATAACCGTGAGTGTTTGCTACAGCCCCGCCTTTCTTGCCCGATGTCACCAGCCTGTTTGAACTGTACACCATTTTTCCTTACTTAAGACCTATAGCTCCTGGCCAGTTTGAGAATGGTTTCAGTGCAGCTTGGCCAGCTGAGACCCCAAGTATACGAGATACCCCTCTGATGATTCTCTCTCTTTCTCCTGGGATGAACTCCTAGCTATGAGAGTGCAGCTCGGTGGTGGGTTAGGATCAATGCCTGCCTTGTTGCCCTGGTGCCTCTGCTGCAGTACGTGGCACTGGTTCTTTATTGATTGTCTCTGTGACGCTTGCGCAGCTGATTCAGGGGAGACGTCTGCCACTTCAGCGTCCTTGTTAGCACTTCTGGCTCCCAATGCAGTAGAGGCTTCGTTGCCGCCTTCCACGTCGAGGATTATCAGTGTGTCTGCACCCGGAGCACTCCCTTTCCTCCCCTTTCTCCAGTTGGAGCTGCTGTTCCAGGACACTAGATTTCACTGCGGGACTGGCTCCTGTGGCCAACAGGGAGTCTGCTCTCCCTCTGTTTCAAACAGTTGCAGAGCTCCCAGCCACAGCAGTCACAAGTATTTCAGCCACAACAGCTGTTGGACCCCATGGCAGCGGAGTTCTCGTTCATCTTCCAGCATGCTGGGGGCTATGGAAGGGGAGTAAAGATCTTAGTTACCTCTTGACTTCTTCCTCCGATAACTGCTTTGGATGGTTCCCACAAATGATTGAGAGGGCAGGACTCTGTCCGGGAGGGTCTGTGGCTTCCCAAAGTCCCCTATAGGAGCGAGGTGGAATCAGTCGGTGATGAGGACCCTGAGGATGTCTCACGATGATTCCAGTTCAGCTACCTCCAACACAGAAGAGGAGGAGGAATTCTTTCAGGAGGAGGACGATAGCGATTCTCACGTGATGTGTGTCTGTCACCGAGAGGAGATCCACTCCCCTCACCCCATGATTGTCCTCTGAACTGCACATTCCAGATTTCTCTGGACCGGCCCTGACTCCTGTTCCTGGCATCAGGGGACCTTCCAGAGCCTTTCCTTTACCACTGGAGCTTTTCCTGATGGACCCTTAAGAAAGCCCAGTGATTGGGCCACACTTATGCCTGGTCACTGACAACCTTGGACAAGTGGTTGCGGTTTCCAAGTGTTGACGCCTCGATCACAGCAATTACCAAGTGTACTACCATTTCTGTAGAAGGTGGAACTGCCTTTTGGGACCGGCAGGTCTCGAAGGTGGAAGGACTCTTTCAGACAGCCTTTTCTGCCTCTTCCCTAGCCTTTTAGGTAACATGGGGCAGCCTCGGTGCATGTGCCTTACTCCACTGGGTTCAGCTCCTTCTTGAAGATGAGAATTCGGTCCACCTTGAATCTCTGGTGGCCTTCTTGGTGGATGTTTTTATGATTTTATGCTTTTATGATCTTATGCTTTTCCACATGGGGAGTCATGGCAGCGACAGAAGCTCGCCGGGGGCTATGGCTCAGAAATTGTTTAGCAGATGTTGCATCTAAGGGACACTTAGCCAAATTGCCCATTGTGGCGAGTTCCTGTTTGGCGAAGACTTGGGAAAGTTAATCAAGGACTTTGGTGAGGTCAAGCCACAGCAGCTGCTGGAGGATACGTCCAAGGGTTCTGTAAGGGTAGGGTCCTTTTTCCTTCCCATTGCTGGAAAGGAAAAAGGACCCTACCCTTACAGGTTCCTCCAAGTGCTCTTCTTTGTCAGGGGTGTCATCTTCATGGCAGAAGTTCCACGATTCTCGTTGTCAATCGAATAAGCAGATCTCCTCTTCTCTAACAGGATCCAAGTCCCAGTCCTTTCAAGGCGGACGTTGGGCCTATTCGCAGATCTCCGCAGCGGGAAAGTCCTCTTCCTCTCGCCTCTCTCACTGACGGTGTGGGGCCCATTTCCACCTCCAAAAGTGAGAGGCTGTCTGACATTTTTATTGTGAATGGGCTCCTCTGACGGCAGATCACTGGGTGCTCAACATTATAAGACAAGGATATGTTTAAGAATGCGTTCAAAGGAGTCAATAGAAGCTTGTGAGTTCCATGATTCTAGATGGAAACAGTGCAGTCTGTTATCCAGGCAGTTTAAAAGGGTGAATTTGTTGTCTCCTTGGATTTGATGAAGGCATATGTTCACATTCCCATCTGGGTGGACCAGCAGAACTTCTTCCAGTTTACGGTCTTGGGCTCTCACTGCCAGTTTTGTGCGATGCCCCTCAGTCTGGCCATCACTCCTCTGATGTTCTCCAAGGTGCTGGTGGTAGTTGTAGTGGGATTCAGGTGCGAGGGCATCGGTGTACACCCCTACCTGAACAATTGGCTTATCTGGGCCAAGTCTCGGCCGGAAGCCATTCGGGCACTGCGTCGATTTGATCCAACTTCTCAAGCAGTTTGGCTAGGTCATCAGCAGTAGCGAGAGATGCCTGATGCCGTCTCAGAACCTGGACTTTCTTGAGACTTGTTTCAACACCTTGTGATAAGAAAGCTTATCATAGTTCAGGAAGGAGCTATAATAGAGGTGAAGTGACTCTGAACAAGCAACCTGTCCTGGTAGAAATAATAAAACAGAATGTTTCCATAAAAGACTACCAGTCCCAGAATGCACCAGGTTTCCAACAGCCATTAGAAGAGCTGAAGTGGGGAAACGTGTGTTCAATCAGGAGGGCTATGAGGTAATCCCCAAGCACTCATCTCCAAGGGCAGGGCTTGATTCAGCACAGCTGCGCTGTGCTAGGGTGGAGCATTCATCTAAGCAGGATAAAAGAAAAGCTTATTCTACAGAGAATCATCATCGTGATCATCCTGACCATCATCATCAGCAGAAGCCAGAGCTGAAGGACAGAGAGAGCAAGAAACACTTTGGAAGAAAGAAGAGAAAAGCATTTGGGAGGTCTAAAGGAGTCCATAGCAGTACGTATACTGGGAGGCATTCCAGAGGCAAGCATACACCATTGGACTGGGGAAAGCCAGAGGAGTGGGGTTGCAGAGCCAGGAATCCCCGGACGGCACCTGTGAGGGAGACGGCTGCACTTGGAAGGGACCCTAAGACCAGTGCCAGAAGGTATGTGAAGAGAGATCCAGTGTCCAGGGATCTTGATTGGAAGGCTGGACATAAGAACTGGACTACATATTGGCCAGGATATTTAGAGAGGAACTCTAACAGTAATGGAAGCTCAGGTATGAACACTGATCTATGCCCTAGCTCTTCACTGGGAAGACAGCAGGGAAACAAGTATTGTCCTGAGAGTGTTCCATTGAGAAATTCCTTTGTGCCAATCCATGATATTGAACCCATGATAGTTGAAGAAGGGGAAGATGTTATAAATGGGGATTTTGAATACATGGATTGCTCTCTGTCTAAACTTCTGTGGTAATATGCTGTCATAAAATACAACAACCATCACAAAGAAATATAAACTTGTTCTTTAATCTACTCAGAAAAGCTTCTGAGTAGGATTTGAGCCACGTAATAGAAAGTAAACCAGCCAAGAGGGTTTCAGCTGGTAATGGTTAGCAATTGAGCCTTGCCTAATTGCCGGTGAGCTCTGAAGGGACACTTCTGAGTGTGTGTGAAGATACAGGAAGATATCCTTGAAAAAGAACAGTTTTTTTTCTACTTTGTGGGTTTTGTTTGTTCTTTGAAGCACTGCTAAGGAGAATTAGCAGGAGCTTACAGAAAAGACCTTTCTGTTCCCATCAAGGTCTTTATGCTTTGATTTGATTGCTTGACAAGTTCAGCTGTTTTTCCTTATTTGTTTTTCTAAGTATAATACTGAAAGCAAGTATTCCTTTTTATGTGCTACCAAGTATATCTGTGTTGGGAGAAATAACCCCATAAATAAAATATCTTCTTTGCTTTACATTCGAGCAAGCACAACTAATTTATTGTGAACGGCTGAGTCTGGTATGAATGGACTACATTTCCCACAATCCTTTGCAAGTCATATTAATATTTGCCTTTGCCAAGACTGTGGACATTCTCACCCAGCGCCCCCGTTTACAACCTGCATAGGCAAAGTCTTTCTTGCGGGGGAGCGCTGGGCCAAGTTCCTTGGCCAACTTAGAGATGTTTTCAGGACCTCCGCTCCCACAGCTTGGGGCTACTTTCAGCTTTTGGGAGTTATGGCGGTGATCCTGTAGCTGGTGCCCTGGGTGCAAGCACACATGAGTCCTCTACAGTGGGCTTTGCTGGCCCACTGGTTCCTGTGCTTGCAGGTCTTTCGAATCCACCTCCCGATTCCTGTCTCGTAATGACACTGCCTCCACTGATGGGCCTCCCCCAACGACATGTTGAGGGGGATGCCCCTCGAAACTCCAGCCTCACCACCAAAGCCAGTCTTTCCAGTTGGGAAGCTTACTGTCTTGGCCAGACCGCAAAGCGTCAGTGTTCTCCGGTGGAAGTGAAATGGGCCATCCGTTGCCTAGAGGCTAGGACCATCCATCTGGCATTGCAGTACTTCATTGAGTTGCTCCATAGGAGCGCTTGCGAGTCCTCTTGGACAGTGCAACAGCAGTAGCTAATGTCAATCACCAGGGCAGAGCAAAGTGCCCAGGGGTAGCTCTGGAAATGTTTCTACTGTTCCCCTGCACGGAACTGCATCTCCAAGCACTTACAGCCCAGCACATCAAAGGCGAGGACAAGTTGTGACACACCTTGAATATTGTGTGCAATACGCCGTATCTTAAAAAGGATATAGCGTTATTAGAAAAGGTACAGAGAAGAGCCACCAAAATGGTAAAGGGGATGGAAGGATACCCCTATGAAGAGATGCTAAGAAGGTTAGGGCTCTTCAACCTGGAGAAGAGATGGTTGAGGAGAGATATGATAGAGGTCTATAAATTAATGAATGGAGTGGAATGGGTAAACATATAAAGATGTCGGGTTTGGTTTGGGGCATTGGAGATGGCGTTAGAAAAGTATGTGCGTTTGGCAGCGTGCACCTTAGAACGGTAGTAGGTGTGATGGGAGTTGAAAACTGCTAGAGTGGTGGGGGAAGGGGCCTTGCGCCACAGCCGTTCCGCTCTTCTAAGATGTGAACGGAGCATCCGTAGACCACTGTGATACCATGGGTGTGAAGGGCGACGGCGGAGGGAGTGGGAGCGCAAGGGGGCTATGTGATCGAGAGTGGAGGAAAGGGTGGAGGACCAGAGGGCCGCTTGGGAGTTGGGAGAAAGTGAGGAAAAGACATGCAATGAAGTTACAGTGTAAACTATTTAAGACTAATAAGAGAGAATATTTTTTCACTCAACATGTAATCAAACTCTGGAATTCGTTACAGGAGGATGTAGTAAAAACTGTTAGTGTAGCTGGCTTTAAAAAAGGTTTGGACAACTTCCTGGAGGAAAGGTCTATAAACCATTATTAAAGGAGACCTGGGAAATCCACTGCTTGCCCCAATACAAGCATTATGGAAACTGTGCCCTTTGGGGATACTGCTAGGTACTTGTGACCTAAATTGGCCACTGTTGAAAACAGGATACTGGGCTTGATGGACCTTGGTCTGACCCATTATAGCATATCTTATGATGTTATGTTCTTAAACGGTAAATGGATTACCTCAGCCGTCATCTCCCCAATTTCAAGGGATGGGAACTTGCCTCTTGGACATTCAACTGGATAGTGGATTGGTACGGCCTCCCAGGGGCAGACTTGATGGCGACAGCAGTCAATGCCAGGGTCCCCTCGGAGCCTTCCAAGGGGGTGGGTACACTGGTCCAGCCCTGGCCCCCGGATTCCTTCCTCTGTGTCCCCCCTCCTCCCCGTGGGCCATGATACCTCAATTACTTGGAGGATCGAGGAGCACGTGAGTCTAGTAATCCTGATGGCCCCAGACTGGCCTCGTTGGCCGTAGCACATGAACATCGTCCATCTCCTCTCCTCCCAGCCCCTGTGTCTCAGGGCCAGGAGGGGCTTACTTTGGCATGGTTACTTAAGGCATAAGGGCTATTACCTGCTGAAGTCCAGGCGGTGCTTCACTTCATTGGCTTATGCTTGGGTATGGTATCTCTTCGAGAACTCATATCATTGCCTTTCCCCTTGGGTATCTTGATCCCCTCAGTTTTAGCCTTTCTTCAAGAGGGAGTTGAGAAGGGTTTGCCGTGGACCTTGATCAGGGCACAAGTAACGGCGCTTTCCTGTTTTTGCAGTCTGGTGGCAAGCCAAATAAGGGTGGCACACTGGGATTTGAGCCTCTTTCGCCGTGGGATTCGGACCCTCAATCCACCAGTACAACCTGTAGTTCCATCATGGGACTCAACACTCGTTCTCCGAGCGCTCATGTGTCTGCCCTTCGAGCTGCTCAGGCAGGCTGCCGTCAAGGATCTGTCCCTGAAAACGGTGTTCTTGGTAGTTATCACTTCGGTGCGGCGGATTTTGGAATTGCAGGTACTTATTGACATTCTCAGCCGAAGGGATGATTTTTCACCTGGTTCCTCCTTCTTGCCCAAAGTGCTCTCTCCCTTTCACGTCAATCCAATACTGTTCTTGCAGGCCTTTTTGCCAGACCAATGCACCAGACCAGACAAGGGCTTGCATTTTGTGGACTTCTGTCGTGCACTCTTGCGGTACTTGAAAGTGAAAATTACTTTTGTCTTTCACTCACTTCTTTGTCCTTTTTGCCAGACCCTGAATTCATTCAGTCTCTCCGCTATGGTCATGTTCCCTCTTAGTGCCCCTTTTACCCCTCTATCATTTAATGGTCCAACTGACTCTGTCATAGGCTTTTTGCTATAAATGTACTTGAAAAAGTTTTTATTATATGTTTTTGCTTCCCTAGCCAATTTTTCTTTCAAATTCTCTTTGCCTCCTTATCAATGCCTTGCATCTAACTTGCCAGTACTTATGATGTTTACAGTTTTTGTCATTTGGCTCCTTTTTTCGTTTCCTGAAAGATGCTTTTTTTTGGCTACAACAGTCTCTCTGACCTCACCTTTAAACCATGCTGGCATTTTTTTGGCCTTCCTTCCACCTTTCTTAAAGTGTGGAATACATGTGGTCTGGGCTTCAAAGATGGTATTTTAAAACACCCATCCTTGATATAAATCTTTTTAATCTATTCAGCTGCTTCTTTTAGTTTTTTCTTAACTGTTTTCCTCATTTTATCATAGTCTCCCTTTTGAAAGTTAAACGGTATTACTGTGGATTTCCTTGCCGTCCTTCCTCCATTTATTAAATCAAACGCGATCATGCTATGATCGCTATTGCCAAGTGGTCCCTTGTGAGGGTGGGAGTTCTGTAGATGAGGATGATGGAAAGTTGATTGTTCGTTATGGAGATGGAGTCCAGTTCTTCAGTGCTAGCCGATGAAAGGGGACAGAAGAGGAGGTGTGATTTAAGGTTAGCAGTAATACTCCGCCTCCTCTTTGGTTATTTCTTGGACACTGGACAATTTGAGAAGCCTTCTGGTCTGAACTGGTTGAGGAGGATGTTATTGATGCCCAAGAGCCAGGTCTCTGTTACGCAGAGGATGTCCAGTCGATGGTCTATGATCAGGTTATTGATAGCATGGATTTTATTTCTTACTAATCTTGTGTTGAGTGCACATCTGATGTTTGTAGTGAAGGGGATGGAAGTTGGTATTCTTATGATGTTTGGTTATATGTTGCCAGGATTGGTTGAGGCGGTTGAATGTTAGATGGTGAGTGTGGGGGGCATAAGGAGAGGTGGGGGGGTATTGTGTGCTGTGGCCAGGAGTATAAGAACAATTAGTGTGTATAGGGTGGTGTGTATATAGCTAGCATGGCGGTCTTCTTAGTTTGTTGGGTTTGCTTATATTTTGTCTTTTGGTGATGGATTTTTGTGGATTGGCAGGGTAATGGGTATTGTTGGAATGTATGTGATGTTGAAGTTGTGGTTTTGGTAGTCAGTTGAGGGCTCTCTTAAGCATTTACCTTTTGCCCAAGTAAATGGTCTTCGATAGTTGCAGCGAGGGGGATAGTCTTTCCCTCGGCTATTTTCTTCCACCTAATTTCAACGCCAAAGGGCCCTTTGGTGAGGCCCTCAGGTGAGGGCACGCTGCTGTTAAAGATGCTTGGAGTCCTCTTTGGCCCTGAGTGGCCTTGACGGTAAGGAGCGGGAGACGCTTTCTGTTCCCTCTCCCTCCTGCAGACGCTGATTAGGGTCTCTGTGAGTCTGATTTGTCAATAGAATACTGAGGCTGATAGGTGGTGCCAGCTGGTTATATGAGGTAATGCATCAAATCTTTCATGATCAGTCTCTAAGCTGCCGGTTGAGGGTGATAACCCACAAGTCATGACTGGACTGGAGGTACTCAAGGAAAGCCTATTAGCAGGTAAGTCCTAATTAACTCTTTTGGAGAGATTGAACGTATCTGAGATTGTCCTTCCACCTCTTACAAAAGTGTATTACCTACCTTGGGCAAAGAGGCCTAAAGTTCTGGGATGTGATGACCTTGGAACAGTCTTTGGATAATCTGGAATTTAATTTCCTTGAACGCCCTGGAGATAAGGCAGCCATACCTTCTACTACCTTGATCAGCCAGTTGGCTTTGGACTCTGATGCAGACTGGTACTGAGATTCTTTTTCAAACTTAAGGATTTATCATTTCTGGATTGTGAGCTTACAATACTCCCTGATGTCTCTTGTGAGGCACAGAAGAGGAGGAGACGGTGTTTGCTTGTGAGATCTCAAGCAGTTCAGTTGGGGTCCGTTTTTATTTTGCAGTATTCAAGTCTTTCTGTGTAGTGTTTGGTGTAGCAGCTCTTGTATTACTGTAGTGGCCTTTTTGCTGAGTTTGCTGCCATACGATCCATTTTGTTACAGAACTGTGGCTTCTAGAACTGAACGCAGTAGTCAAAGAGGGGTCCGACTAGTGACTTCTGCACCCGAGCACACTGTTAAGCTTTGCCGGTTGCATTATGTGGCAAGGTCAGCTATCCTGAGAGTGGGGGAGGTGAGAAGCATAACGAATTCACCCTAGTTATGGGTCCCCTTCTAGGAGTGCAGGGAGAGAAAGCCACAGCCAGGTTTCAAAGACACAAAAACCCCAGCTGGAACAGGTTCAGCCAATGACTGATAAAGTAAGAAGGAGGGATTGCAAGCACGAGGGCCAAAGCCCTTACTTTAACAAGTGCACTGATTATTCTAATATCAGGAGGCAGGGGGATTACCAACACTTGGGAAAGAAAGAGGTGGGGTTAAGACCCTGGGGGGTATAAGCCTGGTTTAGATTATGCAGAGAGAGGAGGAGAGCAGCTGGGAGAGCAGCTGAGACAGAAGCAGAGAGGAGGAGTTGATTCTTGGAGAAGAGCTGAGCTACCCAGAGCTGAGAGAGCTGAATTCCCTGCAACAGGTTGGCAACAGAGGTGGGGACCAGGAAGTGGAGAAACTTTCAGACCACCAGAGAGGTTGTCAGCTGAGCAGTCTGACCAGGCGGTGAGTCAGAACCCATGCAGTTGGGAGAACTAGTGTCAGAGTTGGGGGAAGAAGATTGCTTTATGGATTGCTCTCTATGCCAAGCTCTAGACAGGAGGTCTTGAGGAAAAGCTAGCCCTGAAAGAAGTAATTCTCCTTGGAAGTTAATCATACGGCAGAAGCAGTGTGGAGGTAAATTCCTGTCTGTTTTAAAAGGGAAATTTACTGCAATGTAAGCCTGATCAGGAAGCTCTGATTCATGCTTGTTTGTCACCTGTGTTTTGAACTGTGCAACGGCAAGAAAAGCCAAGTTAGCTGCTATAAGAGTTTTTGCTTGCTCCTCTCCTATATGAAAAGCCTGCTAAGAGTTTTGATAACAGCTTGGAATGTTTGTTTTGTTTTAAGTTTGGTTTCACGTAGAAATGCATCCTAGAGAGGTTTTGAGGCTGGCAGAAACCAAACTGCTGTGGAAGAATTAAGCTTGAATTTTTTCTTTATGCTCTGATTAACAAGGACTAAAAAGGAAAGTGGCAGCCTAGTTTCTAAAGGCAATTGCTTCTGCAAGTAAGAGGACTTTCCTTATCGGTCCTACAGTTCAGTCCTCCACCACTGGGTAGTGCACCTCCTCCTGCAACATGGAGACTGGACAAGTCAAACTTGTGACATCACCGGGTATATCCTGCTGGTCTTCTCCCATGATTCCCAGTGTGTCCAGTCTCCATGCAGCATGAGGACGTAGTGAGCCTAGGTGCTGGGCTCACTTGAGAAGCAGTTTAGGAGCAGTTAGTCAGGATTTGATTTACCTTGCATTTCTTTTGCCCTTCTTTAGGTGTAATCCTGTAAATTGAATTCATTTTCATTTTCATTTAATTTCATTTACTTTTACTTTATTTATTTTCACCTAGTCTGCCTTAGTGTAAAGGGGGGTTCTGTCCCTTTTCAAAGTTCACGCTGCCAGCTAGCCTCTCTGCTTGGGATTCTTCGGTCTCTGTGCCCGGTGATGATCTCTCCCCCAGGACTGTACGGGGGAGAGCTCTGTGGAACACCTGCATTTTGGCAGTGTCCATGCGGCAGATTCCCATCGCGGCGGGAGCCTCAGGCCGTTCGAGGTTCTTTAGCTGGTGGGCCGGGGCTCGCAGCGTCTGCTACTTCTGGTGGCGCAAGGCAGCAGCGTGTCTGGACACCCCGTAGCTACAGCGGGGTAACTGCTGCATCCCGACGCCACAAGGGAGTCTCTCGAGTCCGCATGGAGGGGCTCTGAGCTCTTGCCGCCTCTGTGGTGTTTGGCGCCAAACGGGCCTGCTTCGGATTGGCGCCATTTTCTCGGCAGGGCTGAGGCCTCGTGGCGGAGAGCGGAGCAGCCCCGCGTTTGAGCAGACGACGCTGTTCCACGCGGCTACACCCAGATAAGGACTTCCTTTTGCTGTTACTTTTAATTTTAATTTCCTTTTAATTTCATGATAGTTTATAGTTCTTTGAATGCAATGTGATTGGTTTGGGTTTTACTTCTTGGGGGATGCCTTTACCTTTGTCTGCATTCTGGCAGTTAGCGACGTCTGTCAGCAGCAGGTTTCCCTGCTAGGATTTGGCCATTCAGGGTCATCGGCGGCACAACCACCTACAAATTGAGCCCTTTCTGAAATTGTCATTTACATAAGGATGCTATTTCCATGTTTATACGCTTGAAAATTGTGCAGACAGCCTCTAAATGTTGTTATGCCATCTGCAAATTTGATCGCCATGCTTGCTGATCTCTTTTCCAGATCATTTCAGTGCAGTAGATGTTACCAGATGCCAGTTCCAGTGCAGATCCCGAGACATTCCACTATTTACGGGTCTCCTGTGAGAAAACTGGCCATTTAGTCCTATTGTGTTCCTGTTTTTGATCCATTTCCCATTCTATAATAGCACATCATCTCCTTCCTCAGGAGAAGTTCATAAGGGGCTTTGTCAAGTACCTTCTAAAACATCCAGATACATATCATTTGGCTTACTCACATGTTTATTAACCCTTTGAAAAGACAGCTTGGTGCTGCTTTTCAGAACAAGTTCTATCATTTAACTGGCACTGAACTCAGATTCATTGGTCTGTAGTTTCCAAGATCGCCTTTGTTTTTTTTTTTTAAAGAGCTTCAAACAAAAAAAAAAAACCCCAATTAGTGTTACATTAGTAACTCTTCAATCTTTAGAGATCATTAATACTAATGTTATGATTGAGCCTGGCTGATATTATGAATGATCACTATTAGACAAAAATTAGCTAGGCTAAGACACTTTGATTTGGTTTTCTGCACTATGTTATCAGAGCGCAGCTTGCCCATTTGGCGGGAACACTGCCCATCTGGGCCATCTGGGGAAAGGCCCCTGCTGGGGATCGTGAGAAGTGTTGCTGGATGGCACAGTCCGGGGCTTAGTGTTCCAGGGTCCTGGAAGGGTTGATAGCGGCAGTCAGGCCTCCCTGTCCTTGCTATGACGGTCACCTAGGTTCAAGTGTCCTGTGTTTTGGGTGACAGGAGTGGGACACGTGGACATGTGGTGCTGGATGTTGGATAGACTCATACTTCTTAGGTGCACTCTCCTTGAGTGCGTCTGCATGTCCGTGTTCCGTCTGTGATCTCATGCTCAGGTGATTGTTGCAGCAATGACAGAGATCGCTTGGGATATCGTGAGCAGGGTTGTCATGGTGTTGCATGGGGTTGCCAATGCAAGACGGGGCCATCCTGAGGAGTTTGGGCCTCAGTCATCAGCTTTCCCTTCGGTGGCCCGGCTGTCCAGGAAGCACCCCTCCAGATCCGCCGGTCCAGTTCTTCTCTGCCTCTTCTCAATGTGGGCAGGGGGGCTGGCAGATCTGGAAATTCACGTCCACTGCACGTTCTACTGTTTTACCTCTATCTTGGGGTTCTGAGGTCATATATTCCCAATCATTTGTTTGGTGGGGTGCTGCTGTCTGTTGGGCAAGACAAGGTGGTCAACAGTCGGAGGCTGTCGTCTATTCCCCTTACCCCTGAAGGTGCTCACAATTTAAGTTTTTTTGTACCTGCGGAGGTGTATGTTGTTAAAGGCTAGCAGGCGCACCTGTGGGACCAAAATCCTTGGTTCTTCCGACCTTCCGTTGAGGTGCGCGTGTGGGGTTTACTCTCTTGGTCGGCTAGCAACTTGCTTCACCTATTGGGCCTTCCCTTTCCTCAAGGCATCGTTGCGTCCCACTTCTTCGTGGGGGCTCGCCGCAGGGCCTGGAGTTATGCTCAGCCGGTTCCAGCCAGGGCTGAGTCCTTGGGGGGAGGCTCCGATCCTAACGATACAGGGAGTGCTGGGATCCGTTCAACCAGGTTCCTTCGGGCCCAGCGTACGTCGTCTTTTGCTGGCCGGTTTAGGTCTTCGGGTTGTGGCGGTGCTCCGAGAAGACCAGTAGGCTGCACAGTGCTTGTCTTGGAGCAAGTGCGGGATATCTGTAGGTTCATATTCAAAGCCGTCCGGTTACATGTCCCTCCATTGTGGAATGCTGTACTAGTAGGCATACTTCATATGCTGGGCTTACAAGTTGGCTTCCGCGCTGCTCGGCATCAGCCAAGGTGACTGCCGTTTTAGGCTGTGGAGTCAGCCTGGAGGAGGGGCCTTGCGTTCTCTGGACAATGCCCTGTTCGGTTGTGTGCCTTGTGGCCCTTATGGAGTTGTAAAAAGGAAAAAAAAAAAATAATAATAATCAAACAGGAAAGCCTTCCTAATTGTCCCCACTTCTTTTTTTATAAGGTTCTGTCCCTTTCTTCCGGGAGCTTGGCCGGAGCGTGGTTAGACTCAGCTACATTTTGGGGATCCTTTATGTACAAGGTGTTTTAGTGTACGCAGCACGCCCAGTGTTCCATCGTTTGACTGGAACGGTACGCGGTACGTCAGCCGTGGCAGGCGTTCACGGACACGGTAGCGGATCGAGCGCTGTAGGTGCTGTCTGAGATCTCCGGGATGGTGGCCTATTTCGATCGGCAGGGTGGAGTCGGTCGGGTGGTCAGGGTGGCCCGAGCGAAGGGACAGCGTGCGCGGTTGAAGCCTTGGCGGCCTGCATTTCGGTGGGGACACTGTGGTGGCGAATGTCCTTAGCGGGGTCCGAGTGTTTGCCGGAGGAGTGAGATTGCATCAGGCGGTGTGCGCGCCGCGTGTGCTCAGATGCGGTCAGCCCATATTGGACCTCATGGCGACCTGTCAGTCTGCGGCGACGGGTCGATGTTTAGCAGAGGACATATGAGGCTACTGGATAGCGTCGACGCATTGGTACAGGGCCGTGGCCCGGTCCATTCTATGCCTTTCAGAGGTCATAGTGAAAATGGCCGACTGGGTCTGGTTGCTAAGATATGTGCTCTTCATTAGTCAGTGGGACCATTACCAGTGTATTCTGCAACATTTGCGTGAGCTTGCATAATCTTTACTTGCAACCAATCGAAATAACTGTCCAAAACCAGTTGATGCAGTCACTACTTAAATTTGCCTCGCTTGACAGTAAAAAAAAAAAAAGAAAAAAAAAAGACATATATTTATTTTATACCGATAGGTCACTCAGAGCATATTTGGCGATTCCTCGTCCTGGTGTTAATCATGCAGATAATTTCTGCTGTAGTTGTGGTGATGTGACTTTTACATCACAAAAATGGCATATGACTGTGGCGGTTCAGAAAGCCTACAATTTATATTTTGGCTGCAGAATAAAAGATCAGGATAAAAGCTAGGCGCCACACATATGCTGCAATACATGTGTAGCAGATCTCAGGCTGTGGATGGATGGGAAAAGACCATCAAAGTCTTTTGCGGTTCCAATGATCTGGAGAGGGCCCATGGATCACGTCGGCGATTTGCTACTTCTGCATGGTTCCTCCAATTCCGGAGGGCATATCCAGGTGATGTAAGCGGTTGGCCTACTGGCATTGCGTCGTGGGCGTGGCTACCAGAGTCTCCTTTCTTTTTTGTCACACCATGTAAGACTCCACATCTTCTGAAACAACGCTGGACTCTGGGGCACTTGACACCCTCTTATATGCCCTTGGTGGATCACGCTTGGTTTATTGCAACTCATTGCTTAGCTGCATTCCACATTCTCAATTAAAAAGACTCCAACTGGTCCAGGACATAGCTGTAGAGCTACTTTGTGTTGCAAAGAATAAAGCCCTTAAGAGGTGTGACAAATAGGGTGTTTGACACTGGTGGTTTTTCCATTTCCCTCATTTTGCTTCCCACCTCTGTCTGGATGGACCTCGGTTCCGTTCTCCCTCGTGGATTCCGGCTGTGCCTGTTTAGTTGTCGGTTTGGGACTTACGCAAGAACACTTTGCTTGTAACCTGCGTTCCTTGGACCTTAGGTGAGGTTCCGTCGCTTTCTGGGAGGTCTCTTCGCTGCCTGTCCCTCCGTGGAGGCGGGTTCTGCGGGAGAGCAGCGGTTGCTAACACTTGACATCCTGGTGGGGTCGAGAGCCAAGGGGGAGCTCAAGCGGATTTTTCAGGCGGAGCTTCGGTAGCCTTCTCAGTAGGTCTGTTTCTAGGGCGTTCAGTGTGTTTGCGATGGCGAGTTTGTCTTTCTGAAGCACTAGCGCTGCTTGGGGCAGAGTTCTGTGCTGTTTTCACCAGTGAAGAGGATCCAAGTGGGCTCTCGGTCGTGTCTTCCTGGTTGGCTTACCGCCTGTTGACGTGAGGAGCGGGCTGGGGTCGGTGCCTGCTCTGTTCGTTTAGGGGCCGAGCCGACTGGATAGGTCCCTCCCAATGATTACTGCTCTGGTACATCCCAGTGGTGGAGGACTGAACTGTAGGACCGATAAGGAAATGGAAATTACACTTACCTGGTAATTGATGTTCCTTGAGGGAGTACAGTTCAGTCCTCATTCCCGCCCGGGGATGGATGTTTCAGACGCGAGGCGTCAGTTCCGAGTATGCTTTCGGATCCTAGAGTCGGCAACGGGCTCTGATTGGCAGTAATCGCGAGAGCAACCTTTTCTGCCTATACTCTTCCTTAGTTCTCCTTCCTTCTAGCTCTCTGTCTTCCGCTGTTTGGTGCGCAGGGGGACAGGGGCACGGAGGAGGGTGTTTTCGGCCTTTCTTTTTGGGGCCCTGTGGTTTTAAAGTTGAAGTTTGAGCATAGCTTTGTATTTAGTACTTTAACTGGTTGTTTGTTTGCTCCTTTGAGTCTGCTTTGACAGTAGGTCACTGGGGAATCATGGGAGAAGACCAGCAGGATATACCCGGTGATGTCACAAGTTTGACTTGTCCAGTCTCCATGTTGCAGGAGGAGGTGCACTACCCAGTGGTGGAGGACTGAACTGTACTCCCTCAAGGAACATCAATTACCAGGTAAGTGTAATTTCCATTTAAAAAGCCATTTCTGAGTTACTTTGGTTTGTTTGCCAGTATTTGCTGTACCTTAAGCAAATCCTACAATTATAATCCTGTAAATGATACCTTGAACCTGCTGTGTTTTGTGTTATGGAAATAAACTTTCTGTTACAAGCCTTACCCTCGGTTACCTCAACTACAAACCTTCTACTTAAAGCACCAACATATTTTAGCAATACTACACTTCCCAGAAGCCAACACGAAGAAATAGGCTGCTAAGAGCTGATAGAAGAAGGAACCCTCAACCACCATGCCCCTCGACCACTAGAGGCAAGTGGCTTTGGGCGTTGTGCTTGTGACAATTATTAAAATGACTGACTACTTCTGGAAGACAGGCCTTTCCCTTTCTTCCAGAGTTTGCTCTGGACAAAAGACCCCCTCTTTCTTTTTCCTGCTTCTTTCTCAATCTGGAAAATGAGGTCCACCTTCCTTTCTCCCAGTCCTCTACTCTGGGAGGCTAGCTGCTCTCCCAGTACATAGCAAGGTAGATCTGGCCCAACCCGACCTGACTTCCTGCTTTTCATCCTCCACAGATCTTTAGATATCTGCGCATGTTCCTGCCAGAGAGCGGCTTCATGATCCTGCCCTGCGGCCGCTACTCTCTTGAAACCAACGGGGCCAAAGTCATCTCGGCAAGGTCATGGTATGTCCAAAAGGCAACACTGCCACAACCCTTGAGAAAACTTGTGCCTATGTTTATTTTTTAGAAATACTGGGCGGTGAAGAAGCTGGAGATGTTTAGGTACTTCAGCTTTTCATGGTGGATCACAAGGGTGGAGGCCAAAGGGGCATCTGGAGGGAGCTTACTCTAAAACGTGGGTGCCAAGAGAGAGGAACTGTAAGGCAGAGATCATGGAGGGTGAGGGCTAGTCCAGGGAGACATTTACAGGCAAAGATGAGCAATGAAAGCGGAGCACGAGAGGAGAATGGTGTGGATAGTGCACAGCACTGTTTAAACAGACCAGCAAAAAGACTTGTAGTGGGTCTAGTTTGGCGCAATAGCCAGCATTCGGGGAGCAGTGGTTATCCAGAGCAAGATTGCGGTTAGTAAGAAACCAGTTCCTATCACACCCCAACATTTTTAGCAGAAAATTACCTAAGAACTGACCAGGTATGAGATCGAAAATGACAGGATGTGGAAGGAAGGAAGCAATTGAGCATTGTATGCATTTGGAAAGGAAATAGAGGGAGGTTGGAGGAGGGAACTGGGACTTTAAGGGACTATGGTAAAATGAGAAAAGGAGCTAGGACAGAGCTCTGAGGAAGACCCAAGGAGAGTCTGGCATGAGTTACTCACCAGGACCTTAAGTCTCTGGTGGGAGAGAAGTAATTGGGATTGGGATAATGTTATGGTCCTAGTTCTGAAAGGCAGCAAAAAATAAAGATGCGTGCGAGGCAGAAAATGGGCTCTATGGAACTAAAACCAGCTTTCCAGAGGACCCAAGCCATCTTCCAGAGAAGCAGTCCAGATTGGGGAAGGAGAAGAGGGGGATGCAGAAAAAAAACATACGGATACATGGAGCAGGCTTTCTCCCTAGGTAGAGAAATGATATGTAGAGGGAAGAGTGGCCTAGTGGTTGGGGCAAGTTACCTCAGGCCGGAGGGCCAGAGATTTGAATCCCGCTAGAAGACAACTGCTCTTTGTGGCCTTGGGCAAGCCACTTAACCCTCCATTACCTCAGGTACAAAAACATAGATTGTGAGGGAGAATATATATATACAGTACCTGATTGTACACCGCTTTGTTAAAAAAGCGATATATCAGCCTAGCTAAGTAGGGGGAGGGAGACTTGGAGGACATCCTCCTTCACTGAGAAAGTAGTGTATGCCTGGTGTAGCCACTGGCAGAGATGATCAAAAGCATAAGAGAATGCAAGCTAATGGGGCGCAGAGACCAGAACTCAACAGTAAAGCTGGGTAGAAGTGAATTAGGGTCCCTGTGACAGATACTGGTTTGTATGCTAAGCAACGGCAAATAGAATGTGTTAAAAAAGAGTATGATCTGGGTTTGTGTTCTGTTGCAATAGAAGATAGATGGCCAAGACTCCCTTCTGTTCCTCTGACCTGTCTTTCCTTATGTTGTCCCACAGGGTTAAGAATGACAAGATTGAGCTGCTGGTTGGCTGCATTGCTGAGCTGACACAAGCGGACGAGAGCCTGCTGCGGCTGGGCGAGAATGATTTTAGTGTCATGTACTCTACACGCAAGAGATGCGCCCAGCTCTGGTTGGGTCCTGCTGCTTTCATCAACCATGGTAGGTCCAGCCTGTATCCTCCTGCAGGGTTCTGAAGCATGGTGTCTGTGGCTCCGCCTGTATGGCAGGTTCCGGCTGTAGTTATATCTTTGTGGGTGAGTGGGCGTTCTCCACTCCACAGAGCTTGCAGGGGAGGAAGGAGATGGTGGTCCCATAGAGGGCAGGTAGGTACAAACGTACAGAGAGATTGATAGAGGTCCCGGGAGTAATTTTATAGACCAGTCCACACCAATGGGTTATTTCCCCCAACCAGAAAATGATGAGAGACAGAAAAAAAACAGTGCTGTGACATTATTACTAACATTAAACCCAATACGGCTAGGGGCGCACGCCATTATTTTTTCTGTCTCAGCAGATGGTGGTTGATCTTTTCAGTACAGCTCAGGCCTTAGTGACTGGCAGCCATCACAAGGACAACAGGCAGCTCAGCTTGGTTCACGGTCACTAGGCATATTGAGATGCCCCGGTGGTTTAACTGGCCTTCTGGAAGGGGAGGGGGGCAACTTCTGACCACGAGGGTAAGTTCAGTTGCAGTAAGAGTCCTCAGGTGGGGTGGCTGTGTGTTTTTTCATTTTTTAATTCTGTCATTCATTTTCTTTTATTAAAAAGAAAAAAAAAAAAAGGAAAGTTCTTTTGAAGAGTTCACTTCTGCAGTAGTAGCGCAGGCCCTTTAAGGTACATCGGGCGGAGTCCCTCCTCTCTCTTTCTCAGCTAGCGGCAGAGATTGAACAGCGAGGGAGCCAGGGTCCTGCAGCTGACTTCAAACTGTGAGTATGGCGGGGGGAGTGTTTTGACCCAGTTCTCATGGACTACCCGGCTCCCTTCTCGCTTACAGCTTGGCTCTTGAGAGGCGACTGCTAATGCGTAAGGGATACTCTTCAGCTGTGCTGAACACTCTTTTACAAACAAGGCATCAGTCTACGTCGCTGGTCTATATCCAGATTTAGTGGCTCTTTGAACCTTGGTGCTGCTTACAGAAAGTGTTACCATGGTGGGCGCATCTTCCCTCTGTGCTCTCCTTCTTGCAGGATGGGTTTCAGAAGGGATGTTTGTTTGTTTGTTTCATTTGATAAAAAACGCCTTTCTATAACAAGCAAAGCGGTGTACAATTAAAACCCATGTTTTTTTTTTTATAAGCTTTATTTATCAACACCATGCAACAAAGGTAAACAATAGAACAAACAAACTCCAGGTGGGGTCGACTCTTATCCCCATCCAGGAGGACAAATAACAAATACCGGTGCATTTTTCAATGTTCCCATTTAGTATCCCCTTCCCGCCCCCCTCTCCCCACCCAACCACCCTCCCTTGGTCGCGGCCACACCGGGGGACCCCATAACATATATCCCTAAGGCCACACCCCGACAATCCGAGGAGTCGCCTAGGAGCCTAATTGCAGCACTTCGTTCCTACTACGAGAACTCAGACTCTGAATATAGGGGTCCCAAAGCAACTGAAAATGTGGCCAGCGCTTAACATTACCTCTGGCATATCTAGCCTCCATAAGCATCATCTGATGGAAGGCGTTACGCCACTCCCAAAAGGAGGGCAGATTCTGTTCCCACCAGCTTTGCAGTATAGGACCTTTACCCACCAGACAAGCCTTGCGCACTAACAATCTCTCCCATTTGCCCTTGGGCTGTAGGAGGCGCAAGTGATCCAGGAGAACTAAAGAGGCATCCCAACATACCCTCTGTCCCAGTATCCGCTCCATAAATGAGCCTATTCTTGTCCAATACTGCCGAATAAGCCGAGGGAGGAAGCAAATGCGCTAGCGGCGCCGCGCACCGCGGACAACGCCCGTCCGGGGTAAGATGGGAGCGAAAAGCCCGTCTGGGAGAGAAATGCACCCTAGTAAGGGATTTATACCGCATCTCTCGCCACCGAACTCCCACCGCCAGCTCCCCCACCTGCTGCAGGGCTTTCAAAAGTGTACCCGGGACAATCTCCCTTCCCATCTCCGCAGCCCATGCCTGCTCCACTGAATGGTATTCTGGAAAAGGTCGGTATGGAATCAAGCGAGCTTTCAACAGCCGAATAGACGGCGGGGTTCCCCCACCCAAATCAAAGAAGTCCAAGATCTTCGCCGAGCGATCAGCCTGCAACTCCTCTTCCGGCAGGGAGGCTACATAATGTGAGATCTACATATATGCAAAGTAATGTCCAGCCCCCAGATCATATTCAGTACAGAGCGACAGAAACTTCTTGCAACGCCCAGACAGTTCCACCACATGGCCCAAACTATGAAGACCCTTCCACGCCCACTCACGAAATATCGCATGGTCCATTCCCAGAGTAAAAAGAACGTTACCCTGAATCGGCAGCCAACTGGAGACCTTCCAGTTTGTTCTCCAATAAGTGTTTAACTGTCTCCAAGTTCGACGCACCGGTGCGATGAGTATACTTTCAGCTAAGTTACCGGGAGACAGACGGTACTCCAAGTGTAAGAGGGCGAGCAAAGAGATTGGAGCAGCAGAAGCCTCCTCTAACGCCAGAGGAGTGTAAACCTCTGTTCCCCCCAGCCAGTCCCCCAAGTGCCGAGCCTGACAGGCCAGAGCGTAAGCACCCAAATCAGGGAGCCCCAGACCTCCGTGCCTCCAACTCCCCACCAAGCGGCGAAAGGGGATACGTGCTCTTGCCCCCCCCCCCCACAAAAAGCCACTAATAAGTCCCTCCATCCGCTTCAGATCCTTTCGCAGAAGCCAAACGGGCAACGTTTGCAGCCAGTAGAGAACCCTTGGCAAAACGACTAACTTAACCGCCGCAATTCTCCCTGACAGAGACAGCGGGAGAGGTCGCCAGGCTTGCAACTGAGCTTGGATGCTCTGAAGAATTTGACAAAGGTTACACCCATATAACTGGGAAGGCTGACCTGTCAATAAAATACCAAGATATTTAAAATGATGGACCGCCCACTTGAGGGGGAAGGGCCCCTGCCAACTACCCCTCACCGATCCCGAGATGTCTAATGCCTCAGATTTATCCTTATTGATACGTAAACCTGCGAAGTGACCGAAGGTCTCAAACTCCCGCATTAAGCTGGCGAGCGATTCGTGGGGCCGAAGCAAATGCACAAGGAGGTCATCAGCAAAAGCTGACAATTTAAAAACGGTATTACGAATACGCACTCCTTGTATCTCCCGCGAGGACTCCACCCGATGAATGAACGGGTCCAGAGAGAGGACAAAAAGCAGCGGGGAGAGAGGACAACCCTGTCTGGTCCCCCGATGCAGCGGAAAAGTTTCCGAGAGCACCCCATTACAACAAATCGCCGCAACCGGATCATAGTAGAGACTTCTAACCATGGCACAAAAAGAGCTTCCAATCCCATAACAAGGCAGCAGATGCCATAAATACTGCCAATCCACCCTATCGAAAGCTTTCTCTGCGTCAAAACTAATTAGTAAAGATGGGAGACGCCTACTCTGTACCCATTCCAACGAAGCTAAAATCTTTCTCAAATTGCGGACTGCATACCTTCCTTTCACAAAACCCACCTGGGAGTCATGAATCAAATGCCTCAATACACTCGCTAAGCGGTCCGCAAGAATTTTTGCCAAGATTTTAAGATCAAAATTAAGAAGAGAAATAGGGCGGTAAGACTCAGCACACAACAAATCTTTCCCTGGCTTAGGAAGCAGGATCATATGAGCCAGGTTACTACCCCATCGAAATGTACCCTGCTCAGACCTCCGAGTATAAACTGCCACCAGCAGCGGAGACACCAAGCCAGTCAAAATCTTGTAAAATTCCACCCCCAGCCCATCCGCACCGGGGGTTTTGTAACAACTCGCTTTAGCAATAACATTTTGCACCTCCAGTACTGAAATCGGCTGATCTAGTTGCAAGCGTTGCTGGTCAGTCAATTGGGGTAAGTCCAACCCTTCCAAGTATTCTGACATCCGCCCTGGAGAGCCCGGGTCTACTGTGTAGTTTCTGAAAAAACAAACGAAAAACACGGGCTATCTCCGGGCTCTCCCTGTGGAAGACCCCCTTATCATCTTTTAACGCATGCACCAGCATAGACCAACTGGAACCCCGTAAACATCGGGCCAGCAGCCTTCCTGGTTTATCTCCATGGCAGTAAAGCTGATATCTATAATACATAACCAACATTTTAGCCCGCTGATGCAAGAGGTCATTCAATGCCGTCTGCATCTCCCAAACCTGTTTCTTCAAGGCCACGCTGGGGTTATTCGCCCATTTCCGCCGCTGCTGAGTGGCTAGGCGCTCCAATCGGATGATACGTTCTGCCATAAGTCTTCGTTTTCGCGCCAAAAAAACAATAATGTCCCCACGCAAGACCACTTTCGCCGAGTCCCAAACCAGCTCAGGATCCTCGCAATGCCCTCTATGATCCTCCTCAAATTCTTGCCAACGCCTCTGTATGAACTGGCGGAACTGAGAGTCTCTATATAGTTCCAAAGGAAACCGCCACAGTCTCATCGCCATGCGAGCAGCGCCCCAACGCAGTTGGAGCCAAATAATGGCATGATCGGAAATTTCCGCTGGACCTATCTGCGCCTCGTCAACCAAAGCGGACAAACTCTGCGAGGTCAACAAATAATCGATACGTGTGCTAGAGCTGTGTGCACGAGATTGATGTGTGTAGTCTCTTTCAGTGGGATGCAACAGTCTCCATGGATCCACCAAACCCAACCTGGCCTTCAAACCATTTAAGGCTCAAGCCCCTTGAGATCTCTCCCTAGGCCCCTTGCCCCGGGATGTGTCCATCTCCACATCCATCACTCCATTAAAATCCCCTCCCAAGATCAGTGGGAGCTCCGGAAGCTGCTCCACCTGGGAGGCCAACCTAGAAGATAAAGCATGGTCCAACACATTAGGGCTATAAATATTACCAAGAATAATGGGTCTGCCTTCCAGGACGCCATGTAGCAGTATAAATCTCCCGGTTGGATCCACTATTTCTCTGATAACATCAAAGCGTATACGCTTATGTAGCAGTAGGGCCACCCCCCCTTTCTTATTCTGGGCTGGCGCCCCCCATACCTGTCCCACCCAGAATTTACACAATTTGGCATGCTCCTCCGTTGTCTGGTGGGTTTCCTGGAGGAAGGCAATGTCAGTTTTTTGGCGCGCTAGAGCCTGTAGGATTTTTGTTCTTTTAATCGGGCTCCCCAGGCCATAAACATTCCACGAAGTAATCTTCAGTCTGGGATAATATCTTAATAAGGTACCCAACCTTATCCCGGGAAGAACCCCCCCAGCCTGGGGCTCCCCCCACCCGATACTCAAGTATTCCCCCAATGCCATGGGGCTCCCGGTGTGACGCGACCATGTTCCCACCCCCTCCCACTCCCCGACCTACCCCCCCTTCCCCCTTATTAGCTACCCCAATCCCTCCCACTATACCCCCGTTCCCCCCCCTCTACCCACAAGTCCCTAACCCTATCTACTCCAGCCAGCCTGTCCTAGGCCGGTTGACTTCCTATAGCAATCGGGCCCACCCCCCTAAGATACCTCTGCAACCTTTCCCCAGACTAGACCCCGCTTTCCCCCATTACCCACACCCGCCTCCGCGCTCGTATTACACAGCCCTATTTTTACCCCCGACCCCCCCCCCCCCCCCGGCTCTTCCCACCGGGTTCAGAATAGATCCTATGGGCCTCGAAGGCCTAAACCCATCCCCCCATTAGAAATTATCAGGTCTAAAAATTCACCTGGGCAAGCTCTTCCTCAACATACAGGAGGAGTAACAGCAATCGCATAGCACCTAAGTGCAATAACTACAGGGGATCTCTCCACCCCCCCAAATACACTATCCGCAAATACTATGGTCAGCGCTCTGGAGGGAAGAGGAAGAAAAGCAAAAACTAGACAAGAAATACCAAAGCTCAAACAGGCGTCCTTCCTCCCCAGCCGCTAACCCCGTCAAGCACCAATGTCGGGGATTCCCTGAGGCATTTACCCCCCCCTTCCCCTCTAGAACCCCCTCCATCACCCCAGGACAAGAAGTGGGACAATGAATGGGTAAACCCCTCCAAGGCCTATCCCCAGTACCCAGCACTTCGTGCTACACCCACGGTTATGCCAAACCCCTCTATTCTCCCTCTCCCCCACCTCTCCTTGCCCAGACCCTTCCCCCCTCCCCACAACTTAGCAAGTCCATCAACTCCAGTAAATTCCACCTCCGAAAGAAGGAGATGCAGACAGAAAAAAACAACAAAAAAGATTGAAGAGGGGGCATCAGCAGAAAGGAGGGGAAAGAAGAAGAAAAATCACACTCTGGGCTCAAGGACAAACTCGGGGGGGAAAAGACACCATTCCCCTTTCCAAACACTTCCCCAAAAATACCACTCCAGCATAAGTCCTGTGACAATCATGTCCACTGTGCCTTCATTTCGTCTCACAGGCCGTAGCACAATTACGCTGTCTGTTATCCGCGACAAAACTTATTGCACCATAAACTGGATCCCATCAGTCTCGCCTCCATCTTCACGGCACCTCTGTCGACGGTTCAGCCAGTTGCTCTAGCCATGCGCGAGCCTCTTCCGATGTACCGAGGAATCTCGTCTGTCCACGATGATCCACCCGCAGTTTAGCCGGGTATAGTAAAGAAAAGCGGATCCCCTTATTCGCTAGCTGAGCACATATGGCCGAAAAAGTTCTACGCTGTTGGCTCACCAATAAAGAGTAGTCCTGGAAGACCAAGATGCGGTCGGATTCATCGGCTTGTCTCCGAGCGCGGGCCGCTCTCAACACCATCTCTTTCTGGCGGTAGTCAAGAAAACGGGCTATCACTGCACGTGGCCGCTGCGCTTGGTCTCGCTTCGGGCCCAGTCTGTGCACCCGTTCTAGAGCTATAGGATGCTCAACTGCCTCATTCAAGAGCTTCCCTATCCAAGTTAAAAGGTAGTTGGAGAGGGCAGTATCCGCTACCGTCTCAGGGATTCCGATAAACCTCAGGTTTTTTTCTGCGGCCCCTGTTTTCCAAATCTTCTAACTTTTCCCCTTGCTGCGATACAAGGGCCTCCAGTGTGCGCACTCTAGCCGTCAAAGAGTGCTGGGCATCCTCCACTCTCGATATCCTCGTTTCAGCATGTTCCAACCGCCCCGTAAATTCCGCAGTTTTCTGGGCCACAGAGTTCAGCTGATCCCCGAGCTCACTGAAACGCTCATCTAAAGCCCGCACTACCGCGGCACTCACATCAGCCACCATGCTGCTCTCGCCCTCAGACCCGGGACTCTTCGGTGCTCCGTCCGCCATCTTTAAATCAGGGCCTCGTGCTTTCTCCCTCTTAGTTGATTTTGTAGCCATCGGGTGTCTCTCAGCACGCAGAGATGGCACTGCTATAATCCCACCACTGTCCTTGCCAGGGGCATTCGGCTGCAATTTGCGAGAATTTATAGCTGCTTTGCGGGGTGGGAACCTGGAGCTGATCTACACCACGCCTGATCAGCTCAGTGCCATACCGGAAGTCTCTAAAAACCATGTTTAAAAGAAGGCCAAAGCCAGCGAAATGGAAAAGGAATTACAATTTCTTGATAGGAAAGCAGTAGAGACAAGAGAGACAAGACCAAACATAAGTAAGGAAAGAACACAAAGGTAAATAGAGGATAGGGGGAGTGGAATTTACACAAAAGGGGGAGGGGACATCAAACGCCATGGAAAAGAGGTGGGTTTTCAGGTTTTGCTTGAATGTGGGGTAATGAGCTTATCATAGCTCAGGTAGGAGCTATAGAAAAGATGATGTGACTCTGAACAAGCAACCTGTCAGTTTTGGTAGAAGTAAGAAAACAGAGTTTTCACATAAAAGACTACCAGTCCCAGAATGCACCAGGTTTCCAGCAGCCATGAGAGGGGCTGAAGTGAGAAAATGTGTGTGCAATCAAGAGAGCTATGAGGTAATCCCTAAGCACTCATCTCAAAGGGCAGGGCCTGATTCAACACAGCTGCGCTGTGTTAGGGAGGAGCACACATTAGGACAGAATAAGAATAGAGCTTATTCTACAGATAACAGCTACAGAAAGAGCTTCAGCAAAAGATACAGCAACAGCTTCAAGCTCAAGCACCAACATCATCTCGAGAAGCAGAAGCCAAGCCAAGCGGATAGAGAGAGAAGGAAACTCTCTGGAAGGAAGAGAAGAAGGGCCATTGGAAGGTCTGGGAGAGTCCAAGGCAGTACCCATACTGGGAGGTATTCCAAATGCCAGCAGAGTCCATTGGACTGGAGTCAGCCAGAGGAATGGAATGGCAGAGATAGGAATCACCAGTGGCTACCTGGAAGAGAGAAGACTGCACGTGGAAAGGACTTTCAGACCAAGGCCAGAAGGTATGTGAGAGAAGGTCCAGTGTCCAGGGATCAAGATTGGAAGGCTGGACATCAGAACTGGATTACATACTGGCCAGGCTATACAGAGAGGAATTATGATAGCAGGAGAGGCTCAGGTATGAACACTGATCCAGACCCTATCTATAATAGTGAATGGCAGCAAGGGAATAAGCATTCTCATGATAGTGCCTTATGGAAAGACTCGTCTGTGCCAATGTATGATAGTGACCCTATGCTGATTGATGAAGGGGGAGATACAGCAGATGAAACTATTGATTACATGGACTGTTCTTTATCCAAGTGCTATTGCTAGCTTTCTGTGAGCAAACACATCAGCCATCACAAAGAAACCTAACTTTGTTCTTTATTTCCACTGCAAACAGCTCTTAAAGCAGGATTTGGGTTCACACAGTAGCAGCCAGCCAGCTAAAGGGTTTCAGCTGGACAATTGATAGTAATTAAAGCTGCACCTGATTGTGTGTGTGAGCAAGGAAGAATCACTGCAGGATCTGTGTGGAAAATAAGCAGAAGTTAACCTAACAAGCAAAGTTCATTTATTTCTTTGTGCCTTTGTATTTGGTAATTATTTGCTAAGAAAACATTAGCTAATTGCCTGACAAGCTGAAGGTTGTTTTTCTGATTTGCTTTGTGACTTTTTGTTATCCATTTAAACACTGCAAGCAAGTAACCTCATTTATATTGCTACCAAGCATATTTGTGCTGGGTGAATTAAACCCCATCAATAAAAGAAGTATTTTATTGGCCTTACCACTGGTATCACAACTCAATTATTGTCTTCAGCTGTGTTTGGAGTGAAAGAACTACATTACCCACAATACCTTGCAAGAATCATATGAATATATGCATCGTCAAGATTGTGTAAGTTCTCACCCTAGGCAGCCGTCTGACAGGTTCCAGACGAAGTGAAGAGGGAAGGGAGTTCCAAAGGACGGGGCCAGCAAAAAAGAAGGCAGAAGAGCGGGTAGATTGTAAGTGAGAGGGGGAGGGAAGGGTGAGGCAGTTGAGGTGGAAGGAGCGAGGAGTGTACCTGGGAGAGTGAAAAGAAAGAAGGTCTGTTAAGTATTGAGGGGTGCCGGTGTAGAGAGCTTTATGGACCAGGGTAAGAAGCTTGATTTGAGAGCGATAGGGAAAGGGTAGCCAATGAAGGCGGAATAGCAGAGGTGTTATGTGGTCTCGGGGGGAGGAATGGGTGACAAGGCGGGCAGCAGTGTTTTGGATCTGTTGTAACCGGGACAGTTGAGATTTAGGGAGATTGGCATGGAGCTCCTTCAGGTAGAGGTCGCAGCCCATTTCATGGACCTGTGGCTGGTCGTTAGCTCACTTGCCACTGTGATGTGATGTGTTTTATCTCCAGGAACAAGCAGGAATGTAGTCTTCACATATGGGTGATGTAGGTACCGACGGAGCCTGTACAGGAATGCTCCCCAGCGTCCAATTGGAAAGCTTTTTGGAGTACTCCACTGTGCCTGCGTGATTGCCTTCCCAACTCCCTCTCTTCAGTTCTTCATTTTCCATGGAGCCAGCAGAATGCAAATCCTGTCGCCGCAGAAAAATCTCTTTGTGGATAGCTCTTCTGCCTTCCTTTCGACACCAGCACGTCTAGGACATCGCTGGTTCCTTTTAGTTCTTTTATTCTTTCTTTTATTTATTTTTCTAAAAAAAAGTCTAATTGTGCCAGCACCATTTCGGCAACTAACACACATGACTAGTGTGTTTAAAATGCCTCTGTCCTGACCACGAACCAACAGACTGTTCCCTCTGTCAGAAAATGACACGGAGAGGCCTGCAAAACCGGGCCTCTAAATTTGGAGCACTCTTCGCTTCGGATGTGGTATTGATGGCATCCACTTCGTTAAGGGCCTCCTCATCCTTTCATGAATCTCAAGTATCTTCGAAGTCCAAGCATAAGGCTGCATCGAAGTCTGGCACTACCAGGGGAAGATCTCCCTAAAAGCACTGAGACCCCTCGGAGGTTGCCTCTGAGAGGATTGGCCTGCTAAACATTCTCAGCAAGAAGCCTTGTCCTCCAAAGTAATCGAAGGGCTCCAGGATACTCTCGATGCCTCGACCTCTGGAGATCTACTGGTGCCATGCTCCAGAACAGTAGTGCAAATATCAGTTAACAATACCCAGGTATCGGTGACCTCCAATAGACCAGCGCATTCTGGCCATTGAGGACAGCTTGGAAGCCTTCCTTACAGCCTCAGTACCAATAAGACCCTTGGCTACGGGCATTACCCCGTTGATACCGGTTCTGGCCTCGGCATCAGAGTTGCTGCAGATGGCATCAACTTCACTTCCACCCATACCCTCCCTGGAAACTCTTACCAATACCAGTACTAAACCCAGATGACTTATTGAAGCCGATACCTTGGAGCATTGGTACTGGCATCTAGTTTTGGTTCTCCAGGATCAAGCAGTAAGTCAGTCCTCACATATAGGTGACGTCGGCATTGATGGAGCCCACGCGGAGCATTTCCTCAGCTTTTAAAGAAAGCCTTTAGGACATGCTGCCACGCATGCATGGTCCCCTTCCCGCCCAACGGTGCCATCTTGCTCAGTCTCCTTTTTTCCATGGAGCCCAATGGACATCTGTCCCGTTTCCCTGGAAAAAGTCATTGCTGTATCCTTTAAAGTTAGCTTTACCCGGTTTGCATACTGGTTCCTCTTCGTGCCTCGAGCTGGCACTGGACTCTGTGCTGCTCTTGACTTTTTTCCCCCCTTTTTCAATCGACTGGACCAGGACAGCACCTTCTGTGACCTGTGCCAGGCCATGACGCCTAAGACCCAATAAAAAGAGGTCGGCATTGCAGGAGAAACTGTTCCCAAGGTCCGACTTGGCACCTGCTTCCCTGACACCAAGCTCCAAGCCCAGCACTTCCTGTGAGGCCTGAGCGTCTTTAGAGTCCCGCAGCGGCGGCTCCTCCGAGAAAGACCCCTGACCCTGAGAGAGAGAAGAGAAAATCCTCGAAGAGGTTCCACTGGAGAAACCCGGTAAAACCCCTCTGAGGAACTCGTGTGGCTATGAGAAGCGCCCTACCAAGGTCCTCAAAAAGGATTCCTTGGCTGGTGGAGACCGTGCAAGGTTCCTCGAGACCATAGTTCTCATCACTCGTGAGTGTGCCTGCGCCAGGCCCAAGATCCTCTGTGCCCATGCCAAAAGCTGTGGTGCCTTCTGGCTTGGAAACTAGAATGGCGGCCCTAGAGCAGAACATCACTGCTATCCTGGCCCTGCAGCAGGCAATGATAGCTGGTTTGTCTGCATCATTTATCCCGATGACCGGACCCCCGACTGCAGGAGAGTCCCTGGTTGTCCAGCCAAGCTCTGAGCGACACTGGCCTTGGGTAAGCCCTTGGTGCCAGTCGAGGTCCCGGTACTGTTCCTCAGGAATCTGATCCTCCCCGGCCAGTTTCTGTGACTCGGACCCCAGGTCCTCTGGAGGCCCCAGCTCCCTTGGCACTGGTCTTGAGGCAAGGAGTTGCAGGGCCTCAGATTCTTCATCACCCCTCAACTCCGAGTGGGAGATTGATGAGCCATCCCCGGAAACCAGACGGCACTGAGACATCCTCTCAGACCCGTCTCCCCCGGAGCCATTCTCCTCTGGAGGACATGGCCTTCCACGACTTTGTCAGGGATAAGGCCAAAGCCCTCTTAGTGCAGACCGAGGTGGAGGAGGACCCATGTACCGAAGAGCTGGGGATTCTCCAGTATGAGTCTCTGCCCAAGGAAACTCTCATGGTGCCAGTGCAACCGATCCTCAAGTGGCTTCTGTTGAGAATATAGAAGACCCCAGCATCTGTACCAGTGGTCAGCTGGCACCTCGACACCAGGTACTGTGTTGGGAAAGGGAAGGATGCCACAAACCCCAACTCCCACATAACTCCATGGTTGTCAAGTAAACCATGCAAAAACTTAAGAGCCAGAAGACCCATTTATCTGTTCCTCCTGGTAGGGATGAAAAAGCCCAGGGTGCCCTTGGGCGCAACTGCTACCAGGGCTCAATGCTGGGATGTCAGATCCAGGCCTATGAGTTATACATAGGCATGTACCTTGGCCCCAACCCAGGAGTTGTCCAGGTTTTCAGCTGGGCTTACTGGGGAGCCCCTCCAACCGTTCCAATCCCTGACCTCTGGGATCAAGGGCTGCTCTAAGTTTCTTTCCCGGGCGGCCTATGATGGCTTTGAGTCAGCGGCTCGGGTAGCAGCAACCGGCATTGGCGCCTGGCGCTAAGCCTGGCTGCAGTCTTCAGACCTTGAGCAATGGGTCCAAGACAAGCTGCTCGAGGACCTGTTCGGCAAACCTATGGCCGACAAGGCGGCTGAGATAGAGGCCGACATGACGACTCGACGGAGGCTCTCCAAAAAGACCTCATCCTTCCCCCGTAAGAAACCATTATGGAAAAGACCCCTATTCCCAAGGAAAAAGGTGCCCTTTCATCAGCGTCACCATTACCAGCCCTTCTCAGGTCCACAGCAGGGTTCTCGCCCCAGAAGACAAAACCATGGGGCCGAGAGCCAAAGGCACAGAAGCCCCAGGCCCCAGCTCCCACCCAGCCCGGGGAGAGCTTTTGACTCCCAGGGCAGGGCCTCCCCTCCCCCAGGAGACCTTCAACGGCCTACAGGGGGCAGCAGGCACTCTTTGTCCACAGGTGGGCCAGTGTCACCTCGGACCAGTGGGTACTGCAGGTGGTAAAGGAGGGATACCTCCTCCACCTACTGCTGTTAACACCCAGGTTCTTTCAGGAGAGCCAGTGCGACCTCTCCTTCACCAGACCCTTCTGCTGTCAGAGCTCGCAGGTCTGCTCAGGGACAACGTGGTAGAGCCTGTACCCAAACATCTATGGTGAAAAGCCTTCTACTCCAGATAATTACTTGTCCCATACTAGACCTGAGAAACTTAAACAAGTTTCAGGTGAGGGAGAAGTTCAAGATGCTCTCCCTTGGAACACTGCTGCTTTACCTCCACCAGGGAGATTGGCTGTGCTCCTTTGACCTAAAGGATGCATACATGCACATCCTGATCCATCCCTCCCACAGGCAGTACCTATGGTTCATGGTGGGAGGAGGGCACTACCAGTACAAGGTGCTACTCTTCGACCTGGCCTCCTCGCCAAGGGTCTTTACCAAATGCCTGATGGTAGTAGCCATCTACCTGCACCTACAAGGGGCTTTAGTCTTTCCCTATCTGGACATCTGGCTCATCAGAGGTGGTATGGCCTCAGAGATCAGTCAGGCTGCAGAATGTGCAGCCCTTCTGTTGCATCACCTGGGGTTCGTCATCAACTACCACAAATCTCACCTCTCTCCAGCCCAAAGTTTGGAGTTCATAGGTGCCCAGTTGGACACATTACAGGTCAGTGCCATCCTCCCAAGAGAGAGGGCAGAACGCCTCAGGCAACTGGTGGGAGAGGTACAATGGCGCTGTTCAGTGCCAGCTTATCGCGCTTGAGCCCCAGAGTAATGAAGCAGCTCTTCCACCTCTGGGGCAGGCCTGTGATGTTCCTATTCGCCTTTCTGGACAACACACAGCTACCCTGCTTCTGTTCTCGTCAGCTGCACCCGGAGAGAGTGGTGGCAGATGCCTTTTTGATCTCATGGTTCAAAGGCCTACTCTATGCGTTCCTACCGTCCCGTTCCCCCCCCCACCCCTCCCCCCACTCTCCTAGTCATTAGGACCCTCTTCAAGGTTCAGAGCGAAAAGGCTTCAGTTACACTGAATGCCTCCAGGTGGCTTGGCAACCTTGGTTCCATCTGCTGCTTTCCATGTCTGTGGCATTCCCTCTTGGCCGAGCCCCTGACCTCCTGTCCCAGGAGGAGGGCTCTCTCCTGCATCCCAGTCTGGGTCGCTAACAGCATGTGGCTGCTGAAAGGGTAGTGTTGGCCCCTTTCAGTCTTCCAGGAGAAGTCGAGGAGATTATACTGGCCTCCCGAAAACCCTCCATCAGACGGGCTTATGCCTTTTAAGTGGAGAAGGTTCTCCGCCTGGTGTGTGGAAAAGGAGGAGAATCCTTTCTCCTGCTAGGTGCAACTAGTACTGCAGTACCTACTACACCTGTTGCACACCGGGTTGAACTCTAACTCGGTGAGAGTACATCTGAGCAACACAGCCGCTTACCCCCACCCTATCGAGGGAAAACTCTTCTTAAGCTATCCCCTAATCTCCAGGTTCCTCCGGGGCCTCCTGTTATCCAAGCCCCCTTTCTGCCCTCCAGTGGCAGAGTGGGACCTCAACATATTGTTCTCTCAGCTCACCAAACCACCGTTTGAGCCCCCTGGCCTCTTGCCACCTGCGGTACCTGTCATCGAAAGTGGTTTTTCTGGTGGCCCTCACATCTGCTCAAAGGGTGAGCGAACTCCAGGCTCTGGTGGCAGACCCACCATATACAAGGTTCTACAAGAACAGAGTAGTGCTCCGCACACACCCCAAATTTTTCCCGAAGGTGGTGTTTCCTTTCCATCTCAACCAAGAGGTGGTCCTCCCTACCTTCTTTCTGCGACCTCACGCAGGCAAGTAGTGCTTCATACACTATATTGCAAACAGACCCTGTCCTTCTATTTACAGCAGACTCAGGCCTATCAAAAAGCTCCTCAGCTTTTTGTGTCTTATGATCCCCAGCAGACTGGGGCTCCCCGTGACCAAGCGAGCTCTGTCCACTTGGGTAGCAGACTGTATTGCCCTCGCCTATGAGCGAGCTGGCCTCTTTCTTGAGTACCAGATCATAGTTCATCGCATGAGGGCAGTGACTGCATTGGTGGCGAACCTCTGCTCAGTGCCGGTGACGGAGATCTGCAAGGCTGCCACATGGTCTTCAGTTCATATGTTCTCAGCTCACTACTGCCTGGAGAGGGAGTCCCGATGGGACAGTGCCTTAGACCGGGCCGTACTCTGTAATCTCTTCGGGGTCTAGGTAACTCCTACCCTCCGACACTTCTGTGTTCAGGCTGCTGGAGTTATGGTTCTCCCTGGATTCTGGGGTTCTTAGAGTCTCTCTTCAGACTCGCTTGTGGCTCCTCATGGCTGGGCCATGCTTTCTACAGGTTCCTGGTAGCCTGTAGATAGGGAGTTCCATATGTGAATGACTTCCTGCTTGTTCCTGGAGAAAGTGTAGTTACTCACCTGTAACGGGTGTACTCCAGGGACAGCAGGAATCAATCCTCACAACCCTCCCTCCTTCTCCCTCCCCGTGGAGTTGCTGTAATATTTGCCATCATCTTTGTCAGCTCTAGCTATGTCATCAGACTGAGTAAGATGGCATCCTTGGTGGGCAGGAAGGAGACCACACATTTGTGCTGGCATTTCCCAAAGGCTTTCTTTGAAAGCTGGGGAGATGCATCCGTGAGGGCTTCATTGGTTCTAACGTCACCCATATGAGGACTGATTCCTGCTGTCCTTGGAGAACATCTGTTACAGGTGAGTAACTTCGCTTTATCCTCCTGCCTCTCAGTTCCAGACTCAAGCACCAAAGAAGAAGAGAGTTGCATAGTAACGCAAAGAGTGATCTCCCTCCTGCAGGAACTAGGTTGGGTTATCAGCTCTGCAAAGAGCAAGTTGTCTTCTACAAAGCAGCTGATTTATCTAGGTGCACGGTTTGACACATTGAGCGGAAGAGTGTTCCTGCTGGATGACAGGTTATACAAGTTGCAGCACTTGCTATGGCGGTTTTTGTGGATGGCAGCCCCATTGGTGTGGTATTACTTGCAGGTACTGGGGCTGATGGCTGCAGTGCTGGATTTAGTTACCTAGGCCAGAGCGCACATGAGACCGTTGTAGAGGGCATTGTTGTCCTGCTGGTCCCCTCAGCTATACCCTTTCTCTCAGAGGCTTCAGTGTCCAAGAGATGTGAAGGTTGACATGAAATGGTGGTTGAGCAAGGCCAATCTCAACTGAAGGGTACTGTTGATGACGCTAATGTGGGTGGTGATCATGACTGATGCCAGCCTGTACAGCTGAGGAGGACATAGCTTGGATCAGTTGGCTCAAGGGCAGTGGTTGCTGGAGGAGAGCTCTTGATCGATCAATCAGTTGGAGATCAGAGCGGATTTGATGGCTTTGCAACAGTTTGCTCCGGTACTGGAAGGCAAAGCGGTGAGAATGTTCTCAGATAATGCCTCAGTCGTTGTGTATGTAAGCAAACAGGGGCACAGGCAGTGTCATGCTCGCGGTGGCGATTGTGCCCATACTCCAGTGGGCCTAGAAGCACATGGTGGCGCTGTCAGCGACTCACGTGGCAGGCAGATTTTCTTAGATGACACTGGACCCAGCGGAGTGGGCGCTAGAAAGCTCAGTGTTCAGGATTATGCACCAGTGGGGGCAGCCGGTGATGGAACTCGTGGCCTCCTGGGAGAACGCCGAGGCCAGTTGCTTCTTCAGTTGGTGCAGGGAGAGAATGTCGGAAGGTCTGGATGCCTTGGCGCAGCCCTAGCCACAGGAGGGTCTGTTGTATGTGTTTCTGCCATGGACTCTGATAGGGCCATTCCTGCATTGGATAGCTCAGCACAAAGGCAGGGTGATCTTGGTGGCGCCAGACTAGCCTTGGAGGCCATGGTACACAGATCTGGTCCATCTATCATCAGAATGGTCATATCGTCTTCCGGTGAGACGGACTGTCCTTTCTCAGGGACCAGTGCTCATGCCATAAGTGGCTCTTGAGCAGGCGCAATTGAGAAAATGAGGCTATACCCCAGGGGTCATTAGCATTCTGTTGAAGACAAGGAAACGGTCAACTTTCCTGTCATATATCCGCATATGAAGAGTCTTTTGAAGGCTTCTGCGCGGTGCATGCTCTTTGCCCCGTAGGAGTCTCAGTGGTGGATGTCGTTTTTGCAGGCAGGGCTGGAAAAGGGGCTGGCATTGAATTCCCTCAGGGTTCAGGTGGCAGCTTTGGCCTGTTACTGGGGGAAGATAACACGGCACACCTCAGGTGGCTCATTCGGACATTTGCCACTATTTGCGGGCGATGAAGTAGGTTTGACCGCCAATTTGGGTGGTTGTGCCTCCATGGGATCTTAACCTCATTTTGTCAATGTTGACAAAGGCTCCTTTTGAGGCATTGAAGAGTTTCTCTTAAGGATCAGACACTAAAGGTGGTGGTCTTGGTGGCCATTTATTTGGCTCGACGTATTTCGGAGTTGCAGACTCTTTTTTTGTGTAGGGAACCCTTTTTGTTGCTGGCAAAAGAGCGCATGGTGCTCTGCATGTTCCATCTTTTCTGCCAAAGGTGGTGACTCCTTTTCATGTCCATCAGGAAGATTCTCTCCCTGTCTTTGCAGGCGAAGGATCTGGCGCTGAGATCCAGCAGCTCCTGAAGCTGGATGTTCGCAGGGCGCTGAGATGTTATCTCCAGTGCATACAGGCATTCAGAAGATCGGACCATTCATTCTGTTTGGGGGGCCGCGGAAGGGAGAGGCGGCCTCCAAGGCTTCCATTTCTAGATGAGTGAAGGAAGCAATTGCTTCTGCGTATCTCCTTAAACGTAAAACAGTGCCACAAGAATTGCGAGCACATTCTACCAGGGCTTAGGCGACGTCCTGGCGGAGGTCAGTTTGGTACCCTCGGTGGATATCTGTAGGGCGGCAACATGATCATCATTGCATACCTTTGCCAGGCACTGTAGGTTGGACGTGCAGTCAAGTCAAGAGGCACAGTTCGGTGGTGAAGTCTAGAGGACGGGGTTCGCTGGTCCCTCCTGTGTGTTTAGGTACTGCTGTGGTAAATCCTGTCTTCCTGGTCTGGACTGGAGGGACGTGGATAAAGATAATTTTCTTTCCTGGAGTCCTAGTCCAATCCAAAGCCCTCCATATCCTGTTCTGGACAGTAGCTAAGCCCTCACAAAGGGATGAGTCCACAGAGAGCGTCGTCTAGAGAGGTCCTTTTCATTCATTGTATGAGTTGTGGATGACGCTTGACTTATCAAAAAAAAAAAAGCCACATGAAGAAGGAAACTATATAAGAGGGGAATGGAATAAAGGATGAGACAGCAGTTCTTGAATGGTGCATTACACAATTAGATGCCTGACGTGGTCAGTGCTGTATATAGTTACTGGTTTTTAGATTTTTGGGTTCAGTTTAGTCTAACCTCTCATCAGTAGGAGCTTCTAGCGGCTTTGACAATAGGATACTTCAGGCAAAGGGGGACGGCCTCTCTCTATATGGTGTGACATTAGAAATTTGCATAAATCAGTCTCCAATTGCTGGTGGATGGGCACAATCCGTCTTTCTGGACTGTACTGGAGGGACTCCATGAAAGAAAACTAACAGGTAAGGCCTAATTTCACCTTATCGCCTTTTCATGTTAATCAGGTAGTTTTGTTGCCATCCTTCACCATGGCTTAGTGTTCCAGGAAGGACAAATGCCTTCGGTTCCTGGATGTTCAAAGGGTATTGCTCAGGTACCTTGACGTCATGAACTCCTTACGACTCTTGGACCACCTCTTTTCTGGTTTCCGCAAAGGTCGGGTGGCATCCAAGGCCATCCTCGGGCACTGGATTAAACAGTCCATTTCTTCTGCCTTTTGCTGGCGGGCAAGCTGGCTCCTTGAGGCTTAAAAGCTCATTCTACTTGTGCCCAGGCTGCATCCTGGGTAGAGTTGTCCTGTGTATCACTGTTATTACAACATCCGGTATCTCTGCGTAGTATTACGCAGACGATATTATTCTCCTTCATTGTACTAGTTCTTCTATCCCTGACGTAGCACCCCTTAATGCCTGTTTATCCATGATCCATGACTGGATGTCTGCTAACTTTCTTCATCTTAATCCTTCAAAATTTTAGAAAAGGTTCAGAGAAGAGCCACCAAAATGGTAAAAGGGATGGAAGGATACTCCTATGAAGAAAGGCTAAAAAGGTTAGGGCTCTTTAACCTCGAAAAGAGACGGCTGAGGGGAGATATGATAGAAGTCTATAAATTAATGAACAGAGTGGAACGGGTAAATGTAGATCGATTGTTTACCTTATCAGAATATAGAAAGACTAGGGGACATGCAATGAAGCTACAGGGTAAACTATTTAAGACTAATAAAAGAAAATATTTTTTCACTCAACGTGTAATCAAACTCTGGAATTTGTTACCGGAGGATGTAGTAAAGGCTGTTAGTGTAGCTGGGTTTAAAAAGGTTTGGACAAGTTCCTGGAGGAAAGGTCCATAAACCATTATTAAGAAGGGACCCAGGATATCAATGCTTGAACCAATACAAGCATTGTGGAACCTGTGTCCCTTGGGGAAACTGCTAGGTACATATGACCTAGATTGGCCACTGTTGAAAACAGAATACTGGGCTTGATGGACCTTGGTCTGACCCAGTATGGCATATCTTATGTTCTTATAAAATCTACAGCAACTTGGATCACTTTTGGGACTCCCTGCCCCTCTCTGGCTCTTTCACTTGCTTCTGCTGTTATCCCCGTTGTTTAATCGTTTAGATATCTTGGTATTGCTCTTGACTCTTCCCTCTCATTTTCCGAGCACATCTAGTCAGTCACTCGCTGCTCTTTCTTTCACCTCCGACAGATACGTGCGGTCCGGCCCTTTCTCACTTCTCCCTCTCTAACCACTCTTCTTCTAACCCTCGTTACCTCAAGGATTGACTATTGTAATATTACCCTTGCTGGTCTTCGACAATGCCAACTCCATAGACTCCAGCTACTGCAAAACACAGTGGCCTGTATTCTCACCTCCTCCTCCCGTTATCATGTCACCCCTCTCCTTGCCTGTTTCCACTGGCTGCCAGTACGCTTTAGGGTTCAGTTTAAAATACTCATCTTTGTACATCAGACCATCCATTCCTCCATACCTCAATACCTTGCAGACCGCCTTCACTATCATACTCCCCACTGTCTATTCATAACTATCGTCTGGTAGTCCCCTCCCCCACTCAGGCGCATCTTGAACGTACTTGCTCCTCTGCCTTTTTCTTCCTTGCCCCCTCCCTTTGGAACTCCCTCCCGCTTAGTCTCCGCTCTGCATCCTCCTTCACCCGGTTCAAGGCAGGCCTGAAAACATATCTGTTTCATCTAGCTTTCAATCTCCCGCACACCACCTCCTGAGTATTTTTTGTTATTTTTACTTTCTTTCTCTCTTTGACCCTCTCTAAATCTCTCCTCCCACTGTCCTATCAGATATTGGCGGTCCTTCCCTTCTGTTAATAAGCAGTCTTTTTTGTTTATATTGTATACCGCTTTTATGTTCCAACCTAGGCGGTATATCAAGTAACTGAATAAAGATAAAAAGATAAAGATTTGTAAGGCAGCAACATAGTCTTCCTTATCCACGTTCGTGAAGCATTACCGCTTGGATGGCTAAGCTAGAGCAGCGGTCCATTTTGGTACCAGAGTGCTGGCAGCCGCACTGTTTTCTCATCCAGAAGGAGTGTAGCTCTGGTACTTCCCATTGGTTTGGACTGGTCTAGCAGGAGGATCTGAAAGGAGAAATTTTACTTACCAATAATTTCCTTTCCTGGAGTCCTGCTAGACCATTCCAGGACCTACCCAGAGTCATGCCTTATTGTTCAGGGCCTAGTGTCTTAGCAGCCTGCTTCTGCTCCTATGGATTCTGTATATGGTTCTTCTGGTTTGGGAGCCCTCTCAGAGAATTCTCCAGGGGGATCCATTTGCTTTGTTATGAAAATATTGGAGAGTGCTCCTAGCTGTACTGAGTTTAATGCTAGTGGTGATGTCACAGCACTGTTCTGTTTTTTTTTTTTCTCTTCTCTCTATCTCATCTGCTGGTTGGGGGAGATAATCCACTAGTCTGGGCTGGTCTAGCAGGACTCCAGGAAAGGAAATTATTGGTAAGTAAAATTTCCCCTTTTATAAAAGAATTTCATGGGCTTTGTGTGTCATGACCAGTGTGAGTATAAGCATTTTCTGGGGCACAGGCAGAATCTCAGAGGACGTACGCTGTTTGTACAATACCTGTTGCACATAATGTGATGCCCGAAGCACCTACATACACGTGACTGGCCCAAGCATTAGACTGATTGACTGACTGAAAAGCTGCAAAGAGGTAGCTGCCTAAAATCCCTATGATTGCTTGTCTGTGAAACTGCAATCCCAATTGGTATTAGCACAGAGCTTGTTCATCCTCTGCATAAGCTAGTGCAGCCTTTGGTTGGGGGTAATTAAAGCTGCATCAGTGGGGTGTGTGAATAAAGTGGGGATTTCGACACTGCTGTATAATAGGGGATGGCTGGGATGCTTCATAAAAGATACTGATCTTTTCCTTCTCTCCTTTTTATTCTTTCTTGTGGATGGCTGCCCTTTCCTCTGGTGCTGTGTAGACTGCAGGCCAAACTGCAAGGTAGGTTTCAGGAAATCCCCAGCAGAACGGTGACCAATTGCTCTTGAAGCCTTGCACTTGTGGGAAAATTGTGCCATGTCCTTTCTACCCTGTGGAGACCTTTTGTTTGCTGTCCTGAGTCCTGGCTTAGATGTAAGAGTTGTCAGCTTTCCATATTACTGGGCCCCCCTCTCTCCCTTTTCATTTCCAGTTTGTGCCGACAGAAGGGAATGCAGCCTGTGTGAAAGTTCTCAGGGATATCCGGCCAGGAGAGGAGGTCACATGCTTCTATGGCGATGGCTTTTTTGGGGAGCAGAATGAGGCATGTGAATGTCGCACATGTGAAAGGTGAGGAGGGGCGAGGGTAGCATAGTGACATCCATGAATATTTTACTGCTACACCCTCACCCCCTGAACAATGATTGCTTGTCCTGTTATGTCCAGCCTGCAGGTCCTGCCATGTATGCTTGTCCAAGTTTCCTCATTGCACCCCTCTTTCAGAGCCGCCTTTTCTCTCTCTGTCTACTCCTTCCTGTGGCATTTCTCAGGCTCTGCTCACCACTGTTCTCCTGCCTTTTGTGTTTCAAGGAAAGGGGAGGGAGCCTTCAGGCTGTGGAGAAAGGACAAGTTGGAATCTACCTCACAGGAGAAGTACCAGCTACGGGAGACAGACAGCCGGCTTCGGAGGCTGTTGTGGCAGTGTGGCAAGCATGCCTTGCACCGTGTTAACCGGAGGAGGCAGGGTAAGATGGTGGGCGGTTCAGATTCTACTTACTACAGTCTGTATGAACCTCTGCAGAAGCATTGAACGCAGATGAGCATGCACATATGGGTCCCAGAGAGCAGAACGGTACATGACATGATGTGCTCTGTGATGAAAAAGGAGAAGCATGCCATCGAAATTGCAGTCACACTTATTGGTGAAGTCCCCTGGACTGAGCCTTGAGCAGACCTCCCACAGCTCAGAGAAGCTTTGTTGCTTCATTGAGCATGCGTGCCTCCTTCCCGCCTGCTTGTGCTAAGAGAATTGTCTTTTTCTCCAGGACCAAGCAGGAAGTCAGTCCTCACTTATGGGTGACGTCGGCGCCGACGGAGCCCTCGCGGAGCAATTTTCCCCAGCTTTCAAAGAAAGCCTTTGGGAATTGCAGCGCGCATGCGCGGTCCTCTTCCCGCCCAAGGGTGCCATCTTAGCCAGTCTTCTTTTTTCCGCGGAGCCCTACAGACGTCCCCGTCTTGTCCCCGCGAAAAAGTCGATATTTCTTCATTATTTTATTCTTTTTCCTTCGGTTCGACGCCGGTCTTTTTCCCGCCCGGACTCGCGACGCCGGTCACGAGTCCTCTTCCTTTTTTTCGGTTTTTCTGACTTAGTCAGCTTTCGTTTTCGATTTTTCCCTGGCAGCCCGGTCCTTTGACCTCGCAGGGGCCCTTTTCCCCCGATGGCTGCCAGTGGTTTTAAGCGGTGTGGTCAGTGTGACCGAAATATGTCACTAACTGACACACACGACTTTTGCCTCCGCTGCCTGGGCCCGGATCATGAGGAACTGATCTGTGGGCCCTGCGGCAAAATGTCCTCCAAAGCGTTGAGAAGTCGGCGGCATCAGCGTGATAGGATCTTCGCTGACCCCAGCCGTACCCGGACCTCGTCGGAGGCCTCCGCGTCCAAAGGCTCCAGCTCGGACCGTCGCCGGAGTTCCTCCGACCGGGGTTCTCCCTCCGGGGACCATCGTCGGAAGGTGAAACCCGCGAGGGCGGCGTCGGTGGACGCTCCTGGTTCCGCGAGGGCCAGGTCGCATAGCCCCGACAGCCGCCCCGGGTCCTTGGAGAAGGAACACCTCACGAAGCGACCTCGCCTGGAGTCGGAGATGCCTGCTTGGGTAAGTCCTGTGGTCCTTCTGGACTCGCCTCCGCGACAGCCGACGTCGGGCCCGACGCCGTCGGGGCCCGAGTCGGGGGCTGCTGGGTCACCTGAGCTCGGACTCAGGTTGACGGCCTTGGAGAGCAGACTGTCTGCCTTCATGGACCAGCAGCGGGCACTGCTCGCTGGCCTCGCTGGCGCCGCTGCCCCGACCGCCGGGACGTCGACGTCCAAGTCGACCCCGGAGACCGAGCCGATCCTCGAGTCGATGCGAACTCGAGTCGATCCTCGGTCGAGGTCACCCTTGGCCTCCCGTTCGGGACCGAGGTCGCCGACGCCGACTCCCTCGGCGTCGGGGCGGCAGGCGCCGCGCCCTGCCCGGGCCGACCCCACCGAGTCCTCGTCGGAGTCGGTCTGGGAGTCTGAAGAGGAAGAGTCGCCTGATTCTTTCCGGACTCGGTGTGTCCCCTCGGACTCACCGGAGTCCGAGCTTCGGAAGCAGTCCCCCCCGGAGGATGCCCGGTTCTCGGACTTCGTCAGGGATATGGCCAAGGCTTTGGCCTTCCCTGCGGACTCCGAGGAGGAGCCTCGAGCCGAAGAGCTCGACGCCCTCCAGTATGACTCTCCCGCAAGGGAACACTTTACTGTACCGGTTCCTCCTATGCTGGAACGACTACTCTTCCGCATGTGGGAGAGTCCGGCCTCCTCGCCGGTCCTGAGCAAGCGGGTCGATTCTATCTATCGAGTCCGCAAGAGCCCTGGCTTTCAAAAGGCACAGCTACCACACCATTCCATGGTAGTGGAATCGGCCATGCATCGTATTAAGAGCCAGAAGATGCACTCCTCGGTGCCTCCTGGCAGGGAGGCCCGTAACCTGGATGGCCTTGGTAAGAAGTGTTTCCAGGGCTCTATGCTCGCATGTCGTGTCCAGACTTACCAGCTATACATGGGCATGTATCTCCGAGATCTGGCTAAAGAGCTAGCCGGATTCTCCGCTGGTTTGTCAGAGGAACCCTTGCGGAGGTTCCTGGCCTTGTCCACTGGCATTCGGGAATGCTCAAAGTTCATGTCCCGAGCAGCCTATGATGGCTTTGAAGCATGGGCTCGAGTGGCCGCAGCCGGCATCGGTGCCCGCCGACAGGCTTGGCTTCAGTCGTCAGACCTTGAGCCCTGGGTACAGGACAAGTTGGTCGATGTCCCCTGCCGAGGCGAAAACCTCTTTGGCAAGCCCATGGCTGAAAAGGCTGCACAAATTGAGACTGAGACTCTCACCAGGACCAGGCTTTCTAGGAAGACCTCTGCCCCTTCCCAGAAAAAGAAGGGCTCGGGGAAAAAGTCCTTTTACCCGAGGAAGGCGGCTGCCTACAAACAATACCCCCATTATCAGGCCCCTGCAGCTCCCCCACAGGGCCAGCAGGCCAAGGGACGGGGTAACGGGTCCCGTAGGCAGCAAGCCCCCAAGCCTGCACCACCAGCCCCTGCTCAGCAGGGTGGGGGTTTTTGACTCACTAAGCATAGCCTCTCCCCCCCCGCTGGTTCCTCCCAGCACCGGAGGCCGGCTGGTTCACTTCGCCCACAGGTGGTCCAGCGTCACCTCAGATGCCTGGGTGCTTCAAGTCGTGCGAGAAGGCTATCTTCTCCACTTCCACCAGGTCCCTCCCTCCTATTTTCCGGGAGAACCTCCACGACCCCCTCTGCACAGGGAATTACTCCTTCAGGAGTTAGCAGGTCTTCTGCAGGAACAGGCGGTGGAACCGGTGCCACACCACCTGAGAGGTCAAGGCTTTTATTCCAGGTATTTTCTAATACCAAAGAGAACAGGAGGCCTCAGACCCATCCTGGACTTGCGCAACCTCAACAAGTTCCTTGTGCGGGAGAAGTTCAAAATGCTTACCCTTGGAATCCTTCTGCCCTACCTCCATCAGGGAGATTGGCTATGCTCCTTGGATCTAAAGGATGCCTACACGCACATCCTCATCCACCCAAGCCACCGCCAATACCTAAGGTTTGTGGTGGCAGGAAATCATTACCAGTACAGAGTACTGCCCTTTGGCCTGTCCTCCGCACCGCGAGTCTTCACAAAATGTCTCGCAGTGGTGGCGGCCCATCTCCGGCTTCACGGCCTCTATGTCTTTCCGTACCTCGACGACTGGCTCATCAGAGCGGCGTCCGCTCCGGAGGTCACCAGCGCCACACGCCGCACGGTGACTCTTCTGCAGTACTTGGGCTTTGTTATAAATTTCGCAAAGTCCACTTTGCTCCCCTCACAGGATCTCGAGTTCATCGGCGCAAGGCTCCACTCCTCCCCCTCCCCCTCCGTTATTCCCCCTCCCCTCCCCTCATGATGTTGCAATCCCCTACCGTTGCATTGTAATTATTGTTCTTTATGTGTTCTCCTTTTCTTCTCTGTCCTATCTATTTTATGGCGTTCCTTTCTTTTTCATGCAGCCTGTTTTTAATTTGTTTTATATTGTTTTATTGTGAACCGCTCAGGTGCCCCTGGTGTTGGGCGGTATATCAAATTTTAATTAAACATAAACATAAACATAAACATACCGCTCGACAGGGCTCAACGGCTCATGGACCTAGCCGACCGTTTTCGCAGCCAGCCCCTGGTCTCCGCCAGGCGCTTCCTGAGACTGCTCGGCCATATGGCTTCCACCGTCCATGTGACCCCCAATGCCCGCCTGAATATGCGGCCTGCTCAATGGTGTCTCCGCCAGCAGTGGCGACAAGCCACAGGCGGCCTAGCAGACCTAGTGCGCGTCTCCGAGCCGCTGATCTCGTCTCTCCGGTGGTGGCTTCGGCAGCCGAACCTGATATTCGGAATGCCTTTCCAGTCACCTCAGCCGACCCGGGTGCTGACCACGGATGCATCCCTCCTGGGCTGGGGAGCACATTGCCAAGGGGCACGTACTCAGGGCCTCTGGACCACGTGGGAGTCTGCTCAGCAGATCAACTTCCTGGAGCTCAGGGCGATCCGCCTGGCTCTCAAGGCTTTCTCCCACCTGACTTCCCACCAGTCCGTCCTTGTCCAGACGGACAATCAAGTTGCCATGTTCTACGTGAACAAGCAGGGGGGCACGGGCTCCTTCCTCCTCTGCCGGGAGGCACAGAAGCTCTGCTCTTGGGCCGTCAGTCACGGCATTCTCCTCAAGGCAGTTTATCTCCCGGGCCAAGAGAATTGCCTGGCGGACAAACTCAGCAGGATCCTCCAGCCGCACGAGTGGCGTCTGGATCCCTTGGTAGTTCAGAAGCTCTTCCTAAAGTGGGGCCTCCCCACGGTGGATCTCTTTGCCAGTCCTCACAACCGGCAGCTTCCTCGCTTCTGCTCTCGTCAGCCACACCCCCTTCGGGTTGCGGCGGACGCTTTTCTAATTTCATGGTCGGGGAGCCTTCTGTACGCTTTCCCTCCCATCCCGCTAGTCTCTCGGACTCTTTTCAAGGTTCTCCGAGACAAAGCCTTCATGATCCTGGTGGCCCCTCGCTGGCCCAGACAGCCGTGGTTTCCGCTCCTACTGCAATTAGTGGTGGAGGATCCATTCCCTCTGGGGGTACAACCGGATCTCCTCACTCAGGATCAGGGGTCTCTACTGCACCCCAACCTCAGGTCTCTCAACCTCATGGCCTGGCTGCTGAGAGGGTAGTCCTTGCTCCCCTTCTCCTGCCGGCAGAGGTGGAGGAGGTCGTCTTAGCTTCGCGACGGCCTTCTACCCGCAAATGCTACGCCCTTAAATGGCGTCGCTTTGCCGTCTGGTGTACCCAACAGTCTCAGGATCCCTTCTCCTGCCCGGTGTCGGTGATCTTGCAATACTTGCTACACCTCTCTAATCTGGGACTTAAGTCCAACTCCGTCAAAGTTCGCCTCAGTGCTCTTTCGGCACATCATGTGCCGGTGGACGGTAGACCTCTCTCCAGCGACCCTCTCGTAGCGAGGTTTCTCCGAGGTCTCCTTCTACTTAAACCACCTCTGCGCCCGCCAGCGCCTAACTGGGACCTGAATGTGGTTTTGCAGCGGATCACCTGTCCGCCTTTTGAACCTATGGCTACCTGTTCTCTCCGTTTTCTGTCTTGGAAAACACTGTTCTTGATAGCCCTCACTTCCGCTAGACGCGTAAGTGAATTGCAGGCCCTCGTGTCTGATCCCCCTTACACTCGGTTCTACAAAAATAGGGTAGTCCTACGGACTCACCCAAAATTTCTTCCAAAAGTGGTCTCCCCTTTTCACATCAGTCAGGAGGTGGTACTTCCAACCTTCTTTCCCAGACCACACTCCAGCCGAGCTGAAACGGTCCTCCATACCCTGGACTGTAGAAGGGCTTTGAACTTCTACCTTGACCGTACGCGGGAGCACCGTAAAGCTGCTCAGCTTTTTGTGTCTTTTGACCCCAATAAATTGGGGCTCCCGGTCTCCAAGCGTACTCTGTCCATCTGGGTTGCGGACTGTATCTCTTGGGCTTATGGGGCAGCCGGACTCTCCTTGGAAGGTCGAGTCATGGCTCATTGCGTTCGGGCAAAGGCTACGTCAGTGGCTTACCTCCGCTCTGTTCCGCTGGCAGACATCTGCCGGGCCGCTACTTGGTCTTCGAGCCAGACTTTTGCGGTCCATTACTGTCTCGAGAGGGAGTCCCGCAGGGACAGTGCTTTCGGACAGGCAGTCCTCCGTAATCTCTTTGAGGTCTGAGCAACTCCTACCCTCCATCCCGGATGTGGGCTACCGGTGGGTAATAATTCAGCGAAGATTCCTTCCTTCTGTGCTGCTGAGCTAGAGGGAGCTCATTTTTGTGCTTAGGGTCTCCGGTAGCCTTGAGCTTGGGAGTCCCATAAGTGAGGACTGACTTCCTGCTTGGTCCTGGAGAAAGCGTAGTTACTCACCTGTAACAGGTGTTCTCCTGGAGCAGCAGGAATCAGTCCTCACTACCCTCCCTCCTCCCCTTGGAGTTGCAATCGTCTGCTTATGTTCTTTTTGCAAATTTTTTATGCTGTCTTTTTTTAGCTATGTCATCTGACTGGCTAAGATGGCACCCTTGGGCGGGAAGAGGACCGCGCATGCGCGCTGCAATTCCCAAAGGCTTTCTTTGAAAGCTGGGGAAAATTGCTCCGCGAGGGCTCCGTCGGCGCCGACGTCACCCATAAGTGAGGACTGATTCCTGCTGCTCCTGGAGAACACCTGTTACAGGTGAGTAACTACGCTTTTTCCTTATCCCTGCAGTCCAGTCCTGACCTGTGGGTTGTCGCGCCTGACCAGCAGCTTAGAGACTGAGCATATCAAGCTTGATGACATCAGCATACACAAGCAGCTGGCATTACCCAGTAGTCTGTCTCCAAGCAGCTGGAGAGGCGGGATCCTATAGTTCTGGACTCACGAAAGGGACAAATAAGAGGACATTTTTTTGTTTTTGTTTTTTACTCTGAGGGCTGAATTGTCTGCTGCTTCAGTGTTGAGCCTTTTTAAAGGGTCAGGCTGACTGGAAATCAACTTTGGTAATAAAGTGCAGTGAGAAAAAAAAACAACAAAGGCAAACTAAGTCTGAGGCTGGTAAAACGGGCAGAGAAGCCTCCCCCACTAAGGGGAGCTTCCCTACTGCATTTAGTAAAGACGCAGCAGCTCCTGATGCCTTTGGTGGGTGAGGAGCCACCGGCACTCTGAAGGCTGGTCACTTGAAGCCACTCTGAGGATTCCTGCCGCTGCTGGTGAGTGCAGCCAAGCATGTAGGCAGGAAGGGAGAGCTGTTTTGTCTTCCGAGACAAACGGAGGTTTCTTGTTTGGCCCACTCCGGAGGGTTTAAAGCATTTTGTTTCCAGGTTGTCCAGCTAGACCAGACCAAACAAGTGGGTTGTGTTCCCTTGCCAGCAGATGTTGAGAAAGAGAAAGCGTGTAAGAGCCATTCCTTATCGTTCCTCCAGTTTAGTCCTCCACCTCTGGGTAGTGAACCTCCTCCTGCAGCTTGGAGACTGGGCATGTCAAACTCATGACATCACTGGATATAGCCTGCTGGTATCTCCCATCAGCCCCCAGTGTGTCCAGTCTCCATGCAGCAGGAGGACGTAGTGAGCCTAGCTTCTGGGCTCACTTGGGGGAACAGATAAGGAGCATTTAGTGTGACAAATTTATTCTGATTTTACTTTTGATTTTTACCTTTAATTTTACTTTTAATTCAGTTACCTTTGGTTAATTGGCAATCAGGGATTAGTTCCCTTTAGTTGTTAGGAGCAAATTTCCTTATATTTACCCTCGATCAACAGCTCAATATGAAGGCCCACATCAACAACGTAGCGAAATCCGTCTATCATAAAATCCGGACCCTTCGTCATATGCGTCAGCTGCTTGAACCAGATGACTTTCGATCAGTCTTTCAGGCCTTAATAATGCCCCATCTGGACTACGCCAATGCCATTCTACATGGCCTACCAAAGAATACGATTAACCCCTTACAATTGGCCATGAACTCGGCTGCAAGAATTCTCTATGGAGCCTCCAAGCGAACCCACATCACTCCAATACTGAAACAGCTACATTGGCTTCCTATGCACTCCAGGATCTCTTTCAAGATCCTTACCATGACTCACAAAGCGATCAATAATAACTCCGCATCTTCTATCACCGACCTGATATCAACTACACCCCCTAATCGCGCAAGGAGATCGACTACCTCCAATTCTCTTGTATTACCCAAGGCAATCACGAAGTGCTCTCAAGCCACCAGATCCAGAGCCTTCTCTTACTTCGCACCATCATGTTGGAATGCCCTACCAACAGAAATCAGAACCATCAGTGACCTCTCCCAGTTCAGGAAGGCACTGAAGCATCACCTGTTCTTGCAGCACTACAATATTTCAGACACTGCCTCACACCAACCTACCTCTACACCCCATGTCAACACGTTAAACCCATGCTCTCCATAGTCTTATCGCGAAGAGCTGCAATCTCACCTTGCTTCTTCCCTCATCAAGAAACATTTAGCTGCGCCTAGTTGTTCTGTACATAGTTGCTTTTTGTACATAGTTATTATGTTCCTCTGTTTATAAAACCTGTTGAATATAAACCTGTTTAAACCTGTTTAATGTATATCCAGCTGTTCATTGTAAGCACTGATCAATATTTGGTAAGTGTAGTTTCTGTTCATTGTAAACCGCGCTGATGTCGAATAGTGCGGTATAAAAGAAACTGTAAATAAAATAAAAATAAATAAATTTACAGTAATTTTAAATTTGAGCCTGGCTTTTTAAATTAGTAGCAGCTCTCGCCTTCCCTCCTTGTTGTTTTCACTTACTGCAGGCATTCGCCGTTGCGGATCTCTCTCCTTTGATGGTATGGGAGAGAGCTCCGGGACCCGTACAGCCACACTGAAGCTGTGTGAGATGGAGCCTCTCCGTTGCTGCGGGATTTTTATTTTACTCTGTGGAACCAGCTGAGCGGTCCTTGCCGTGACTGCTGGGTGCGGCAGCATGGCTTGAGTATCGGGTGAATTCAAGGCGGTAGGAGCATGCTGCGTGGCTTTCGGCCCTGCAGGTAAGGCCTTCGGGCTCTGTCGGTCTGCTGAGGCCTCCTTTTTGCAGCGGCTGTTATTCTTGCCGCCAAAATTCGTTGGCAAAGGGGCGGCCATTTTCTCTCTAGGTATTTGGACCGTGTGGCGGGAATTGCAGCGAGCTGCCGGTGTGAGGAAGACGACAGGCAGAATAGCTAGATTTTTAGGTCTAGTGTTTCTTTCTTTTGTTTGTAGGTTTTTTTGAGGCTCGGGGGGTTCCTCAGCCTTAAGGGGGCTGTTGTCAGTCCTCTTTATTTTTAAGTTTATTCTTAGTTTTATAGGATAGTAGTTTTGGCATTAATCTCTGATGCCACATGTTCTCTCCCTCCTAATCATGTCTCTGAGGAGCATCTGTTAAGTCCCGGGATATTAGGCAAATTGCCAGCTTTTAGGTTCAAGAGCAGAGCCCTAACTTGTAGTTGGAAGGAGGGACAGGCTGGAAGTGTGCTTGAGACAGTAGCTCTTTTTTGTATTCACGGTCTGCAAATGTATTCTATAGTGAAAGTTGCCCAAACGCCTGTGGTTTCACAGGGACAGGTTTAGGAAATCTTAGGATATAAAAAAATATATATATAATCATAATAACAGTTAAACTATCAACCAAGAAGTGCCTGTGCTACGGTCTATGGCCACTAGAGGGCAGCTGGTACACTCAATAATGCCTTTCTGTGACTGTGTGTATGCAGCCATCATCAGTTTGATCATTCTCTGCAAGTCAGGGAAGAAATAACCACAGGGCCACCTCATGGGCACTGAGGGGTTAGTGACTAAACAAGCAACTGTAATGTTCTGCAAATCAAGATTATATGACCAAGATTTAAAGTTCTTAACTTCTGTATCGTTTGTCAGTCTCTGGTGCCCTAAAGGCCACCGGATGGCAGCGCTGCTCATGAATCACATATAGTATTCAGTGCCCCCATCCCTGGGGGGGTTTGTAAAATACAAAATTGTATTCTTCATCAGGTTCACACAGGCAGCAACCTCTAAGACCTCCACTTACAAGGTTGTCAGTGTATCCCACCGTTATTTCTCTGACTGCAGGAAGGCCTTGGGGGGGGGGGGGGGGCGTGGGGTGCTTGTGTGTTTCATAGCTCCACTTAGCATGCCTTTCCCAGGAAATTCTCATCTATTTCTAGAGCCTGTGCTGTCAGAGCAGGGCTTAAGCACTTAGCAGGGGCACTGACCCGTCTGTGCCATCTTGTTAAAGGGCCCGTGCTGAGGGTGAAGAGAAGGACGTCTAGGTAGCACAGTCTGGGGCTTAGCGCTCCAGGGCACTGGAAGGCTTCATAGAGGAAGTCAATACTCTGTGTATGCTCCATGCATTCAGCCTATGTTCAAGCGTGCTCACTGCACTGTGTTTGGGTGACAGGTGCTGGGTCACCCGTATATGTAGATGTGCATTTTGTATGTGCTCACAATTGCTTAGGCATGATTTTTGGGTGCACTCTTTGCAGAGTGAGACTGCATTTCTTTGCTCAGACTGTATTATCAGACTAAGGTAATTTCTCCAGTAATGGGGGGATGTCGATTGTAATAAAGTGCGTGAGGTCCTCATGGTGTTACATGGGGTTGGAGATGCAGTCGTGGGATCTGCTGTGGAGTGAGCCATCCGGAGGAGCTACAGTGTCAGTCACCAGTTTCCCTTTCTCTTTGGGCTTTGCTCCCAGATCCTAGCCCCTCTTTCTTTCTGATGTCCAGGATGCAAGGTCCCCAGTCCACTGGACAATCTATTCTCAGCCTTTTCTCAATGCTGGCAGAAGGACTGGGAGAGCGAGAAAGGAAGACCAGGAACCAGCACCAGCTCTGATGTCTGTCCACTGCCAGTGTTTGCTATAGTCATATATTCCCAGTCAATTATTTATTTGAGTATACTGATTGCCTACAGGTCAGGGTGGCATACAGTCGATTACAGTATTTCTATTTCCCTTAACTCTCTGCCTCAGGTACCAAAACATAAACTGTGAGCCCTTCAGGGACAAGTCGCTTAACGAAGGCCTGAAGGACCACCTGTGGACCAGAAACCCCAGTTTTTATGGCCCAAGGTTGGTGGTCTCGATTGGAATTCAAACCCTTGGTCCTCTGGCAACTTGCCTCAACCACTAGGCCACACTGCTCTGTGTGAGCTAGCCACAGGGTCATAAGGCCAGGCTCAGCCTGTTAGTTCCAAGGCAGAGACCTTGGGGAGGTTCCATTCATAAGGATACGAGAAATGCCATACTGGGTCAGACCAAGCTCTTTCAGGTCCAGTATCCTGTTTCCTAGGATAGCCAATCCAGGTCTTAAGGACCTGGCTGGTTTCCAAAAAGACGAATAGGCTACTCAATGCTTGTATCGGGGCAAGCGGTGGATTCATGTATGCTCATATTTTAAGGGTTCCGTTGCATGTACAACAGATGTGACTCTCTGTTGGGTTGTGTGCCTTGTAGAACTTCTTGAATTGGTGAAAGTTGGTATAAAAAAATAATTTCCAGCTTCTCTCTAATAAAAGGTTATGGACCTTTCCTACGGGAGCTTGGCCAAAATCTTTGTTAAACTCAGCTACGTTCGGAGATCATTTTGCGCAAGGCTCTTGGAGTACACAGGAGACCCAGTGGTCAGTCAATCAACTGGAAATGTGAGCGATACGCCGGGCATTGCAGGCGTTCGAAGCTATGGTGACAGGTCGAGCGGTGTGAGTACTGTTCGACAACTCCGTGGCGGTGGCCTACATCAATCGGCAGGGCAGAACCAGAGGTGTGGCCATAGAGGCCGTGGCAGAGGGTCTGTGTGTGTGGATAGAGCTTTGGCTGCCAGTGTTTTCGGTGGCACATGTTGCGGGTAAGGACATTGTGACAGCGGGTTTCCTCAGCTGGGTCCGAGTAGATGCCGGAGAATGGGAGTGGCATCTGGAGGTGTTCGCACAAATTGGTCACATATGGGGACAGCCAGTAATGGACCTCATGGTGGCGTTTCACTCTGCGTAAACGGGTCGCTTCTTCAGCAGATGATGCGAAAGGAGGTCGGAAGGCGTCGGCGCACTGTTTCAACGGCGGCCGTCGTCTGGTCTTCTCTGTCTTTCCACTGGGGGCACTCATAGGTTGAGTGGTTCTGCATATCGAAGTGCTTCGGGGAAATGTGTGGTCGGGGGCCTCGGGCTGGCCGAGGTGCCCGTGGTATGCCTGCCTCATACGGTTGCTCGACGGGAATCCATGGAGGTTTCTGACATTGGAGATTCTGTTGCTACGGAGTTCCCTTCGAATGCCTCAGGTGCATCGGTTTTCGCTTACGGGGTGGCCATTGAAAGGGCAAGCTTAAGGAAAAAGAGTTGCTCGGCAGCAGTCTTTGCCACCTTGCCACACAAAAAAAAAAAAGTCTACGTCCCTTGCGTATATGGCGCCTCTTTGAGGACGGGTGCTCGCGGAGGCACGCTCGCGTGACAACAGTGTCAGTTCCCTTGGTATTAAGTTTTCTGCAGGACTGGTTTGGTAAAGGCAGGTCCTGGAGAGTTTAGTTAGCAGCTCTGTCTTGCTATAGGGGAAAAGGACAGGAAGTGGCTCTCATGCACAGATCGATGTGGTATGCTTTCTCAGGCGGTTACCAGACTGTAGCCCTCTCATAGGATATTAATTCCACCAGGGAAGCTGAAGTTGGTTTTAGGAGCGTTAGCTAGCGCGCCATTGGGGCCCTTGCAACAGGCGTAGGTTAAGGGTTTTTTGCCTTGAATACGGTATGTTTGATGGTCATCTGTTCGGCGAGGCGATTTTCGGAGTTGCAGGCGTTGACCTGTCAGGAAATGATAATTACACTTACCTGGTAATTGTAGTTCCTTTAGTGACGACAGTTCAGTCCTCTACCTCTGGGTTGTCAATCTCCTCCTGCAGCTAGGAGACTGGTATGTCAGAATGATGACATCACTGGATATAGCCTGCTGCACTCCCACTTGTATCCCAGTGTAAACTATAACAAAGCAGACTCAAAGGAGCAACAAATAAGTAGCAAAACATGAAGACAACTGTATTATCAGTAAGTCCCCCCTGACAACAATCCTTCTTACCTCCTGCCCTGCCAAGGAAAAGGACACAAATAGAAGAAATGAAGAAAGCTAGGCTCACCTGTAACCCTCTTCTGTTCGGTACAAAGTGTAAAACCTGCGAGAAAACATCCGGGCGGGAAGGAGGACTGAACTGTCGTCACTAAAGGAACTACAATTACCAGGTAAGTGTAATTATCATTTCCTTAGCGTTCCTCCAGTTCAGTCCTCTACCTCTGGGAAGTACCAGAGCAGTAATCAATGGGAGGGACCCTTCCAGCCGGCAGACAAGACAGCCGAGCCGAAACGAGCATCCGAAGCCGCAGCCAGATCCAACCTGTAGTGTTTACTGAAGGTATGCAGGGACGACCAAGTCGCCGCCCTACAAATGTCCCCCGGGGGGACCAAACCATGTTCTGCCCAAGAGGACGCCTGCGCACGGGTGGAATGCGCCCGCAGACCTGTAGGCACCACACGCCCCCGGAGCACATAAGCGGATGCAATCGCTTCCTTAAGCCAGCGGGCAATAGAAGCTTTAGCCGCCGCTTCGCCCCGACGAGTACCGCCGAAAAGCACAAACAAACGTTCTGACTTCCTGAACGACTCCGTAACCTGCAAATACTGACGCAAAGCCCTCTTCACGTCCAGCCGCCGAAGACCGCGATCCGCGGCATTGCCCCCCAAAGATCCTAAGACTGGCAATGAAACAACCTGATTTAGATGAAAAGGAGACACCACCTTCGGCAGAAAGGATGGAACCGGACGCAAGACCACCTTCTCCCTGGAAAAGGAAAGGAAGGGTTCACGGCACGACAACGCCTGCCGTTCGGAAACCCTCCGTGCGGAACAAATCGCCACCAAAAACACCGTTTTGAGCGTCAAATCTTTCACAGACGCTCGACGCAAAGGCTCAAAGGGGGACTCGGCCAGAGCCGTGAGCACAAGATTCAGATCCCACGGGGGAACGAACACTCTGCGTGCCGGCCGTACCCGAACGACCGCTTTCAGAAAACGACGCATGTCGGGATGAGTTCCCAACGAGCGGCCATGGACTTTGCCGCGAAAACAGGACAAAGCTGCCAGTTGTACTCGTAAGGAGCCGGCCGCAAGCCCTTTGTCAAAACCGTCCTGTAGGAATTCCAAGATTGAAGGAATTGAAGCCGACCCTGGCAGAACCTGACGCTGGGAACACCAATCCTCAAAAATACGCCAGACCCGCACATACGCCAAGGACGTGGACTGCTTACGCGCCCTCAGTAAGGTCGCCACCACCGCAGATGAGTAGCCCTTTTTCAAGAGTTTAGCCCTCTCAATGGCCAAACTGTAAGCGAGAACCGATCCACCTGAGGCATGAACAGGGGCCCTTGGAGCAACAGATCGGACCTGTCCGGGAGACGCCAAGGTTCCCCGTCCAACAGACGGACCATGTCCGCGTACCATGGACGCCTCGGCCAATCGGGAGCCACCAACAGGACCGGTCCCGCATGCGCCCCGATCTTCTGGACCGGCCGGTCTCCGGCCACCGACGCAGCAAGGCGTCGATGCCCTCGGACATTCTTTCTCGACGTCTGCTGAAGAATCGGCCGACTTTCGCCGACTGAAAGGTCGCCATGAGATCCATAATCGGAGTTCCCCAGCGCCTGACGATCTGACGGAAAACCGCGGGATGCAGTTCCCACTCCCCGGCATCCACGTGCACTCTGCTGAGGAAGTCCGCGGTGATATTGTCCTTGCCGGCTATGTGAGCTGCCGAAATCGCCGAGAGACGAAGCTCTACCCACGCGAAGAGCAGGGCGGCCTCTGCCTCCATTGCGGCACTCCCGGTGCCCCCCTGGCGATTGATGTAGGCCACCGTTGCCGAGTTGTCGGAGAGCACTCGCACGGCCTGGCCGCGCACCAAGGCCTCGAACGCCTGCAGGGCCCGAAACACCGCTCGAAGTTCCAAGCGATTGATCGCCCACGAGGACTCCAGAGGGGTCCAAAGTCCTTGCGCAAACTGACTCTCGCAGTGGGCCCCCCAGCCCACCAGGCTGGCATCCGTCAGCAATGGCAGCCACTCTGGCTGATCCAACGGCAAGCCCTCCGCCAGAGACGAGGGGCGCAGCCACCACTGAAGGGACCGCCGAACCGGGCCCGGGCAAGGGAGACGCTTGCTCAGCGAGTGTCTTTGATGCGACCAACGACGGAGCAGAGCCCTCTGGAGAGGTCGCATGTGAAACCTGGCCCAGGGCACCGCCTCTAGCGTCGCCGCCATGGTGCCCAACACTCGGAGATAATCCCAAGCCGAGGGAGCCGCTACCGACAGGAAGTGCCGCACCAGAATCCGCAACCCCTCGGCTCGCTTGGACGGCAGGAACACTTGACCCTTTTACGTATCGAACCGAACTCCCAGGTATTCGAGAACCTGGGTGGGCTGCAAACGGCTCTTGTCCGGGTTGATCACCCAACCCAGTTCCTGCAAGAACCGCACCACCCTGTCCGTCACCCGGAGACTTTCCTCCGCGGACTTGGCGCGAATCAACCAATCGTCGAGGTAAGGGTGCACCAGAATACCTTCTTTGCGCAACGCTGCTGCCACCACCACCATTATTTTGGTGAAGGTCCGAGGCGCCGTCGCCAGGCCGAATGGTAAGGCCTGAAACTGGTAGTGACCCCAGGGGAGAGCAAACCGCAGAAAACGCTGGTGCACATCGCGAATGGGAATGTGCAAGTACGCCTCCGAAAGGTCTAGGGACGTCAAGAACTCCCCGCGTCGCACCGCTACGATGACCGACCGCAACGTTTCCATCCGAAAGTGCGGGACCCGCAAACAGCGGTTTACCCCCTTCAGATCGAGAATGGGACGCAATTGTCCGCCCTTTTTGGGCACCACGAAATAAATGGAATAGCGACCCAAGCCGTACTCGGCCTCTGGAACCTCCACGACGGCTCCCAAACGAAGGAGCCTTTCCAGGGTTTCGCGAACGGCCGCCGCCTTCGCAGGACCCCGACAAGGCGACATGACAAAGGCGTCCCGTACGGGCCGGGCCAACTCCAGCACGTAACCGTGCTGAATGATTTCTAGCACCCACTGATCTGAGGTGATGAGGGTCCAGGCGGACAGAAACTCCCGAAGCCAACCGCCAATGGGAGGCTCCACCGCCGGGACCCGCCTCGCTTCATTGGGTCTTACGGGCAGAAGCCGCCGGGAGGGAGGAGAAACCTCTACTAGCTCCCCGAAAGCCCTGACTCCGAGAGGGAAACCTCCCTCTCTGGAAACCCCCAGGCCGGGTAGAACGAAATCTTCTGAAGTCCCGAAACGGACCCCGAGGCCCCTGGGCAGTCTTGGCCTGTTTGGGTTTGTCCTCGGGCAAACGGCCCGCTTTAGATTCACCTAGGTCCTTCACCAACTTCTCCAAATCCTCCCCAAACAGTAACCCCCCCTTAAAGGGAAGCTTACTGAGGCGGGATTTAAAAGGACCGTCCGCGGCCCAATTCCGCAGCCACAAGGAACGACGGGCCGCTATCACAGAAGCCGTGCTGTTGGCCAACGCTCGAATTAAGTCATAATGCACATCCGCCAGGTAGGCTGCACCTGACTCCATCCGGTCGAGCTCTTTCACCTCCTCGAGGTCCATGTGCGGGGATTGGCGTAGCCGTTGGGCCCAGCGCAAGCACGCCCGGGCAACCCAGGCCCCGCAGATGGAGGCTTGAAGCGATAGGGAATCCGCCTCAAACACCTGCTTGAGCAGACCGTCAATCTTACGGTCCTGAGGATCCTTTAAGGCCGCACTTCCCTCTACGGGAATGGTGGTCTTTTTAGTAACAGCCGAAACCACGGCGTCTAGACGCGGTGCTCGGAATCGGTCTTTAGCGGTTTCCGCCAAAGGATATAACCGGCCCATAGCACGAATGCCCCGGAGCCCCGCCTCCGGTTTATCCCATTCGTCCTGAATCATCCGCTCGACCACTCGGTGCAGCGGAAACACCACCTGAGTCTGACGAACCGCTTGAATGACTGGGTCCTCTAAATCGTCCTCCACCGCTGCCGGCGGAGCCAAGTGTAACATCTGCAAGGTTTCCGATATTAAGGCAGCCAACTCCTCTCTGCGGAACAGGCGAATAAGCTTGGCCTGCTCTTCGGGCTCCGGGATCTCTCCTTCTTCCAGATCCTGTGAGCTCTCCTCAGGATCCCATTCCGGATCCGGGGTCTCCAGCCAGGAACTCTCCAGCGTATCAGCCAGCCGTGCCCGTTTTGACGCTGGCTGTTCCGTGACCGCCGCCCCTTCCGCTACCAACTGCGGAGGTTGAGACGCCGGCGAAGCCTGTCTCTCGCCCTGCTGACGCAGGCAAAAAGCTTGATGTAGAAGAAGGACAAACTCCGGACTGAAACCACTGAGACCTGGCGGCTGAGGTTGCAAGGGTTCACCGGAGGGCCCTGGCAGCGATCCTAAATCAGGCTCTTGCTCAGCGAGCCGCGGTGAGGTAGCTCCCGCCCCCGCGGGCGCCGCCTGCACCTCCGGAGACTCTTGGGCGGCCATCTGCAGCTCCACCTCTGAAGAGAGAGCCGTACAGCCCTTACACACCCCGGTGTCCGTGATCGTGCCCCTTCTGGAACCACACACCAGGCACCGAGGCCGGGAAGCCATCAGGAGACACCCAGCACCCTTAAGGACTGATGCCCAGGTGGTATAGTACAGTGGGCTTTTCTGTACAGGTTTGTCTCCTTCCTTGGGCTTTGAGTTTGTTTTCTTTTTTTTTTCAGATAGTTTATTGAGCTGGGTTAGAAGGGTAGCTAGCCCCCCAAGAAAAAGAAAAACCCCACAGCCCCCCTTCCACCCCGGGAACGCACAGGGCCGACAGAAGAGGCTGAAGAAATAACCAAACAAAATAGGCCTCCCAAAAGAAAAGAAACAAAGCAACCAACAAAAGAAATATAAAGAAAGCTAACTAATTAAATCAAAAACGCAGCAGTGTCCCGTTGGAAAAAAACGGCAACCGATGCTCGTACACGCGGCTGCAGCGCGGCACACAAAATGGCCGCCGCGACTGCAAGCCGTGCAGGAAAAAGGTGCCAAAACACTGCGGGCGTTCTTTGACCCCCGAAACAGCGCGGCAGGGATGAAAAGAGCAGACGGATGCCGGCGGAACACTTACCGGTCCTGTCTGCCACCCCTCGATCGCTGCGGAGAGCGTCTCCAACCCCGGGCCCTGAAGACAAGCGAGGTCAGCCAACACCCGACCAGCCTCTCACAGAGGCATAGCTGTGCGGAGCTACCGGCGTTTAAGAAGGGCTCACCTCCGTAAGGTCCGGGAGGTGAGACCTCTGGGCCAAGCAGGGGGAGGGAGGGAAACTCGAGCCTGAGCCAAAAACCCCCCTCCAGGAAGAAACCCCCAGGACTGACACAGGCAGGGATCAAGAAGGGTATCTTCCTCTTCACTGTTTTCTTCTCTGTGGTTTTTTTTTTTTTTCTTTTTTTTTTTTAAAGAGATACCGTCCAAATAAATATCAACCCACTTAACTATCCTGACAGAAAAACTACATGCTCCTTATCCACTCCATAGAGCCTCTCCCTAAGGCTCGTCAACACCTCCTGCTGCAAGGAGACTGGTTACACTGGGATACAAGTGGGAGTGCAGCAGGCTATATCCAGTGATGTCATCATTCTGACATACCAGTCTCCTAGCTGCAGGAGGAGATTGACAACCCAGAGGTAGAGGACTGAACTGGAGGAACGCTAAGGAATCGTTTTTTGTCTGTCTCCAGACAGAAGGTAGCCTGGTGGCTGGTTCCGTTGTTGCCAAAGGTGGTTTCTACGTTCATCTAACTAAAATGGTCTCTCTTCCAGCACTAGGTGCGGCAGAGGGGAGCGTATTGAACCATAGCTTGTGCGGTTTGGACGTCAAGAGAGCGCTGTGGCAGTGTTTAAAGGTTTCAGAAACTTTTGCAAGGCGGATCGTCTCTCTTCGGGGTGTTCGGAGGGCCCCGCAAAGGGAAGCGGCGGTGAAGGAGTCCATTTCTGGATGGATTGAAGCGGCGAGTGCATCGGCTTATCTTCTATGGGACCGTACAGTCCCAGGGAGCTTACGAGCTCACTCTACCAGAGTACAAGCGCCTTCTTGGACGGAGCACAGTTTGGTTCCGCCAGTGGACATCTGTAGGGAGGCCTCTTGGTTGTCTCTCCATACTTTCAGTAAGCACTACCGCCTAGATGTTCTGGCGGCTAAGGATGCCGTTTTCAGGGAGGCGGTGTTGAGATCTGTCTGGAAAGGTCCCTCCCAATGATTACTGCTCTGATACATCCCAGAGGTTGAGGACTAAACTGGAGGAACGATAAGGAAATAGGAATTAACACTTACCTGGTACTTGTGGTTCCTTGAGTGACTCCAGTTTAGTCCTTATTCCCTGCCCGGGGATGGGGTCTTAGCAGTGGTCTTTCTGTTGGGGGAAGTGCAAGGTTAAAAGTGGATGTAGGCCTTTACTGGTGTTCAGTCGTTTTGATGCTTCCATTTGTTTTGCGCTATATTGTTATATTATTATATTATGATATTGTTATATATATTGTTATATTGCTCTGGATTGTTTAGGGCTAGGCATTCGATGGAAAGGAGAGCATGCAGGAAGTAATCCCTTTCCTTCTGGAAGGGGAGTAGTTGGTAGATAGGTTATATGTTCTGCGTGCCCTTGAATATAATAAGTTTAAAAAAAGTTACTGATTTTTTGCTCCTTTGAGTCTGCTTTGTCAATAGTTCACTGGGGGCTTATGTGAGAGACCAGCAGGCTATATCCAGTGATGTCATGAATTTGACATGCCCAGTCTCCAAGCTGCAAGAGGAGGTTCACTACCCAGAGGTTGAGAACTAAACTGGAGTCACTCAAGGAACCACAATTACCAGGTAAGTGTAATTCCTTTTTGGTACGTAGGGGCTGCTTTGGGGGGCCCCACTTCTCCTTTTGTTTCAAGGGGTGCAAAAAAAAAGAAAAGAAAAACCCGGACGATCCGTGGTACCTGCCAATTCGGTGAGCAGCACCTGGAGAAGACGAAATGACCTTGGCTTTCACAGTCTGGTTTATATGCATAGGTGGTTTCACGAAGCTGGTTTCTTGGTTTGAGCGGGTGGGTGTTGACTGTCTGTTTTGGAGGAATATAGATTTTTACGATTCTTTGTATCTTGTTTTTTTTTTTTTTTTTAATTGTTGCTTCCGTGAGTCTGCTTTGCCAATAGAATACTGGGAATGGTGGATAATGCCAGCTGCCTATGTATGCTGATATCAAGTTTGACATGCTCAGTCTCCAAGCTGCTGGTGAGGTGTGACCATCCACAGGTCGGGATTGGACTGGAGGTACTCAAAGTCAATTAGCAGGTAAGGCCTAATTTCACCTTCTCTACCGTGCAGAATCCTGCACGGATCTCCCTCTCTCCTCACTTTTGCCTGCATTTTTATCTTTTATCGCTGCCCCCTCGGTCAGTTCCCTCACCGGATTGTCTCTGCTTTTTGTTTTTTTCAGCCGCATGAGTTTTTAAGCCATCGGGCAGGATAAAAGTTAAACGGTGCTGCCTGCACTCTCCTTCGGCTGGCCGTGTGATTTATTTTATTTTTTATTTTTTCCATTGTCGGGCAGGCAGAAAGAAACTTTTCTGCCTGCACCTTTCTTTGGCCGTTGGGAGATAAACCTTTCTGCCTTCATTTTACTGTCGGGCCGCAGCAAAGTGCTTCTTGAGCTGCCGACTTCAACGGCTGATTTAAAAAAAAAAAAAAAAAGTGTCGTTTCAGTCAGAGAATCACTGGTAGCTGTTTCCTCAATGCTTGACCCAGTACAAGCATTGTGGAACTTGTGTCTCTTGGGGAAACTGCTAGGTACATGTGACCTAGATTGGCCACTGTTGGAAACAGAATACTGGGCTTGATGGACCTTGGTCTGACCCAGTATGGCGCATCTTATGTTCTTATGTTCTCACTGTTTTGGAGCCAGGCCTTGCTCAGTGTCACTCCTCAAGTTCCTTCTCTTTACCAGGCCCAGCTCAGGCTCTGAGGGGGGGGGGACGACGACAGGTGTCTTCAAACACAGCTGCAGCACTGATTTCGAATTCATCCTGCTAGACCAGTCCACATAAGCAGGTTTAGTTCCCCTACCAGCGGTTGTTGGAGACGGAGAAGTTACCAAAGGCTTCAGTGAGCATTCCTTGGCACCCTACACAGGACCCCTGGGGGTTGCCTTCAGTATTTCTTTGTCTCTAGCAGATGTGGATGTCCTTTTCTTTTCTACTGTCAGAATTCTTCTGTCAGTTCTTCTAATCAGCTTTTCTGTGGACGGCTCCGGGGCTCACAAGAGGTGTTTCCTCCCAAGGAGTTTCCCCACACCTCTCCAATTCAGTGGCTGATCAGGAGGATCAGTGCAGCTGTTCAAACTTATTGAGAGGTTTACAGCTTCCTGGTCAGGAGGACCGGTCAAGCATTGCCAGCCCAGCGGGGGAGCCTTCAGATTCCTTGAACCGCTCCATGTTGGGGGGAAAAAACCCCCAGCAACCTTTGAGAGAATGCAAGCGGCTGAGGCAAAACATTAAAGCAGGTGATCAGCTTCTCTGCCGTGCTCTACTCTCTCTCTGGCTTTCTGACAGGCTCTGCTGGCGGCGGCGACGATATCATAGTGAGTGTCCCTTTTTCTTTCCTTCCTTTCCAGCAAGGAACTTAGTCTTTTCCTAAGCGTCTCTCCAGTCTAGTCCCTTTCTTCTGGATTGTGCTCCTCTTCTAGCAGCTTGGAGACTGAGTACGTCATTCTTTGATCCCTCAGGATATATAATCACTGGCACCACCCACCAGCTTCAGTATACTCAGTCTCCAAGCAGCTAGAAGGAGCATTAAGCCAGGGAAGGCTTACTGGAGAGACCTTAGAATTCAGGGGGGTTGTTTAGTTGGATTGCCCTTTTTCCTTTTGTTTGGCTTTATTTGTCTTATTTCCTTATTTCTTTATTTGGCTTCTGGGGGAATTAAGGAGAAAGCGAGGCGTCTGCCCCCCCCCCCCTCCCTTCCTTGCCAGACAGAGGATTCAGTCCAGGAGGAGGCTTGCCTTGGCCCGCAGCACTTGGGGGGGGGGGGAAGGGAGACTGGCGAGGATTTTCCACCGCGTCTCGTTGTGATTCAGGGCCCCCGAGCTGCCTCCCGCCTCGTAGCAGAAGCCTGGGAGACGGCTGAACACGAGGGCGGGAAAGTGTTAGGCCTCCGTTTATGCCGGGACACCTCGGCGCGGCAGGGGGGCAAGCGGAGCCAAACGTGAGGTAAGGAGGGACGGTTTGGAGGCAGACAAACGCCTTGTGCGCAGGCAGCGGGCAGCAGCTGCAGGGCTCTTGGGAGCGAGACAGCAAGACTGATTACTTTCGCGCGCTTTGCGCGCCGGGGGTTGGGCCGGGTGCCAGACAGCTCGTTGAGTGTGTCGTCAGCGGCGACGGTGGCTGTGTTCCCAGTGCAGGATTTTGGTACAAACTTGGTTTAGGTGTAGATATATGTATGTGTGTGGATATGAATATATAAAGAGAGAGTGAGAGAGAGTGCTTTATATGCATATTTATATATAGATATTCTTAGAGATATACACTTAGCTAGTTTATCTGTGTTAGGTTTAAAAAAAGAAAAATAAGGAGAGCTGTTTTATTTCCTCTGGACAAGATGCCAGCTAGGCCTCAGTGCCTGCTTTGTGGAGCCCTCAAAAGTTCGGTCTCCGAGGCAGGGGTCTGTAGGGGCTGCGCCATGGAGGCGGCCTCAGGTGAGCAGGGGCCTCAGGCTTGCGGCTCTCTAGATCCGGTGGTTGCAGTCTCTCAGGAGTCGGCGGAACCCCCGGAAGGACTCCTGGGGGGAAGTTCTGCTCTCTCTTTGAATTTGGAGCAGCAGGTGGAGTCTCAGCTACAACCGGGGACCTCCTCGAGAGAGGTAGGTCTGGGGGAAGGTTTTTCCCCAGAGTTTTTGTTGTTGCATAAAGCTTTTTGATTGCGTCAGCAGGGAAGTCGAGGACGCACTCGAAAGCGTGAGGCACAGGACAAGCCGATGGTGGAGACAGTGGTTCCATCCAAGTGAGCCAGAAACTTGGAGGAGGAGGACCCTCGTTCTCCTGATTCGGAAACTCTGGAAAGGGAGACCTCCGAGCAAGTGCTGGGAGAGGAGGAAGAAGAGCTCGAGGAGGGGGAGATCCCTGAGGAGCAGGCGAATTGTTAGGGTCTTCCGATGAGAAGAGCTGCTGGCCTTTATTGGAGAGTCTCTGAAGGTACTTAACATGGCGGGGGTGCCTGAGCAGGAAGAGGAGTTGGAAGATCCGTTAATCCAGGCTGTAAGGAAATCCCAGAGAGTATTTCCTGTCCACAAGGTGGTGTGGCAAATGATTCAGGAAGAGTGGGACCAGCCGGAGGCAGGTTTGAGGGGCATGCGATCAGTGTCGCGCTTGTACCCTCTTCCCGAAGCGGACAAGGAATTGTTGAAATCACAGAGAGTGGACGCGGCAGTATCCGTAGTAACAAAAAAGACCACGATCCCGGTAGAAGGCAGTACGGCCTTAAAAGATGCCCAAGACAAGAAGCTGGACGCTTAGTTGAAACAAGCCTTTGACATTAGTGCTTTGGCGCTCCAAGCGTCAGTATGCGGGGCCTGGGTGGCCCGGGCTTGCCTGAGGTGGTCGCAACAGCTGAGGATGGCTGAGGCGTCTTCGGCTGGACCGCAAGGAGAGGCCTCTAAAATGGAGTCCGGAGAGGCCTATCTGGCGGACAGTCAATACGATCTTATTAGGAGTCTATCCAAAAATATGTCATCTGTGGTGGCGGCTCGGTGGTATCTTTGGCTTCGCAATTGGGCAGCGGATGGTTCGTCCAAAGCCCGGCTTAGTAGACTGCCCTTTAGGGGCAAGCTTCTTTTTGGGAAAGATTTGGAGAAGTTGGTGAAGGAGTTAGGAGAGTCAAAAGGAGGCAGACTACCTGAGGATAGACCGAAGCAGGGTCGCTTTGCGGGCCCGGGACGTTCTCAGCAGAGGGACTCCTGCAAATTTCATCCAGCTCGGCAGACCACCTTTCAGAGGGGCTGGTTTGCTTTGAGGGGACAAAGATTCCGGGGGTTTCGGGGAGCGGGAAGAGGTTTTGGAGCCTCGCCTTCCGCCTCCGCAACCGCCCAAAGAAAGAATCAATGAAGCTGCGGGGGCTAGGGTGGAAGTGCTGCCGGTAGGAGGTCAGTTGTGGCAGTTCCTTCCCGCCTGGGCCTGGGTTTTATCCGACCTGTGGGTCTTGGAGGTAGTGAGGGATGGTTATGCCTTAGAGTTCACAAGACCAGTTCACCCTTCTTTCGTCCAGTCTCCGTGCAAGTCCCAGGTCAAGAGGGCGGCAGTGCAGGAAACCTTATCAAGGCTGTTGGCCTTGCAAGTGATGGTTCCGGACCCGGAGGACCAATGCGCTTTAGGTTGATACTCCATCTATTTCGTAGTCCCAAAGAAGGAGGGCTCCCTAAGACCAATTCTGGACCTAAAAAGGATCAATCGGTGCCTTTGGGTTCCCCATTTCCAGATGGAAACTCTGAAGTCAGTGATAGTGGCGGTCCGGCAGGGGGTGTTCTTAACATCTCTCGACCTCACCGAGGCATATTTGCATATTCCCATCAGGGAGTCTCATCAGCAGTTTCTGTGCTTAGCGGTACCAATGGGACACTTTCAGTTCCAAGCGCTACCGTTCGGCCTGGCAACAGCTCCACGTACTTTCACCAAGGGTAATGGTGGTGGTTGTGGCAGCGTTACGCAAAGAAGGGATTCTAGTCCATCCTTACCAGGACGATTGGTTGATCAGGGCCAAGTCCAAGGACGAGAGTTTGAAGGCGACTGCCAGAGTGGTCGCCTTCCTCTGAAGCTTGGGGTGGGTAATCAATCTGTCAAAGAGCAGGTTGGTTCCTATTCAGGTAATAGAGTATCTAGGAGCAAGATTCGATATGGTTGCGGGCAAGGTTTTCTTGCCTGCTCACAGAGCGGAAGGTCTGCGTCGGCTGATACGAGAGTTTGTGGATCAGAAGGCGCCGTCGGCATGGCACTACCTGCAGGTGCTGAGAACTATGGCGGCGACATTAGATCTGGTTCCCTGGGCCAGAGCCCATATGCGTCCCTTACAGAGGTCACTTCTACGGCGTTGGTCTCATCAGTGGCAGCCTTTGTCAGTGACTCTTCCATGTTCCTTAGGAACCAAGGAGGCTCTTCAGTGGTGGCTCTCCCTGGGGGCTCTAGAGAGCGGAATGCCCCTCAAACCTCCGCAGTGGGTGCAGGTAATGCGGATGTGGGTTTGTCCGGCTGGGGAGCCCACTGCGAGGGGCGATTTGTCCAGGGCCTCTGGAGTGCTCAAGAATCCCAGTGGCCTATCAACAGGTTGGAGTTGAGGGCGGTGACCCAGGCTCTCAAAGCATTCCAGTTTTGGGTTCACCGAAGAGCAGTCAGAGTTCTTTGAGACAATGTGACCGCAGTAGCTTACATCAACAGGCAGGGAGGCATCAGCAGTCCATTGTTGGAAGAGGAAGCGAGAAGCCTCTTAGAATGGGCCGAGGCTCATCTGTTGGCCCTGTCAGCTCAACACATGGCCGGAGTGGAAAATGTTACAGCCGACTATCTCAGCTGACATAAGGTGGATCACTGTGAGTGGGTACTTTGCCAGGAAGTCTTCCATCAGGTGGAACACAGGTGGGGTCAGCCGGTCATGGACCTGATGGCGTGCTGGGAGTTGGCCAAAGCCAGCCGATTCTTCAGCAGACAGAAGGAGAGAATGTCAGAGGGTCTGGATGCCGTAGTTCAAAGGTGGCCCGCAGAGGGGTTGCTGTATGTTTTTCCTCCGTGGGCGTTCATAGGCAGAGTTCTGCAAAGGATAGAGGCACATCAGGGCTTAGTGGTACTGATAGCTCCGGGTTGGCCAAGGAGACTGTGGTATGACGATCTAATGCATCTGTTGGCGGACAGGCCGTGGCGGCTACCAGGGAGGAGGGAGGAGTGGCTCAGTGGTTGGGACAGGTTACCTCGGGGGTTCAATTCCCACATGGGGACAAGTAACCTCAGGCCGGAGGGACTGAGGTCTCTAGTCCCATGTCTTCTCCTTTTGGCCTTGGGCAAGCCACTTAACCCTCCATTGCCTCAGGTACACTTAGATTGTGAGCCCTTCGGGGACAAGGGAATAAAAAGTACCTGTTAGTATATACCTGTAAACCGCTCTGATGCATAAGTAAAGGGCGGTATATCAAATGCCTAAACCATAACCATAAGGGAGGATCTTCTCTCTCAGGATCCTGTGAGAATGCCGCAGGTGGATCGGTTCTCGCTTACGGCCTGGCTATTGAGAGGGCAAGGCTGCTCAAGAGTTGATATTCCGGGGCAGTGATTCAACCTTGCTGAAGGTACGCAAGCACGCAACCTGCCTAGCGTATGTGAGAGTTTGGCGAATTTTTGAGAATTGGTGTGAGGAGCGACAGATGAGGCCGTTAAAAGCTTCCGTCCCTGAGGTGTTGGAGTGTTTGCAGGATGGTTTTCAGAAAGGTCTGGCATCCAGTTCCTTGTGAGTTCAGCTCGCAGCTATTTCCTGTTACAGAGGTAAGGTTTTGGGGAAGCTGTTAGGCAAGCATCCTGATGTGGTCCGTTTTCTAAAAGCAGACGTTTGAGGCCGCAAAGAAGGGTGACCGTCACGCCTTGGGATCTTAACCTGGTTTGGGATTCCCCTTGGCGGGAGAACCAGTGCATCTTGCTTCATTAAAGGATTTGACTCTCAAGAGAGTTTTTCTGGTGGCCATTTGTTTGGCCAGGCGGGTGTCTGAGTTGCAAGCATTGTCCTGTTCTCCGCCCTTCCTTGTTTTCTTTAAAGATAAAGGTGGTTTTGAGGATGGTTCCTTCGTTCTTGCCCAAGGTGGTTTCCCTGTTCCATGTGAATCAATCGGTTTTTCTTCCGTCCTTTGCCGGGGTAGGGCAAGAAGAGGGGGATGCACGTTTACGGAGGTTGGATGTGCGTAGGATTTTGAGGCGTTACCTGAAGCATACAAAGGCATTCCGTAAGTCAGTGAGGTGGTTTGTGCTTTTTGGGGGACCGCGCAGAGGAGAAGCAGCGGCCAAAGCTTCAATTTCAAGGTGGATCAGGGAGGCCATTGCTTTGGCTTATTTCCTGAGAGGAAAGCAGCTTCCGCTGGGTTTCCGGGCTCATTCCACAAGAGCTCAGGCTATCTCTTGGGCAGAGTATAGTTTGATTCATCCTTCGGAGACCTGTAGGGTGGCTACTTGGTCCTCCTTGCATACTTTTGCCAAGCACTACTGATAGGATGTTCAGGTGTCAGCGGATGCTGGTTTTGGGAGAGCGGTACTTCGGTCCGGTTTGGCAGGCCCCTCCCATGCTTGAACTGCTCTTTTACATCCCAGAAGAAAGGGACTAGACTGGAGAGACGCTTAGGAAGAGGTAATTAGAACTTACCTGCTAATTAGTGTTCCTGAAGGATCTCCAGTCTAGTCCCTGTGCCCGCCTGGAATGATAAAGAGAAGTTTTCCGGTTCGAAGAAGTTCAGAAGGATGGTTGGCTTGGCAGAAGTTTGCTTTCAGGTTTCGGTGCCGAAGTGGAAGAGGCAGTTACGGGGCACAGATATCACAATTGAAATTGACTTAGCTTTCGGTAGGGGTAAGGCACTGGGTCAGGTAAGCCTCCTCTTCGAAGGGAGGGGTAGGATGTCCCTTCCTGGAAAGGGGAGGGGAGTTTTTTTCTGGTTAAAAAGTTTATAGTTAGTCATGTTTGCTTAGTTGTCTCTCCGTTAGGTCTGCTTTGTTAACAAGATACTGAAGCTGGTGGGTGGTGCCAATGATTATATATCCTGAGGGATCAAAGAATGTCGTACTCAGTCTCCAAGCTGCTAGAAGAGGAGCACAACCCAGAAGAAAGGGACTAGACTGGAGATCCTTCAGGAACACTAATTAGCAGGTAAGGTCTAATTACCTCTTAGTGGGGCCCAGGTTGTCCACCAATACTGGCGCTGTTTCCTCCGTTTTGGGATTCCCTCCCAGACCGTTGCAAGCTACAGCGGCCATTTTGTTTACAGCGCGGTACACATGTTTCTCCCTACTGCCGCCTCACACGCTGGCTCCTGCTTTGGGGTACACTTATTTGCAGCTGGGCAGTGCTGAGAGCGCTTCCACTGGCGATGCCTTCCACCTTACTGCGTTGTTTAGCGTGCAGGCGCAAATGTCAGTACCTCATAGACCAGCTTTGTGCCGCTTGTGCTGAGCACCCTGGGGAATCTTCTCAAGTTATTCTAGATGCTCAATCCATCATTTCTTCTTCTCCAGTGGAGCCTCGGTCACAGCCTTTTCCTCCTTCCTCCCTGGACTTTGATCCAGTCCTGGTTAGACCTTCAGAACCCTTGGAGCTCTCCTTCTCTGCTCTTGCTGCCACAGCAGTCAGCTCAGCCACAAGGCAGTCCTCTAGCTAGTGCTGGTCCAGATTCGGATCACTTCATTCGATTGTTCCGCCAGGCTTGGACTCTCTGAAAATCAGGGACTGCTACTGGGACGTTTGGGACCCTCCCCCCCTCCACTAGGAAACGTGCCAGGATTGCTCCTGCAGTTGCTGATAGGGCCCGTACTCCCTGGACGCGGGATCATGGCCCTCTGGGGACGTAGACCACCTTACCCTTGGGGACGGCAGTCCCCTCTCTGCAGAGGAGTCTGACAGTGCCTTGGATAAGGAAGAAGGGAATGGTCCCCATCTGAAGACTCCCCCAAATGAGTCCGAGGAGGCTCATGACTTCCACTTTTCCGGAAGGAAGACCTGCCAATGCTCATCTCTCAGGTCATGGAGGCTCTCTGTATTTTGGACCCTCTTGATCTTCCAGAGGCCATGGGCAGTAAGGCACAGGTGGATCCTATCATTGTAAGCATTCGTAAACCTTCATGGGCTTTTCCCTTTCCCGCAGAGCTGCAACAAATGGTCTCTGTAGAATGGGATGCCCCAGATGCTTCCTTGCGGTCAGCCCAGCGGATAGGCCGCTTCTATAGCTGGTCTCCAGCAGACATGGAGCAATGGCTTCGCTACCTGAAGGTGGATGCCATCATTACAGCTGTGACTAAGCATACAACCATCACGGTGGAGGGGGGTGCGGCCCTGCGTGATCAACAAGATCATAAGGTTGAAGCTTTCTTAAAGACCACCTTTTCAGCATTCTCCCTAGCCCTGCAAGTGGCATCTTTCAGCAGATTAGCGGCATGCACGCTCTTAAGCTGGATTCAGCTACTGCCGGAGGATCCAGCTATGGCACGCTTGAAGTCAATGCCTTTTATGACTTGCTATGGCTGGCGACTCGTTCAGTGGCAGCTGTAACAGTGAGTTGCCGCTGGTTATGGCTCCGGCATTGGTCGGCTGACATTTCTTCTAAGGCTCGACTGGCTTGACTCCCCTTTAAGGGCAAGCTCCTCTTTGGAGAGGACCTTGAGAAACTTGTTAAGGATTTGGCAGAGGTGAAACCACAGCATCTTCTGGAGGACAAACCCAAGATGTCCTTTTGGTCACGCCAGTGCGACTACGGCCTATGCTCCTCTCTTGCGTTTTCGAGACTCCCAATGGTATTGCCCATGGAAATCCTCCTCGTCGACCATGTCGTCCAGAGCAGCCTCCAGATCATAGCCATTTTGCGGTCTCCGACAGAACAAGGATTCCTTCTCCACCTATAAGTTCTCAGGAGCCACCCACTCTTCCCGCCAATGCCCAGTCGGCCCACTCTGGGACACCCCCAGTCGTAGGCCGGTTGTCCCTTTATTACCAAAAGTGGGCCAGAATTACCAGTGACCGGTGGGTACTCGACATTTGTTCGTTTCGGCTATGCGCTCAAGTGCACAAGACCCATTGTGGATGCCTTTGTGGTCTCCCCCTGCTCTTCTGCTGGCAAGCGGCGGGTAGTACAGGCCACTCTACAACGACTCTTGCAGCTACAAGCCATCTCTCCCGTACCCAAACCAGAGAGAGGACAAGGTCGGTATTCCATCTATTTTGTGGTCCCAAAGAAAGACGGTTCATGGAGAGCTATTCTGGACTTCAAAGGAGTCAATTGCTCGTTAAGAGTGCCTCATTTTCGAATGGAGACCCTCCGGTCCGTTATCCAGGCGGTTCACCCGGAGGAGTTTCTTGCCTCTCTGGATCTCACTGAGGCTTATTTTCACATTCCTATCCATGAAGATTAGCAGCAGTTCCTACGTTTCACCATTATGGGCCGTCAGTATCAGTTTCGAACCTTGCATTTTGGGCTAGCGATGGTGCCTTGCACCTTCTCCAAGGTCATGGTCATGGTTGTGGCGGCTCTTCGGAAACATGGAATTCAGGTGCACGCTTATTTGGATGACTGGCTTATTCAGGCAAAATTCCACGGGGAGGCCTTGGACGCCATCTCCTACGTTGTCATCTTCCTCGAGTCAATCGGCTGGGTGGTCAATTTATGCCAAGAGCTCCCTCAGCCCTTCACAATCTCTCGACTTCCTGGGGGCCAAATTCGACACCCGGCGAAGGTGGGTCTGCCTAATAGGAAGACCGTTGCGAGAAGGTCTCGCAGCAGCTTCAAACTTTCCTTATGCAGGTTCGCCCTCTAATTTGGGACTACCTGCAGCTGCTGGGAAGCATGGTGGCGATGATCGATGTGGTTTCCTGGACGCGAGCCCGCATGCAGCCTCTTTTGAGTTGGTGGTCCCCGGTATCTCAGGATTACAGCATACGCTTGTAGCTTCCACAACCAGTTTGCAAGTCGCTCCAGTGGTTGCTGGACCCGGTTCACTTAAGCTGCGGGGTGCCCTTGGACACTCCTCACTGGGTGGTAGTAACGACCGATGCCAGGCTGACAGGTTGGGGGTTCATTGTTGCGACAAAACCTTTCAAGGATCGTGGAACCGGCAAGAAGTGAGTTGGACCATCAATCGTCTTGAGGCTCATGCAGCCTGTCTCTCGCTACTCGCCTTTCTTCCGATGCTCCACAACCGTGCGGTCAGAGTACTCTCCGACAATGCCACCACAGTCGCATATATCAATAGACACGGGGACACTATCTAACTTCTCAACAAATAGGGGTGTCCTGCATGGAGCGGTGGGTTCACCTCTAAACAAAGACATGGGGAGAGGTGGCCTGCACAGAGTGGCACCTACTCCTGCCATCTTACTCCGGCCTCCTTACTGGGCAAACTAGATGGACCATACTGGTCTTTATCTGCCGTCATTTACTATGTTACCAAGTGCCGAGGAGCAGCCAAGGAGATGAGTCTCCTTTTTCCCTGGGCAGAGACCTGCCTACAAGCGCTGTCAGCGCAGCACATTGCAGGGATAGAGAATGTCCTGGTGGATTTCCTCAGTCGACACACCCTGGATCCTGGGGAATGGTAGCTTGTTCTGTGGGCGTTTCACCAGATAGTTTGCTACTGGGGCATGCCTTCAGTCGACCTGATGGCCACAGCGGCGAATGCCAAAGCTCCCCGATTCTTCAGCTGGCGGAAGGAGCTCAGGTCCAGTGGTCTCAACATGCCGACTCTCCCTTAGTCGGAGTCCACTCTCCTTTACATCTTTCCTCCTTGGGTTGTGATCGGGAGACCCTCTCCGCCGCATGGAGTACCGCAGGGGGCTGGTCATCTTGATAGCACCCAACTGGCTGAGGAGACACTGGTACGCTGACCTGATGTGGCTGCTAGCAGCCAATCCTCTATTTCTGGGCGCCCACAAAGGGTTCTTACACAAGGGTCCGGTGCTCATGGACGATCCTGCTCCCTACTCATTTACGGCCTGGCTCTTGAAAGGCGTCGCCTGAAGCGCAAAGGTTATTCGCGTCAAGTGGTAAATACCATACTCAAGGCGAGGCTGCCTTCCACCTCCCTGGCTTACGCTCGCGTTTGGACACTCTTCGAGTCCTGGTATATACAACATTCCCTGTCGCCCTGGAGCGTGCAAATCCTGGATCTGCTTGCCTTTCTGCAAGACTGTTTTGAGAAGAGTCTGGCATTCAACTCCTTGCGGGTGCAGGTGGCTGCCCTAACCTGCTATTGGGGACCCATCGTGGGTGGTTCCCTAGCTTCCCACGCAGATGTTGGGTGCTTCCTCCGAGGAGTTTGAGCCTTGCGTCCTCCTCTTTAACCCGTAGTTCCCTCTTGGGATCTTCCGCTGGTGCTTTCCAGTCTTCAGAAACCACCCTTTGAAGCTTTGAAGGATTCGACTCTGTGTGATTTATCTTTTGACAGTGTTCCTAGTCACTATCAGGTCTGCCTGAAGAGTTTTGGAGCTGCAGGCCCTTTCGTGTAGGGACCTGTTCCTGTTCTTCTATCCTGGTGGAGTTTCAATCTGTGCGGTGCCATCTTTCTTGCCGAAGGTTTTAACTCCCTTCCACCTCAAACGATTTCACTGCCTTCCTTTCCCAGAGGCCAGGCAGCTAGCCAGTCCCTTGGACTTCGGTTCCTCGATGTTCTCCGGGTTCTCCGGCACTACCTTAAGGTGACCAAGCCCTTTCGCAACTCGGATCGTTTGTTCATTTTCTTTGATGGCCCTTGGAAAGGGTTACCACCGTCCAAATCCACTATTGGCCAGTGGATCAAACGCACTATTGAGTCAACATATATTTTGCATGGTCGGCCCGTGCCCCCCCCCCCCATCCCGGGCTTCAGGCTCATTTGAGGCGGGCTCAAGTGGCCTCCTGGGCGGAGCACTCTCAGGTGGTGCCCTTAGACATTTGTAGGGCTGCGACATCCTCCCTATCTACCTTTGTCCATCACTACCGTCTCGATCTCCACACCTATGATGCGGCGCAGTTTGGAACAAAGGTGGTGTCGGCGGTGGTAGCTTCCACTCTATGGGTCAGTAGCTTGGGAACTTCCCGCTTGTGTAGACTGGTCTAGCAGGATGAATTGAAAGAGAAATTCCACTTACCATTAATTTCCTTTCCTGGAATCCTGCTAGACCAGTCCACTTCCCACCCTGTGGACCGCCGCTATTCAAAGGTTAAGTAGATGGCTATTTCTTAGCGGAGTTCAGCTCGCACTTGACGTTTTGCCTCAGACATTTGTACATAGTTGTGCTTATGGCATAGAAACATGATGACAGAAAAAGACCACATGGCCTATCTAGTCTGTCCTTCCATAACAACAACTACAACAGTCCACTTTTTACCTTTAGAGATCCTCTGTGTTGGTCCCATGCTTTTTTGAATTCAGTTACTGTCCTCATCTCTACCACCTCCACTGGGAGACTATTCCATGGATTCACTACTCTTTCTTAAGTTTCCTCAAGGGATAAATCTTCAGGTATTCATTTATCTTCGGCATTTTTTCAATCTGAACGGTTGATTATGGAAGGGACGCAGGCAGCATCAAGGGAGGAATGATCTTTCGAAGATAATTGAATACCTGAAGATTTATCCCCTGAGGAAACTTAAGAAAGTGAAACACGATACAGTGCTGATGAGTGGCGTTGGGAAGATTATGAGAAGATAATGATTTGGATTCTGATAAGCATCTTTTGCTGTTAATATGGACGTTAACATGATATTAATTCAGATAAGCATTTAGTAGGAGGATATTATATTGCATTAGAACTTTACCCTATCTAAAAGGATTGGTCATTGATGCAAATCAGCACTACTAGTCCTGGTCTAAAGGACAGTTGGGGAAAATAGTGCTAAAAAGTCTGAGACCATATCCAAATCTTGAAGTGAAATTTGTATATAGGGGTATGATATATGTGGAGTGACTTTATGACTTGAAGGATATACTGAATGCAACCACTAGGGGTCCTAGGTAGGATGCCAGGGCATGCTCACTGAAGCCTTTGGTAACTTCTCTGTCTCCAACATCTGCTGGTAGGGGAACTAAACCCGCTTGTGTGGACTGGTCTAGCAGGATTCCAGGAAAGGAAATTAACGGTAAGTGAAATTTCTCCGTTATTACCTCTGTGCTCGGTTGCAGTGTCTGTGGGCCTTCTCTTGGCTGCTCCTGCCATCAGGCTCTCCCCCTCTGACTCCTGAACTGATTCCATATACATTGATTTCATCCTCTGTTCTTCTGGGGGACTTACTTAGTCAGGTCAAAAGGCTAAAGCTAAGCATAAGCACCAGCTCTCTCCGGCACAGTCTGGTAAGTACCATTCAAAGAGTAAAGCCCTACTCTCCACGTACCATTCAAAGAGTAAACCCCTACTCTCCATGCCTGACAGTCCTCCCTCCACTCTGGAAGTTCCACAGGCTCCTCAAGTCTTCCCTTTTTTCCCTTTTACAGAAGTTCCTTCCACAACTCAGACTCATACCCAGTATCCCCGCACTCTAAGGCCCCGCATGGATCCTCAGTCACGTAAAGCCCCTGTGGTCCTCAAGCGGGCACACAGACACTCCGATCAGGGTTCCCTGGAGCGAGAGCATAAGAAAGAAGAAATCCTCGAGGACCTCTTCCTGGAAAGTGGACATGCATGGCAAGTCCCGTGCGTGGTCCCACATCCCCGAGAGGGTATCCAAGGGGTCTGATCAGAAACGGCTGGCGAAGGTACCCAGGACAGACGCTGAGGCCTTGGAGGCCTGTCCTGTTGAGGACTCAGGTTGAGGGCGTTGGAACGCAGCTTTTCTGCATTTCTTGTCTTGCAGCAAGTGTCAATGCCTGACCCCGCTGGTGCAGGCACTGAGACCACAGGGACCTCGATGCCGAGGACTCCCCAGGCCGCCGAAGAGTTCCTCAAGAGTTCCATGCCTTGAGCCGATCCTCGATCCTGCTCCCGGTCTTAGGGAGCGAGATCCTCCCTGGCCAGCGCCTCTGGCTCCGGCCAAGCCTCAGCTGTGATTCATCAAAGGCCGGATCCAACGATGCCTTTAGAACCATTGGGCTTTGCATCTTCTACTGATTACTCATACTGGAAGTTAGACGTCGAGACTTCCCTAGAGACACAAGCACACCGTGACCTCCCCTCGGAACCGTCCCCGCCAGCGTCAAGGTGCCAGTATCCACCCAAGGACGTCTCGTTCCTCTAGTTTGTCCAGGACATAGCGAAGGTATTGTCCCTCACCACGGAGTCAGAGGAGGACCCTTGCATGGAGGAACTCAAAATCCTCCCATATGAGGCCCTCAAGATCCCTGTCCCTCCATCCTAGGTTGCCGCCGCCTCCGAATGTGGGAAATACCGGCATCGGTGCCGATTGTTAGCCAATGCCTAGACGCTATGTACCGGGTCCAGCAAGAACCCAGCTTCAGGAAGGCACAACTCCCTCACACTTCCATAGTGGTCGCGTCATCTATGCGTCAACAAAAAAGTCCGAAGACTCACTCCTCAGTGCCCCTGGGCAGGGAGTCCCGCACCCTTGGGCAGAAATGTTACCAGGGCTTGATGCTGGACTGCCGCGTACAGGCTTATCAGCTGTATATCGGCATTGACCTTCAGGACCTAACCAAGGAACTCTGGGATTTCTCAGCGGATCTCAGCGGGGACCACCTCCAATGCTTCCAGACCCTCACGAAGGTTGTCGGGGAGTGCTCAAAGTATTTGTCTCGAGCGGCCTATAACAGCTTCAAATCTAATGTGAGGGTGGCCACAGCAGACAATGGTGTTCGACGCTAGGCCTGACTCCAAGCATCGGACCTTGAACAATGGATCCAGGAAAAACTCTGACGTCCCTTGCCTCAGTGAAAACGTCTTCGGCAAGCTGATGGAGGACAAGGCAGCAGAGATCGAAACAGAGTTTGTCACCTGGACTTGACTCTCGAGGAAGACCTCCACTCTTTCCAAGAAGAAATCAGGGAAAAGGCCTCCCTTCCACCAGAAAGGCTAGCCTTATCAAGGCTATAACGCTTACCAGACCCCCCCGACCCCTCAGCAGGGTCATCAGGGCAAGGGAGCAGGCCAGGGCCCATGTAAACCGAAGGGCCCCAAGCCCCAGACACCAACTCCGGCCCAGACTGGGTCAGGGATTTGACTCCCAGAGCATAGCCTCTCCACCCATAAGGGGGCCAGCTACCAATGGGGGAGCGCCTGATTCATTTTGCCCACCAGTGGGCTGCCATCACTACTGACTCCTTCAGACATTTCAGGTGGTCAGGGAAGGTTACCTCCTTCACCTGGACCAGATGCCTCCCCCTTTTTTCCAGGAGAGCCCCCTCGGACTCCTGCACACCAGGCCCTGCTACTGCAGGAATTTGCAGGCCTTCTCAGGGAGAGGGCTCTGGAGCCCGTACCACCCCATCTAAAAGGAAAGGGGTTCTACTCCAGGTACTTTTTGGTCCCAAAAAGAACAGGAGGCCTAAAGCCCAATCTAGACTTGAGAAACCTGAACAGATTCCTGGTGCGGGAGAAGTTCAAAATACTCTCTCTTGGAATATTGCTGCTCTTCCTCCAGCAGGGAGATTGGCTATGCTCCTTGGACCTAAAGGATGCTTATACCCATATTCTGATCCAACCCAACCAGGCAGTGCCTAAGGTTCATGGTCGGGGGCGACCACTACCAGTACAGGGGGTATTACCCTTCAGTCTGACTTCCTCACCAAGAGTATTCACCAAATGCCTGGCAGTGGTGGCCGCATACCTCTGTCTCGAAGGGGCCGCCTTCTTCCCCATACCTGGACGACTGGCTAGTAAAAGGAGACACTACCTCAGAGGTGCAACAGGCCACAGCCTGCACCATCAAGGTCCTACAACATCTGTGGTTTGTGATAAACCTCCCCTAATCCCACCTCACTCCAACACAGTACATGGAATTCATAACGGCTCACCTGGACACTCTCCAAGCCAGGGCCTTCTTCCCTCTGGACAGGGTGGATCGCCTCAGAGCCCTCGCAACCGAGGTGCAGCACCGTCACACTGTGTCAGCACGGTCCATGCTCTGCCTGCTAGGCCACATGGCCTCCACAGTCCATGTGGTCCCCAATGCCTGCCTCCACATGCAGGCAGCTCAGTGGTGCCTCCGCTCCCAGTGGTCTCAGGCCATGGGCAGGCTCTGGAGCAAGATCTCAGTTTCCCATCAACTAGCAGAGTCACTCAATTGGTGGCAGGACACATAGCATCTGCAGAAGGGCATGTCTTTTCAACACCCAAACCCCCAGAGAGTCCTCACTACGGATGTCTCCCTACTGGGCTGGGGTGCCCACTGCAAGGAACTGTGCACGCAAGGAGAGCCAGCAGCAGATCAACCTGCTGGAGCTTAGAGCCATTTGTCTGGTGATCAGGGCCTTCCAACGCCGCCTGCAGCCCCAGCCAGTGCTGGTCCAAACAGACAACCAGGTCGCAGTGTTCTACTTGAACAAACAAGGGGTCACAGAGTCTTATCACCTCTGCCTGGAGGCAGTAGCCCTCTGCTCATACACGATCAGTCAGAGAATGCTCATCAGAGCGGTATACCTCCTGGGCCAGGACAATGCCCTGGCGGACAGATTTGAGCAGGGTCCTCCAGCCGCACGAGTGGCACCTAGACTCCATGGTGGCGCAGCGCCTATTCCTACTATGGGGAACCCCAAGGGTGGACCTTTTGCCAGCCCAGCCAATGCTCAGCTGCCCCACTTATTTATTTATTTTTATTTATTTTATTACAATTTCTTATATATCGCACTATTCGACATCAGCACGGTTTACATTAAAACAAAAGGACCAGAACAACAGGCTGTTTGGTTTTACAGAGAACAGGTGTTCAAACTTGGATAACATGGGTGAACTATTTACATAAAATATCTACAAGTAGGCGTGATGACAAAGCTCTAGAGGTAACATGTGGTTACTTTCTTTGGTGGGGTTATCTAGGCTTCATTGCTGACTGGGTATGTTTATGTTTATTAAAGCTTTATATACCGCCCAATACAGTTAGCATCTGGGCGGTTCACAATACATAAAATCAATTAAAAAAAATGTTAAAAGAGAGAGAGCTGCGAAAGAGAGCCAGAAAAGGAATGCCATAAAATCAAAGAAAAAAGGGATAGAAACAGAGAAACAGATTGGGGGGTAAAGATGGGTAACAAAAGGGAAAAGAGAAGGGGACAGCAACAACATAGAGAATAATGTAAGACAGGGGTAGGGGTATGCTGTCATAGGCCTAGGGGGGGGGGGGGGGAAGATGGGGCCGGGAAAGGAAGGTTAAAGGCAGAACAGAGGAGATGTGTTTTGAGGTTAGCTTTAAAGGACGGGTAGGAGGTTTCTAGACGTAAAGAGGGGGGAAGGGAGTTCCAGAGCCTTGGACCAAGAAAAAGAAAGCAGAAGACCGAGTAGATTCTAGGTGTGCTTGAGAGGGAGAGGGTAGAAACATACGGTTAGCATGAATAGAGTGGAGAGGACGATGAGGGGTATGAAGGTGGACCTGGCTGGCAAGATACAGGGGGATACCTGAATGGATCACCCTGTGAACAAAAATAAGAATTTTAAACTGAACACGAAAGACAACAGGAAGCCAATGAAAATGTATTAACAGAGGGGTGACATGATCGAACCGTGAAGCATGGGAAAGGACACGAACAGCAGCATTTTGAACACGTTGAAGGCGACAAAGTTGGGATTGGGGGAGACCAGCAAGACAGACATTACAATAGTCGAGACGAGACATAAGACGAGACAAGACATAACAAGGGTAGTGCTTGAGGAACAGGTGATATTTGAGTGCCTTCCTGAACTGAGATAAGTCAACGATAGCACGAATGTCAGATGGTAGAGCATTCCAGCATCTTGGGGCGAAAAATTTCTGCTGGCCCCAACCGCACACATCCCGGATAGCAGTGGACGCCTTCCTCATCTTGTGGTTGGAGGGCCTTCTGTATGCCTTTGCTTCCACACCACTAATCATGCGGACCCTCTTCAGAATCCAGCAGGACAAAGCTTCCATGATCCTGATGGCTCCGTGGTGGCCCAGGCAGCCTTGGTTTCCCCCGTTGCTCCGCCTGTCAACAGAATTCCTGGTCCCTCTGGGGAGTTCCTCAGGACTCCTGACCCAGGAAGAGGGCTCACTTCTCCACCCCAACCTGGGGTCCCTGTTGCTAAAACAGCATGGCTGCTGAACGGGTCACCCTTCAACCTTCCCAGGGCCTCATAAGAACTCTACGAGACGAGCCTACACCTTCAAGTGGTGCAGATTCTCAGTATGGTGTGCGGAGCAACGGGTTGACCTGTTCTCTTGCCAGGTGCACATGGTGCTGCAATACTTGCTCCACCTCTCACAGACTGGACTCAAGTCCAGCTGTGTCAGGGTACACCTGAGCGCACTCTCTGCGCACCATCACTCCATAGAGGACAAGTCTCTCGCTGTGCAGCCTCTCATTACCTGATTCATGCAGGGCTTGCTGCTCTCTAAGCCCCCTATCTTGCTGCCTCCAGCGGAATGGGGATCTCAGCGTGGTTCTGACACAGCTTACCAAGCCACCCTTCGAGCCTTTGGCTACCTGCCATCTGTGTTACATATCTTGGAAGGTTGTCTTCCTAGTGGTGCTCAGCTCTGACAGAAGTGTCAGCAAGCTTCAGGCCTTCGTGCCGAGCCACCATACATTAGGTTCTACAAGAACAGGGTCGTGCTTCGCACCCATACAAAATTCCTTCCGAAGGTGGTATCAGCCTTCCAACTCAACCAAGAGCTGGTGCTCCCTACCTTCTTTCCACAGCCCCACGCTGACAAGGCAGTGTCCGATCTCCATATTCTGGACTGCAAAAGGGCCCTGTCCTCCTTCCTGTAGCTTACTCAGGGCCACCGCAAAGCCTCACAGCTTTTTGTTTCCTACGACCCCAGTCGACCGGAGGAGGCTGTCACCTGGGTGGTGGACTGCATCACCTTTGCCTACGATCAGGCTGGGCTATCATTGGAGCGCCGGGTCATGGCGCACAATGTCAGAACTATGGTGACCTTGGTTGCAAGCCTATGCTCTGTCCCTATGGCAGACATCTGCCAGGCCGCCACCTGTTCCTCCATTCACACCTTTGCAGCTCACTACTGCCTGGAGAGGGAGTCCTGACTGGACAGTGCCTTTGGCCAGGCCATACTCCATAATCTGTTCGGGGTTTAGGCAACTCCAACCCTTCTTGTTCAGGCTACCGGAGCGATGGTTCTTCCTGGACACTGGGGTCCTTAGAGTCTTTCTTAGATTCGCTTGCGGCTGCTAATGGCTGGACCGTGTTTTTCTTCTACAGGTTCTCAGTAGCCTGTAGCTGGGGAATCCCATATGTGAGGACTGACTTCCTACTTGTTCCTAACTCACCTGTAACAGGTGTTCTCCAGGGACAGCAGGAATCAGTCCTCACAACCCTTTCTCCTCTCCTTGGAGTTGCTGTACAAATTTTGACCATCTTTTTGTCAGCTCTAGCTATGTCATTTGAGTAAGATGGCACCCTTAGGCAGGAAGGGGAGCACGCATGCATGATGACATCTCCCAGAGGCTTTCTTTAAAACAGGGGAGATGCTTCCGTGAGGGCTCTGTTGGCGCCGATGTCACCCATATGTGAGGACTGATTCCTGCTGTCTCCGGAGAACACCTGTTACAGATGAAACTATGCTTTCCCGCAAAGGAAGCCGGTCAGAGTGTTCTTGGATAATGCCACCACAGTGACTTACATAAATCGGCAAGGCAGCACAAGCAGTGTCTAGCTGGAAAGTGAGATTGCTCCACTGCTAGACTGAGCGGAGAGCAATTTGCAGGTGCTATCGGTGGCGCACATGGCTGGAAAGGAGAACGTGGCAGCTGATTACCTCGATCATTTTCACATCGACCCAGGCCAAAGCAGAGGTGTTTGCTTGGACAGTACAGCGTTGGGGCGAGCCGGTAACAGATCTACTGGCCACCTTCGAATCCGCAAAAGCAGTGCGGTCCTTCAGCAGAAGGAGAGAGAGTGCATGTTGGAAGGCCTCGATGGCCTGGTACAGAGCTGGCCTGTGGAAGGACTGCTGTATGTGTTCCCCTTGTGGGTGCTCATAGGTTGGGTAGTGCAACAGACAGAGGTGCATCAGGATCTGGTGGTCCTAGTCGCTCCTGACTGGCTGAGAAGGCCATGGTACGTGGACCTGGTCCATCTAGCCCGAGCCGAGCTTCTGGTCCAAGGTCCAGTCCTGATGCCTCAGGTGGAGCTGTTCTTGCTTACGGCCTGGCCCTTGAGTGGGCTCAGTTGAGAAGGCGGGGCTGTTTTGCCCTGGTAATTGGTACCTTACTGACTGCCCAGAAGCGTTTCATCAGTCTTTCATATGTTCGCAAGTGGCGCATCTTCGAGAGTTGGTGTGAAGAACATGATTACCAGGCCCTGGCGGTATCTGTTCCAGGGGTGTTAGCATTCCTGCAGTTCGGTTTTGAAAAGGATCTCGCCTGTAGCTCCCTATGAGCACAGTTGGCGTTCTTAACCTGTTATTGAGGAATGATCCAGGGATTTCCTTGCCCGCTCATCTGGATATGGTGCTTTTCCTTTGGGTGATGAAGCAATTCCGGCCACCAATTAGGCTGGTGGTGCTCCCTTGGGATCTCAATCTGGTTTTGTCGGTATTGTTAGAGGCACCTTTCAAAGCAGTTAGAAGTTGCTCCTTGAAGACAGTCTTTTTGTTGGTGATCTGTTTGGCTCACAGAATTTCGGAGCTGCAGGCTTTATCATGCCACTAGTCTTTTCTCACAATATCCAAGGAGAAGGTGGTATTGAAGCCACTGCCCTTCTTTTTGCCTAAGATCATCTCAGCCTTTCAGCTCAGTCAACCAGTGTTGCTACCGGTGCTTTCTGTGTTGGGAGCGTTGGCAGAGAAACCTCAACTCTGCCTTCTGAATGTCTGCCGATTGTTTAAGTGCTATCTCAAGCGCACAGCTCTGTTTCGAAAGTCAGACCATTTGTTTGTGCTTTTTGGGGGTCCACGCAAAGAGATGCCTTGGCTGCTTATTTCCAGGTGGTTGAAGGAGGCTATCTCCTTGGCCTATCTTTTGTGATGGTGAACCTTGCCCAAGGGATTGCAGGCTCATTCCACCAGGGCACAAGCAGCCTCTTGGGCTGAGGCTAGCCTGGTCCAGCTGGTGCACATTGCAAGGCGGCCACTTGGTGGTCCTTACATACCTTTGTGCGACATTATCACCTCTACGTGCAGGCAGCTGGGGGTGCGAGATTTCATGGCAGCAGTGATTCAGGTCGGGCTCGCAGGTCCCTTCCAGGGTTAGTACTGCTATGGTACATCCCACAGGTCAAGAATGGACTGGAGGGACGATAAGGAAGGTGAAATTAGGACTTACCTGCTAATTGGCTTTCCTTGAGTTCCCTCCAGTCCAGACCAGTCTCGGGCCCACCCTAATTTCTATACCATTTGTCAGTTTTGCATGCTCAGACTGTAAGAAAGTCATCTTCTGAGTGTCGGTACTGAGCAGGTGGACAGGCCTGGCAAGGGGTACCGGGCCGTGGGCTCCATCTCTTGTTTTCTGACCACTTGGTTACTACAACAATAAAAATAAGGAAGAAAACAGAGTCTAAGACGTTTCTCAATATAATGAGGGGGTCGTGATTGATTGACCTGAGCCTTTCAGTATGGTTCTCTTGTTCTCCACTGAGCAGGCGGGTTAGTCTGCCTTTGGTTGAGGGTTTTGTGACATAGTTTTTCTTATTTGTTATTCCTGTGAATCTTCTTTTTTTGTTTTTTAATTATTTATTTAAGGAATTTTCAAAATTACATCAAGTACAAAGCTTGTATAGAAAGGTGTACAATCCAGCAACATATCCAAAGAAAAAGTATATACAGGATCAAAATAACAATGGGAGCATACACCTATAGTCCACATAAAGAGGGTTAATATACACATTCTTGGAGAAGTAAGGGATCCCCACCAAGGAAATAAAAAGAAAGGAAAGAAGGCTGCTGGGAGCCCAAAGCTGATCTATTAATGACCCATTAACTTGCCGCCCCAAGAGTGTGAGAAGAAGACGACGAAGAGTCAACAGGAATCCTAGCACTTATAAAGGTAGATAGATCTGAAGGCTGAAAAAAATAAACCTCTGTGACCTGTAAACAATAATGCACTTGCATGGAAATCTAAGATAAAAAGTAGCCCCCAAATTCAAGGCTCCCGGTCTGAGTAAAAGAAACTGTTTACGTCACTTCTGAGTATCCCAGGAAACATCTGGAAAAATCAAACTTTTTTGCCCATAAAAGGGCACAGAACGTTTAACATAATACAGACGTAATAACCAATCTCTATCAGATAATAGAGCAAACTTAACCACCAAGGTGGCAGTACACAATGCTGTTAACTCAGGAGACTTCAAAATATCAGAGATATTAATGACATCTAATTGAAATGACTGATCCATATTTCCATTATCCCTCTTTCCCATAGGTAGATAGAAAACTTTCACAATCGGAGGTATTAACACCATAGAAACAGCCAAATTTTCAGAGAAGTATTTCTTAAAGAGATCTAAAGGCAAAATCTCCAGGAACAAGCAGGAATGAGTCTTCACATATGGGTACGTCGGTACCGACGGAGTCCGCGCGGGAACGCTTCCCAGCGTCCATTCAGAAAGCTTTTGGAAGCATCCCAACACGCCTGCGCGCTGCCTTCCCACCTTCCCAACTGCCTCTCCTCAGTTTTCATTTTTCCGCGGAGCTGGCAGGACGTCCTCCTGTCACCACAGAAAATTCTTCTTTTATTTTTTAGTTTTCTTATGGTTGCGGCTGCCTTCCCCGACGCCACCGGTACCGCCGGTGTTTCTTTTTTCTTTTCTTGTAAAATTTTTCCCTTAAGGAATATATTTTTCTTTGTTAGTGTCTCACGGTTCTCAGGCCTTCTAGGCCTCTCCATTTTTCCTCATGGAACTGCCAGCCACTTTCCCCAAGAAATGTACAAACTGTGGAGGTACAACTTTATTTTTAGACACTCACAATTGGTGTCTAACCTGCTTGGGTCCTGACCATTTTCCTCCGGAGCCCTCGGGCACCAGTATGGTGAGAAGTTTTCAACATCGAGTTCCCCTCGACACGCGGTCCCCCTCCAACTTCAGGGCACCAACCATATCTTCTTCTGCACAGGATCAGGTAACCCAAAAACAGTCTGTTAAGACTAGCCAGTCCTCGAGCGGCACTTCTCATGCACAGCATAGAAATGCCTATGACCTTGTCCTCGAGAATCCACTGGCTTCAAAACCCCGGTGGGAGTCTTCGGCCTCCAAAGCCTGTGTGGGGTTTCAGGTTGTTCCTGAGGTTCACCCCTCACAGAACATACCTGAGCCATGCCCGGTAGTGGCATCCGCTACGAGCGGTACCGATACCCCGGCATCGGCACTGGTGTTGGATGAAACATTCCTCACCAAGGATTGTCGTCTGGCGTCCTCGGTTCCTACGGGCCCGGTGGATACGCTTCAGACCGACTTTCCAGTATCGGTATCGACACCGATACTAGTACCGACGTCGGTACCCTCCAGACGTGCATCGATAGACTCGCTTCCTTCGATGCCGAGTCTGGAATCAATCTCCAGTCTGGAGGACTGGGTACCGACTCCCGTCGGTACCGCAGGCTCGGTTCCGATACTTCGGATCCGCAACTCTTGGTTCCTCCGACACCGTTAGAGTTGCCACCGGCTGGTATTCTTCCGCCGGTATCAGATACGGTACCGAGATCGATACCGATATCCACAGTACCATTACTGTCGGTACCTTCCATGCTTCTCTCTCCAGGCTCGCTTCCCTCGATGCCGAGTCTGGAATCGATCCCTAGCATGGACGATCTGTTACCGACTGTCACTGGTTCTGACCTACAGAACCAGCGACCACCATCTAAGGATCCCATACTGCACCATTCAGGATCCTCTATTCCTATATACTGGAATAGATCCCTCGGTGCCAATGCTAGTTCTTCATCAGATCTAGCCTATCCAAGGGAAGTTCCCTCTGGGGATCTTTCTTTCCAGACTTTCCTCCTGGATATGGCAAAATCACTTGCCATTCCTATTCCTGGACAAGATCCTACACAAGGGAATACAGAATACCTCTCTGTTCCTAACGAAGCAAAGGAGAACATAATGCTTCCTTTGCATCATTCTTTGCAGGATCTCCTTCTACGAATGTGGGAAGCTCCTTTAAGGGTACCCTCTTTCCAGAGCAACTGATCTCCTATATCAGGTGCCCCCCTCTCCAGGGTTTCAAAGGACTCAACTTCCTCATCATTCCATTGTAGTGGAATCAGCATTGAGGCGAGTAAAGAGTAATAAAAAGCACGCTTCTTGTCCGCCAGGTCTTGAGTCTAAGACACTAGATGCCTTTGGACGTCAAACCTTCCAGACATCCATGCTTTCAGTAAGAATTCTCTCATATATTTTTTATATGGGTCTATCTCTTGAGGAGGTCACAAGGAAATTACATCTTTTGACTCCTTGTCTTCAAGAGCCCAAACAAGCAGACTATTCCTTACTGGTTAGTCATGCTCATAATATTTCTAGGTTTCTTACTCGTGCTTCCCTAGACTCCTTTATTTATTTATTTATTTATTTACTTCTCTTATATACCGCGCTATTAAAATCAGTGCGGTTTACAATTGAACAAAAAACATACTGCAATGTCACATGACAATTGAGTTTTTACATTGAACATGGACGAGATAACCTGGAGGTAACGGGTAACTAATTACAGAGTAATTATTCATGGAGTATGGTGAGAAATTATACATATAGTATAGCTTGGTTTCAACATATTTATAAGAGGTTTAATCAATAAGATGTGTGATCAGTACCAATAATAAATAAGAGAGGGGATATGGTGGTAGAGCTAGTCATTTTCTTTATGGTGTTGGATTTTGGGTGGGGTGGAGTAGGGTGTAAGATGTGAGGATGGGTGGTTGTTTCTGGGATTGGATTCTGGGTAATGGATGAGGAAAAGGTGGTGTTTGAGGGCTTTTCTAAATGACAATAGGTCTGGGGTGGAACGGAGCTCAGTGGGGAGGGCATTCCAGGTCATGGGTGCAAATAGGGAGAAGGCTCTATTGGCAGTAGCCTTTTTGCACTTAGTTAGAATGTTGGGGATCTCTAGAGTGTTTGCTTGATTAGATCTCCTGATCCTGTTGAACGGCCGTCTGAATGAGTTTGCTGATGGGTGAGGTGATCTGGTTCCTTAGGGCTTTGAATGTTAGTACTAGGGACTTGAGTCTGTTAGCAGAACTTCTGCTATTGCTATAGGGGCACAACGTAGAGCCTGGCTCCAAGCTTCAGACTTGGACAAATGGGCACAAGAAAGATTGGGAAATACTCCTTGCACTGGAGAAAATCTCTTCAACAAGGAGTCTTTACTCCAGGTTACTCAGTTATCCACTGACTTTTCTGTTTCCAGGGGCTATTCTACGCCGCCTTCTTTCCTAGTAGGTAAGAAATGTCCTACCAAACTTTCTTCCCCTAGGGGGGGAAGGTTTTGTCCATCTTCTGCCCATCATACAGATGTTCCCAAACAGGGGAAACATCGCCCTGGTCTGAAGAATCTACAAACTCAACAGGGTCAACAAACCCAGCAGTCGCAGGGTTTCAAATAGATCATTGTCCCTTTTGGTTGCTGGTTAGGGTAGCAGTCTGCTTCTTTTCACTTGCAGTATCTGCACTAAATTTATCCTAACCTACCTAGATATCTCTTCATGAGACATCTTTTCTAAGAGTCTTTATGATGATCCTGCCCATACTTAACAGATTTCCTCTTCCTCTTGGAGGAAAGAGAGGTAACAACTATCAATAGACAGTTGTTTTCCCTGTATTGGCATGTATCATCTCACCTGTCGGAGACTTCCTCCATAGTTGGTCTCTTGCAACTCTGTTTTACCTCCCTCTTACTACAACGTTTAGTTTGTAAGAGTGACTTTTTTACATGGGTAAGCCCTTTTGGTCCTCTACCTGTCCCTTCTGGAGTTGTCTTCCCCCTTGTTACCTTAGGGCAGCTCTTCAGAAAATAGGAAGTCCTACCATGTCTGTTTCTTTTTCCCCAATCTAAAAAGAGGAGGGAAAAGAAATTCTTCATGCTGCCCTGATAGTTGCTGCAAATGCAGCAATTTCTAGTGGTTAAACCACTGGTTTTGTACACCACACAACCAGGGTTTCCCCTCCACTAGCAATCCTCCTAGCCTCAGTGCTAAGTCCCAAACAGAGTATCAACCTCGTTTGGGAAACCCTATTACAGTTTGGTTGGTTAACTTCTATTCTTCGCCCCTTGCCCTTGGCAGAATAGCTGGTTACCTGCTGGCTTTCCACAGCCAGTTTTTTCTTCTGACCAACCTGCAGCATGCTCTCTGCAACTCTACAGAGTAGCTTTGCACTATGGGCCCTTGCTAGAGAGCATTAGTATCTTGCCTAGCAGATAACCCCAGATGGTTAAAAGGGGTTCCCCCAGTCATGTTCATGCCTGGCAGGTATTTTCTACCCTTTCCATCTTATCTTAAAAATCTTTTGAGGCATAAGCCTCAGGCCTTTCATTACGTGAAAGCCTAAAGAAGGGCCAATTCCCTATCTTGGCCCATATCTCCTGGGGTCTCCCGTCAGAGATAAATTCTTCACTGGCAGCTAGAGGATACCTAATACCCATCTTGCCCTCATAGGCGGATCACTAGGGTATCTTCTTCCTGAGGCCTCCTCTATCCAATCTCCATACTACAATTCTGGAGATATCTGGACTTCCTGTCTGCAGACTGCTGTTATCCTCTGCCTTTTTCACGTAGGCCATCCTGGTTACTCAAGAGCTCAAATTCTGCAAAGAATTAAGCTGCCTTCTTGTCAGGGACACCTTTCCTCTGACTATGCCAGTCATAACCAGGAGAAGAGGATTTTTCCTATTTAATCTATTCAAGCAGGTATCAACCTTCTTGCTATTAGATAAATTTCTCTCTCCCTAATAAGGGGGGATGGGGTTCTCTGGACATTTCTCCATCCATATACCTGGAGACATGTCTCTATATGCCTGCCTATTCATCTAGGTGTATATATATATATATTGTTTATATCTGTGTGTCTTCTGCCCATATATATATATATCTTTATAGATATATGCATATATACCCAATATGTGTATATATTTAAATCTACATATATATATTTATTTATATATTACATATGATGAGATATATTGTTAGATAGATCTGTATCCATCTACTTATCTATCTGGCTGTTAGGATCAGATATCCTGACATTCCTTTATGATCCTGACAGATGGGCACTAACCCTATCAATGCTGTACCAGCATACCTAGGGGACTACACCTAGAACCACTCCTGTGGTAATTAACCTTTTCAGGTTTAGGTACTCCTGAAGCTCTCCATGTACCTTTCTTTCCTAATTGACCCCAGTTAGGAAAGACATTGCGGAGCTTCCGTTGCTCTAAAGCTTAGCGCTCCTGAGTCTGTACTTACCTTTTTATCAGATACAAGGGTTTCCATATCTTTTCTCCTCTACATGGACTGATTCTAACCCCAGTCCAGTTGGGTCAGACTAAATTTTTCTCTTGGTCCTACATTTATACTATTTTTGGACCAAAGCAGCTTAAGCTTTCCTTAATAGTACCTTCTGCGTCTCCGCTGAAGCTCTACCTCTTATACTACCCCAGTTTTCCTCTGGGGCTATTTTTTTTCTCACCCTAAAGGGTTTTGACCTCCACTTGTTTTTTGTTCTACTTTATTACCTCTACTTCTCAGTGAGGTACCCCTTGAGCACATTCACTGACTCTTCTATCAGATCCATATGTAGCTCAGTGCACTTGTGCAGTGCCAACAAGGGAGGCCCAGATTACAATATCTTATTACTAAATGTCCTCAATACAGGGTTTTCCCCTTTTGAAGCCCTGTTCTAGCCAGCTGTTCCACAGCTCTTTTCTGTATTCATCTCCTACCCTCCATCCCCAGGATGCCTGAGGTCCTGAGGAATAGCATGGCTCGTTCTAGACTTGCAACATGCTAGGACTCCCTCCGGGCATCTGAGCTTGGGAGTCCCCATATGTGAAGACTCATTCCTGCTTGTTCCTGGAGATAGCACAGTTACTTACCTGTAACAGGTGATCTCTGGGAACAGCAGGAATAAGTCTTCACAACCCACCCACCTCCCCTAGGAGTTGCATTTCTTGTTCTCTATCTTTCCCTTCCTTGCTCTCTCTCTCTCTTTGTCTCAGCTTTAAAACTTAACTGAGGAGAGGCAGTTGGGAAGGCGGGAAGGCAGCGCGCAGGCGTGTTGGGCTGCTTCCAAAAGCTTTCTGATTGGACGCTGGGAAGCGTTCCTGCGCGGACTCCGTCGGTACCGACGTACCCATATGTGAAGACTTATTCCTGCTGTTCCCAGAGATCACCTGTTACAGGTAAGTAACTGTGCTGTGCCCGGGAGAACCGGGAAATTCAAAACCTGAAGGTTAAATGCCCGGGCTGCGTTGTCCAAAGATTCCAACTTCACCCGCATAAGTATTATCCTTCATCAGCGCAGCACAGGAATCTTCAAGAGCGCTCATTTTAGTCTCATGTTCATCAACTTTCTTTTTAATGGAATCTGAAGCTCCTAAACATACGTCCACCTTTTGTGCAAGAATGTTTACTTGGGAGGAGAAACCCTCAGCTTGCCTAGTCCAAAGTCTGTAATAGTAAGGTAATGGCGTCCCAAATGTTCTCCAGGGCGATCTTCTGCAGATGCTGAATAGAAAAGCCAGCTGGGACCTCTGAAGAAATGGAGGAAGATCTCAACTGCAACTCTCCTTCCTCCACGGGCAGCACCAGCACCTCTAAGTTGCCAGGCGAACCCCCAGCTGACGACGGGGCAGCCGCTGCACCTCCTGCAGTGACGGCTCCCCGCGGAGATGCGAGGGGGAACCTCCTGGAAACTCCCCACACGCGTCTGCCGACGCGGCGGGGGCAACAGCACCAGGCAGCAAAGGAGGTGTACGGGTCTCGGGGGAGAGGCTGACATCCAACGCTGGCAGTACTGCCGATTCCTCCAATGGCTCTCCTGCAGTGCCTTCTCGAATCCCCTGACACTGAGCTTCAGAGACTGCTACAAACTGATCCATGAGACCCAGATTGGAAGGAGGGAGCTCCGCAGGGTAAGTTCAGACCTTGCCTTTTCGTTTTGGCATGGGGAGGAAAAACACGGCACTCTCCTCAATTAGCCATCCATTAATATACTGGGGTTGGTAAGGTGACAGCTGTCTATGAGAGGTGATGTCATCAGCATTGACATGCTCAGTTTCCAAGCTGCTGGTGAGGTGTGACAACCCACAGGTCAGGACTGGACTGGAGTGAACTTGAGGAAAGTCATTTAGCAGGTAAGTCCTAATGTCACCTTTCTCCCTAAGGTGATCTCTGACTTTCTCCAGGACCAAGCAGGAAGTCAGTCCTCACTTATGGGTGACGTCGGTGCCGACGGAGCCCTCGCGGAGCAATTTCCCCAGCTTTCGAAGAAAGCCTTTGGAAATTGCAGCACGCATGCACGGTCCCCTTCCCGCCCACGGGTGCCATCTTGCTCAGTCTTCTTTTTTCCGCGGAGCCCTACAGACGTAGTTTGTGATTGCCGCTGAAAAAGTTGATTTTTTCGTTCTGTTTTTTCTCGGTTAGACACCGTGTCCTTTTCCCGCCCGGCCTCGATACTCCGGTGTCGAGTCCGTTCACTATTTTTTGGTTTTTGTCCTTCGTGACTGGCGTTCCCGCCACTTTTTTCTTTTTCTCTGGCAGCCCGGTCTTTTGACCTCGCAGGGGCCCTTTTTCCCCCCGATGGCTGCCAGCGGGTTTAAAAAGTGTGATCGGTGTACGAGGCTTATGTCTCTTACCGACACACACGACTGCTGCCTCTGCTGCCTCGGACCCAATCATGACCCGATGATTTGTGGTCCGTGCACCAAAATGTCCTCGAAGGCGTTGAGGCGTCGGCAGTCTCAAAAGGAGCGAATCTTCTCTGACTCCGCGTCCGGCCGGGCCCGGACCTCGTCAGAGGCTTCGACGTCTCGTGACTCCGGCCCCGAGCGTCGTCGGAGTTCCTCTGAGTGGGGGTCTCCCGCCCGGGAACATCGTCGGAAGAAGAAACCCGCGAGGGCGGTGTCAGAGGACGCTCCTGGTCCCTCGAGGGCCAGGTCGCATAGCCCCGATAGCCACCCCGAGTCCTCGGAGTCGGAGAGGCCTTCGAAGCATCCTCGTCTCGAAGTGGAGTCTCCTGCACACGTGAGTACTGTAGTCCTCGTGGACTCACCTCCGAAGGAGCCGACGTCGAGCCCGACGCCGTCGGGGCCCGAGTCGGGGGCTGCTGGGTCTCCTGAGCTTGGACTCAGGTTGACGGCCTTGGAGAGCAGTTTCGCTGCCTTCATGGACCAGCAGCGGGCATTGATCGCTGGCCTCGCCAGTGCATCTGCCCCGACCACCGGGACGTCGACGTCCAAGTCGACCCCGGAGGCCGAGCCAATCCTCGAGTCCATGCGGGCTCGAGTCTATCCTCTGCCACGGTCTCCCTCGGCCTCCTGTTCGGGACCGAGGTCGTCGACGCCGGCCTCGGCGTTGGGGCGGAGGTCCTCGGCGGCCGCCCGCACGGAGCTACTCGATTCCTCCACGGAGGCGTCGGGCTGGGACACGGAGGAGGACGAGTCACCCGGTTCTTTTCAGACTCGGTGCGTTCCCTCTGACTCGCCCGAGTCTAAACCTCAGAGACGGTCCCCCTCGGAGGATACCCGGTTCTCGGACTTCGTGAGGGATATGGCAAAGGCTTTGGCCTTCCCCGCGGATCCCGAGGAGGAGTCTCGAGCCGAAGAGCTCGAGGCCTTCCAGTATGACTCTCCCCCGAAGGAGGCCTTTACTGTACCGGTTCCTCCGATGCTGGAGAGACTTCTCTTCCGCATGTGGGAGAGCCCGGCATCGACGCCGGTGTTAAGCATGCGGGTCTATTCCATGTATCGAGTCCGCAAGAGCCCCGGGTTCCAGAAGGCACAACTACCGCACCATTCCATGGTGGTGGAATTGGCCATGTATCGACTCAAGAGTCAAAAGATGCACTCCTCGGTGCCTCCCGGCAAGGAGGCCCGGAACCTGGATGCCCTCGGTAGAAAGTGCTTCCAGGGCTCTATGCTTGCTTGTCGAGTCCAGACATACCAGCTCTACATGGGCATGTATCTCCGAGACCTGGCAAAGGAAATTGCCGGGTTCTCTGCTGGTCTCTCCGAGGAACCTTTGCAGAGGTTCCAGGCCTTGTCCACTGGTATTCGAGAGTGCTTGAAATTTATTTCTCGAGCAGCCTACGATGGCTTCGAAGCATCGGCTCGAGTAGCCGGGGCCGGCATCGGTGCCCGCCGACAGGCTTGGCTTCAGTCATCCGACCTCGAGCCATGGGTGCAGAACAAGTTGGTCGATGTCCCCTGCAGAGGTGAAAACCTCTTTGGCAAGCCCATGGCTGAAAAGGCTGCACAACTCGAGACGGAGACTCTAACCAGGACTCGCCTGTCCAGGAAGACGTCTGCCCCTTCACAGAAGAGGAAGGGCTCGGGGAAAAAGCCCTTTTACCCGAGGAAGGTGTCTGCCTATAAACAACACCACCCACAATATCAAGCCTCAGCAGCTCCCCATCAGGGTCAGCAGGCTAAGGGACAGGGTAATGGATCCCGTAGGCAGAAGGCCCCCAAGCCCACTACACCGGCCCCTGCTCAGCAGGGTGGGGGTTTTTGACTCCGTAAGCATAGCCTCTTCCCCCCCGCTGGATTCTCTCAGCACGGGAGGCCAGCTGACCCACTTTGCCCACAGGTGGTCAGCCATAACATCAGATACCTGGGTGCTTCAGGTAGTTCAAAAGGGCTACCTTTTGCATTTTCACCAAGTACCTCCCTCCTACTTTCCAGGGGAGCTTCCAAGACCCCCTCTGCACAGGGACTTACTCCTCCAGGAGTTGGCGAGTCTTCTTCAGGAACAGGCTGTGGAACCGGTGCCCCACCACCTGAGAGGTCACGGCTTTTATTCCAGGTACTTTCTGATACCAAAAAGAACAGGGGGCCTCAGACCCATCCTAGACTTGCGTAACCTCAACAAGTTCCTGCAAAGAGAAAAGTTCAAGATGCTTTCCCTTGGAATCCTGCTGCCCTACCTCCAGCGGGGAGATTGGCTCTGCTCCTTGGATCTAAAGGATGCTTATACTCGCATCCTTATCCATCCGGACCACAGACAATATCTACGATTTGTTGTGGCAGGAAATCATTATCAGTACAGGGTACTGCCCTTTGGCCTGTCCTCCGCTTCCAGGGTGTTCACCAAGTGCCTGGCGGTGATGGCAGCCTGCCTGAGGCTTCAGGGTCTCTTTGTGTTTCCGTACCTGGACGACTGGCTCATAAGGGGCCAGTCTTCCCAGGAGGCCAATCAAGCCACTCATCGCACAGTGGCTCTGCTTCAGAAGCACTTGGGGTTTGTCATAAACTTCGCAAAGTCCACTTTGCTCCCCTCTCAGGATCTCGAATTCATAGGAGCACGGTTGGACACTGCAGGTTCGTGCCTTCTTGCCTCTGGAACGGGCCAACCGGCTCAGAGCTCTGGCCAGCAAGTTTCACAGCACTTCCCTGGTCTCTGCCAGGCAATTCCTGCAGCTGCTCGGCCATATGGCTTCCACGGTCCATGTAACTCCGAATGCCCGTCTACATATGAGGCCTGCTCAGTGGAGCCTTCGCACTCAATGGCATCAAGCCACAGGGAGCTTTACGGACTTAGTACAGATCTCCGACTGCCTGGTCTCCTCTCTGCAATGGTGGCTTCATCTACCCAATCTGTTACTCGGCATGACCTTTCAGTCTCCTCCGCCTTCCCAGGTGCTGACGTCAGATGCCTCTCTCCTGGGATGGGGAGCACATGGCCAGGGGACATGTACTCAAGGCCTTTGGACCCCTTGGGAGGCTGCTCAGCAGATAAACTTCCTGGAGCTCAGGGCGATCCGCCTAGCTCTACGGACCTTCTCTCACCTCACTTCTCATCAGTCTGTACTGGTCCAGACGGACAATCAGGTTGCTATGTTCTATGTGAACAAACAGGGGGGCACAGGCTCCCTCCTTCTATGTCAAGAAGCTCGGAGACTGTGCTCTTGGGCAGTCGACCATGGCATCCTCCTCAAAGCTGTTTACCTGCCAGGACAGGAAAATTACCTGGCCGACAAACTGAGCAGGATTCTGCAGCCACACGAGTGGAGGTTAGACCCGTTGGTGGTTCAGCGGATCTTCCTCCGTTGGGGCCTCCCCACCATTGATCTTTTTGCCAGTCCTCTGAACCGGCAACTTCCCAGGTTGTGCTCCAGGCACCCGCATCCTCTCTGAGTAGCGGCGGATGCTTTCCTCATCCCGTGGTTCACGGGCCTACTGTATGCCTTTCCTCCCACGCCACTCGTGTCCCGGACGCTTTTCAAAGTTCTCCGGGACAGGGCCTCAGTAATCCTGGTAGCGCCTAGGTGGCCGAGACAGCCCTGGTTCCCGCTCCTGCTACAACTGGCGGTGGACACTCCTCTTCCTCTGGGGTTTCAGCCCGATCTCCTGACTCGGGATCAAGGCACTCTCCTGCACCCCAACCTCCGGGCCCTTCACCTGATGGCCTGGCTGCTGAAAGGGTAGTCCTAGCTCCGCTCCTACTACCTCCGGAGGTGGAAGATGTCGTCCTGGCGTCTAGGCGGCCATCCACCCGGAAGTCTTACGCACTTAAATGGCGTCGCTTCTCCGTGTGGTGTTCTCAGCAGTCTGTGAACCCCTTCTCCTGCTTGGTATCGGTGGTACTGCAATGCTTGCTTCACCTTTCCAATCTAGGCCTCAAGTCCAACTCTGTCAGGGTCCACCTCAGTGCTCTCTCTGCACATCACTTGCCGGTGGACGGCAGACCTCTTTCCGCACACCCCTTGGTGGCACGTTTTCTCAGAGGCCTCCTTCTGCTTAAGCCTCCTTTGCGCCCACCAGCCCCTGACTGGGATCTCAATGTGGTCTTACAGCGGATTACCTGTCCGCCTTTTGAACCTATGGCTACCTGCCCTCTTTGTTTCCTTTCCTGGAAGACTCTCTTCTTGGTAGCCCTTACCTCCGCTAGGCGCGTTAGTGAACTGCAAGCGCTAGTGTCTGAGCCTCCTTACACTAGGTTCTACCCGAATAGGGTGGTCTTAAGGACTCACCCTAAGTTTCTTCCAAAAGTGGTTTCCCCTTTTCATCTCAACCAAGAGGTGGTTCTTCCAACCTTCTTTCCCAGGCCGCATACCAGCCGGGCTGAAACAGTTCTGCATACCCTGGACTGTAGGAGGGCCTTATCCTTCTACCTTGACCGTACGCGGGAGCATAGAAAGGCTGTTCAGCTTTTCGTTTCTTTTGACCCCAATAGGTTAGGGGTGCCTGTCTCCAAGCGTACTTTGTCCATCTGGGTAGCTGACTGTATCGCCTGGGCTTATGGGGCAGCCGGCCTCTCCTTAGAGAGTCGAGTCACGGCTCACCGTGTCAGGGCGAAGGCTGCGTCAGTGGCTCATCTCCGCTCTGTTCCGTTGGCAGACATCTGCTGGGCCGCTACTTGGTTTTCAAGCCAGACATTTGCGGCTCATTACTGCCTGGAGAGGGAGTCCCGCAGGGACAGTGCTTTCGGACAGGTAGTCCTCCACAATCTCTTTGAGGTTTAGGCAACTCCTACCCTCCGGCCCTGGTGTTGGGTTACCGGCCGGGAGCGTATTCAGAGAAGATTCCTTCCTTCTGTACTGCTGAGCTAGAGGGAGCTCATTTTTCAGCTTGAGGTCTCCAGTAGCCTTAAGCTTGGGAGTCCCATAAGTGAGGACTGACTTCCTGCTTGGTCCTGGAGAAAGAGTAGTTACTCACCTGTAACAGGTGTTCTCCAGGAGCAGTAGGAATCAGTCCTCACAACCCTTCCTCCCGGAGTTGCAGTCATTCTTTTCCATTGTTTTTGCTAACTTTTTTGCTGTCTTTTCGCTATGTCATCAGACTGAGCAAGATGGCACCCTTGGGTGGGAAGGGGACCGCGCATGCGCGCTGCAATTCCCAAAGGCTTTCTTCGAAAGCTGGGGAAATTGCTCCGCGAGGGCTCCGTCGGCGCCGACGTCACCCATAAGTGAGGACTGATTCCTGCTGCTCCTGGAGAACACCTGTTACAGGTGAGTAACTACTCTTTCACATCAACCAGATCATAGTGCTCCCTGCCTTCTTTCTGAACACCCCATTGGCTCTCTGGAGAAGAAATTGCATTTGTTGGACTGCAGAAGGGCTCACCTCTACTACTTGCATCGCACTGAGCCCCTCCTCAAATAGTCTTGGCTGTTCTTGACTTTCAACCACTATGACCCTGGATAACCGGCAGCGAAACTGTTTTTTTTCCTGGATTGTGGACTGTATTTCTTTCTGCTAAGAGCAAGCAGCTCTCCCTTCTCCAGGGCGTATTTCCTATCTCAAGCTCGGGGCCACCGCTACCTCCATTGCTCGTCTGACTTCTGTCTCCACCCAGGCCATCTGCAAGGCAAACACCTAATCATCCATCCACACCTTCACTAAACACTACAGTTTAGATTGTTCTTCCACAAGGGACTCTGCTTTTGGCCAAGCTGTCCTCTGGAACTTGTTTGCTGCATGATTTTGTTCCTCCTCTCAAGCTCTGTATGGGGCCACCCAGTTTACTCAGCCGATTCAAGCATCTGTAGCTACATAATGGGGTGGCCCCTAGCTCTGGACTCACCAATGAGTGTGACTGCATGCCCCTCCTTGTTTCCGGAGAAAGCGGAGTTGCTTACCTATAAAAGGGGTTCTCTGTAGACAGCAGGAGTATGCCCCCCACAGCAGAAGAACACTGTTAAAAGGAAGCTGCATCGGTTGACTTCACAACCAGACTACTATCGCCTCTTCAAGTTTTTGTCTCTGTTCTGCACTGCTTTGGTATGAACTGATTCTCTCAGCAGGCACGCATGCTCATTGAAGCAACAAAGCTTCTCTGAACTGTGGGAGATCTGCTCAAGGCTCAGTCTGGGGGACTTCACCAATGAGTGCGACTGCATACCCCTGCTGTCTACAGAGAACCCTTGTTACAGGTAAGCCACTGTACTTTCACCTCTGTTATAAGAACCCATACTTTCAGATCTTCCTGCTAGACCAGTCCAGGCTAGTGGATTATCTCCTCTGCCAGCAGAAGATGGGAGACAAAGGAAAGAAAGCAAAACTATCCCGTGACATCATCACTGGCATAAAACCTAGCATAGCTAGAGAGAGCCCCTCATTGTTTCTCTATCTTCAGCAAATGGTGGTTTTCTTCTTTCCTGATCTCTTCCAAAGAGGCCTATAAGCTCCTGCCTAGTCTGTGTCTGGGTGCAGTGTAGCTCGGCCACTTTAGATCCCAGGGGATATGTGAGATACCCTTTTCTGGTTGATCTATTACTTTGGGACTAGCTCCCGGCTAGGAGAGCCAGCGTAGCTTGGTGGGGGCGTTGGATCATGAGGATCCTTCTGAAGGATCCTTAGCTGTCTTTGGCCTTTTTCTTGTCTTTCTCACTTTATTTTATTATATTTTTTTTTTAAGATAAGTAAACGTGTGTATGTATGTGTGTGTGTGTGTGTATATATATGTGTATGTGTGTGTGTATGTGTGTGTGTATATGTGTGTATATATAGATATATATAGATATATAATTAATATAATATACAAAATGCAATGTGTGCCTTTGAGTCAGTCCTGGCGACCCAGAAGCTCCTGGGTTTTCTTGGCAGTGTCACCGGAAGTAGATTGCCAGGCCTTTCTTCCGAGGCAGTGGAGAGTTAAGTGACTTGCCCAAGGCCACAAGGAGTGCTAGTGGGAATTGAACCCTGGTTGCTTGATTACCAAGCCAGTGTTCTAACCACTAGGCTACTCCTCCACTCCTATATATATGTGTATATAAATAACAGATCTGAGAGTTCTCTGCACAGCTCCATGTAACTCCTTAGCATTTGACTGATTGGGGTTTCATCCCTGCACTCCCTCACCACTGCCCCAACTCTCCTGCGCTCCTGGGGAACTGCAGCACTGAGGCTGCACTGGATTGCTACCTTTTCCAGTGGGCAACTGCAGAGGATCATCGCCTGAACTTCACCAGCAGCAAAAAAGGGGCCTGCTGCACCTAACTGTGAACGTTTACTGCGATCCTGACTTTCCTGCCTGACATCCCTACTACTACTATTTAGCACTTATTCCCTGTAAAATAGTTATCTCCAAGTTATAATGCCCTGTTCAATGTAATTTCAGTTTGTTCAATGTAAACCGCACTGATGCAGAATAGCGCGGTATATAAGAGAATGTAAATAAATAAATAAATAAACATAGTAAATGATGGCAGATAAAGACCAGTACGGTCCATCTAGTCTGCCCAGCAAGGTGGCAAGTGTAGGTGCACCTGCCGCTCCGTGCAGGTCACCCCTCCCCATGTCTTGGTTTAGGGGTGAACCCACCACTCTGTGTGGTGCATCCCTGTTTGTTGAGAAATTAGTTAAGTTTATTTTCATTTTATCATAAATTATCCCAAATCACACCTCATTCAAGATCTAGAGTTCATAGGAGCTTGACTAGACTCTGTACAAGCCTGAGTTTTTCTGATGAACAACAGACTCCTCCGCCTAATTGCCTAGGTCACACAGGTTCAACAGCAATGATCAGTAACGTCCAGGACATTCCTACGCCTCCTAGACCATATGGCTTCTACAGTCCATATCATATCCCATGCCCGTTTCAACATGAGAATGGGGCAATAGACTCTGTCGAAACAATGCATGCAATCTACAGACTGCCTCTCCGACTTCACCATTACTTCTCAGATGAAGACAGCCCTTCAATGGTGGTGCACACCATAGAACCTCATTGTAGGGTCACCTTTTCAGAAGTCTGTACCGCAGTGTACCCTAACAACCGATGTATCAAAACTCAATTGGGAAGCCTTACAACATAAAGCCTCTGGTATCCTCAGGAGGCTCTCCTGCACATCAGTCTCCTCAAACTCTGGGCAATTTTCAATGCCATCAGTCTTCTCTCCCCAACTCAGGGGATGGTCCCTTGTCATATAGATGGACAACCAGGTGGCCATGTTCTATCTCAACAAACGGGGGGGAACAGGCTCTCGCCCCTTACGCAGAAAGACCTTCTGGCTCTCGCCCCTTACACAGAGAGGCCATCTGCCTTTGGAATTGGGCAATTCCTCAAGGGATTCACCTGCATGCAGTATACCTTCCAGGAGCAAAGAATCACTTAGCCGGCAGGCTAAGCTAGATCCTCCATCCACACGAGTGGAGCGCAGCACTTCTTCCACCTCTGATGAATGTCGCTACTCGACCTCTTTGCTTCTCCTCTCAATGCCCAACTACCTCGTTTTTGCTCCAGGATTCCCTCCCCTCACAGGAAGAGTTTGGATGCGTTGTCATCCATTGGGGACAGGATCTACTCTGCTTTCCCTCCTCTTTCCCCTCATAGCAAAGACACTTTTCAAGCTCCAAGCCAATTGGGAAATGATGATTCTACAGGAACAAGCAGGAAGTCAGCCCTCACTTGTGGGTGACGTCAGCACCGACGGAGCCCGCGCAGAGCAATTCCCCAGCTTTCAAAGAAAGTCTTTGGGATTGCTGCCATGCATGCGTGGTCCTCTTCCCGCCCAAAGGTGCCATCTTGCTCAATTGTCTTTTTTCCACGGAGACATTTGGACACACGTCCTTGGAAAAAGGGTTTCTGTTTTTGGCTTCTGGCCCTCTTCCGGTAGCACTCGTCCTCTACTGTCCTTCCCTTCGCTCTTGTTCCTCTGGGCGAAGGGACGTTTTTTATTTCCAGCCTTTTGTTAATTTTTCTCTTTGAGACCTTTCGTGCCCTTTCCAACCGCTGGCCTCGAGGGTCTTCGACCTAGCAGGAGCCCTTTTTGCCCCAGTGGCCACCGGTTTTAAAGAATGTGACAGATGCTCCAAGAATATGTCGCTCACAGACACTCATGACTGCTGTCTCCGGTGTCTGGGGGCTGACCATAACCCAGAGCTCTGCTCTTTCTGTAAGAAAATGCCCGCCAAGGCCCTGCTAAGTCATAAGCAGAAGTCCGACGACATTTTCCATAAGGCAGCCCTGGAATCCCCGATGGCATCCTCGGCTGTCCCTCCACTTACGGGTCCCCCAAAGTGGTCCCGCGTTCAAGGCGGCACTCTATATCAGGGGTCCCCTGAAGTGGAGAGGCGTAAGATGAAGACGACCTCGAAGTAGCTGTCAGGGGCTCCGGACCACCGCGAGCAATCTCACGTTCGGTCGCTCAGCCCGCCCCGGCGTTCCCGAGAGTCGGATAAGGAGCGGCCTCGAAAGGTATCTCATACAGACATGGAGGCCTCCACTGATGGTGCCCTGTCTTCTGAGGGTCGTCTTGGTGAGGATCCCCCCTCCTCCTCCACCCCAGACCCGGTAACCCCGGCGTCGGTGTCGCAGGGACCCACCCTGGATGCTGGCACTAGAGCGCAGCATTTCTGCTGCCTTAGCTGCCCAGCAGACGCTTCTGCCCAGCACAGCTGGCCTGCACCTTGAGACCGAGGTCCCCCCGAGGGGGGGGTACCTAAACATGCCCTGGAAACCCCCGAGAGCTGCAGGCCTCATGAGAGTCCTCTGCACTGGTCTTGCTCGCCGTCCTGTTCCTCGGGGGCCAATGCCTCCGGCTCCAAGTGGGCCTCGGCCTCTGGTCAGGATGACCAGCCTGACTCCGACTCCTTCTCGGACCTCTCGGGCTGGGAGTCGGACAGAGATGCCTCCCTAGAGACCCACGCCCACAGGGACCTTCCTTCGGACCCATCCCCACTCGCCTCCTGGAGGTGTTCGCCTCCCGAGGATTCTTCCTTTTTGGTGTTCGTGCGGGACATGGCATGGTCCTTCAATCGGGCCATACAGGCTGAGGAAGAATCGAGGGCAGAGGAACTCGACATCTTACAGTATGAGAACCCCGCCTCGGGAGTCTCTTATGGTCCCAGTACTTCCCATTCTGTCCCGGCTGCTCCTCCACATGTGGGAGGTGCTTGCCTCAGTTACCATTGTGAGCAAACTGTTCAATGCCATGTATAGGGTCCAGCGCGGCCCGGGGTTCCAGAAGACCCAGCTTCTGCACACCTCCATGGTAGTGGAATCGGCGATGCGGAAGCAAAAGAGCCCGAAGTCACATTTTTCGGTCCTGCCTGGCAGGGAGTCCAGAGCCCTCGATGCCCTTGGGTGCAAGACCTATCAGGGTTCCATGCTGACGTGCCGCATTCAGGCTTACCAACTGTACATGAGCATGTTCCTGCGCGACCTCACCAAAGAGCTCAGTGGTTTTTCCACAGGTCTCGAGGCTGAACACCTTCTCAGTTTCCAGACCCTCCTGAGGTCGGCCGCGGACTGCTCGAAGTACGTCTCCCATGTCGCGTATGATGGGTTTGAGTCCTCCGCCCAAGTGGCAGCAGCCAGCATAGGGAACCCAGGGCCAGGCATAACTCCAGTCTTCGGACCTGGAGCAGTGGGTCCAGGAGAAGCTCTTGGATGTCCCCTACCTTGGTGAACAATTGTTCGGCAAGCCCATGGATGATAAGGCGGCTGAGATTGAAATGGAGTTCGTAACTCAAACCCGCCTCTCGTGTAAGACCTCTTCTCTCCCATGGAAGAAGCAGCACACAAAGAAGCCATTCTTCCAGAGAAAGGGACTCCCCTACCCGCCCACCCCACACCGACCACCAGCACGCAGGGCAAGGGCGGAGCGCATGGCCATCGCAAACCTAAAGGGCCCAAGGCCCAACCACCGGCGCCACCCTAACCTGCTCAGGGGCTTTGATGCCGAAGGCATAGCCTCTCGCCCCCCAGTGGCACTTCCACCTGTGGGGGACGCCTGTCCTTTTTCGCCCCCCAGTGGGCGTTGATCACGTCAGACACCTGGGTTCTCCGGGTGGAACGGGACAGTTACCGTTTCATCTGGACAGGCTCCTTCCTCCCTTCTCCACAGCTGAGCCGCCTTGGCTTCCCTCTCACCAGGCTTGTTTGCAACATCCTCAGCCAGCAGGTGGTCGAAAAGGTACCGCTGCACCTCCGAGGTTGCGGGTTCTATTCCCGATTCTTCCTTGTTCTGAAGAAGACGGGGGGGGGGGCCTACACCCCCATCCTTATCTCAGGAACCTAAACAAGTTTCTGGTGTGGGAGAAGTTCAAAATGCTATTGCTTGGTGTCCTGCTGCCCTTCCTCCATCAGGGCGATTGGCTATGCTCCTTGGACCTCAGGGATGCATACGCCCACATTCTGGTCCATCCCCCAGCACAGGCAGTACCTGCGCTTCAGAGTACAGGAGAGCACTACCAATACAGGGTGCTCCCCTTTGGGCTTGCATCTGCCCCGCGGGTCTTCAAGTGCCTTTCTACGGCCGCTGCCTACCTCCGGCAGCAGGGCATACCCGCTTTTCCTTACCTAGATGACTGGCTCGTCACGGGGGCATTGGCCGTGGATGTTCGCTTCATGGCATCGTGCACAACCCTCCTCCTCGAACACCTCTGCTTCCTGGTCAATTACTCCAAGTCCCATCTCAAACTGGTGCAGACCCTGGAGTTCATTGGCGCACTCCTTGACACGGAGCGGGTGACTGCCTTCTTACGCCGGGACCATGCAGATCGTCTCCGCACCCTGGCAGCCAAGGTCCAAGGCAGGGCTCATATCCCAGCATGAGCCATGTTGCGCCTCCTGGGGCACATGGCCTCCACCGTCCACGTTGTTCCCCATGCCCGCATGCACATGTGGACGGCTCAGTGGTGCCTCAGAGCACAATGGAGCCAGGCCCCCGGCCACCTCCGGGACCCCATCACGGTCTCCCATGGCCTTTACAGCTCCCTGGATTGGTGGCAGGATCCTTGAAGCCTCCTTCGGGGCATGCCCTTCCAGGCCTCGCAGCATGAGCTTGTCCTGATGACAGATGCCTCCCTACTGGGTTGGGGAGCCCACTGTGGCGACCTACGCAGCCAAAGACAGTGGTCGCCTGAAGAATCAAAGCAGCAGATCTATCTGCTCGAGCTTCGGGCAGGCCAGTGGGCCCTGAGGGCCTTCGAGTACCATCTGAGGGGATAGTCTGTGCTCATGCAGACCGACAACAGGGTAGCAATGTTCTACATAAATAAGGAGGAGGGAACAGGTTCCTGCCTGCTCTGCCGGGAGGCGGTCCTCCTTTGCTCCTTTGCTGTTCACCGGGGCATGACCCTCAGAGTGGTCTATCTCCCTCGTGGACAAACACAGCAGAATCCTCTGCCCACACGAGTGGCACCTGAATCTGGAGGTGGCCACCTCTTGTTCCGTCGGTGGGGGACTTGTTCACCAGCCTGGTGAACATGCAGCTTCCCTGCTTCTGCAGACTGGTTCCACACACAAGCAGGGTGGCCCCGGATGCATTCCTCTTTGAACTGGACCTCCGGGCATCTTTACACCTTCCCCCCACTCCTCTCATTGCAAGGACCCTCCACAAAGTCCAGCTTCAATGATTCTCTTGGCTCCTTCGTGGCTTTGACAGCCTTGGTTCCCGTTCCAGCTCTCGTCTGAGCCTCCAGTCCCCCTAGGCTGCGCCCCGAGCCTGCTAACGCAGGAGGAGGGACGAGTGCTTCACCCGAACCTGGCCTTGCTGTCCCTTACAGCCTGGCGGCTGAACGCGTCTCCTTAGCCCTGTTGAACCTCCTGGGAGAAGTCGAGTAGGTCCTCCTCACATCGAGGAAGGACTCGACGAGATGAGCCTATGCCTTTAAGTGGTGGCGTTTCTCGATCTGGTGCTCTGAGATCGACCCATTCTCCTGCTCTATCCGGTGTGTTCTCCAGTACCTTCTCCACCCCTCAAAAGAGGGGCTGAAGTCCAACTCAGTCAGGGTACACCTGAGCGCCATTTCGGCTAACCACCTCCCCGTCGAGGGTAAACCCCTCTCGGGGCAGCCCCTGGTCTTCATGCGGGGCCTCTTACTTTCCAAGCCTCCCATCCGGCCTCCACCGGCGGAGTGGGACCTGAACATTGTGCTCATGCAGCTTGTGCAATCGCCCTTCGAACCGATGGTGACGTGCTCGCTTCGGCACCTCTCCTGAAAGGTGGCCTTCCTGGTGACTCTGACCTCGGCTTGGCAAGTCAGCGAACTCCAAGCCCTCATGGCTGAGGCTCCCTATACCAGGTTCTGTGGGAACAGGTTGGTCCTCTGTACCCACCCCAAGTTCTTACCGAAGGTTGTCTTGGATTTCCATCTCAATCAAGAGATAGTCTTGCCGACCTTCTTCCCAAGACCTCGTGCCGACCGGGCATCGGCGGTCTTACATACACTCGACTGCAAGAGGGCTCTCACCTTCTTCCTGCAGCGCACCCATGTTCATCGCAAGTCCGATTGGCTCTTTGTTGCCTCCGATCCCAACTGCCTGGGACAGGCAGTCACCAAGCGCGCACTCTCCATCTGGGTGGAGGATTGCATCGCCTTCGCCTAGGCACAGGCGGGTGCCCTGCTGGATTGGCGAGTCACTGCACACGGCGTCTGGGCCAAGGCGGCTTCGGTGGCTTTGCTGCACTCAGTGTCTCTGACAGACATCTGCCGGACTGAGACCTGGTCTTCAGCGAATACTTTTGCTTCTCACTACTGCCTGGAGAGGGAGTCTTGCCGGGATAGCACCTTCAGCTAGGCTGTACTCCGTAATCTGTTCGAGGTATAAGCAGCTCCTGCCCTCCGACCCTACTTCTGCGGCTACCAAGAACTGGACCCGAGGACTTGGGCTCCTTCAGGCATCGGCTTCTGCTCACGGCCTCACGGAGGCGTTTTGAACTACGGGTTCAGTTGCCTGTAGCTGGGGAATCCCATAAGTGAGGACTGACTTCCTGCTTGTTCCTGGAGAAAGTGTAGTTACTCACCTATAACAGGTGTTCTCCAGGGACAGCAGGAATCAGTCCTCACTACCCTCCCACCTCCCATTAAAGAGTATCTGCTTAGTAGTGCTCTTGCTATGGGACCTGACTGATCAAGATGGCATCTTTGAAAGCTGGGGAATTGCTCCATGCGGGCTCCATCGGTGCCAACGTCATCCATAAGTGAGGACTGATTCCTGCTGTCCCTGGAGAACACCTGTTAAAGGTGAGTAACTACCCTTTCTCATTGCCCCTTACTGACCCAGACAACAGCGGTTTCCTCTGCTTCTTCAGCTAGCTCAAGGGCTTCCCCTCAGGCTGGGTTATTCACCCACCCTACTCTCTCAGGAACAGGGCACCCCTCCTGCACCCCAACCTCAAGACACGCCACTTGACGGCCTGGCTGCTGAGTGCTTTATCCTCTCACACTTAAGTCTTCAAGAAGAGGTTTTGCATGTTCTACCATCTTCCGGGAAGGATTCGACCAGACGGTCTTACGCTTTCAGATGGCGTAGGTTCTTGATTTGGTGTTCACAGAGAACTCCAGATCCTTTCACAGGTCCAGTTCTGGACCTATTCCAATACCTGCTACATTTGTCCTCCTCTGGCCTCAAGACAAACTTGGTACGAGTACATTTATGCGCCATTGCGGCCTCCCACTGTACTTTGGAGAACCTCCCTATCTCGACGCACCCTTTGGTTCCCAGTTTCATACATGGTCTTTTTTAACCAAACCACCTTTCTGCCCACCACTAACAGCATGGGATTTAAATGTTGTTCTTGTGCAACCCATGTGCAGTCCTTTTGAGCCAAAGACTTCAGCTTCTTTAAACTTCCACACACCCAGACACACCCCTCGCTCTTTTCATCTCAATCGCCTTACACTTCCCCCTCCTTCCCTTGCCCACCTCCAGTCCACCCGCTCCTTAGCCTTCTTCTTTATAGGCCCTGCCCTCTGGAACTCTCTCCCTACCTCCCTCCGTCTAGAGCCCCATCACCCTACCTTTAAACACGACTTAAAGACCCACCTCTTTTCCCTAGCTTTTACCCTTCCCACCCCTTTCCTGTAGCCTCTCCCCTTGTGCTTCTCATTCTCTACTTACTCTCTCTCCCCTATCCTATTAAGAATTGTAAATTTCTCTTCAATTTTCCGGCCTTGTGCCTCACTTTGTTATTTTATGTAATGTACACCGCTCTGATTAACACAGAAGGGCGGTTAAGCAAGTGAAATAAACATAAATATAAACATAAAGCTAACATGGAAGCTTCTTTTTCTGACCCCAGTCACTTCAGCTCAAAGAGTCAGTAAACTGCAAACTTTGGTTAACTATCCTCCATATACCACATTCCAGCATGACAAAGTGGTCCTTCGGATACACCCTAAGTTCTTGCCGAAGATAGTCACCTCCTTCCACCTGTACCAATCTATTTCACTACCAACATTCTTTCCAAGGCCTCACAGCTTCCCGGCTGAGGCCAAACTGCATACCCTAGATTGTAAGAGAGTATTGGCCTTTTATCTAGACAGCACTAAGAGTTATCTCCAATCCTCTCAGTTGTTTGTCTGTTTTGACACACTCAAGCTGGCTATCTTTTGCTTACTTGCAGACTGGGCTGTCTCCACAGCACCATGTCGCAGCTCATAATGTCCGAGCCATGGCTGCCACAGTGGCTTATCTCCGGTCTGTCCCTATCTCGGAGATTTGCCAAGCAGCTACATGGCCTCCGTTGCATACCTTTGCAGCTCACTATTGCCTGGACAAAAACTCCAGAAGTGATGCTCAATTTAGACAAGCTGTTCTGCGCAACTTTTTCAAATTTAGACAACTTGCCCACCGCCCATCCGACTACCTCGTGAGGAGTGCTCCGAATGGGCTGAGTCTGTCAGACCCCTGCTGCAACCTCTGTCTGTGCTGGGACTCTTCTCTTGCTGGGTTGTCTTGGGCTAGGGAATCCCATATATGAAGACTGACTTCCTACTTGTTCCTGGAGATAGCATAGTTACTCACCTATAACAGGTGATCTCTGGGAACAGCATGAATCTGTCTTCACAACCTGTCCACCTCCCCTTCAAGTTGTCCCCTGAGGAGACCAGGAGGGAAGGCAGGAAGGCTTCCACGCATTTGTGGAGGAACACTCCCAAAAGCATTCCTATTGGATGCTGGGGAGTGTTCCTGCACCGGGCTCCGTCGGTGCCGACGTCACCCTGATTCCTGCTGTTCCCCGAGATCACCTGTTACAGGTGAGTAACTACGCTTTCTTATACAAACCCCCGCTGTACCAGAAGTACAAGCTGACTGAACTGGAGGTATTCAAGGAAATCCAGTTATCAGGTAAGACCTAATTTCTTCTTGCTGCACTTAAGCGAGCTGCTCCACGGGAGTGTTGGGCGGGTCCTCTCAGACTAAGCAACTGCGGTGGCTTATGTCAATAGCCAGGGCAGAACAAAGTGCCCAGGAGTAGCTCGGGAAATGTCTTCACTGTTCCCCTGTGCGAAGCTGCACCTCCAAGCACTTACAGCCTAGCACATCTTGGGTGAGGACAATCAAAGCGGATTTCCTGAGCCGTCACCTCCTCAATCCCAGAGAATGTGAACTTGCCTCATGGGCATTCAACCAGATAGTGGATCGGTGGGGCTTTCTGAGACGGGCTGAATAGCGACGCAGCCAATACCAAGCTCCCCTTCTTTTTCAGCCATCGCTTGGAGCCCAAGTCCAAGGGGGTGGATGTACTGGTCCAGTCCTGGCCCCCGGATCCCCACCTCTGTGTCCTCCTCTGTGGGCCATGTTACCCCGAGTCCTTTGGAGGATCGAGGGTCACCTGAGTCTGGTGAACCTAGTGGCCCTGGACTGATCTCATCGACTGTTACGTGGACGACAATCGCCTCCCAGCCCCTGTGTGTCGGTTGCAGGAGGGGCTTACTATGGCAGGGTCGCCTAAGGCATAAAGGCTATTCCCTGCTGAAGGCCAAGTGGCACTCCACCTCATTGGCTTATGCCCTGATCTGGTATCTCTTTGAGAATTGGTGTTGACGTCTCCTTTCCACGTGGGGGGTCTTGATCCCCCTCAATTCTAGCCTCCCTTCAAGAGGGAGTTGAATAGGGTTTGTCGAGCTTAATCAGGGTGCAGGTAGTGTCACTTTCCTGTTTTTGCGGCCGGTGGCAGGCTGTGTGCTGGCAGTTCGCTGGGATGTGGGCCGCTTTCTCCATGGGGTTCGGACCCTTCGTACACTAGTACACCCCATAGTCCCATCGTGGGACTTGACACACTTTCTCTGAGCACGCGTGTTTGCCATTTGAGTTGCCCAGGCGAACTACCATCAAGGATCTGTCCCCAAAAACTGTATTCTTGGTACCTTTCACTTTAGCATGGCGGATTTTGGAATTGCAAGTGCTTTCCTGCCATGACCCCTTATTGACATTCTTTGCCGAAGGGTGACCTTTTGCCCGATTCCTTCCTTCCTTGCCGAAGGTGCTATCTCTTTCATATCAGCCTGGTGCTGTTCTTGCCAGAATTTTTGCCAGACCAGTGCACCGGATTAGACAAGGACTTGTGTTTTGTGGACGTCTGTTGTGCACTCTTGTGGTACTTGACAGTGATAGATTACTTTCATCTTTCCGATCTTCTCTTTGTCCTTTTTGCTGGACCCCAGAAGGGACAAGTGGCGTCCAAGGCAACTCTAGGTCACTGGATGTGGGGTAGGCCTGTTTCCCCAGGCCTCAAGGCTCATTTGACTCGGGTCCCAGGTAGTTTCCTGGGCAGAGTTGTCTTGTGTGTCGTCCTTGGACAATTGCAGGGTGGCTACTTGGTCCTTCTTGGCTCCTTCGCATAGCACTACCGTCTAGATGTGCATGCCCAAATGGCCACACGGTTTTGCTCGGGTGTTCTTTCACTGCACTTTCTTCTCGCCCTGGGATGGAGTAACTTTGGTACATCCTACTAGTCTGGATTGGTCTAGCAGGAAGATCTGGAAGGAGAAATTTTGCTTAATTTCCTTTCCTGGAGTTCTGCTAGACCAGTCAAGGACCTACTCCGTTCAGCCTTGTGCCTTGGACTGCAACCTTCTGTATATATTTGTCCCTTCAGACCATGCAGCGGTTGTATATAGTAGACTATGCAGAGATTGTATATAGCTCTCCTCGTTGAGGAGTTCCTTGGGAGGATTTGGTTACCTTCCATTGCTTGTTACGAAAATACTGAGGGCTCCTTCTAGCTATGCTAGGTTTTATGCCAGTGGTGGTGTCGCGGCAGAAATTTGCTTTCTTTGTCTCCATCTGCTGACAGGAGGAGATAACCCCATTAGTCTGGACTGGTCTAGCATTACTCCAGGAAAGGAAATTAACGGTAAGTAAAATTTCTCCAGGACCAAGCAGGAAGTCAGTCCTCACATATGGGTGACGTCGGCGCCGACGGAGCCCTCGCGGAGCAATTTTCCCCAGCTTTCAAAGAAAGCCTTTGGGAATTGCAGCGCGCATGCGCGGTCCTCTTCCCGCCCAAGGGTGCCATCTTGCTCAGTCTTCTTTTTTCCGCGGAGCCCTACAGACGTTGCCTGTGAATCCCCGCAGAAAAGTTGATTTTTCTCTGTTTTTTCTTCGGTTCGACGCCGGTTCTTTTCCCGCCCGGACTCGCGACGCCGGTTGCGAGTCCGTCCTTTATTTTTTCGGTTTTTTGTCCTTCGTGACAGATTTCGCGCTTTTTTCCTTTTTCCCTGGCTGCCCGGTCGTTCGACCTCGCAGGGGCCCTTTTTCCCCCAATGGCTGCCAGTGGTTTCAAAAAATGTGACCTCTGTAAGAAACTTATGTCTCTTACAGACACTCATGACTTCTGCCTCCGCTGCCTCGGCCCAGATCATGACCCCATGATCTGCGGGCCATGCGGCAAAATGTCCTCAAAAGCATTGAGGAGTCGGCAGCACCAGCGGGAGCGTATCTTCTCTGACTCCGGCCGGGCTCGGACCTCGTCAGAGGCTTCGACGTCTCGGGACTCTGGTCCTGAGCATTGTCGGAGTTCCTCTGAAAGGGGGTCTCCTACCCGGGAGCATCATCGGAAGAAGAAACCCGCGAGGACGGGATCGGTGGACGCTCCTGGTTCCTCGAGGGCCAGGTCGCATAGCCCCGATTCCCGTCCCGGGTCCTTGGAGTCGGAGAGGCCGTCAAAACATCCTCGACTCGAGGTGGACTTGCCCGCTCACGTAAGTACTGTTGTCCTCGTGGACTCGCCTCCGAAGGACCCGACGTCGGGCCCGACGCCGTCGGGGCCCGAGTCGGGGGCTGCTGGGTCTCCTGAGCTCGGACTCAGGTTGACGGCCTTGGAGTGCAGTTTGTCTGCCTTCTTGGACCAGCAGCGGGCATTGATCGCTGGCCTCGCTAGTGCTTCTGCCCTGACCGCCGGGACGTCGACCTCCAAATCGACCCCGGAGACCGAGCCGATCCTCGAGTCCATGAGGGCTCGAGTCGATCCTCGGTCGAGATCTCCTTCGGCCTCCCGTTCGGGACCGAGGTCGTCGACGCCGACTCCCTCGGCGTCTGGGCGGATGGCATCACTGCCCGCCCGACCGGAGCTGATCGACTCCTCCTCCGAGGAGTCGGCCTGGGAATCTGAGGACGAAGAGTCACCTGGTTCCTTTCGGACTCGGTGTGTCCCTTCGGACTCCCCTGAGTCCGAACCTCGGAGACGGTCCCCCCGGAGGATACCCAGTTCTCGGACTTCGTGAGGGATATGGCCAAAGCCTTGGCCTTCCCTGCGGATCCCGAGGAGGAGCCTCGAGTCGAAGAACTCGATGCCCTCCAATATGACTCTCCCCCGAAGGAGGCCTTTATTGTACCGGTTCCTCCCATGCTGGAACGGCTTCTCTTCCACATGTGGGAGAGCCCGGCGTCGTCGCCGGTGTTAACCAAACGGGTCGATTCCATTTATCGAGTCCGCAAGAGCCCCGGGTTCCAAAAGGCACAACTACCGCACCATTCCATGGTGGTGGAATCGGCCATGCATAGACTAAAGAGTCAAAAAATGCACTCCTCGGTGCCCCCTGGTAGGGAAGCCCGAAGCCTGGATGCCCTCGGTAGGAAGTGCTTCCAGGGCTCTATGCTTGCTTGTCGAGTCCAGACATACCAGCTCTACATGGGCATGTATCTCCGAGACCTGGCTAAGGAAATAGCCGGGTTCTCTGCTGGTCTCTCCGACGAACCTTTGCAGAGGTTCCAATCCTTGTCTACTGGTATTCGGGAGTGCTCCAAGTTTATCTCTCGAGCAGCCTATGATGGTTTTGAGGCTTCTGCTCGAGTAGCCGCGGCCGGCATCGGTGGACGCCGCCAGGCTTGGCTTCAGACGTCCGACCTCGAGCCCTGGGTACAGGACAAGTTGGTTGATGTCCCCTGCCGAGGTGATAACCTGTTTGGCAAGCCCATGTATGAGAAGGCTGCACAAATCGAGACGGAGACTCTCACCAGGACTCGTCTCTCAAGGAAGACCTCTGCCCCTTCTCAAAAGAAGAAGGCCTCGGGGAAAAAGCCCTTTTACCCGAGGAAAGGTGCTGCCTATAAATACTACCCTCAGTATCAGTCCTCACCAGCTCCCCCACAGGGAAAGCAGGCCAAGGGACGGGGTAATGGGTCCCGTAGGCAGCAAGCCCCCAAGCCTGCACCACCGGCCCCTGCTCAGCAGGGTGGGGGTTTTTGACTTTCTCAGCATAGACTCTCCCCCTCAGCTGGTTTCTCTCAGCACAGGAGGCCGGCTGGTCCACTTTGCCCACAGGTGGTCCAACATCACCACAGATACCTGGGTGCTTCAGATAGTTCAAAAGGGCTATCTTCTTCATTTTCACCAGGTACCTCCCTCCTACTTTCCAGGGGAGCCTTCCAGACTCCCTCTGCACAGGGACTTACTCCTTCAGGAGTTAGCAAGTCTTGTTCAGGAACAAGCCGTGGAACCGGTGCCCCACCACCTGAAGGGTCAAGGGTTTTATTCCAGATACTTCCTGATTCCGAAAAGAACAGGAGGCCTCAGACCCATCCTAGACTTGCGAAACCTCAAGTTCCTTGCAAAGGAAAAGTTCAAAATGCTTACCCTTGGAATCCTGCTGCCCTACCTCCAGCAGGGAGACTGGCTATGCTCCTTAGATCTAAAGGATGCGTATACTCATATCCTTATTCATCCGGACCACAGACAATACCTCAGGTTTGTTGTGGGCGGACACCATTACCAGTACAGAGTACTGCCTTTCGGCCTATCCTCCGCCCCCAGAGTGTTCACCAAATGCCTAGCAGTGGTGGCGGCCTATCTGAGACTTCAAGGTCTCTTTGTGTTCCCATACCTGGACGTCTGGCTCATCAGGGCCCAGTCTGCCCAAGAAGCCACTCAGGCTACTCATCGCACTGTGACTCTGCTCCAGCACTTGGGTTTTGTCATAAACTTCGCAAAGTCCACTTTGCTCCCCTCTCAAGATTTAGACTTCATCGGCGCCAGGTTGGACACTCTTCAGGCGCGGGCCTTCCTGCCTCTGGACAGGGCCCAAAGGCTCATGGATCTCGCCAGCCGCTTTCACAGCAATTCCCTGGTCTCGGCCAGGCAATTTCTGAGACTGCTCGGCCATATGGCTTCCACGGTCCATGTAACCCCCAATGCCCACCTGAACATGCGACCTGCTCAATGGTGCCTTCGCAAACAATGGCATCAGGCCACTGGGAGCCTAGCGGACTCCGTACAGATCTCCGACCAGCTGGTCTCCTCTCTGCGATGGTGGCTTCATCTACCAAACCTAGTGCTGGGGGTGACTTTTCAGCCCTCTACACATTCTCGGGTCCTGACGACCGATGCTTCTCTCCAGGGTTGGGGAGCACATTGCCAAGGGACTTGTACTCAGGGTCTCTGGACTCCTTGGGAGTCCGCTCAGCAGATCAACTTCCTGGAGCTCAGAGCCATCCGCCTAGCGCTCAAAGCCCTCTCTCACCTGATTTCTCACCAGTCGGTACTTGTCCAGACAGACAATCAGGTTCTACGTGAACAAACAAGGCGGAACTTGCTCCTTCCTTCTCTGTCAGGAAGCACAGAAGCTCTGCTCTTGGGCCGTCCATCGCAACATCGTCCTCAAAGCTGTCTATCTCCCAGGTCAAGAAAACTACCTGGCAGACAAACTGAGCAGGATCCTCCAACCGCACGAGTGGAGATTGGATCCGCTTGTGGTTCAGCGGATCTTTCTCCGGTGGGGCCTCCCCACCATGGATCTGTTCGCCAGTCCTCTGAACCGGCAGCTTCCCAGATTCTGCTCTCGACAGCCGCATCCTCTCCGGGTAGCGGCAGATGCTTTTCTGATTCCATGGTCCACAGGCCTCTTGTATGCCTTTCCACCCATGCCTCTGGTGTCTCGGACGCTCTTCAAAGTTCTCAGAGACAAGGCGTCGGTGATCCTAGTGGTTCCCCGGTGGCCGAGACAACCTTGGTTCCCGCTTCTGATGCAGCTGGCGGTGGACACCCCTCTTCCTCTGGGGTTTCAGCCCGACCTCCTCGCGCAGGATCAGGGGACGCTCCTGCACCCCAACCTTCGGTCCCTTCATCTGATGGCCTGGCTGCTGAAAGGGTAGTCCTTGCTCCTCTCCAGCTACCTCCAGATGTAGAAGAGGTCGTCTTGTCCTCCAGGAGGCCTTCCACCCGGAAGTCCTACGCTCTTAAGTGGCGTCGGTTCTCCGTCTGGTGTACTCAGCAGTCGCAAGACCCCTTCTCCTGTTCAACATCAGTGGTCTTGCAGTACTTGCTTTCCCTTTCCAATCTTGGACTTAAGTCCAACTCGGTCAAGGTCCACCTCAGTGCTATTTCTGCACATCACCTACCGGTGGATGGTAGACCTCTTTCCAGCCACCCTCTGGTGGCTCGTTTTCTCAGGGGCCTCCTACTCCTTAAACCACCTTTGCGCCCGATCTCAATGTGGTTTTACAGCGGATTACCTGTCCGCCTTTTGAGCCTATGGCTACCTGTCCTCTTCGTTTTCTTTCCTGGAAAACCTTGTTCTTGGTGGCCCTCACTTCTGCTAGACGCGTTAGTGAGCTGCAGGCCCTGGTATCTGATCCTCCTTACACTAGGTTCTACAAGAACCGGGTAGTCCTACGGACTCACCCTAAGTTTCTTCCTAAAGTGGTTTCCCCTTTCACATCAACCAGGAGGTGGTACTTCTGACCTACTTTCCCAGGCCACACTCCAGCCGAGCTGAAATGGTCCTGCATACCCTGGACTGTAGAAGGGCGCTGAACTTCTACCTTGACCGTACGCGGGAGCACCGAAGGGCTGTTCAGCTCTTCGTGTCTTATGACCCCAACAAGTTGGGGCTCCCTGTCTCCAAGCGTACTCTGTCCATCTGGATTGCGGACTGCATCGCTTGGGCTTACGAGGCTGCGGGCCTCGTGCTGGAAGGTAGAGTCACCGCTCATCGTTTTCGGGCGAAGGCTACGTCAGTGGCTTACCTCCGCTCTGTTCCGTTGGCAGACATCTGCCGGGCCGCTACTTGGTCTTCAAGCCAGACTTTTGCAGCCCATTACTGCCTGGAGAGGGAGTCCTGCAGGGACAGTGCTTTCGGACAGGCAGTCCTCCGTAACCTCTTCGAGGTATAGGCAACTCCTACCCTCCATCCCGGATGTTGGGCTACCGTTTGGAGACATATTCAGAGAAGATTCCTTCCTTCTGTGCTGCTGAGCTAGAGGGAGCTCATTTTTGTGCTTAGTGTCTCCGGTAGCCTTAAGCTTGGTAGTCCCATATGTGAGGACTGACTTCCTGCTTGGTCCTGGAGAAAGCGTAGTTACTCACCTGTAACAGGTGTTCTCCAGGAGCAGCAGGAATCAGTCCTCACAACCCTCCCTCCTCCCCTTGGAGTTGCAGTTTTATGCTTTCGTTTTTGCTAATTTTTGCTGTCTTTTAGCTATGTCATCTGACTGAGCAAGATGGCACCCTTGGGCGGGAAGAGGACCGCGCATGCGCGCTGCAATTCCCAAAGGCTTTCTTTGAAAGCTGGGGAAAATTGCTCCGCGAGGGCTCCGTCGGCGCCGACATCACCCATATGTGAGGACTGTTTCCTGCTGCTCCTGGAGAACACCTGTTACAGGTGAGTAACTACGCTTTCTCCTTCTCAGTTAAGTCATCACTGCATTGCTTCTGTTTCACACATTAGTGACTGATTTGCTAAGTAGCATTCCCAGTTATCCAAGGGGAAATCCTGGGTAGGAGCCATCTCCTTTAGCAGAGTGGTAGTCTTCCCATCTTACCACCTGTGTCTGAAAAAGGGTAGAGGACCTCTTGAGGAAAAGGCATAAAAAGGCCCTCAGTTACCGCCATCTTTCACCTTAGGCCTTGAGGGCAGGTTATCTATATATGGAAATATAGCAGCATAAGCCAGTCAGATTGAATGTATGATCCTCTTATTCCACACTGATGATCTTTTCTGGTCTCTTATAGGTGCAAGAAACAAACTGTCTCTGAAAAAACACTCAAAATTCAACAGCAGGGCATATTCTCCAAGACTCAGGTCACTCCCCACCCCTCGCTATTCCAGTTCCTGTGTTGCCACTGGGAAGAGACTGGCCCCAGAGAACTCTCCATCGCCCATTCCCAGCAAAGGAGCTGGTAGTGAAGCAGCTTTGACTGGCTCAAGTGCCAGGCAGATTGTCCTGGATAACCACTTCAGATATGGGAGAAGTTGGCAGAAGAAGGTACCACTTGTTTCTCTCTGCCGCAGCAGCTGTTGCAAGATTGGGATGCCTGTAGTCTCCATTGTCCGGCAGTGTCTAACTCCCAGCAAGGAGCAGGAGGACACAGCGGCAGCAGGCCATGCCTGGACCCTGGGAGCCTCGGATTCTGTGGCTACCAAAGAAACTGTTCTTGTTTTTTCTTGCTCTGAAGAAGAGAGCCCCACTGACTGCGTAAGACCTGCTTCAACTCGGAGCTCTAGCCCAACACTCGTTTTGGACAGCCTGTGTACCTCGACACATATGAGTGAGTCACCAGTGGTCTCATTGATTCCGGGCTCTCAGGGATCAGCTGCCGGGATTAGTTTGCCACCATTGGAGGATGCTGGTGATGCTATATGTGAGCATTCCTCTCCTGCAGTAACATGGACAGAAGCCACACAGTTTCCCCTGGCTGCCAAAGCAAAGTCGGAGATGAACAGGTGCTTTTTCAAAACATTGGATCTCGGCATGCTAAAGCAGCTTGGCTTGACCCACTATGTTAAAGTGGACCTCAGTAAGTCTGCAATAACTTGTGCAGGGATTTCAAGGCCGTCAGGTGTTCAGGAAACCATAAATGGCTTGGAGGTGGGGTCTGAGGAGAACTTGAAACAAACCACATTGAGCCATGGAGGTCCCCATGAAGCCTATGCAGACACACAAGGAGCTTCGTGGCCCACCACCCAAAGGTCCTGCAAGACCAGATATCTCATTGTAAGAACACGGGCGGAAAGCAAAGCCATGGTCCCTTCCAGGCGAGCCACAGAAAGTAAGTCTTGGAAAGCCCTCAAGACAAAGAATAGTAAAGTCCAGCCCATGCATAAAACACCGATGGGAAGGGCAGGTCCTGAGGACCCTGCCAGAGAGATCCAGAAGTGGCTGACCGTGGAGATGGAGCTGGACCCCAAGCTGACCTCGGAAGCCTATGTAAATCTCAACGTGGGGGAAAACTGGAGGAGGAAGCGCCCCCAGGCAGACGACTTCCCTGGCAGGGACAACACCAGCAGGGCAGAGCCCAAGCTGTCCCGAGCCAGTCCTGAGGACGGGATGAAAAAAACAGTGGCTTTCAACCCCTTTACTCCATGCAAACGTCTGCGGCTGGTGGTTAGCCATGGCTCTATTGACCTCGATACCGCCTCCACATCCAGTGAAGAGTCCAAATGAAGGACCAATCCTTGGTGCTTTTATACTGTTGTCTTTTGTGGGGGGGTTTTCTTTCCATCCATTCTAAACATTTCAGAGTGCAGAAAGCCCTGAACAAATCCCTTTCTCCCCATAAAAACTCCTATCTTATTAAAATAAGATGCCATGAACAAATTCAGAAGGCATCGGAAACAGAAGAACAGTATGTTAAAAATTAAGTGTGTGAGTACTGTATACAGTTTTATTTTATTTTTTTGCAGTGGAAAAGAATAAGGAGTGTGTGTGTATGCTTTCTTCTGTCCTTTTCTGCACTTTTTCTCAAAAGCACATTGAAACCAACCCATGTTGTGACCTCCCAAGAAGAGATGTGTTTCTGCATCAAAAAAGAAGAAATCCAGAGATGACCAGTGATCGCTGGCAGTGTGTCCTGGCTGATTCTGGCAAGAGGATATAATTGATCCTGAGGAAGGTGACTGTCTCCAAATGCTGCTGCCTTGCCTGCCTTTCCCCTTCTCTCCCTCCCTCTCTCTCTCTCCCTCTCTCCCATACATACAAATGCTGCTATGCTTGTTGATGGGGAGCATGGATCGCTTGGTCTCTGGTTATGTGACAGAGTCCGACTTGAGGCTTCTCTTCTGAAATGAAAGCAGCCCTTTACCTCAGCTCCCTGCTGCCCCAAGACCCCAATCTTAACAGCCTGTGGGGAGGGCTGGTGATCTTTCACTCAGACAGATGGCTTTTTCGCACTTATTTCTGCGTCGGTTTTTCTTCCTTTATTATATCTCATTCTTTATTGCTCTCCAGATGTCTCTCTTCCCTCATCCCCTACAATAATTTGTATCATGCCCCTTTTCTGTTTCCCACTAAAGAGAGAGAGAAATATTCTGTCCAAATGTAAAAATGAACATTTGCTCCCCTTGACTTCTCACCTTAATGTTTGAAGACTGCTGTTGGAAATCAGCCTGCAAAAACAAGTGTTTTGAAGTCAGCCAATTGATAACCGTTTTTAACTGTAGTATACATAACTTTCTTTTTCCATGCAATATTTTAGTGCATTGTAGAGTTTTTCTCATAGTATTTCTTTTGAAAGGGTGCTTTGGAGTTGAAATGCACCTTTTTTTTTCCTCCGCTGGCCAGCATCGGGGGATATATACATTTTTTTCTGGGGTAGTAGCCATTTCTCAGTCATACTTCAATGTTCTCATTGCCATTCCCATGGTGTAGAGCGGCAAAGGATTGGAAAAGGGTAGTGTCATGGTCCCAAGTCTTGGTAATGTGCGGATTTTGTTTGTCATGGGTCGCCCCATTCCTCAAGAACCAGATGGTTTCTTTTCATCGTCCAGATAAAATTTGGATCTTTGAATAGGTGTTTTGGAAAGTTGGAAGAATTTGAAGATCTTAAGCACAGGAGTTGAATGCGTTTTGCTTATTTTGTGCTTATGCACTTGTGAGAATATGGACCCACCCATCTTTGGGTATTTACCAGACCTAGGAAATGTGCAGCCCCAGGACTTGGACATAGGAATGGTAGGTACTGGAGGTGATGTGGAAAGAAACAAATCTAGTCAGAGCGTGCGTGGTCTGCATGTAGGTTTTCTCACTTGGTACTCAATGGCGAGATGCAGTGGCACATTGCTTTCCCCCTCATAGCCATGCCGGACTTCGTTTTTGGGTTTTGCATGCAATAATAGCAGCAGACTTCACGGCATACTCATGAGTCAATCCTAAAACTGCTCTGGTGAGTTTATGGGAGCCTATTAAATATTTTAATATCATAGCAACCAGAAGCAGAGACCATCCTGTTGTGGACTGCAGCCCCTGAACCATTAACACCTTTACCTTTATTCTGTGCGATTGGGACTCTGAAGACCAGAGTCATTTTTAAATTGTTTACCTCAGCAATCGTGGGAGTAGCTAACTCCTACTTTGGCTGGCTGATTCCTAGCATTATCTGGCCATCCTTTGCTCTTTTAGGGGTTACGGAAATGTCGAGGAAGTACTGAAATGAACTTTGCGTCATCTTGCTGAAAAGCCAGATGAGGGGGGCATATCCAGCAGTAGTCTCCCTGATGCCTGTTTCTTATATCAGTAAAAGAAACAGAGGAGAATTCTCCCCTCATTTCCTTTGCAGGGATAATTTTTCACAATACCTTAAGATCCCCTTACTTGTGGCGTTTGCAGATGCTCTTTTAGGTGAAGTGGAATTCTAAAATCAAATCCCTGCATGGAGGTTGCTTTTTCCCCTCCTCCAGACTCCGGGAGTGCCTCTTTTTGGATATGAAGCTCAGCAGCTAGATTTAGCCACTGAGGGAAGGATAATTTTCAGGCCCAAGGCCTTTACCGTGGTAATTCCCTTTGAAATTGTCTCTTCTATGTATGAGATAACTGGGCCTCTCCACTCTTTAGACAACAGCAGTGAACCTCTCTCTAAAGTCTCGCCTGTCTGGGCATTTTTTTAAAGTGTACTTTGGACTTGCATATTAGCATAAGTGGATTTTTAATATACATTGTAGAAAATCACTGTAAGGTGAGACATTATGAGTGGAGGACGGATGTTAGGAATTTTGCACTTCATCTGTGTAACTGGCCTGCCAGTAGCTTCATATGAAACCACATAGCAGATGATCTTCAATTCCTTAGGTATTTGGGTCCTGTGCTTTTGAAAGTCAAGTTTTTTTGCACACGAACGTAAACATATAACTTTATAATTTGGTGCAGTATTGAGTATTTACTCAATACCCACTCTGCTCTCTCTTCCCTACACAGACACATTTGAATCAAGGTGTCTGTGGTTCTTCGTAGTGCTGGAGGATAAATCCCACAAACCCATGTAGCACTTCATAGCCTGGATCCTCTATTGGAAGTTTGAATTTCAGCACTGTTCCCTTAGGGTGGACTTTTGATAGTGCTACCCACTAGGATCATTCCAGATGAAATTCATGACTCCCTCACAATAGTGCCATTGGACCATGGGGGGGCTCTGCAGGCACTCCTCTCTCGCTTTCCCCCTGAGTGCCATTTAATCAAATTAAACCTATTTTATATCTGAAAGTAAAATGTGGTGGTCCAGATTGACTTACTAGACCAGTTCAGACAAGTGGGTTTCCTTATCATCCCTCTGGTCCAGTCCCGGTACATATGGGTAATCACACCCCCATCAGCAGCTTGGAGATTGAGCATGTCACAATTTGTGACATCACCCTGGATAAGTAGCTCACACTTCTTTCCAGCCTCCAGTATCTGTCTCCAAGCAGCTGGAGGGGTGTGATTCCTTTGGACTCACCGAAGGGACGATCGTAACCCTTAATTTACTGTCAGGCTGTGAGCAAACTGGTTGGAAAAGAGGTCAGACATTAAGCAGAGTGCAGGCAGCATTGAATATTGCTATTCAATAACGTTTTTAAAAAAAAATTGCAGGTAACGGAACAGTTTGCTCTGGTAGCAGTGGGGGCATGTCTGTGAAGGGGGACTGACCTGCACAGTACACGTTGACTCTGGAGACATAAGAATGGTAAGGAGTTGTCAAAGTGAGGAGCAGCCCTCACTCTTGCTGACTGATGCCAAAGCCCGGGTAAGGTGGCTGAGCATTGTGGTGGCAGCGTGGAGCAAGCACCGGTATATTTTCTTTCTTTGTTTCATGGCTGAGGAGAGCCCTGCCGACGCGAGCATGGAACAGTGAGAGCCAAGGAAAGGGGGCTCTGCACTGACCATGTGGTAACAGATGACATTTTCTGATGAGCGAGGGAAGCAGGGCAGGGAACTTAAAACCGCGTGGAAATCATCCTTCTCCAGGGGGCCTTTGCGGACACTGGGGGATGTGCAATATCGCATTTTCTTGTTTTAGGGAACAAGATGTCATTAATTTGAACAAACAAGAATTAAAAAAAAAGAATATGGCACAGTGCTAGCAACAGGGTGCAGCAGTCAGGGAAGCAGCGCTCTGGGGCTTGGGGGATGCCTAAGTCCACGTGCTTGACATGTGGGTCCCAAAAAGCGTCAGTGTCATCCGCGGGTTTCTGCCGTGGATATGAGGCTGAGTCCATGTCGGTGGAGACTGAGCTGTGCGAACACAGAATAGATGGGGCCCTAGGGAGTTCGGGAGCAGAGGAACTGCCTGTACAACCTCCAGCAGCTCAGGATGTTCCCTCACCAGGGCCCATAGCGGCATCAAGCATGGGTCGCGAGGGTGGAAATCCCCAAAGGCCACCAAGAGAAAAAGAAAGAGAGGCAGAAAAGCCACAGCGCACAGACTCCCAGTGGGGTTCACCCTGGAATTTATCTTTATGCATAAGGGAGAGGAGGGATCGGGGGGACCCTAGGAAAAGCTCTAAAAAAGGGCCTGTCCAGCAGCTCTCTCTGCTTGAGGACGAATTAGGGCCCAGTAAGAGGAGAGTGGAGGAGGACTGGTGGGAATTGGGATCCTTTCCTTTGGATGAAGCGGAGGAGCCGGAGAATCTCTTGGCAGGATCAGATCTGGAGGTGGGCAAGATTCCTCAGGGAGAGGATTCTCAGATTATCCGGGTCTTCTGGAGGGAGGAGTTGGTGCTTTTGATTGCCCATTCTTCCAAGGCGCTTAATATGAAAGCAGAGGACCCAGGAGAAGACGACCCTCTGGAGGACCCTCTTTTTCAGGCCGACAGAATGATACAGTTTTTCCACTGCAAAGAGTGATCCTGCAGATGATTCAGGATGAATGGGATGTCCCGGAGGCTGCTCTGAAAGATACGCGGACAGTGTCTTGCTTATACCCCTTACCGGATAAGGAGAGAGAAATTTTGCATGCCCTTAAGGTGGATGCTACGTTCTTCGCTATCACAAAAAAGACCACAATTCTGGTGGAGGGTGACTCTGCTCTCAAGGATATGCAGGATGGGAAGTTTGAGACCCTTCTCAAGCAGACCTTTGATATTAATGCACTGTCCTTGCAAACTTCGGTTTGCGGCGCCTTTGTAGTGCGAGTGTGTCTGCGATGGGCACAGGCAATTTTGGCAATCTCAGGTAAGGCCCAGCTCCAGCCACCGGAAGCAGCAAAACTCGAGTCAGGATTGGCTTATTTGGCGGATGCCTTCTATGACCTCATTTGCTGTTTGTTGAAGGGTATGGTTTTGGTGGTAGCAGCTAGATGCTACTTGTGGTTAGGGAACTGGTCCGCAGATGTCTCCTCAGTCCTGCCTTAGTAAGCTCCCATTTCAGGGTAAGCTCCTATTCAGAGAGCATTTGGACAAGCTAATGAAGGATCTGGGTGAAACTAAGGGCAGCAGGCTTCCAGAAGATAAGCAGAAGCCAGTTCACTCAATGGCTCCGATGAGAGGGCAGCCTAGGGATTTCCAGCATTTTAGAGCAGTCCGTTTTGTCCCTTGCCAGAGGGGATATATTCCTGCCAGGGACCAGACCTTTCGGGGTTCTGAGGATCCAGTAGGGTTTCTTCCCCTCGGCCGCCTTGGCTCCCAAGAAATCACAATGAAGCGAGGACAGCTCAGGCGGACATGGTTCCCGTGGGAGGTCTGCTATGGGAGTTCTACATGGCCTGGGCCAGAATCTTTTCTGACCGGTGGTTTCTGGTGGTCATCAAAGAAGGGTACTCCATTGAGTTTGCACTGCTGCCTTTATCAATTCACCATATAGAGCACTCAGAGGCAGGCTGTGAAGCAAACATTGTCTTTTAGCCTTACAAGCAGTGATACAGGTGCTTAGAGACCAGTATGGCTGTGGTCATGGTTCCAAAGAAAGAGGGCTCCTAAAAGTACCGTGTTTCCATATGGAGACTCTGCGGTCGGTTATTGTGGCAGTTCGAACAGGGGAGTTCTTAACCTCACTCAACCTCACAGAGGAGTACTTGCACATTCCCGTCAGTGATGAATATCAACAGTTTCTGAGTTTCGCAGTGCCGATTGATCATTTTCAGTTTTTGGCACTGCCGTTTGTGTTAGCCACAGCTCTTCAGACATTTAGCAAGGTCGTGGTAGTGGTGGCAGTAGCCCTTCGGCAAGAAGGAATTTTGGTACATCCATACTTGGTCGATTGGCTCATTCAGGCAAAGTCCAAACAGGAAAGCAAAAGGGTCACAGCAAGAGTCATCACGTGCCTGCAAGAACTGGGCTGGATGGTCAACTTTGCCATTTGGCTGCAGCCACCCCAAGATTTGGAGTATCTGGGGGCTTGATTCCAAATCGGTTTTGGCCTTGTATCAATGCTGCTGGACAGAGCATGCAAGTTGCAGCACATCAGAAGGTTCTTTCGGAGGAAGGCACCAATGGCATGGCATTATCTGCAGGTCCTGGGCTCCTTGGCAGCCTCGATCGAGCTGGTACCTTGGGTGCAGGCTCACATGCGACTGCTGCCGAAGTCATTGTTGAGACTGTTGAAGGTGCAGTATCACCCACTCAACTGGTCTGTCTGGCAGGAGTAAGAAGAGCCCTAAGATGGTGGTTGCAACCCGCAAATCTTTTAGCCGGCATGCCATTGGAAACATCTCAGTGGATACCGCTCACCACAGATGCCAGTCTATCAGGTTGGGGAGCGCATTGCGAGACCAGGATTGCACAAGGGCTATCACCTCCAGAGGAGAGGGCATGGCCCATCAACTGTTTGGAGTTGAGGATGACCTTTTTGGCTTTACAAGAGTTCTAAGTCTTTCTGGAGGGGCAGGTACGGAAAATATTTTCCGACAACACCACAGCTTTGACCTTCATCAATTGTCAAGGTGGAATAAGCAGCACGCATTTGGAGAGTGAAGCAGGACCATTGATGGATTGGGCGGAGAGTCACCTGGTGGCCATCTTGGCAGCACACGTGGCAGGCAAGAATATAGTGGCTGATTATCTCAGCAGAGTACTGATCAATCCAGGCAAGTAGACGCTCAACGAGGCAGTATTTGCTCAGTTGGTATGGCGATGGGGCCTGCCAATCATAGATCTCATGGCGATCTTCATTTCGGCGAAGGCATCATGCGGATAGAGCAAATGTCGAAAGGGATCAATGTGCTGGTACAACTGTGGCCCACGGAAGGGCTCCTCTGTGTTTCCCCCTTGGACACTCGTAGATCGAGTGGTGCATCAGGGGCTTGTTCTGCTGATTGCCTCAAATTGGCCACAGAGACCGTGGTATGCGGATTTAGTATGGCTGGCAATTGCCCATCCATGGCGCCTGCCTGAGCGAACCAATCTGCTCTTGCAGGGGCCGGTAGTAATACCTTAGATTGAGCGATTCTCACGGCATGACTTGAGAGGGCTCGGTTGACACAGGGGCTATTCAGCCTCCTTAGTTGTCAATTGTTGAAGGCCCAGAGGAGGTCCACTTCAGTGGCGTACGTGCAAGTTTGGAGAGTCTTTGAAAACTGGTGTGAAGAGTGCAGTTGTCGTCCGCTGCAGGCTACGGTACCAGATGTCCTTGCCTTCCTACAGGCGGGAGTAGAGAAGAGTTTGGCAAGCAGTTCGTTACAGGTGCGGTTGGTGGCCATCTCTTGTTAGGCTACATGGTGTTCCCCTAGGGGCGCACCTGGATTCATTCATTTTCTGCGTGCAGTACAGCAGGTTCGGCCTCCAGTGTGAGTGGTAATTCCCCCATGGAATCTGAATCTCATGCTGTCAGTTTTGACGGAGCCTTCCTTCGAACCTCTGAGTGGGTGTTTCTTGAAGGATATGATGCTGAAGGCAGTCTTCCTGGTGGCCATATGTTCGGCTAGAAGGATTTCGGAGCTTCAGGCGTTGTTGTGCAAAGCTACTTTTCACATTATGTCAAAAGAGAGAGTGGTTTTGAGGCCGGTACCTTCTTTCCTTCCTAAGGTGGTGTTGGTGTTTCATCTTAATCAGTCAGTTTCACAGCCAGTGTTCTCCAATGATGAGGGAACAGCTGAAGATCCTCTCTTGCACCGTCTGGATGTCTGTTGCATACTGCAATAATATTTGAAGAAGACAAAGCCATTTCGGAAATCAGATCGCCTGCTTGTCTTGTTTGGTGGTCCGTCTGAAAAAGGGGGAGGCTGTTTCCAAGGCTTCTATTTCTTTGTGGATAAGAGAGGCCATTTATTTGGCCTACCTTCTGCAGCGTAGACTCCTGCCTCAAGGATTATGGGCTCATTCGATGAGAGCTCAAGCGGAGTTATGAGCGGAGTCTAATTTGGTGCCGCCAGTGGACATTTGTAAAGCAGCGACGTGGTTGTGTTGCATTCTTTTGTGAAACATTTCCTCCTGGACATGCAGGCAGAAGGAGATGCGAGGTTTGGCTCGGTAGTATTTCAGGCCAGGCTTGTGGGTCCCTCCCATGCTTAGGACTTCTATGGTACATCCCATATGTACCAGGACTGGACTGGAGGAATAAGGAAGGTGAAATTAGGCCTTACCTGCTAATTGATGTTCCTTGAGTCCTCTAGTACAGTCCTGGACACCCTCCCATTATTTGGCCTGGCATGGGTGTTCCCGGACCTGAAGAATTTCATCTAGCTGGTTTTATACAGGATTTCCAACAGAGGAGTCGGGTAGGGAGCTCCTTTAATAAAGAAAAAAAAAAGGATAGAGATTACCTGTGCATAAATAAGGAACACAGGCTCAGAGTGGCTGGTAGCAGCAGTGGCTAGGGGGCTGAGTTGCTTTTCGCTGTTGCAGGTGAGTACTTCTTTACTTGGCTGGAGGTAGTTTTCCAATTAAAAAAAAATTTAATTACACTTACAATTAACATTTGTTGTGATAGATGCCAGTATTTATTTGTTACTCCTGTGAGTCTGGAGGCTGGAAGGAGCTGCCAGCTACTTATCCAGGGTGATGTCACAAGTTGTGACATGCTCAGTGTCCAAGCTGCTGGTGGAGTGTGATTTATTTTATTTATTTATTTACATTCTCTTATATACCGCGCTATTCTGCATCAGTGCATCACTGCATCATATGCACCAAGACTGGACTCAATGAACATCAATTAGCAGGTAAGGCCTAATTTCAGTTTTCTCCCCCTGTCAGCAGATGTGGAGGCAAAAAAAAACAAAAACAAACTAGAAACTTAGTGGCATCATTACTACTAGTGCTGGTGCAGCTAGGGGGCATACTTCAGTATTTCTCTGTCTCTAGCAGATCGATGGAGGGCTGATGCAGCTCAGTTTTGGAATTGTTAGTTCCTGGGCAGCCATCCTTAGGAGTGCCTCCCCAGTGGAGCTCAGAAGCAGACATCTCCAGAGCATCCGATTGTACTGGATCAGGATTCTTGTCTCCACGCAGCCCCTCCCCCATGATGCTGCCCAGCCTCCAGAGCAGCCTCTAGACAGAAGTAAAAATATGTAATAGAGAGGCCTGAGCACATGTGAGCGGCCTAGAGCCTAGCACTGCTTGTCTTTCCCGGGCTCCCTGTGGGTAAGAGCAGCTCTTTATTTGTTAGGTCTGTATATTGCAACCACTGCCAAGGTGTGTGTGTGTGGGGGGGGGGGCACAACTTCTTCCGTTTCACAAGGTTCTGTCATAGTGTGCATGCGTTGACCTCACAGGCGTGCATATGTAAAGACATGTGCTGCTGTGTATATGTGCAAAGGTAGATGTGCAGTGCTGCACGTATGATGTTGCAGGAGTAAAAGCTATGTGTCCAAAGCTCTGTTCCCGGCAGACCTCCATTGTCCCTGCTTACACGTGTAAAGACCTCTGCAGCAACTGACTGATTTCTCCATCGGGGGGTTGTTGCAGTGTCTGATTGGGATTGTGCCACTGCATGCATTTTGATAATACACAATCCAGCCCCTAAAAGCAGCTGCCTGGCTAGTGACAAGCACCAAACTGGATCTCTATAACAGGGTCACGTGCTGAAAATCTTGTTGGGGCCTCGGATCTTACCTGTCACAGTCCAGGTGATCCCCCTCCCCACCCCTTTGACCACAGACAAGGCCATTTGTTGGAGAATAGTTGATCTCCAGGAACAAGCAGGAATGTAGTCTTCACATATGGGTATCGTTGGTACCGACGGAGCCTGTGCGGGAACGCTCCCCAGTGTTCAATAGGAACTCTTTTGGGAGCATCCCTCAGCATATGCGCGCTGCCTTCCCGCCTTTCCAACTGTCCCTCTTCAGTTCTTTTTCCGCAGAGCCGACAGGATCTATTCCCTGTTACCGCAGAAAATTCCGTCTTTAAATTTCTTTTCTTGTAGTCGCGTTTGCCTACCGCACGATGCCTACCGGTACTGCCGGTTATTTTCTTTTCAGAAACTTTTCTCTTTGGTGCTAGGCGCCATTTTGGGCACTAGGCCCCATATTCCTAAAACATGGAAAAGCCAACTAGTGGTTTTAAAAAATGTACTAAGTGTGGCGGTACCATTTCCGTCACTGACACCCATGATTTGTGTCTGAAATGTTTAGGACCTGAACATTCCCCAACTGAATGTCTCTCCTGTATGGGGATGACTAAAAGAGGAAGACAAAACCGGGCTGCAAAGCTCGGTACCCGCTTTTCTTCAGATGCCAGATCCATTGCATCGACATCGTCAAGGGCCTCTTCTTCCTCCCATGGATCTCGGGTAACTAAACATAAAAGCTGGTCCTCAAAGGGTAGCTCTCCTGCTAAGCATCGAGAGGCCATTGGCATTGCCCTTGAGGGAACCACACCGGCAAAACAGCCCCGGCTGGAGGCTTCGGCTTCCAAAGCATCGATGGGGCTTCAGGATGTTCTCAAGGCCTCAACCTCGCAAGAACTACCTGTGCCATGCTCAGGGGTTCCGGCCGTCCTTACCAGTACCGACACCCAAGCATCGGCAGCGTCGATAGACCAGAGGTTTCTCGCTATCGAGCGCAGCATCGCAGCTCTTCTTTCAGCGGCGGTACCGGTGGTCCCACGGGCACCGGTACCGACATCGACACAGACATTGGTACCGGTACTGACGGTACTGACCCCGGTGGAAACTCTTCCCATGCCATCTCTGGCTGGAATTGACAAAGTGGTACCGTGTCAGCTCGGTACCAACTTCGATCGGTACCGGGATCGTGCGTTGCAAGAGCATCGGGGTCAGGAATACTTTGATTCCTCCGATTCCGAAGACTCTGACAATTTTGGTGGCACTAGAAGGTTTCTACTAGAAGATCCCTCTTCTCCCCAACGCAGAATGTCACCTCCAGAGGACATGTCATTTCAGGATTTCATCCATGATATGGTCAAAGGTCTTTCAATCACAGTAGCTCCTGAAGAGGAACCCAGAGCAAAGGAATTGGAAATTCTCCAATATCCTAAAGCTCCTAAGGAGGCAGCCACTCTGCCTATCCATGAAATTCTGCATAGCTTGATTCTCAGAATGTGGGAGACACCTCTGACTACTTCTCACTCTAGAAGACTTGATACTATGTATCGAGTTCCGCCATGTCCTGGATTTCAGAAAACTCAGCTGCCACACCATTCAATGGTAGTGGAATCAGCCATGCATAGGATGAAAAGTGCACAGAGGCATGCATCCAATCCTCCAGGTCATGAATGCAGGACTCTGGATGCTTTTGGGCGCCGAACATTTCAAGCTTCCATGCTTTCAGCTAGGATCAGTTCATATATCCTGTATATGGGAATGTTCCTCAAGGAAGTCACAGGAGGCTTGGAACTTATGAGCCCATTTCTCCCAGATGACAAGAGAAGATTTTCTTGCTCTAGTTAAGCATGCTCAAGATGTCTCCAAGTTTGTTAATCGTGCAGCCTTTGACTGCTTTGAATGCATCAGCAGAACCTCTGCTATTGCCATTGGCACACGACGGATTGCCTGGCTACAGGCATCAGACTTGGAGACTTGGGTACAGGACAAGTTAGGCAACATTCCTTGCACGAGGGAGAATCTCTTCGGCAAGGACTGGCAGGAAAAGGCTAACGAGTTAGATGCTGACAATTCTACCTTAGATAGATTGTCAAAGTCTACAGCCACTCCAGCCAAAAGGAAGCCTTATAAAAGACTCTCTTTTATCAAAAAGAGGAAGTTTAATCCTTCCTATACCCAGCAGAGTCAACCTCAAGGTCAGGTTGCCCAAAAGGGACAAACTAGACAGCAAAAGAAGCCAAAAGGCCCGAGAGCCCAACCAGCTCTCCAAGTTCAGCCCCCTCAAGGGCTTTGACTCCTTCCTAGAGAGCTTTGCCTACGTGCCTCTGAAGGGTCCCCAACCCCCCCCCCCCCCCCCCAATATTCCGGGCAGGTTATGCCACTTTGCCAACAGATGGCATAGGATAACAGCAGAAGATTGGACTTTGTCCATTGTAGGAGAAGGGTACAAGCTTCATTTTCACAGCATGCCCCCTCCTACAATTCTAAAGCAATTCAATTCTCAAACCTGTGCAGACAATCTGCTAGATCACGAGGTCTCCACACTTCTTAACCAAGGGGCAGTAGAGGAAGTACTCATTCTTCAACGGGCTGCAGGGTTCTACTCCCCCTATTTTCTTATTCCAAAGAAAACAGGAGGACACAGACCCATTCTGGACCTCAGAGAATTGAACAAATATCTGTTTTGAGAGAAATTCAAAATGATTTTTCTAGGAACTCTTCTGCCATACCTTCAAAGCCAGGATTGGCTTTGCTCTCTAGACTTAAAGGATGCATACACTCACATTCTCATCCATCCAGATCGCAGGAAATTCTTACGTTTCCTTTTCAGGGGAAAACATTTCCAGTACAGGGTTCTTGCCTTTGGTCTGGCTTCAGCACCAAGGGTGTTCACCAAATGCATGGCAGTAGTAGCTGCATTTCTACGAACCTTGGGGATTTTCGTCTTCCCTTACTTAGACGACTGGCTCATTCGAGCCCCTACAGTTGCAGAGGCCAGCACTGCACTGTCCCATACAATGCGAATCCTCCAATACTTGGGATTGATAATAAACTTCCCAAAATCTCAACTAGTTCCTTCCCAATGCCTAGAATTCATAGGAGCCTGTCTAGAAACCAGACAGGCAAGGGCTTTCCTTCCACAAGCCCGGTGTCTTCGCATAATGCAATTAGCTTCTCAAGCAGCAGGCAAATCCTCCCTCACTGCTCGAGAGCTACTGCAGTTACTGGGACATATAGCATCCACAGTTCATGTAGTCCCATATGCTCGCCTCCACATGGAGCAGCTCAGTAGACCCTCTCCACGCAGTGGACACAGGCCACAGGTCATTTGTCGGACAAAATAATAATCTCTCAACGACTAATTTTGTCCCTACAATGGTGGCAATCACTAGAAAATCTGGCAGTGGGGTCTCCTTTCCATCAACCCCTCTTTCAGGCCACCCTAATAACAGATGCATCGCAGGTGGGTTGGGGAGCACACCTGAATCATCTCTCTAACCAGGGCACCTGGACTCTACAGGAGGTTGGTTTACACATAAACCTCCTGGAATTAAGAGCAATCTATTTAGCTCTTCGAGTATTCCATGCCCAGCTCAGCTACAAGACAGTCCTAGTCCAGACGGACAATCAAGTAGCCATGTTCTGTGTGAACAAGCAGGGCGGAACAGGCTCTGTGTCGTTATGCAACGAAGCTTCACGACTGTGGGCCCTCGCCGGAGAGCATCAAATTCACCTTCTAGTGGTATATCTTCCAGGCATTCAAAACCTTTGGGCAGACAAACTCAGTCGAGTACTGCTGCCTCACGAATGGTCCCTCCACCTAGACCAGGTGGCAAAGATATTTCATCTCTGGGGCACTCCAGACATAGACCTCTTTGCAAGTCCACTGAATGCCAAACTTCCCCGGTTCTGTTCCAGGATTCCGGCTCACAACTGTCAGGCAAGGGATGCCTTCCTCCTTCACTGGGGTCAGAACTTCCTTTATGCCTTCCCACCCATTCCCCTCATCTCCAAAACACTCTTCAAATTTCAGAGAGACAGGGGTCGCATGATTCTCATATCACCATGGTGGCCACGCCAAATGTGGTCTTCCCTGCTTCTACATCTGTCTCAAGCGACACCTCTGGAGTTAGGGCATGCTCCAGATCTCCTTTCCCAGGAGAACAGGACGCTATGGCACCCAAATCCCCAGTCCCTGCATCTCATGGCCTGGTTGCTGAAGGCTTAGACCTCCAAAATTTCAACCTGTCCCAACAGGTAAAAGATATCCTTTAGGCTTCTAAGAAACTTTCCACAAGAAAATCTTTTGCCTTCAAGTGGAAACGTTTTACTATATGGTGCTCCAAGAAGGGATTAAACCCCCTGGTCATACTCTTAGAATCGATACTAGAGTATCTCCTTCATTTATCGAATTCTGGTCTAAAGACCAATTCGGTAAGAGTCCATCTTAGTGCAATTGCAGCTTCTTATAAGCCTCTGAATGGACAACCAATTTCCTCTCATTCACTCTTATCAAGATTTATGAGAGGCCTTTTATTAACCAAACCTCCCATCAAGCCACCACCGGTGGCATGGGATCTAAATCTAGTTCTCGGGCAGCTCATGAAGCCGCTTTTTGAACCTTTGGCCTCTACAACAGCCCTTAAGTTTTTGACCTGGAAGGTCATCTTCCTAATTGCAATCACCTCTGCCTGTCGCATTAGTGAATTGCAAGCTTTAGTGGCTGATCCTCCTTATACTAGGTTTCATCATGATAAGGTTGTTCTTTGAGCTCACCCACACTTTATGCCAAAGGTGGTTTCGCCTTTTCATTTAAATCAATCAATTTATCTTCCTGTATTTTTTCCGAGGCCTCATGCCTCTAATGCAGAAAGAAACCTTCATACTTTGGATTGTAAAAGGGCCTTAGCCTTTTACATACAAAAAACACAGCAACATAGAAAGTCCTCGCAACTTTTTGTAGCTTTTGACCCTAGTCATTTGGGACTTCCAGTCTCCAAAAGAACTTTATCTAAATGGATTGCCCAATGTATATCCTTTACTTATGAGAGTAAGGGTCTTCCTGTTCAGGACCATGTCACAGCTCATAATGTGAGAGCCATGACAGCTTCTATGGCTAATCTCCACTCTGTGTCTATCGATGACATTTGTTGAGCAGCCACCTGGGCTTCAGTACACACCTTCACAGCCCACTACTGCCTGGATAAAGCTTCCCGTCGGGATGCCTTCTTTGGCCAAGCTGTTCTTCAAAAGCTCTTTCAGACCTAAATCAACTCCTACCCACCAACCCTGGTGGAATGGCAGAGATCCATGGGAGGAAGGATTCCCACCTTCTAGAGTGTCACCTTCCTGGGGCTATCTCCCTGGCATCTTCAGCTAGGGAGTCCCCATATGTGAAGACTACATTCCTGCTTGTTCCTGGAGATAGCGTAGTTACTCACCTGTAACAGGTGATCTCCGGAAACAGCAGGAATTTAGTCTTCACAACCCACCCACCTTCACTAGGAGTTCTCTCTTTCTCTTTGTCTCTTTCCTCTCTCCCTCTATCCTTTCACTCAGCTACAAACTTAACTGAAGAGGGACAGTTGGAAAGGCGGGAAGGCAGCGCACATTTGCTGAGGGATGCTCCCAAAAGCATTCCTATTGGACGCTGGGGAATGTTCCCATGCAGGCTCCATCGGTACCGACGATACCCATATGTGAAGACTAAATTTCTGCTGTTCCCGGAGATAACCTGTTAAAGGTGAGTAACTACGCTTTACCAGGCGGGGCAGCAAGTAATGGCACAGCGTCTCACTGTTTTGGGGCCCTTGTTGCCAGAATTCTTTCCTCATTTTTCCAGCACACATGGTCCTTTTCACAGGGCAGTAGTGGTCCAGCTTGAGACATCCCTCCCTGACCTGCTTGAGCTTATTGGCACAGCCTAAGGTAGCAGACTGGTTGAGATTGACCATGGAAACATTCCTGTATACGAAGCACTCTTTTTCTCCAGGATCCGATTTGGACGACACTAACTTTGGAGAGGAGTTGAGGTTGAAGGAAGGTGAATTCTCCCTGCTGGAGGAAAAGCATGACGATTCTCTTATTGTCCATCTCTTCCAGAGGGATCTCTAGTGGCTCTAACTTAAAGCTGTCTGAGGCCTTACTGAGGGTGAGGAGCTGCAGGGACACTCCATTTTACAGGAGGTCCATAAACCTTCCAGGGCCTTTGTCTCTTTCCCACAAGTTCTTAAGTGTGGTGCTGGTGAAGCGGAATACATCAGGCCACCTCTTGAAGGGCATCTGGGTTCTGAACAAGCTTATGCCATTCCACAGGGCAGATCTGCGTAAGTGGCTATGTTTTTCTAAAGTAAATGCACATGTTGCAGTCACCAAGTGCTTGACCATACCTGTGAAGGGCGGAGCTGCCCTTAGAGATCAACAGGATTGCAAGGTCAAGGCTTTTTGCAATGTAGTTGTGGCAGTTTGGCTGATCAGTGGCAGAAGACATTGTGCTAACAACGGTAGCATGACTGTGACTTTCCCTTATCATTGGGCATCAGACACAGCTTCTAAGTCCTGATTGTCCAAGCTTCCTTTTAAGGGGAAGCTCCTATACAGTGAAGACCTCGGGAGGCTAGCAAAGAACTTGGGAGTCCAAGCCTCAATGCCTTTCAGAAGGTACTGGAGAATACATCATCTTCTTTGTCCCCGCTATTACCCCTGCTGTTGGAACTTTCAGGAGTCCTGAAACCTCCTGGTGGTATCGTTTCCAATTTTCAAGCTAGGCCTCAGCCCTTTCGCAAGGCCCATGATGATTATTTCCTGAGAGCCATCCCTTCCCGTCCATCATGATGACTGGAAGGGGGCTGATTCCAGGTTGTCATCAGTGGGCGGTTGTCTCTGCCTTTATCACCTGGAGTAGGCCCAGGTCACCACCGATCGCAGAGTGCTTGACATTGTAAGGCATGGTTCTCCGGGAACAAGCAGGAAGTCAGTCCTCACATATGGGTTATGTCGGCGCCGAAAGAGCCCACGTGAAACAAATCTCCGGCTTTCAAAGAAAGCGTTTGGGAGTTGCCTCCACGCATGCGTGGTCCGCTTCCCGCCCAAAGGGGCCATCTTGCTCAGTCATCCTTTTTCCGCGGAACCCTTTAGATGTAGTCTGTTCTCTGTCCCAGAAAAAGTGTTTTCTTCTTGCCTTTTGGCTGTTTTTCGGCTAGTACCGGTACCCTTCCTGCCCCCCCCCCCCCCCCCTTGTATCAGGCCAGCTCTTTTTTTTTATTATTATTATTTTTCTTTTTTGGGCATTTCCCTGTTTTCCTTCGATGGCAGCCCTAAAGGTCTTTGACCTTGCTGGGGGGCCTTTTTCCCTCCATGGCTACCAGCGGATTCAAGAAGTACAACAGGTGTGGAAAAATTATGTCCCTCACTGATATGCACAACTGCTGCCTCCAGTACCTCGGCCCGGACCACGACCCAGCTGTTTGTGGCCTTTGCAAACTTATGTCTTCGAAGGCCCTGAAAAGCCGCCAGCAGCAGCATGAAAGAATTTTCCCTGATTCCCCTAAGCCTCTGAAAGCCAGGACCTCGTCCGAGGCCTCCACGCCCTGGGAGGAGTGCTCTGAACCTGAGCGGCGTTGGGGGACCTTGGAGAGGGGTCTCCCTCGAGGGAACCTAAAAGAAGGAGAAAATCTTCGACAGCTGCATCCTTTGATAGTTCAGAACGACCAGGTCCCTCGCGGGGCCGGTCACGGAGCCCTGAGCGTCAGCTCGAGGCATCAGGGAAGGAGTGTCCGCTCAAGCTCTCTCGGAAGGAGCCAGCCACGGACCGACCCTGGCCAGTGCATCCTATCCTAGTCAAGGACTCCTTTCCGGGGGAACCAGTGTCGGGCCCGATTCCATCGGCGCCCAAGCTGGATGCTGCGAAACCTGAGCTCAGGTCCAGGATGGATTCCTTGGAACGCAGGATCTCTGCCTTCCTGAAGCAGCAAAGGGCACTAGTATCCGGTATATCCGGTTCCTCTGCCCTGACCACCGGGGACTCGACGACAAAGTCGACCCCAGAGGCCGTGCCGATCCTTGAAGCCCTACGCACCCGAGTAGATCCTCGGCCGAGGTCCCGCTCTATCTCCTGTTCCTCCAGACGGAGATCGTCATTGGCAAGCCAACGAGCGCCAGAGCGGCCTGACCCCTTGGGGCCCGAGGAATGCCACCTGTCCTCCTCGGATGCCTCCGTCTGGGAGTCGAAAGGCGAGGTGTCTCCGGACACTCGCCTTCATCAGGATGTTTCATCCGATTCCCCTTGTCGGAGCCTTGGAGGAGATCTCCCCACCAAAGACATGGCCTTTCGAGATTTCGTTCGAGATCTGTCCAAAGCTTTGGCTTTTCCAACAGAGTCCGACGAGGATCCTCAAGCAGATGAACTCGAGATCTTCCAATATGAGGCCCTTCTTTGGGGAAACCCTCTCGGTGCTCTTTCCTCCCATCCTGGAGCGCCTTATGCTTCGTATGTGGGAAACACTGGTGATTAGCAAACGGCTCGACTCGATGTATCGAGTCCGCCGGAGCCCCAAAAGTCTGTTCAAAAAATCGGAACTGCCGCATAATTCCATGGTTGTGGAATCGGTCATGTGTTGACTAAAAAGTCAGAAGACGCACTCCTCGGTACCACCCAACAGGGAGGCCCGCACTTTGGATGCCCTCGGCAGAAGATGTTACAAGGGCACAATGCTGAATGGCCGGATCCAGGTCTACCACAGCTGTACATGGGCATGTACCTAAGAGACCAAATAAAGGAGATCGCCAGGTTTTTGGCTGGTCTCTCTGAGGAGCCCTTGCAGCGCTTCAAGGGCCTATCTAGAGCCATTGGTGAATGCTCCAAATTTATGTCTCGAGCAGCCTACGACGAGGTGCCTCCAGGACAAGGTCAGAGTCACCAGGCGCCTGTCACGGTTCCTGAACTGGTGGCAGTCCCCCCACCACTTGCAAGCGGGAATGCCTTTTCAGGCCCCTCAGCATTTGAGGGTCCTCACCACAGATGCCTCCCTGCTGGACTAGCGAGCCCACTGCCAGGGGTTCCACACCCAGGGCGTCTGGTCTCCAGACGAGAGTGCCCAACAGATCAACCTGTTGGAGCTGCGTGTGATCTGCCTTGCCCTAAAGGCGTTCCGGAAATCCCTGAGCCACAGCTCTGACCGACAACCAGGTTGCCATGTTCTACGTGAACAAACAAGGGGACACGGGGTCCCGTGCCCTCTGTCAGGAAGCTATGGACCTGTGCTCATTCGCAGTCCAACAGGGCATTTTCCTCAAAGCAGTGTACCTGCGGGGCCACAGCAATTGGCTAGCCGACAGGCTCAGCAGACTGCTCCAGCCCCACGAATGGCAGCTAGACCCAAGAGTGGCCTGCAGGCTCTTTCGGATCTGGGGGTACCCGAGGCTGGACCTGTTTGCCAGCCCGGTCAACCACCAGTTGCTCCATTTCTGTTCCCAGCAACCACACCCAGCCAGGGTGGCCGCCGACGCCTTTCTGATCATGTCGGGGGGTCTCCCGTATGCGTTTCCCCTGACACCGCTGATCGCAAAGACCCTGTTCAAGATTCTTCGTGACAGAGCCTTGGTCATTCTGATAGCCCCACGGTGGCCTCGGCAACTGTGGTTCCTGCTCCTCCTACAGCTAGCGGTGGAGACTCCTAGCCCTCTGGGGACAGACTCACGGCTCCTCTCCCAGGAGGGGGGCGCTCTCCTGCACCCCAACCCCATCTCCCTGTCGCTGATGGCGTGGCTGCTGAGAGGGTCTCACTAGCTCTGCTCCTACTTCCAAGGGAAGTGGAGGATATCCTGCTGGCCTCCCGCAGAACGTCTACCAGATGGGCTTACGCCTTTAACTGGCGCAGGTTTGCGCTCTGGTGTGCCGCTCTGGAAACCGACCCTTTCTCCTGCTCGGTGGCCATGGTACTACAATACCTTCTCCACCTCTGACTCGGCACTCAAATCCAACTCCATCAGAGTACACCTCGGTGCCTTCATGGCCAACCACCATCCGATAAACAGGAAGCCACTCTCAGCACCCCCGACAGTATCCCAGTTCCTCAAGGGCCTTCTCCTGTCTAAGCCCCTGGTCTGCCCTCCGGCGCCCAAATGGGATCTCAGTGTGGTATTGGGGCGGCTCACCCTTCCGCCTTTCGAACTGATGGCTATGTGTCATCTCCGCTATCTCTCATAGAAGGTGGTGTTCCTCGTCGCCCTCACCTCCGCCCGAAGAGTGAGTGAGCTCCAGGCCTCACGGCGGAGAGGCCTAATACAAGGTTCTGTAAGAATAGGGTAGTGCTTCACACACACCCCAAGTTTCTTCCGAATGTGGTGTCCTCTTTCCACCTCAATCAAGAAGTGGTCCTCCCTATCTTCTTTCCCAGACCACACGCCGGTCGTGCTGAGGCCGTCCTCCATACCCTAGACCGTAAGAGGGCTTTATCTTTGTACATTCAGCGTACTCAAGACCACCGGAAAGCATCGCAGCTTTTTGTTTCCTATGACCCCCAGCAAACTGAGGAGGCGGTGACCAAGCGTACGCTGTCCACATGGGTGGCGGACTGTATTGCCCGGGCCTATGAGGAAGCGAAACTTCCATTGGAGGGCCGTGTCACGGCTCACAAGGTCAGAGCCATGGCAACCTCCGTGGCTCATCTGTGCTCTGTCCCTCTGGCAGACATCTGCCGGGCCGCCACCTGGTCTTCAGTTCATACCTTCGCAGCTCATTACTGCTGGATAGGGAGTCCCGACGGGACAGTGCCTTTGGCCAGGCTGTACTCCATAACCTTTTTGAGGTCTAGGCAACTCCTGTCCTCCGACCCTTCTGTGTTCAGGCTACTGGATTGCTAATTCCTTGTCAATTGAGAGTTCTTTCCACTGCAGCTACTCGTGGCTCTCGATGAGGGAGCCTTTTTTGGCTATGAGTTCCTGGTAGCCTGTAGCTGAGGAGTCCCATATGTGAGGACTGACTTCCTGCTTGTTCTCGGAGAAAGCATAGTTACTCACCTGTAACAAGTGTTCTCCAGGAACAGCAGGAATCAGTCCTCACAATCCTCCCTCCTCCCCTTCGAGTTGCAGTTCTCCTGTATTTACTGGGTTTTTTTTGTTCTTTTGCCGTCTTTAGCTGTGTCATTTGACTGAGCAAGATGGCCCCTTTGGGTGGGAAGCGGACCACGCATGCATGGAGGCAACTCCCAAATGCTTTCTTTGAAAACTGGGGATTTGCTCTGCACGGGCTCCATTGGCGCTGACGTAACGCATATGTGAGTACTGATTCCTGCTGTCCCCAGAGAACACCTCTTACAGGTGAGTAACTACGTTTTACATCCCAGAGAGTAAGGAACCTACTTTAAATTCCTTGATGGTTTCTCCATGTGACTGTGAAGCCAAAAGAGCCTCTGTCCAGTCCATCATAGAAAGACTGGTGTGACTCTCAACCATTGTATCCATACCTCCCACTCAAAGAGGTAAGGGAGGATACTCTCTAGCTACCTCCTTGAGCCAAGAAAAGATGGGACCTTCCGATCGATCCTGGAACTGGCATCAATGCATCTCTGAAGATATCTAGCTTCCAGATGGAGAGGGTGATGTCAGTTATTCTGGCAAGGCAGTGTGAGGAGTTTCTCACATTGCTGGACCTGGCAGAAGCATACATTCATATCTCCATTTGGGAGGTTAAGAAACAGTTTCTGTGTTTTGCAATTTTGAGGAGCGAGAGCACATGTATTACAGCCTTATCTCAATGGTTGGTTTATTTGGTCCACATCCCAGTCTGAGCACTCAGCGTAATGGCCAGAATGGCCCAGGTTTTGGAGAACTTTGGCTGATCAGTTAATCATAACAAGAGTCATCTCAGGTCCTCTCAGAGTGTCTCATATCCCTTTTTGACACCCACACAGGTGGGGTCTTCACGACTGCTGAGAGAAGGGCCAAGTTTGGCTCAGCTGACAACCTTCCATTGGTAGCAGGCTCCCAAGATTTGGGACTGTTTTGAGCTCCTGGCTCTTTGGTGGCAGCCACAGGTTTAGTTCCTTGGACATCGGCTCATATGAGGCTGCTGTAAAAGGCATTGTTTTCATATTGGTTCCCTTGCTCATAAGATCAGGCATACTCTTCTGCTGTTGGTAGTGGCGCTTTTACAGTGGTGCTGTTGGCCCATCAGTCTGAAGAAAGGCATGCCCCTAGATGATCCTCATTGTCTCCTCATGATGTCTGATACCAGCCTATCTGACTGGAGGGGCTCAGTGCATGGAGCAAATAGCTCAGGAAACAACAGAGAGCAGAAAACCCACAAAAACAGCAGGAACAAAAGAACAGGTCTGTGGACAAGTGGTTAAGGCTCTTTATTACCTCTAGAAAAATCCCTAAGCATTTCGGCCAGAGGCCTTCTTCAGGGGGTGAAAACTTCAGGAACAGATAAAAACATTAAACATAAATACATAAAAAGTATGTTAAAACATTAAAAATGAAAAACATAAATACCATTCTTATTTATTACATACATAACTAAAAGTAATAAGAACTATTAAAACCATACCCATAAAAATAGATAGATAATGAATAAATATAAGACTAACGCTGAAGGCACCAAGATGTTGTTAAGGTTATGATTTCTTTTATAAGCTATAGTAGGACGTAACACATTCAAGTATGTTACTGACTCCAACAAATGCCATTCTTTTTTAACGATCCATGCAATATCATGTGTTAGGTTAGAAAAGGTCAAGGCGCAAACCCAATTTCTCTTCACGTAGAATGGTCTTATGATGAAGTGAAGATCTACTGGACATACAGGCTCTATGATGAGCTGCTTTGATGCAATCATCTAGGTACCCTCTGGATTGAAAACGCTGTCTCAGTCTTGGGTCTGAACTTCAAAATCCTGCTCTGATGCACAAAGGTGGCGTATCCTAAGAAATTGGCTCGTAGGAAAAGTCATCTTCAGTGATCTGTTATGAAAGCTTATAAAGTGCAGTAATGAATTCCTATCTTTAGGCTTGTGAAATAAACTGGTGATGAAGCCACTGGGTCCTTTAGAAATAAGGATACCCAGATAGGAAATCTGTTGTGAATCATATTGAGACTGAAATTGTAAATTTTCATCCAGATCATTCAACCAAGCTAAGAAACTACAAAGATTGGTCTCCGAACTATCCCAAATTAAAAAGACATCATCAATGTACCTTTTCCACATTTTCATTTGTCTGTTGAAAGGATGTTTGATCAAAAATTGTTTTTCAAAATGAGCAACATAAAGGTTCGCCACATCAGGAGCCATGGAAGACCCCATAGCTACCCCTTTGATCTGCTTATAAAATACTTCATGAAAACAAAAGAAATTCTCAGTCTTAGCCAGCATAGCCAGTTGTATTAAAAGGCAAGTTGGAGTTCTAACTGGTCTTGGCTGATCTAGCAAAGTATTTTCTAATACCTCCAAGGCAGCATGCTGGGGAATATTGGTATACAGTGAATTTATATCTAATGTAACCAAAATAATATCCTTGTTATATTCTTCAAAGTCATCCAACAATTGTATCGCATGTGATGAATCGCATACATACGAAGGCGACTCCATCAAGGGCCTAAGAAAGACATGTAGAAATTTTGAAACTGGTTCAAAAACAGAACCGATAGCGGAAATGACAGGTCTGCTGGGAGGATTATGAAGGGATTCATGCACCTTGGGCAATACGTAAATGGTCGGTGTAACAGGCTGACTAACTTAAAAAATCAAATTCTTTTTGTGTTAGAAAGCCTGCTTGTAAGCCTACATTTAACAATGTATCCAATTTGCTTTTGAGTCTTGAAGTGGGATCTTCATAAAGTCTAGTGTAAAAGGAAGAATCCTGAATTTGACGATATATCTCCCTAACGTAGTCTGTCTTGTCCTGAAGCACTAAAATGCCACCTTTATCTGCAGGCTTAATGATAATTTGGGTATTGGTGCTCAAAGAGTTCAAAGCCAGTTTTTCACTCTTGGTTAAATTAAAATATGTGCGGGTTTTATTTTCTTTGATAGAGGGATTCAACTCTATGAAGTACTACTCTTTCAAATATGCCATAACGTTGTTTGTATTAGGTGGTAGCCAATTAGAAGTTTTTTTGATAACTGATGTATCAGCCATTGGTATTTCATGGGTATCAAAAAAAATCCTTGAATTTCAGTTTATGAAAAAATGTAAAAAGTTCAACCCTGGTTTTGAATGCATCATGTTTCCATGTGGGAACGAAGGATAAACCATTCTGTAGTACCCTAACTTCTTTTTCTTTAAGAGAATAACTGGAAAGGTGGTTAATGTCGTCAGCCTCATCACATGTGGGCTTCTTTAGGACTCTCACCTCTCCCCCTGCCCCTGTGGGGTAAGGAGAAATCTTGGGATTCTACTACTAGTGGACGGCTAGTCTTCTGACCCCCCTCCCTTCCAGAGATTGTCCATTGAAAAAAGTTGATTTAGTGTTGCTATGCTGGTTAGGTAGTATAATGAAGAGGATTAGGGGTGCAGAGGAATTTAATTGGTCATCTCTGTCACTGACTTTTCTTCCTAATCGGTTCTTGGCTGCCTCTTGGAATATGGTGGCTCTTAGTTTTATGTTTTCGTTCTATTTCAGAATATTCTATCTTATGTTTTCTAGACTCACTTCTATATGGAACCTGTTTACTGGTCCTGGAGTAAACAATTTGATTTTTATAGTCTTCCTCATCCCTTTTGAACTTTTTAAATTTTCTGTCTTTTACAATAGATTTATAGTCATTCACATTCTTGTCATAATTGCTCTTTAAGGTTTAAAACCTAATATCACATTCCTTCAAAGCATCTCATTTTGAATCAGTATCAGATTTCAAAACTTCACCCTTGCGTTCAGATGTGTTGATCAATAAAATCGCCGAGTTTAGGGAACTTATTTAAAATCTTGATCCAGTCAGCCATAAAATCCTCATCGGCTATATACATCCCAGGGGCTTTTTGGATCCTAAGACCTCTGGGAATAATCTTATGTTGACAGTACTCTAAAAGTGATGAGGCGTGCATGTCTTCTTGACTAAGTTTCTGTGAAAGCTGCACCGTCATCCCTCATTCTTCATCTGTGCCACGTGATTTCTTCTTGGTCAAAGAAGGGATCCTCAGGTAATATGCGTTGTAAGTCTTCTTTAAAACTCAGGACATCCTTCCAAGGGGCAAACATGTTTCTCATGTAGACCAAAGGAAACAACGGAGAGTAGAAAACCCACAAAAACAGCAGGAACAAAAGAGCATGTCCATGGACAAATGGTTAAAGCTCTTTATTACATCTAGAAAAACCCCTACGCATTTCGGCTAGAGGCCGCCTTCAGGGGGTGTAAACTTCAGGAACAGATACTTTTTATGTATTATGTTTTTAGTGTTATTTCTATGTTAAAACATTAAAAATGGAAAACATAAATGCCATTCTTATTTATTACATAACTAAAAGTAATAAGAACTATTAAAACCATGCCCATAAAAATAGATAAATGAATAAATAGAAGACTGACATCAGTCAGTGATAAAAAATTATTATATGAGCAAAACAATCTGTGACAAGAAACAAGGAAAAGCAAAACAAAAAACGGAGGGGAGGGGAAGAAAGGAAGGGGGTGGGGTGGATGTTATCTTTTGGTCATCTGGATACTTATTGAATTTCCAAAATCTGGATTCTAAACATGTTTTAGTTGAGTATAATTATTTAATGTGGGCAAATTATTACAACACCTTTCTGTTTCATTACTGACTTACATGTTCTTCCTATGGGCATAAACTGTGACCCTGACTCAGTGCCTTTACAGTTGTGATTTGTTTGTGCTGAATATCAAGTACCGGTTAGCCCTTATTAGTTGCTGTTTCTATCTCCATTATCACTAATATGAAACATTGGTCCTTAGACATGATCTTTTTTTGGTCCTCCTCGTTCCTGGCTGTTTTTAGCAGTTTGAATGTTTTTATCATATAATAATTTTTATCATTGATGTCCATCTTCTATTTATTCATTTATCTATTTTTATGGGTACAGTTTTAATAGTTCTTATTACTTTTAGTTATGTATGTAATAAATAAGAATGGTATTTGTTTTTAATGTTTTAATGAACTTTTTATGTATTTATTATGTTTTTAATGTTATTTTTATCTGTTCCTGAGGTTTGCACCCCCTGAAGAAGGCCTCTGGCCGAAATGCGTAGGGGTTTTTCTAGAGGTAATAAATTGCAAATAGCTCAGGGCCACTGAAAAGCTATGAGTTGGAAAGTGTACTATTCATTTAGCCCTTTTGCGCCTTCACCATTTAATCCAAAGCATATATCGACAGGCAGTGGAGGAGGCACCAGAAGTGCATGAGTTGCCCTGGAGATGGCCCTCTTGTTTCCCTGAGTGAAGTGGAATCTGCTGTCACTCCTTGGCTTAGTGCATTTGTGGGCACTGACAGTGCAGAGGCAGCTTACTTCAATCTCCACACCCTCTGTTTCGGGGGAGAAGGAATTAGCCCTGTCTACTTTCTAGCAAATTTTAGAAAGATGGACTTGATAATGACCCAGACCAAAGCCAAGGTTGGAGGATTCTTCGGTTGCTGAGATTGGCTCTGAGAGCATCACTGCTTAGGTTCAGCCTTGGTTTCGAAGACCACTTCTGCATGTGTTTCATTCGAGGCCTTTTACAGGGCGTATGATTTGTGGCATAGAGCACCGTCTAGACCTAGTGATTCTGGTATTTCTGGATTGGCCACAGAGGCCCTGGTTTGTGGACTTGATACAGCTCCTGGAGGGGACATCCCTATGCCTCCGGCAGGACCCGGGCCTATTACAACAGCGGTCAGTCCTGGTGGACAACCCAGCTCCCCTTTTTGTTTGCAATCTGGCTCTTGAGAGGTGGCACCTAAAACACAAGGGCTATTGGTTGGTTGTTGAGTCCACGCTTTTGAAGGTGAAATGCAGCTCCACCTGTCTGTCCTTTGTGTAGGCTAGGTATCTCTTGAGGACTTGTGCTGTGAGTGTCACTTCTGGGATGGTAGATTCCTGCTCACCATCCTGCAGGGCAAATTGACTAAGTGTCTGTCTCTCATGTCCTTGAGGATTCAGGTTGTAGCCTTAGTGTGTTTTTGAGAGCTGGTGGCTGGTTGCCTCACACCTGGACGTCGCCAGCTTCCTTCAGGGTTGTGATATTGTGTTCTCCCCTGCAGTCAATTATTCCCCCTTGAGATTGAGCCTAGTTCTTTGGGTCATAATGTCTGCCACCTTTGAGCTATCAAGATGGCCTGCTCTCAAGGATCTATCCCTCAAGGCTGTCCTTTTTGTCATTCTGTTGGGCATGTCACATTTCTGAATTGCAGGCCTCTTTCGTGTAGAGACCCATGCCTGTCCTCAGAAGAGGCTGTTCCATCCCGTCAGTCCCTTTTTTCTTGCTCAAAGTAGTTTATACTTTTCTTGTCAATCAGGTAGTTTGCCTCCCATCCTTTTCCACGGGACAGTGTAAAGAAAAGAACTACACTTGGTCAACATCTGAAGTGTGCTTCTCAGATAAGTAAAGTCGTGGGGTCATGCAAGCGTAAAGCGCCTCTGAGGCTGCCTTGACCCATTCGGTAAAGGAGGCAGGGTCCTCTGCATATTTGTTCTGGAGGGATTACAGGTGCTCTGTTCCTAGCCACAAGCTTTGTTCTGGGTAAAGTGAAGTTTTCACCTCCTTTGGCATTTGTAGGGCTACGACTGATGTCCCTCCACTTTTGTGAAGCATTTCCACTTTAATATCCATGTCTAGGTGGATGTGGCCTTTGGTGCGGAGCTTTGAAGGCAGCCGTGTCTTCTTCCCATCCCATGGAATTTTAGATTTAGCACTTCTCACTTGTCTGGACTGGACTGGACTTGACTTACAGGATGATCTGGAAGGTAAAAGTTTACTTGTCAGATAATTTGTTTTCCTGTAGTCCTGCTAGACCAGTCCATGACCCACCCCTCTGTGCTCTTCACTCTCTACAGTTTAGCCTGCATCTTCTGACCTTCCTGGTAGAAATTCTGTAGGGTGGCTACCCTTTGTATGTTTTTTGTACTTGGGTTCTCTCTGTGCCTTCCTTTCTTTGTTATCCTCATTGACATTGTGTGCGATCAGGTTTTTTTGACTAGATGCTTAGTTATGAATACCAAGGTGAGCCTCTAGCTGTACCAGCACTAGTAGGAGTGGTGATATCATAGGAAGTTTCTAGTTATTTCTCCGTCTCCACATTTGCTGTCGGGGGACACAACCCACTTGTCTGGACTGGTCTAGCAGGACTCCAGGAAAGGAAATTATCTGGGAAGTAAATTTCACTTTATAAGTATCACAGTGTCTTGACTTTTTCATTCCGTGCATTTTGCATTCAGTTGTAATTTTTCATTTATGATCACAGAAAAGTGGGCAGCAGCTGGCTACCAGCAGTGAAGTTCATCTGCAATACTTTTTCATAGTGGATGTGGGCCTGTGGAAATGAAGGGATTCTGCTTTTGTGCTCCTTTCTGGGTAGGGACAGATGTGCTGGCTCTGTGTTGTCAGGAAAAGTGGATACAAGTGCTTTTTAATTTACCTCTCATCTAAGGATATGTAATCCTCCTTGAGAAAAACACCCTTCATGTCCTGGGATAAAACTAGGAGTGGTCCTGCTTGTGCTCCTGTGGAAGGGTGCTAGCTCTGATTTCATTCAGCAGTGTGCAGAACTATTTATTTATGGTCTTGTGTAACTACTTCTGTAAAGGAAACTACACTATGGATGCAATAGGGGTAAAACCAGAATCAGCTCTGCCCGTTAGAGCTTTGTGGTAAGTCTCCTAGAGTGGTGACTAAGTGTTGTAAGTTAGGCAGGGCATGGGACCGGTGTTGGAAAGGGAGGTGCCTCAGCATCATTCCCTTACTCTAGGCTGGTTGAATGGGGAGGACACTGTTGGCTTTGCCTTGGACCAGGATGCTTGTGAGGTTTCAGCTATCTGGCCTTCACTAGCCCCTTGGAAACAGATGAGATGAAAAAAAAATTAAGAGGCTGATGCCTATCCCAGGCTGTGTTCTCTAACACCATTCCTCTGTGTATGTCCTTACTGTTCTTTTTAAGAATATTGAATAAAAGCTTTTTAAACAAATGTTTGCTGTTGGATGTGTACTGAACTTCACGGGATGAGAGCTTTTTGTAAGTGCTGTCTGTGCTGAAGGGAAGCTGAGCTTTGTTCTAAATTTTCTGAGACAGGTCCTTGTAGCCTGGCCACCTATGCTGCACTGAGCACACCACACATGTGACTTGCCTTTAAGGGAAAAAGCAGGAGCCACTGAACCTGCAGTTTGCAATCATTATCTAGTAGGGCCCATCTCCATCTCTTGAGGCGTCAGTATAGCTTGCTGTCAATAGCGATCCTTTGACTACATCAGTATTCCTACTGCTATCAGACGTCCTGGGGATTCTCTGGAAACAAGCAGGAAGTTAGTCCTCACATATGGGTGATGTCTGCACCGACAGCCCGTGCGGAAGCATCTCCCCAGCTTTCAAAGAAAACCTTTGGGAGATGCAGCACATATGCGTGGTCCTCTTCCCACCCAAAGGTGCCATCTTGCCTCAGTTTCCTTTTTTCTGTGTAGCCCTTTGGACATTGTCCTTTTTTCCCTAGAAGAAGTCAGATTTTTTTTATAGTTAAATTTTGTCCAGTTTGCGTACCTGTTCCTTCCCTCCCCCAAGCCAGCTTGCCTTGGCGTCGCTCCTCATTTTTCACTTTTTTCATCGAGATTCACCTCGACTGGCGTTCACACCCTTTTTCAGCCAAAGGTCTTGGACCCCCCTTTTTTCCAATGGCCTAAAGTATCTTTAAAAATTGTGACTGGTGTGGCAAAGTTATGTCATTTGCTGACCCACACGACTGCTGCTTTTGATGCCTTGGACCGGAGCACAATGACTCCGACTACAAGCTCTGCAGAACAAAGACCGCAAAGGCTTTAAAAAGTTACCATCAGCAGCAGGAAAAAAATTTTCACAAGACTGACTCCACCCCAGAGTCTCCAGTAACACCACAGTCCAGGGCCCACTGATACCTCAGTGCCCCGTGAAGCCAGGGCCTCTTCGGAGTCCCGTGGCTGCGGTTCCTCAGAGCAGAAGTCCCCAGAGGTAGAGCATAAGAAGAAGAAATCCTAGAAGACTGCCTCAGAGAACGGTTCTGAGGAAAAAGGTGAAATCCTACCCCAGGTCCTGCAATCCCAGGTGTGAATCCAAGGAGTTGGGGCAGGAGCGGCCCTCCAAGCTACCCCATAAAGAGTCGTTAGCTCCAGCCGACCGGCCTCAAGCCTCAAAGATCATCCTCATTGAGGACTCTCCCTCGAAAGTACTGATGCTGACCCTGAAGTCCTCAGGGCCCGTGTTGAAGACTGCAGAGCCAACTGGCTTGGAGACCAGAACTGCAGCCCTAGAGAGCAGTATATCTGCCCTAGTGGCCATGCAGCGGGCATTTATGTCCAGATTGGTTTATCCGCCCTGACGATGGGACCCTTGACATCGAGGGCTTCTCTGGATGTCGAGCCAGTCCTTGAGTGCCACCGGCCTCGAGATAGCCCCCAGTCGAGGTCCCGCTCCCATTTCTCAGGATACCGGTTCTCTCCAGTGAGCGCCTGCTGCTCAGACAGACAATCCTCTGGAGGTCCTACACTTCAGAGAGCAGTCCTCAACCGAGGTGGTCGTGCAGCGTTGGACTTGTACTCCGACTTCAAATCCGAATGGGAGACTGAGGATGAAGAGTTCCCTGACACGAAGTGATACTGTGACGTGTCCTCGGTCCCATCTCCTCCTGAGATCCAACACCACTCCCCACCCAAGGATGTTGCCTTCCTTGACTTTGTGAGCGATAAGGCCAAGGCTCTTACCATAGAGGCCAAGGAGGACCCACGAACCGGGGAATTGAGGTACCCCCAAATAAAACTCTTACGATCCCGGTGTCCCCGATCCTTGACCGCCACCTTCTCAGGATGTGGGAAACACCGGCATCGGTACAAATTGTCAGCAGGCGCCTCAACACTATGTACTGGGTATGCCGAAGTCCTGGGTTCCAAAAGGCTCAGCTCCACCTCAATTCAATGGTCGTGGAGTTGGCCATGCACCGGTTTAAGAGCCAAAAAACACACACTGTACCACCCTGCAGAGAGGCCCGAACCCTCGATGCCCTTGGCTGGAAGGCCTTTCAGGGCTCAATGCTAGCATGTCGACTCCATTTATTCCAGCTCTACATTGTATCTGAAGGATGTATCTAAAGGAGCTCGGGGGATTCTCGGAAGGCATCGTTGGAGAACTCCTACAGAGGTTCAAGACCCTAACCTCGGCGGTAAGAAATGTTTGAAGTTCCTGTCACAAGCAGCTATGATGGCTTCAAGTCATCGGCTAGGGTGGCCGCCTCATTGGGGCATGACACCAAGCATGGCTGCAGTCATCTAACCTAGAGCAATGGGTGCAAGACAAAACTGATCACTGTCCCCTTCACAAGTGGAAATCTGTTTGGCAAACCCATGGTGGATAAAGCAGTGAAGATAGAGACAGAGTATGTGAAGAGAGCCAGGCTCTTGAAAAAGACCTTGATACAACCCTGAAAGAAAACCCTGGGGAAAAAGCCATTCTTCCCAAGGAAGAAAGGTGGCTTCAATAGGACTCTACACTTCCAAGCCTTCTAGGGCCCTCAGCAGGCCAGCAACAAACGGGTCAGGGACACGGTCCCAGAAAGCAAAAAGCTCTGAAGCCCCAGGCATTGGCTCAGGCCCAGCCTGGAGGAAGCTTTTGACTGCCTGGGCGTGATCCCCACACCCCTAGGAGGACTCTTGCTGCCCACAGGGGAGCGTCTAGTCCTGTTTGCCCACAGGTGGGCAGCCATCACCACTGATATTTGGATGTTACAGATGGTCAAAGAGGGGTTACCACCTCCACCATCATCAGGTTCTGCCCCTTTTCTTCCCAGTTGAGCCCACCAGACCCTGCTCCTCACCGAGCTAGCAGGACTACTCTGGGACAAAGCAGTGGAACCAGTGCCACAACACCTCTGGGGCAGCGGCTTTTACTTCAAGTACTTCCTCGTTCCCAAGAGGACTGGGGGCCTCAGGCCCATCCTGGACCTGCAAGAGGTCTTTGGTCAGGGAAAAGTTCAAGATGCTCTCCCTTGGAACACAGCTGCCATTCCTCCAGCAGAGAGACTGGCTCTGCTCCTTGGACCTAAAGGATGCCTACACTCACATACTAATCCATCCCAGCCACAGAAAATACCTCCAGTTTGTGGTGTGTGTGTGTGGCGGGGGGAGGGGGTGGTAGCACTATCAATGCAGGGTACTAATTGGGCTGGCCTCATCACCAAGGGTCTTCTTAAAGTGCCTTGTTTTGGTCGCAGCTCATCTCAGGCTTTATGGGTCCTTTGTCTTCCCCTAACTGGATGACTGGCTCATAAAGAGGGACACAGCTACAGTGGCACAATGCACCATAAAAGTCCTGCAGCACTGGGGGTTCATCATAAACTACCCCAAGTCTCGCCTCATTCCGGCACAATGCCTAGAGTTCATAGGGGCACAGCTGGATACCTTCCAGGCAAGAACCTTTCTCCCTCAGGAGAGGTCAGTACGCTTCAGGGAATTAGCCATAGAGATGCAATGATGCAGGACACTACCCACACGGCTTCTCTGCCTGCTGGGGCACATGGCCTCCATGGTCCAAGTCACAACAGACGCCCGCCTGCACATGAGAGCAGCCCAGTGGTGCCTCCGCTCTCAGTGGACCCAAGCTGCAGGCAAGCTCAGGGGGACAGGGTGCACGTAATCTGCCAGCTGGCAGACTCCTCGGATGGTGGCAGAATCCAGATCACCTTCAAGCTGGGATGCCTTTCCAGGCTTCCATCCCTCAGAAAGTCCTCTCTAATGGACTGGGGGTGTATTGTGAGCCTCCAGATACAAGGCTGCTGGTCCTAGAGGGAATCTGAAATGCAGAAAAACCTGAGTGATATTTCTGGTCCTCGACATCTTCCGCCACGAGCTACAGTACCATGTGGTACTGATCCAGACAGACAATCAGGTCCCGATGTTCTATTTGAGCAAACAGATGGATGGGGGGGGGACGACACGCGGTAGTACCCCCTCTGCCAGGAGGCGGTAGCCCTCTGCTTGTATACCACATGCAGAGGGATGCTCCTAAGGGTGGTCTGCCTCCCGGGCCAGCACAGTGTCTTAGCAGACAAGTTGAGCAGTATATGCCAGCTGCATGAGTGGCGCCTGGTCCCAGCATTAGCTTCACGGCTGTTATGGTTCTGAGCGTCCCAGTGAGGGACCTGTTCGCTAGTCTGGACAATGCACAGTGGCCCCATTTCTGCTTCCACCGATCGCACCCATCTTGGGTAGTGGCGGATGCATTCCTCATCTCATGGTTAGAAGGCCTGTATGCCTGCCCAATGTTGCTGTTAGCCAAGACCCTGTTCAAGGCTCAGTGTGACAGTGTTGCTAGTGCTGATAGCCTTTCGGTGGCACAGGCAGTCCTGCTTCCCACAGCTACTCTCCTTATCGCCAGGCTACTCTCGCAGGAGCAGGGCACTCTCCTACACCTCAACCTGGGGTCCCTCTCGCTCATGGTTTGGCTGCTGAAAGAATAACATTAGTTCTCCAGGACCAAGCAGGAAGTCAGTCCTCACTTATGGGTGACGTCGGCGCCGACAGAGCCCTCGCGGAGCAATTCTCCCCAGCTTTCGCAGAAAGCTTTTGGGAATTGCAGCGCGCATGCGCGGTCCCCTTCCCGCCCAGGGATGCCATCTTGCTCAGTCTTCTTTTTTCCGCGGAGCCCTACAGACGTAGTTTGTTACCGCCGCTGAAAAAGTTGATTTCTGTAGTTTGATTTCTCGTAAAAAAATTTTCTCGGTTCGTGTGTCCTCTTCCCGCCACTTTTTTCCTTCTTCCCTGGCAGCGCGGTCTTTCGACCTTGCAGGGGTCCTTTTTCCCCCGATGGCTGCCAGCGGGTTTAAAAAGTGTGATCGTTGTGTCAGACTCATGTCTCTTACTGACACGCATGACTGCTGCCTCCGCTGCCTAGGGGCCGAGCATGACACTATGAGTTGCGGCCCGTGCAGCAGGATGTCCTCGAAGGCCCTGAGGAGTCGGCAGTCGCAAAGGGATCGTATCTTCTCTGACTCCGTGCGGACCTCGTCAGAGGCCTCGACGTCTCGTGGCTCCGGCTCAGACCATCGTCGAAGTTCTTCTGAACGGGGCTCCCCCGGCCGGGAACACCGGCGGGAGAAGAGGCCCGCGAGGGTGGAGCCGGACGGCAATCCTGGTTCCTCGAGGGCCAGGTCGCTCAGCCCGGCCCGACTCCCCGGGCCCTTGGAGGGGGAGAGGCCTTCGAAGCTTCCTCGTCTCGAAGTGGAGACTTCTGGACACGTGAGTGATATAGTCCTCCTGGACTCCCCCACGGATGATCCGACGTCGGGGCCCGAGTCGGCGGATGCTGGGTCTTCTGAGCTTGGTTTCATACTGACGACCTTGGAGCGCAGTATCTCTGCCTTCATGGACCAGCAGCGGGCATTGATCACCGGCCTCGCCAGTGCATCTGCCCCGACCACCGGGACGTCGACGCCCAAGTCGACCCCGGAGGCCAAGTCGATCCTCGAGTCCATATGAGCTCGAGTTGATCCTCGACCTAGGTCTCCCTCAGCTTCCCGTTCGGGACCGAGGTCCTCGACGCCGGCCTCGGAGGAGTCGGGCTGGGACACGGAGGAGGACGAGTCACCCGGTTCCTTTCAGACCCGGTGCGTCCCCTCCGACTCGCCCGAGTCAGAGCCTCGGAGGCGGTCCCCCCCGGAGGATACCTGGTTCTCCGATTTCGTGAGGGATATGGCCAAGGCCTTGGCTTTTCCCGCGGATCCGGAGGAGGAACCCCGAGCCGAAGAGCTCGAGGCCCTTCAGTATGACTCCCCCCCGAGGGAGGCCTTTACTGTACCGGTTCCCCCGATGCTGGAGCGGCTTCTCTTCCGCATGTGGGAAAGCCCGGCCTCGACGCCGGTGTTGAGCAAGCGGGTCGATTCCATGTATCGAGTCCGCAAGAGCCCCGGGTTCCAGAAGGCGCAACTACCGCACCACTCCATGGTGGTGGAATCGGCCATGCATCGACTTAAAAGTCAAAAGATGCACTCCTCGGTGCCTCCGGGTAAGGAGGCCCGGAATCTGGATGCCCTCGGTAGGAAGTGCTTCCAGGGCTCTATGCTTGCTTGTCGGGTCCAGACATATCAGTTGTATATGGGTATGTATCTCCGCGACCTGGCGAAAGAAATGGGTTTTTCCACCGGTCTCTCTGAGGAACCCTTGCAGCGGTTCCAAGCCCTGTCCACAGGGATTAGAGAGTGTTCGAAGTTCATTTCTCGAGCGGCCTATGATGGCTTCGAAGCATCGGCTCGAGTAGCTGGAGCCGGCATCGGGGCTCGCCGCCAAGCTTGGCTTCAGTCCTCCGACCTCGAGCCGTGGGTGCAGGACAAGTTGGTCGATGTGCCTTGCAGAGGGGAAAACCTCTTCGGCAAGCCCATGGCTGACAAGGCGGCGGAGCTCGAGTCAGAGACTCTCACCAGGACTCGCCTTTCCAGGAAAACCTCTGCTCCTTCTCAGAGGAAGAAGGGCTCGGGAAAAAAGCCCTTTTACCCGAGGAAGGTGTTCGCTTATAAGCAGCACCACCAACACTATCAGGCCTCGACAACCCCTCATCAGGGGCAGCAGCCTAAGGGGCAGGGTAACAGGTCCCGGAGGCAGAAAGCCCCCAAGCCCACCACGCAGGCCCCGGCCCAGCAGGGTGGGGTTTTTTGACTATGCCAGCATAGCCTCTCCCCCCCAGGGGCCCTCGCTCAGCACGGGGGGCCGGCTGACCCACTTTGCTTACAGGTGGTCAGCCGTAACATCCGATGCCTGGGTGTTGCGGGTGGTTCAAAAGGGCTACCTCCTACATTTTCACCAGGTGCCCCCCCCTACTTCCCGGGGGAGCCTCCCAGACCCCCGCTGCACAAGGATGTACTCCTTCAGGAGCTGCAAAGTCTTTTTCCGGAGCGGGCGGTGGAGCCAGTGCCCCAGCATCTGTGCGGTCACGGTTTCTACTCGAGGTACTTCCTGGTGCCAAAGAGAACAGGAGGCCTCAGACCCATTCTGGACTTACGCAACCTCAACAAGTTCCTGCAGCGGGAAAAGTTCAAGATGCTTACCCTTGGAACCCTACTGCCCTACCTCCAGCAGGGAGATTGGCTATGCTCCTTGGATCTAAAGGATGCTTATACCCACATCCTTATTCACCCGGACCACCGACAATACCTAAGGTTTGTGGTGGCAGGGAACCATTATCAGTACCGAGTACTGCCCTTTGGCCTATCCTCCGCTCCCAGGGTGTTCACGAAGTGCCTGGCAGTGGTGGCAGCCTTCCTAAGGCTTCAAGGCCTCTTCGTCTTCCCATACCTGGACGACTGGCTCATCCGAGTATCGTCTGCTCCAGAGGTCACCCAGGCCACCCAGCGTACGGTGGCTCTGCTTCAGCACTTGGGCTTCGTCATAAACTTCGAGAAGTCCGCTTTGCTTCCCTCTCGGGACCTCGAGTTCATAGGGGCACGGCTGGACACTCGGCAGGCTTGTGCCTTCTTGCCTCTGGAACGGGCCAACAGGCTTATGGCTCTAGCCGGCAGGTTCAACAGCGAGTCGCCGGCCCCTGCCAGACAGTTCCTGCAACTGCTCGGACACATGACCTCCACGGTCCATGTCACTCCGAATGCCCGTCTACATATGAGACCTGCTCAGTGGAGCCTTCGCACTCAGTGGCATCAGTCCACAGGGAGATTGTCGGACCTGATACAGATTTCCGACCGTCTGGTCTCCTCCCTGCAATGGTGGCTTCACCTGCCCAACCTAGTGCTCGGCATGTCCTTTCAGTCGCCCCCACCGTCCCGGGTGCTCACAACAGATGCCTCCCTCCTGGGCTGTGGGGCGCATTGTTGGGGGACATGCACTCAAGGCCTTTGGACACCTAGGGAGGCCGCCCAGCAGATAAACTTTCTAGAGCTACGGGCGATCCGCCTAGCTCTGCGGGCCTTCTCTTACCTGACGTTCGGTCAGTCCGTACTGGTGCAGATGGACAATCAGGTTGCTATGTTCTATGTGAACAAACAAGGGGGCATGGGCTCCCTCCTTCTATGTCAGGAAGCCCGGAGGCTGTGCTCTTGGGCTGTCGGTCACGACATCCTCCTCAAAGCGGTTTACCTGCCAGGGCAGGACAATTGCCTGGCAGACAAACTGAGCCGGATTCTGCTGCCGCACGAATGGAAGTTGAACCCCGCGGTGGTCTAGCAGATCTTCCGCCGGTGGGGCTCTCCCACTGTGGATCTCTTTGCCAGTCCCCTGAACAGGCAGCTCCCCAGATTCTGCTCCCGGCACCCTCACCCTCTTCGAGTGGTGCCGGATGCTTTCCTCATCCCGTGGTCCACGGGTCTGCTGTATGCCTTCCCTCCCACACCACTGGTGTCCCGGACCTTGTTCATAGTGGTCCAGGATAGGGCCTCCGTGATCCTGGTAGCGCCCCGGTGGCCGAGACAACCATGGTTCCCTCTGCTTCTACAGCTAGCGGTGGACACCCCTCTTCCCCTGGGGTTTCAGCCCGATCTCCTGACCCAGGATCAGGGTACTCTTCTGCACCCCAACCTCAGGGCCCTGCACCTGATGGCCTGGCTGCTGAAAGGGTAGTCCTAGCCCCACTGCTGCTACCCCCGGAGGTGGAAGCCGTCGTCCTAGCATCTCGGCGACCTTCCACCCGGAAGTCTTACGCCCTCAAATGGCGTTGCTTCTTGGTCTGGTGTTCTCAGCGATCTTTGAGGACCCCTTCGCCTGTCTGGTATCGGTGGTACTGCAATATTTGCTTCACCTCTCCGACCTAGGTCTCAAATCCAATTCTGTCAGAGTCCACCTCAGTACTCTCTCTGCACATCATTCACCGGTTGAAGGCCAGCCTCTCTCTTCGCACCCCTTGGTGGCACGTTTCCTCAGAGGCCTCCTTCTGCTTAAACCTCCGTTGCACCCTCCAGCTCCTGACTGGGACCTCAACGTGCTTCTGCAAAGGCTTACCTGCCCGCCTTTTGAACCCATGGCTACCTGCCCTCTTCGTTTTCTCTCCTGGAAAACTCTCTTCTTGGTAGCCCTCATGCGAGGCGCGTAAGTGAGCTGCAGGCCCTAGTGTCGGAGCCTCCGTACACTAGGTTCTACAGGAATAGGGTGGTCCTGCGGACCCACCCTAAGTTCCTTCCAAAGGTGGTCTCCCACTTTCACATCAATCAAGAGGTGGTTCTTCCGACCTTCTTCCCCAGGCCGCATGTCAGCCGAGCTGAGACTGTCCTGCACACCCTGGATTGTAGAAGAGCCTTGTCCTTCTACCTTGACCATACGCGGGAGCATAGAAAAGCAGTTCAGCTTTTCGTGTCTTTTGATCCCAATCGGTTGGGGGTGCCTGTCTCTAAGCGCACTCTGTCCACCTGGGTGGCCGACTGTATCGCCTGGACTTACGGGGCGGCCGGCCTCTCCTTGGAAAGTCGCGTCATGGCTCATCGGGTCAGGGCGAAGGCTGCGTCCGTGGCTCACCTCCGCTCTGTTCCGTTGGCAGACATCTGCCGGGCTGCTACTTGGTCTTCATGTCAGACTTTTGCGGCTCACTACTGCCTGGAAAGGGAGTCCCGCAGGGACAGTGCTTTCGGTCAGGCAGTCCTCCACCATCTCTTTGAGGTTTAGGCAGCTCCTACCCTCCGGCCCCGGTGTTGGCTACCGGCCGGATGCATATTCAGAGAAGATTCCTTCCTTCTGTACTGCTGAGCTTGAGGGAACTCATTTTAGGCTTGAGGCCTCCAGTAGCCTTAAGCTTGGGAGTCCCATAAGTGAGGACTGACTTCCTGCTTGGTCCTGGAAAAAGAGTAGTTACTCACCTGTAACAGGTGTTCTCCAGGAGCAGCAGGAATCGGTCCTCAAAACCCTCCCCCCTCCCCTGGGAGTTGCAGTCATTCTTATTGCATATCTTGCAAATTTTTCGCTGTCTTTCCGCTATGTCATCAGACTGAGCAAGATGGCATCCCTGGGCGGGAAGGGGACCGCGCATGTGCGCTGCAATTCCCAAAGGCTTTCTGTGCAAGCTGGGGAAAATTGCTCCGTGAGGGCTCCGTTGGCGCTGACGTCACCCATAAGTGAGGACTGATTCCTGCTGCTCCTGGAGAACACCTGTTACAGGTGAGTAACTACTCTTTCCCTTCAACCTTCCATGGGAAGTGGAAGACATCATTCTGGTCTCTCGGAAGGCCTCCACCAGAAGGGCGTATGCCTTCAAGTGGCAACATTTCTCACTGTGGTGCATGGAAAAGCGAATGAAGCTGTTCTCCTGCTCAGCACACATGGTACTCCAATACCTGCTGCACCTATCACAGGTGGGACTGAAGTCCAATTCAGAGTACACCTGAGTGCCATTGTGGCGCATTACCACTCAGTTGAGGGGAAATCCCTTTTGGCTCAGCCCCTGTGTCCCGGTTCCTACGGGGCCTCATGTCCAAACCCCCCTTCTGCTCGCCGGTGGTGGAATGGGACCTTAATGTGGTGCTCTTGCAACTCATTAAGCCTCCGTTAGAGCCTTTAGCTACCTGCCACCTGCAGAACCTCTCTTGGAAGGTTGCTGACCTGGTAGCACTCATATCAGCAAGCTCCAGACTCTGATGGCAGAGCCTCCTTATATGAGGTTCTACAAGAACAGGGTGGTGCTCTGCACACACCCCAAGTTGTCCCCCTTCCACCTCAGTCAGGAGGTGGTACTCCCCACCTTCTTTCCAAGGCCTTGGGTGGGGACTATTCTCCATGCTCTGGATTGCAAGAGTCCTGTCCTACCTGCAATGGACTCAGGGCCACCGCAAAGATCAACAGCTTTTTGTATCCTATCATCCCAGCCATCTGGGGCTCCCAGTGACTAAGCAAACTTCACTTGGGTGGCGGACTGCATTACCCTTGCCTACAAGCAAGTGGGGATCCCACTGGACCAGAGAGTCATGGCGCACCCGTGTTCCCTCCCCATGATGGAAATCTGCTGGGCCGCCACCTAGTCTTTGGTCCATATCTTTGCAGCTCACTACTGCCTGGAGAGGAAGTCCCATCTGGACAGTGCCTTTGGCCAGGCCATACTCCATAATCCTTTTGGGGTGTAGGCAACTCTTGCCCTCTGACCCTTCTGTGTTCAGGCTACCAGAGTGCTGGTTTGCACTGGACACTTGCATCTTGTGAGAGTCTCTCCCTTGGGACTCTACTGCTGCTGATCATGGCTCTCCTTTGCAAGTTGCTGTGGTATGATAATTATAACCTGTAGCTGGGGAGTCCCATATATGAGGATTGACTTCCTGCTTGTTCCTCAAGAAAACATGTTTACTCACCTGTAACAGGTATTCTCGGGGAACAGCAGGAATCGGCCCTCACAACCCTCCCTCTTCCCCTTGGAGTTGCTTCTTTACCGTATTTTATTTTGCCATCTTAGCTATGTCTTTAGATTGAGGCAAGATGGTACCCTTGAGCGGGAAGTGGACTACACATGCATGGTGCATCTCTCAAAGGCTTCTTTGAAAGCTGGGCAGATGCTTCCACGCTGGCTCCGTTGGTGCTGACATCATCCATATGTGAGGACCGATTCCTGCTTTCCCCAGAGAACACCTGTTTACAGGTGAGTAACTATGCTTTACCAGTGCACAAGGTGTCTCCACAGCTGGAGATCATAAGGTAGCAACAGACTCAACCTTGCCAAGTCGAGTTATTTGGCACAGTATTCATCCTCTCAGTACCAGACTATCAGAAACGTGTAACTAGAGCAGACAGTCACCAGTTAGTGTTTTGAGTGTTTACAATGTATTGTTGAAGCTGATTGCAGAGAAGGTGTCTTGTATCTGTATGCTAACTGGATTCCCTCAGCCTTACTGAGTCAGTGAACCTGCTATAAACTTTTTTCCAAGCTTTGCAAGAGGAATAAATACATTGGTGAGCAGGCAGAAAAAGGGGTTGCATTAACACAAGGTGGAAAGTTTAAAGCTGTAGCCACTGTTGCCAAGGTTTCAACCTTGGCTACTGTCTGTGTTCACAATTAAAAAAAAGAGCCATAGCATCCCCCCATTCGAGTCCAGACTCCTGAGATCGGTCCCCTTTCCAGCAGATGGAGACTGAGCATGCTAGCTATTGGTGATGTCACAGTATAAGGAGGCTGAGCTCCTCCCACCTAGCCAGTATCCTCAGTCTCCTGCAGATAGGGAAGAACTCGGTGTAGTCTGGGCTACACTGGAGGGAATTTAATTACTGACAAAAAAAAATCTCTTTTGTCAGGCTTCAGTATTCCTTTGCTAAGAGTTACTAGCTTATTTACTTTGTTGGCAAATACTGTGGTAAACTGGTTTGTCCTGAAGGTACTGACACCAATCGACTGCAGGACCCTGGGAAGAGCAGGGGGTGTGGTGCTCCAGGCTCCCTCTATAGTTTAGACCAGGGGTTTTTAAATCCAGTCCTGGAGGGCTGCAAATCAGTCAGGTTTTCAGGATGTCCCTAATGAATATGCATGAGAGATATTTGCATGCACTGCCCTGTTATATTCAAATTTCCCTCATGCATATTCATTAGGGATATCCTGAAAAGCTGGCTTGTTTGTGGCCCTCCAGGACTGGATTTGGAAAATCCTGGTTTAGACCAACTTTTTCCATTGCCTCTGCAAGCCTTAGTGGTGTAAGTAAACAGGGTCGCTGCCACTTTAACCCTCGGATACACTACCCCCGGGTCAGGGGTGACCCGGGTGTCGGTTTTTGTGTTTTTTCTTCAAAATGGTAAGGAATTGTATTTTGGTACTCTAGGTATTCCTCAATGAACCATTTTTAAGTATTTTCATACATATGGTTTGCAAAAATAACGTTTTTATACAGTACTGCATGCTGCTGAACAAACAAGGGGTGATTTTCGACACTCGCACAATAACACTCTCCTTTGTTTTATAGCAGCAAAGAAAGTCACCACTCCAAGTCCACATTACAATCCTGTGTTTTCTAACGTCTTGCTTACATTTATGACGTCACCTGACGTCAGTTCCTTGTTTGTTTCTGTGGATTAAAATTTTTTACGACAAAGGTAAACAATGCCACTCCCGAAACGCTTCAGCAGCTGTGCAGCAACTGAAAAAATTAGACGTTGGTTGAATGAAGAAAGTGACAGTAATGATAGTTTGAGTAATGATACTGAAGGTGCTGATACGGATAGTGCAGTCGTTCCCGCCCAGTCCGATCAGCTTGATCTTGATGATAGCGGCAGTGAAGCGGAAGATGCTGTCGAAGAAAATAAAACAAGTGATGACGATAGCAGTTCATACAGCAATTCTGAAACTTCTGAATCACATTCTGAAAATGAGGAAGTTACTGACAGTCATTACACAGCTCGTTCTGGCATGCATTGGAATAAAACTGTACCGCCAACATCAAGAACAAGGGAAGCAAATATAGTCAGAGAATCTTCTGGACCAATTGCTCTGATCAGAGGTATAACTAATGCTAAGGATATTTTTGACATGTTTGTAACTCCAGATATATTGTCAGCAGTGTTAGATTTCACAAATTCTGAAGGCATACGTAGAGCTGAAGCAATGCAGCCACCATGTACGAGAAGCAGGTAACAATGGAAGAGCTCCAAGCAACATTGGGTCTTCTGTACATGAGTGGTGTTTTCAGGTTGAACAAAGTATCTGTACGCAGAACTTGGGCTAAAAGTCCTATCCAGAATCCTATATTTCCAGCTGTTATGTCAGGTAAAAGGTTTGCAGAAATATTACTTCGATTTGATGACAAACAAACCCGTGAATCACGAAGGGCCAATGACAAATTTACTCCAGTCAGAGATGTTTGGAATTTATTCATTTCTCAGTGCATGAAAATGTACACACCATCTGCATACTTGACTGTTGATGAACAATTGTTGGGGTTCAGAGGCAAGTGTCCGTTTCGTCAATACATCAAGTCTAAACCAGACCGATACGGTATAAAGTTATGGGTGTGTGCAGATGCCGAAACGTATTATGTATTCAACATGAAGCCATACCTAGGGCGTGAAGAGTCAGTTACTTGTGACAAAACAGTATCTCTAGGAGCTGATGTTGTTTTGAAGCTTATTGAACCTCTGGTACGGTCTGGCAGGAACATTACTTGCGACAATTTCTTTACTAACGTACAACTGGCTGATGTTCTTCTTAGCAAGAATTTGACACTACTGGGCACTGTAAGACGTTGCAACCGTGACATACCTTCAGAATTCCAGGCAAATCGCTCAAGAATTGTGGGATCCTCAATATTTGGCTTCAGTGGAGACAAGACTTTGGTGTCATTCGTCCCAAAACGAAACAAAATCAGTTATGCTGCTGTCAACACTTCACCATAATAATAAAATTGATGAAACATCAAAGAAGCCAGAAATAATACTTGACTACAACAGAACGAAAGGGGGTGTTGACACAGTAGATCAGTTGTGCCACACATACAGTGTGAAAAGATCAACTCGTCGATGGCCACTTTGCGTGTTTTATGGACTGCTTGATATAGCGGCTGTAAATTCATTCATAATATTTATGTACAACAATCCTATGTTTCATCACAAGGAAAACTGCAAGAGAAGGTTTTTTCTGGAGGAACTCGCTTTGAATCTCATGAAGCCTCAGCTACAAAATCGTCAAAGCCATCCAGAAGGTCTGACAAGCCATACACGTCAATCCATGGCCAATGTTGGCTATCCTTGCCTTGAAATGCCTAAGCCACCAAGACCGTTGACCACACGGGCATCAGCAAAGAAAAGAAAAAGATGCTCCTTTTGTCCAAGTGACAGAGATCGAAAAGTATTTACCGAATGTGAAATCTGTCTGAAGCGAGTGTGTCCTGAACATTCAAGAACAACTACTAGCACATTGTGCATAAACTGTCAATGTACTTCATGTATTGCTTACTAGTTTTCTGTTGTTTACAATGCACCGTTGTCAATTTGTTATAACACGGTAATTTTTTTGTCACAATTTGCATCATGCCATTACTTGACATAATGGCACCATACTTTGACTGTTGCTGTCCACCTAGCGAATAAATATAGAACTATTGTAGTTTGCAAAGCGTGCAGTGCTGCACACCATTTTTAAGCTTGCAACTGAACAGTTAACAGGTATTGACATTATGCAGCATATATCTGACCTTGTACAACTTGTCCTGCCTGATCTTGACTAGCATTGCACATTATTCACTTGAAAGGGTGAATTAATAACAAGTATTATAAAAAATAAATAAAAGTATGTCTTTTTCTTCACAATTTAACCATGTTTTACAAACAAAAGTAGATGTTTTACCATATTTCTACATATGGGTCAGGGGTGACCCGGGGGTAGTGTATACGTGTCAGTCGATTTACCGAGTGTATCCGAGGGTTAAATCAGATTTGTTCATCAGCTCTCAATTGGGTTAGCAGTTTCACTTCGAGGCAAATCCTTCCTTCTGCTGTGATGAGTTGGTCAGTTTTCTGCAGGGAAGAGGCCAACATTAGACACTTTGCTGGTGAAGGGGTTTCTCGTGTTCAGTCAGGCCCTCAGGAAATGCTGTTTGCGGAGCCTGCAGTAGCAGGCATAGCCACCTGTCTGCTGCGAGATTTTGTAGGGCCTGCGAGGCCAAAGACTGCGTGACAGGGAACGCTCTTTGGGGGGGCTCCTCCTCTAATGGCCCCGGGTTCATCTGAAATGGAAGCGCAGGCAAATTTGGGCTTATCTCTGGCTGCTGGTCCCGTGGTTTTGTCAGAAACCATGGCCATCTTGTCCTCAGCACAGTCAGACATTTTAGAATTCTGCAAGGCAGGCTTTGCTTCCTGCGCCCAGTGGGCTTACTGGAGAGTTGCAGGCTCGAGGGAAGAACTCTCCAGAATTTATTCTTTTGTGCCACCAGGTTTACTGCATAAAGCAGGGTCTGGGGGAGTCACAGGAGTCCAGTTCTGCAGCTGTGGTGCAGCGCAAGCAACCCGTGGGGGTTTCATCGCTCCTTGCACCCTTGGGAAACACGGCCCCCAGATGTTTGGAGACAACAGTCAAGGACTGGGGTTCGGAGCGTTCGCTGGGTCTCTCCCAGCTTGGGGGTGATGATTCGACCCTGGGGCTTCAGAAGGGGGACCTCCCTGCTAGGGAGCACCCTAGTATAGTGAGGGTCTTCTCAAGGGAGGAGCTGGCTGTGCTGATAGCTCATTCTTTGGCATCCTTGAATCTCCCTCTGGAAATGCAGTCTACAGAACCTCCTATGGAAGATCCACTCTTGCAGGGCATCAAAATATCTGAAACCACCTTTCCCGTGCATAGGACCCTCAAGCAGATGATTGATTTGGAATAGGAGGTGCCCGAGGCTGGGTTGCGTGGCGGCAGAGCTATGCAGCAGCCTCTATCCCATTCCGGCCAGTGAAAGAGATTCCTTGAAGCTGCCTAAGATGGATGCCTTAGTGTCAGCAGTGATGAAGAAAACAACTCTTCCCATGGAAGGAGGAGTGGCTTTAAAGGATCCGCAGGATAAAAAGTTGGAGACACTATTGAAACAGGTCTTCGAGGTCAATGCCTTGGACTGTCCTTGTCCTTGGTGGCTCAACTGGAGTCAGGAGAAGCATATCTGGCAGATGTCTTCTATGATTTACTACGGGCCTCTGCCAAAGGCATGGCATCGGTGGTTGCGGCCTGGTGACTGCATAACTAGTTGGCTGATGTGTCCTCTAAGCATCGCTTGAGTAAGCTACCATTTTGGGATAAGCTCCTCTTTGGTGAAGCTCTGGGAAAGTTGGTGAAGGAGTTGGGGGAGTCTAAGCCAGCTAGATTGCTGGAGGACAAACCAAAGACCCCCAAGTTGATGCCAGTTTCCAGGGGTCAAACCCGAGATTTCTGGCATTTTTGAGTGGCACATTTTGCTCCCGACCAGAGACCGAGGTATCCTACTCAGGCGCAGCCCTTTCTGGGGGGCAGAGGGTCTGGATAGTTTTTTTTCTCCAGAACTGGAGCCAGTTCTAAGAACACAATGAGCTGAGGGAGCTCAGGCAGGGGTCATGCTGGTCAGGTGTCGCCTTCGCCAGTTTTATCCTGCCTGGGTCCAGATCACCTCCAATCGATAGGTCCTGGAGGTAATTTGTGAGGAGTATGTATTGGAATTCGCTCATCTCCTCATGGAGTTTATTAGCTGGAGTGTTGCTCAGCTTTGATTGCTGCAGTCCTTTATTTGGTCCCATTCTGTTAATGAAGAAGTTAGCCATAGTTTGGGGCTTGGGGAGTTGTTAAGTTCCTTTGAGATTGATGCTGTAGTAAGTGATCGTATAATGTTGAATGGTTCCCTGAGTCAGTTCAGGGATTTCATTATGATTTGAGTGTGGTGATTCTTTTTTGCATTGTTTACCATAGTGTGGTATTGGTTTAATTTTAGAATGAGTCTTGCTTGCAGCTCATATTTGCTTGCTCTCCATTTGCGCTCGATTCTTCTCCGTTCCCTTTTTGTTTCTGAGATCTTTGGTGGACCAAGTCACATTTGGTTTGTGTTTTATTTATTTGTGAGTTTATATACCACCATTTCGGGTAATCATAGAGGTTTACAATTAAAACAAGAGTTACATCGAACATTTTAACAGTGGAACATGTGCTAGAACATAAATAAACATTTTTACATGATTCTGATACAGTGTAACTATTTACAGTTTAATGAAGGTGACATTCAAGATAGGGAAGTGCCTAATATTAAGTGGGTTGAGAGAGGTTCTCCAAAGTTAATGGTGGTGTTTGAGGGGGTTGAGGTAATAGTTGAGTTGAATAATGATCTGATTCTGGCATGTTAGAGGATTGGGATGGGAAGACTGTTATATCTGGTCTGTTTCATGCGAGGTATTGGTTTGACCAAAGTATTCCGTGAATAAGTAAGTCTTTAGCTGGGAACGGAAAATGGATAAATCTGTGATAATTTAGTGAGGTGACAGCTGATGGAGCTGATGATGCTTTACTTAGTGAGTTCCTTGTCCAGTCCCGGACCCTCCCGAGTAGTGTGTTGGCTTGCCCTGGGCCTGAAGAAGCTCATCTGATTGTTGTTGATCTGGGGATGGGTGTAACTGCCATTGGCACAAGAGGATACAACTATTGCATTAAAACAAAAAAGGAAACTCATCAGTTCACTGGAGTGCGGGAGGCAGTCCTGGTGAGGGCCGTAGTGACTCGTCTCCAGTGCGGTTTTACTGGAAGACTCATTGTGCATAAGTACTTGCAGTGGGCCTTTTCTGCCTGTAAGGGTATGGATTAATGAATCCGTTTTTTATCAATAGCTGTTTTTAGTTTTGCCAAAAGGCAACAAGAGTCATGGGATAGGAGGCAGTGTACTACTGTGGATCAGGAACTGGTTAAAAGATAGAAAGCAGAGGGTAGGACTAAATGGCCAATTTTCCCAATGGAGAAAGGTGAAGAGTGGTGTACCCCAGGGATCTGTGCTGGGTCCGCTGCTTTTTGACATATTCATAAATGACCTGGAAAGTGGAATAATGAGTGAGGTTATCAAATTTGCAGATGACACAAAACTATTTAAAGCTGTTAAAACCCAAGAGGATTGTGGAAAATTGCAAGAGGATCTTGATAAATTGGAAGACTGGGCATCAAAATGGCAGATGAAATTTAATGTGGACAAGTGCAAAGTTATGCACCTAGGGAAGAACAACCCAAACTATTGTTACACAATGCAAGGTTCCACATTAGGAACCACCACCCAGGAAAAAGATTTAGGCGTCATTGTGGATGACATGTTAAAACCCTCGGTCCAGTGTGCAGCAGCAGCAGCCAAGAGAGCAAATAGAATGCTAGTTATCATAAGGAAAGGAATGGAAAATAAAACAAAAGATATTATAATGCCTCTATATCGTTCCATGGTGAGACCGCACCTTGAATATTGTGTGCAATTCTGGTCACTGTATCTTAAAAAGGATATAGCGTTATTATAAAAGGTTCAGAGAAGAGCCACCAAAATGGTAAAGGGGATGGAAGGATACTCCTATGAAGAAAGGCTAAAAAGGTTAGGGCTCTTTAACCTGGAAAAGAGACGGCTGAGGGGAGATATGATAGAAGTCTATAAATTAATGAACGGAGTGGAACGGGTAAACGTAGATTGATTGTTTATGTTATCAGAATATAGAAAGACTAGGGGACATGCAATGAAGCTACAGGGTAAACTATTTAAGACTAATAAAAGAAAATATTTTTTCACTCAACGTGTAATCAAACTGGAATTTGTTACCGAAGGATGTAGTAAAGGCTGTTAGTGTAGCTGGGTTTAAAAAAGGTTTGGACAAGTTCCTGGAGGAAAGGTCCATAAACCATTAAGAAGGGACCCAGGATATCAATGCTTGACCCAATACAAGCATTATGGAATCTGTGTCTTTTGGGCAAACTGCTAGGTACGTATGATCTAGATTGGCCACTGTTGGAAACAGGATACTGGGCTTGATGGACTTTGATCTGACCCAGTATGGCATATCTTATGTTCTTATTGTTGCTCTCGTGAGTCTGCTTTGTCAATAGGATACTGGAGTCTGGTGGGAGGTGCCAGCCATCTATCCAGGGAGATGTCATGTTTGACATGCTCAGTCTCCAAGCTGCTGGTGAGGCGTGACTACCCGCTGGTCGGGACTGGACTGGAGGAACTCAAGGAATTGCAATTAGCTGGTAAGGCCTAATTTCTATATACTAGTGAGAGCGATAATGAAAATGGACCTTTTTAGCTTAGCAAAGTTAGTTGTCATGGAATTGAGCTCCTGCTAAAAAAGAAAAAATAACATTTTTCTATTTTATGGGATGGGAGCAGCGGATTGGGAGGTTGAACGTTTTGAGGTGAAAAAGATAATTCATGAATGAAAATTAGAGGTAAAAATAGATACTCATGCATTATTTTTTTTCAGAAGAAGCGTGGATCTTGGTGGAGGATTCTGTGGGGATAAAAATACTCATGTGATAGTACACGACTTGCTTGAGATGGCAGTACAAATATAATTCAGGGCCTTGTTTAGCAAGCATTCCACTTCCTCACCCCACCCCCAAAGACACTCACAAGGGGAAAAGCTGTTCAGTAAATGGCCACTCAAAAAGGTTTCTTTGATTTTGTATCTTGTTCCAGGTCTTATTTCTCCAAATTCCATTGAGTCTAGATGCTGCTGAGAGTAGATGTTTTGACTTGGGAAACAAGATGGTACTTCTTGGTACCCTCCAGTCTGCACACTGCTGAAAATTATCAGTGGTGGTCAGTCCCTCTGCTTGCAGTTCCTGCTGTTCACAAAACTACCATGACTTCTTGGGGACGTGTTTTCTTTTTCTTAAATGAGCTCTGTGAATTCAGACTGTGCATTGTTCACCAAAACGCTGCATTAAATAGTGAAAATTCCTTGCAGAATTGCAGATGTTGGCAACAGGGGGGAGCACCATTGCTTTACAAATGATTTTAGGGCTGATGCAAAAAGACCAGTGTGCCCTTTGCGCAAATATAACACAACTTATAAGCAAAAGTTCTGATAAGCCAAAGGCAGAGACCGATGCGCTCACAGTAATGCCAAGCGTATTTAAATTATAGGCAGATGAGTTGTATGTATTAAAATGGCATGCTAATATTTTCTGCATCCGATGCAGAGAAATGTGTAGAGGATTTTGTAACCAGCTGAAGCGCCATTTCTCTACACCTACTACTACTATTTAGCATTTATATAAGGTGGCTTAAACATGTTGTTCGTGCCTCTGACGGCATTTTGATGGCATCGAGGGCTTTCTCCAATGCCTGGATCGTCTGAGGTGAAATGTCAAACTTCCCTTCAGATGATCCAGGCATCGAGGAAAGCCCTTGATGCAATCAAAAAACTGTCATGGGGCCAATGCCCTCAACCAAAAGTAAAGATCTGGTGGCCCAGTGGCCTCGATCCCTTCTCCCCACCCGCCCAACTAAAAATAACCCTGGTGGACCAGCGGCCTCAATGTATCCCACCCACCCAATTAAAAAAAAACCCTGGTGTCCCAGCAGCCTCGAACCCTCCAACCCCCTCCTGGTACCTTTACAAAGGAATGGAATCTTTGCCCACATGCTTCTGCACTGACATCTTGACAAATGGCGGCATGTGGCACCATGCGGTGTATCCTAGGATGCACTGGGTGGGATCAGGCTGCCATATAAGGTAGAAAATGCTTTATATGGCAGTCTGAGCCTGCCCGGTACATCTCAGGATGCATGGCATAGGGCCAGACACTGCCATTTGTCAAGATGCCAGTGCAGAAGCATGTTTGCAACGCTCCCGCTTATTTGTGAAGGTACCGGGAGGAGAGTGGGGAGCTTGGGCCTCTGGGCCATCAGGGTTATTGAGGCTGCTTTTTGTCGGGGGCACTGGCCCCCCAACAGTATTTTTATGACATTGGGCGCTTTCCCTGATGCCTGGATCATCTGAAGGGAAGTTTGACACGTCACCTCAGATGATCCAGGCATCGGGGAAAGCCCCCAATACCATCAAAATACTGTCGGGGTGCATATGCAGATTAGCCATGCCGTGCTCCTATATCTCCAGGAACAAGCAGGAATGTAGGCTTCACATATAGGTGACATCAGTACCGAAAGAGCCCACACAGGAATGCGCTCCAGTATCCAATAGGAAAGCTTTTGGGAGCATCCCACTGCGCCTGCGTATCTGTCTTCCTGCCTGTCCTACTCTCCCTCCTCAGTTCTTCATTTTCTGTGGAGCTGGCAGGAAGCAAATCCTGTTATCATAGAAAATTCCTGTTTTTCATATTTTTGTGATCTTGTCTGCTTTCCCAGCGACGCTGGTACCGACTCCCTGTTGGTTCTTTCTTTCTTCAAAAACAAAGAAAAATATAAAGGAGAAAGTTTTACTTCTTCAAGCGCATAAACGCCATTTTAGGCCCAGGCCTTCCATTTTGTCACCAAATCAATGGAAAAACCCACTAATGGTTTTAAGAAATGTTCTAACTGGCAGTACCATCTCGGCCACTGACACCCATAACTACCTGGTGTCAAAAATGCCTAGGTCCTGATCATCAACCATCAGAATGTCCCCTCTGCAGGAAGATGATGATGAGAGGCCTATCAAATCGGGCTGCAAAGCTAGACACCCTCTTTGCCTCTGACGCCATCTCTCTAGCATCAAGGGCATCGTCTTCCTCCCATGGATCTCAGGTATCAAAACATAAGTCTTTGTTGAAGACTAGCCACTCTCCCCCGCCCCCCAGGGTAGATCTAAGCATCAAAATGCCTTGAGTGTTGCCTCAGAGGGGGATACACTGGCCAAACAACCCCGTGAGAGGACCTTTACTCTAAAGCCATCGAGGGGTCCCAGGATGCTCCCGAGGCCTCCACCTCCAAAGAGCTCCTGGTGCCGTGCTCAAGGATTGTGGCCCGCAATTCCGGTACTGATACCCATGCATTGGCAAGCGCCATGGATCAGCACATCCTTGCCATTGAGCGGAGCTTAACAGCCTTACTGGCAGCCTCAGTACCAGTAAAACCTTTACAGTCTGTTACGCAAATTCTGACACACTCTTTACAATCTTCAACTCTAGCAGGTCTGCTATTAAATGGGCTGATGCAGACAACCAGTTGTGAAGTTGCGTGCTATCAACTCTCGACGCCTCTATGCAGTGCACCAATAGCACACAACTTCAGCACTGACATTCAGAAAGGGGCACATATACAAATTAGCCAAGCATTAAACCAGGAGAGCAAGCCAACTGCATGCGCAGTTTAGTCGACACAAGTTTGGTATGCTTTTCCAGAGGAAGCATAATTACCTGTATCTCCAGAAACAAGCAGGACTGTAGTCTTCACATATGGGACTCCCTAGCTGGAAGATACCAGAGAGAGATCTTGGAACCAGTAGTGGTTGTCCTCAGGAGAGGCTAAAAGAGGTCATGGATCCTCCATGGATGTCTGGTATTGAAAATTCTGGGATGGAGGATAGGAGTTACTCTGTCTGAAAGAGATGCTGGAGAACAGCCTGGCCAAACATGGCATCCTGGTGGGAGTCCTTGTCCAGACAGTAGTGAGTAGCAAAGGTATGGACTGAAGTCCAAGTAGCTGCTTTGCAGATTTCATCAATAGCCACAGAACGTAGGTTTGCCATCGAGGTGGCCATGGCCCAAACATTATGGGCATTGACATGACATTCAAGGGATAGACCTGCCGCATCATAAGCAAAAGTGATTCAATCTGCTATCCATTTGCCCACATGCTTAGATACTGGCAACCCCAAATAACTATGGTCAAAGGAGACGAACAATTGAGAAGCCTTTTGGTGTTCTTGAGTCCTCTGAAGGTAGAATGCTAAAGCATGTTTACAATACAGAGTGTGGAGGGTTGCCTCTGCCCTAGATGAATGCGGTCTAGGGAAAAAGACAGGAAGGTAAACTGCCTGATTCAGATGAAAGGGTGAAACCATTTTCGGCATGAAGTGAGGATGAGTCCTAAGGACAACCTTGTCATGGTGGAACCCAAGTGTAAGGCAGGTTGGCCACCAAGGCCTGGATCTCACTAATGTGTCTTGCTGAAGTGAGAGCAATGAGGATGATGATCTTCCATGTTAGAAACTTGAGCGAGGTTGTGGCTAAAGGTTTGAAAGGCGGTTTGAGAAATTGCCCCAGAACAACATTAAGGTTCCATGCCACTGGTGGTGGTCTGATGGGAGGTTTGATTAACAGAAGTCCTCTCATAAAGCGCTAGAAGAGCGGCTGTGAGGAGATGGGCTGCCCATCGAAGGGATGTTGAGAGGCTGCAATTGCACTTAAGTGCACTCTTACCGAGTTGGTTTTGAGACCAGAGGAGGAAAGGTGGAGAGGAGATATTGGAGAAACGCCTCCACCAGAGCTGAGAAGGGATTAAGATCCCTTTTGAAACACCAGATTGAGAATCTACACCATTTAAAAGCATAGGGACGTCTGGTGGATGGCTTTCTGGAAGCTAAAAGGATGTCCTTAACCTCCTGAGAAAGGTTAAGGTGCTGAAAAGCTATGCCTTCAGCAGCCATGCTGTGAGGTAGAGAGACTGCGGATTGGGATGGAGCAGCGTCCCCTCCCTCTGAGAGAGTAGATCTGGAACAGATCAGAGATCTATTGGCCGAGACAGATGTAGCAGGAGAGGAAACCAGGGTTGACATGGTCAGTGTGGGGCACCTGTCTGCCTGGAGTTTGAACAGAGTTTTGGGAATCGGGAATGGGGGGAAAGGTGTAAAGTAGGCCTGGCCCCCAGTGGAGGTGAAAAGCATCCACCTGCTGACTGTCCGATGTGAGAGTCCTGATTCAGAAGTGTGGGAGCTTGGCATACTGCGGGGTGGCAAAGAGGTCTATCTCTGGAGTCCCCTAGGTCTGAAAGATTGTAGAATACTGTATCTACATGAAGAGACCATTCGTGGAGAAGGATCTGACTCAATTTGACTGCTAAGACATTTTGTTTGCCTGGAAGATACTCTGCTTGTAGGTGGATGTGATGAGCAATGGCCAAGGACTAGAGATGCAGAGCCTCCCTGCAGAGGGACCAAGAGCCTGAGCCTCCCTGCTTGTCCACATAAAACATGACTACTTGATTGGCGGTTTGGACCAGGACTCTGTGGTAACAAAGGTGTACCTGAAATACTTTTGAGAGGATTGAAGATGGCTCGAAGTTCTAGGAGATTTATTTGGAATCGTGACTCCTGTGGTGATCAGAGGCCCTGAGTGGAAAGATGTTTGGATGCATCCGTCATTAGGGTATATTGATGTGGAGGTATCTGAAAAGGTGACCCTTTGAGGAGATTTTCTGGGGAACACCACCACTGGAGAGATGCCATCAGAGGGGGAGATATCAGTATCTTGTCTCTGAGATGGCCTGAGTCTTGAGTCTACTGGGAAGCCAGAGTCCATTGGGCTGTGCACATGTGGAGACAGTCATATGTGACTACGTGTACCATTGATGCCATATGACCCAGAAGTTGCAGAATTTCCGAGGCAGTGAGATTGTCCCTGAGACATGCCTGAAATGCCAGCTGAATGAGTTGAGCGCAGCAAAGTTGGGACATAAATTTTTATTTATTTATTTATTTATTTATTTAACACTCATTTTTATACCGCATCTTCCATAGATCAGTTGCGGTGTACAAACAACAACATTTAACAACAACATTTAATAAATGCCTTTGACTGCTGCGTATTTAAGAGAACCCCTATGAACCCTAGTCTGAGTGGGAACTAATTGGGACTTTGGAAGATTTATGATGAATCCCAAGTGCTGCAACACCTGCATGGTGTGTGAGAGAGACGGTCTAGCTTCCTGAGAGGAGCTTGCTTTTATAAGTCAGTCGTCTAAGTAAAGGAAGACAGATATCCCCAGAATTCTTAGGAATGCGGCCATGCACTTTGTGAAGACTCTTAGGGCAGAGGCTAGTCCAAATGGAAGGATCTTGGAACATGAAGCATAGGAATTTTCTGTGTTCTGGATAAATAAGGATATGAGTGTATGCTTCCTTTAAGTCTAGAGAACAGAGCAGGTCCTGGCACTGGAGATAGGACAGAAGGGTCCCTAGAGCGACCATTTTGAACTTCTCGTGTATGAAAAACTTGTTTAGGTTTCTGGGGTCCAAAAATGAACCTGTATCCTCCTGTTTTCTTTGGGATGAGAAAGTATGGAGAATAGAAGCCCATTCCCTGCTGGGATGTTGGAACCTCTTCTATTGTGCCCTGTAGAAGAAGGGAGGTGACCTCTTGTAGTAGCAGAGCAGTGAGAGGGTGCTGAGAACGATACTCTCTTACTGAGGTAGAGGGGGACAGGCTTTGTAGATGAAGCCTGCACCCTTCTCTCACTATCTTTAATATCCACTGTTCTGAGGTGATCAGATGCCACCTGTGGGCATAATGGCACAATCTGCAGGCAATGTGAAGAGGATGGGGTTCTCCAGAGGCAGACCAGCTATGTTTTCTAGGAAGGAATCAAAAACCAGGAGCAGCCTGAGTCTGCTGAGCTGGCTGCATCTTAGGAGTCTGAGACTTCCTTTGCTGTTCTGGTGGCTGCTGTCCCTTTTAAGGAGATGATGTTGACATTGAGAAGCAGGGGTGTAAGAATAATAATACTACTTTTTAGTAAAGGTGGCTTTCTTTGCTGCTGCCTTCTTTTTAGCTGGATTGGTAGTGGATATAGAAAGTCTATTCAGGGTAGTGTTCTCAGATTCTAACTGAGTCACTTTGTCTTGCCAATCTTTTCCAAAAAGGTTTTCACCGGTGCAAGGAATATTATCCAACTTGGACCCATTGTTCAAGATCCGATGCTTGCAACCATGCAATTCTGCATGCACCGATGCAGATCAATGTAGCTCTACTGGTGCACTCAAAGCAATTAAAAGTTGCCCTATTGACAAACTTTGAGACATTCTGAGCATGCTTGACTAGGGTGAGGTAGTCTGCTCTCGTGTCATCAGGGAGAAGATGAGCCATCGATTCTAAATCTCTAGTTACCTCTTTGAGAAACATATCCATGCAGAGTATGTAGGAACTAATTCTGGCTGATAGCATGGAAGCCTGAAAGCATTGTTGACCAAAAGCATCAAGGGTTCTCGATTCCCTACCCAGAGGGTTAGAAGAATGTGCCTCTGCGCTTTTGATTTGACGCATTACCGACTATTACCATTGAATGGTGAAGCAATTGTGTCATTTGAAAACCGAGACATTCTGGTACCCAGTACATGGCATCGAGCCTTCGAGTAGGCGGAAAAATAGTAAGGAGTGTCTCCCACATACGGAGCATGAGATCGTGGAGAATGCGATGAATAGGAAGGGTAGCCGTTTCCTTAGGAGGGGTTGGGTATTGGAGAATTTCTAATTCTTCAGCTCTAGGCTCTTTCTCCTATGTTACTGCTATGAAAGATCCCTTCCAACATCGCGTATTAAGTCTCGAAAAGAAATGTCCTCTGGTGGGATCATGTGACGTTCCGGAGACGGGTCCTCGGGTAGACTTTGTAGGCTTCGAGTATCGGCCGATTCATCATCCGATGAATCCAATTCCAAAGATTCAAAGTATCAATAAGTGGGGTGTTTGCACTCTGCCAGAACTCAGTACTGATGAAAGTCGGTGCTTGGAATCTGTTTAGTCGGAACTTCTGTACCAGAAATGGACTTGAGGGCAGGCACGGGCTGCAGCATAATGAGTGGCATGTAACTCTATGTGGTTTGCATCAGTACCGAAGACTGTAAAGAGTAGAGCCTTTCTTGTTCCCAATTCCTAAGGATAAGTGGTGATTTTTCTAAGTCGCTAACCATCCAGGAACAAATTCTATAGCTTACTTGCTATGTGCGCAGCTAGACCCGCCTAAGAGGAAGAGGGGTGTTTAATTTCTCCTTTCTATTAAAATAACCAGCTCTCCTAGAAAAGATGTTCTCTCAGATGTGGAGAGCTGCATTGTAACTATTGTTTTTTTCCTTAGAACATTCACTTACAGCCTTTCTGTTTGTGCACATATTTTTTTTTACAATCAACCCACAGAATTCAGGATGGGTAAATCTATATAAAAGATCAGCACAAAACACTACGCTAAGGGGATACTCAAACAAATCAGAAAAAACTTTAGATTAAACTCATAATATTCCCACTAATGGCTAATAGTTAAATTTAGTATAACACACTCCCTTCTTCCTCAAAAAATTGGGGATATAGGGAGTGTGTCATAATAAATTTATTAGCCATTAGTGTGAGAATATTATGAGGTTAATCTAGAGGGTTTTTTTATTTGTTTAAATCTGTATAAAAACATATTAATATAGCATATGACGGCAGATAAAGACCAGTATGGTCCATCCAGTCTTCCCAGCAAGGTGGCAAGAGTAGGTGCACCTGCTGCTCCATGCAGGCCACCCCTCCCTATGTCTTTGTTTAAGGGTATACCCACCGTTCCATATAGGGCACCCCTGTTTGTAGAGATTTAAGAAATAGTTATGCTTATTTTGATTTTATCCTGTTGCTATAAAGGGATCCACTGTGTCTGTCCCATGTCATTTTAAATTCTGTCACTGTCTTTGCCCCCACCACTTCCATCGCGAGGGCATTCCAAGCATCCACCACCCTTTCAGTGAAAATGTATTTCCTGACATTGCCTTTCAATTTACCCCCTTGCAGCTTCTTGTTATGCCCTCTAGTTTTACAGCTTCTCCGTCTTTGGAAGAGGTTTGTTTGTTCATTAATACTCTTTAAGTATTTAAAAGTCTGCATCATATTTCCCCTGTCCCTCTTCTCCAGAGTGTACATATTTAGCTCTTCAAGTCTCATAAGTCTTCTGACGCAGGCTCCAAATCATTTTTTTCACCTTCCTCTGAACCGTTTCCAGTCTTTATATCCTTTGTGAGATATGGTCTCCAAAACTGAACACAGTATTCCAAATGAGGCCTCACCAGTGACTTGTACAGTGGCATTAGTACCTCTTCCTTTCTGCTGGTAATTCCTCTTTGTATGCAACCCAACATCCTCCTGACTTTTGCCACTGCCTTGTTGCACTGTTTCGCCATCTTGAGATCCTCAGAAATAATCACACCAAGGTCCTTCTTCTGATCTGTGCACACCAACCTCTCGCCCCCTATTGCGTACATTTCCCTTAGATTTATGCTTCCCAAGTGCATGACACTGCGCTTCTTCACATTAAATCTTAACTGCCAAGCATTAGACTATTCTTCCATCTTTTGTAGATCTTTCCTCATGTTCTCCACTCCCTCTGGGGAATCCACTCTGTTGCAAATTTTCATGTCATCTGCAAAAAGACAGACTTTTCTATTCAGTCCTTCAGCAATATCACTCACAAATACATTGAACAGTCCCAGGTCCGAAACTGGGGCACCTCGCTAATCATCCTCCTTTCATCCAAGTGAGTTCCATTTACCATCATCTGTCAGTCAACCAACTTCTGTTCCAGTTCATCACCTTGGGACCCATCCCCAAACTATTGAGTTTATTGATAAGCCTCCTATGAGGAACAGTATCAAGGCTTTGCTGAAATCCAGGTAGATGACATCCATCACATGCCCCTGATCTAGCTCTCTGGTCACCCAATCAAAGAATTCAATCAGATTTGTTTGGCAAGATCATCCTTTGGTAAAACCATGTTGCCTTGGATCATGCAACCTGTTGGTTTTGAGAAAGTCCACTAGTCGCTCTTTCAATAGCGCCTCCATTACTTTTCCCGCCACAGAGGTAAGGCTTACCAGCCTGTAGTTTGTCACTTCTTCCCTGTTACCACTTTTGTGAAGTGGTACCACATCAGCCCTTCTCCAGTCCTGAGGAACAACTTCTGTCTCCAAGGATCTGTTAAAAACATCCTTTAAAGGCCCTGCAAGAACCTCTCTGAGCTCTTTCAGTATCCTGGGATGTATCCCATCCGGTCCCATGGCCTTGTCCACTTTCAGTTTTGCAGATTGTTCTAGCACCTCATCTCCTTTGAATGGTGTGGTATCTACTCCATTCCCATTTTTATATTTGGGAGTGGTCCTTCTCCAGGATTTTCTTTAGTTAAAACAGAGCAGAAGTATTTGTTCAGCAATTTCTCTTTTTCAATATCACTTTCCATGAGTTCGTTCCCAGCACTTCTGAGTACTGCAATTCCACCTCTGATTTTCCTCCTCTCCTGAATATACCTGAAGAAAGTTTTGTTGCCACACTTCACATCTTTAGCCATCTTTTCCTCTGCCTTTGATTTTGCTTTCCTTATTTCTCTTTTTGTCTCTTACTTTGATTCTGTATTCCTTTCTTTGTTCCTCTGCGAGCTTTTGAATTTTGTGAAAGCTGTGGTTTTTTGCCTTTATTTGAGCAGCTACTGTATTTCTTTTGAGAATCAAATAGATTTCCTTACATACATATCTGTTGCACCTTTTATTGCCACCTTTAGTTTAGCCCATTGCAATTTCACTTCCCTTATCCCCCACCCTGCCAACTCCTCCTTCAGGTACTTGGCCATTTTACTGAAGTCAGTGTTTCTGAAGTCTAGGACTTTGAGCTTGCTAGGATTGGACTGCATCTTGGTTTTTTATCTCAAACCACACCATGTGATGATCACTGCTGCTCACAGGGGCACCCACCCCGACATTCGATATGCTATCTCCGTTGGTGAGCACTAAATCCAGCATTGAGTTTTCCCTGGTCGGTTCCATCACCATTTTTCTAAGTAATGCAACTTGGAAGGCATCCACAATTTTTTTACTTCTTTCCAGATTTGCAGAAGGAGTACTCCAATCCACATCGGGTAGATTAAAGTCACCTGATATGATCACTCCCCCCCCCCCCCCTTTTGGCTATCTTTGCAATATTTATAATCAATTTGCTATCTATTTCTTCGGTTTGAGTTGGAAGCCTGTAGACCACACCAGTATGGATGACAGTGCCATCTCCTTTCCAATACAATCCATAGTGCTGCTTCTTTTTCCCATGTCCCCTGCATTTCAATAGCTTTAATATTGCTTTTTATATATAGGGCTACTCCTCCTCCTTTTCCACATTCTCTATCTCTTCTGACCAGATTATAGTCAGCTATGGCAATATATCCCATTTGTGCGATTCATTAAGGGGTATGTTTACTAAACCGGGCTAACGGTTAACCCGGGCTATCTGCAACTAGGTCCCATTGAATAATATGGGATTTAGTGGCAGATAGCCCGGGTTAACCGTTAGCCCGGTTTAGTAAACATACCCCTAAATCATGTTTCTGTAATGGCCACAATGTCCAAGTCCATTTCCACCATTAGGGCTTCCAGGTCAGGAACTTTGTTGGCTAAGCTTCAAGCATTTGCACATAAGAACATAAGATATGCCATACTGGGTCAGACCAAGGTCCATCAAGCCCAGTATCCTGTTTCCAATAGTGGCCAATCTTGGTCATACGTACCTAGCAGTTTGCCCAAAAGACACAGGTTCCATAATGCTTGTATTTGGTCAAGCATTGATATCCTGGGTCCCTTCTTAATAATGGTTTATGGACCTTTCCTCCAGGAACTTGTCCAAACCTTTTTTAAACCCAGCTACACTAACAGCCTTTACTGCATCCTCTGGTAACAAATTCCAGAGTTTGATTACAAGTTGAGTGAAAAAATATTTTTTCTTTTATTAGTCTTAAATAGTTTACCCTGTAGCTTCATTGCATGTCCCCTAGTCTTTCTATATTCTGATAACATAAACAATCGATCTACGTTTACCCGTTCCACACTGTTCATTAATTTATAGACTTCTATCATATCTCCCCTCAGCCGTCTCTTTTCCAGGTTAAAGAGCCCTAACCTTTTTAGTTTTTCTTCGTAGGGGTATCCTTCCATCCCCTTTACCATTTTATTGGCTCTTCTCTGAACCTTTTCTAATAACGCTATATCCTTTTTAAGATACGGCGACCAGAATTGCACACAATATTCAAGGTGTGGTCTCACCATGGAACGATATAGAGGCATTATAATATCCTTTGTATAATTTTCCATTCCTTTCCTTATGATACCTAGCATTCTATTTGCTCTCTTGGCCGCCGCTGCACACTGGGCTGAGGGTTTTAACATGTTATCCACAATGACGCCTAAATCTTTTTTCCTGGGTGGTGGTTCCTAATGTGGAACCTTGCATTGTGTAACCATAGTTTGGGTTGTTCTTCCCTAGGTGCATAACTTTGCACTTGTCCACATTAAATTTCATCTGCCATTTTGATGCCTAGTCTTCCAATTTATCAAGATCCTCTTGCAATTTTCCACAATCCTCTTGGGTTTTAACAATTTTAAATAGTTTTGTGTCATCTGCAAATCTGATAACCTCACTCGTTATTCCCTTTTCCAGGTCATTTATGAATATGTCAAAAAGCAGTGGACCAAGCACAGATCCACTATTCACCTTTCTCCATTGGGAAAATTGGCCATTTAGCCCTACCCTCTGTTTTCTATCTTTTAACCAGTTCCTGATCCACAATAGTACAGTGCCTCCTATCCCATGACTCTAGTTTTGCCAAAAGTCTCGTACACTATATCAACCGACACACCTTTGTCTACCTGTTTATTCACACCTTCAAAAAAACATAACAGATTAGTAAGACAAGATCTTCCTTGTCTAAAGCCATGTTGGCTGTCTCCCATTAAGCCATGACTATCTACATGTTCAGCAATTTTGTTATTTATGATGGTTTCTACCATTTTTCCTGGTACTTACGTCAGGTTCACCAGTCTGTAGTTTCCCAGATCACCCCTGGAACCCTTTTTAAAAATTGGTGTTACATTCGCCATCCTCCAGTCTTCAGGTATTACAGATGATTTTAATGATAGTTCACAGATTACTAATAGCAAGTCTGCAATCTCATATTTCAGTTCTTTCAACACCTTTGGATGTATATCATCCGGTCCAGGTGATTTGCTACTCTTCAGTTTATCTAATAGTCGTAATACATCTTCCCGATGTATCGATATTTCCTTCAATTCTTCCGCACCTTTAAATACCACTTCAGTCATGGGTAACATCCCTACAGCTTCCTCAGTAAAGACCGAAGCAAAGAATTCATTCAGTCTCTCTGCTATCGCCTTGTTGCCTTTTAGTGCACCTTTAACCCCTCTATCATCCAATGGACCAACAGATGGATTTGTGCTCATTGCTTTCCAGCATTTAACTGGCTTGCCTGTATTTTGCACTGATTTTGTTCTACACACCTCTTCCACTTGTCATTGTTGTGTGGTTTAAAAGAATGGCTGTTTCTAATGTTGTTCTGCTTTTGCCGGGAGTGACGTCCTGAACTTATCCTTCCCCATCCTTCACCCCCTTTCTCTAGTTTAAATGCGTTTTGAGCCTTCGCTCCACGAACATGCTGTCTAGAGGATGTCGGATAATGCCATGACTGTAGCATATGTCAATCGCCAGGGGGGCACCAAGTGCCTGGGAGTGGCACGCGAGATGTGGCTTCTGTTTCCCAGGGTGAAGAAGCACCTGCCAGTTCCATCAAAACAGCACATTGCTGGCAAGAAGAATGTGCAGGTGGATTATCTCTATTGCCATGTCCTTGACCCCAGCGAGTGGGAGTTAGTGCATGGGTGTTTCAGCACATTGCACATTAGTGGAGCGTTCCAGTAATGGACCTCATGATAATGCCTGAGAATGTGAAGGTTCCAATCTTCAGTTGCCAGAGAGCCTTCGGTGCGGCCGTATTGGACACCCTAACACAGGCATGGCATGTGTTCCCACCATGCTTGATGATACCTCAGGTACTGCGGTGGATAGAGCGGTACCCGCGCCGAGCGATCCTGGTGGTGCTGGATTGGCCGTGACGTCCCTGGTATGTGGATGTTGTGCAACTCCTGGCAGTGTCCCCACTATCTCTGCGGACACGCAAGGGCCTTCTGCATCAGGGGCCTATACTCATGGATGACCCAGCTCTCTTCTCGCATATGGCCTGTCTATTGAGTGGTGACGCTTGCCGAGGAAGGGATACATACCGGCAATGGTGGCTACCCTCCTTTATGCATGTCAACATTCCATGTCAGTAGCCTATGTCTGCATTTTGTGGATCTTTGAGCGCTGGTGCTGCAAACACTGCATGTTGCCCTAGAAGGTGCAGTTACCAACCATATTTACTTAGTATTAGTGTATGTGTCACATATCCCCTCGTGTTAAATGTACCCTCCAATTGTGTTGTGACCACTTTGATTGAAGGATAAGGTGGTGTACAAAACTGTCTAAATAAATAAATAAATAAATAAATAAATAAATATCTTGTCCTTCTTGCAGGGAAGCTTTCAGAAGGACTTAGCTTGGAGTTCCTTGAAGGTCCAGGTTGCAGCTCTTGCTGTCTGTTGGGATCCTCAGCATGGCAGGTCCCTGGCATGTCATCGGGACGTTGGTAGATTCTTATGGGGCATGCGGACCCTGCATACTCCAGTCCGCTCTGCCGTCCTGGTCTGGAATTTGTTAGTCATTCTGTGAGCTCTCACCTGGGAACCGTTTGAACCTTTGCAGTGGGCGATGGTTAAAGATCTCATCCTGAAGGTGGTGTTTGTTGCAGTGATGTCCGCATGGTGGGTTTCCAAGTTGCAGGCCCTTTCATGAAGGGACCCATTCGTGTCCTCTTTGACGGAAGGAGTCACCTTGAGGATGGTTTCCTCCTTTCTGCCAAAGGCCCTGTCTCCCTTTCACATGAATCAGACTATCATCTTACTCTCCTTTTCTCATGATCAATGTCAGGGTGATCAGTGGCACCTCCGGTTCCTGGATGTTTGGAGGGTGCTCATTCGCTACCTCGAGGTCACTAATTCGTTCCGAATGTCTTATCACTTATTCTGTTTACTAGTCCTCGAAAAGGTCAAGCGGTACCCAAGGCCTCACGTGGCAGGTTGATTTGAGAAGCCATTTGTATATGCTCAAATCTTGTGTAATAATAGCTAAAACAACCAAAAAGAGAGACAAATTAGAATGGAGCTTAGGATTTGAAACAATAAGACCCATAAACAAAAATCAGAAGGAGAAGGAGAGAAAAGTACACTAAAATTCGGAAATGTCATCTTCCCAGTAACAGTGAAAACCTCAATAATGGTATCGATAGAAACCCTCTTAAGAAGTGGGGGGTGAGGGGGTAGGAGATAAGGCAACATAGTGACAGAAAGTTGCAGTGTAAGTCTTAAAGGCAACATCTGTTGCCACATCTTAACCCATATATTGGTAGAGAGGAGCTACTGAAAATGGATAAGCCTACATTGTCCTTGTATGTAGCAATAACTGTAATGTTAGTATTGACTGATTACAACTGTAGATTCCAAAGATTATTTAATATTAATAATTCCCCATGTGTATTGCCTTAGAGACATAAGTAGTTGAATGTGGCCACACACTGCAAATGAGTAACGCAAATGTACATGCCATATGCAGTGATAATGTATGATCTCCAGGAACAAGCAGGGCTTCTGAGGAATGTTGTAGTTCATGCAACTGCGGCATTCAATGTTTTGAGTCTTCACACACCTATTTGGTTTTCCTATGTATAACAAATTGCACAGACATATGACATATATAACATTTTCAGAGACACAGTTGGTAAAATTAGTTAAAGGAAATTGTAATTGTGTGCATGGGTAGAAAAAAAGCCCCTTTGGTAATAACATGATCGCAGACTGAACAGGATCCACAATGAAAATGTCCCAAATTGATGGGATAGCGATGGGGGACCAGTGACGCAGATGGAACAAGAAGATTGGATAAATTTGGATTCCTCCTATGTGCAATCATTACTTCCTGGGTAGCAAAGGTGGGGATGATTTGAATAATATGCCATTTTTTATGGATAGTTTCAGAAATCTTTCTTGAATGGGTTGAAAACAGAAGAGAAATGCCATCTTTTCTGCACGTGATTTATCCCTCACCAAAAAAAGTGTACTGTGTTCAGTATTGCTGGCCCTCTCATGAGCTTTTCTCACGAACTTAGCAGGATATTGTTTCTCTGCAAACCTTTCATGCAGGACCCTTGCCCTTTCTTCAAAGCTACTGGTTTCTGAGCAGATTTGTTTGACCCTAAGAAATTAACTCACCAGGAGGTTATTCTTAAAATAACTATTATGAAAGCTTTGATAGTGTAAAAAGTGATTTGCGGTCTGTGGGTTTGCAGTATAGATCTGTTTTGAAACTTGCTTCACCTTTGATTATTCTGATGTCTAAATAGGATACGTCTTCATCCCCAACATGTGCTTAGAATTTCAGATTCTGGTCGAGTGGGTTGATCCAACCAAGAAATGTATCCAGACTGGCACGATCACCCTTCCAAATAAAAAATATGTCATCAATTTAACATTGACATAATTTAACATTATCCTTAAAAACATGCTTTTTCAAAAATTTCGCTTCAAAAGTTGCGACATACAGGCTAGTCATATCCAGCGCCATTGATGACCCCATAGCCATCCCCTTGAATTATTTGTAAAACAAGCCGCCAAACTGAAAAAATTCTTGCTCAGTGCCAGCTGTGTCATCTGCTTAAGAAAAAAAAGTAGAAAGATGTCTGTGTAGGTTGTTGCATTGGAGTAAAATATCCTCAATAACGTTAATAGCTTCTTTCTGGGGTATGTTCATATACAGTGAGACAATGTCTAATGTGACCAAAAGTAAATCTCTGTGATAGTCCTCGAATGCTGCTAGGATCAAAATAACATGTGCCGTTCTTGGTGTACAATGGAACCTTAGTAACAAAGGGTCATAACAGAACATCTAAAAATTTAGATGCTGGTTCAAACAGGGAACTAATAGCAGTAATAATGGGTCAGCCTAAAGGATTATGTGTAGATTTATGAATCTTTGATTTATTTTTTATTTTATAATGTGTGTAGGTGTTTGAGGTTGCGGTCCCCTGAAGAAGGCCCCCTACCCGAAACATGAGTTGGACAGACCTATTAATGCTATAAAGCTTTCATTCCTTCCAGTGGTGTGGTATCGTCCTGCTTTCCTTTGTGTTCTGATATATAAGTCCAGGTCCCACCCTGAGTTGATAGCCTGTTTCTTGTATATAGTTCCCTCTTACTGAATTTATGAATAGTTGGCCAGATGGGGCCAGTTGAACATGTTCTTTCAGGGGTACCTGCTGCTTGTGACATTACTGGAGTGTGCCCCTAGCTGTACTGGCTATTGTACTAGTAATGATATCACAGTTTCTAGATTTTTCTCTGTCTCACCATCTGCTGGTTGGGGGAGTTAACCCAATTCTCTGGATTGTTCTAGCAGGGCTACAGGAAAGGAAATTATCAGTAAGTAAAATTTCCCCATGCTTTCTCATTGTGTGTGAAACTAGCCAAAAATGGGAGGGAGAGGGGAAAGACATAGAAACATAAAATATGACGACAGAAAAAGACCACATGGCCTATCTAGTCTGTCCTTCCATAACAACTACAACAGTCCCCTTTTTTTTCCTTTACAGATCCTCTGTGTTTGTCCCATGCTTTTTTGAATTCAGATACTGTCCTCATCTCTACCACCTCCACTGTGAGACTATTCCATGGATCCACTACTCTTTCCGTAAAGAAATATTTCCGCATATCACTCCTGAATCTATCCACTTTCACCCTCATCCCATGTCCCCTCGTAGCAGAACTTGCTTTCAATCGAAAGAGGCTCTCCCCCTGTACATTTATGCCATGGAGGTATTTAAACATCTCAATCATATCACCTCTATCCCACCTTTCCTCTAAGGTGTACATATTAAGATCCTTAAGTCTGTCGTCATATGCTTTATAATGAAGACCACTAACCATTTTAGTAGCCACCCTCTGTACCGACTCCATCCTGCTTATATCCTTTTGAAGGTGCGGTCTCCAGAATTGCACACGATATTCCAAATGAGGTCGCACCAAAGACTTATACAGAGGCACTATCACCTCCTTTTTTCTGCTAGCCATTCCTCTCCGTATGCACCCAAGCATCCTTCTAGCTTTTGCACTCACCTTTTCCACCTGTTTAGCTACTTTAAGATCATCAGCCACAATCATGCCTAGATCCCACTCTTCTTTAGTGGACAAAAGTACTTCACCCCTATGCTATATTGCTCCCTTGGATTGCTGCAGTCTAAATGCATGACCTTACATTTTTTAACATTAAATCCCAGCTGTCAAATTCTAGACCATTCTTCAAGCTTAGCTAGATCCCTCCTCATGTTATCTACACCTTCCTAGGTGTCTACTCTATTGCAGATTTTGGTATCATCCGCAAAGAGGCAAACTTTACCCGACAGCCCTTCCGCTATATCACTAACAAAGATGTTAAAAAGAATCAGACCAAGGACAGATCCCTTGGGTATACCACTGGTAGCATCCTTCTCCTCAGAGTGAGCTCCATTTACCTGTACTCTTTGTCGCCTCCCACCCAACCAATTTCTAACCCAAGCAGTAACTTTAGGGTCCATCCCTAGGGTGCTCAGTTTGTTTATAAGTCACCTGTGAGGAACAGTGTCAAAGGCTTTACTGAAAGACTTCTGCCCAATTAACAATGCATCATGTCCAAAATTGGAAAAAAAGAAAAACACATGGAATTGCTCTGCCATGAGCCTTATCTCAGAGGAATCACTATATTGGGGTCATCCAGACTCATACAAAATTGGAATTATAGAAAATTATCTTTCAAAGCTGGATCTCTCTTCTAATTTATAAAAAATCATAATGGCAAGCGTAAGAGTGGTTCTCTGGAAACAAGCAGGGGGCTGCAGGCACACATTGAAGATGAGGCTCCAACTGAGCTGAGTTGCCTGGATTTCCCATAGCTCAGAGAAGTCTTTGTACATCTCTGAGCCTGTGTGTCTGCTTCCCACCTGTTTGCCGCCAGAGACGTCCTATGAGTTTTTTCTTTGACCACATGGAATCGGCCACGGCTCTCCCCATCTCTTCAAAGCCTCCAAACAACCAAGTGACAAACAGGAACATGAAGTGACCAAGCGCACGCTCCAGTCACCACATCAGACCACGATTATCCACTGAAATGAAACAGCCCTCCTTCCCAAAAAAGAAACAAATAGAAATCACAGTATTAGCCAAGAGGGCCACACTCCATTGTTGAAGGAAGCCGCAATCTTTCTTTACTCCGATTACTTCTGTAGGGCCCTCCCACTATGTCTGTGGCTCCTGATAGCTCTCTCCCTCCTCTCATCGGACTGAGCACCAGCATGCTGAAGCTCTGAGGAAACAAGTGGAGAAACTCAGAGAGGAGGTGGCGAGGCTGAGGAGCATTCAAGACAGTGAGAAGTACATTGATCAGATGCTTCTTGAAACATCCAAGCTCTCTATCAGAGGAGAAGATGGGTGCTAACAGAATGACGAAGGTTGGACACAAGTCACCAGGGCCTGCAGAATCACCCATCCAACTTCTCCAGCCCTTGAATTGGAGAATCATTATGCAGCCCTGAAAGTGGAGGAGGTGAACGTATCCCTGGAAAGGGAAGAACCAGAGCTCAAGTACCCCAAAGTTGCAGAATCAGTGACCACAAGGAAGCAAAGGGTAGTGGTGGTTGGTGACTCTCTTCTGAGGGGTACTGAGGTGTCCATCTGCCGACCACACTTGATGTCCAGAGAGGTATGCTGTCTGCCTGGTGCCAAAATCCAAGATGTTACGGAGAGTTTGCCGAGACTCATCAAGCCCACTGACAATTGCCCAATGTTGCTAATCCATGTCGGAACAAATGATACTGCCAGGTATCAAAAGTGACTTCATGGCTCTGGGACAGAGGGTGAAGCAGTTAGGTTCACAGGTGGTGGTCGCTTCAATCCTCCCTGTTGAGGGTAAAGGCCAAGGCAGAGAGGCTCGCATCCTGGAGATGAATGCATGGCTGCGTGGATGGTGTCATCGAGAGTGTTTTGGTTTCCTAGACCATGGGATGCTGTTCCAAGGGTTGCAGAGCAGAGATGGCATCCATCTGTCCAAGAAAGGTCAATGTGTCTTCAGTAGTAGACTGGCTAATCTACTGAAGAGGGTTTTAAACTAGATTCATTCGGGATGGGTGAAAAAAGCCCCCAGGTAAGTGATGCATTAAATACTTTTATGGAAATGGGTAACAGGGGTAACATATGGAAAGCAGTGTGTATAAATGCCTGGAGCATGGGGAATAAGATCCCTGATGTTGAAGCTTTGGTGGGAGTGGCCGACTTGGATTTAGTGGCAGTTACAGAAACATGGTTCACAGAAAACCATGACTGGGATGTAACTATACCTGGCTATATTTTATTCAGAAAGGACTGGATAGGAAGAAGGGGAGGAGGAGTGGCACTATATGTAAAAAATCTATTAAAGCTTTGGAATTACAGAGCTTAAAAGGGAGAGAGGAGGCATTGTGGGTTAAAACAGAAAGAGGGAAAGAGAAATCTATTTGCATTGGCGTGATATACAGACCTCCCTCACAAGAGGAAGAGGTGGACAGAGGGTTAATTGAAGACATACGCAGCATTGCTAGGAAAGGGGAAGTGCTACTGATAGGGGATTTCAATATGCCAGATGTTGATTGGCACATTCCTGCTGCAGTATCATCTAGAAGTAAAGAGATCGTGAATTCTCAACAGGGAGAACTATTCAAGCAATTGGTAACAGACCCCACATGTGAAGGGGCCATACTGGACTTGGTGCTTACCAATGGTGAAAGTGTTTCTGATGTTGTAGTGGGAGATCATTTTGCATCCAGTGATCACCAGATGGTGTGGTTTAGTATTAGGACTAGGGCTGTTAGAATCCATTCAAAGTTCAAAAAATGAAGGTTACACCTCCTAACCTGGTTCTCCAAATATTCCAGTTTCCTAGAAGTCACATTATTATCCTGAACCTGGGCATTCACTAACTCACGCAAATGCCCAACTTCTTGCTCCAACTTGGTAAGTCTCTCCGTGTGTTCAGCCTAAACGCCAGAAAACATTCCACACATAGATTTAAGCCCAACAAGCTCAGTAGATATTTTTAAGGGAAGAGTTAAGTGAGTCCAAACCATCCCACACTGCCTCCAGTGTTATCACCGCCGGTCTTTCCAGCAACAGCTTTTCCGAGAAGTTCTCCTCCGGTACCAGTGCAGCCACCGGCTCTACCTCCAAAGATTTACTGTTTCCAGTCAATCTCCGATGCTCTTTAATCTCCTCCGAGGAGAAATTGCCAGCCAGTGCTCTTCCTGAGGCTCCTTTCGATGGTGTGCTCACAGCCAA